>CM046952.1:90498736-91933712 GCA_025698515.1 Gossypium sturtianum
GACCTGTACCCGCAAGATAGTCCCATGAGGTTTTCGCACTTCAGAACCTTCTACTAAAACACTTTCAATAGCGGATAATTCCCGACGGACTATATCCTTCTTGGATTTTCCCTTGGCAGACTTCCATAATCATTAGTCCAAAGTGGTTGTCCATCACTATAAAGTCCTGACGGACAATCCGCGTCTTTTGTTTTTTTTTATGTACTGCACACCAACACATTTGACGAAATCCTCTTGCTATTGATGTCCTCTTAGCCCACCAATTCCTAGGATTTCAACATGGATAATCGCCCGACTTATAATTTGCAAATACAGGTTTAACTTGTGAACTCTAGCGGAATTCTAATGGCAGATCCTTAATTTTCATAATCTTGAAGGAAATACCCCATTCTCTTCATTCATGTCCACATTCAAGTCTTCTACTAATTCTTCCTACCTTATTGATTTGGAAGGTCCTTTCATTAACAATCTTTCTCGCATTCTCAAACACGCATTGCTTGATATATCAAACTGCTCGTCGCGCAATTCATACAGTGGCTTCTCTTGAATGCACTGGTAGGCTTCCCTGTTCATTACCTTGGTGAACTCCAACCTGTCACGTGTACATGTTCACCACTAGATCATGCCATGGCATGGACTTTTTTATTCTAAAAAATCAGTAAACCCCTTTCAAGGCCAAAAGACCTGTATACTGTTTACATGGTGTCGCCCTGAAGAGGCTATATACTGTTTACAGAGTGTCACTCTGAAGGACCTATATATTGTTTACATGGTGTCCCCCTGAAGGACTAGTAGATAACCGTCAACACGATGTCATCCCAGAGGACTAGTAGATAACCGTCAATATGGTGTCGCCCCAAAGGACCAGTAGATAATTATTTCACGATGCCGCCCAACTCCTTTGAATCTCATAACAATCCATCCAATCCTCCATTTCGTCAATTTTCTTAACTCCATCTACCCCATCAAGGTAACTCCCTTCGTACTCCACATATTAAAACATGCATTTCACGCATAACATTCCTAATACAATTTCTTCATAGAGTACGCCACACTTCAATGCATCAATGCATAGTTCTATCATACATAACATACTTGCAAACTTTCATGAATTCATACAACCTTAAACACACATGTCATGCTCATTCACTGTAATCATGTACTATCATAGGTTTCAAATAGATCCTAGAGCAGATATAGACACAAATCACATAAGCATCACTCATCCATTAATCATCCAAAAGTAGAGTATAGAAACTCACTTTATATCTTTCGTCCTAACCAGCTTAGCTTGTCTAAAACTCCAGAGCCTCCTTCGTCCAAGCAACAGCTAAGCATGAAAATCATATATCGGTTAAACCGAAGATAATAAGACATTAAAAACCCAGAACCTATAAACATAAACTTTTCAGTAACCCTTACTCTCTTTCTCTAATACATGAGTATAGAGAGACTTAGGAGCTTACCAGCTTACTGGATTCTCTACTTTTCAGACTCGAATCTCATATTTATCGTCTCATGAAAAGCTTTTCTTAACTTCCTCTTGTTCAATGTAACCAAAGAAGTTGATGCAGATGAGAAGAAGATTATAATTTGAATTGAGAAGAATCCCATAGCAGAAATATCCCTTCTCACACACATATATATTCCTATACTGCAGGTAGCCACGGCCCCAGATAACCAACCATCCCTAATCATATTGTCTCCAACTAAGGAATTAATTCCAACTTAACCAAAAAAGAATTAGATCTCAACTAATTATCAATCAATCATCAAAATTTCCAAGTTTTCTGGTAGAGCCCGCCAACTTATTATTTTATTTAATTAACTCCCGACTCTCTTTTAAAATTGAGACCTTAAGGAAATTTGGGTGTGACAATCCGTATCGCATAAATCACACATACTTTTTGTGAAAATTTTATTGTTATAAATATCACAAACTAGCTCGATTTTCAAATTTTTAATTTTTCGCTATGACAAAAAATCATTTTCAAACCGATTTTTTTTCCAACATATGGCATGCCAACTATATTCAACTCTGCCTAAGACAGTTAATAGGGTAGCTAATGTTCCAATTACACCTCATATACATGTTCATCTCAATTTAATTTTTTACATACTATATCATCACATATAAACCGAGTCATGACATAGTACTATACTTACCTCGATAGTTAGTTTGCAACAATCATATATGTATATATGCATATGTATTTATATATTAAACTCGAATCAGAAAACTACAAATCGAGTTTTCGTCACTTGTTTGCAATTCTTGTCTTTCCATTTTCTCGAGACAGCCTGACATAGTCTTTAGCTATATTTGATAATTCAATCATAAAAATGATATCAGTTCGCATTCAAACACATAATCACATATTTTGCATTTGATTCATTTTAGCTCCTATATCCAGGATACACATATTTTTCCATATCTAACATCAGATTAAAATTCAATTTTACATCCTCTCATTAGGGACCTCATACTTTCTATCTATAACATTCTTTCATGATATTTTTCAATTTATCCAATTTAGTCCCTAATGTCACAAAGTTATCTAACAAGCTTAACTTAATTTCTAACTTAGTCCTTAACATAATCTAAGTTCACTACCTAATAATCTCTTCAATTTCAAGTCTAATTCATCAATCTCTCTCTAATGGCAACTTGTTAAACATCTAACAATTGAAGAAATTGATACATAGGCTGGCTAAATTGTTGAACCAAGCCTTATTTGACAAATTATTTTGATATAAAAAAATATGATATTTTTTAATAAAAATTATTTTAAACAAAACTTGGCAAAAATTCTAATTTAAATGATATCCAAAATAAAAATTGTTGAACTTACACTTAGAAATTTTTTTAAGGCCAAGTTAGTTAAACAAACTATCAAACATTTTTCAAACAAATTAAAATTTCTCTAGGCCAAAAGGTATCGATACTTTTTTTCAAGTACCGATAAATTTAAATGAGTATTGATGGATTCACAAGTTTATCGATGCATTTTTCAGTATCGATACAAAAATGACATTCTATTTTTCAAAATATTTATCAAGTATTAGTACTGTAACAACTCGATTTTCAGTGATGTCAGAAATAGTGGTAAAAGTGGTTCGAGACCACTAAAATCTGACAAGTGAGTTATAAATTTATTATTTAGTATTTATGAGTCAATCGTGAATTTAGGAAGGCTTATGAATTAGTGATTTATGCTTTAAAAATATTTATTAAATTAATTGGTTGCAAAATCGAGGTATCGAGACCTCGATTTTATAAACCGAGCTAAAAATATTTTATAAATATTTATGGAGTGTCAATGAGTTAATATTAAAGTTTCGTTAGGAAATTTTAATGTTTGGATAGTTAATTAAGTAAAAAGGACTAAATTGAAAAAGGTACAAAACTTGCTAAAATGATTAAATAGCTTAAGTGTTAAATGAGGGAGGACTTAAAAGGCAAATTAGCCCAAAGAGGATGGTTTGGGCGGTATGGGCAGAGAAAAATCACAAAAATTAGTGTGAACTAAGGGCAAAATTGTAATTTGGGCAAAATTAAAAAGAACCAAATTTAATGCAAAGAATTCTAGAAATTTCTTTCTTCAGTTCTCTGCTCAAAAACACCATGGAAGAGGGCTGAAGCTGGTTTTACCTATTTTTGCTCCATGTGAGTTTATTTCTTGCCTTTTTCTTATGATTTTTGTGTTTTTAAGACTTTTGCAATTAGGGCCAACTATCTAATTTATTAGTTTTTCATTTTATGGGTGATTTTTAAAGTTACCATTGATGAGTGCTGGATGTTTATGATGAATTAACATGGAATTGAAGCTTTAATTTTGTTATATGATGATTTTATTTAGTGATTTTGATAGAAATAGATTTTAGAACTTAATTGTGAAAAGTTAAGAATTTGGTTTGGTATTGAAATTCTGAATATTAATGGCTGTATGGTAGCCTAAAATAATTATGTAAATTGTCAATTAAGGAAAATTAGCTCAATTGATAGGATAATTGATAAGGGACTATATTGTAAAAATTGTAAAATTTGGGGTAAATTTGTAATTTTCAAAATTGAAGGGTATAAATTGTAAAGTGAATTAGAATTGAAATAGATGCTAATGAATGAGTAATTTTATATTATAGATCAAGAAACCGAAGATAAACGAGGAAAAAAAGAAATTAACAGACTAGTCCCTGAATTTCTACAAATTCTACAAATAGGCCCAGGTAAGTTCATATGATCTAACTTTGATATTTATATTGAATTGATATATGGAATTATGTAGTTATTTATACTATATGTTAAAGAAAAAAAATGAAAAATTTATAAATATGAAACTTGACTGATAATTATGTATATTTATGTTTATGAATGATTATCGAAATAAATACATACGAAATTCATGAAAATAACGGTACAGGGAATATTGATTGTTATTAAATTGAATGTATGTGGAATTATGATATTTGAATATTGGATATATTGAAACGGATTAATTTAACAAGTGATGAATTTTGATTGAGTTGATATATATATTGATTATATTGACTAACTGAATTGAAATAAATATTGATTGTTATTGAAAAGTGAATTGAATTGAATTGAATTATGAATATATGTGAATATTGAAATTTAATTGAATTGTATTGAATTATGAGTTTGTGAGATTATTTGAATTGTGAATTGATTGAGAATTGAAAAGTGAATTGAATACCCTATTAACTGTATCGGGCTGAGTCGGATATAGTTGGCATACCATAGGATTGGAAGTGTTCAGGGATTACTTCGACTTCGAGTCGATGAGACACTGGGTGTCAAACTATTACTTCGGATAAATTCGATGAGGTAATGGGTACCAATTTACTTCGGCAAGGCCGATGAGACACTGGGTGTCAACTTATTACTTCGAATTATCCGATGAGGCACTGGGTTCCGTACTGGTGTGTTCTGGTTGGATTCGTGTATCCATCCGAGTCCGAGTCGGGTTAATAGGGGTGCATAATGATTTGGCAAAATTGATCGATACTGAACGATATTGTTTGTGAATTTTGGAATTGGAATTGAATAGCAAAATGATTTATGCAAATGATATACATGAACCATGGGTTTATGAATGGAAATTTTTATAGTTGAATGATGTGTGAACACAATGAGAAAAGCCATGAGACATTGAATTGAATTATATAAATGAGATGCATGAATCATGAATTTATGAAATTGATATTGATATTGTTAAATGATTGTGTATTAAATTGTGAAAAGTTATTTGAGATAGTAAATTGATGAGAATTGTATGTGCTATGAATAATGTATATATATGTAATTAATATTGAAAGGCTTATGGTTATTATCAGTATATATATCTGAAATACTCGGTAATGATAATTAATTGATAAATATTGAAATGTGTTTTGGAAATGGTATTTATTTAATATATTGAAAAGTGACGTGTAAACTATGTGATTATCTTTAATATGTTGATACAAGGAAATTATATATATGGTGATGAGTAATAAACCCAAGTATGATATGTCAAGAAGATAAGTTTATCAATATTGAATTTATATGTACTATGTGCAAGTGTGCTAACTATTGTTGTTGCTTAATGATTAGACAAGTGCCAAGCTATTGATTGAATAGTAGTATGTTTATTTATTTGAAGCACTGAAAAGGTAAGTATTTAAGTGAAAGTAAGTTAGTGCTCATGAAAAAATGGTAAGGCTTAAACTATGAAATTTCTTATGAAATGACTTATTATGTGTCCAATATGAAAAAAGGCTTGGTTAAATGCACTAACTTGTAACTATGGCTGAATGACATGCATATGAAATAAGTGTAGAAGAGTTAAAGTTATATAAAATTTTACTAAGCTTGAGGGTATATGTCTATGAGTGATACTATGGATTAGTTCACCTTGTGAATTAGTGAGAATAGTTTATAAGTATTACAGTAACAATAATGGGTTATTTTTTATATGTAAAGTTTTATAATTGAAATAAATTAGTATGATTAAAGATTATACGAGCTTACTAGGCATTCATTGCTTACATGTTTGTTTTATTTATCTATCTTACAGATTATTGGAAGCTCAAATGGGTTGGAAGCTTATCGGAGCCATATCACACTATCCATTGGTTCTATCGGTAATTATGGATCACTTGATTCTGGTTATAATGGCATGTACAGGTTATTTTGATTAAATGTTAGTCTATAGGTGTTATGTAGATATTAGTCATTTATTTGGTTTGCGTTTTGGTATTGTGGTATTTGCATGATTTGCCTTATAATGTTGATGTGATTGAATGATGAGAGGTAAAATAGTAGTCGAATATGCATAAGAGGTGCCTAAAAGTATAATGATTATGTATGTCTAAATAAAAGTTAATACAAAGAATCATGAAAGAGTAAAATTAGCATTAAAATAGTTTATGGATAGCAGCAATGGTTCAACTTTGAAAAATTACCAAAAAATTGTGGAAATATAATTAGAGGTTTAATAAAATATTAAATTAATTTATTGAGTCTAGTATTTCATAGAAGAAACGGTGTAAGCAACGAAATTGTAAATTATGATATATAATAAATTTTGTGAGACAAGGTCAGAATGATTTCGGGTTCCCCTGTTATGACTTTGGAAAATCATCAAAAATTTTAAAAAAATAATTAGAGGTTTAAATTTATATTTTTAAATTCTTAATGAGTCTATTTTCAATAAAAACAAACAGAAACATCATCCAAATCTCGTACTAAGAGATAATTAATTTTTAGTGAAGAAAGGTCGAAGCTGTCAAACAGCAGAACAGGGATGAATTTGAAGATTTTACTGTACTTATTGGCTAAATTATAAATTCTGAAATTTTTATGGTAGAAAGATATTTGAGTCTAGTTTCAAAAACATTAAGCGGATCTTAATTTATAATTCTGTAGCTCTAGATATAAATAATTTAGTGACTACGACTCAAGTGGACAACTTTGATATGAACATAAGTAAATAGTAGAATTATCTGTAATTTTTCTGTAAACTCCGGTAACATTCCGTAACCCTGTTCCGGCGACGGATGTGGATTAGGGGTGTTACAGGTACGGTATCGATACCTTTTGTTTGGAATCGATAAATTTCTTCAAGTATTGATAGTGGTATACTTTTATTGATAATTTTTTTAGTATCGATACGAAATTAACATTTTGACTTTCAAAGTATTTATCATGTATCGATACAATATCAATACCTTTTATTTGGTATCGATAAATTTCCTTGGATATCGATATTGATGGTTCCAGTGGTCACTAAATTAGACATTAAATGCTATTGGCATCGAACTCATAAAAAAATATCGATACTTGTTCTTGCAGGTGACATTAATGCACTGATATTTTCATCCCCAACGGCTCTATTCAATATTCCAACAACCACAACGGTTGGAAATCAATTTGGGAGTATAAATACCATCCTCAAAAGGTCCTACTACAACAAAAGAAATTATCAAAGCTTAATTTTCAATCAAATAACCTTTGTGCTTAAAGCTTTCATACTTTTCTTGTACACACTTGTGAGTTTTCATTGTTGTTTATTCAACTCAAATGTTTTATTAATTCATTTGTGCTAAATTGGCAAATAATCCAATCTTGTAAGGATCAATTCTTAGTTTGCTTATTTGTGTCACTCTTTGAGAGGGTTCTATCTTAAGGTTTGGGTAGGAGTTTTAAGGTTAAACCTTGTCCTCAAAGGTTAGTCAGATTAGTGAATTTGGAAAAATCCTTAATAGCGGAGTAAGCAATTGGGGTCGAACCACTCTAAATCATTGTGTCTATTTGTTCTATCTTTTCTTTCAAGCTTCCACAAATTTTTAAAAGTCAATTCACCCTCCCTGTTGGCGATTTCGAGTTGATTAATCGAGCTAACATAAATCAAACTCTCATGATAAAAAATCTATAAAAAAAATTCAAGAAAATAGTTGGTTACCTTGATGAATTGAATGGCCAAATGCTTGCTTAGGTGTTGAAGTTTTCTTTATTTTTTTTTTCTTTAATGGTGGACGGTGGAAGTTAAAGGAAAATGATAATTGTATCTTTCCATCTACTTAAACATTATTTATAGTTAGTTTAAAGTTTAATTAAACCTAGTTAATCTTAATTAATTATTAACTTAAGAAATATATATTAATCATAATTAACATAATTATTGACTTTCATCGTCACTTCCCACTAATTTATAAAAGAAAAACGGTTTAATAATCATTTTGTCCTTTGGATTATTGCAACTAGGTTCCAAAGTATTTTCTTGTAACACCCATAATTTGTTTCCATCGTCGGAATAAGGTTACGGAGTATTACCATACATATCGAAACTTTTTCATATCGATTTGCATCTAATTATCAAATAAATTTCATAAATACATGTATAATTCAGAATGAAATAGAACATACATTTACGAGCCTTAAATCGAGCCTTCGGAGCCCTAAAAATAGGCTAGGAACATTCAAGGACCAAATTGGAACAATTTAGAACATTTAGGGAAAAATTGAAAATTTTCACTACAGGGGTCACACGACCGTGTGTCTGGGCAATGTGACAGAGCCCAAACCGTGTGGCTCCAACATGGTCGTGTGCCTACCCCACACGCCCGTGTGCTCAACCGTGTAACTCATTAACTTGGGTCACACAACCGTGTCCCAGGCCGTGTGCCAGCCTGTGTGTACCCTACACCTAACACTTTCAGGGCACACGCCCATGTGGGTTTGTAACACCCCTAACCCGTATCCGTCGCCGGACTAGGGTTAAAGGCGTTACCAAACAGATCGGAAACATTTACAGAAAATTTCATACAACCGTTCATCTATTTCAATCATAGTGTCCCTTAAGTAGGTCATCGAAACCCTAAACATGCTTAGAAACGGGATCGGGACTAAACCGAAACACATACAAACATTCTTAAAAATTTAAAACTTTTTGAAGACACAGGGGTTACATGCCCGTGCAAGCAGGCCGTGTGCCTCCCACGGCTGCTGGACACACCCGTGTGTCCTCCCCGTGGTCGAAACTGACTTTGCTCCACGGTCACCAAGCACGCCCGTGTACCTTGGCCGTGGTCGAATCTAGCCTCACATCTACGGCCACCAAGCACGCCCGTGTGCCTTGGCCGTGGTCAAATCTGACTATACACCCACGGTCACCCAGCATCCGTGTGCTAAGGCCGTGTACTCTTAGGCCATATACTGACTTTCTCACACGGCTACTAGACACGCACGTGTGTCTTGGCCGTGTGCTATTAGGCTAGCTACTAACTTAGCCCCACGGTCACTAGGCACGCCCGTGTGTCACAACCGTGTGACATTATAGGCCATTTGCAAGGCCAATATACCTCCCACACAAGGGTCAAACCTACAAGCACATTTAAGCATACTTCCACACACAAATTGGCAACCAATTTTCATGTCAAATGATCAACATATCATCTCATATCATCTCATTTCTAACACGTCAACTTAGGAACTAGATTACACAACTTGAATACATTTATTATCAATCATGAATCACCCCCAAATTTACTAAACCATACTAGCATCATACCATCACTAAGATTAATTTACAATCACATATATCATACCATTCAACTATTAAGTTCAATTAACTCTTCCATTCACACATTCATAATTTCATCAACCACATAGGTTTCGAGCGTACCTTAGCCAACACTTAGTTGACGATTATATATGCTTTTCAATACTCACTATTTCATTCCCATCAACTATCATCCTTTCTTCGATTCAATCGCACACTTAGTGCCCCGATATTTAGCCGAAGCTTAATTATCATCGCACACATAGTTCATTTATACCAAACCATTCTTCAATCGGTATCGCACACACAGTGCCAACCACAAAGTTGAAACTTATATTATCTCGCACACACAGTGCTGATCATCTCGATCACGTTTTCGAATACGCACACTTAGTGCCACATAACTCAAACTCAACTCTGACATAGCATTCACACTTCAATATCATTATAACATTCATTTCATAATATTTAACATAACTAAATGTTCGTATTATGTCCGAACTTACCTCGAACGTTGAACTATCGCAACGGTTAGTCAATCGAGCACTTTATCTTTGCCTCGATCTCGATCCGAACCTCTCCTCTCTTGGTCTATACACATTCAAATTCAATCCATTCAACCACCAAATCATTCATTTTAGTCCAAACACACATATTTAGGGCATTTTACAAAATAGCCCTCACATTTTCCCATTTCGACACTTTAGTCCCTATTTCACAAAATCATCAAATTCACACAATTTCTTTTCACACAAGCCTAGCCGAATTTTCCTTGAGTTCATTCAAGCCCACACATTTCATTTATTTCACATTTTAGTCCCTCAAAATATTATTTTCACAATTTAGTCCAATTTACTCAAAATTACCAAAAACTCAAAGACAAACTATGTTAATCTATCACATAGCTTTCATAATTCTTCACCAAACTTCACAAAGCTCATGAATTCATCCATGGCACATTTTAAAATCACCATCAATTTCTAAAATTAAAGCATGGGTTTTGTAGAGCACAAAGCAACGATTACAAAAACATAGAAATTATCAAAAACCAAACACAAAATGCTTACCAATTGAAGCTTTCAAGTGCCGAACCTAGCTAGCCCTTGTTCTCTTCTTTTTCTTTAAATTTTCAGTGAAGGATGAACAACCATCCACTATCTTATGTTTTATTTTAATATATTATAACTTATAATATAAATTTTTAACTTTTATAATTAATAAATATTTATAAACTATATATATTAATCATAATGTCATCCACTATCATTATCTTTGGGCAATTTACAACATAAAACCCCCAATTTATAAAGACAACAACAATTAGGCACTTTAACAATCAGCACACAGCTTTTACATTTTATGCGATTAAATCTTTTTTCTTAATTTGACACACAGTTAATAAAATTATCACACAGAATTTTCACACAGGCTATATCATATATAATTCACACCAAAAATAATATTAGAATATTATTCCGACCTCGGATTTGTGGTCTCGAAACCACTATTCCGACTAGGGTCTAATTCAGGCTGTTACAGGGTTGCCCATGTGTGACACACGGCATTGTGACAACTCGTGTCCTAGGCCGTGTGTGCCCAAAAATGACCAAATTCAAGCTTGTTTCTCAACCAAATGCACAAGTACCTACACCATAACATAACATGCATAAATAAGATCCTAAATACACAATAAGGCAACCAAATCATGCCATTTCCAACTACCTACCATGCTCAAACAATACCTATTAAACACAACATAAGACACACTTTCATATACCATCATACTAACTCATTTCTATAAATTCACATACAACTCAACCAATTTTAACTATATCATACCAATCTAGCATGTTTCTTACCATTTCATACACAATCACTTGGATACAATAAACACACTATAGTACTACTATTCAACTACCTTTAACATCTAATACCAAGCATCATGCATAGTTTTGAAAACATAACAACATAGCCATTTGCCTATTACATGCCATATAAGCCAAATATTACAAAATCTACCAAAAGAGTCCTCGGGATAATGTGATTTCTTCTAGTGATCCGATCTCCAGTCTACAAAATGTGATCTACAAGGCAACAACAATCACAGGTAAGCTTTCCAAAGCTTAGTAAGTTCATCGATAAACAATAAATCTTACTGAACATATATTAATTCAATTAACAAGATATAAAGTAGTAAATCCTGTCAATCATAGCTTACAATAGGTGAGACTTCGACAGTATAAGTAACTATAATAGGACGTATTCCTTTCTCACATTTCACTATCTTACATAGAACACAAACATAGTCAAAGGAACAATAAGAAAAGTAAAATTATGCCATTAGCCATCCAGCACAACGTAAGCTCGTATGAGCCAATCCATCCAGCACACCATATGCTCGTATAAGCCAGTCCATCCAGCATACTGTATCCAGCACCCCGTATGCTCGTATGAGCCAGCCCATCCAGCACACCAAATATAATATCGAAATAGTCCGCAACAAATGCAGGACCTCGATATATCCAGTAAACACCAAAATCTTCCATAGTTCATCTTCTCTACTTCCATCATTTCATAATATCCCATAACACAGTATTTATACAACTCAAAAATTCATTTAGGTAGTCAAGGTAATATAAAATCAATTAATATGTATCAATTAAACCGAACGAACTTATCGGACTAGTTTGCAATAATAACAAAAGTACAAAGACTATTTAGCTACTTTCTACTTTCCCCGATTTCCAACACGTTCTTGATCTAAAATAATAATTTCATTCAATTAACTAAATCAACAAAAAATTCAAGTCATTTTTGCAATTAAGTCCCTTTTTGACATTTTACAAAATTACCCTCAACTTTTCATTTTTATTCAATTTAGTCCTTAGGCCCTAATCATGCAAATAAACCAATTTTATTGAAAACCCATACACCCGAATGTTAATAGCTTCCATTATAGCTCACATTTGTAACAATTTCACATCAAGTCCTTGAATTTTATTACTTTAACAATTTAATCCCTAAACATTTAAATCATAAAAAATTACTTTACAAAATAATCAAATTTAACAACAAAGCTCCATAAACAATAAAAAGACAACTCAAATCTTCAATGGAAAAAATTTAAAATTTAACAGTTTTACGAATTGATCCTCGGGTTGGCTAGATTAAACTAATACGAAATCAAAAACATAAAAACTACTAAAAATGGGAAAAGTTTGCTTACCTAATCACCAAGCCAAAGTTTGGCCGAATATGTTTCTTCTCATCTAGGGTTTCGGTGGTGAATTGCTAATGAAGAAGATGATAATTGATTTTATCATGTTTTGATTATAATATACTTAATTTAATAATTTACTCTTTTACCTTGTTAATAGTAATCAATCTTTAACAATTTTTTTAAACCCACTAATGTCCACTAATTCTCATAATGGTTTAATTACCAAAGTGGTGCACTATTTTCTTATACTATAATTTATTTAACTCTTCAATTAATAGAAACTAACATTTATAACCTTTACATTTTAGTCCTTTTTGTTTAATTAACTACCTAAATGTTAAAATTTCATAACCAAATTTTAATATAACACTAATGACATCATAAATATTAAATGATTAATATTTACGGATTAATACGTCAGAGTTGTGGTTCCGAAACCACTATTTTCGACACCACTGAAAAACGGGCTGTTACATTTCTAATTAAAATCCAATAGCAATTAGACTTTTATAATGCAGTCTTTGAGCTTTAATTAACAATTTTTTTAGTTAAATTACTTGACCAATTTTCAATATATTTTCATAATAACTCCGAACATCTTCCTATTTTATATTTCTGGACTCGATTTACATAAATAAGGTTTTGAAATCGTATTTTTCGACACTGCCATTAGGTTGTTACACTTAATTGATGGTGACATAACTCAATTAGATTCTTAAATAATAAATAGATTGTGACATACCTACTGTGTGAGTGAAAACAATTATATAATAAATTTATAAAAATGATATGAAAATTAAATATATTTTGTTTAAAATGATGAAATTAAGATGATGAAAATTACGATGTTTTTAGTCTCAATCCCAATATATGTATATATTTTCTAAATGTTATGTAAAAACATTAAAAAAAAAAAACAAAAATAAGTACAAATTTCAAGTTTTTAATATATTTACAACTAAATTAAGAGCCTATTATTTCACTTAAAATTTAAATAACAACATTGATTATATTTATTGCGTCTTAAAAATTAAGAATTTTTAGTAAATTCATATATGAGTTTAATGGGTGAATTAAAATTTTAAAAATCTCTTTTGATATATTTTTCTAAATATTAGTATGGATTGACAACATATGTATCGTGTGCATAAGTAAAACTAGTTATAATTTATTTATAAATTCAAAAGGTTGTGAATCGGGTTACAGGATCCAGGTAATTACAGATTCGCCAGACCAAATCTCCGCCATATCGAAAAACAAAGATATGCAGAAGAGAGAGCAGGGCAAATCAGGTGGCGCGGCGGGTGGCAACGCCGCACCTCCGCCGAAGAGAGGCCGACCATTTGGAAGCACAGCTGCTAGCGTAGCCTCCGCCTCCGGTGCTGATTCAGTGGCTCCGTCCACCCTCCTCGGCCCTTCTCTTCAAATCCACAACTCCTTCTCTGGTAATAAACCCTAAACACAGAAATAAAAAAATAAAAATAAAGCAGTCCATTAACTTATTTATTTAGCAGTTTTGCTTATTTACTATTACTTTTTTAGTAATTTTATCTGAAATTTGTGTTTTAAATTTGTTATTGCTGTTTTAAGTAGAGCAGAACAATAAAAGGATAGTTCTAGCACTTCAAAGTGGGTTGAAGAGTGAGTTAACTTGGGCTCTGAATACTCTCACATTGCTCTCTTTTAAAGAGAAAGATGATATGCGTAAAGATGCCTGCTTGGCCAAAATACCCGGCTTGCTTGATGCTCTTCTCCAAATTGTATGTTTTCTCTGTCTTTATGAACATTAATTTTATGTTGTGATGTAAATTGTTTACACTTTGATTTATTGGTTTTTATTTCTCGTCTGAGTTGGGATTTATTAGACTGTCTTTGATATGGAGCAGATAGATGATTGGCGTGATATAGCCCTGCCTAAGGAACTTAGAAAGGGACAAAGGACTAGAACATTGGGTGCAAATTCTGTCGTAACAGGATTTGGCAACGAGTATGAGGCATTGGGATCGATTGCCTTGCTACCACAGTTGGGGTAGGCTTGAAAATTATTTTTGTTGCCTTGTTGGGTTTTAAGAATTGGGAAATAAATTTGGACTTTTGTTATGGAATGACAGATTGGGGTCAGGTTCTGCTGCTGAAATATCAGGACAAAAGAATACCAGTAAACGACGCCGTTCTGAGTGGTGGCTTGACGAAGATGGTCTATTTAATCTAGATGATGAGGGTCGAGCTGAAAAACAGCAGTGTGCCGTTGCTGCTTCTAATATTATACGCAACTTTTCTTTCATGCCAGAGAATGAAATTGCTATGGCTCAACATAGGCATTGCTTGGAAACTGTTTTTCAGTGTATAGAAGATCACATTGTAGGTGAGACAACCCCTTCTTTTTCCCTTCTTTGTATATTTTAGTGTTTTTTTTATGCCTGCATCCTTCAAAATATATACTTTTTTAGATTCTATGGTAGGATATAAGAATTTTAGATCTAGATCTTGGTTAGCTCATTGCACCGACAAGGATGATCAGGAACTGGAATCATGTCTTCAGATGCCACAATCTTAAACTTGTTGGGTTGTGATAGACTGATAGTTTAGCAAAGGGAAATTATTGTATTTCTTGAGTGGTCTTGAAATTTGTGCTGTTGAATTTACTATGTGTAGACCAAAGGTGAATCATCAGGAGCAGTGGAGTGGGAACTTTGTGGGCTATATTGCTGCTATCAAAAATATTTTCATTTTTCTTCTTATTTCCCTTTTCTGCTTCTACAAAATAGTATTTGTCTTTCTTGTGTGTGTAATGGTAATTTTCTTCTAATACATAATTGCAAATATTACCTTAACCTTTTCAATCTGTTATTGTGTGCTCTTAAAAGTTCTTTTTTCTTGACAGAGGATGAGGAACTTGTCACAAATGCCATTGAGACAATTGTTAATTTGGCTCCCTTGCTTGACCTTCGGATTTTCAGTTCACCAAAGCCATCTTACATTAAAATAACGTAATCCTGATATCCTTTCTTGCTTGAGTGCATGTTTTTCTAATTTATAACTTTTGGTTGATGATTATATCTACTGTTTTTCCAAACAGCGAAAAACGTGCAGTTCAAGCTATAATGGGGATGCTAGGATCTCAAGTCAAAGCCTGGCACTGTGCAGCTGCAGAATTTCTTGGGCGCATGATTATAAACCCCGATAATGAACCCCTCCTCCTTCCATTTGTTCCTCAGGTAAAGCATTCTGCTGCAACATTTTCTTAAAGGTGTAATCATGTTATAAATATTAATACAAACTTGATGATGAACTGCAGATTTACAAGCGTTTAGTAGATATTTTGAGCTTGCAGGCATTTGATGCCCAAGCTGCTGCCATTGGTGCACTCTATAACCTTGTCGATGTCAATATGGACTGCAGGTTGAAGCTTGCTAGTGAGAGATGGTAAGTTATTATTATTGTTATTATTTCTTTTTGGAAGTACGGATGATAGCATGGTGATGATAATGCATAGTCATGTTATTTATTAAAGTTTACAGCTGAAAGGGCTATCTTATTTGTGTACATATGTTCACCCAATTTAGGGCTGTTGATCGTATACTGAAAGTAATAAAGACTCCGCATCCAGTGCCAGAAGTTTGCCGGAAAGCTGCAATGATAATAGAGCACCTTGCATCTGATCCTCAGAACCGGACATCACTGCTAGCTTATGAAAATGCTTTTGCAGAGATACTTTTTTCAGATGGTAGACATTCTGATACCTTTGCAAGGATTTTGTTTGAACTGACTTCAAAACCGAACAACAAGATTGCAGCAGCTCGTGGAATTTGGGGCATGTAATCAAGACAATACACTTTCAGTGATTCAACTCTAATTAAGTGGACTGGACATGGACCCTAAACTGACGGGTACGTACTGGCTGTATTTAGATTTAGACTAATCATTATTTATGTTGTGCTTGTGATTCTGTAATGTATTAAAAGTTTTAAACCTCATGAAGCTACCTTTGAAGCTGCCGCTTGGTGTACTGATTGTAGCATTGCCATGCCCCGATTGTAGTATTTTCTTGATAATAATTGAAATTTATATAAAACCAATGTTGTGCAACTACTTCTGCTAACAATCTCGCCCTCATCGGGATTGGATAATATCCCATTGACTTTGAGTATGTATCTATAACTTAGTAAGGATTCACGCATAAGTTCCTGCACTTCGTTAAGCATATGCTTTGTAGTCATGGTTATTTCCATGAAAACCTAAGCTTCATTGTCAGGTTAGGAAAGTGTTGTCAACCATATATGCCGTCGAGATGACCTCAATTGCATTTGTTTTCTGTTTCCGATAAAAGAATCCAAAGTGCAAAACCTTTGAAGTTGGAACCCTATTTGCCCTTTGAGCTGACTTTTACCTTGACTCGAAACTTGATATTCAAAACTCAGCTTGAGCCAGATTTATTTTCAAGATTTTAGCTCGATTCGAGATAACATTTGAATTTTTCTAGCATGTTATCTCGAATGTTATTGTTTTAGCAATTTGGATTTCAATATTTCATTTTGAGTTAAAATATTGTGATTTCAACGAAAATCTTGATTAATGCTTTTACAAGTTTGACAGTGTTGATGTGGCAACTTGTAATTTATTAATAACTCATTGTTGATTTGATACCTTTTTATCTTTATAACTACATTGAGAAATAATTTATAAGTTTAAAAAATTGTAATAAAAAATTATAAACATTTAAAAAGTATAATAAGTTATAAATTTTAGAAAATTACAAAAAAAAAAATCAAGTTTTGGATAAAAATTCAAAAAAAAAAAAATTGTTATTGTATTTTAATTTAATTAAAAAATTATTGTAAGACTTCCATTTTTGTTATTTTTGGGAAAAAAGGGAAATTTAACCAATGAACTTTTCCACTTCCATTAGCAAAGATTTCTTGAAATATTGTAATTTATTATTTTATCAAATATCAATAAAATGAACTCTATGGAGGGTGGGGAATGGTGCCTCAGTCAGGAATTGGGAGGATGCCTAGTTTCTTGGGTCACAGGGCTTGTAACCTCTCTAATTCGGATTAGATGTTAGACCCGAATTTGGGAGATTATATTGGCTACTAAAGTGGTCTGGTAGAATTATCGGAGTTCTAAAATAGTTAACTAAAACATTGATTTATTCTTTGAAGAAAACTTAGTCAATTTATGGGAAAACTCATGAGTTATAAAAACTGATTCAGTTTAATATCTTCATTATAACTATGTTTACTATTAAAAATATAGTTTAAAAATCTGAATTACTTTCTTAACAAAACACATTTACAATTTAGCAGCGGAAAAGTGATTAACGTAATTTTAATAAAAATCATGTTTCATGCATAATTAAATAAAAATTTCATACTTTAATAGCCTAAATGATTGTCATGCATGCCTAAGTAAAAATTGTAAACTAAATCTCATACCACAATAATAATAATATAGTTTCAAATAATCAGAATTATAAAATAATCAGTTTAAAATATTTTTATATAGAAATCAATATTTCGAGCCGAGCCCTCCGAATGTTGAGTTCGTGTCCTAACCTTGTGGGTTATCTGAAAAGAAGAAAAATAAATAGGGGTGAGCTATGAAAGTTCAATGTGAGTTCTGTCACCAGAAACCCGAAACAAAACAGTAGACAAACAATTTCGAGAATAAACACAATCACAAAAGCACTTTAGACTAACAATTTTTCACATAAAACACTTCACTATAAATTTATTAGAATTCAGAATAATCATAATCGAATAATAATTCAGAATATCATTTTTTTTCCATATTAACTCAACACAAGAATAATCGGTGTAACGATTAATTATACAGAAACATTGTTCATCGAATAATTCTCCATAGTAATTTCACACATATCAATATTTCAGATTACATGTCTTAAATCACATTTAGCAAATTCAGTATATCATATTAACATAATAGTTTTCACCATGTATAAGCAAAAACACATACCATATCATATCATAAATTTCATAATTTCAAGCACATGCTTTATGAATACAAACGAATTCAGTTTAACAGATAAGTTCTTACCCCATCACTACACACCATAAGAGTTCCCTAGAACTCATTCATCCCTACACATCGGTTTGTGGATAAACCACCAAAAGATGCAGGTTAATACGCTGCTAGACAGTTGTGAATACATAACATAATTGCAGATCAAAGTTGCCAGATAATGGGTGGGCGAACCACCAAAGGTTGCAAGTTAATACACTGCCAGATGATTGTGAATACACAACATTTTTGCAAATAAAAGTTGCCAAATAATATGTGAATGTACCACAAGATTTGCAGATTTATAGTCTGTCAGAACTTCCTCCTTACAAAGCGTCTCAACCATGCAACAAAATAAGGCATGCTTAAACAGAACAGATATAATGATTAAAAATAATAAAATATCGTAGCAATAATTATGCTTTTAAACAATTAGTTCAATAACAAAATCATATATTTTTCAAAGATTCAATTTAGTGGTGTCATAAGGCATGTTATACAAAAATCTCAAGTATGGAAACAATTAACATGATTCCTCACAATTTATGCTATTGGGTATATATTTAACAATAATTCAATTAATTAAATCATGGATTCAAACATTATTCAAACTAACAGGGACTTAATTGTAGAAATTAAGCACTAAAATTAGTTCGGGAACCATTCAAGGACTAATTTACACAAAAAATAAAATTCTGGGGAAAACTGTAAATTTTAAGAAACAGGGGCACATGGTCGTGTGGCCAGGCCGTGTGGGTCACATGGTTGTGTGAACAAGTTGCGTAGGAGGGTCCAAGGCGTGTGGTTTGGATTAGGTTTGATTTTGCCTCGATTTTCTCATAAAAGAACACACACTTGACTTTCAGGGTCTCATACAATTATCCTCGCGTCCATATTTGATCCGAGCCACCTACAATGGGTTGATATTGGCTCGTTTAGACACAAATATGATGGTGTTTCGCTAAATCAACACGAAAAATGGATTGAACACGGTTGGTTTTGGGTTTGAGATTTAAATATAAAATTTCCAGCAAAAAAAAGAGAAAATTTTATGAAAAGGAAAAGTGGGAAAAAAATAAGAGAAAGAGATGTATTTAGAAAAAAAAAGAGAAAAGAAATTCTAAATAGGGTTGAAAGAGATCATCAAAATCCTATTATGATTAGGATAGAGACCAAATGGTAAGGTTAAACAATTTTTAGAGGGCTGATGTGGTAAATTTCTCAATCTGCCGAAATTTAATAAAAGAGAAAAGGAATTGGCATGGATAGAACTTGGGAATTTAGAGAGAATGGAGTGATGCTTAGCTATTGGGCTATTGCCCATTTCATGGTTACTTTCTACCACATTTATTTCTTATACTAACTTAGTTTTCATCTTTAACTGCTAAAAAATAAAGAGGAAAAATGCAAAAAAATGAAGCTTGAACCTTTATCTTTTAAAGGTTTTACTAAGGTCTTAACCACTAATGTAACACCCCTTACCCGTATTCAACGCCGAAACAGGGTACGAGGCATTACCGGACATAAACACAAGCAAACATACATTTCCGAGTTATAAATTTCCATTCAAATTTAAAACTTTTCATACACATTCATATCGTCCCTAAAATGAGCCTACGAGGTTCAATACATGCTTTGGAAGTGGTTCGGGACTAAACCGAGAACTTTAGAAAATTTTACAAAACTTAGAAAATTTTTCATGTTACAGGGCTCACACGCCCGTGTGGTCCAAGGGACACGCCTGTGCTACAGGCCGTGTTCAAAATAGGGTACTCTCTGACTTGTGCCACACGGCTGTGCCACACGCCCGTGTGCTAGGCCGTATGGTCAATTTAATTTTAATAATTTTTCATAAAATAGGTGCAGACTTCACACGGCCGAGACACACGCCCGTGTCCAAGGTCGTGTAGCACACACGGCCGAGACACATGCCTGTATCCAAGGTCGTGTAGCACACACGGCCGAGACACACGCCCGTGTCTCTGCCCGTGTGCTATATTCTGGACATTCTGTTCCTAAAAATTAAGGTGCAGGGGACACACGGCCAGAACACATGCTCGTGGGGCAGGTCGTGTGTCACACATGGCCTAGACACATGCCCGTGTGTCTACCCGTGTGGACAAAAATAAGGCTATTTACCAAGCCCTTTTGCCACCCTTACTTGTACGTACATACACAACATCATATGACTCCAATCCAAGTATTTACATACAACTAAATCAGCCACAATAAAGACATCAACACATCATTCACATGCTACCATCTATCATACACAAACATCACATGCTTATCAACTCAAATCATGTAAATTCCCACATCTATGAAAGGCATCATCATATAAATTGCTCACACCAATTGTAGCCAATTTTCAATGGCCTTATACAAAATGAACTTTCAACCAATATAAGCCAACACATTTGGCCAAATAAATTATGACACATAACAAAATGACCAAGTCCCCTATACATGCCATAACTCAAAATGTTGAATTCATTGGTACCAAAATAATAGTTGATAGTGTGAATGGATCTCCGACGATCTCCAATCCCGAGCTAGCTTGGTGACACTATAAGACAAGGAAAAAAAAAGAGTAAGCTATATAGCTTAGTAAGTTCATATGCAAATAATAAACTACATTAACCATGCAATTGCCATATAAGTAACATACGTATATCAACCTAAATGTCATTAAACCTCATGAACATAACATACTCAATCACATTCTTACCAATAATTCATCATATACCGAATTCATTTCCTTTGAGTTTTTCGTACATACCTCTACCAACTTGTACATAATCACATACTTTCTCGTATTTGACATACCCGTTGAACCACTTGGAATACTATCGGATACACGGAAAACTTTGCACATAAGTGCCACATATGTAGCCAATGCTATCACAATTCTCATAACACATATAAGCTCGCTCTCGAGCAAATCCGCGGGCCTGCTCACACAAGCTGTCAGTCAAGACGTAGCTACGCAGTGCTGCTCACACAAGCTGTTAGGTATCCGCAACATATGCATGTATACCCAGCCACCGGTAGGACGTACAAGACCAGCACCTGGGATACATAAATCACATAATCACATGGGTTCCTAGTGACATGTCACTTATATCCTAATCTATTCCTAAGGTTCAACCGTGATTTCTCTCTTGCCGGAACTTCGTCGAATATACTCATAGAATCAATCATACATTTCATGCAATATCAAAACATTAAAATACAAATATAACATTGCATTATTTACATACGAACTTACCTCGGTACAAAAATAGTGAAAATGGACCTAATCGTCAAACACTTTATTTTTCCCCCGATCTAGGTTCGAACTTCATTTTTCTTGATCTATAATACCAAATTCAGCTCATTTAATACTCACATTATTCAATTCAGTCCAAAAATCACATTATGGAAAAATTACATTTTTACCCCTAACTTTTCAACCTTAATATTTTAGTCCCTAGTCTCGTAAAATGAAATATGTTCAATTTCTTCAAAACCCAAGCCTAGCCGAACCTTACTCATGCTTATAACAGCCCACATTTTTCATTAATTCACACTTTTACTACATGTTTTATAACTTTTACAAATAGGTCCTTTTAAGTATTTTCATCAAAAATCACTTAGTAAAAGTTGTTTATCTAACACCAAACTTGCGTAGTCTACCATTAAACATCAAAATACACAAATATCCAACATGGGTAAAATTTTAGACTTTGAATTTCTTTCAAATTAGTCCTTGAAATAGCTAGATTAGGTTACATCGATCTCAAAAATGTAAAAATCATTAAAAACGGGACAAGAACGGACTTACAATCAAGCTTGGAATATGAAAAACCTTAGCTATGGAGACCCTTGTGATTTTCGGCCATGTGAGGATGAAATTGAGAAGATGACATCTTTTATGTGTTTAATTTTGTCTTTATTACCCAAATGACCTAAATGCCCTTAATGCCAAACTTTGAAATTTCACCCTACCATGTCCATTTTTGTCCATACAAAAGCATAATGGTCTAATTACCATCTAAGGACCTCTAATTTAAAATCTCATAGCAATTGGACACCTATAACATGTAGAACTTAAATTTTGCACTTCTTGCAATGTAGTCCCTTTAACTAAATTGAGTGCCCAAACGTCAAAATTTTCGAACGAAATTTTCACGAAATCATTTCATAAAAATGTAGACCATAGAAATATAATAAAAATAAATTTTACTGCGTCAGATTTGTGGTTCTGAGACCACTGTTCCGACTAGACCCAAAATCGGGCTGTTACAACTCTCTCCCCTTAGGGATTTTCGTCCCTGAAAATCTTACCAGAAAATAGGTTTGGGTACTATTTTCGCATTGCTTCCTCAGGTTCCCACGTAGCCTCTTTGACTCCGTGTCGTTGCCACAAAACTTTAACTAGGGCTATGTTTTTATTTCTCAATTGTTTAACTTCCCGAGCCAAAATCTTGACCGGTTCTTCACCATAAGTCATATCGGGTCGAATCTCAACCTCTGTCGGAGAAATCACATGCGAAGGGTTTGATCGATAACATCGCAACATCGATACATGAAATACATTATGGATCCTTTCCAACTCTGTCGGTAAAGCTAACCGATATGCTACTGACCCTATTATTTCAATAACCTCATACGACCCAATGAAACGTGGACTCAACTTGCCTTTGCGACCAAATCTCAAAATTTTATTCCACGGGGATACTTTCAGAAATACTTTATCACCAACTTGAAACTCAATCTCTTTTCTCTTCAAATCCGCATACGACTTCTGTCGATCTGAAGCTGCCTTCAAACAGTCACGAATTACTTTCACTTTCTCTTCGGTCTCTTTAACCAAATCGACCCCATGTATCTGTTTCTCACTAAGCTTGGTCCAATACAACGGAGTTCGACACTTGCGGCCATACAATGCCTCATACGGTGCCATCTTTATACTCGACTGAAAACTATTGTTATAAGCAAATTCGACTAAAGGTAGATATTTTCCCAACTACCTTTGAACTCCAAAACACAATAGCGAAGCATATCTTCGAGAACCTGAATCGTTCTCTTAGATTGGCCGTCGGTTTGTGGATGAAATGCGGTACTAAAGTTCAACTTTGTTCCCAAAGCTTCTTGCAACTTTTTCCAGAATCGTGAAATAAACCTCGGATCTCTATCTGAAATAACAGAAATAGGTACTCCGTGCAATCTCAAAAACTCAGCAATGTACAATTCGACTAGCTTATCAAGTGAATAGTCGGTACGTAACGGTATAAAATGAGCCGATTTCATCAACCTATCAACAACGACCCAAACGACATCTTTCTTTTTCGGATTTAAAGGCAAACCCATTACGAAATCCATCGTAATTTTGTCCCATCTCCACTTGGGTACCATCACTTGTTGAAGTAAGCCCGAAGGTACTTGGTGTTCGGTCTTTACTTGTTGACAAACTAAACATCTCGAAACAAACTCTGAAATATCCCGTTTCATACCTGACCACCAATACCATTTCTTCAAATTATTATACATTTTCATACTACTCGGATGAACTGATAAGCAACCACTGTGTGCCTCGCGTAAATTTTTTGAATAAGTTCATCATTTTTCGGTACACATATTCTATCTCGGAACATCAAACAATCATCTGAATTGATCTGAAAGTCTGAATCTGTAACATCCCGATTTAGGGCCTAGTTAGAATAGTGGTGCGAGACCATAAATCTGAGGCATAAGTATGAGTTTTTTAGGTCTATGCCATGTTTGCATGCTAGTGTGAAAGTTTCATGAAGCAATTTTGTTAAATTGCGGTTGAACTGTTCAAAAGGACTAAATTATAAAAGTTGCAAAATGTTAGATTCTAGAAGCTATTTGTGTGAAATTGCTTTAGAATATCAATTAGAAGTCCTTAATGAGTAATTTTCACAATTTATAATTTTTGGACAAATTTGGGCATGGATGAGTTGAATTAGGAAGTTTGTCAAAAAGGGTATTTTGGTCATTTGACAATTAAATGATTAAAATAGGAGAAAAGATGACAAAATTCATTCATCTTCTTCTCCAAGGTTGCCGAAAATTTGAGAGAAGCCATTGTTAGGGCTCTTCAAATTTTCAAGCTAGCTAGTAAGTGTATTCTAGCCCGTTTTTGATATTCTTCGTATTTTTGAAGTCCTAGTAGCATGAGTAAGCTATTTTTAGCTATATGATGAGCTAAAATGGATATTCAAAAATTTACCCATGTATGACATGCATGTATTTTGATGTTTTATGGAAGATTATGAAAGCTTGATGTTGTAGAAACATCTTTTACTAAGTGAATGTAACATCTCGATTTAGGGCCTAGTCAGAATAGTGGTGCGAGACCACAAATCCGAGGTTTATGAATGAGTATTTGAAGTTTATGCTATGTTTGCATGCTAGTGTGAAAGTTTCATGAAGCAATTTTGTGAAATTTCGGTTGAATTGTCCAAAAGGACTAAATTGAAAAAGTTGCAAAATGTGAGATTCTAGAAGCCATTTGTGTGAAATAGCTTTATAATATTAATTAGAGGTCCTTAAATAGCAATTTTCCCAATTTTTATTTTTTGGACAAAATTGGTCATGGATGAGTTAAAATAGAAAGTTTGTCAAAAAGGGCATTTTCGTCATTTGACAATTAAATGTTTTAAGTGGGAAAAGATGATAGAAATTCATTCATCTTCTTCTCCAAGAAAGGCTAGAAAATTCAAGGAGCCATTGTTAGGGTTCTTCAAATTTTTCAATCTTGCTTGTAAGTGCAACCAAGCCCCGTTTTTGATATTCTTCGTATTTTTGAAGTCCTAGTAGCATGAGAAAGCTATTTTTAGCTATATGTTGAGCTAAGATGGATGTTCAAAAATGTACCCATGTATGACATGCATGTATTTTGATGTTTTATGGAATAATATGAAAGCTTGATGTAGTAGAAACATCTTTTGCTAAGTGATTTTCCATGAAAATGCATGTAGGGACTTGTGTGTGAAAGTCTTGAGATTGGTCATACATGTATGATTTAGTGAGAATTGATGATAGCTTTAGTTGAGTAAATGGTTCGACTAAGCATGAAAGGCTAGAAAGTTGAATAAAAATCACTTTACGAGCCTTAGGGCAAAAGTGTGAATATGAGAAAGTTAGGGGCAAAATAGTAATTTTGCTAAAGTATGAGATAAGGGTCAATTTAGTCAAAGTGTGTATTGAATAAGTTGATTTATTCATTATAGATCAAGAAAGACGAAGCCCGGATCGAAACCGAGGCAAGAGCAAGGTGGTGGACTAAATTGCACAGCTCTATACTTTTGTGTGCCGAGGTAAGTTTATGCGTAAACAATGCATTCATACTTACAATTTTGTTAATGCTAGCTAGTGTGTAGCATGATTGAGAATGATTAAGAACCTATGTGGAATGAATGTGGTAGAAATTGTGAATGGATGTATGATTGAGTAAGTAGATATGTGGATGTGTAGTGATAATGCTAAATGGTGGGCTAAGTGCGATACCATCCTAAGGCATAACGATGATGAGCTGGCTAGGTGCGATGCTATCGTTAAGTATATTGTCTAGTGGGCTATGTGCGAAACCACTACGATTACCTTTGTGGTAGGCTAAGTGCGATACTACCTTATTATTTGATTGTGGTGGGCTAAGTGCGAAACCACCGAGACATTAGCTGTGTGGATTAGCTGTGTGGATGTATTATCGAGAAATAATGATATGTTGTATATTGTGTAAATGTGATATTGAATGCAGGGATGCATGTCAATGGTTATGAGTATGTGACTCATGATGTGTTGAAAAGGTGGTAAGGGATAGAAAGAGTTAGCATAGTTGTACATTATATGTTAGTATAATGCTAATTGTTGTTTAGCTTACAGTATGATGCTTAATTGTTTATGTGTAAACTTACTAAGCTCAAAGCTTACTCCCCTTCTTTTCCCTTGTCTTATAGAGCAAAAGTGTTGAATCAAGATATGTGGATCAATTGGAAGATCGCCCACATTATCAGCACACTCTAGTACATGAGACTCAATGTTTTGTAAATGGCATGTATAGGGGCTAGACGAGTTAGTGAATTTTATTGTAAATGGCTAAGACGTGTTGGCGTTTAGATGGATAATCTATTTTGTATAATGCGATAGTTGTTGGCTACTTTATTATATGAAAAGATGTAGTTATCCATGTGAGATTGTAAGATTATGAGTTGGTTATGGATGTCTTGAATGAGTACTTGTTGTGTATGATTGAAAAGTGTAAAGAACTTGACAAATAGCTTTGTTCTTGTCCAAGTGGGTAGACATACGGGCGTGTGTCTAGGCCATGTGTGACACACGGTCAGCCCATGGGCGTGTGACTTGGCCGTGTGTCCCCTGCATGTTAGTATTTTAAGTCAGAATAGACCACGGACTAGCCACACGGGCGTGTGACTAGAACGTGTGTGTTAATCAGTGTTGGCCACGGGCTAGCCACACGGGCGTGTGTCTAGACTCTAGGCCGTGTTAAGGTAGTCAGTGTGCTCCACGGGTGGAGAGCACGGGCGTGTGCCCTAACCGTGGGGCATTGGCAGAATGCTTGAGTTTTCATGCACGGGTAGTGACCATTGGCGTGTGTGACCTCCACGGGCATGCCAAATCTTACACGGGCGTGTGAGCCCTGTATAGATGGAAAAGGTTTAAAAATCGTAGAAGTTTCGATATGGTCTCAAGAGCCCTCGTGAGTATGAGTGAGGCCTCGTAAGAGGAGAATGAGGTTGTTGAGGTGACTTAAGAGAGTAGTCACAATGAGCCTAAGTGGCGATCTTGAGGTTTTTATTATGGTAACGCCTCGGGCTTGGTTTCAGCATAGACACCGGGTAAGGGGTGTTACATTTAGTGGTATCAGAGCTATGGTTTAGTCAGTTCTAGGACTACCGTAGAGGGTGTAAGAGTCTAGCTATACATGCCATAAGTGTACAATGATAGTGTGGTTGCTTCTGATGATTTCAAATCTTGTTTTATATAGAATATGGATTCCGATCCATTGACTGCTGATGAAGCAGCTAGTAATGCGCCGACTCCTGCGCAAGGAACCGTGCCTGTTCAAAGTGGACTAAAGGCTAGGGGTCAAGGGGAAGAGGCACGGGAAGCATTTCTCTAGATGTTGAGTAACTGGTACTCGGATTATGTCTGAGCGAACCCTAATGCTCAACCTCCTCCACCTCCTCCCATACCTCAGCCAATTCTAGTGGCTCCTCAAGGTATTGATGTAGTGAGGATATCGAAACCTCCGGTGGATAAGATTACAAAACACGGGGCTGAGGAGTTTAGAGCTAAGGTAGATGATGACCCTGAGAGGGCAGAGTTCTGGTTAGAGAACTCAATGAGAGTATTCGATGAACTCTCTTGTACACCTGAAGAGAGCTTGAAGTGTGCCGTGTCTTTGATGAGGGACTCGGCATACCATTGGTGGAAGACGTTGACATCAGTGGTCTCGAGAGAGCGGGTGACGTGGGACTTCTTTCTGGAAGAGTTCCGGAAGAAGTACATAAGCCAGAGGTTTACTGATCGAAAAAGGAAGGAATTCCATGAGTTGAAGTAAGGAAGAATGTCAGTAGCTGAATATGAGCGTGAGTTTGTTAGGCTTAGCAAATACGCTCAAGAATGTGTGTCGACGGAGACCACCTTGTGTAAGAGGTTCGAAGATGGACTGAATGAGGATATCAAACTCCTAGTTGATATTTTAGAGTTGAAAGAGTTTGTTGTTTTGGTCGAGAGGGCAAGTAAGGCCGAAGAGTTGGGTAAAGAAAAGAGAAGGGCTATGAGTGAAGCCCGAGATGCGTGGAAGAGGTCGATGGGCAAGCCGTACCAAGCCCAGTCGAAAAGATCCAAGGAAGTGAATCCTCGGACGACGGCATCAGTGGGTTATTCGCATCGAAACTTGGACAACACTCGTTCAGGTTCGAGAGTCCAAGCCACTTCGATAGAAAGTGTGGGCAATCTGAAGAACAAATCGGAGTGTCCAAGTTGTGGTAGATATCACACCGGAGAGTGTTGGGGTAATAGTCGAAACTGTTATAAGTGTGGTTCCCCCGACCATTATACCCAAAATTGCCCCGAGAGGGATGATAAGGAAGAGAAGCAAGAGATGAGACTTGACGATGTGTCTTCAAGGGGTAGACCACCAAGGAACCCGAGAGGTGGGGCTAGTGGTAGAGGTACGTCCAGAGACTCTGCTATGAGACCGGAGGGTCAGGCATGTGCGAGGACGTATGCCATTCGCGCTCGCGAAGAGGCATCCTCCTTTGATGTGATAACGGGTACTTTTTCTCTCTTTGACACCTTTGTTATTGCTTTAATAGATCCAGGGTCTACTCATTCTTATATCTGCATGAGACTGGCATCTAGTTTGAGTATGACCATTGAGCCTACAGACTTTGTGGTTAAGGTGTCAAACCCGTTAGGAAAGCATGTGTTGTGGACAAGATGGGTAAGAATTGTCCTTTGATGTTTGAGAGTCAATGTTTTCCGGCAAATCTTATGTTGTTGCCTTTTGATGAGTTTGACTTAATCCTTGGCATGGATTGGTTGACTACCCATAGTGTCTTAGTGAATTGTGGTAGTAAGTATGTCGAATTGAAATGTGAGAGTGGAGATGTTGTTCGGGTTGAATCAGGTGGATCGGATAGTCTACCAGTAATGATTTCTTCCCTAGTGGCTGAGAAATGTTTGAGAAAAGGGTGTGAATCCTATCTTGCTTTTGTGTTGAATACTCGAGGGGTTGGAGTAGAGTTTGAAACAGTGCCAGTGGTATGTGAGTATCCGGATGTATTCCCGAAAGAGTTACCCGGATTGGCTCTAGTGAGAGAGGTTGAGTTTGGGATTGAGTTAGTTCCGGGAACGGTACCTATTTCGATTGCTTCGTACAGAATGGCACCTTTAGGGTTGAAAGAACTGAAGGTTCAGTTGCATGAGTTGACAGATAAGGGTTTTGTAAGACCAATCTACTCACCGTGGGGTGCTCCGGTATTATTTGTAAAGAAGAAAGATGGGTCTATGAGGTTGTGTATAGACTATAGACAACTTAACAAAGTGACGGTTAAGAATAAGTATCCTTTACCAAGGATTGATGATCTTTTGATCAAGCTGAGAGAGCTCTGATGTTCTCTAAGATAGACTTGAGGTCTGGTTATTATCAGTTGAGAGTGAAGGAGCAGGATGTGTTGAAAACTGCATTTCGGACAAGGTATGGCCATTATGAGTTTTTAGTTATGCCATTTGGTTTGACGAATGCACCAGCAATTTTTATGGATTTGATGAACCGTGTCTTCCGACCCTATGTGGATAAGTTTGTGATTATCTTCATTGACGATATATTGATATATTCTCGGGATGAGAACGATCATGAAGAACATTTGAGAATTGTCTTGCAAACTTTAAGAGATAAGCAGTTGTATGCTAAGTTTAGCAAGAGTGAGTTTTGGCTCCGAGAGGTCGGATTCCTAGGACACATTGTGTCGGTGATGGTGTCGAGTTGACCCGAGTAAGGTATCATTTGTTGTGGATTGGAAACAGTAGAGAGCGTGTCGAAGTTAGAAGCTTCTTGGGATTAGCGGGATATTACAGACGTTTCGTAAAGGGGTTCTCTGTGATTGCTACCCCGATGACGAAATTGTTGCATAAGGATGTCAAGTTTGATTGGACTGGGGCATGTCAACAGAGTTTTGAGAGATCGAAAATATTGTTGACTGAGGCGCCAGTTTTGGTTCAACTAGAATCGGGGAAAGAGTTTGTGGTTTACATTGACACGTCGTTTAATGGTCTCGGTTGCGTGTTGATGCAAAAAGGTAAGGTAGTCGCTTACGCCTCGAGGCAACTAAAATCGCACGAGAAGAACTATCCGACTCATGATTTGGAGTTGGCTGCGATTGTTTTCGCGTTAAAGATTTGGCGACATTACTTATATGGTGAGAAGTGCCGAATCTTTACGGATCACAAGAGTTTGAAGTATTTGTTGGATCAGAAGGATCTGAATTTGAGACAGAGGCGGTGGCTTGAGTTATTGAAAGACTATGAGTTAGTCATTGATTACCACCCGAGAAAAGCGAATGTGGTTGCGGATGCCCTGAGTAGGAAATCCCTGTATGCTCTAAGAGTTATGAGGACGAGTTTAGCATTGTCTGATGATGGTGCTATTCTGGCAGAGTTGAGAGCTAAGCCACTATTTGTTCAACAGATATGTGAGGCTCAGAGAAATGACAGTGAGATGCTAACTAAGAGAGCTAAGTGCGGAACAAAAAGTGATTCTGATTTTCGAGTGGGCTCGAATGGATGTTTGTTGTACCGTAACAAAATTTGTGTACCCAGAGATGAAGAGTTAATCCGAAAGGTTTTGCACGAGGCATATAGTGGTTATTTGTCAGTACATCCGGGCAGTACGAAAATGTACAATGACTTGAAGAAGTCTTATTGGTGGCCAGGTATGAAGAGAGATATCTCTCGAATTTGTGGCAAGGTGTCCGATTTGTCAACAAGTGAAAATTTGAGCATCAAGTGCCTTGGGATTGCTTGACCCAGTGATGGTTCCCGGATGGAAGTGGGATTGGGTTACCATGGACTTTGTGACGGGGTTGCCTATGACCCCGAAAAAGAGAGATGCTGTGTGGGTTGTATTGGATAGATTGACGAAGTCGGCTCACTTTATTCCAGTACGTGTTAATTATTCACTGGATAAGTTGGTTTGAATTGTATGTGGCGAGAGATAGTGAGGTTACATGGTATACCAGAAATGCATTATATCGGATAGAGATCCGAGGTTTACTTCGAGGTTTTGGAAGAAGTTACAAGAGGCTTTGGGAACAAAGTTGAATTTGATCTTGCGTTCCATCCACAAACAGATGGTCAGTCTGAAAGAGTGATTCAAGTTCTCGAAGAAATGCTTTGATACTGTGTGTTAGAATTCGAAGGTAGTTGGGAGAGGTATCTACCTTTGGTCGAGTTTGCCTACAACAACGATTTATCGATCGAGTATACTGAGATGGCACCGTATGAAGCTTTGTATGGTCGTAAGTGTCGAACTCCATTGTATTGGACCGAGCTTAGTGAAAAATGGATCCATGGAGTCGATCTAGTGAAAGAGACTGAGGAGAAAGTGAAAGTAATCCGTAATAGTCTGAAAGCTGCTTCGGACCGACATAAGTCGTACGCGAATTTGAAAAGAAAAGAAATTGAGTTTAAGGTGGGTGACAAAGTGTTTTTGAAAGTGTCCCCATGATAGAAGATTATGAGATTTAGACGAAAAGGGAAATTGAGTCCAAGATTCATAGGACCGTATGAGATTACAGACAGAGTTGGGCCAGTAGCTTACCGGTTGGCTTTGCCGGTAGAGTTGGAAAAGATACATAATGTGTTCCTTGTGTCGATGTTGCGACGGTATCGCTCCGATCCTTCACATGTGATTCCTTCAATGGAAATTGAGATAAGACCAGATATGTCTTATGAAGAGGAGCCGATTAGGATCTTGGCTCGAGAAGTGAAACAGTTGAGAAATAAGAGCATAATACTAGTGAAAGTGTTATGGCAGAAACACGGTGTTGAAGAGGCTACGTGGGAAAGGGAAGAAGCTATGAGAGAGCAACATCCAAACCTCTTTACTGGTAAGATTTTCGGGGGCGAAAATCTCTAAAGGGGGGAGAGTTGTAACATCTTGATTTAGGGCCTAGTCAGAATAGTGGTGCGAGACCACAAATCCGAGGTTTATGAACGAGTTTTTGAAGTTTATGCTATGTTTACATGCTAGTGTGAACGTTTCATGAAGCAATTTTGTGAAATTTCGGTTGAATTGTCCAAAAGGACTAAATTGCAAAAGTTGCAAAATGTGATATTCTAGAAGCCATTTGTGTGAAATAGCTTTAGAATATTAATTAGAGGTCCTTAAATAGCAATTTTCCCAATTTTTAATTTTTGGACAAAATTGGGCATGGATGAGTTAAAAAAGAAAGTTTGTCAAAAAGGGTATTTTGGTCATTTGACAATTAAATGTTTTAAATGGGAAAAGATGATAGAAATTCATTCATCTTCTTCTCCAAGGCTGCCGAAAATTCAAGGAGCCATTGTTAGGGTTCTTCAAATTTTTCAATCTTGCTTGTAAGTGCAACCAAGCCCCGTTTTTGATATTCTTCATATTTTTGAAGTCCTAGTAGCATGAGAAAGCTATTTTTAGCTATATGTTGAGCTAAGATGGATGTTCAAAAATGTACCCATGTATGACATGCATGTATTTTGATGTTTTATGGAATAATATGAAAGCTTGATGTAGTAGAAACATCTTTTGCTAAGTGATTTTCCATGAAAATGCATGTAGGGACTTGTGTGTGAAAGTCTTGAGATTGGTCATACATGTATGATTTAGTGAGAATTGATGATAGCTTTAGTTGAGTAAATGGTTCGGCTAAGCATGAAAGGCTAGAAAGTTGAATAAAAATCACTTTACGAGCCTTGGGGCAAAAGTGTGAATATGAGAAAGTTAGGGGCAAAATAGTAATTTTGCTAAAGTATGAGATAAGGGTCAATTTAGTCAAAGTGTGTATTGAATAAGTTGATTTATTCATTATATATCAAGAAAGACGAAGCTCAGATCGAAACCGAGGCAAGAGCAAGGTGGTGGACTAAATTGCACAGCTCTATTCTTTTGACTGCCGAGGTAAGTTAATGCGTAAACAATGCATTCATACTTACAATTTTGTTAATGCTAGCTAGTGTGTAGCATGATTGAGAATGAATAAGAACCTATGTGGAATGAATGTGGTAGAAATTGTGAATGGATGTATGATTGAGTAAGTAGACATGTGGATGTATAGTGATAATGCTAAATGGTGGGCTAAGTGCGATACCATCCTAAGGCATAACGACGATGAGCTGGCTAGGTGCGATGCTATCGTTAAGTATATTGTCTAGTGGGCTATGTGTGAAACCACTACGATTACCTTTGTGGTAGGCTAAGTGCGATACTACCTTATTATTTGATTGTGGTGGGCTAAGTGCGAAACCACCAGAGACATTAAATTTGTGTGGATTAGCTGTGTGGATGTATTATCGAGAAATAATGATATGTTGTATATTGTGTAAATGTGATATTGAATGCAGGGATGCATGTCAATGGTTATGAGTATGTGACTCATGATGTGTTGAAAAGGTGGTAAGGGATAGAAAGAGTAAGCATAGTTGTACATTATATGTTAGTATAATGCTAATTGTTGTTTAGCTTATACTATGATGCTTAATTGTTTATGTGTAAACTTACTAAGCTCAAAGCTTACTCCCCTTCTTTTCCCTTGTCTTATAGAGCAAAAGTGTTGAATCAAGATACGTGGATCAATTGGAAGATCGCCCACATTATCAGCACACTCTGGTACATAAGACTCAATGTTTTGTAAATGGCATGTATAGGGGCTAGACGAGTTAGTGAATTTTATTGTAAATGGCTAAGACGTAGGGCATTGGCAGAATGCTTGAGTTTTCATGCAGGGGTTGTGACCATGGGCGTGTGTGACCTCCACGGGCGTGCCAAATCTTACACGGGCGTGTGAGCCCTGTATAGATGGAAAAGTTTTAAAAATCGTAGAAGTTTCGATATGGTCTCGAGAGCCTTCGTGAGTATGAGTGAGGCCTCGTAAGTCGAGAATGAGGTTGTTGAGGTGACTTAAGAGAGTAGTCATAATGAGCCTAAGTGGCGATCTTGAGGTTTTTACTATGGTAACACCTCGGGCCTGGTTCCAGCGTAGAACCCGGGTAAGGGGTGTTACAGTGAATTCCATGAAAAATGCATATAGGGACTAGTTTGTGAAAGTCTTGAGTTTGGTCATACATGTGAGAATTAGTGAGAATTGATGATAGCTTTAATTGAGTAAGTGATTCGGCTAAGCATGAAAGGCTAGAAAGTTGAATAAAAATCACTTTACGAGCCTTGGGGCAAAAGTGTAAATATGATAAAGATTAGGGGCAAAACGGGGATTTTGCTAAAGTATGAGATAAAGGTCAATTTAGTCAATGTGTGTATTGAATGTGTTGATTTGTCATTATAGATCAAGAAAGACGAAGCGGATCATCGGCAAACCGAGGCTAGGGCAAGGTCGTGGACTAAATTGCACATCTCTATACTTTTTGAGTACCAGGAGGTAAGTTTACATTATAAACGATGCATTATGCGTATACTTTGTAAATGCTAGCTAGAGTATAGCATGGTTGAGAACCTATATGGTTCATGTGGAATGAATGAGTTAGTTATAGTGAACGAATGAATGAATGAACTACAAAGTAGATATGTGAATGTGTAGTGATAATGCTTGATGGTAAGCTAAGTGCGATGCTACCCCAATACTTAGCAACGATGAGCTGGGCTATGTGCGATGCTATTGCTAAGTATATTGTTTAGTGGGCTAAGTGCGAGACCACTATGATTACCTTATTGGTAGGCTAAATGTGATACTACCTTATTGTATCGATTGTGGTAGGCTAAGTGCGAAACCACCGAGAGCGTAGCTGTGTGGATGTATTAGTGAGTAGTGTAGATGTGTGGATGTGTTATTGTGAAATAATGATGTGTTGTATATTGTGTAAATGCGATATTTAATGCTGGGGTGCATGTCAATGGTTATTAGTATGTGACTCATGATGTGTTGGAAATGTGGTAAGGGATAGAGAGAGTAAGCATAGTTATGAATTACTTATGTTAGTGTAATGCTAATTGTTGTTTAGCTTATATTATGATGCTTAATTGTTTATGTGTAAACTCACTAAGCTAAAAGCTTACTCCCTTTCTTTTCCCTTGTCTTATAGAGTAATAGAGTTGAATCGAGATACATGGATCAATTAGAAGATCGCCCACACTATCAGCACACTCTGGTACATTGGATTAAACGTTTTGTATATGGCATGTATAGGGCCTAGACAAGTTAGTGATTTTTGGTTGTAAATGGCTAAGTTATGTTGGCCTTTAGATGGATAATCTATTTTGTATAATGCCATAGTTTTTGGCTATTTTATTATATGAAAAGATGTAGTTATCCATGTAAGATTGTGTTTCAAATTGAGTTGATTATGGATGTGTTGAATGAGTGCATGTTGTGTATGCTAGAGGGGTGAGAAGGGGCATGACAAATAGCTTTGTTCTTGTCCATGTGGGTAGACACACGGTCAGCCCATGGGCGTGTGACTTGGCCGTGTGTCCCCTGTATGTTAGTATTTTAAGTCAGAATAGACCACGGACTAGTGACACGGGCGTGTGCCTAGGACGTGTGAGTTATTCAATGTTGGCCACGGGCTAGCCACACGGGCGTATGTCTAGACTTTAAGGCCGTGTGAAGTAGTCAGTGTGCACCACGGGTGGTGAACATGGGCATGTGACCTAGCCGTGGGACTTTAGCAGAATGGTTGAGTTTTGTGCACGGGTTGTGGACTTGGGCGTGTGTGACTACACACGGGTGTGTATCATCTAGCACGGGCGTGTAGTCCCTGTCTAGATGGAGAAAATTTTTAAGATAGTAAGAGTTTCTGATATGGTCTCGAGAGCCCTCGCGTGTTTGAGTAAGGCCTCGTAACTCGAAAATGAGGTTGTCTTGGTGACTTAAGGAGAGTAGTCACGTTGAGCCTAAGTGGCGATCAAGTAGTTTTAATCCGGTAACACCTCGGACCCAGTTCCGACGGGGATTACGGGTAAGGGGTGTTACATTTAGTGGTATCAGAGCTATGGTTTAGTCAATTCTAGGACTACTATAGCGGGTGTAAGAGTCTAGCTATACATGCCATAAGTGTACAATGATAGTGTGGTGGTTTCTGATGATTTTAAATCTTGTTTTATATAGTATATGGATCCCGATCAATCGACTGCTGATGAAGCAGCTAGTAATACGCCGGCTCCTGCGCAAGGAACCACGCCTGTAGAGAGTGGACCCGAGGTTAGGCATCAAGGGGAAGAGGCTCGGGAAGCCTTTCTCTAGATGATGAGTAATTGGTACTCGGATTATGTTCAAGCGAACCCTAATGCTCAACCTCCTCCACCTCCTCCTATGCCTCAGCCAAATCCAGTGGCTCCTCAAGGTAATGATGTAGTGAGGATATCGAAACCCCTGGTGGATAAGATTAGGAAACACGGGGCTGAGGAGTTTAGAGCTAAGGTAGATGATGACCCTGAAAGGGCAGATTTCTGGCTAAAGCACTCAATGAGAGTGTTTAATGAACTCTCATGTACACTTGAAGAGAGCTTGAAGTGTGCTGTGTCTTTGATGAGGGACTCGGCATACCATTGGTGGAAGACAATGACGTCAGTAGTCCTGAGAGAGCGGGTGACGTGGGAATTCTTTCAGGAAGAGTTTCAGAAGAAGTACATAAGCCAACGATTTACTGATCGAAAAAGGAAGGAATTTCTTGAGTTGAAGCAAGGAAGAATGTCAGTAGCAGAATATGAGCGTGAGTTTGTTAGGCTTAGCAAATTCGCCCAAGAATGTGTGTCGACGGAGACCATTCTGTGTAAGAGGTTTGAAGATGGACTGAATGAGGATATCAAACTCCTAGTTGGTATTTTGGAGTTGAAGGAGTTTGTTGAGTTGGTCGAGAGGGCAAGTAAGGCCGAAGAGTTGGGTAAAGAAAAGAGAAGGGCTATGAGTGAAGCCCGAGATGCGAGAAAGAGGCCAATGGGCAAGTCGTACAAAGCCCAGTCGAAAAGATCCAGAGAAGTGAATCCTCGGACGACAGCATCAGTGGGATATTCACATCAAGACTTGGACCACACTCGTCTGGGTTCGAGAGTCCAAGCTACCTCGATGGAAAGTGTGGGCAATACGAAAAACAAACCAGAGTGTCCAAATTGTGGTAGATATCACACTGGAGAGTGTTGGGGAAACAGCCGAAAGTGTTATAAGTGTGGTTCCCCTAACCACTTTATCCGAAATTGCCCTGATAGGGATGATAAGGAAGAGAAACAAGAGATGAGACCTAGTGATGTGTCTGCAAGGAGTAGACCACCAAGGAACCCAAGAGGTGGGAATAGTGGTAGAGGTGCATCCAGAGACTCTACTGTGAGACCGGAGGGTCGGGCACCTGCGAGGACTTATGCCATTCGAGCCCGCGAAGAGGCATCTTTTCCAGATGTGATAACGGGTACTTTTTCTCTCTATGACACCTTTGTTATTGCTTTAATTGATCCAGGGTCTACTCACTCTTATATTTGCATAAGATTAGCATCTAGTTTGAGTATGACCGTTGAGTCTACGGACATTGTGGTTAAGGTGTCAAACCCGTTAGGAAAATACGCGTTACTGGACAAGGTGTGTAAGAATTGTCCTTTGTTGATTAAGAGTCATTGCTTTCCGGCAAACCTTATGTTGTTGTCGTTTGATGAGTTTGACTTAATCCTTGGCATGGATTGGTTGACTACCCATAGTGTCTTAGTGAACTATGGTAGTAAGTTTATCGAATTGAAATGTGAGAGTGGAGATGTTGTTCGGGTTGAATCAGGTGGACCAGATATTCTACCAGTGATGATTTCTTCCCTAGCGGCTGAGAAATGTTTGAGAAAAGGGTGTGAGTCCTATCTCGCCTTTATTTTGAATACTCAAGAGGTCGAAGTCAAGTTTGATACAGTGCCGGTGGTATATGGGTATCCGGATGTATTCCCAGAAGAGTTACCCAGATTACCTCCAAAGAGAGGGGTCGAGTTTGGGATTGAGTTAGTTCCAGGAACGGCACCTATTTCAATTGCTCCATATAGAATGACACCTTTAGAGTTGAAAGAACTGGAGGTTCAGTTGCAAGAGTTGACAGATAAGGGTTTTGCAAGACCGAGCTACTCACCGTGGGGTGCTCTGGTACTATTTGTGAAAAAGAAAGATGGGTCTATGAGGTTGTGTATAAACTATAGGCAACTTAACAAAGTGATGATGAAGAATAAGTATCCTTTACCAAGGATTGATGATCTTTTGATCAAGCTGAAAGGAGCTCTGATGTTCTCCAAGATCGACTGAGGTCTGGTTATTACCAGTTGAGAGTGAAAGAGCAAGATGTGTTGAAAACTGCATTTCGAACAAGGTATGGCCATTATGAGTTTTTGTTCATGCCGTTTGGTTTAACGAATGCACCTGCGATTTTTATGGATTTGATGAACCGTGTCTTTCGACCGTATGTGGATAAGTTTGTGGTTGTCTTCATTGATGACATATTTATCTATTCTCGGGATGAGAACGATCATGAGAAACATTTGAGAATTGTCTTTCAAACTTTTAGAGATGAGCAGTTGTATGCTAAGTTTAGCAAGAGTGAGTTTTGGCTCCGAGCGGTTGGATTTTTAGGACACGTTGTGTCGGGTAATGGTATTCAAGTCGACCCGAGTAAGATTTTGGCTATTGTGGATTGGAAACAGTCGAGGAATGTGTCGGAAGTTAGAAGCTTCTTGGGACTAGCGGGATATTACAGACGTTTCGTAAAGGGGTTCTCAGTGATTGCTACCGCGATGATGAAATTGTTGCATAAGGATGTCAAGTATGATTGGACGGAGGCATGTCAATAGAGTTTTGAGAGATTGAAAACATTGTTGACTGAGGCGCCGGTTTTGGTTCAACTAGAATCGGGGAAAGAGTTTATGGTTTTTAGTGACGCGTCGTTTAATGGTCTCGGTTGCATGTTGATGCAAAAGGGTAAGGTAGTCGCTTACGCCTCGAGACAACTAAAACCGCACGAGAAGAATTATCCGACTCATGATTTGGAGTTGGCTGAGATTGTTTTCGCGTTAAAGATTTGGCGACATTACTTATATGGTGAGAAGTGTCGAATCTTTATGGATCACAAGAGTTTGAAGTATTTGATGGATCAAAAGGATTTAAATTTGCGACAGAGGCAGTGGCTTGAGTTATTGAAAGACTATGAGTTAGTCATTGATTACCATATCGGAAAAGCAAATGTGGTTGTGGATGCCCTGAGTAGGAAATCTTTGTATGCTCTAAGAGTTATGAGCACGAGTTTAGCATTGTCTGATGATGGTGCTATATTGGCAGAGTTGAGAGCTAAGCCACTGTTTGTTCAACAGATATGTGAGGCTCAAGAAAATGATAGTGAGATGCAAGCTAAGAGAGCTAAGTGTGGATCAGAAAGTGACTCTGATTTTCAAGTGGGTTCGGATGGTTGTTTGTTATACCATGACAGAATTTGTGTACCTAGAGATGAAGAATTGATCCGAAAGGTTTTGCATGAGGCACATAGTGGTTATTTATCAGTACACCCGGGCAGTACGAAAATGTACAATGACTTGAGGAAGTTTTATTGGTGGTCAGTATTAAAAGAGATATCTCTGAGTTCGTGACAAAGTTTCTGATTTGTCAACAAGTGAAAGCTGAACATCAAGTGCCTTCGGGATTGCTTCAGCCAGTGATGGTTCCCGAATGGAAATGGGACCGGATTACCATGGATTTTGTGACGGGGTTGCCTATGACTCCGAAAAAGAAAGATGTTGTGTGGGTTGTTGTGGATATATTGACAAAGTCGGCTCATTTTATTCCAGTACGTGTTGATTATTCACTGGACAAGTTAGCCGAATTGTATGTTGCAGAGATTGTAAGGTTACATGGTGTGCCTGTGTCTATAATATCGGATAGAGGTCCGAGGTTTACTTTGAGGTTTTGGAAGAAGTTGCAAGGGGCCATGGGTACGAGGTTAAATTTTAGTACTGCGTTCCATCCACAAACTGATGGTTAGTCTTAAAGAGTGATTCAAGTTCTTGAAGATATGCTCCGATGCTGTGTGTTAGAATTCGAAGGTAGTTGGGAAAGATATCTACCTTTGGTCGAATTTGCTTACAACAACAGTTATCAGTCAAGTATACGGATGGCTCCGTATGAGGCCTTGTATGGTCGTAAGTGTCGGTCTCCATTGTATTGGACCGAGCTTAGTGAAAAACGGATCCATGGGGTCGATCTAGTGAAAGAAATCGAAGAGAAAGTGAAAGTAATCCGTAATAGTTTGAATGCTGCTTCGGACCGACAGAAGTCGTATGCGGATTTGAAAAGAAAAGAGATTGAGTTTGAAGTGGGTGACAAAGTGTTTTTAAAAGTGTCCCCATGGAAGGAAATCATGAGATTTGGACGAAAAGGGAAATTGAGTCCAAGGTTCATAGGGCCATGTGAGATTACAGATATAGTTGGGCAAGTAGTATACCGATTGGCTTTACCGGTAGAATTGGAAAAGATTCATAATGTGTTCCATGTGTCGATGTTGCGACGGTATCGCTCCAATCTTTCACATGTGATTCCTTCGAAGAAAATTAAGATTAGACCGGATATGTCTTATGAAGAGGAGTCGATTAAGATCTTGGCTCGAGAAGTGAAACAGTTGAGGAATAAGAGCATAGAACTAGTGAAAGTGTTATGGCAGAAACACGGTGTGGAAGAAGCTACGTGGGAAACGGAAGAGGCTATGAGTGAGCAACATCCAAACCTCTTTACTGGTAAGATTTTTGGGGGCAAAAATCTCTAAAAAGGGGAGAGTTGTAACATCCCGATTTAGGGCCTAGTCGGAATAGTGGTGCGAGACCACAAATCCAAGGCATAAGTATGAGTTTTTGAGGTCTATGCCATGTTTGCATGCTAGTGTGAAAGTTTCATGAAGCAATTTTGTTAAATTGCAGTTGAACTGTCCAAAAGGACTAAATTGCAAAAGTTGCAAAATATGAGATTCTAGAAGCTATTTGTGTGAAATTGCTTTAGAATATCAATTAGAAGTCCTTAATGAGTAATTTTCACAATTTCTAATTTTTGGACAAATTTGGGCATGGATGAGTTGAATTAGGAAGTTTGTCAAAAAGGGTATTTTGGTCATTTGACAATTAAATGATTAAAATAGGAGAAAAGATCACAAAATTCATTCATCTTCTTCTCCAAGGCTGCCGAAAATTTTGAGAGAAGCCATTGTTAGGGCTATTCAACTTTTCAAGCTAGCTAGTAAGTGTATTCTAGCCCGTTTTTGATATTCTTCGTATTTTTGAAGTCCTAGTAGCATGAGTAAGCTATTTTTAGCTATATGATGAGCTAAAATGGATGTTCAAAAATGTACCCATGTATGACATGCATGTATTTTGATGTTTTATGGAAGATTATGAAAGCTTGATGTTGTAGAAACATCTTTTACTAAGTGAATTCCATGAAAAATGCATGTAGGGACTAGTTTGTGAAAGTCTTGAGTTTTGTCATACATGTGAGAATTAGTGAGAATTGATGATAGCTTTAATTGAGTAAGTGATTCGGCTAAGCATGAAAGGCTAGAAAGTTGAATAAAAATCACTTTACGGGCCTTAGGGCAAAAGTGTAAATATGAGAAAGATTAAGGGTAAAATGGGGATTTTGCTAAAGTATGAGATAAAGGTCAATTTAGTCAATGTGTGTATTGAATGTGTTGATTTGTCATTATAGATCAAGAAAGACGAAGCCCGGATTGAAACCGAGGCAAGGGCAAGGTCGTGGACTAAATTGCACATCTCCATACTTTTTGAGTACCGAGGTAAGTTTACGTATAAACGATGCATTATGCGTATACTTTGTAAATGCTAGCTAGAGTATAGCATGGTTGAGAACCTATATGGTTCATGTGGAATGAATGAGTTAGTTATAGTGAACGAATGAATGAATGAACTACAAAGTAGATATGTGAATGTGTAGTGATAATGCTTGATGGTAAGCTAAGTGCGATGCTACCCCAATACTTAACAACGATGAGCTGGGCTATGTGCGATGCTATCGCTAAGTATATTGTTTAGTGGGATAAGTGCGAGACTACTATGATTACCTTATTGGTAGGCTAAGTGTGATACTACCTTATTGTATCGATTGTGGTAGGCTAAGTGCGAAACCACCAAGAGCGTAGCTGTGTGGATGTATTAGTGAGTAGTGTAGATGTGTGGATGTGTTATTGCGAAATAATGATGTGTTGTATATTGTGCAAATGCGATATTGAATGCAGGGGTGCATGTCAATGGTTATTAGTATGTGACTCATGATGCGTTGGAAATGTGGTAAGGGATAGAGAGAGTAAGCATAGTTGTGAATTAGTTATGTTAGTATAATGCTAATTGTTGTTTAGCTTATATTATGATGCTTAATTATTTATGTGTAAACTCACTAAGCTTAAAGCTTACTCCCTTTCTTTTCCCTTGTCTTATAGAGTAATAGAGTTGAATCGAGATACGTGGATCAATTGGAAGATTACCCACACTATCAGCACACTCTAGTACATTGGATTAAACGTTTTGTATATAGCATGTGTAGGGGCTAGACAAGTTAGTGATTTTTGGTTATAAATGGCTAAGTTATGTTGGCCTTTTGATGGATAATCTATTTTGTATAATGCCATAGTTGTTTGCTATTTTATTATATGAAAAGATTTAGTTATCCATGTAAGATTGTGTTTCAAATTGAGTTGATTATGGATGTGTTGAATGAGTGCATGTTGTGTATGCTAGAGGGGTGAGAAGGGGAATGACAAATAGCTTTGTTCTTGTCCATGTGGGTAGACACACGGGCGTGTGTCTAGACCATGTGTGACACACGGTCAGCCCATGGGCGTGTGACTTGGCCGTGTGTCCCTGGCATGTTAGTATTTAAGTCCAGAATAGACCACGGACTAGTCACACGGGCGTGTGCCTAGGACGTGTTAGTTATTCAGTGTTGGCCACGGGCCAGCCACACGGGCGTATGTCTAGACTTTAAGGCCGTGTGAAGTAGTCGATGTGCACCACGGGTGGTGAACACGGCGTGTGACCTAGCCGTGGGACTTTGGGCGAATGGTTGAGTTTTGTGAACGGGTTGTGGACATGGGCGTGTGTGACTACACACGGGCGTGTATCATCTAGCACGGGAGTGTAGTCCCTGTCTAGATGGAGAAAATTTTTAAGATAGTAAGAGTTTCCGATATGGTCTTGAGAGCCTTCGTGTGTTTGAGTAAGGCCTCGTAACTCGAAAATGAGGTTTTCGTGGTGACTTAAGGAGAGTAGTCACGTTGAGCCTAAGTGGCGATCAAGTAGTTTTAATCCGGTAATGCCTCAAACCCGGTTCCGGCATGGATTACGGGTTAGGGGTGTTACAGAATCATTACCCGATTCACACTGAGCTCTTTTAGCTTGCTTCACAAATCTGCTGAAGAAATATCGGTCTAGCTCTCAACTCGGCCAAAATTGAACCATCATTAGACAAAGTCAATCTCGTACTCATAGCCCTGAAAGCAAAAAAGGACTTTCTGCTCAAAGCGTCTGCGACTACATTCGCCTTTCCGGGATGGTAGTCAATCACTAGTTCATAATCCTTCAATAACTCTAGCCATCTCCGCTGTCACAAGTTCAAATCATTCTGAGTCATCAAATATTTTAAACTTTTATGATCCGAGAATACATGACATTTCTCACCATACAATTGATGCCTCCAAATCTTCAAATCAAACACTATGGCCACCAATTCTAAATCATGCGTCAGATACATCTTCTTGTGCGGTTTCAACTGTCTCGAGGCATAGACTAACACTTTTCCCTCTTGCATCAATACACATCCTAACCCATTTAGTGATGCATCGCTATAAATCAAAAACTCCTTTCCTGGTTCAGGTTGCACTAAAACTGGCACCTCGGTCAATAATGCTTTCAACTTCTCAAAAATTTGCTGACATTTTTCGGACCATTCAAACTTAACATCTTTTTGCAACAGCTTAGTCATAGGAGTAGCAATCATCGAAAATCCTTTGACAAAACATCGGTAATAACTGGCTAAGCCTAAAAAGCTTCTGACCTCTGATACATTCTTTGGCAGTTTCCAATCAACAATTGCCGAAATCTTACTGGGATCCACCCGAATACCATCACCTGAAATGATATGTCCTAAAAATCTGACTTCTCGGAGCCAAAACTCACTTTTACTAAATTTAGCAAACAATTTCTTATCCCTCAATGTCTGTAATATCGTTCTCAAATGCTCGGCATGCTCGGGCTCGTCTCGAGAATAAATCAGGATGTCATTGATGAACACAACCACAAACTTATCTAAGTACGGTCAGAAAATTTGATTCATCAAATCCATAAAAACAGCAGGAGCATTAGTTAATCCAAAAGGCATCACAAGAAATTCATAATGCCCGTACCTTGTCCTGAAAGTAGTTTCCGGCACATCCGACTCTTTAACTCTCAACTAATAATAGCCAGATCTCAAATCAATCTTCGAGAATACTGTTGATCCTTTCAACTGATCAAACAAGTCATCAATTCTCGGCAAAGGATACTTGTTCTTTATAGTCACCTTGTTGAGCTGTCGATAATCGATACAAAGTCTCATAGATCCGTCTTTCTTCTTTACAAATAACACTGGAGCACCCTAGGGAGAAAAACTCGGTTTCGTAAAACCTTTATCTGTCAACTCTTGTAACTGAGCTTTTAATTCTCTCAATTCGGTCGGGGCCATTCGATACGAAGCAATCGATATAGGTGAAGTCCCTGGTACTAAATCAATACCAAACTCAACTTATCTAATCGGTGGCAACCCAGACAACTCTTCTAGGAAAACATCCGGATATTCACAAACTACCGGTATCGATTAAATTTTCAATTAAGACACTTTTGTATTCAACACATAAGCTAGATATGCTTCACAACCTTTTCTTACATATCTCTGAGCAGACATCGAAGAAATCACTACAGGTAACTCACCCGACTCATCTGAATCAATTCGAAGAATTTCACCATTTTCACATTTCAATTCAATAATTTTTCTTCTACAATTCACTACGGAATCATGCAGTGTCAACCAATCCATACCGAAAATAACATCAAACTCATCAAATGGCAACAACATTAAATGTAACACCCCTAACCAGTATCCGTCGCTGGACTAGGGTTAAGAGGTATTACCGGACATATCAGAACATTTTACGCTCATTTCACAATATTAATCATACAACAACATTTCATAATAATTCATACTCATATAGTTCCTTTAGATGGTCTGCGAGACCTAAAACATGCTTTAGAGAAGGTTCGGGACTAAACCGATCTCATACGAAAACTTTGTGGAATTTAGAAAATTTTTCTTTCAAAACAGGGCACACGCCCGTGTGGCACACGGCCGTGCCTTGGACCATGTCTCAGCCCGTATGCAACACTGCCTTGGGTCACACGGTCTGGCACACGCCCGTGCTTCTTGCCCGTGTGACATCCTGACTTTCTACGAATTGCAACCTTGAGAGACACGGTCGAGACACACGCCCGTGTGCTCAACCATGTGGGCAAATATAGGCCATTTGCAAGGCCAATTTGCCACCCAAAATTTGGGTCATACCTACAAGCATCAAACAATGTCTCAAAGGCAGCCAAAAACATACCAAATCATGCACAATTTGACCCATAACAACATCATTCATTTCCATATACAAATCTAACTCAAACATACCAATTCAAAGAACCAACTTCACATCAAAAACATGTGATTCATACATCATATTAATCCATTTCAATTCCTAGCATTTCTCATCATATTAATTTCCCAAATCAACCATGAAACTTACCAAAATTGACCATTTCTTTTGGCCATTCATGAGCACATCAAAACATACCAAATTTTGCATCACATAGCATGCACTAAATTCACTCCATAATCACATTCATTATCAAGCCATATCACATGGCTAGATTTACACATTTCAAAACATAATCAAAGTTCTTTAGCTTATACATGCCACACTTCAATATTTACAATTTCAAAAGATACCAAAATATAATTTGATAGTGTGGTGATAATCCTCGACGATCCCCGAGCTTCAAGTAGCTTCGATAATCTATAAAACAATTGAAAAACACACGAAGTAAGCTTTCAAAAGCTTAATAAGCCATATACAAATAAAATTATCACATAGAACAATTATAAACCTTTTCATACATATGGCTCATGGCATAACACAATTACAAGTCATATTTCTCTTATATCTCAATTGATCATGTTCACTTGCTCATAATCACATATCATGTAATGTAGTTTACATATCAAATGATCATATACATACATACGTACTGAAATTCGGATGCACATTCGTATACTCATTCATTTCTTAGAATGCCTGTTGAACTGTTCGGAATCAAACAGGATAATCGGATAGCTCGGAAAGCTCGTACAATGCCAACGTCCCAGACGAGGTCTTACATGTAATCAATATCGATGCCACTGTCCCAGACATGGTCTTATACGAAATCAAATATGATGCCAATATCCCAGACATGGTCATACACGTAAATCACAAATCGATGCCAACGTCCCAGACGTGGTCTTACACAATAACTCATATCAGAATCCTATGTCATGACATATGTATCCTAACTATTATTATACGTGAATTCAATAAATGACAAATACTATTCCCACGTACCTTCAAACTCAAGAATGCAACATCTCAACATATCCTCGAGTATCTGAATAATCCGCTCGGTTTGACCATCCGTCTGCAGGTGAAAAGCAGTACTGAAGTGCAATTTCGTACCTAAAGCCTCTTGCAGTTTCTTCCAAAATCGTGAAGTAAACCTTAGATCTCTATCAGACACAATAGATAGTGGCACCCCATGCAATATCACAATATCAGAAATGTATAACTCAGCTAACTTATCAAGCGAATAATCCATTCTCACCGGAATAAAATGAGCTGATTTTGTCAATCTATCAACTATAACTGAGATTTCATCTTTCTTCCTCGGAGTTTAAGGCAAACCTGAAACAAAATCCATTGTCACTCTATCCCATTTTAACTCGGGAATCATAATCGGTTGTAACAAATAGGATGGAACCTGATGTTCAGCTTTAACTTGCTGATAGATCAAACATTTCGAAACAAAATCAGAGATATCTCTTTTCATTCCAAGCCACCAGTAAAGTTGTTTCAAATCATTATACATCTTTGTACTTCCCGGATGAACCGATAGGCGACTGCTATGAGCTTATTTCAAAATCAACTGAATCAACTCTGGATTTCTTGGAACACAAATCCGATCTTGAAATCTCAGACAATCATCATCATCAACTTGAAATTCTGAATCAGAGTTCAAATCACGCTGAGCTCGTTTCGCTAGCATTTCATTGTCAAATTTTTTGGCATCACAAATCTGCTGTAAGAACAACGGTCTCGCTTTCAATTTGGCTAAAACCGAACCATCATCAGACAGAACTAAATGAGCATTCATTGCAAGTAAGGCAAACAACGATTTCCGACTCAAAGCATCAACAACAACATTTGCTTTTCCCGAATGATAATCAATCACAAGCTCGTAGTCTTTTAACAGTTCTAACCATCTTCCCTGTCGCAGATTCAAGTCTTTCAGAGTCATCAAATATTTTAGACTTTTATGATCTGAAAACACATGACATTTCTCACCGAAAAGATAGTGGCACCAAATTTTTAGAGCAAACACGATCGCAGCTAACTCAAGGTCGTGCGTCGGATAATTCTTTTCATGCGGTTTCAATTGTCTAAAGGCATAAGCTATAACTTTGCCTTCCTGCATCAAAACACATCCCAGACCCTTCAACGATGCATCACTATAAATCACGAACTCTTTACCCAATTCTGGCTGTACCAAAACTGGAGCTTCAGTCAAAAGGGCTTTCAACTGATCAAAACTTTTCTGATACTTTTCAGACCATTCGAATTTCACATCTTTCTGAAGCAATCTCGTCAACGAAGTTACAATCATCGAAAAGCCTTTTACAAACCGTCGATAATAACCAGTAAGTCCCAAAAAACTGCGGACTTCAGACACATTTTTCAAAGGCTTCCACTCTAAAATAGCTGAAACCTTGCTCGGATCAACTTGTATACCAGATGCTGACACAATATGCCCCAAAAAGCCAACTTCGCGCAACCAGAACTCACATTTACTAAACTTTACATACAATTGCTTATCACGCAGAGTTTGTAGCACAATTATCAAATGTTCGGCATGCTCAATTTCATCACGCGAATAAATCAAAATGTCATCAATGAATACAACAACAAATCGATCTAATTACGGTCTGAAAATTCTGTTCATCAAGTCCATAAAGACAGCAGGAGCATTTGTTAGTTCAAAAGGCATAACTAAAATTCATACTGCCCGTACCTCGTTCTGAAAGCAGTTTTCAGAATGTCTGAATATTTTAATCGCAATTGATAGTATTCTGATCTCAGATCTATCTTTGAAAACACAGCAGCTCATTTCAGCTGATCGAACAAATCATTGATTCTGGGCAGAGGATATTTTTTCTTAATAGTCACCTTGTTTAGTTGACGGTAATCAATGCACATTCTCATCGTGCCATCTTTCTTTTTCACAAATAGAACGGAAGCGCCCTAAGGAGAAAAGCTCGGTTGTGCGAAACCTCTTTCTGTCAATTCTTGCAACTGAGACTTTAATTCTTTCAATTCTGTCGGAGCCATTCTATATGGAGCTATTGAGATAGGGGTCGTCCCCGGCACTAACTCAATACCAAACTCAACTTCTCGTATCGGAGGTAATCCTGGTAATTCTTCAGGAAATACGTCAGGAAACTCACCAACAACTGGCACAGATTCAACTTTCTTTTCTGTCACTTCGTATCAATCACATACGCAAGATAAGCTTTACATCCCTTTTTCACATAATTCATAGCTTTCATCGAAAATATTACGGCCGATAACCCATTTAAATCACTGGAATCAATTCGTATTATTTCATCATTCTGACATCTCAAATTAATAGTCTTCCATTTGCAATTCACAACAGCATCATGCAATGTTAGCCAATCCATACCCAGAATTATATCAAACTCATCAAAGGGTAATAACATTAGATCAGCCGGGAAACAGATATCTCGAAACATCAACGGATAGTTCTTGCACACTTTTTCAACCAGAACACACTTGCCTAAGGGGTTCGATACTCTAATTACAAATTCAGTAGACTCTATAGGCAAAGTCTTACTGGATACTAAGTTCATGCATATATATGAATGAGTAGACCCTGGATCTATCAATGCGATCACAGAAGTATCATAAAGAATAAAAGTACCAGTAATAACATCTGGAGATGAAGCGTCTTCGCGAGCGCGAATAGCATAAGCTCTGGCAGGTGCGCAAGCGTCAGATCTAACAGCAGTGTCTTTAGTCATTCTCTGGCTACCACTCACATTACCCGTGTTTCTGGGAGGTCTACCCCTAGCTGAAGCGTTATTTGACTTCGGATTCTGTACAATCTCTTGCTCAACAGAGTCGGGACAGTCTCGGATAAAGTGATCTAAAGATCCAAATTTGAAACAAGCTCGATCATTTAATCGATAATTGCCCGGATGTCTTTTACCACAATGTCTACACTCGGGTCGCTCAGATCTGACATTTCCAACACTTGCAATCGAAGTAGCTGCAGCTCGGAAGCTCAAATGTGATCTTGCACGATCTCTACTCAAATGTCCCACATTAGCCTTTGAACAACTATAATCATCTCGGAATTTCTTTGATGCCGACTAATATGACTTACTCGTTCATTTTCGCACCTCTCTAGCTTCCGAATAAGCTTTTCTTTTCTCTTTCCCGAGTCCTTCAGCTTTACATGCTCGGTCAACAAGCACAACGAATTCTTTTATTTCCAAAATTTTGACTAACAAACAGATATCTTCATTCAAGCCGTATTCGAACCTTTTAAACATTATTGCCTCAGTCGAAACATATTCTCATGCATACTGGCTCAGTCTTACAAATTCTCGCTTGTATTCTGTAACAGACATACGGCCCTGTTTCAATTCAAGAAACTATTTGCGTTTCTGATCTACAAATCTCTCACTGATGTATTTCTTTCAGAATTCAGTCTGGAAGAAATCCCAGGTAATTCAATCTCTCAGAACAACAGAAGTAAGAGTTTTCCACCATTGGTAAGCTGTATCTCTCAACAAAGAAATGGCACATTTAACACATTCATCAGGGGTACATGACAACTCATCAAATACCCGAGTCGTATTCTCAAGCCAGAACTTGGCTCTCTCAGCAACATCATCAGTAGTAGCACAGAATTCTTCATCCCCATATTTTCTAATCTTATCAACCGGAGGTTTATTTAGACGAATCGGATCTATAACTTGGAGAGCTACGAGAACTTGCGGGGGCGGAGGTTGAGGAATAGCCGGATTTGCTCTAACATACTGAGTGAACCACTCATTCATCACTTAGAAGAAGGCTTGTTTAGCCTCCCCTTCCTAACCGCTAGTAACCGGTCTAGAATCAGATGGCGCTGTCCCTTGAGCGGGAGCAAGCGCATTACTTTCAACATCGTCAGCTATGGCTCGTTCGGGATCCATTTCCTATACGAAAAACACATTTTATCTGTCAGGATTCATCACATTATCACAGTTCGTACGTATGGCATGTATAGCTAGACTCTCACACGCTATGTTAGTCCTAGAATCGACTTGTAACACCCCATACCTGATTTCGAGGCTAAAACCAGATACGAGACATTATTATGCTTGAACTTCCTTAAACATGTACTTACGGGCTACAAAATTTTGTTTCGAATTAAAAACTTCTCTTTCTTAGTCAAATCATTCATATCGTGGGCCTACAAGGCCTTAAACTTGCGTCCGAAAACTTTTACAAGCCAAAAGAAACTTTTCTTTAAAACAGGGGCCACACGCCCGTGTTGGTATAGGGACACGCCCGTGTGCCCTTAAGACATGCCCGTGCCTTCCACCCGTGAGCGACACTGACTAAATCCACACGGCCTGGACACGTCCGTGGCCCTGGCCCGTGTGCCAAACCTTGGCATTTTGACTTATCCACACGGCCTGTACACACGCCCGTGTGCGTCAGCAGTGTGACAATTAAATTTCTAAGTGTCAAGTGCAGACTTCACACGGCCTTGGCACACGCCCATGTGCCAACCGTGTGTATCACACGGCCTGAACAAACGGCCGTGTGACCAGCCCATGGTCTAATCTGACTTAAGATACCAAGGTGCAGGAGACACACGGCCTAGACACACGCCTGTGTGTCTATCCGTGTGGGCACTTGGAGGCTATCTTACCAAGCCTTTTACCACTCTCGTTTGCATACATTCATATACTACTTCAAAACATTCTCAAATCATCAATTAAAACACATGAATTAACACATTTAATCATTAAAGAGATAAAGTCTTTATCCCATACACTAGGGAAAACTACTCCCAATACAAAAACAACAAACTTAGATTCTCTTAGGCCAATACAATTTGGCACATTATCAATGACTTAATCAACCTCAAGTACTATCCCTATACATGCCATGACTTCTAAGGACTTGATACCTCATACCAAGAGTCTGCTAGACAGTGTGAAAATATCTCCGACGGTCTCCAACCCGAGCTAGTTAATCTAACCTATAAGAGATGAGAAAAGTAAAGGAGTAAACAATAATGCTTAGTAAGCTCATCTGCATAATGTGTCAAATATTGATATTCATTGAATATACATAATTACAAAGTATCATGAAGAGTGTCTCTCATAAACTCATGGTTACTTGCTCAACTATTCTTGAAACTTACTCATTTAATCTCTTACCACATTCTTACCATGTCACAAGCCAATTACTCGTTCAATTAGCATACCTTCCTGCACTGATCACCACATGATCATATAAAACAACACATCAAGCATTTCCAATAAGCCGCTCATGCTACTAATATTACGGTGGTTTCGTACTTAGCTCACCATTGAATCTCTAATAGGGTGGTATCGCACATAGCCCACCGATAATAATATCATTGATGATATCGCACACAGCCCATCATTACCATCAATAAGGTAATATTACACATAGCTCACCGTTATTTTACATTCATGGATAATAATCCTCATGTATATCTCTATTTCAAATGTTCCTTCAAGAACATCCTCACATACTTCTATTCTTACTTAACTTTCTACGATACTCGTTTGCATTCACATAATGCATTAATGAATCTATCTCATACAACTAAGGTGTATTGAATACACATAACCCACTAAGGGTTCATCATACACTGAATTCATATCAATTCAATTCTAGCACACACACTTGTGCTTTTTCCGTGGTACAACCACGTACTTTCTTTCTTTCAGCATATACGTTGAATCACTCAAGTTATTAAATAATTCTCTTGAGTCTCATACTCATAATGTCACATAGAATATATACCCCAATAGGGTCTTACTTGCATTAACATATCGATGCCATGTCCCTAACATGGTCTTATACGAATTCTTACATCGAGGCCATATTCCAATATGGTCTTACACGAGACTTTAACTATCATCATATCATTCTACATACATTTCCCATTACTCTTAGATTTAATTATTTTGACCTCTCATCAAAGATATTTCATACATTCATAGAGTAAATATACATTCCATACAACATTGGAACATTAAATTAACTCATACGTAATTGCAACATTCGCACATGAACTTACCTCGATGTCGAAAGGGCCGAAAGGGACCTTTTTGCCCACATTTCTCTTTTCACCCGTTCTAGGTCTGAAACTCGTTTTCTTTGATCTAGAACAATGGAATTTACTGATTTAATCACTTATGAATCATAATGCACCATAATCTACAATTTAGGCAAAAATGACTATTTTGCCCCTACACTTTGGCAAAATTACGATTTTGCCCCTAGGCTCATAAACAAATTTTCATCTCAATTTCTTATTAAGCAAGCCTAGCTGAACATTTAATCCTCTTACAACTATCCACAATTCCATCTATTTCATGCCTTAATGAACAAATTACAACTTTTGCATTTTAGTCCTAATTAGGTGTTTTCATGGCAACACCTTTCACAAAAGTTGTTTCTCATCATCCTATCATTCATTTTCTCCCATAAAAACTCATTAAACAACATGAACTCTAGCATGGTAAGTCCCTAGACTTTCACCCATATTGCAAACTAGTCCTCCCAATAGCTAGCTTAAGCTTTGAGGACTCCAAAAATACAAAAATCATCAAAAATAACCACCAAAGTGACTTACTTGAAGAGAAAATGAGCTACTGAAATTTCAAGATTTCAAAGCCCTCTCATCGTTGATATTTTCAGTTGGAGAAGAAGACTAAATAAAAAGATGATAACTTTAGCTTATATCATCTTATTTTATTCAATTTTCCAATTAATATCACCAACTTTCTATCATAATAAATGCTCTTGTCCCCTATGTATTATTATGGCCGGCCAACTCACTTAAATAAGGCCAAATTGCACAATTGGGACCTCCAATTAATAATCCATAGCTATTTGCCACCTCTAGCAAATAAAATAGAACTTTCGCACTTTATGCGATTTAGTCCTTTTTCATAATTTAGCTAGAATTCGCTAAAATTAAGGCACCAAAATTTTCATGCATCCTTATAAACATGTTATAGCACATAACATAACATAAAAATAATTTTATCTAACCTCGAATTAGTGATTCTGAGATCACTGTTCCGACTAGCCCTTAAATCGAGCTGTTACAATTCTCCCCCTTAGGGATTTTCGTCCCCACAAATCTTATCAGGAGGATTTGCTACCAACATTCTTAAAATGTTTCCATCTACTCTTCAAAATCACGAATCCACTTATCCTCAAGTTTCTCTTGCCAAAAATTCTTAAGCTGTGATACACAAGGTCGAAGCGTAGCTTGAGACCTAGGTTATTCTTCCTCTAGGGTATATACTATACCCAGTAATCCACCAATTTGGAACTCTGTACATGACCAAATGATCATTCGAGTCTTTACTGGTTGATTCACTACAATTCAAATGACATATTCGAATGACATCCCCCCTCTTGGGAATTATGTCAAACCAAATTCGAAATCTATAAGGTTTCATCTAACTTCCTCATTAAAGCATTCACCGACTTTAATACTCTTGACTTGTACGCGTTAAAAACTCAGCTTTTAGTGGTCAACTACTTCTGACCATAAACTCAATCATATCGTGAAATGTACTTTATTGTCAAAACATTTATGCTCATAACCGTACTTCCTTATTCTTGCATTAGTAGATATGCTACTACTAAATCCCATACTAAAACTTCTGCATAAGTTTTGGATTCATCATCATTCAAATTCTATCTCAAGGAAACATCAACAACGGAAATCTTATCCAACTTGAATTTTATCACATTAAATAAACTCATTCAGAGCTTATTTAAAATACCATTTACTATCTCACTTCTGAACCCTTTTGTTCTAAAAAGAAAACTCGCTCTAGTCGTTTCCACTATTTCATTTTCAAAATCTTCTGTAGCATATGATACTCTCATTCATTAAAATTCAGAAAATACACATCGATCTTCCCGTGGATCAATACATAATATCTAACTCACAACACAGACACAAAAGTGATCGTCTCTAGATCACCAACCTGTCAACTCTTTCTCTCGATTCAGACTGATCTCAGTACTAGAACTATCAAATAAACAATTCTTTCAATAGCTTTCGACTCAACTATCACGGTTTGAACATTTCGATGAGCATACCCTTGTATCATGCTCCCTACTCACGTATACACAGAATTTGAATCATATCTCAATACAATAATCTACTCTTTTCTCCATACTGAGAACATATTTTAAGCACACTCTCATCTGAGTTTCTATTATTATGCTAATCTAAAACCTTTACTATCGTCATATCTCACGATAGCAGGGACATCTCGATCGAATTCATTAACTCTATCCACCTTATTCGAAAACTCATCATACGACGTGAAACTTGTGATTTCATTTCTTATACTAGAGTCATCACCAACTTCCTCCTCAAGGTACCCCATGAAGGTTACGAGGAGATACAGGAATGTCGATTTCGATTAACTAAATTGACAACCGTTTAGTTTATTTTTTAATCAGTTAACGTTCTCACACAATCACAATTTCATGAAAAGAATGACCACATCATCCCTGAAGGGAAACATGTATTAGTACATAATACTAAAGGAGATCATTATAATCTCATCCATGGCATTAACTAACCATGCACAAACCATAGGCTTCTAGCCAACTTACTCATACTTGCCCTTATATAACACGTTCCGTGTCATATATCATAATCGTCTCTTCGTGATTCATTCACGAGTACATGTTTTCACTCTTTCACATGACTTTAGTACCATTCTCATTTTTACCTCTAGACTCATCTATCTGTCCCATTGATCACTAGGGATAATCAAAGACGCATATTCATCATCATTCATGTAGGTACGAAACCAATGCCACATTCTCGAGGTGGTCTTATATGGAGTCACCTCTAAATGCCAATGCCATATCCCGTATAAGGTCTTATACGGGATCTCAATTTGGTGCCGAGGCCATATCCTGGACGTGGTCTTATACGGGACCTTATCTATCTCATATTTTGATGATAGCATTATCATATTCATTATAGTCCCCTAGGACTTCAACCTCACATTCCACAACAATTACTCTATTTAGTAGAGTATCATGTATCAGCGGGATACAAAGCATTCTCAACTATGCTAACATAATTTTTTTTTTTTTGCATTAATCACATGCAAACTTATTCAATTTGACTCTCATAACATCTCATCATGATTTAACAGTGGTAAGGGGGTGAAGTCGTAAAGCCCCTAACTTGATTCTCGTGACTACATACATGTGATTTAACATCCCTAATTAACGAAATATCATCGTAGTCACACAACTCGCTCCAAGCAAGTTTTCATACTTACTCATGTTACAATGGTTTCTATCACCCATAATTTCTAACAGTGACTTCACTTACTCAAGTTCCACCTTAATGTCTACTCAAGTACTCAACATTAAGCTCTAATTTCTCTTATCATTGCTTATCAAGTTAGAGAATGTCTTATGGGTTTGAGTACATCGTTTACTTGATTGCCATAGTCCAACTACGGTCTTACCCCTATCACAACGTCATAGCCCAGCTATTACTTTACATGTCATCACGATGCCATAGCCTCGCTATGGTCTTACACTAAATCTCATATCAATACCAATGCCATATCCCAGATACGGTCTTACATGGAAACTCATATCGATGCCAATGCCATATCCCAGATATGGTCTTACACGAAATCTTATATCGATATCGATGCCATATCCCAGATATGGTCTTACACGATCTCATACCGAAGCCATATCCCTGATATGGTCTTACACGGGATCAGGTATCGATCCCAATGCCATGCCCCAGACATGGTCTTATATGAGATCACCTATACCGCCATGGTCCAACCATGGTCTCATTCATCATTTTATCATTGAACGACCGTACTCATCTCCTGCATTCTACTTAATCAAACTTTTCAGTTTTAACTCTCACACTATAATATGTGTGACTTTGTAACAGGGTCATAAGACGAAACATTATACCTTCTCTACTTCAACAGTCACACGTGAGATTTAACCATGTGGACATATTTATCATAAACAATGGCATCACTAATCTCAAATACTTACTTACTCTTACTGCTTCTCACATACATCATGGTACTTACTAGTCTCATGTTTGAAAGGTAAACAAGGTACCTGTAACACTTGATCACATAGATCAGTATACTTTACTATAACAAGCATAATCTCAACATCATCATTCATAACATGAATTATACTTGTTAGTCAGCCTTCACTAGCATGACATAATATCAACTTTACTACTAACTTTCTTTCTATCTCATTTAAGCTTTACTCTTTTGCCCGATGAATTACTATGAATGACTGAGGATACTGAATCTCATTTCACATGTATCTTGATGCCAATGCTATATCCTTAATATGATCTTACATGGGATCTCTTACTTGGTATTGATGCCATGTCTTGACATGGACTTACACGAAGTCTTGCTTGTGGGTTCCCTTAGGAACTTACCATTGCCATGTCTTGACATGGTCTTATTGGTAACTTTACTCATGAACTGGTCAATGCCGAGCCTTGGCTTGGACTTACATGAAATCTTCCTTGTTACTCACCAATGCCATGCCTTGGCTTGGACTTACATGGGATCTCTATCTCTTGATAGCTTTTCAATGCCAAGACTTGTCTTGGACTTACATGACATCTTTGCTTGGAGACTCGCCAATGCCATGCCTTGGCTTGGGCTTATATGGGTCTTCATCTCATAGTAACTCTTCAATGCCAAGACTTGTCTTGGTCTTACATGATAACTTGCTTGATTGCCGATGCCATGTCTTGACATGGTCTTATACTGGACTTTCTTGTCTCATGTGGGCATTGAGTATCCTAAGTAATTCATTTTTAATCGGGACTTTCATATACATGCTCTTAGTAACTTCTTTGTTTAATAAATCATTAAAAATTTTCATGGAAATAATGTGCATATAACAACATCAAAAGCAATTCAATGAAATATTCATGAAGCTTGAAAATCTTACAAACTTACTGAAATTAGCTCGGTTGGGAATCATCACTGTCTTAACAAAATAATTTCGTTAGAGCCGGGAGACATTACACTATCACGGTCCACATACAGCATGTATAGCTAGACTCTTTCTCACGCTAGGTTAGTCCTAGAACCGACTAAACCATAGCTTTGATACCACTAAGTGTAACACCCCATACCCAATTCCGAGGCTAAAATCGAATACGAGACATTACTATGCTTGAACTTCCTTAAACATGTACTTACGGGCTACAAAATTTTGTTCCAAATTAAAAACTTCTCTTTCTTAGTCAAATCATTCATATCGTGGGCCTAGAGGCCTTAAACTTGCGTCCGAAAACTTTTACAAGCCAAAAGAAACTTTTCTTTAAAACAGGGGCCACACGCCCGTGTTGGTATAGGGACATGCCCGTGTTCCCTTAAGACATGCCCGTGCCTTCCACCCGTGGTCGACACTGACTAAATCCACACGGCCTCGACACGCCCGTGGCCCTGGCCTGTGTGCCAAACCTTGGCATTCTGACTTATCCACATGGTCTGTACACACACCCGTGTGCGTCAGCCGTGTGACAATTAAATTTCTAAGTGTCAAGTGCAGACTTCACACGGCCTTGGCACACGCCCATGTGCCAACCGTGTGTATCACACGGCCTGAACAAATGGTCGTGTGACCAGCCCATGGTCTAATATGACTTAAGATACTAAGGTGCAGGAGACACACGGCCGTGTGTCTATCTGTGTGGGCACTTAGAGGCTATCTTACCAAGCCTTTTACCACTCCCGTTTGCATACATTTATGTACTACTTCAAAACATTCTCAAATCATCAATTAAAACACATGAATTAACACATTTAATCATTAAAGAGATAAAGTCTTTATCCCATACTCTAGGGAAAACTACTCCCAATACAAATACAACCAACTTAGATTCTCTTAGGCCAATACAATTTGGCACATTATCAATGACTTAATCAACCTCAAGTACTAGCCCTATACATGCCATGACTTCTAAGGACTTGATACCTCATACCAAGAGTCTGCTAGATAGTGTGAAAACATCTCCGGCGGTCTCCAACCCGAGCTAGTTAATATAACCTATAAGAGATGAGAAAAGTAAAGGAGTAAGCAATCATGCTTAGTAAGCTCATCTGCATAATGTGTCAAATATTGATATTCATTGAATATACATAATTACAAAGTATCATGAAGAGTGTCTCCCATAAACTCATGGTTACTTGCTTAATTATTCTTGCTTACTCATTCAATCTCTTACCACATTCTTACCATGTCACAAGCCAATTACTCGTTCAATTAGCATACCTTCCTGCACTGATCACCACATGATCATATAAAACAACACATCAAGCATTTCCAATAAGCCGCTCATGCTACTAATATTGCGGTGGTTTCATACCTAGCTCACCATTGAATCTCTAATAGGGTGGTATCGTACATAGCCCACCGATAATAATATAATTGATGATATCGCACACAGCCCATCATTACCATCAATAAGGTAATATTGCACATAGCTCACCGTTATTTTACATTCATGGATAATAATCCTCATGTATATCTCTATTTCAAATGTTCCTTCGAGAACATCCTCACATACTTCTATTCTTACTTAACTTTCTACGATACTCGTTTGCATTCACATAATGCATTAATGAATCTATCTCATACAACTAAGGTGTATTGAATACACATAACCCACTAAGGGTTCATCATACACTGAATTCATATCAATTCAATTCTAGCACACACACTTGTTCTTTTTCCGTGGTACAACCACGTACTTTCTTTCTTTCAGCATATACGTTGAATCACTCAAGTTATTAAATAATTCTCTTGAGTCTCATACTCATAATGTCACATAGAATATATACCCCAATAGGGTCTTACTTGCATTAACATATCGATGCCATGTCCCTGACATGGTCTTATACGAATTCTTACATCGAGGCCATATTCCAATATGGTCTTACACGAGACTTTAACTATCATCATATCATTCTACATACATTTCCCATTACTTTTAGATTCAATTCTTTTGACCTCTCATCAAAGATATTTCATACATTCATAGAGTAAATATACATTCCATACAAAATTGGAACATTAAATTAACTCATACGTAATTGCAACATTCGCACATGAACTTACCTCGATGTCGAAAGGGCCGAAAGGGACCTTTTTGCCCACATTTCTCTTTTCAATCGTTCTAGGTCTGAAACTCATTTTCTTTGATCTAGAACAATGGAATTTACTGATTTAATCACTTATGAATCATAATGCACCATAATCTACAATTTAGGCAAAAATGACTATTTTGCCCCTACACTTTGGCAAAATTACGATTTTACCCCTAGGCTCGTAAATAAATTTTCATCTCAATTTCCTATTAAGCAAGCCTAACTGAACATTTAATCCTCTTACAACTATCCACAATTCCATCTATTTCATGCCTTAATGAATAAATTACAACTTTTGCATTTTAGTCCCAATTAGGTGTTTTCATGGCAACACCTTTCACAAAAGTTGTTTCTCATCATCCTATCATTCATTTTCTCCCATAAAAACTCATTAAACAACATGAACTCTAGCATGGTAAGTCCCTAGACTTTCACCCATATTGCAAACTAGTCCTCCCAATAGCTAGCTTAAGCTTTGAGGACTCCAAAAATACAAAAATCATCAAAAATAACCATCAAAGTGACTTACTTGAAGAGAAAATGAGCTGCTGAAATTTCAAGCTTTCAAAGCCCTCTCATGGTTGATATTTTCGGTTGGAGAAGAACACTAAATAAAAAGATGATAACTTTAGCTTATATCATCTTATTTTATTCAATTTTCCAATTAATATCACCAACTTTCTATCATAATAAATGCTCTTGTTCCTTATGTATTATTATGGCCGGCCAACTCACTTAAATAAGGCCAAATTGCACAATTGGGACCTCCAATTAATAATCCATAGCTATTTGGCACCTCTAGCAAATAATATAGAACTTTCGTACTTTATGCGATTTAGTCCTTTTTCACAATTTAGCTAGAATTCGCTAAAATTAAGGCACCAAAATTTTCATACATCCTTATAAACATGTTATAACACATAACATAACATAAAAATAATTTTATCTAATCTCAAATTAGTGATTCCGAGATTACTGTTCTGACTAGCCCGTAAATCAAGCTGTTACACGACTAAACCGTAGCTCTGATACTAAAAAATTGTAACACCCCTAACCCGTATCCGTCACCGGACTAGGGTTAAGAGGCATTACCAGACATATCAGAACATTTTATTCTCATTTCACAACATTAATCATACAACATCATTTCATAATAATTCATACTCATATAGTTCCTTTAGATGGTCTGCGAGACCTAAAACATGCTTTAGAGAAGGTTCGGGACTAAACCGATCTCATATGGAAACTTTTCTGAATTTAGAAAATTTTTCTTTCAAAACAGGGCACACGCCCGTGTGGCTAGGCCGTGTGCCTCACACGGCCGTGCCTTGGACCATGTCTCAGCCCCTATGCAACACTGCCTTGGGTCACACGGTCTGGCACACGCCCATGCTTCTTGCCCGTGTGACATCCTGACTTGCTACAAATTGCAACTTTGAGAGACACGGTCGAGACACATGTCCGTGTGCTCAACCATGTAGGCAAATATAGGCCATTTGCAAGGCCAATTTGCCACCCAAAAATTGGGTCATACCTACAAGCATCAAACAAGCATCAAAGAATGTCTCAAAGGCAACCAAAAACATACCAAATCATGCACAATTTGACCCGTAACAACATCATTCATTTCCATATACAAATCTAACTCGAACATACCAATTCAAAGTACCAACTTCACATCAAAAACATGTGATTCATACATCATATTAATCCATTTCAATTCCTAGCATTTCTCATCATATTAATTTCCCAAATCAACCATGAAACTTACCAAAATTGACCATTTCTTTTGGCCAATCATGAGTACATCAAAACATACCAAATTTTGCATCACATAGCATGCACTAAATTCACTCCATAATCATATTCATTATCAAGCCATATCACATGGCTATATTTACACATTTCAAAACATAATCAAAGTTCTCTAGCCTATACATGCCATACTTCAATATTCACAATTTCAAAAGATACTAAAATATAATTTGATAGTGTGGTGATAATCCTCGATAATCCCCGAGCTTCCAGTAGCTTTGATAATCTATAAAACAATTGAAAAACACATGAAGTAAGCTTTCAAAAGCTTAGTAAGCCATATACAAATAAACTTATGACATAGAACAATTATAAACCATTTCATACATATGGTTCATGGCATAACACAATTACAAGTCATATTTCTCTTATATCTCAATTGATCATGTTCACTTGCTCATAATCACATATCATGTAATGTAGTTTACATATCAAATGATCATATACATACATACGTACCGAAATTTGGATGCACATTCATATACTCATTCATTTCTTGGAATGCCCGTTGAATCGTTCGAAATCAAACAGGATACTCGGATAGCTCGGAAAGCTCGTACAATGCCAACGTCCAGACGTGATCTTACATGTAATCAATATCGATGCCACTTTCCCAGACAGGGTCTTATATGAAATCAAATACGATGCAGATGTCCCAGACATGGTCTTACACATAAATCACAAATCGATGCCAACGTCCCAGACGTGGTCTTACACGATAACTCATATCAGAATCCTATGTCATGACATATGTATCCTAACTATTCCTATGGTTTGTACGGGGCTTTTCGGACGTCATCACATTATCAAAATTTTCTCAGATTTCATATATTCAACTCCAATAGCCATTCATCACATTTCATTAACATATAAGCAATAATAATTCAATTCAAACACATTTATTTGTATATAGACTTACCTCGTATGGATTCGGATGCAAATAAACGATTACTCTACCACTTTAGATTTCCCCCGATCTAATTTTGTTTTCTTTGGTTCTTGATCTATACACATTCAAATTTAGCTTATTCATTCACCAAATCATTCAATTCAATCCATTTACACATATTTAGGGCATTTTACAAATTAGCCCTCACATTTTCACATTTTGACATTTAAGTCTTTATTTCAAAACAACACCAAACACATAAAATTTCATTTCACCCAAGCATGGCCGAATGTCATTCTAGTCCCTAGCAGCCTATATCTTTAATTTATTTCACATTTTATCACTTCAATTTCTCATTTTCACAATTTAGTCCACAATAATTAAATTCATCAAAAATCACAATGCAAAACATGTAAACCCAATATTTATCTTTCATTTTCCCTCAATAATCAACATAAAGCTTGAATATTCATCAATGACACTTTTCAAAATCACTAACAATTTCAAAAATCAGGACATGGGCTAGCTAGAATGCTTAACAACGATCACAAAAACATAGAAATCATCAAAAATGGATCAAAAACACATACCTAATTGACCAAGATTAGTGTCGAATGCTTGAAAGCTTAAGAACCCTATTTCTTTCTTCAAACTATGTGCAAAATAGATGACAATGGCCATATTTTCATGTTTCTTTTATTTTAATACATAATAATACATCAATTACCAAAATATCCATGATTAGTAAACATATAAAACATTAACATTAAGGCCATTAATGTCCACTTATCAAGTTAATGGCATATTAACAACATAAGACCCTTTAATTATAAAGACACATCAATTCGCCACTTAATTAAATGGAAGGCTACTTTTGCATTTTCTACAATTTAGTCCTGTTCACAAATTAAGCACATAAACGATAATATTAACTCACGGAAATTTCACACATACTTAATCACATACTATAAACACGGAAAATAATATAAAAATATTTTTTGACTCGGATTTGTGGTCTCGAAACACTATTCTGACTAGGGTATAAACTGAGCTGTTACATTAAATCAACAGAAAAATAGTGACCTCGAATCATCAAGGGATAATTCTTGCAAACTCTATCAACTAATACATGTTTGCCTAAGGGGTTTGACACTTTAATCACAAATTCAGTAAACTCAATAGGCAAGCTCTTACTAGCTACCAATTTCATGCAAACATAAAAATGAGTCAATCCAAGATCAATCAGTGCAACTACATTAGTATTATAGAGAGAAAAAGTACCAGTGATAACATCGGGAGATGTCGCTTCTTCGTGAGCATGGATAGCATAGGCTCTAACAAGTTCTCTAGCCTCGGATCTTACAGTTGAATCTTTGATCACACCTTTACTACTGGTCACATTCCCTGTATTCCTTGGGGGTCTCCCTCTAGAGGCGGTGTTGCTTGATCTTGTAGTCTGAAAATTATCCTTTTCAACCATCTCTGGGCAATCTTTAATAAAGTGGTCATGAGAGCCACACTTAAAACAAACCCGGTCATTCATTCTACATTCACCGGGATGTCGTCTGCCACAGTGCTAACATTCAGGCTTACCCGACCTAGCATTACCAACGCTCGCTACTGATGTGGTTTGGGCTTTAGAACCCGAGTATTGCTTCCCATGATCTTTGTTGGAATACCCAGCTGAAGCACTCGAACGAGCATACAAATCTCTCGATTTCTTAGACTGAGATTGAAATGACTTACTTATCGGCCCTTTTCTTGCATCTCGATTTCATTCTTTAGCCTTACAAGCTCGGTCGAATAGCACCACAAATTCCTTTAGCTTAAGAACTCCAACTAACAATCGGATATCCTCATTTAACCCATCTTCGAACCTTTTACACATGATAGCCTCGGTGGAAACACACTCTTGAGTGAACTTACTGAGCCTAACAAACTTTTGCTCGTACTGGGTTATCGACATTCGACCCTGTTTCAGCTTTAAAAACTCTTTCCATTTTTGATCAATAAATCGTTGGCTGATATATTTTTTCCTAAACTCATCTTGGAAGAATTCCCAATTAACCCTCTCTCTCGGTACTACTGACACAAGGGTTTTCCACCACCGGTATGTTGAGTCTCTTAGAAGTGATATGGCACATTTCAGACATTCATCTGGTGTGCAAGATAGTTCATCGAATACCCTGATAGAATTCTCAAGCCAAAATTCTGCCCTCTCGAGATCATCGTCAACATTTGCTTTAAAATCTTCAGCCCCATGCTTTCGAATCTTATCAACCGGAGACTTATTCAATCATACAAATTCCATACCTTGTGGAGCTATAGGAACCGGCTAATGAGTAGGTGGGGTGGAGGGGGTTGAACATTCAAATTTGTTCGAACAAACTTCGTATACCACTCGTTCATCATGTGCAGGAAGGCTTCTCTAGCCCCTTCCCCTCCTCCCTGACTAACCGTGGGAGGTCTACTTTCAGACGGCGCTGCCCCTTGAGCGGGAACCGGCCCATTACTTTCTACGTCATCAGCTTCAGCTCGATTGGGATCCATTTACTATATGAAAACACATTTTAAAATTGTCAAGAGTTGTCACACTATCACGATTTATTTATGGCATGTATAGCTAGACTTTGACACATGCTACGTTAGTCCGAGAATTGACTAAACCGTAGCTCTGATACCACTATATGTAACACCCTTTACCCGTATTCAACGTCGGAACAGGGTACGAGGCATTACCGGACATAAAAACAAGCAAACATACATTTCTGAGTTATAAATTTCCATTCAAATTTAAAACTTTTCAAACACATTCATATCGTCCCCAAAATGAGCCTACAAGGCTCAATACATGCTTTGGAAGTGGTTCGGGACTAAACCGAAAAATTTAGAAAATTTTACAAAACTTAGAAATTTTTTCAAGTTACAGGACTCACATGCCCATATGGTCCAAGGGACACGCCCGTGTGATCCTTAGACACGCTCGTGCTACAGGCCGTGTTTAAAATAGGGTGCTCTTTGACTTGTGCCACACGGCCGTGCCACACGCCCATGTGCTAGGCCGTGTGGTCGATTTAATTTTCATAATTTTTCATAAAATAGGTGCAGATTTCACACGACCGAGACACACGCCCGTGTCCAAGGCCGTGTAGCACACACGGCTGAGACACACGCCCATGTCTCTGCCCGTGTGCTATATTTTGGACATTCTATTTCTAAAGATTAAGGTACAGGGGACAGACGACCGGAACACATGCTCGTGGTGACACACGGCCTAGACACATGCCCGTGTGTAAACCCGTGTGGACAAAAATAAGGCTATTTACCAAGCCATTTTGCCACCCTTACTTGTACATACATACACAACATCATATGGCACCAATCCAAGTATTTACATACAACCAAATCAGCCAAAATCAAGACATCAACACATCATTCACATGCTACCATCTATCATACACAAACATCACATGCTTTTCAACTGTAATCATGTAAATTCCCACATCTATGAAAGGCATCATCATATAAATTGCTCACACCAAATGTAGCCAATTTTCAATGGCCTTATACAAAATGAACTTTCAACCAATATAAGCCAACACATTTGGCCAAATCAATTATGACACATAATAAAATGAGCAAGTCCCTTATACATGCCATAACTCAAAATGTTGAATTCATTGGTACCAAAATAATAGTTGATAGTGTGAATGGATCTCCGATGGTCTCCAATCCTGAGCTAGCTTGGTGACACTATAAGACAAGGAAAAAAATTAGTAAGCTATATAGCTTAGTAAGTTCATATGCAAATAATAAACAACATTAACCATGCAATTGCCATATAAGTAACATACGTATATCAACCTAAATGTCATTAAAACCTCATGAACATGACATACTCAATCACATTCTTACCAATAGTTCATCATATACCGAATTCATTTCCTTGGAGTTTTTCGTACATACCTGTACCAACTCGTACATAATCACATACTTTCCCGTCTTTGACATACCCGTTGAACCCCTTGGAATACTATCGGATACACGAAAAACTTTGCACATAAGTGCCACATATGTAGCCAATGCTATCACAATTCTCATAACACATATAAGCTCGCTCTCGAGCAAATCCGCGGGCCTGCTCACACAAGCTGTCAGTCAAGACGTAGCTACGCAGTGCTGCTCACACAAGCTGTTAGGTATCTGCAACATATGCATGTATACCCAGCCACCGGTAGGACGTACAGGACCAGCACCCGGGACACATAAATCACATAATCATATGGGTTCCTAGTGACATGTCACTTTTATCCTAATCTATTCCTAAGGTTCAACCGAGATTTCTCTCTTGCCGAAACTTCGTCGAATATACTCATAGAATCAATCATACATTTCATGCAATATCAAAACATTAAAATACAAATATAACATTGCATTATTTACATATAAACTTACCTCGGTACAAAAATAGTAAAAATGGACCTAATCGTCAAACACTTTGTTTTTCCCCCGATCTAGGTTCGAACTTCATTTTTCTTGATCTATAATACCAAATTCAGCTCCTTTAATACTCACATTATTCAATTCAGCCCAAAAATCACATTATGAAAAAATTACATTTTTACCCCTAACTTTTCAACTTTTTACATTTTAGTCCCTAGGCTCGTAAAATGAAATATGTTCAATTTCTTCAAAACCCAAGCCTAGTCGAACCTTACTCATGCTTATAACAGCCCACATTTTTCATTAATTCATACTTTTACTACATGTTTTATAACATTTACAAATAGGTCCTTTTAAGCATTTTCATCAAAAATCACTTAGTAAAAGTTGTTTATCTAACACCAAACTTGCATAATCTACCATTAAACATCAAAATACACAAATATCCAACATGGGTAAAATTTTAGACTTTGATTTTCTTTCAAATTAGTCCTTGAAATAGCTAGATTATGTTACACTAATCTCAAAAATGTAAAAATCATTAAAAACGGGACAAGAACAGACTTACAATCAAGCTTGGAAGATGAAAAAACCCTAGCTATGGAGACCCTTGTGATTTTCAGCCATGGGAGGATGAAATTGAGAAGATGACATCTTTTATGTGTTTAATTTTGTCTTTATTACCCAAATGACCAAAATGCCCTTAATGCCAAACTTTGAAATTTCACCCTACCATGTCCATTTTTGTCCATACAAAATCATAATGGTCTAATTACCATCTAAGGACCTCTAATTTAAAATCTCATAGCAATTGGACACCTATAACATGTAGAACTTAAATTTTGCACTTTTTGCAATTTAGTCCCTTTAACTAAATTGAGTGCCCAAACGTCAAAATTTTCGAACGAAATTTTCACGAAATCATTTCATAAAAATGTAGAACATAGAAATATAATAAAAATAAATTTTACTGCGTCGGATTTGTGGTCCCTAAACCACTGTTCCGACTAGACCCAAAATCGGGCTGTTACAACTAATACCAGGGCTCCATTATTAATGATTTTATAAATTCTAATCACCTAATTTTTGGGGTGTTATAGGGCTGTTACATACATAGCCCTAAGCCTACAGGGTATTCTGTTTTGATAGAGTCTACTGTAAGGAAATCTAATGCAGAGGGTTATTTTTGTGGGAATGTTTGGGAATCTAATGAATGAGACTGATCTAGTTGTGGGGTATTTTGGTGTGGTTACTGATTTGGATGATAGATTAAGGCAAGATTTTTCCCTACAACCTCTCACTTCGTCATTATTTTATTAAGTTGGAAGACCCTAACACCCTATCATTGTAGGTATTGACTTGAAAATTTTGGGTTTTTTTAATGGAAACAAGAATGTTTGTTAGCAAATGAGAGAAGCTGCCAGCAAAGGGGGACTTTTCCTCGATCGTAGGTACAAATTGTTGTGGGTAAAGCAAATGGGGGCAATCCTAATGTGGAAAGATTCGGTCTCGTGAATTGTGGTTTTCATGAATAATAATATTTTGTTTGCATACATTAAGGTGTACCAATATATGTGGTTTTGTCAAAATACTGGAAAAGGAATCCTATTACATGTGGACAAACAATAGACATAGGGAGGATTTGGTATAGGACAAACTGACTAAAGGTTTCGCTAACTATAAATGTTTTCAAAATCACGAGTTCTTAGAACTTCATAATATGCCTTTGTATTATTTGTGTTAGAAAATAATTTCGAAAATATATTAGAGTTAGCGCAATGGAAGTTTAATTTTTTTTCAAAAATGGACATCTATTGTGATATTTAAAAGTACTAAATCTGATCAAATAAGTACATGTGTATTGAGGCCTCTAAGAGAAGTCATTGTCGCTATATCGCTCTAAGAAGGTTCTTAGACTTTTGATCAACCAAATTTGAAGTTTGAATGCTTCAAACTTTCAATCAATTAATCTTCTCTTATATTTTCAAGTTGACAGTTGCTTAAAGAATGGGTCCTAACTCAAATAATTGAACATGAGACAAAATTAAGAATCTCCTTGGGAAGAGCCCTTTGCGCAAACTTTTATAACCAAAATTGAAATTTTAAACTCTATAGATTCGAATTATAATTTCTAGATGATTGCAATCATAATTGCTCATAATCTAGAATCCAAACTTAAGAAAAATAGAATTTATTTTAGTACATGAAAAATTGCTCATTTATTGTTTTGTCCATTCGTTCAAAAGTTTTTTTATGCTATTCAGTTAGAGTTATAATAATCTAGTAGAGAAACTGATTGAACATGTATAAATAGGGTTTAAATAATTTGTAATTAAGTTTTGATTTTTTGTCTACTAATTACAAAGTTATTTATTCATGGATTCAATACACAAAAAGTATCATAATTAACTCTTAATTATATACCATTATGAAAACCACTTATTTCAAGCTTTAATCTGATGATCTTGTCATACGTGTGCTACACTCATAGGATATTTGTGATCCCTTTAGGTTAAATTTGTTCATCTAATTCAATCTCTTTTTATTTCATGATCACCACCGCATCTTTATTAATGAAAATGATCATTATTTATCATTTGTCCTAGACAAAACCCATGACCATATTCCATGTAACACCCTTACCCGGCTTGGCGACTGACATGGATAAGTGATTCCATATTGAAACTTTTTTTGCATTTACAAAATTTCTTTTAATAAAAATATCCATTGCACAACTTAACAAAATACTTTAAAACCATTCCCAATGTCTACAAAGCTTTAAACACATTTTTAATAGTTTCCAAGTGTTTGGACATGTCCAATACATAATACGAGGTTTCGGTAATTCAAACGAATTAAAAATATAGTTTCAGAGGTGCAGTAGAGTAAGTCTTGAGACTTGAGTGACAAGTCTTGATACTTGGCATGTAAGTCTCAATACTTAACCTACAAGTCTTCAGACTTAACCTATTTATTGTAGCTTTTTTGCTACTAACTTGCAGGTCTCGATACTTAATCAAAAGGTATCGAGACTTTAAACCTCTAAAGCTAAAATTAAGCATACTGACTTATTAGTCTTGAGATTTAAGTGCTACCTTCTCGGACTAGAAGCATGGGACCAAGATTTTGACTATAAAACACCTCAAAATCATGTCAAGGCTCAACCAGCATATCCTAACACTTAAATAACATTAAAGACACTTCAAAAGCCACTAGAAATAGTTCAATTGACATGGAATAACCTTGAAATCATTTTCATACTCCACATTGATTCAAATACCAAAAATAAGTTTATAAACCATGCTTCGTGCAAATGTTCCAATAACAAACTATACACCAAAGCCCATACAAATAAAAATAACAAGCATCTATGCCCTTAAGGCTATAAAAGTAGTATGAAACTAAAGTATATCTATAACCATTTACTCCTAAGTACATGGCATCAGGAACCAATATAACACATATATTGAGATTTCATACTCTTTGAGTCTTGCAATGGTGATGCAATCTGTAATAGCCCGTTTTACAGTGGTGTCAAAAATAGTGGTATTGGCACCACAAATCCGACGAGTAAAGTTCGTATAATTAGTATTTAAATTATATGAATCACTAATAATTTTTATATTGAATTTTGATCTGATGAATTTAATCAATTGAATTAAAAGTTAGTATAAATGATTTGGTTCAAAAGTTAAGTGGTTATTGAAAATGAGGTATTAAGACCTCGTTTCCGTAATTTAAAGCCATAAATATTTTTATTAAATATTTACAGAGTCATATTATATGTGAATTGAAGTTTAGTTCGGTAATTTTGATAATTTACTGCTAAATTAAGGTCAAATGATTAAATTGTAAAAGAGGTAAAAGTCAATTGCTATAGATTTAAAATAGTAAAGGGACCAAAATGGTAATTAAAACATGGTTCAAAAGTCTAAGCGGTGGTGGATATGATTAAATCCACTATCTTTTGGGCTATTTGCTCATTTAGTCCTAATTAGTTTAGGATTAAATTGAAATTAAGCTTATTTAGTAAGAATTTAATATAATTGAAGGACTAATTGTGCAATTGGACCCTCCTTAAATGATCTAATAATAGAAATGATAAGAATTCTCTAGAATATGGTAAATTGCAATTAGTTTCTAATTAATTGAGGATTTACTAATTAATCTGTTTTCCTGTATGATCGAAAATGGTGGTTTCAGGGCCACAATTTTGATGTGTTAGACCAAAAAATTAATTATTTAATATTTATAGGGTTATTAATGTTATGTTCAAATTTGGTTATGAAATTTTGTCATTTAGATAGTTAATTAAGTAAAAAGGACTAAATCATAAAAGCTACAAAAGTTGAGTTCTATAGATTAAAAGCATCAGATGATAATGAAAAGGTAAGGCAAGATACTTAGATGGTAAATATACCATTAGGGAAAGAAATGGACGGCTAAGTGAATATTTACATGAATTTTAATTAAAATAAAATGACAAAATGGCAATTTTGTAAATATGATGAAAAGTATCAAATTAAAAGATAAAAATGAAATAATTTCTCTTGTTTCTTCTTCAACCAACTGATTTTCCATTGTTGAAAGAGTGAGCTTCGGTTAGCTAGGGTTTGTCAGTTAGGTAAGTAAATATTGCCTGTTTTTAGTAATTTTTATGTTTTCGAGTTCGTATTAGCTTAATCTAGCTAATTCGAAGACCAATTTGTGAAACTGTTAAATGTTTTGGATTGTGCCATTGATGAGTTTGAGTTATTCTTGAAACATTGCGAAATAATATTGATATTGGTTGCTAGATAGGACTATTTTGTAAAGTAGTTTTTGATTATTTTAAGGCTTAAGGACTAAATTGTTAAAATGATAAAATTACAAGGACTTGATGAGAAATAATTGCAAATATGGGCTTTATTGAAGTCATTGAATATTCAGCCATGGATGTTTTTAAATAAAAATGGTTAATTTGCATGATTAGGGCTTAGGGACTAAAGTGAATAAAAGTGAAATATTGAGGGCAATTTTGTAAAATGTTAAAAAGGACTTAATTGCATAAAATGAGTTAATTTTACTATTGGAATTAGTTAATTTAGTGGAAATATTATTTTGTATCATGAACGAGTGGAAAACCGAGGGAAAGAGAAATTACTGAATAGTCCCCGTACCTTTGTCATTGCTATAATTTAGTCAGGTAAGTTCGTACGATTTAATTTTAGTACATTTTTAAATGTATTATAGGAACTTAATTGCATAATGTTTAATTATATTGATGTGTGTAATTGGAAATGGAAGTAATGAATTTAAATGACCTCGATCACTGATTGAGATACTATGAGTTGTTACTGCAAATCAATCTTGTAAATTCATGAATTTATTTATGCTTCTAATAATCCTTATATTCTTTCTTAATAAAATGTTATTGAATGTTATATTATATACCGAATGAAGTTCAGTGAGCGACATCCACCGATATACAGAATGAAGCTCAAATGAGCGTTACCCACTGATATACTGATTGGTGCTCAGATGAAAGATACCTACTGAAATGTATGCGCTATCGAGCCATACCTACTGGTTCTACTAAAAGTATGCTCTACTGAGCCAAACCTTCTGATTCTACTAAAATTATGCTCTATCGGGCCATATCTATTGGTTCTACTGAAAGTTGCTGAAAAGAGCATTACTCACGAATATACTGAAATACTGTACAGATTTTTACTTCTCAAACAGAGTTGCGATTTACAGGAATTTCATTATTTAATTTTAAATTACTATGTTTGGTTAGAAAAGCTTACCGATTTATTTAAACAAACTTACTAAGCTTTATTCAAGCTTACTTGTATTTGTTTCATTTTTTAGATTACGTTTTGAGGGCTTAGACAATTGAATCAACACAAGAAATCACACTATCTGGGAAATCTATGGTAAACTTTAATTTCGGTTGGTATATATGGCATATATTAGGACCCTTTTGTACGTATGATATTGGTTCTTAGATTTTGAGCAAGTTTTACTTGAACTTGTGTTGTTGATTGAAAAACAAATAGAATTAGGAATGTTTTACTAAGATAAACTTGTGGATCAAGAATGAAAATATTGACATTATGATGAACTATGGTATGAAATGGAAATAGATGTTTGATGTGTAAACTATAACTTGTATATGCAACTTAAAGGTGTGATGTCATGAAATGCATTGTGGTGCCAATGATGGCACATTGGTTAGGTGCATAGGTTGATTTGTTTGACATGTTTGAGTGTTATTGAAGATGACTTTTGGCCTATAAAGTTGTGTATTTGAATGTGTTTAGGTACCTAGGTAAATGGGTGAAATTTGAGCTTGTAATTGGTTATTTTTGTGCTCACACGGCCTGGGACACGGGCTGTCACACAGTTGTGTGATGAAAACTGGCAACACACACGGGCGTGTGCACTGAACGTGTTTCAAAATAATATAGATGCAGTTTTCACATGGCCTAAGACACGGACTGTCACACAGCCGTGTGATACGCACGGGCAACCCACACGGGCGTGTGCCCTGAATGTGTTTCAAAACAGTATAGGTGAAGTTTTCACACGGGCTGATACATAGCCTGCGACATGGCCATGTGACTCAACATTGAATCGAACACGGGCTAGCACACGGCCTGTGACATGACCGTGTGGAATTTTTTCGAAAGGTACACTGTTGGCTACATGGCCGTTCCCCTACACCACACGGCCTGAGCTGTGTCACAAGGCCGTGTGACCCCTGTTTTGAAAATTTACAAATTTTCCCTGAATATTCTGATTTGTTTCAAATTGGTCTCTGATTGTTCCCAAACTAATTTTAAGGCCTCGTAGGCCCAATTTAAGGTTCATAAGTGTATGTTTACTTCGATCTAAATTATTTTTTAAAAATATATATTGCTAATTATTTAGTGAACTGGATGCTATTGTTACTGAATGTTCCAAAATGTATAGTGGTACTCTGTAACCCTATTTCAGCAACGGAAGCAGTTATGGGTGTTACACAATCCAATTGGTGAACTGGGCTTCACAAGCTATACTCAAAATCTACGCGCATGAAAAACAATGACGCGCTAAGCATAAAGTAAGAACTCATGAAAATAATTTCACTTATGTTCTTTCCAAGTGTGAGACCTAAACAATTGAATTAGATTATGGATATAGCATTAATAAGTGATACAATTTAGTTAAGCATACATAATCACATACACTCACGCACAAGCATTATACACATTTAAGGGATCTCATTTCTTACACTTAATCATCTTCCACATATAACATCACATATATCATAAATTTACAAATAAAAAATCATGAATCATCATATGTTCATTTATCTAGTAAGTTAAGTCCTCTTTTAACTCCTTAGTCTACTTTCTCAAAATTAACTTAATAAGCCAATTTGTTTATACAGATTAATCTCAAAGCCCATGATAACCTTTGTAAAATAAGACTCGGACACTTAGTATTTCCTATAGAACTCCTCACATACTGCGCTTAAAGTGGATCTATCCAACACACCAAAACAAACACACAAAGGGCTCATAATGTACACAAGTGATATACCATAAGTCATCACATCGTCATTCTATTAACGCATCATCGTCCCAAGGCACTGTAATGGTGAGGCTTGAGCAAGTATACATAGTCGTTAGCAAGTAATAAGTAAGTAAAATAGTTATCGTCTCCACAGGGATTGTATATGAAACACCCTTAACTTGTATCTGTCGCCAGATTAGGGTTATAGAGTATTATCGATCAACTGGAAACCTTTAAATATCATAACATTCAATAAATTTAAATATATCATAAATCATTCATTCACATACATTTCATCCCTAAATCAAGCCCTCTAGGCCCTAAAAATAGCTTGGGAGCAATTCGGAACTAATTTGAAACAAAATTAGGAAATTTAGGAAAAAGTAGAAAAATTTTAAAACAGGGGACACACGGCCGTGTGGAACCTCCCAAGCCGTGTATCTTTCGAACAAGGGACACACTGTCGTGTCCCAGCCCGTGTAACTCTTTGAGTAGGGTCACACGGTAGTGTCACACGCCCGTGTGCCAGGCCGTGTAACTCTCCGAGTTGTCCCACACGTTTGTGTGCCATGCCGTGTGTTAGGCTGTGTAACTTACTTACTTGTACCCTTTGAAAACCTCAGATGACACACGGCTGTGTCGCTAGGCCGTGTGGCTTACACGGTTGAGTCACACGCCCGTGTCTCCGGCCGTGTGAACCCAAAATTACCTAAAATCAAGTCATTCCAAGCATAATTTCTCAACTTATTCAAGCATACTTAAAAGGGGACCTAAACATCACTTAAACACACATCAAAATGTCATTTCAATAACCTATTTCAACTAATCAATATGCCATTCAAAGACACCATATTATACCAAGACAACAATTATCAAAACATGCCAATATTGTATCATTTCACATATGATAACCTATTCCAATTAGTTACCAAAACATACCACTTATAATCATTCTAAAATGATGCCAAAACATACCATAAAGGAACCTTATACACAAACACATGAAAGTGACCAAAATAATATATCCTGGTAAGCATTGAAATGCACCAAATCATCATAACCTCAAACATATACAGACCAAAACTTACATTAACACATCCATTAAATACCATTTTGAAATGACCTATACATGCCATTAATAACCTTGATCAAAATGTTCAAAAGCTACCAAATAGATTCCTGGATAGTGTGATAGGCCTCCGACGAGCTTCCAACCAAATCGAGCTTTCGATGATCTATAAAAAAAATAGGAAACAACTACGTAAGCAATGAATGCTTAGTAAGCTCGTATAAACCAATACATAACTTACCATTTCATTTGCATAATATAAAGCATAAGTATAAAACCAATCAAAACCATAAGCTTGGCATAAGCCTCTACAACATCATCAAAATCATAAGTTAGTACTCTTGTACATGGTTCAAATGAATTCATCCATAAATAAATAGATTTGCACATATAAACTCATCATTTAGTTCATAATTCCTTCTCATAAATTCATGATGCATTTGATTTGAACACTTACCATTTTTTTCCTTTTGATACTCGTTGAACCATCTAGAATTACATCGGATGCACGGGAAAGCTCACACAAAGTGTACCTTTACATATAACAGTATCCTTTCATTTACATCATTGCTCACACGAGCTGCGAAATGGGCCTGCTCACAGAGCTGTAGGTCAGATAGTAAGCTACATGATGCTGCTCGCACGAGCTGGGGAGTATCCACAACAAATGCTGGACCTCAGCCATCAGTAGGACATTCAAGACCAATACCCGAAACATGAAATCCCTAATGACATGTCATTCGTATCCTAAGAATTCCTAAGGTTCAACAGGGACTTGATATCCGTCAATTCGTCATAGCATTGATACGTTTATAATTCAATTCATTAAAGCTCAACAACATAACAGATATTCAAATTTAACCAACATTAAAAACGGTTACAGTTCACACGAACTTACCTTGATAGTTACGGGCATAGGAACAAAGTCGAACTATTCCAAAGCTTTAGCTTTTCCTTGATCTAAGACTGAACGTGGTTTATCTTCATCTAAATAGATAATTTAAATCAATTAACTACTTCTAGAATTCAATTTAATCCATATTTCATATTTATGCAAAACTACCAATTTGCCCATATCATTTTAACTTTTCACAATTTAGTCCTTAAGCTTATAACTTAAAATCTAACCATTTCAATCTAAATCCATATTAACCATAGATGCAAGGGACTTTGAACCAACCCATATCAACCATCATTTCACAATAAAACCCTAGAATTTACACCTTTAATAATTTAATCCCTAACTCCAAAATTCATCAAAAATCACTTAACAAAACTTGTTTATTTTTCAACAAAGATTCATAATTCATCAACTAACACCAAAATATAACCAAAAAAATTCATGGAAAGTCCCTCAACCATTAACAATTTTGCAAATAAACTCCTGCGCTAGCTAGATTAAGCTAAAACAGACTCAAAAACATAAAAATCACTAAAAAGGGGATAGAAAACACATAACATGCACTATAATGAACCTAGCCGAACCAAGCACTCATCCATGGAGTTTCTTTCTCTTCAAAATCAGTTAAGGTGAAAAATAAAAGATACACATTTTTCTTTTCTTTTGTTTTAAGCTTAATTACCAAATTACCATTTTAACCTTAAAATTTTATCATAATTTCATCAAAACCATATTCATAACTATCCACTAATTCATCAAATGGTCTAATTACCAATTAAGTCTTTTAGTTTAAGATTTTAAAGCTATTGGACCCCTTTAACTAATAGAACTCAACTTTTACCCCTTTTTTACGATTTAGTCATTTTTACCTAATTAACCATTTAAACATCAAAATTTCTTAACAAAATTTTAATACGACCTTAATATAATCCTATAGACCTATAATAAATAATAAAATAATAATTTACTCACCGAAATTGTGTTCCCAAAACCACTATTTCTAACATCATTGAAAATGGGCTGTTATAGTATATGTTAATCAATAATTTGCAAAAATAAAGATTACAAGTTGGTAAGAAAACACAATAATTTTGAGTGATAGGTTTTAAATTAAATTAATTATCTAGATGCAAATTTGCTTAAATGCAAATGAGATGAATAATGCAATGAGATGGCTTAGCAGAAAATTCACAAGCTTTAACAATAATAACATGAATGAGATAGAAAAATTACAACATTTGAATCAATTCATCTTTCATCGTGTTTAATAATGTTTCGGAAAATATTCCATGGCAACTCGATCTTTCCTTAACTTTGAAACCAGTGTTAAGTCCATTCGGAATCTTTTACTTAGAAAAACATGCATACTACCATGATCATATTTAATTAAGGGTTTCTTAGAGTTTATGTGAAGTAACAGGGATGGATCAGGTTTGAAACAATTTAATCACACAACCCTAAAGTTATGCAAGGTAATAGAGCTCTCTCGAGTTATTACGAACATTTAATTTAATCGAATCAGAATCTAAATTAAGCATGCACCTTTAAATTATTGCGTCCATTAATTATCATTTGGTAAGGATCGATCAACTAATTCTAATGCATTCAATCACATTTTAATGAATGAATTACATGCATGATTTTAATTGGAAATATGAACGATTGATGTAATAGCCTGTTTTTCAGTGTTGTTGGAAACAATGGTTTCAGGACCACAAATCTTACGAATAAGTTCGTAGTATTATTTAATAGTTTGAGTCAATTATAATATTATATTTATTTTTGGCTTAATATTTTATTTTTATAAATTGAAGGAATAAATAAATATAACTGGTTCAGTTCAAAAGTCAAGTGGTTTTTCAAAAAGAGGTATTGGGATCATGTTTCTGTAATTTAAGGCCATAAAATATTTACACAGTCGTATTATAGGTGAATTGAAGTTTGGTCCGGTAATTTTGATGATTGGTTACTTAATTAAGGTAAAAGGATTAAATTGTAAAAGAGGTAAAAGTTAATTGTTATAGATTTAAAATAGTAAAGGGACCAAAATGATAATTTAACCATGGTCAAAAAGTCCAAGCGGTGGTGGATATGATTAATCCAATAACTTTTGGGCTATTTTCTCATTTAGTCCTAATTAGTTTAGGGTTAAATTGAAATTAAGCTTGTTTAGTTGGAATTTAATTGATTGAAGGACCAATTAAGCAATTAAACCCTCCTTGAATGGTAAATTTACCATTGAGGTATTAGTGGACGGTATAAGTGATGGAATTCATGAAATGTCAATTGTTTTTAAAGGTTAATTTTGTAAATAGATAAAAATGTAAGTTAAAATTAAAGAATAACAAAATTAAAAAGGCATCATCATCTTTATTTCTCTCATCTAAAAATTGAAACTCCATTTCCAAGGGGGAAGCAAGCTTTCATCACTTAGGGTTCCTTGATTGTGTAAGTAAACCTTGCCCGTTTTTAGTAATTTTTATGTTTTAGAGCTCATATTACCTTGATCTAGCTAAATCGGGGACTAATTTGCAAAATTGTCAAATGTTATGAGTTATGTCATTGATGAGTTTTGTGTTTTCTTGAAGTTTTATGAAAAATTATTGAGTTTGGCTGCTAGATAGGACTATTTTGTAAAGTAGTTTTTGATGATTTTAACGTTTAAGGTCTAAATTGTTAAAGTAATAAAATTACTTGTACTTGATGTGATATAATTGCAATTATATGCTGTAGAGAGGCCCCATACAGTTCGGGTAAACTTGGTTTTGTTTTAAATTGGTTAAATTGCTTATTTTAGGCTTAGGGGCTAAATTGCATGAAAGTAAAATATTGGGGGTAATTTTGTAAAAGTGTCAAAAATGACTTAATTGCATAAAATGAGTTGATTTTGCTTTGTAATTAGTTAATTGAATGAAATTATTATTTTAGATCAAGAATGAGTGGAAAATCGAGGAAGAGAAAATTGCATAATAGTCTCTATACTTTGTCGTTGCTGCAGTTTAGTCTGGTAAGTTCGTTCGGATAATTTTAATATATTTTAAATGTATATTATATAAACTTGATTGTAGAATGATGGATAATATTGATGCATGCAATTGAGAATGTAAATAATGAATTGATATGGTATTGATTACTGATTGAAATACTCTGAGTCGATGAACGTAAGATAGAGTACGATTGGCATGCCGATAGGTTATAGTGCACGCTATACGAGATTGGTATGAGACGAGATGATGATTCTTGTGTATTTCCTATCCATTGAATATACCGAAGTCTAGCATTTGTTACGGACTATCGTGTTATATTTACAGTGTTTCTGGCATGTTACTGGGGGTGGATGTAAAGCCTTCGAGCTTGGCACTTGGTGCCGAGGCGTGTTACAGGAGGGATGTTAGCCTACGAGCTAGGCACTTGGTGCCGAGGCATGTTATCGGTTGGATTGGCTTGTTTGAGTGTTTGGCGTGTTCCAGATGGATAACCATGTACTCATATCCGTATATCATTCATCGAGAATTATTTATTGATCACTAAATGTTACTAAAATATGGAAAACTGGTTTGTACTATTATTGAGAATTTCACACATGTTGTGAGTTGTGACTAATAGGAATTCTGATAATAACTTTGTTTATAGGAGCTCTGCTCATTAATCTTGTTATTTTAATTATTATGTTTAATTTAGTAAGCTTTATCGTTAAATCGAGGAACTTTCTAAGCTATATGAAGCTTACTCGTGTTATTGTTTTGTTCCCTTGTAGATATTATTTTGTGGAAATCAGACGATCGAATCAACTCGAAGAAACACACTATCCGAGGTTCCTTGGTAGATTATGAATTTGATTTGGCTTATATGGCATGTAATAGGAGCATTTGGTTATGTTTTCTAATATTCATAAGTACTTAAATTGTACAACTTGTTGTGCTTATAATGTTGTTGAGCTAAATGCTCAATGAATATACACATGCATGATACAAAGATGTGGTTGAATGTAAATGGGAAATGGTAAGTCTTAACATGAATTTTGGTATGGTGCTCTAGGTGATTATTAATAACTAGGTTATAAACTTGTGAATTGAGATTTAGCTTAAATGGTTGAATGTAAATGTTGATTTCTGGAGTCATTGATGACACATTGGTTAGGCACTTAGTTTGTTTGTTTTGGCATGGTTTGAGTGATTTTAAATGTGTTTTGATGGCTTGTGATCATGTTTTATAAGTTGGTTTAGATACCTAAGCATTTGGACATAAATTAAGCATATTCTGGGTCATTTTTGGGCACACACGACTTAGGACACGGGTTGTCACACGGCCGTGTGTCACACACGGGCAACCCACACGGGCTTGTGCCTTGAATGTGTTAGGTGCAGGTTTCGACGGGCTAACACACATTCTGCGACACGACCGTGTGTCTTAACACAATTTTGAACATGGTCTAGCACACGGCCGTGTGAAATTATTTCAAAAGGTACATGGCCTGTCACACGGTTGGCCACATGGACATTTCCAGAACCATACGGTTTAGGCTCTGTCACACGGCCGTGTGACCACTATTTTGAAAATTTTCAATTTTTCCCTGAACTTTCTTATTTGCTTCGAATTAGTCCTTGATTGTTCATAAATTATTTTTAAGGCCACGTAAGCTTGGTTTAATGCCCATAAATGAATGTATTACTTCGATCTAAATTATTATGAAATTCTGTTAATTAAATTAACAACTTGATGCTATCTGTTATTGATTGTTCTAGATGTACGGTAATATGTCGTAACCCTAATTTGGCGATGGGTATGGGTTATGGATGTTACAATTGAGGCACAGAACATCATGAACATAAATAAAATGAACTTCATCAAATTTATGTAATCATTCTAGCTAAAAAAAAATTAAGCTATCATCGTTAATGAAAAAACAACAAAACAAATTGCAAACATGTTGAATCATAAAGAACAACAGTAAAGATTAGGAATGAAATCTTGACGATTTTGGGAATTTCTCCCAAAAACCCAATCGTGTGGCTTCCTTCAATGCTTTGTTGCAACTTGCTTCTTGAGGTGGCCGGCTAAGAGAGGATTTTCTCTGGGAAAATGCTTGCTAAAGGGAGAGGATGGATGCTTTATGTGTGAAAGGAGAGGAAAGTGAAGAGAGAAATGAGAGATGAATGAGTGATTAATGAATGATGAATGAGTGGGAAGTAAGGGTGGTATTTATAGTAGAGGGATGGCTAAGGAGTTTACTAAAAATAGCTTGAATATCCCTTAGGTTTCTCATTTGCTTGGGCGACCATAAATTGTGGAGGAAGGAGTTGGTGATTGTTTGATTTGTAACAGCCTGGTTTAGACCCTAGTTGGAGCAGTGGTTTCAAGACCACAAATTCGAGGTCGGAAAAATATTTTAAAATTATTTTTGGTGTTTACAATATGTAATTGAGCATGTGTGAAAGTTCTGTGTAAAAATTTTAACGTTTGTGTGCTTAATTTGCAAAAAGGATTTAATCGCATAAAATGCAAAAGCTGTATGCTGATTGTTAAAGTGCTTAATTGGCATGGCTTATTAAATGAAAGGTCCTTATGTTGTAATTTGACCATAGATAGTGGAGATGGACATATATGTACATAGTTAGTGGAATTTTAAATGAATTAATAAAAGGGCAAAATGGTAAAATGACTATTAATGTTAAATAAATAAAACAAAAACATTTGGTGGCCATTTTATCATCTTGTTTCACCAAAAATAGAAATAATAAATAAGGTTTTGGAGCTTTTATAATTTCGGCACTAAGCTTGGCTAATCAAGGTATGTTTTGAGCTCGATTTTTGATAATTTCTATGTTTTTGTGATCGTTGCTTAGTGTATTATCAAACCCATGCTTTAATTTTAGAATTTGATGAATATTTTTAGAAGTGTCATTGATGAATATGTGAGCTTTGTGTTGTTAGTTGGTGGAATATGAAAGCTTAATGTTGGGTTAACATAGTTTGTATTTGGATTCTTGATGAAATTGAGTAATTTGGGCTAAATTGTGAAAATGAGAAATTAGAGGACTAAAATGTGAAATAAATTAAATATATGGGCTTGTATGAGCATAAGGAGAATTCGTCTAGGCATATGCGAAGTGAAATTATGTGAATTTGATGATTTTATGAAATAGGGACTAAAGTGTCGAAATGTGAAAATGTGAGGGCTATTTTGTAAAATGCCCTAAATATGTGTGTTTGGACTAAATTGAATGATTTGGTGATTGAATGAGCTAAATTTGAATATGGATAGATCAAGAAAAGAGGGATTTGGATCGAGATCGAGGCAAAGATAAAGTGCTCGATTAATCGACTCATTTTGTTACTTCACGTCCGAGGTAAGCCAGATATAATACGAGTTGTTAAATTTATGTCTAAGGGCTATGAAATGAATGAATATGTTATTATTGAATCAGAAATGTTATATGTGGAATTGAGAAATGTGGCACTAAGTGTGTGTAATTAGAATCGGGACAGAGGTGAATAGCACTGTGTGTGCAAAGTAATGGAAGCCTCGGCTTTATAAATTGGCACTGTGTGTGCGATACCAAGATAAATTTGGTTTAATGTAAAGGCACTAAGTGTGCGATGATATTTAAGCTTCGGCTATGAAATGGGCACTAAGTGTGCGATTGAATCGAAGGAATAATGAAGATTGATCGAAATGTGGTATCAAACATTGAGTAGCAAAATTTGTCATTAACTAAGTGTTGGCAAAGGTATGTATAGAACCTATGTGGTTGATGAATTTGGAAATAGATGAATGGATAGTGATGTGAGTATTGGATATGGATGAGATTGTACATTCTTGTGAATTAATCTAAGTGATGGTTTATATTGTGTATTGTAATTGAATTATTGAGTTAAATGTACTATATTCCGAACTTACTAAGCTTTAAAAGCTTACTGTGTGAAGTGTTTCTCTGTTTTACAGTGTCTTTAAAGCTAGCTTGGATCTAGGGATCGTCAGCGACTAAATCACACTATCGGCTACCTATTTTGGTATTTTTGGAAAGATGTATATATAATGAATATGGCATGTATAGGCTAGTAGATATAGCATGTTTTGAAGTGTACAAGCTTTGCCATGTGATGTGGCTTGGAAGTTGAATGATGTTGGTTCATATGTGTTGGTTATGTGAATGATAAATATGGAATGAGTTAGTGAAAATGGATATGTATGTTCCATGCTTAAATTGGTTGATGAAAAATGTGGTTTAAATGTGAACTTGTGGTATGAATTACATGATGTTTGACTTATATGATTTGGGGTGTGAAATTGGTATTTTTAGATGGACTTATTTGAGTTGAAATTGAGTATGTAAAGAGATGGTGTGGATGATGATTAATTGGTGTATATGTTGGTATGTTTTGGTTGCCATTTGAGGTATAAATGTATATGGTTTGATGCTTATAGGTAATCTCTAGTGTGGGTGGCAATTTGGCCATGTAAATGGCCTATAATTTCCCACACGGTTGAGCACACGGGCGTGTGGCTCGACCGTATCTTTCGAGTTTTCAAATTGAAGCAAGTCAGGCTCGCACACGGGCTAGACACACGGGCGTGTGACTGGCCGTGTGGTGTAAGTCAGTGTCGACCACGGGTGAGACACACGGGCGTGTCTCAGGCCGTGTGGACAAGTCAGTATGTATGCCATGTTTTGCCACGGCTTGGACGCACAGGCGTGTCTGAGGCCGTCTGAGGCACACGGCCTACCCGCACGGGCGTGTGACCTCTGTAATTTTGAAAAAAAATGTTAAATTTTCAAAAATTTTCGTATGTGTTTGGTTTAGTCCTGACCCTTTCTAATGCATGATTAAGGTCTCGTTGACCTAATTTATGGACTATATGAATGTGAATTGCTGTGTTTTGATGTTGAATGAAATTAAATGTTTCGAAATGATTGGTAATACTTCTTAACCCTATTCCGGTGACGGTTATGGGTTAGGGGTATTACATTTTATTAGTATTAGAGTTACGGTTTAGTCGATTCTAGGACTAACGTAGCGCGTGTGAGTCTAGCTATACATGCCATATATATAATTGCGATAGTGTGATGAATCTTGACAGTTAAAAATGTGTTTTCGTATAGTAAATGGATCCCGATCGAGCAGTTGCTGATGATGTTGAGAGCAATGCGCTTGCTCCCGCTCAAGGGACAGCGCCGGCTGAGTCTAGGTTGATTGCTAGTAGCCACGAGGGAGAGGCTAAGCAAGCCTTCTTCCAAATGATAAGTGAGTGGTTTTCGGAGTTCGTTCGATCGAATCTGGCTACTCAACAACCTCCACCCCCACAAGTACCTATAGTGCCACAAGTGATAGATCCAATCCGATTGAGTAAGCCTCCTGTGGATAAAATTCGAAAGTATGGGGCTAAAGAGTTTAGAGCTACGGTTGATGATGATGCTGATCGAGCTAAGTTTTGGCTCGAAAATACAATTCGAGTGTTTGATGAGATGTCATTGACTCCTGATGAATGCTTGAAATTTGCTATTTCATTGGTTAGAGATACGTCATATAATTGGTGGAAAACGTTGATATCCGTGGTTCTAAGAGAGAGAATCACCTGGGATTTCTTTCAAGTTGAATTTCGAAAGAAGTATATCGATCAATGATTCATAGATCGAAGCGTAAAGAAGAATTCCTTGAGTGAAACAGGTTGTATGTCGATTCATCGAATATGAGCAGGAGTTTGTGAGATTAAGTCGGTATGCGAGAATGTGTTTCGACCAAAGCTACTATGTGTAAAGCGTTTCATTGAAGAAAGTGAATGAAGACATTAAATTGTTGGTTGGAATACTTGATTTGAATGAATTTGTAGTGTTAGTTGAAAGAGCCTGCAAAGCTGAAGAATTGAGCAAAGAAAAGAAGAAAGTAGAATCCGAAGCTAGAGATGAAAGAAAACGATCGATGAGCAAGTCGTATCAACCTCCATCAAAGAGATTCAAAGATGCAAGAAATCGTTCAAATGTTTCATTTGGACATTCGAGTAGAGATCGTGTGAGTCAAAGTGTTGGTCCAAGAACTCAAATTCCAATTGAACCAAGTGTTGGAAGTGTCAAAAGCAACAAACCTGAGTGTAGGTAGTGTGGGAGACGACATGTTGGAGAATGCTAGGGCAAGTATAATAATAGAGTTTGCTATAAATGTGGATCACGAGATCACTTCATTTGAGATTGTCCAGAGTTAGTTGAGAAAGATAATGTTCAGAGTGTGAGACCGAGTAATACGACGGCTAGGGGTAGACCACCCAGAAACACCAAAAATGTGAGTGGAAGTCAGAGAGGGACTACCGATATAGCTGTGAGATTCGAGGTGAGAGCACCTGCCCGAGCCTATACTATTCGCGCTCGTGAAAAAGCGTCATCTCCAGACATCATAACTGGTACTTTTACTCTATTTGATACCGATGTGATTGCATTGATAGATCCAGGATCTACTCATTCATATGTGTGTGTGAGTCTAGTATCTAGTAAGACTCTGTCTGTTGAGTCTACTAAATTTGTAATTAGAGTATCGAACCCCTTAGGCAAGTGTGTTCTGGTTGATAAAGTATGCAAGAACTGTCTGTTGATGTTTTCAGATATTTATTTTCCGGCTAATTTGATGCTGCTACCATTCGATGAATTTGATATAATTCTGGGTATGGATTGGCTCACTTTGCATAATGCTATTGTAAATTGTAAACGAAAGAGTATTGATTTGAGAAGTCAGAATGGTGAGATAGTTCGAATTGAATCCAGTGATTTGAATGGGTTACTGGCTGTTGTATCTTCGATGAAAGCTTTGAATTATGTGAAAAAGGGTTGCAAAGCCTATCTTGCATATGTGATAGATACAAAAGTGACTGGAAAGAAAGTTGAATCTATACATGTAGTTTGCGAGTTCCCAGATGTGTTTCCTGAAGAAATACCGGGATTACCTCCGATACGAGAAGTTGAGCTTGGTATTGATTTTGTGCCGGGAACAACTCCTATCTCAATAGCTCCGTATAGAATGGCACCGACAGAATTGAAAGAGTTGAAGTCTCAGTTGCAAGAGTTGACAGATAGAGGATTTGCACGACCGAGTTTCTCGCCCTGGGGGTGCTCCTGTGTTGTTTGTGAAAAAGAAAGATGGAACTATAAGAATGTGTATTGATTACCGACAGTTGAACAAAGTGATGATAAAGAATAAATATCCTCTATCACGAATCAATGATTTGTTTGATCAGCTGAAAGGAGCTACAATGTTTTCTAAGATAGATTTGAGATCGGGCTATTATCAGCTACGAGTTAAAGAATCAGATATGCCGAAAACTGCTTTTAGAACGAGGTACGGACATTATGAATTCTTAGTTATGCCTTTTGGACTAACGAATGCTACTGCAGTGTTTATGGGTTTGATGAATCAGATATTCAGACCGTGTTTGGATCAATTTGTCGTGGTGTTTATTGATGACATTCTGATTTATTCTTGTGATGAGACACAACATGCCGAGCATTTGAGAATCGTGTTACAGACTCTACGTGAAAAGTAATTGTATGCAAAGTTTATCAAATGTGAGTTTTGGTTGCGTGAGGTGGGTTTTCTGGGACATCTCGTATCAGCTGCGGGAATACGAGTTGATCCGAACATGATTTCAACAATTTTAGAGTGGAAGCCTCCGAGAAATGTGTCTGAAGTCTGTAGTTTTCTAGGGCTAGCGGGATTGTGACTCCGTTGACGAAATTGTAAGAGAAAGATGTTAAATTCGAGTGGTCAGAAAAGTGCCAGCAGAGTTTTGAACAATTGAAAGCATTCTTGACAGAGGCACCAGTATTAGTCAAACCTAAATCGGGTAAAGAATTTATAGTTTACAGTGATGCATCATTGAATGGTTTGGGCTGTGTGCTGATGCAAGAGGGAAAAGTTATAGCTTATGTTTTGAGACAGTTAAAGCCGCATGAAAAGAACTACCCAACGCACGATCTTGAATTAGCTGCGATTGTATTTGCATTGATGATTTGGCGTCATTACCTATTTGGTGAGAAATGTCACATTTATACTGATCATAAGAGTTTGAAATATCTGATGACTCAGAAAGAATTAAATTTGAGACAGCGGAGAAGGTTAGAATTACTAAAAGACCATGAATTAGTAATTGATTATCATCCGGGAAAAGCTAATGTTGTTGCTGACTCTTTGAGCCGAAAGTCTTTATTTTCTTTGCGAGCAATTAGTACTCAAATAGATCTGTGTGATGATGGTTCGGTTTTGGCTGAGTTGAAAGTGAGGCCGATGTTTATACGTCAGATTTGTGATGCCCAGAAAAGTGATAATGAGATGATGACAAAACGAGCTCAATGTGGTTTGAATTCTGATTCAAAATTTTGAGTGGATAATGATGATTGTTTGAGATTTAGAGATCAGATTTGTCTTCCGAGGAATTTAGAGTTGATTCAGTTGATTTTGAACGAAGCTCATAATAGTCGTTTAGCTGTTCATCCGGAAAGTACAAAAATGTATAATAATCTGAAACAGTTTTATTGGTGGCATGGTATGAAATGGGATATCTCAGAGTTTGTTTCGAAATGTTTAATATGTCAGCAAGTTAAAGCTGAACATCAGGTTCCATCCAGTTTGTTACAAACGATTATGATTCCTGATTGGAAATGGGAGAGAATCACGATGGACTTTTTGTCGGGACTACCTTTATCTCCGAGAAAGAAGATGCAATATGGGTGATAGTTGACAGATTAACGAAATCAGCTCATTTTATTCCGGTGAGAACAGATTATTCACTTGATAAATTAGTTGAATTGTATATTTTTGAAATTGTGAGATTGCACGGGGTGCCACTATCTATTGTATCTGACAGAGATCCAAGATTTACCTCGCGATTTTGGAAGAAATTGCAAAAGGCTTTCGGCACAAAGCTGCATTTCAGTACTGCATTTCATCCACAAACAGATGGTCAATCTGAGCGGATCATTCAGATTCTTGAGGATATGTTGAGATGTTGTATTCTTGAATTTGAAAGTACGTGGGAAAAGCATTTGCCGTTGATTGAATTTGAATACAATAATAGTTTTCAATCTAGCATCAAAATGGCACCATATAAGGCTCTTTACGGTCAAAAATGCCGAACTCCATTGTACTGGACTGAGCTTAGCGAGAATAAGATTCACGGGGTTGATTTAATCAAAGAGACCGAGCAAAAAGTGAAAGTGATTCGTGATAGTTTGAAAGCGGCTTCAGATTGTCAGAAGTCCTATGCAGATTTGAAACGGAAAGATATTAAATTTGAGATCGGTGATAAAGTGTTTTTGAAAGTGTCTCCGTGGAAAAAAATACTTTGTTTTGGCAGAAAAGGCAAGTTGAGTCCGAGGTTCATCGGGCCGTATGAGATTATTGAACGAATTGGGCCGGTTGCTTATAAATTGTTGTTGCCACCTGAGTTAGAAAAGATTCATAATGTGTTTCACGTATCGATGCTTCGATAATACAGATCTGATCCATCTAATGTAATTTCTCCTACTAAGGTCGAGATTTAGTCAGATTTATTGTATAGTGAAGAACCGATCTGAATTTTGGCACGAGAGATTAAAGAGTTGAGAAACAAGAAAATTTATTTAGTAAAAGTGTTGTGGCACAAACACGGAGTTGAAGAGGCTACGTGGGAGCCTGAAGATGTTATGAGAGAGCAATATCCAAACTTATTCACTGGTAAGATTTTCGGGGACGAAAATCCCTAAGGGGGTGAGTTGTAACGGCCTGGTTTAGACCCTAGTCAGAACAGTGGTTTAGAGACCACAAGTTTGAGGTTGAAAAAATATTTTAAAATTATTTTTAGTGTTTACAATATGTGATTGAGCATGTGTGAAAGTTCTGTGTAAAAATTTTAACATTTGTGTGCTTAATTTGTAAAAAGGACTTAATCGCATAAAATGCAAAAGCTGTGTGCTGATTGTTAAAGTGCTTAATTGGCATGGCTTATTAAATGAAAGGTCCTTATGTTGTAATTTGACCATAGATAGTGGAGATGGACATATATGTACAAAGTTAGTGGAATTTTAAATGAATTAATAAAAGGGCAAAATGGTAAAATGATTATTAATGTTAAATAAATAAAACAAAAACATTTGGTGGCCATTTTATCATCTTTTTTTCACCGAAAATAGAAAGAATAAACAAGGGTTTGGAGCTTTTATAATTTCGGCACTAAGCTTGGCTAATCAAGGTATGTTTTGAGCTCGGTTTATGATAATTTCTACGTTTTTGTGATTGTTGCTTAGTGTATTATCAAACACATGCTTTAATTTTAAAATTTGATGAATATTTTGAGAAGTGCCATTGATGAATATGTGAGCTTTGTGTTGTTATTTGGTGGAATATGAAAGCTTAATGTTGGGTTAACATAGTTTGCATTTGGATTTTTGATGAAATTGAGTAATTTGGGCTAAATTGTGAAAATAAGAAATTGGAGGACTAAAATGTGAAATAAATTAAATATATGGGCTTGTATGAGCATAAGGAGAATTCGGCTAGGCATATGCGAAGTGAAATTATGTGAATTTGATGATTTTATGAAATAGGGACTAAAGTGTCAAAATGTGAAAATGTGAGGGCTATTTTGTAAAATGCCCTAAATATGTCTGTTTGGATTAAATTCAATGACTTGGTGATTGAATGAGCTAAATTTGAATATGTATAGATCAAGAAAATAGGGATTTGGATCGAGATCGAGGCAAAGATAAAGTGCTCGATTAATCGACTCGTTTTGTTACTTCGACGTTCAAGGTAAGTTCGGATATAATACGAGTTGTTAAATTTATGTCTAAGTGCTATGAAATGAATGAATATGTGATTATTGAATTAGAAATGTTATATGTGGAATTGAGAAATGTGGCACTAAGTGTGCGTAATTAGAATCGGGACAGAGGTGAATAGCACTGTGTGTGCGAAGTAATGGAAGCCTCGGCTTTATTGATTGGCACTGTGTATGCGATACCGAGATAAATTCGGTTTAATGTAAAGGCACTAAGTGTGCGATGATATATAAGCTTCGTCTATGAAATGGGCACTAAGTGTGCGATTGAATCGAAGGAATAGTGAAGATTGATCGAAATTTGGTATCAAACATTGAGTAGCAAAATTTGTCATTAACTAAGTGTTGGCAAAGGTATGTATGGAACCTATGTGGTTGATGAATTTGGAAATAGATGAATGGATAGTGATGTGAGTATTGGATATGGATGAGATTGTACATTCTTGTGAATTAATCTAAGTGATGGTTTATATTGTGTATTGTAATTGAATTATTGAGTTAAATGTACTATATTACGAACTTACTAACCTTTAAAAGCTTACTGTGTGAAGTGTTTCTCTGTTTTATAGTGCCTTTAAAGCTAGCTTGGATCTGGGGATTGTCAGTGACTAAATCACACTATCGGCTACCTATTTTGGTATTTTTGGAAAGATGTATATATAATGAATATGGCATGTATAGGCTAGTAGATATAGCATGTTTTGAAGTGTACAAGCTTTGCCATGTGATATGGCTTGGAAGTTGAATGATGTTGGTTCATATGTGTTGGTTATGTGAATGATAAATATGGAATGAGTTAGTGAAAATGGATATGTATGTTCCATGCTTAAATTGGTTGATGAAAAATGTGGTTTAAATGTGAACTTGTTGTATGAATTACATGATGTTTGACTTATATGATTTGGGGTGTGAAATTGGTATTTTTAGATGGACTTATTTGAGTTGAAATTGAGTATGTAAATAGATGGTGTGGATGATGATTAATTGGTTTATATGTTGGTATGTTTTGGTTGCCATTTGAGGTATAAATGTATATGGCTTGATGCTTATAGGTAATCTCAAGTGTGGGTGGCAATTTGGCCTTGTAAATGGCCTATAATTGCCCACACGGTTGAGCACACGGGCGTGTGGCTCGACCGTGTCTTTCGAGTTTGCAAATTGAAGCAAGTCAGGCTTGCACACGGGCTAGATACACGGGCGTGTGACTGGCCGTGTGGTGCAAGTCAGTGTCGACCACGGGTGAGACACACAGGCGTGTCTCAGGCCGTGTGGACAAGTCAGTATGTATGCCCTATTTTGCCACGGCTTGGACGCACGGGTGTGTCCGAGGCCGTCTGAGGCACACGGCCTATCCACACGGGCGTGTGACCTCTGTAGCTTTGAAAAAAAATGTTAAATTTTCAAAAAATTCTGTATGTGTTCGGTTTAGTCCCGACCCCTTTCTAATGCATGATTAAGGTCTCGTTGACCTAATTAAGGGGCTATATGAATGTGAATTGCTATGTTTTGATGTGGAATGAAATTAAATGTTCCAAAATGATTGGTAATACTTCTTAACCCTATTCCAGCGACGGTTACGGGTTAGGGATGTTACATGATTCATGCTTGATTTCATGCATGAATCATGCAAGGAGGTGGATGGTTTCTTAGGTAAGAGTTGAGAGTTGATTTATGATTTGTTTACAGTTGTAGGGACCTCCAAATTAATTATCCCAAAGCTAATTTTATGCTGCTCTTCAAGCTTAGCCGAATTTGGGCTCCTCTTCCCCTACTTGGACGATTTGGTGATCCAATTAATTAGGCTTGCTCTTCTTAATCAAGACAACTTCAACTAGATCAAATTGAAGGGTCAAATTGTTGTCTTTGTCGTCCAATTGAGTGGATTTTAACTCATATCCATGCATGAATTAAATAAGCTTCCCTTCTTATTAATTCAATGGTCCCACTACAACAATTAAAATACAGAAATAAATATGTAATATAAAATAGTGAAACTATGCAAAATTAATACAAAAATTATAAAATTACATACTTTACTAATGTAAAATAAATAGAAAATAGAATTTCGGTAATGACAATATATATCGAAAAGAAAATAGAAATAAAAATAAAGAACATATAGATTTTACATGGAAACCCTTTCGGGAAAAAACCACGGGCAGAGGAGAAGAAAATTCACTATGTCGAATTCGAATGATTACAAGAGGAGTAGACTAATGTCTATTTATAGGCTTGTAAAACTATATTCTAGTAGAACTGTAGTAAGATTGAAACACCTTATTCTAATCAATATCAAATAGATGGAGTTTAATAAGGTTTAAAAAATAGATTTTTGAAGATATGTTTCGGTGTTGTATTTTAGAATTCAATGGCAATTGAAAAGAAATATTTGCCGCTAGTGAATTCGTATATAGTAACAGTTAACGGTCAAGTATAAAATTTTACCGTATGAGGTTTTATATGGTCATGAGAACTCTGGTGTTTTAGACTGAGTTCAGTAAGAAAGGATACATGTATTTGAAACCGAGAAAAGATGAAAATGATCTGAGATAGTTTAAAAGCAGTATTTGATCGTCAGAAATCCGATGTGAATCTAAAATGAAAAGAACTAGTGTTTCAGATTGGCGATAAAATATTTTGAAAGTTTCGCCGTGGAAGAAAGTTCCCCAGTTTGGCCGTAAAGGCAAATTAAGTCTGTAATTTATCGGGTCATACGAGATTATTGAAAAGAATTAGACCTGTTCCATATTGATTGGTATTATTATTAGAGTTCTACAGAGTTCACAATGTTTTTATGAGTATGTGTGATATGGTAGTATCGATTAGACCTGTAACACCCCATACCCGAGTTCGAGGCTTAGACCGAATACAAGATATTACTATGCTTTAACTTAATCATGCGCTTACGGGCTATAAAATTTTGTTCCAAATTAAAAACTTCTCTTTCTTAGTCAAATCATTCCTATCGTAGGCCTACGAGGCCTTAAACTTGCGTTCGGAAACTTTTACGAGTTAAATGAAACTTTTCTTTAAAACAGGGGCCACACGCCCGTGTATAATGAGACACGCCCATGTGTAGACACACACAGCCATGTTCAACAACCGTGCTTAAAAACCCAAGTATTCTGCCAAATGCCCCACGGTTAAGGCACACGCCCATGCGGTTAGGGAACATGCCCGTGCACTCTATTACATGTCCGTGCCTTCAACCCGTGGTCGACACTGACTATTCACACACGGTCTTGACACGCCCGTGGGCCTAAACCGTGTGCTATGCCTTGATATACTGACTTATTTAACACGGCCTAGGCACACGCCCATGTGCTGGCCGTGCGTATCACACAACTTGAACAAACGGCCGTGTGATCAGCCCATGGTCTATTCTAACTTAAGGTACTAAGGTGCAGGGTGCACACGGCCTAGACACACGCCCGTGTGTCTATCCGTGCGGGCACTTAGAAGCTATCTTACCAAGCTTTTTACTACTCTTATTTGCATACATTCATATACTACTTTAAAACATTCTCAATCATCCATTAGAACACATGAATTAATACATTTAATCCTTAAAGAGTTAAGGTTTTCATCCCATACTCTAGTGAGAACTTTATCAAATACATTTACAACCAACTCTAGGTTCTCTTAGGCCAATACAATTTGGCTACATCAATTAGGACTTAATTAACCTTAAAAATAATCCCTATACATGCCATGAATCATAAGGACTTGATACCTCATGCCAAGTATCTGCACGATAGTGTGAAAACATCTCCGGCGGCCTCCAACCCGAGCTAAGTAATAAAACCTATAAGAGATGAGAAAAGTAAAGGAGTAAGCAATAATGCTTAGTAAGTTCATCTGTATAATTTGACAAATATTGATATTCACTGAATATACATAACATCAGGGCAATATGTTGAGTTTTTCTCATCAACTCATGGTTACTTACTCAACCATTCCTGAAACTTACTCGTTCAATCTCTTACCACGTTCTTACCATATCACAAGCCAATTCGCTCTTTTAATTAGCATACGTTCCTGCACTGATCGTCACAAGATCATATATAACAACAAATCAAGCATTTTCAATAAGCCGCTCATACAACTAATATCTCGGTGGTTTCGCACTTAGCCCACCATTCCTTTATAAGTGATGGTATCACACATAGCCCATCAATCGATAATCAATAAGGTGACATTGCACATAGCTTACCGTTATTTACATTCATGGATAATAATTCAAAAGTATATCTCTATTTCAAATGTTCATTCAAGAACATCCTCACATGTTCCCATTTTTACTTAACTTTCTACGATACTCGTTCTCATTCACACAGTGCATCAAATACACATACCCCACTAGGGGTTCATCATTTATTGAATTCATCTCAATTCAATTCTACTCCTACTTGTGCTACTCATAGTACAACCACATACATTCACATATACATTGAATCATTCGAATTGTTAAATAACTCTCTTGAGTCTCATGCACATAGTTCCCATTGTCACTCTACCCCAATTGGGTTTTATATACTCTAACATATCGATGCCATGTCCCTGACATGGTCTTATACGAATTCTTACACCGAGGCCATATCCCAATATGGTCTTACTCGAGCCTTTAACCATCGTTCTATCGTGCTATACACCTTTCCCATTACTCTAAATTTGATTCCATTGACATCTCATCAAGAGACATTTCATACATTCACATAATAATATACATTCCATACAACATTGGAATACTAATTAAACTCATAGGTAATTTCAACATTTGCACACGAACTTACCTCGATGTCGAAAGAGCCGAAAAGGACTTTTTGCCCACATTTCTCTTTTCAACCGTTCTAGGTCCGAAACTCATTTTCATTGATCTAAAACAATGAAATTTACTCATTTAATCACTTAATGATTGTATTATAACATAATCTCTACTTAGGCAAAAATGACCATTTTGCCCCTATACTTTAGCAAAATTACAATTTTGCCCCTAGGCTCGTAAATAAATTTTCATCACATTTTCTTGTTAAAAAAGCCTAGCTAAACATTTAATCCTCTTACAACTATTCTCAATTCCATCAATTTCATGCCTTAATGAACAAATTACAACTTTTGCATTTTAGTCCCAAATAGGTGTTTTCATGACAACACCTTTCACAAAAGTTATTTCTCGTCATCCTATCATTCATTTTCTTTCATAAAACTCATCAAAAAACATAAAATCTCTCATGGAAAGTCCCTAGACTTTCAACCATATTGCAAACTAGTCCCCTCTTTAGAAAGCTTAAGCTTTGGGGACTCCAAAAGTACAATTTTTATCAAGAAAGATCATCAAAATCACTTGTGAGGAGAAATGCTTGCTGAAATTTTAAGCTTCCAAATCCCTCTCATGGCTGATATTTTCGGTTGGAGAAGAAAGAGAAACAAAAAGATGATAACTTTTACTTATATCATCTTATTTTATTTCTTTTTCCAACTAATATCACCAACTAAACATCATAATAAATGCACTTGTCCCCTATGCATTATCATGGCCGGTCAACACATTTAACAAGGCCAAATTGCACATTTGGGACCTCCAATTAATATTCTATGACTATTTGGCACCTCTAGCAATTAAAATAGAACTTTCGCACTTTATGCGATTTAGTCCTTTTTCACAATTTAGCTAGAATTCGCTAAAATTAAGGCACCAAAATTTCCATGCATCCTTATAAATATGTTATATAACATAACATATCATGAAAATGATTTTCTCTAACCTCGAATCAGTGATTCCGAGATCACTGTTCCGACTAGCCTCTAAATCAGGCTGTTACAATTCTCCCCCCTTAGGGATTTTCGTCCCCGAAAATCTTATAAAGAGAGTTAGTTACCAACATTCTTAAAATGTTTCCATATAATCTTCAAAATTTGCAATTCCACTTATCCTCAAATTCCTCTTGCCAAAAACTCTTAAGCTGTGATACATAAGGTCGAAACGTAACTTGAGACCTAGGTTATTCTTTCTCTGGGGCATATACCATACTCAGTAATCCACCAATTTGGAGCTCTATACATGTCCAACTGATCATTCAGATCTTTACTGGTTGATTCACTACAATTTGAATGACATTCCCCTCCTTGGGAGTTTTGTCAAACCAAATTTGAAATCTATAAGGTTTCATCTCACTTTCTCCTTAAAGCATTCACCGACTGTAATAGTCCCGACATACGCTTGAAAACTCGACTTTTAGTGATCAACTACTTGACCGACCATAAACTCAATCGTATCATGGAATGTACTCTATTGTCGAAACATTTATGTACATAATCTGCATTTCCTTATTCTTGCATTAGCAGATATGCCGCTACTAAACCTCATACTAAAACTTCTGTATAAGTTCTGGATTCATCATAGTTCAAATCCTATCTCGAGGAATCACCAACAACAGAAAACTTATACAACCTGTATTTTATCATCTCAATAAACTCATTCATGACTTATTTAAAATACCATTTACTATCTCATTTTCAACCCTTTGTTCGAAAAGAAAGCTTGCTCTTGTCATTAACCTTGCTTTGAAACTAAGATGTTACCAACTAGGGTCAACCGAGTAACTAACTCGCATTGCTTAACATGGATCTTTTCATAACATCTAACTCACAACACGCGGACACAAAAGTGATTTTCTCGGGATCACCAACTTTGTCAACTCTTTCTCTTGATTGGTGATCGATCTCAAGACTAGAACTTTCAAATAAGCAGTTCTTTCAATAGCTTACAACTCAACTATCATGGTTTGAACATTTCGATGAGCATATCTTTATATTATGCTCCCTACTCACGTACACACGTAATTTTATTCTCTTACTTGATTCATGCGTGAATATACACGTAACTTGAATCATATCTCAATACCTTAATCTACTCTTTTCTCCATCACGAGAACATTTTTCTTTTTTTTCTTTTTCTTTTTTAAGCATACTCTCATCTGAGTTTCTCTTGCTATGCCAATCTAGAACCTTTACGATTGTCATATCTCACGATAGCAGGGACATCTCGATCGAATTCGTTAACTCTATTCGGTTTACCCAAAAACCCATCACACAACGTGAAACTTGTGATTTCACCTCTTATACACGAATCATCACCAATTTCCTCCTCAAGGTGCCCAATTAAGGTTACGAGGAGATAAAGGAAATGTCAATTTCAATTAATTAAATCGACAACCGTTTTGTCTGATTTTCACTATCAGCTAACATTCTCACATAGTCACAGTTTATGAAAAGAACAACCACAACCGCTCCGAAAGGCAACAGATAATAGTACACAATACTCAAGGGGATTATTATAATCCATCTATGGCATCAACTAACCATGCACAATCTACAGGCTTCAAGCCAACTTACTCAAACTTGCCATTTATTTAGCACATATCGTGCCACACATCGCATCTGCTTCTTCGTGATTCATTCACGAATATCTGTATGCACTCCTTCACATGACTTTAGTACTAGTCTCATTTCTATTTCTAACTCATCTACTTGTCCCTTCGATCACTAGGGATAATCAAAGACGTATATTCATCGTCATACATATAGGTAAGACACCAATGTCACATCTCCAAGGTGGTCTTATATGGAGTCACCTCTAAATGCCAATGCCATTTCCCGGATAAGGTCTTATAAGGGCTTCCACATCAAGTATAATGCCATATTTTGAATATGGTCTTATACGGAATCATAACTTGGTGCGGAGGCCATGCCTTGAACATGGTCTTATACGATACCTTATCTATTTCATATCTCAATGATAGCCTTTTCATTATAGTCTCCTAGGACTTCAACCTCATATTCAACAACAATTATTCTATCTATTAGAGTATCATGCATCAATGTGATACAAAGCATTTTCAGATTGCTAACATAAATACTGTATTAATCACATACAAACTTACTCAATTTGTCTCTCATAACATTTCATCATAATTCAACAGTGGTAAGAAGGGTGAGGTCACAGAGCCTCTTAACTTGACCCTCGTGACTACATACATATGATTTAATATTCATCATCAATGAAATATCATCATAGTCACATAACTCATCTCAGGTGAGTTTTCACGTTTATCACGTTACAATTATCTCTATCACTCATACTTCCGAGCTGTGACTTTAATAACTCAAGTTTCACATTAATATCTACTCGAGTACTTAACATTTAACTCTACTTTCTCTTACTATTGCTTATTAATCTAGAGAATGTCTTACGATTTTTAAGTACGTCGTTTACTTGATCGCCATAGTCCAACTATGGTCTTACTCGTATCACAACATCATAGTCAGCTATTGTTTTGCATGTCGTCACGATGCCATAGCCTCGCTATGGTCTTACACAAAATCTTATCTCGATATCGATGCCATATCCCAGATATGGTCTTACACGATCTCATACCGAAGCCAGGTCCCAGACGTGGTCTCACAAGGGATTACTATTTGATGCCGATGCCATATCCCAGATATGGTCTTGTACAAGATCTCACAACAAATATCGATGCCATATCCTAGATATGGTCTTATCCGCTTAACTTTTTCAATACCGAAGCCATATCCCTGATATGGTCTTATACGGGATCTTGTAACTCGATGTCGATGCCATGTCCTGGACATGGTCTTATAAGAGATCTTTCTTTGGTGCTGAAGCCATGTCCCAGACATGGTCTTACACTAGCACACGTATCATAACCAATGCCATGTCCCAGACATGGTCTTATATGGTATTTCCTCTAGGTGCCAATGCCATATCCCAGATATGGTCTTACATGGGATGACATGTACCGCCATGGTCTTATTCATCATTTTATCATTGGACGACCGTACTCATATCCAGCGTTTTACTCTTACTGCTTTTCACATACATCATGGCACTTACTAGTCTCATGCTTGTAAGGTAAACAAGGTACCTGTAACACTTGATCACATAGATCAGTATACCTTACTATAATAAACATAATCTCAGCATCATTATTCATAACATGTATTATACTTGTTAGTCAGCCTTAACTAGCATGGCATAATATCAACTTTGCTACTAACTTTCTTGCTATCTTATTTAAGCTTTACTTGTGTGCCCGATGAATTTTCATGAATAATCGAGGATACTGAATCTCGTCTCACATGCTCGATGCCAAAGCCATATCCTAGATACGGTCTTACAAGGAATCTCTCTTCTTGGTTTCGAGGCCATGTCTTGACATGGGCTTATACAAAGTCTTTCTCGTTCTCACCAATGCCATGCCTTGGCCTGGACTTACATGATAACTTGTTCAATGCCAAGCTTGCCTTGGACTTACATGATAACTTGTTCAATGCCAAGCTTGCCTTGGACTTACATGATAACTTGTTCAATGCCAAGCTTGCCTTGGACTTACATGATAACTTGCTTGCTTGCCGATGCCATGCCTCGGCTTGGTCTTATACGGACTTTCTTGTTTCATGTGGTAGATCGAGTATCCTAAGTTATTCAACTTCAATCGGGGCTTTCTCATGCTTGATCTCATTAATTTCTCTGTTTAACATAACATTAAACATTTTCATAATAACATTGTATATTACACTAAGCAATTCAATGATATAAATTATAAAGCTTAGAAATCATACAAACTTACTGAAATTAGCTCGGTTGGGAATCATCACTGTTTTAACAAAACAATTTCGTTAGAGCTGGGAGACATCACACTATCACGATCCACATACGGCATGTATAGTTAGACTCTTACTCACACTAGGTTAGTCCTAGAATCGACTAAACCATAGCTCTGATACCACTAAATGTAACACCCCATACCCGAGTCCGAGGCTTAGACCGAATATGAGATATTACTATGCTTTAACTTGCTTAATCATGCGCTTACGGGCTATAAAATTTTGTTCCAAATTAAAAACTTCTCTTTCTTAGTCAAATCATTTGTATCGTGGGCCTACGAGGCCTTAAACCTGCATTCGAAAACTTTTACGAGTTAAAGGAAACTTTTCTTTAAAACAGGGGCCACACGCCCGTGTATAATGAGAGACGCCCGTGTGTAGACACACACGGCCATGTTCAACAACCGTGCTTAAAAACCCAAGCATTCTGCCAAATGCCCCACAGTTAAGGCACACGCCCATGCAGTTTGGGAACATGCCCGTGCACTCTATTACATGTCTGTGCCTTCAACCCGTGGTCAACACTGACTATTCACACACGGTCTTGACACGCCCGTGGGCCTAAATCGTGTGCTATGCCTTGATATACTGACTTATTTAACACGACCTAGGCACACGCCCATGTGCTGGCCGTGCGTATCACACGACTTGAACAAACAGCCGTGTGATCAGCCCGTGGTCTATTCTAACTTAAGGTACTAAGGTGCAGGGTGCACACGGCCTAGACACACACCCGTGTGTCTATCCGTGCGGGCACTTAGAAGCTATCTTACCAAGCTTTTTACTACTCTTATTTGCATACATTCATATACTACTTCAAAACATTCTCAATCATCCATTAGAACACATGAATTAATACATTTCATCCTTAAAGAGTTAAGGTTTTCATCCCATACTCTAGGGAGAACTTTATCAAATACATTTACAACCAACTCTAGGTTCTCTTAGGCCAATACAATTTGGCTACATCAATTAGGACTTAATTAACCTTAAAAATAATCCCTATACATGCCATGACTCATAAGGACTTGATACCTCATACCAAGTGTCTGCACGATAGTGTGAAAACATCTCCGGCAGCCTCCAACCCGAGCTAAGTAATAAAACCTATAAGAGATGAGAAAATTTAAGGAGTAAGCAATAATGCTTAGTAAGTTCATCTGTATAATTTGACAAATATTGATATTCACTGAATATGCATAACATCAGGGCAATATGTTGAGTTTTTCTCATCAACTCATGGTTACTTACTCAACCATTCCTGAAACTTAATCGTTGAATCTCTTACCACGTTCTTACCATATCACAAGCCAATTCGCTCGTTTAATTAGCATACGTTCCTGCACTGATCATCACAAGATCATATATAACAACACATCAAGCATTTTCAATAAGTCGCTCATGCAACTAATATCTCGGTGGTTTCGCACTTAGCCCACCATTCCTTTATAAGTGATGGTATCACACATAGCCCATCAATCGATAATCAATAAGGTGACATTGCACATAGCTTACCATTATTTACATTCATGGATAATAATTCACAAGTATATCTCTATTTCAAATGTTTATTCAAGAACATCCTCACATGTTCCATTTTTACTTAACTTTCTACGATACTCGTTCTCATTCACACAGTGCATCAAATACACATACCCCACTATGGGTTCATCATTTATTGAATTCATCTCAATTCAATTCTACTCCTACTTGTGCTACTCATAGTACAACCACATACATTCACATATACATTGAATCATTCAAATTGTTAAATAACTCTCTTGAGTCTCATGCACATAGTTCTCATTGTCACTCTACCCCAATTGGGTTTTACATACTCTAAAATATTGATGCCATGTCCCTGACATGGTCTTATACGAATTCTTACACCGAGGCCATATCCCAATATGGTCTTACTCGAGCCTTTAACTATCGTTCTATCGTGCTATACACCTTTCCCATTACTCTAAATTCGATTCCATTGACATCTCATCAAGAGACATTTCATACATTCACATAATAATATACATTCCATACAACATTGGAATACTAATTAAACTCATACGTAATTTTAACATTTGCACACGAACTTACCTCGATGCCAAAAGAGCCGAAAAGGACTTTTTGCCCACTTTTATCTTTTCATCCGTTCTAGGTCCGAAACTCATTTTTGTTGATCTAAAACAATGAAATTTACTCATTTAATCACTTAATGATCGTATTACAACATAATCTCTACCTAGGTAAAAATGACCATTTTGCCCCTATACTTTGGCAAAATTACGATTTTGTCCCTAGGCTCATAAATAAAATTTCATCACATTTTATTGTTAAATAAGCCTAGCTGAACATTTAATCCTCTTACAACTATTCTCAATTCCATCAATTTCATGCCTTAATGAACAAATTACAACTTTTGCATTTTAGTCCCAAATAGGTGTTTTTATGACAACACCTTTCACAAAAGTTGTTTCTCATCATCCTATCCTTCATTTTCTTTCATAAAACTCATCAAACAACATAAACTCTCTCATGGCAAGTCCCTAGACTTTCAACCATATTGTAAACTAGTCCCCTCTTTAGAAAGCTTAAGCTTTGGGGACTCCAAAAGTACAATTTTTATCAAGAAAGATCATCAAAATCACTTACTTGTGAGGAGAAATGCTTGCTGAAATTTTAAGCTTCCAAACCCCTCTCATGGCTGATATTTTCGGTTGGAGAAGAAAGAGAAATAAAAAGATGATAACTTTTACTTATATCATCTTATTTTATTTCTTTTTCCAACTAATATCACCAATTAAACATCATAATAAATGCACTTGTCCCCTATGCATTATCATGGCCGGTCAACACATTTAACAAGGCCAAATTGCACATTTGGGACCTCCAATTAATATTCTATGACTATTTGGCACCTCTAGCAATTAAAATAGAACTTTTACACTTTATGCGATTTAGTCCTTTTTCACAATTTAGCTAGAATTTGCTAAAATTAAGGCACCAAAATTTCCATGCATCCTTATAAACATGTTATATAACATAACATGTCATGAAAATGATTTTATCTAACCTCGAATCAGGGATTCCGAGATCACTGTACCGACTAGCCTCTAAATCGGGCTGTTACAAGACCCATCATCTGTTGTTGCTTTGATAAATGTTAAATTCAGCCTGACACGATTTACAGTAAGAGATTGAATAAAATTCCGGTACTTGGAGAGAAAAGCTGAGAAATAAAAAAGGTAGCTTTAGTAAAAGTTTCTGACAATGACATGATATAGAGGGAGCTACCTAGGAACTGGAGGAAACTATGAGAGAGAGTAATGTCTGAATCTCTTTACTGGTAAAATTTTTGAGGACGAAAATTCCTTAAAGAGGGAGAGTTGTAACAACCCAATTTCGGTGAAATTGAAACAGTGGTTTTGGGACCACAAATCCAAGCCGAAAATAAAATTTATTTTTATTTTATTATACGGACCGTATTATGTTAGAAAAGTCATGTGAAAATTTTGATACGAAAATTTTACCGATTATGTGTTTAATTAAGAGAAGGACTAAATCGCATAAAATGAAAAAATTAAATTCTAGTAGCTATAAGGATTAAATAGCTATGTAATTCAAAACTTGAGGTCCTTATATGGTAATTAGACCATTAATGGATATTTTTGGATGATCCATCCATGGAAAAAAAAAAGGCTAAGGAATAAATTGGAAAGATGAAAAGTTATTAAATGACAACTTAATTAAATGAAAAAGAAAAAAATTTCATATCATCTTCCCCAAATATTTCCATGGAAACCCAAGAAGAGAGGAAGAAGACTTATCAAGCTTATTTGGGTAAGTAACCCGTTTTTAGTAATTTTGGTATTTTGAAATCGGGATAGTCTAATCTATCTATTTGGGGGATTAATTTGAAAAGTTATCAAAGTATGAAATTTGGGTCATGGATGAATATGCTGGAAATATGAAATTTATTGTAGAAAATGAAAGGTTGTTGATAGATAAACAACTTTTACAAGGTGATTTTTGATGAAAACATGATTTAGGGACTAAAATGTAAAGTTGTAAAATTGAAGAAAAATACTGAATTTTTGTGAATACATGTGCTGTAAATTTTGTCATGGGATTTTGGTTAGGCTTGGAATAGGGAGTAAATTGCACAAGTTTCATTTTCCGGGCCTAAGGACAAAATTGGAATTTATGAAAAAGTTAGGGGCAAATGGTAATTTTGCCTAAGATGTAAATTGAGTCCAAATGTAAATGAGATGTGTGAATTTGATGTTAAATTTACTCGTATAGATCCGGATAGACCAAATTCGGAGTTAGAACGAGGAAAAAAGGAAAATGTCGGATTAGTAGATGTTTGTACACGAACCTTTGTTGAGGTAAGTTCGTGTAATTAAATTGTGTTTATTTACATGCTTGCATTGATTGTGTTTATATAAATTGTATAAATGTCATGAATATGTGAAATGATTACATATCCAATCAAGCCCGATAAATAAAAATGTTTAAATTAAACAGTAATGCCCGATAGATGATAAAGGATAAACGATTAAAATGTTACTTTTATGCTTGGAATGGATGTGGAATGTGATCATTTGAATTATATGGATGTAATAAATGTATGAAATAGTCACATACAGGAAAATGCTTGAAAATGTTAAATCCCGTTTGAATAAATGAAAATCGATGGATAAATGTAATTGCCGAAATGAATGAGGTCCTGCATTTGTTGCAGCATGGATTTAGCTCGGATGAGTAATCCTAATGACTTCATTACAGAAAGGATTTAGCCCAGACAGGTAATCCTGATATAATTCCTCTCGAGCATATGTTATGGATTGGATTTAGCCCAGACGGGTAGTCTAGGTCAAACTCTCTAGAGCATATGTCATAAAAAAGATTTAGCCTGGACTGGTAATCCTATTGTATACATGTGTGGCTCGAGAGCGTACTCTCTGAAATTGTATCGTATGGGTACAAATGGACATGAATTGACAGATTCAGATTTGTACACCTCGAGTGTACTACCGGTGTATCCATCGATATTCCAGATAAATTCAACGGGTAAAATTCTTGACATGAGAAGATATGAATAAGAAACGAGTTATTACATGTATCTACCTGAAATACACGAAAATGATGATATGTGATAATTGATACATGGAAATATGAGACGATGATATTTGTACTTGGAATTTGGTTGATGAATATAATTTCATCCTTGATTATAGACTTGTATACTTTGAGTGTACTACTACTCGTGTGACATTGATATTTCGAGTAATATGAGTAAAGTTCTGATATGAAATAATCTGAACTCGAAATGAACTACTATGAAACTACACTTGTAATAATAAGAGATGATTTATACATGTTAAATGAATATATGTTGTGGAAAACATATGTGCATGGAAACTTAATGGTTGTTGAGCTCATACATGTCTTGATGTTACTATGGATTATATGACTAACAAGGGCAATGAGGATGTGTGTAGGGCTTTAGGTCAAATTGATTGAATATGCTTTACATAGTTACCTAAAAATAGGATGAATGGTAAGTTAAGTACCATGTTATACGAACTTATTAAGCATTATATGCTTACTTAGTTTTATTTACCTGTTTTAGAGTAAATCGGAAGCTCGTTGGATTGGAAGCTTGGCGGGGATCACTCACACTATCCATCGGCCCATGTCGGTACAATATGGTAAATCAATTATGGTTGTAATTGCATGTATAGGTTATATTGGCCATATTGGCATGTAAATGTAAATGATGCTTGTAATCTAGCCATTGGAATGGCTAGTAATGGTTTGTTTTGATATATTTGTAATGTCATACTATGGTAGCTATATATGTGTTAAGTAGTTGATCAAATTATGCCTAACATATAGACTAAACTAAGGTAAGATTATAAACATGTATGCATGAAATGATATGCCAGGATGAATGATGGAATTTGCTTAATTTAAATGCTTGAAATGGTTAGTATTTGGATGTGTGATTCAAGTGCAGGTCATGGGTGTGATTTTGGGTGAGAAATGATGCTAGAAATGGCTTTATTTTGTCCACACGGGCGTGTGTCTAGACTGTGTATGACACATGGCCAGGTGTATGGGCGTGTAGTTAGGCCGTGTGTCCCCTACACCTTAAATTTGAGAAGCAAAATGCTCAGAATTAAGCACACAGGCGTGTGTCTCAGCCGTGTGTGCTACACGACCTGGAACACGGGCGTGTGTCTTGGCCGTGTGAAACCTGCACCTAATTTCGAAATGAATTAATTGACCATACAGTGTAACAGCCCGATTTAGGGGCTAGTCAAAATAGTGATCTCGGGGTCACTAATCTAAGAATTGAGAAATTTATTTTCATGTTATTTTATGAGTCGGAGCATGATAGTATATGTGCATGAGAATTTTGTTGCTGTAATTTTAGCGATTTCTTGTATAATCGTGAAAAAGGACTAAATCGCATAAAGTGCGAAAGTTCCATTTTATAAGCTAAAGGTACCAAATAGCCATAGATTGATAATTGGAGGTTTTTAAAAGGCAATTAGACCCCCCAAAATTGGCTTGGCCGGCCATAGACTAGCATAGGAGATAAATTTGTCAATGATGGTCAAAGTTAGTGATAGTAGGTGGACTAATTTGACAAGTATTAATAAAATAAGGAAAGAAAAGATATCATCTTTTCTCTTTCACTCTTCCACCAAAAATTAGCAGTAAATAGAGGGAAGAAAGCTTCAAAATTTCAGCACACTATTCTCTTCAAAAGTAAGTGTTCTAGTGATCTTTTCTTGAAAATAGTTGTACTTTTGGGACCCCTAAAGCTTAAGCTTTCAAATGAGGGGACTATTGTGCAATATGGCAAAAATTTTAGAGTTTTTCCATGAGAGCTATCATGGTTATTTGCTGCATTTTTATGGGAGAAAATGAGTCTTGGTTGTTAGATGAACAACTCTTGTGAAAGGTGTTGCCATGAAAACACCTAATTGGACCTTGATGAAAAGGTAATTATGTGAAATGATGAGTTTTGATAATAGCTATAAGAGTATTAAATGTTCACCTAGGCATATGGAAGGTAGAAATTTGAATAGAATTATTTCCAAGCCTAGGGGCAAAATGGTCATTTTTGCCAAAGCCTAGGGGAAAAATAGTAATTTTGCCTAAGCATGATTATTGAAATGCTTTTATTAATGAGGTGATTAAAATGAGCTAAATTGCTATTATAGAGCAAGAAGAATCGAGAATCTGCCTCGATCGGGGAAAGAACAAAGTCTTGGACTAAACCTACGAGTTAGCTCATTTTGGAATCGAGGTAAGTTTGTATGTGATTAATGTAATATGTATGTTAGCATAATTGAGAATGCTTGATATCATATTGATGCATGACACTCCATTAAATTGATGTTGAGTGAGATGTTGAAGTCCTAGTGGACCATGTGAATATGAAAATGCTATCATCGAGATATGAAATAGGTAAGGTCCCGTATAAGACCATGTCCGGAACATGGCCTCGGCACTGAGTTGAGATCCCGTATCAGACCATATCCGGGATATGGCTTTGATAATGAATATAAAAATCGTATAAGACCATATCCGGGATATGGCATCGATACTTGATGTGAAAGTCCATATAAGACCATATCCAGGATATGGCATTGGCGTTTAGAAGTAACTCCATGTAAGACCACCTCGGGGATGTGGCATTGGCTTTGTCCCTACATGAACGATGTTGAATATGCGTCTTTGACTATCCCTAGTGATTAAAGGGATAAGTAGATGGGTTTAGAAGTAGAAATGAGATTTGTACTAAAGTCATATGAATGAGTGAATACAGGTATTCGTGAATGAGTCACGAAGAAACGATTTCGATATGTGGTACGGTATGTGCTAAATAAGGGCAATTGTGAGTAAGTATGGCAAGAAGCCTATGACTTGGGTATAGTTAGTTAATGTCATGAATGGATTATTTTATGACCTTATTGTTGCTATTCATATCCATGCAAACTTACTAAGATTTATGCTTACCCCTTTCATTGCTCTTTCTCCTTGTAGTATTGCCAAGATAACTCGAGGAACGGAGACGTAGGAGTTCGAAAATCACACTATCGGCACCACTTTGGTATAACAATTTAGACTTATTTTGAGTATGGCATGTATAGGACTCGAGTATTTTGTTAGGTCATAATTGTTGGCCAAAGTGTTGGCTTTGTAAGGCATCAAAACCTCCTTTTGTAATGGTCTATTAAGTTAGGCCAATACTTGGCAAATTTTTATGTTTAAAGAAAGTGATTTTTTGAAGTGTATGCCCTTGTGTATGGTTGTTGAATTGAGTACTTGGATATGCCTTTGGGCTATGAATTGTGTTGAGATAGATTGGTGTTTGCATGTGTACAATGTAGGGTGGCAAAAGGCTTGGTAGATAGCCATCTAATTGTCCACTTGAATAGACACACGGGCGTGTGTCTATACCGTGTATGATACACGGTCAGCCCTATGGGCGTGTGAATTGACCGTGTGTCCCCTTGCATGCTAGGTTTGCAAGTCAGTGCGCTCCACGGGCTAGGGACACGGGCGTGTGCCCAGGCCGTGTGAAGTCTGCACATTAATTATGGAATTTAAATTGACCACGAGTAGAAGACACGAGCGTGTCTATGTCGTGTGAAGTTAGTCAAAATCGACCACGGGTAAAAGATACGGGCGTGTCTAGGCCGTCTAAAGTTAGTCAGAATTGACCACAGGTGGAAGACACGGGCGTGTCTAGGCCGTGTGAAGTTGGTCAAGATCTACCACGGGTGAATGACACGGACATGTCTTAGGGGCACACGGGCGTGTCCCTGGACCAACACGGACATGTGGTCCCTGTTTTGTTGAAAAGTTCCCGAGCTCGTAAAAACTCCCAGAATAGTTCTGATACCTCTCAGAGGTATGTTTGGGGCCTCTTAGGCCGAGTACGTGCAAGTGATGAGTTTAAACAAAATTTTATAGCTCGTTTCGAGATGTCAAGTGAGATTAGTTAGGTAATGCCTCAATCCCGGTCCTGACTTCGGGCACGGGAAAGGGGTGTTACATTTATTGGTATCAGAGCTACGATTTAGTCGGTTCTAGGACTAACGTAGCGTAAGTACGAGTCTAGCTATACATGCCATATGTAAGGGTGTCTGAGTAATGATAGTGTGATGGCTCCTGACGTATAAAAATGTGTTTTATATAGTATATGGATTCTGATCCAGACCGAACTGCAGCAGATGAAGCTGCGAGTAACGCGCCAGCTCCCGCTCAAGGGACTGCACCGACTGATAGTAGACCCGAGACCTTGGGTCAAAGGGAAGAGGCTTGAGAAGGCTTTCTCCACATGATGAGTAACTGGTATACTTAGTATATCCGAGCAAATCCAAACGCTCAACCCCCTCCACCCCCACCAATTCCTTAACCCGCTCCAGTAGCTCCTCAAGTGGTTGAGGTGGTGAGAAGAGAAAGACCTCCGGTGGATAAGATCCGGAAGCAAGGAGCCGAGGAATTCTGGGAAAATAAGGAAGATGACTCAGAGAAAGCAGAATTCTAGCTCGAGAATACCATCAGGGTATTCGACGAGTTATCCTGCACACCTGAGGAGTGCTTAAAGTGTGCGGTATCTCTCCTGAGAGATTCAGCCTATCGATGGTGGAACACCCTGGTGTCGGTGGTGCCGAGGGAGAGAGTTAGCTGGGAATTTTTCTAAGAGGAATACCAAAAAAAGTACATCAGTCAGCGGTTCATCGACCATAAGAGGAAGGAGTTCTTTGAACTGAAGCAAGGCCGTATGTCAGTAACCGACTATGAACGGGAGTTTGTAAGGCTTAGCAAGTATGCACGGGAGTGCGTGTCTACCAAAGCCGTCATGTGCAAGAGATTCGAGGATGGATTAAATGAAGATATCCGTTTATACGTGGGAGTCCTCGAACTAAAGGAATTTGTAGTGTCGGTAGATAGAGCACAGTAAAGAAGTCAAGAGTGGCTAAAGAGAAGAGAAGAGTGAGAATGAGTCTCGTGACTCGAGGAAGAGACAACTGAATAAGTCTCATCAATCCTCATCTAAGAAGTCGAGGGATTTTACTACTCGATCAGTCGCTTCAGCGGGATTTTCAACTCGAAGTAAAGGCAAGCAATTTTCGGGGTCGAAAGGGCAGACCACTTCAGTTGCTAGTGTGGGCAACGTTCGACCAAGTAGACCAGAATGTCCTAAGTGTGGCAGGCGCCATTCTGGTGAGTGTCGAGCTAACGAGAATGCTTGTTTTCGATGTGGGTCCTTAGACCACTTTATTAGAGACTGCCCCAATGTGGGCGAGAAAGAAAAGCCTCAGTATGCAAGATCGGGAAGTGCTACTAGGGGAAGACCACTGAGAAACCCGAGAAATGAAATGGGTAGCAAGAATCCATCTAGAGAGCAAGTTGCTAGATCGAGGGTAGAGCACCGGTGAGGACATATGTCATTCGTGCTCGTGAAGAGGCATCTTCCCCCGACGTAATCACGGGTACCTTTTATCTCTATAATACTCATGTTATAGCTTTAATTGATCCGGGATCCACCCACTCATACATATGCATGAAATTAGTCTCTAGCATGAGCATGCCCGTAGAGTTGAATTCATAATAAGAGTGTCTAATCCCCTAGGCAAGTGTGTATTGGTTGATAGAGTTTGCAAAGGTTGCCCTTTGATGATTAAGGGTCATTGTTTCTCGGTCGACCTTATGTTATTACCGTTTGATGAGTTTGATGTCATTCTTGGGATGGATTGGTTAGTTACTCATGGAGTAGTTGTGAATTGTGGGAAGAAGCATATTGAGTTGAGAGATGAAAATGGTAATCTTATTCGTGTTGAATCGAGATAAGCCGGATAGGCTACCGATGAGTGATGTCAACCACCGTCGACTCAAAAGTATTTGAGAAAGGGGCACGAGGCTTACCTTGCCTTTGTGTTGAACACTAAAGAGACTGATTTGAGAATTGAGTCGGTACCCATGGAATATGAGTACCTAGATGTTTTGTAATAACCCAAATTTCAGTGATATTAGAAATAGTGGTTCGAGACCATCAAATCTGACAAATGAACTCGTAGATTGTATTATTTAATATTTTACGACCAAATGTAGCTTTAAAAATATTTTTGAAATAGTAAATTGTGTTTTATAAAGATTTATTTGGTCAAGAAATCGAGAAAAAGAGGTATCGAGATCTCGGTGTTATAAACCGAGTCATAAATATTTTTATGAATATTTACGGAATGTCAATAAAGTAGTATAAAAATTTCGTTAGAAAATTTTGGCGTTTGGGTGGTTAATTAAATAAAAAGGACTAAATTGAAAAAGGTATAAAAGTTTCTAGAAGGATTAAATAGCTTAATTGTTAAATGAGGAAGGACCTAAAGTGTAAATAAGCCCAAAGGAGATATTTTGGGCGGCAATAGCTGAGAAAAATCAGGAAATGGGTGAAATAAGGGTAAAATTGGAAAATTGCTAAAATTAGTTAAATAAATATGGGACCAAATTGGAATATCTAGAATTCTCTTCATTTCTCTTCATTTTATTCAGCTGAAAAACAGTCATGGGAGAGATTTCAAGTTGGTTTTCATACTCAAGCTTCATGTAAGTTTAATTTTTGCTTTCTCCTTGAAATTTCTATGTTTTTGGACTTTTACAATTGGGTCCAACTTATTAATTCATTAGTTTTTTATTCTATGGCAAATTTTTAAAGTTGATGTGGATTATTGCTGGAAGAATATGATGAATAAATATTGAATTGAAGCTTCAATTTTGTTATATGATGATTTTATCAAGTGAAATTGATGGAAATTGGTTTAGGACTTAATTGTGAAAGAGTTGAAATTAAGGCCTAGTGTTAAAATTCTGATTTTCAAAGGTTATGAAGTAGTTTAAAATGATATATAAAAGTATTAAATGAGAAAATTAGCTCAATTGAGGGGTGAATTGAGCAAGGACTGAATTGTATGAATTGTGGAATTTGGGACAAAATAGAAATCAACATGTTACACTAAAGCAGTTTTGGACAGCAGCAGTTGTCTAACTTTGAAAAATCACCAAAAATATTATAAATTGAACTAGAAGTTGAATGAGATATAGAATTAAATCTTGTTGAGTCTATTTTCATATAAAATAAACAGAGCAAGCAAAGGAAGTCTAAATATTGAGATATTTAATTTTTTGTAAGACTGGTTTAGAATAACTTCGTGATCCCCTGTTCTTAATTTATAAATTCACTAAAAATTTTACAAAAAGAATTATGAGTTATAATTTATATTTTTGTATTCCTTAGTGAGCCTATTTTCATTATAAATAATCGGAAACACTATATGAAAATCGTACTATGAGATAATTGATTTTTAGTGAAGAGAGGTCAGAGCTGTCGGACTGTGTAACAGGGGAGAACTTAACTAATAAACTGTACTAATTGACCACACCAAAAATTCTGGAAATATTATAGTAAGAATACATGTGAGTCTAGTTTCAAATAAAATTAACAGATATTAATTTGGAGTTTTTTAGCTCAAGATAAAAATAATTTAGTGACTATGACACGGATGGGCAGCTTGAATATTCACATAAGTAAATAGTGAAAATTATAAATAATGTTACTTACAAGTGTGTTGTTTATATTAAGGATGTGGATGGAGAGGAGGAGTAGGAAAAATAATATATGAATGACTTGTGTATAAATTTATTACATGCTCGATTATAATTGATAAATGTTGAATTAGAAATGATATAATGTTTTATTTGGAATATTTACTATGAAATTATGATTATCGTTATAATACAAAAATTGAACTTGTGAATTTATATGGCTAAATTTTAGTGATCATTTGTTAATTTTATGAACTTCATGATGTGTTATTTCATATTTATTGATGATAAAATCGTGAATAATGTAAAAGCATGAAAATTGAATAAATGATCAAATTGAGCACACTTGATTCGATGACAAGATGAATTGATTTTGGAAAAGACCATAGTTGAACTATGGTAACAAGTGATAAGTGATAGCTTGGCTACACTTATCCGATCAATGACAAGTGAAAGTGATAAGTGATAGCCGGCTACACTTATCCGATCAGAGATAAGTGAAAGTGATAAGTGGTAGCTTCGGCTGCACGATCAAGTGAAAAGTGGTAGCCGGCACCGATCAAGTGAAAAGTGGTAGCTCGGATACGATCGGTGAAAAGTGGTAGCTCACGGCCACCGATCGATGGATAGTGGTAGCCGGCTACAAGTGACAAGTGATTTGGTGTAAGACCATATCTAGGATATGGCATCGGTGTGATACGTGTTTAAGATGTAAGACCATAGTTGGGCTATGGCATTCTAGTGAAAAGTGATGAATTGTGGATAAGTCCATGGTTTCACCATGGCATAATGATAGTGAAGATGTAAGACCATGGGTGAGCTATGGCATTCTAGTGAAAAGACCATAGCTATGTTATGGCATCGGTGATTATCGGTGAAATTCAGTGCATACCGGTGCAGACCAATTTCATAAGAAGTTCACTAATTTGACAAAGCTTGGTAAGTGTTACATAGAATTATGTGATATAAGGAAGTATGAGTTGATGAGACATGAACATAGAACTTGGTTGATGAATGAGTTCATTTGTGATTATATATTTGTACACCCTTGAGTGTATTATCCGTATGAATGGGTATTCCAAATGAGTTAATGAGAAGAGTTCTAATATGACATAATCTAAATTTGAAATGAAATATTATGATAACGTACTTGGAATACATTGGTATGTCTTGTATATGTTATTTGAGTTCATAATGTGGAAAGTAAATGTATGTGAAAATATGAGGTGATGATACTTGTACATGGAATTTATTGGTGGATACGTACATCCTAATAGATTTTAGTGAACATTGAAATTAGGCTCAATAAGTGATTTGTCAATTTAAATTGTGATTGGCGGGGAAGAGTTAGTGAATTGCATGTTTATGAATTGTTACATGTATTTTTCAAAATACAAGGAAATGATGGTAATTGATACATGGAAATATGAGACTATAATATATAAAAACATGGAATATGTTTGATAAATGTGTTCATTCATAATTATAGAATTGTGCATCTCAAGTGCACTATATGTGTAAAGATGATGTTTCAAATGATTTGATAAGTAAAACTCAAATATGAAGTAGTTTGAAACCAAGACAATTTGTTATAAAAATGTATATGAAATACAGAGGTGTGATTGTTATATGTTATATGAATACATAGTGTGAAAAAGTATAAGTACAAGAGAAATTTAATGAGAATTGAACCCATATATCGTTTCTTGTTATTTATATGAAGTGTACGACTAACAAGTGGTATTAAGTATAAGGCTCGATTGAATATCTTAAATTGGTTTTTGTATGTATTAAATGTGGGTAAAGAATAAGGATCAAATGAGAGAGAAATATGGCTTAGAAAATAGCCTAATTTGTGAAAATTAACTTTACCACATGGCCTAGCAACACGGGCGTGTACTAAGGCCGTGTGACCCAATTTCCTTCATAGATGCAAGTCAGAGAGTTATACGCCCCAGAGGCACGGCCATGTGAGCCACACGAGCGTGGGACCCTTGTAAATGAGATAAACTTAGGGATTTTGCAAAAAATTTCATACGATTCTGATTTAGTCCCGACCCAATCCCAATGCATGATTTGGACTTCAAGGGTCCGTTAAAGGAACTTTTATAATCAATTTTGATATTTGAGCGATAAATGGTTTAAATCATCTGTAAGTGTTCCGTACTCTTCGGTAATGCCTCGTACCCTATTTCGGCGTCAAATACGGGTAAGGGGTGTTACATGTTTTCCCGGAAGAGTTGCCAGGACTACCCACAGTTAGAGAGATCGAATTTGGGGTTGAGTTAGCTCCGGGTACTGCCCCTATTTCTATTGCTCCCTAAAGAATGGCTCCAACTGTAACAGTCCGAATTTGACCCTAATCGGAACGGTGGTTTCGGGACCACGAATCCGAGTCCGGAAAATTTTTAATATTATTTTTTATGCTAATTATATGTGATTTAAATATTTTATTGATTGAGTGCTTAACTTAAGTGAAAGGATTAAATTGAATAAGTGGAAAAATAATAGCTTTTGTGAGATTAGTAGCCAAATCGAATTGTTTTCTTTGAAGTAGGTATTGAAGTGATAAATTAGCCATTTTGATTTTTTATGATGGATGGTTAGTGAAATAAAATAATACTAAGTGGATGTTTATTTTATAAAAAAAAAGTAAAAGTAGTTGCATCAAATAGGAGGGTTTAAATGAATTGCTCCTTGAAAGATTGGACTTGCATGTCAAATACTCCATTTTTAATGATGATGGACGGCATGATAATTAAGGTTCCTATTTAATTCTTTTATTATAGTTAGTGGTATGACATAGGTATTATATTTTGATTATTATAATAAAAACAAGGAAAAGATGATAAGAAAGAAAAAGAATTACCTTCCATCTTCTTTCTCCATCTGCCGAAATTATTAACCAAGAAAAGAAGAAAAGAAAAACCATTCAAACCTCTATGGCCGGACCTTGCATGCATTCTTAAGGTGAGTTAGCAAGCTCCAATCTTGATAATTCTTGCACAATTATGTTAGTAGGCTTGTGCACTATCAATTTCGTGTATAAATTTTGAATTTAAAGCTTCCTTTAGATTCGGCTATTAGTAATAAATATGCCATATTTATGTTTGATAAAGAAACCTTGATCTTGGTTAGTGTATTAGCATGTTGATTAAAGAAAATAAGTTTGAGTTATGGCTTGGGTATTTTGGAAGCAATCAGTTGGAAGCTAAGTGGCTAGACCGAATAGTTTTATGAACCTAGGAAATGAAGTTTAAGATTCGGCTACTAGAGGAAATAGTTGGATTTTTAAAAAATAATAATAATAATAATAAATAAATAAAATATTATGAATAATATGTTTAGGACTTATTTGAATTGGATGAGAACTTATAGGAGTAAATTAATAATAACTGTAAAATTTTGCAATTTGATTGAATTGAATTAGATTAAGTGGAAATTATTTGAACCAAACCTCATTTGATATTTCATAGATCGGGAACAAAAAGAGAAGGAGCTAAACTGGGGAAAAACTAAGGTGAACGAATAGCCGGAAATTTCGAATCTATCGACTTCTAAGGTAAGTCCTTAAGCAAATTTATGTCAAAGAATTATTTATGAACTTAGTATAAAATAAATTTGGAAATTTGAGGCATGAAAATATATGTTGGCCGAATATAGGGGTATGAATTTGTAGTAAATTTATTTGTTGAATATACTGTGAATAATTATGTTTGATTTAATATGTGAAAGTAATATGTTGCAAATGAGATAGTTGTGATTATTAGCATCAAGTAATGTGTGTTGGAATGTTGAAAATGTCGAAAATTCGGGCTTTGAGCCTAGCAGGCCTTGTGCCGGTGATCTAATTCGGGCTTAATGCCTAGCAGGCCTTGTGCCGGTGATCTAATTCGGGCTTAATGCCTAGCAGGCCTTGTGCCGGTGGATTAATTCGGGCTTAATGCCTAGCAGGCTAAATGTCGGTGTTTTAAATCTCGGACTTCAAGTCTAGCAGGAAGGGTGCCGGTGTATGTTATTTGATTTAGTGTGTAGCTTGTTATATGCTGGTAAGTTATCTATTTCTGAATTTAGTTACGAAATGGTAAAGTTATAAAACAAATCATGGAAGCTTAAGTTTATGAAAGTGAATTGGTAAATTCGGCTATAAGGTATGTATTATGTATACTTTAATGTCATGATTATAAGCTATGATGATAAATAAATGTAACGATGAAAGGAATTGATGTACATATGATAGATGGAATTCGATTATATGTATACTATGAGTGAATTAGTTATTGAAAATCATGAAAGAAGTAAAATTCGATGTAGTTATATATAATGGAATGGGATATTCGGTTTTGGTAGATTAAACATTAAGTCATGAACGTTTGATGTTAAGGAATGTTCATTTTAAAAGCTTATATACTTGAATGTTACATTAAAGTTGCTTAAGACTTACTGAAGCTAGTAAGCTCACTTTGTGTGTATCCCTTGTTTGTTCTATAGATTTTGTTAAAGCTACGGGCTCGGTGGATCTTCGGGAAGTCAACCACATGTCAACTCTTTTGGTACTTATAAACCTAGTTTGAACTTAAGGCATGTATAGGCTAGCTTAAGGTTTGAATGATATTTAGTTGATGTATATAAGCCATGCGAAAATGGCTTGTCCATCTTGTAAATCTTGGAATTTATATTTTGGCTTGATGATTATGTTTGGTTGTGTTTTTGGTTAATTTGGTTTTAGTATATATATATGTATGGTTAATGTATAGAGTTTAAATGAAATGAAGTAAGGAGGTTATAAACTAGTTAATCATATTTTGAAATGAAACAGTTTTTAGTTAGCAGCAGTGATGTGATTTTGAAAAATCACGAAAAATAGGATAAATTGAATTAGAAAGTGAATAAGATATAGAATTAAAGCTTATTGTGTCTATTTTGATATGAAAGAAACCGAGTAGGCAAATAAATTTTATATTATGAGATATTTAAATTTTAGTGAGACTTGTTCTGAATGACTTCGTGATTCCCTGTTCTATCTTGGAAAAATTGTTAAAAATTGTAAAAAAATAATCATGGAGCATAGTTTATATGATTAGAATCCTTAATGAGTCTATTTTTTTATTGGAATAAACAAGAACATTATTGAAATTATGTACAATGAGATAACTGAGTTTTTGTAAAGATTGGTCAGAATCATCAAACAGTGAAATAGGGGAAATTTTGATGAATAAACTGTACTAATTGGCTTTATGAAAAATTCTAGAAAAATTATGGAAAGAAGATATACGAGTCTAGTTTCAAGAAAAATTTGCGGATCTAAATTTTGAGTTTTGTAACTCAAGTTATGGTCAATTTAGTCAACACGACGCAGTTAGACAGTTTTAATTTTTATTCCCCGAATTAGTAGTCAAGTCTAGTAATGCCTCATACTCGACTCCGGCAACGGTCTCGGTTAAGGGGTGTTACATTTTATTGGTATCAGAGCTTATGGTTTAGTCGATTCTAGGACTACCATAGCGAGTGAGAGTCTAGCTATACATGCCTTATTGTATATTTGATAGTGTGGTGACTTCTGACATCTTGAACTGTGTTTATTATAGTAATGGATCCTGATCCCGATAGAGCCGTAGTGGACGATGTAGAGAGCGTAGCGTCTGACCGTGCACGCGGATCAGTGCCAGTAGACTCTTGACCAGTTTCGGGTAGACACGAAGGGGAGGTTAAACAAGCCTTCTACCAGATGATGAGTGAGTGGTTTACCCAGTTCATTCAGAATAACCCGACTGTACAACCATCTCCACCCCCAAATAATCCAACTCCGGCACCTTCTGCACCTCAGATGATAGATCCGATGAGATCTAGTAAGCCTCCCGTTGATAAAATTAGGAAACATAGGGCCGAAGAATTTAAAGCTAATGATGATGATGACGCAGAGAGAGCTGAGTTGTGGCTTGATAACACTATTCGGGTACTTGATGAATTATCTTGTACTCCAGACGAATGCTTGAAATGTGCTATATCGTTACTTCGGGACACTGCATATCACTGGTGGAATACACTAGTATCAGTGGTTCTGAAAGAAAAAGTGACGTGGGATTTCTTTCAAATAGAGTTCCGCAAGAAATATATTAGTCAAAGGTTCATCGATCAGAAACGAAAAGAATTTTTGGAATTAAAATAAGGCCGCATGACTGTAACAGAATATGAACGGAAATTTGTCAGATTGAGCCGATATGCTCGAGAGTGTGTATCAACTGAAGCTATCATGTGTAAAAGATTTGAAGACGGTCTGAATGAAGACATAAAGTTGCTTGTTGGCATTCTTGAGATTAAAGAGTTTGTGACACTAGTCGAGCGAACTTGCAAAGCTGAAGAGCTCGGAAAGGAGAAAAGAAAAGCTGAAATAGAAGCTAGAGACACTCGAAAAAGATCATCGAGTAAAATTTTTCATTCAGTGCATAAGAAGTTCAGAGATAACCCCAGCCAACATAAAGCTACTTCAGACTTGCCTAGACGTGATCGACCTCCAGTGAGTTCCCGAGCCACTTCGATGGCTAGTGTTGGTAATGTTCCACAGAACCGGGCCGAGTGTAAACATTGTGGGAAATGGCATTCTGGAAGTTGTAGAGTTCGTGATCGGTCCTGCTTTAAATGTGGATCGTCCGACCATTTTATTCGAGAGTGCCCGATGTTAACCGAGCAGAATACAGCTCAGAACACTAGACCGAGCAGCGCGCCAGCACGGGGCAGACCACTTAGACATTCAGGCAATGTAGGTGGCAGTCAGAGAGTGATGAAAGACACAGTAGTTCGACCAGAGGCCCGAGCACCGCCTACGACTTATCTTCATGACGAGCCAGAGAGGATGCTTCTTCCCGGATGTTATTACTCTGTACTTTCACACTTTATGATACTACTCGTGATTGCGTTGATTGATCCCGGTTCAACTCATTCATATGTGTGTGAAACTTTAGTATCGATAAGACTCTACACCGTTGAGTCTCTCGAGTTTTGCGATCCGTGTGTCCAGTCCTGTGGGTCATTGTGTAATGGTTGATAAAGTATGTAAAGGTTGCCCATTGATGATTCGGGATTCTTGCTTCCCAGCTGATTTAATGTTATTGCCTTTTGTGGATTTGATATAATTGCAGGAATGGGTAGCTAACTTTGTATGATGCGATGGTGAATTGTAAAAGAAAGATTATTGAGTTAAGATGCCAAAATGGTGAGATCATCCGGGTTGAATCTAATGATTTGAGTGGGTTGCCTACTGTAATAACCTCGATGTTAGCCTAGAAGTATGTGAAAAGAGGATGTGAAGCTTATTTGGCTTATGTGCTGGATAATAAAGTATCCGAAAAACAGATTGAATCAGTACCAGTTGTGTGTGAATACCCAGATGTGTTCCCTGAAGAATTACCGGGTCTACCACCAGCGCGAGAAGTTGAGTTTGGCATTGAACTAGTTCCCGGGACAACTCCAATTTCAATAGCTCCGTATCGGATGGCACCTACTGAGTTGAAAGAATTGAAAGCACGATTGCAAGAGTTGTGAGATAGGGGTTTTGCACGAGTTTCGAGTTTGTGGGGTGCACCGATTACATTTTGTGAAAAGAAAGAGCGGGACTATGCGAATGTGTATTGATTATCAGCAGCTGAATAAAGTGACAATAAAGAATAAATACCCGTTACCCCGAATTGATGATTTGTTTGACCAGTTGAAAGGGGCTTCGGTATTTTCAAAGATAGATTTGAGATTGGGCTATTATTAGTTACGAGTCAGAGATACGGATGTGCCAAAGACTGCGTTCCGAACGAGGTACGGACACTTTGAGTTTCGTTATGCATTTTGGACTTACTAATGCACTGCTGCTTTTATGGATCGATGAATCGGGTCTTGTACGTTTTTGGATCGGTTTGTAGTAGTGTTTATTGATGATATACTGATCTACTCCAAAGATGAAATCGAACATGCCGAGCATTTGAGATTGGTGCTACTAACTTTGCGAGATAAACAGTTGTATGCAAAGTTTAGTAAGTGTGAGTTTTGGATGAAGGAAGTTAGTTTTTTGGGTCATGTCGTGTCAGCATCGGGTATTCGTGTTGACCCGAGCAAAATATCGGCTATTATTGATTGGAAACCACCAAAGAATGTTTCTGAAATCCGAAGCTTTCTAGGACTTGCGGGTTATTATCGACGATTTGTGAAAGGTTTTTCTATGATAGCTACCCCGTTGACAAAGCTATTGCAGAAAGATGTCAGGTTCGAGTGGTCGAAAAAGTGTCAGAAAAGCTTCGATCAGTTGAAAGCCCTTTTGACCGAAGCTCCAGTGTTAGTTCAGCCTGAATCGGGTAAAGAATTTGTTGTTTATTCTGATGCTTGTTTGAATGGTTTGAGCTGCGTTTTGATGCAGGAAGGCAAAGTCGTAGCCTACGCTTCGAGACAATTGAAGCTGCATGAAAGAAATTACCCGACACATGATTTAGAACTTGCAGCTATCGTGTTCGCATTAAAAATTTGGCGTCATTATTTATACGGTGAGAAATGTCATGTTTACTCGGATCACAAAAGTCTTAAGTATTTGATGACTCAGAAAGATCTGAACTTGAGACAACGCAGATGGTTAGAACTGTTGAAAGACTATGAGTTGGTGATTGACTACCATCCGGGGAAAGCTAACGTTGTCGCAGATGCGTTAAGTCGAAAATCATTGTTTGCTCTTCGTGCATTGAACACACAGATGGTTATGTCAGGTGATAGTTCAATCATAGTCGAGTTAAAAGCAAGACCGATGTTTATTCAGAAAATTTGTGATGCACAAAAAGCTGACAAAGATATGACGGTTAAACGCGAGTTCGGTGTGAAAGTAATGCAGCAGTCGAGTTTGAATTGATGAAAATGACTGTTTGAAATACAAAGGCCGAATGTGTATACCGAGGAACGTGGACTTGATTCAGATGTTATTGAATGAGGCTCATAATAGTCAAATGTCGATACATCCGGGTAGCACGAAAATGTATAATGACTTGAAGCAGTTCTACTGGTGGCCTGGTATGAAACGGATATATCCGAATTTGTTTCAAGGTGTTTAATATGTCAACAAGTCAAAGCCAGAACATCGGTGCCTTCTGGATTACTTCAGCCAATTATGATACCTGAGTGGAAATGGGATAGAATAACAATGGATTTCGTGTCAGGTTTGCCTACGACACCGAGTAAGAAAGATGCAGTCTGGGTTATAGTTGATAGACTGACTAAATCAGCTCACTTTGTGCCAGTTCGTACAGACTATTCACTCGATAAGCTTGCTGAATTGTATGTATCTGAAATTGTGAAATTACATGGTGTACCGAGTTCCATTGTTTCAGACAGAGACCCGAGATTCACATCGTGGTTTTGGAAGAAGTTGCAAGATGCTTTAGGTACTAAACTTCATTTTAGTACAGCTTTCCATCCGCAGACAGACGGTCAGTCTAAACGAACCATCCAGATACTTGAGGACATGTTGAGATGTTGCGTTCTTGAGTTTGAAGGTACGTGGGAAAGGTACTTACCTCTGGTTGAATTTGCTTATAATAACAGTTTTCAATCTAGTATTAAAATGGCACCATACGAAGCTCTTTATGGTCGCAAATGTCGTACACCGTTGTATTGGACTGAGCTCAGTGAGAACAAGATACACGGGGTTGATTTGATTAAAGAGACCGAACAAAAAGTAGCAGTGATCAGAGATACCTTGAAAGCTGCCTCAGATCGACAAAAGTCCTATGCTGATTTAAAACGTAAAGACATTGAATTTTAGGTCGGAGATCGAGTATTCTTGAAGGTTTCTCCGTGGAAGAAAGTACTCCGATTTGGTCGGAAAGGCAAGTTGAGTCTAAGATTCATAGGACTGTATGAAATCATCGAACGAATTGGGCCTGTTGCGTATAGATTGAAGTTGCCCTCTGAATTAGAAAAGATACATGATGTATTTCACGTTTCGATGCTTCGTAAGTATAGATCAGACCCGTCACATGTGATCACTCCGTCAGAGGTTGAAATCCGAAATGATATGACATATGATGAAGAACCGATCCGTATCTTAGCTTGGGAAATGAAAGAGTTGAGAAACAAGAAAATTCCGTTAGTGAAAGTGTTATGGAATAGGCACGGAATTGAAGAGGCTACGTGGGATCCCGAGGACTCATTGAGGCAACATTATCCAACTTTGTTTAATGGTAAGATTTTCGAGGACGAAATTTCTTAAGGGGGGAGAGTTGTAATAGTCCGAATTTGACCCTAATCGGAACGGTGGTTTCGAGACCACGAATCCGAGTCCGGAAAATTTTTAATATTATTTTTGGTGCTAATTATATGTGATTTATTATATGTGAAAGTTTCGTATAAATATTTTATTGATTGAGTGCTTAACTTAAGTGAAAGGATTAAATTGAATAAGTGGAAAAATAATAGCTTTTGTGAGATTAGTAGCCAAATCGAATTGTTTTCTTTGAAGTAGGTATTGAAGTGATAAATTAGCCATTTTGATTTTTTATGATGGATGGTTAGTGAAATAAAATAATACTAAGTGGATGTTTATTTTATAAAAAAAAAAAAGTAAAAGTAGTTGTATCAAATAGGAGGGTTTAAATGAATTGCTCCTTGAAAGATTGGACTTGCATGTCAAATACTCCATTTTTAATGATGATGGACGGCATGATAATTAAGGTTCCTATTTAATTCTTTTATTATAGTTAGTGGTATGACATAGGTATTATATTTTGATTATTATAATAAAAACAAGGAAAAGATGATAAGAAAGAAAAAGAATTACCTTCCATCTTCTTTCTCCATCTCAGAAATTATTAACCAAGAAAAGAAGAAAAGAAAAACCATTCAAACCTCCATGGCCGGACCTTGCATGCATTCTTAAGGTGAGTTAGCAAGCTCCAATCTTGATAATTCTTGCACAATTATGTTAGTAGGCTTGTGCACTATCAATTTAGTGTATAAATTTTGAATTTAAAGCTTCCTTTAGATTCGGCTATTAGTAATAAATATGCCATATTTATGTTTGATAAAGAAACCTTGATCTTGGTTAGTGTATTAGCATGTTGATTAAAGAAAATAAGTTTGAGTTATGGCTTGGGTATTTTGGAAGCAATCGGTTGGAAGCTAAGTGGCTAGACCGAATAGTTTTATGAACCTAGGAAATGAAGTTTAAGATTAGGCTACTAGAGGAAATAGTTGGATTTTTAAAAATAATAATAATAATAATAAATAAATAAAATATTATGAATAATATGTTTAGGACTTATTTGAATTGGATGAGAACTTATAGGAGTAAATTAATAAGAATCAGTAAAATTTTGCAATTTGATTGAATTGAATTAGATTAAGTGGAAATTATTTGAACCAAACCTCATTTGATATTTCATAGATCGGGAACAAAAAGAGAAGGAGCTAAACCGGGAAAAACTAAGGTGAACGAATAGCGGAAATTTGAATCTATCGACTTCTAAGGTAAGTCCTTAAGCAAATTTATGTCAAAGAATTATTTATGAACTTAGTATAAAATAAATTTGGAAATTTGAGGCATGAAAATATATGTTGGCCGAATATAGGGGTATGAATTTGTAGTAAATTTATTTGTTGAATATACTGTGAATAATTATGTTTGATTTAATATGTGAAAGTAATATGTTGCAAATGAGATAGTTTTGATTATTAGCATCAAGTAATGTGTGTTGGAATGTTGAAAATGTCGAAAATTCGGGCTTTGAGCCTAGCAGGCCTTGTGCCGGTGATCTAATTCGGGCTTAATGCCTAGCAGGCCTTGTGCCGGTGGATTAATTCGGGCTTAATGCCTAGCAGGCTAAATGCCGGTGTTTTAAATCTCGGACTTCAAGTCTAGCAGGAAGGGTGCCGGTGTATGTTATTTGATTTAGTGTGTAGCTTGTTATATCTTTGGTAAGTTATCTATTTCGAATTTAGTTTACGAAATGGTAAAGTTATAAAACAAATCATGGAAGCTTAAGTTTATGAAAGTGAATTGGTAAATTCGGCTATAAGGTATGTATTATGTATACTTTAATGTCATGATTATAAGCTATGATGATAAATAAATGTAACGATGAAAGGAATTGATGTACATATGATAGATGGAATTCGATTATATGTATACTATGAGTGAATTAGTTATTGAAAATCATGAAAGAAGTAAAATTCGATGTAGTTATATATAATGGAATGGGATATTCGGTTTTGGTAGATTAAACATTAAGTCATGAACGTTTGATGTTAAGGAATGTTCATTTTAAAAGCTTATATACTTGAATGTTACATTAAAGTTGCTTAAGACTTACGAAGCTAGTAAGCTCACTTTGTGTGTATCCCTTGTTTGTTCTATAGATTTTGTTAAAGCTACGGGCTCAGTGGATCTTCGGGGAAGTCAACCACACTGTCAACTCTTTTGGTACTTATAAACCTAGTTTGAACTTAAGGCATGTATAGGCTAGCTTAAGGTTTGAATGATATTTAGTTGATGTATATAAGCCATGCGAAAATGGCTTGTCCATCTTGTAAATCTTGGAATTTATATTTTGGCTTGATGATTATGTTTGGTTGTGTTTTTGGTTAATTTGGTTTTAGTATATATATATGTATGGTTAATGTATAGAGTTTAAATGAAATGAAGTAAGGAGGTTATAAACTAGTTAATCATATTTTGAAATGAAACAGTTTTTAGTTAGCAGCAGTGATGTGATTTTGAAAAATCACCAAAAATAGAAAAAGTTGAATTAGAAAGTGAATAAGATATAGAATTAAAGCTTATTGTGTCTATTTTGATATGAAAGAAACCGAGTAGGCAAATAAATTTTATATTATGAGATATTTAAATTTTAGTGAGACTTGTTCTGAATGACTTCGTGATTCCCTGTTCTATCTTGGAAAAATTGTTAAAAATTGTAAAAAAATAATCATGGAGCATAGTTTATATGATTAGAATCCTTAATGAGTCTATTTTTTTATTGGAATAAACAAGAACATTATTGAAATTATGTACAATGAGATAACTGAGTTTTTGTAAAGATTGGTCAGAACCATCAAACAGTGAAATAGGGGAAATTTTGATGAATAAACTGTACATATTGGCTTTATGAAAAATTCTAGAAAAATTACGACAAGAAGATATACGAGTCTATTTTCAAGGAAAATTTGCGGATCTAAATTTTGAGTTTTGTAACTCAAGTTATGGTCAATTTAGTCAACACAACGCAGTTAGACAGTTTTAATTTTTATGCCCCGAAGTCTAGTAATGCCTCATACTCGACTCCGGCAACGGTCTCGGTTAAGGGGTGTTACACCAACTGAGTTAAAGGAGATAAAAGAATAGTTGCAAGAGCTGACGGATAAAGGTTTTGCAAGGCCGAGTTTTTCTCTGTGGGGTGCTCCCATTTTATTCGTGAAGAAGAAAGATGGTTCTATGAGACTATGCATAGATTATCGGCAACTCAACAAGGTAACTGTGAAGAACAAGTACTCGTTGCCGAGGATCGATGATCTATTCGATCAATTGAAGGGAGCCACGGTGTTTTCCAAGATAGATTTAAGGTCAGGGTACTATCAGCTGAGAGTTAAGGACTTGGATGTGCCGAAAACCGCATTTAGGACTAAGTATGGCCACTATGAATTTTTGGTCATGCCTTTTGGTCTAACGAATGCCCCTACGATCTTCATGGATTTGATGAATCGCGTTTTTCGGCCATACTTGGATAAATTTGTCGTGGTCTTCATCGACAACATATTGATCTACTCTCGAGATGAGAATGAACACGCCGAGCACTTGAGTACGGTTCTGCAAGTTCTGAGAGAAGAGAAATTGTATGCCAAATTCAGTAAGAGTGAATTTTGGCTCAAGGAAGTGGGATTTTTGGGGCACATTGTCTCGGGAGATGGGATTAGAGTCGACCCGAGTAAGATTTCAGCAATTATTGAATGGAAACCGCTAAGGAGCGTAACTGAAGTAAGGAGTTTTCTAGGCCTAGCTGGCTATTATAGGCATTTTGTCAAGGGGTTTTCCATGATAGCTACCCCGATGACTAAACTTTTGCAAAAAGATGTGAAGTTCGATTGGACAGAAAAGTGTCAACAGAGTTTTGAGAAACTGAAGACACTGTTGACTGAGGCCCCTGTTTTGGTACAACCTGAGCCGGGAAGAGAATTTGTGGTTTATAGTGACGCGTCTTTGAACGGATTGGGTTGTGTACTCATGCAAGAGGGTAAGGTGATTGCTTACGCCTCTAGGCAATTGAAGCCGCACGAGAAGAATTACCCGACTCATGATTTAGAGTTAGCTGCAATTGTGTTTGCGTTAAAAATTTGGAGGCATCATTTATATGGTGAAAGGTGTCGAATTTTCACCGATCATAAAAGCCTAAAATATTTGATGACTCAAAAGGAATTGAATTTGAGGCAACGAAGGTGGTTAGAGTTGATTAAGGATTATGAGTTGGAAATTGACTACCATCCGGGAAGGGCGAACGTAGTCGCCGATGCTTTGAATAGAAAATCATTGTTTGCACTAAGAGCCATGAATACTCAGATGACCTTGTTAGATGATGGTTCCGTTTTAGCCGAATTGAGGGCTAAACCCTTGTTTCTCCAAGAAATCGTGAAACTCGAGAAAGATGATAACGATTTGCAAGCCAAGAGAATTTTATGTGAGTCGAGCGTGGAGTCAGAATTTCGGGTAAATCCTGATGGATGTCTGACATTTCGAGATAGGGTCTGTGTACCTAGAAATGATGAGCTTATTCATAAAATCTTGCATGAAGCGCATAGCGAATGTTTGAATGTACACCCAAGCAGCACGAATATGTACAATGATTTGAAGAAATGGTATTGGTGGCTTGGTATGAAGAAAGACATTTCCGAGTTTGTATCGAAATGTCTGATTTTTCAGCAAGTGAAGGCTGAACATCAAGTACCTTCGGGTTTACTTCAGCCCATTATGGTTCCTGAGTGGAAATGGGACCGTATTACCATGGAATTCGTGATGGGCTTACCGTTGACTCCAAAGAAGAAAGATGCAATATGGGTAGTGGTTGATAGACTCACAAAGTCAGCCCATTTTATACCAGTACGAGTCGACTATTCGCTTGATAAATTGGCAGACTTGTACATGTCAGAGATAGTAAGACTCCATGGTGTACCGTTGTCGATCATTTCGGATAGAGATCCGAGATTCACGTCACGGTTTTGGAAGAAGTTGCAAGAAGCCTTGGGCACGAAATTAAATTTCAGTACAGCCTTCCATCCACAAACCAACAGACAGTCGGAGAGGGTAATCTAGATACTTGAGGACATGCTTCGATGTTGTGTTTTAGAATTCCAAGGTAGTTGGGAGAAATACTTACCGTTGGTGGAATTCGCCTACAACAACAGTTTTCAGTCAAGTTTGAAGATGGCACCTTATGAGGCATTGTATGGGCGTAAGTGCCGCGCGCCCTTGTATTGGCCAGAACTCAGAGAGAAACAGATACACGGGGTCGATTTGGTTAAGAAAACTGATGAAAAAGTAAAAGTGATACGTGATTGTCTGAAAGTCGCCTCAGATAGGCAGAAGTCCTATTCAGATTTGAAAAGGAAAGAGATAGAATTCAAAGTCGGTGATAAAGTGTTCTTGAAAGTATCACCTTGGAAGAAAGTCCTCAGATTTGGCCGGAGGGGCAAACTAAGTCCGCGCTTTATCGTACCTTATGAGATTACCAAGAGGATAGGACCGGTAGCTTATCGGTTGGCCTTGCCACCTGAACTAGAAAAGATTCATGATGTCTTTCATGTATCCATGTTGCACCGATACCGTTCAGATCCTTCACATGTCATTGTACCAACAGAGGTAGAGATACAACCGGACTTGACTTATGGTGAAGAACCGGTTAAGATTTTGGCGCGAGAGGTCAAACAGTTGAGAAACAAAAGCATAGTCCTTGTGAAAGTTTTATGGCAAAGGCACGGAATAGAAGAGGCTACGTGGGAGCCCGAGGAAATGATGAGAAACTAATATCCCAACCTTTTTGCCTGTAAGATTTTCGGGGATGAAAATCCTTAAGGGGGGAGAATTGTAACAGCCCAATTTAGGGGCTAGTCAGAATAGTGATCTCGGGGTCACTAATCTAAGAATTGAGAAATTTATTTTCATGTTATTTTATGAGTCGGAGCATGATAGTATATGTGCATGAGAATTTTGGTGCTTTAATTTTAGCGATTTCTTGTATAATCGTGAAAAAAGACTAAATCGCATAAAGTGTGAAAGTTCCATTTTATAAGCTAAAGGTACCAAATAGCCATAGATTGATAATTGGAGGTCTTTAAAAGGCAATTAGACCCCCAATATTTGCTTGGCCGGCCATAGAATAGCATAGGAGACAAATTTGTCAATGATGGTCAAAGTTGGTGATAGTAGGTGGACTAATTTGACTAGTATTAATAAAATAAGGAAAGAAAAGATATCATCTTTTCTCTTTCACTCTTCCACCGAAAATTAGCAGCAAATAGAGGGAAGAAAGCTTCAAAATTTTAGCACACTCTTCTCTTCAAAAGTAAGTGTTCTAGTGATCTTTTCTTGAAAATAGTTGTACTTTTGGGACCCCTAAAGCTTAAGCTTTCAAATGAGGGGACTATTGTGCAATATGGTGAAAAGTTTAGAGTTTTTCCATGAGATCTATCATGGTTATTTGCTGCATTTTTATGGGAGAAAATGAGTCTTGGTTGTTAGATGAACAACTCTTGTGAAAGGTGTTACCATGAAAACACCTAATTGGACCTTGATGAAAAGGTTACAAAATTGTGGTAATTATGTGAAATGATGAGTTTTGATAATAGCTATAAGAGTATTAAATGTTCACCTAGGCTTATGGAATGTAGAAATGTGAATAGAATTATTTCCGAGCCTATGGGCAAAATGGTCATTTTTGGCAAAGCTTAGGGGCAAAATAGTAATTTTGCCTAAGCATGATTATTGAAATGCTTTTATTAATGAGGTGATTAAAATGAGCTAAATTGCTATTATAGAGCAAGAAGAACCAAGAATCCGCCTCGATCGGGGAAAGAACAAAGTCTTGGACTAAACCGACGAGTTAGCTCATTTTGGAATCGAGGTAAGTTTGTATGTGATTAATGTAATATGTATGTTAGCATAATTTAGAATTCTTGATATCATATTGATGCATGACACTCAATTAAATTGATGTTGAGTGAGATGTTGAAGTCCTAGTGGACCATGTGAATATGAAAATGCTATCATCGACATATGAAATAAGTAAGGTCCCGTATAAGACCATGTCCAGGAACATGGCCTCGACCTTGAGTTGAGATCCGTATAAGACCATATCCAGGGATATGGCTTCGGTAATGACTATGAAAATCGTATAAGACCATATCCGAGATATGGCATCGATACTTGATTTGAAAGTCCATATAAGACCATATCCGGGATATGGCATTGGCGTTTAGAAGTAACTCCATGTAAGACCACCTTGGGGATGTGGAATTGGCTTTGTCCCTACATGAACGATGTTGAATATGCGTCTTTGACTATCCCTAGTGATTAAAGGGATAAGTAGATGGGTTTAGAAGTAGAAATGAGATTTGTACTAAAGTCATATGAATGAGTGAATACAGGTACTCGTGAATGAGTCACGAAGAAACGATTACGATATGTGGTACGGTATGTGCTAAATAAGGGCAATTGTGAGTAAGTATGGCAAGAAGCCTATGACTTGGGTATAGTTAGTTAATGTCATGAATGGATTATTTTATGAGCTTATTGTTGCTATTCATATCCATGCAAACTTACTAAGCTTTATGCTTACCCCTTTCATTGCTCTTTCTCCTTGTAGTATTGCCAAGATAACTCGAGGAACGGGGACATAGGAGTTCGGAAATCACAATATCGACACCACTTTGGTATAACAATTTAGGCTTATTTTGAGTATGGCATGTATAGGACTCAAGTATTTTTTTAGGTCGTAATTGTTGGCCAAAGTGTTGGCTTTGTAAGGCATCAAAACCTCCTTTTGTAATGGTCTATTAAGTTAGGCCGATACTTGGCAAATTTTTATGTTTAAAGAAAGTGATTTTTTGAAGTGTATGCCCTTGTGTATGGTTGTTGAATTGAGTACTTGGATATGCCTTTGGGTTATGAATTATGTTGAGATAGATTGGTGTTTGCATGTGTGCAATGTAGGGTGGCAAAAGGCTTGGTAGATAGCCATCTAATTGTCTACATGAATAGACACACGGGCGTGTGTCTATACCGTGTATGATACACGGTCAGCCATATGGGCGTGTGAATTGACTGTGTGTCCCCTTGCATGCTAGGTTTGCAAGTCAGTGCGCTTCACGGGCTAGGGACACGGGCGTGTGCCCAGGCCGTGTGAAGTCTGCACATTAATTGTGAAATTTAAATCGACCACGGGTAGAAGACACGGGCGTGTCTATGCCATGTGAAGTTAGTCAGAATCAACCACGGGTAGAAGACACGGGGGTGTCTAGGCTGTGTGAAGTTAGTCAGAATTGACCACAGGTGGAAGACACGGGCGTGTCTAGGCCGTGTGAAGTTGGTCAGGATCGACCACGGGTGAATGACACGGACATGTCTTAGGGGCACACGGGCGTGTCCCTAGACCAACACGGGCGTGTGGCCCCTGTTTTGTTGAAAAGTTCCCAAGCTCCTAAAAACTCCCAGAATAGTTCCGATACCTCTCGGAGGTATGTTTGGGGCCTCTTAGGCCGAGTACGTACAAGTGATGAGTTTAAACGAAATTTTATAGCCCGTTTCGAGATGTCAAGTAAGATTAGTTAGGTAATGCCTCAATCTCGGTCCCGGCTTCGGGCACGGGTAAGGGGTGTTACACACAGCCTAGCACACGGGCGTGTAGCATGGTCGTGTGCACAAGTCAAAGAGTTACACGGGGTAAGACACGGCCTGAGGCACAGGCGTGTCCTAGGGTCACACGGGCGTGTCCCTTGGACCACACGGGCGCGTGAGCCCTGTAACTTGAAAAACTTTTAGAATTTTTTGAAAAATTCTTAGAGGTTCCGATTAAGTCCCGGTTCGATTTCAATGCTCGTATTAGGCCTCGAGGGTCCATTTAAGGGGCGATATGAATAAATCTCGGTAAATGAATAGTAATTTACATGAATTATCTAAAAATGTTCTGAAGGTTCCCGGTAACGCTTCGTAACCCTGTTCTGGCGACGGATAAGGGTTGGGGGTGTTACAAAAAGCTAGTTTGAGCTTTTAGCTTTTCGGCGAAAGCGTAATTGGTGAGTGTTTGGAATAATTGCTTATGGACATGATTCAATGCATTTTCCAGGAATTTAGTAGTAGCCTAAACCCCTACTTTAAGTTCCAAGTGTAAGCTTTCTATTTCCCTTGTCTTATTTTGGCAAATTATGTGATTATGTGAATAATTGTGGATTGATTATTATGATGAGATATTGTGTTATGAGACATGAGTGATGACTATTTTGAATTGTGTTTTGGGCATGATATACATGCCAAATGACAATGATAATGATATGCTAATGATGCAAAATATGTAGCAAAATTGAGCGAAATTTTAGTAAGTATATATGTGTTGAATTGTGGAATGCGATATTATTATGACAGGTAATATGTGAGAATACTTGTATGTGATATATGATGTACTGATTTTAATGCACATATATGTGGTCGGATATGTGATGACTCAATGAGCATTATTGTGGCACTTAAACTGTAATTAAATGTAAATTCGATAAGCATGCATTGTGTACAAGTTGTGATGTTAATTGATGAATATGAACAGAGATGTTGTGCATTAAATCAGTAACTAAAATGTGTAATCTTGGATATTTTGACCTTGTGACCTTATGAGACCGTTGGATATAGTTGGGATGCCATAGGATTGTGAGTACTCACCTATATGTGTTTTGTGATATGGGCATTGAGGTCTTGGGACATGTTGGAGAGATAAGGGAATGTGAGCTAACCTCTATTCAACGGGACATGTTTGGTGTGTTAGAGAGTAATAGCTTTATGCTTCACTTTTGGGACATGTTTGACTCTGTGAGTCTATGTGGTGTGTTGGAGATCTGTGTATTCGATGAGTGGTGATAGAGCCCACTTTTATGTTTCATAGCCTCAAGTGCCAAAATATCTTAAAATGTATATATGTGCAATGTGATGTATGCTTAAATGAGCATATGGTTGCTATGCAAGTTATCATTTAAATGTGATCTTATATGTTGTAATAATACGATGTGAGATGAATGCTAAAACATGCGAATAATATGGTAAATGAGTCGATTTAAGTTTCATGAAAATGTTAGTATGTTCTTATAGTAAATTGTGTATGTATTTGTGGTTTGGATCGTTTCCAATTTAACTTGTGAATGCATGTGAATATATCAACTAGACTTGTGGATTATTAAAGCATGTATATGTTGTTTAGTCTTAATGAACTATTGTTAAATGAATTATATATAAGCGAGTTGAGTGTAATTGCATGTAGGAGTATATGTTAGTTTTATGATTTAATGAAACATGAATATGATATTTTGACTTTTTTAGAATATGGTTGTGAACGTGTTGTAGTATGATCTTGTTTAGCCTTTGATATTGTGTGTACATTGTGGTTATTCTGATCATTCACTGAGCTTGTTAAGCTCACTCACTCCTTTTAAAACCTTTACAGATTAGTTGTGTGCCAATGTGAGCGGTATGGTTTTTGAGGGATGATCCAAGCAAGTCATTTTCTAATATTTTGTAGGTGTTATTGTTACTTGTTTTTGTTTTGGGAATAAGGCAAATGTGGTAGACTTTTATTGATATTTGCCATGATGTTTTGGATGCTTCCATAGATTATTTGTTCCTAAGTTTATGAGATTCACTTCGTATTATGTTGATTATTGCTCGGACTTACTTTCGGTGTTTGAGGCTATTACTACGGCCATTTTGATGTTTATTTGATGATGATATGATAGCATGATGATTTGGTACATGTTGGAATGACTTATATGTTTATGTATGTTGTATTTTTCTAGTCTGAAGTAGAGCTATCGATATTCGTGGTGTAAAAGTGATACCTCTGTGATTTTGAATAAGCAAGAAGTCAAAATTATAATTTGGTATCGATACCCTATCACGAGTATTAATACTCGAGGTAAATATATCGATACTTTGGCAGAGGTACCGATAATTTTTGAGGTTTGGGTTTTTAAGCGAGAAATAGTAAGCAGTTTTGGGTACTGATTTTCCATACGGTATCAATACCGTGCATAGAAATATCGATACCCTTGTCCTAGGATCGATACCTACGTGACTTGCTTTGGTAATTTTGTTAAGTGGTTTAAATGCATGTTTAATTATTATTATAAATTTATTTAAAGTATGTTTGGCATGTTCTAATGATGATTGCTATATGTTTGACTAAAAATTTATAAGATCACTGATAAAGAGGATGATTTATTAATAATGTGACAATTTACTATGAGTATGACATGAGACGGTGGTGTGGCATCCTGATATTCGGGCTTGGCGACCAGGCTAGGTATAGGGTGTTACACACTTGATTTTGGTTATGAAAAATGGTTAATTTGCAATGGATGCAATAGTCTAGCACTAAATAAAGTTATTTATTTACGTTTAGTCAATTTGTATTCAGTTGATATAAATTATTTGATAATATTATTAAAAAAAAATGAAAATCCCTAAAGGATTGATGCCTAAAGCATAAAATTTCAGTTTTGTGGGAAATCATTAAATGTGAATATGAGTTTATTCACGTGTTTTTATTAATTAATATATTTATACATATATAGGTTATTATCATTATTGCTAATATTAATGTATCAAATATCATTGGAGTTCTTGAAGAATTTCCAAGAGAAATAATTATTTGATAGATAAACTTTATAATGAAAGTATATTTAAAAATGAAATTTTGTCTCGAACTAAAGATTGAGTGTTTAATAAGGACAAATTGTTACACAATAACATTATAAAGAATTCTTATTGGGTATCCAATAGTGTTTATATAATCAAAATTAATCAGGTTAACTTTTCATGTAGATTGAAGATATTGAAAAGGAATACAAATGGTCAAACAATAATGTTATAAAATCATGGTCTTGAAGTACCATTTCTTTATGTGCCCAATGCACTCTTTGTCTCGATAATAGTGAATGATACAATACATCATTGTTTGTAAAGTTGTTGGCGACATCTAAAGTATGAGGATACAGTTGAATTTTATTACTATATTGATACGCATCAACAAAATTTGTTGTATATGTTGATGATTTACTATTGATAATTAATATCGAACGTCTTAATATTAAATTATAAAGTGATTTTCAAATAAGGGGAGTAAAATACGGAATGTACTCTTTTTTCTTTTACGAGATTTTATCTAATTGGGTTTTACGTGTAAAGTTTTTAATGAGGTAGGTTTGTCAATGCCTATAAATATGAATATTGTACTATTTTTCCTTCACTAAGATTTTTTTTCCATTGAGTTTTTTTCTAGTAAAGTTTTAACGAGACATATTCATTATTTGTTAATGAACATTTAAAGAGGAGTATTATAAATAATATTTTATAAATGTCAATAACTCTGAAAATAATAACCTTCGGTAACCCTAACGAATTTATGAAATTATTATATTGTAAATAGAAACATGAGGAATAAAATAAATAAATAAAAAGTTATGTAATTTATCTTTATATAGTATTGTTTCTTCCTATAAATTTATTTTCTTTAGTTTATTCTTTCATTTCATTTCATTAATTAATAACACGAGAGCTGGTGAAATTCTAAAAACAGAAAGCAAAGCATAACCGATATTGATTCCGTTAAGGAAACAGAACAGACGGATAGAAGATAGTAATTTTGTTCTTTAGCTGTTTTATTTATTTATTAAGCAATCTCATTGGCTTCAGAGAAAACAAAAGGACACAACCCCCGCGCTTTTCTATCTTCCAAAAACAAAACCCAATCTTCTTCGCCAACTCCAATTAATTCCTTGGTTACTTGCTTCCTTTTATTAATCTCCTCCTTAGAAAATCCATCCTTTTTTTAGCCCACAACTTTTTCCTATTTCTCTTTTTTTTTTTTTGCTCTTCAATGGCCTTTTTGTCATCTTTAATTCTTAGAAGAGTTCAATTTTACATCTCTAAAAAAAAGGTCAATTCAACGACACCACCACCTACTTTATGTTTTCTCCCTCTTCTTCCATTTTATAGAATTTAATTCAAAGCCCAGCTTTTCGCCTATTTATCTCTTTTAAATAAATAAATAAATAACTCTGGGTCATTGGGCTCGTCAGCTAATGGCGGAAACTGGGTCGTTCTTTGAATTTTTTTTCTTTTCTATTTGTAATTATTTAACATAGTTTTACCTGTTTTCATTCGATTGATAATTGATCTACTTTGTTGGTTCTTTTAGTCCTTAGCCGGAGAAATTCGCATATTTATTGTACTTGAGTTCCGTTAATTTAAGTTAACAAACATAGGTTTTAGTTGGGTTTTGGTTGGTTTTTGGTTTTTGGACATACTATAAATATGGATTTGAAAAGTGGAGACGAAGGTGGTGGTGTCAAGACACCAAAGAAATCAGATGATCAGGGAGGAGGCAGGAATCCTAAGCTGAAGAGTACTGGAAGTTTTAGTAGCAAAGAAATGATTTTTAGAGCTGATAAAATTGATTTAAAACGCTTAGACATACAGCTGGAGAAGCACCTGAGCCGGGTTTGGTCTAGAAACGTTGATAACCAGAGGCCTGCAGAGGAGTGGGAGATTGATTTGGCTAAGCTGGATTTAAGACACGTTGTGGCTCATGGAACCTATGGGACTGTGTATCGAGCCACTTACGATAATCAAGATGTTGCTGGTACTTCTCATTTTCCCTTTCCTTAAATCCTACTATTTGCTTCTTCTTTTGCTAGAAGATAGAGACGATACGTGTTTTGGAACCCATCTTTTATTTATGTTTGAATAAACATGAATTAGTTTTGGTTACAGGCTGCTTACTCATTAGGCATCTGAGAATAAGAATGCATTGTTGATTTCTATGATAATTTAGCGTGCGTTGAGCCTTTTACTGAATTAAAAACTATACAAAAGAAGAAAAAACGACTAGAGGTACCATGACCTTTTAAATATAGTAAGTTTTTTTTTTTTTTTAAAATTTTAATAGTAATAGTATAATCTAGGTACAAATACAAATCTTAAATCAATAAAATTAAATTATTACAGTATAATCAGTTATATAAATAAAAGTCAACTAACTCAAATTAAAATTTATAAATGACATCAGTACATTGTGATACTTTAAAATTTACATATCAAATTGTGTGTGGTGAATTTCAAACCGAGTAGAAGGGTTAATATTGAGTTGATATTATGGAGGGAAATTTGGAAGATTATTTGTAATAAAAGGAAGCTTATGTTACTCAGATTTCTTGTCCTAGTCTCTGCCTTGAGAATTAATAGCCTTCAGCACTTTTTTCATTGCAAAGTCTCACTGGATTGTGATGTTGATATTCTAGTTAAGCTGTTGGACTGGGGAGAGGATGGTATTGGCGCAACTGCTGGAATTGCTGCCCTGCGAGCATCATTTCGGCAAGAGGTTGCTGTTTGGCAAAAGCTTGACCATCCTAATGTTACAAAGGTCGAGTTTTTTCTTCTTCTTTGAAATGTTTAGTTGTTGATATCATGAGGACAATGAAAACCTTAATGTTGTCTCCCTTTTCTTTTGACAAATTTCTGTTGTATATATATGCTTTTAAATTATGGTTACAGTTTGTGGGGGCCTCAATGGGAACTTCAAACCTCAGAATTCCTTCACAAAATGCTTCAGCTGACAACCACAGTTCCATGCCTTCTAGAGCGTGTTGTGTTGTTGTGGAGTATCTCCCAGGTGGCACACTAAAACAATACTTGATAAGAAATAGGCGAAAGAAACTTGCCTTTAAGGTTGTGATCAAGCTTGCTCTGGACCTCTCTAGAGGGTAAATGGATGCCTCCTATACTTGGTTTGGATAATCTGTAAATAAATGTCTTGTCATGACATCATATATACTTTTTGCGTAGTGCAGTCTGAGCTACCTACACTCGAAAAGAATTGTACATCGTGATGTCAAAACAGAAAACATGTTACTCGATGCTCACAGAAATCTCAAAATTGCTGATTTTGGTGTTGCTCGTGTTGAAGCTCAGAATCCAAGGGACATGACTGGTGAAACTGGTACTCTTGGATACATGGCCCCAGAGGTATGATTTTATAAATCTTAAATATAATCATAACGTATTGCACAACTGTTTCAGATTGATTTACAACAATTAATTCTTAACTTTTTCTGAAAGTATTCTTCGTGTATGTTATTACCGACATGTAATTATTTAGTCTTAGGATAAATTAAAAATAAAAAAAAATTCAAAAGACTATCAAGTTTTTCAATTTTTAATAAAAATACAAATTTTGTTTAAAACATTCTAAAATAATTTTAAGAAAGCAAAATAAATTTTAAAAATATTAAAATTTTTGAAAAATTATAAAAATTGTTTATTTAATTTTAATTTTAATATATATATATATATATATATATTATAGTTTATGCTATCTATTTTGAGTACTCTATATCTGAATCCAATTTGTGGTAACTATTAACTGTCCTATTTTATCAAAGATGAGTTTTACATTTTGAATATTAAATCTAAGGTGCTTAGAAATGTCCAATTTGCATCAAGGTTGAAAGGTTATAAAAAAGTATTTTTGAAAAGTTTCTCAAAAGATGTTTTTAAAAATAAAATGTTTATTTTAAACATAAATAAAAAAATAAAGATTGTTGGAAAAATAAATTTGGCTAAAACTCTACTTTAAAAAGATAGTTGTTTTTGGTTTCACATCATGGTTTGAATTTAAAACCGCCAACCTCAATAGTGAATTGAGCCAAAGTGTTTGAAAAGACATTAGATATCAGAGAGCCAGTGTCTTATTTTCTTTTGTCTTGAGTATCTGATTTTTATAGAAGACTAAAAACAATAAAATATTTTACATATTATATAATTAAAATTTATATTTTTATAATTTTTAAAAATTTTAATAACCTTATTCTTTTAACTTCTTTAAATAATTTTTTTATGTTTTTTATTTTTATCTTTTAGAGGTTTTAATTTTGGATTTGAATTTTTTTTTAAATTTTAATTATTTAATAATGTTCTATATAAGTTAAAACATTTTCACATGAGCAATGAAATATAGATAGATCAGTACGAGGGCTACCATATCAAATATCTAAAGCAATTTCTATTGAAACCATTAACTTGTATCAAAATTTATTGAATTTAATTAAAAGTAAAATGATTATAAATACAAAGAATAATAGCTAAAATCATCGTTATTACGGGAACATATAATCTAAATAAATTTTATTTTATATAATTTTAAGTGTTGAAATAGGATAACACAATTTAAATCCGTACTAAATAAATGTCTAATCAAATTTTAATCACTGTTCTATACATATACACATAATTTATATTTGACTTAATCATTTTGATACATGTACTATTTTTATTAGTTTAGCTCCTTTACTCTATTTTACTTATCAATTTGGTCCTTATTTTTTCATTTTGTATACCCGTTACCCATCTATATATTTTTATTAAAAAATAAAATTAAAACATCCAATGACACACTGCTACGTATCAATGAAAGTTAAAAAAAAAAATCTTAAATGTTAAAAAATATCAGAAAATTTTTTTTAAAAAAAATCATAAAAAAATTTGGAGCTCCCCTCAAAATTAACATTATTAAAAATAAAAAAAAAACTTAATCAATTTTTGAAAATTGTAAAAAAATATTTTTAAAAATGCAGCGAAACTTAAAAACAATTAAAAAAATTTAAAAATTCATAAAATTTTTAAAAATTGTTGGTTTAGAATTCTATATTTTTTTATATATAAAATCTTAGAATTTTATGAAAGTTTTAATAATTTTATGATATTTTTTAAAAATTTTATGGATTTCTTAAATTTTTAATAAAATTATTTATATTTTAAAGGCATTGTGAGTTTTTTTAGTTAAAAATATCATAAAATTCATTAAGAAGGGATTAGAGACCCCTCAATAAAAGAAGGCTAAAGGAATTTTTTTGAGTATTTGACTTAGGTTACGAGAGTAGGAATATTTTTTTCTTTTTTTCCAAAAAAATGAGGTTTAGTGTCTAGTTAATTTGCTGATTCATGGATCCATTTGACATTCTAATTATTCCATACATTATAATTTCATACGTAGACATAACTTTTAATTAATTATTTTTCTCGAGCCATACAAGGAGAAAACTTCTTATATGTTTCTATGCGGCATTATTTAACTACATCTATCCTAGTGAGCCAATTTTTAAATAATTTTATGTTTTTTTTTTTGCTAAAAACCTCAAAATTCCTTTAAAATATGAATATTTCATTAAAAATGTAAAAAAAAAAATCTTTGAAATTTTTAAAAATATATCATAAAGTTATTTCAAATTTTCATAAAATTTTAAGATTTTCTAAAAACCTAGAATTCCAAACAAAAGATTTTTAAAAATTTAATGAAAAATTTAAAATTGGTTTAAAATTTTTCTTACTTATAATTTAAAAAATATTTTTTTACAATTTTCAAAAAATAGATTAATGATTTTTTAAATTTTTTTAATAATTTTCCAAGCTTTAGATTTTCTTTTTTTTTATGATTATTTAAAATATCTGATATTTTAAAAGAATTAAGATATTCTTTTATTTAATTGACGTGTGGCATCGCGTCATTGGATGATTTAACTTTTTTAACAGAAAATATATAAGTGGGTAATGGGATGTAGAGAATGAAAGTACAAAGGCCAAATTGATAGAAAAAAATTAGTACAAATACCAAAATGATAATTTAACTATGATTCTAAATCCAAAAGAAATATTAATCCATTCTATTTTTATTTTGTCGAAAATGATACACTAACGGAATTATAGATGATGCATCCACTTGATACCTGTGGGGTCTTAGTGAACACGTAATACTATTAGTTTCCAATAGAAATGAAGACTCAAATTGGTTTTCAACTTTGCTATGAAAACTTAAGAAGAGAGGAAATGCGGACTTTTCAAAACACCCCCGGTCCTTTGTATTCCATGTTAAACCCGAGAGCTAACCCAATCATTTTGTAGGTTCTTGATGGCAAGCCCTACAACAGGACATGTGATCTCTACAGCTTTGGCATTTGTTTGTGGGAGATTTATTGCTGTGATATGCCTTATCCAGATCTTAGCTTTGTCGATGTGTCATCTGCTGTTGCTCGCCAGGTTAGTATGCATGTGTGTTATGCTCTATATGTGCTCACATAGTTCATTAAACGATTGAATCTATCTTGGGAGTCAAGCTAAGCGCTATACATGGTTTATTACCAGAATTTACGACCAGAGATCCCGAGGTGCTGCCCGAATTCTTTAGCAAGCATCATGCGGAAATGCTGGGATGCGAATCCAAAGAAACGTCCTGAAATGGATGAGGTAGTGAGAATGCTAGAAGCTGTTAATACAAGCAAGGGCGGAGGGATGATACCCGATGACCATACGCCAACTTGCTTCTGTTTGCTCCCTACTCGTGGTCCATGATTCTATTCTATTCCATTTTAGGTTAAAATATATCATAAGTCCTTATACTCTTCACAAATTTAGAATTTAGTCCATGTACTTTTATTTTCAGGAATTTCATTCCTCTATTTTTCAAATTTTGAAATTCAGGTTCAACTGTCAACACTAATACATTTTTTTGGTTAATTTTTTTAGTGTGACGTTTTGAAAAAAAATACTCACTTATTAGTCATGCAACTAAAAAATGACGTTGCAATAAATTTAAGTTTAAAAAACAATAATTGTACTATTGTTAACAGTATGATCTAAATTTTGAAATCTAAAAAAATAGAAAATTAAAGTCTTAAAAATAATAGTATAAGAACTAAAATTTAAATTTTTAAAAGTACAAGGACTTATGACATATTTTAACCACTATTTTACTGTATTTATTTATACTATTGGATTTAAAAATGGAGTCCTATACGATAAGTTCTTGGTATGTATTGTGTAACTCCCACATTTTTAAGTTTAACTGCCCCATTGATATTCAATTAATGACTTACTTTCAATTTGATTGTTGTTCTACGTAATTACCACCAAAAACTCTTTCTCTAAAACTAATAAATAAAACTCTAGTAGCATTTTCTTAATAAAAAACAAATTCATTTGCTTAAAATATTTTCTTAATTAGATAGATCAGGTTACTTGTCAAAACTCAAAGATTTATCTGATATTTAATATAATTTTAACAATGATATTAAATTTGAAAAATGCGTTTGGGAATTTTTTGAGAAAAATGTTTTCTATTTTTTATGTTAATTTTTATTTTTAGAAAATATTTTTCATTATTTAATTTTTGAAAATTGAAAGTATGTTAAATGAAAATGAAAATTGTTTCAACACAAAATTATGGGAGTTGCTTGATATGGCGGTTCACATTGAGAAGTTGCGGAGACCCATTTGTCTTGGTGGTTGGATGGTGCTCAAATTGTGATCTAAGCAACGTTCCTGCTGGTTATTCTCTTCCTTCCTTTCTATTGATGGAAAAAGACTTTTATTGTTACAATCCGTTTTTCAGTGGTATTAAAAATAGTAGTTTTGAAATCCCATTTTTGATAAGTGAGTTAGTAAATATTATTATTTAATATTTACGAGCTAGTATAAAGTTTAATTAAAGCTTAATCCATTAATTTTGTCAATTGGATAGTTAATTATGGTATAAGGACTAAATTGTAAAAATGGTAAAAGAGAGTCACTATAGATTTTTAAGTATCTTAAGGGTCAAAATAGCAATTGAACCATTATCCTATTATAGATAGTGGAATTTGATGGTGGAGTCCACTATGTTTTATTAATAGTTTTCTTAGGTTGAGTTAATCATGTTTTAAGTTAAATTAAACAAGATTAATTAACCTTAATTAAAGTATATAGGGGTGGTAATGCTTATCATCTTTGTGTTCCTTCTTCCCCAACTGAAACACAAAAGAAAACCTAGAGAAAAATAATTTTGGGAACTCAATGTATTCGGTCTCTGATTGGTAAGCCATTTTAAGTTCGTTTATTGTAATTTATATGTTTTTAAGGTCTCGGGAGCTTAATTTAACTAGCTCGTGTACCAATTTGTAAAACTATTAAGGTTTTTAAAACTTCCCATTGTTGAATGCTTGTTGAATTTTGTGTTAATTTTTTAGATTTTAAGCCTAAAAGTGAAAAAGGATTAATTTGTAAAGTGAAAGTTGTTAATTTTAAACATAGGGAATAATGTATAAAGAATTTGAAATTGATGTTTAATTTCTGTAATTTTAGATATTAGAGAGCTGTAGAAGGATAGAATTGAGATCGGTTTCAAAACTGAAGCTCAAATTTAAAAGTTATAACAATTTCAATTTTAGGAATTAAATTGAATAAAATGCAAAATTTTAGGGAACATACGAAAAATGAAATTGAACTATCATATGCATAAAATAGAATGTTATAAATTATTTGGAATTGATAATTGAAATGAATTATTATTATAGATCGGGAACTGAACCAACCGGAAAATAATCGAGGAAAAGGAAAAATTGCATATTAGTCTCAGAGATCTTGTTATTGTAGTTTTTGCCAGGTAAGTTCATATAGTGTAATTATATGTAATATTGATATAAATATGTTTGAATTATTAAATTGTTTGTATGTAAATGTAATTTTGAATTTATTACAATTTGGTACAAAAAGATGAGACATGGACTAAATTGTAAAGAAATATTTTGTAACGGCCCGTTTACAGTGAAATCGGAACAGTGGTTTCGGGACCACAAATTCGATGTTGTAAAATTTATTTTATTATATTTTTAATATCTATAGCATGTTTGAATTATGGTATAAAAATTTCGTAAGAAATTTTACCGTTTGTATGCTCAATTTGTGAAAAATGACTAAATCGCATAAAGTACGAAAGTTGTGTTCTATTAGCTAAAGGTTCTAAATAGCTATAGAACTTTAATTTAGAGGTCCTTATTGAGTAATTAGACCACTAATTTAGCTAGTGGATGCTCATGGAGTGTAATCATGAAATTTGTAAGGTTAGGTTGATATTAGGTAATAAATTGATAAAATAATAAAAATAAAAGAATAAGCTTCATCTTTCTTCATCTTCCACCGATTTTTCACCAAGAAAATAGCCATTGGAGAACTCAAAATTTCAGCAATATAAACCCTAGCATGTAAGTGATTCTTTGACCCGTTTTTGTTGATTTTTATGTTTTCGGGACCGTTGTAGCTTAATCTAGCTAAATGGAAGGTTAATTTGCATTATGGTTGAAAGCCTAGGGTTTTGCCATGAGAGATTTTTGGTTGTTCTTGAATTTTAATGGAAGAATATGAGTCTTTGTTGTTAATTAGACAACTTTTGTTAAGAGATTCTTAATGAAATTACAAATTAGGGGTTCATTTGAGAATTTTGAAACTTATGTGTTAAATTTATGAAATTGTGGAATGTATGGGCTGTTATAAACATATATAAGTCTTGGCTAGGCTTGGGTGTTGAGAAATTTGCATGAATTTCATTTTATGAGCCTAGGGACTAAATTGTAAAGAAGTCAAATGTTAGGGGAAAAATGGTAATTTTTCCATATTATAAAATTGGACTGAATTGAATAGAATAATTATTAAATTAGTTAAATTTGATATTATATAGATCAAGAAAAGCCACGTTCGGATTTAAACCGGGGAAAAGAAAAAGTATTGGATTGATCGGTCGACTTACTCCGTACTAATTCGAGGTAAGTTCGTATAATTACATTGTGTATTTATATACTTTAATTGAAATATATGTATGTGAATTTAGTAATTATGGTGTATAAATATTGAATGCATAGCTGATATAGTACTAAGAATACAGAGCCCCGTTTGAATCTTAGAATTTTGTAAAATACAATTGACATGTCATTAGGGTTACCGATTTTGGTTGAGATCCTGCATGTGTTGCGGACTCACCACAGCTTGTATGAGCTTACCGATTCTCATCGCGTAAGAGCTTATCGTATTTCAGCTCGAAGGAGCTTACTGATTATGGCTTGTAAAAGTATACATGTACAGGAATTGACGAATTTATCGTTCAGTACACTTTGCGTGTACCACCCGCGTATCTAACGGTATTCTAGATGGTTCAATGGGCATAGTGTTATTACATGATTATAAAAGTTTGATATGAAAAAGTACAGATATTTACATGGAAATGATTTATATTTGATATATGGATTCATAGCATAGATGTTACATGTACATGGAATTCAATTAATTGATAATTCATATATGATTTTCGGTTTTATGTGGATATATGACTAACATGATTATGGATTGTATGATTTGCTTTGGCCAAATTGAATTGAGTTATGCTTTGAGTTATTTACCTAAATTTGTGGTTATATGGTAAGTTTTATTCTATGATTTACGAACTTACTAAGCTTAATTGCTTACTCCGTTTATTTGTTCATGTTTTATAGTATTTCGGAAGCTCGCTTGATTCAGAAGTCGTCAGAGTTCGCGTCACACTATCGAATAATCATTTTGGTACTTTGGACTTTAAATTTTGAGTTAAATGGCATGTATAGGTATTTTGGCTAATATGGCCTATATGTTTTGTGGTGTAATTAGCAATCGATTTGGCTTGAAAATGATATATGTTTTGATATGTAATTAGATGTAGATGTCCTTATGATATATTGTGTATATTTTCTATGTGAAAGCCATGTTGATGAATTGGTATTGAAAGTGCCAAGTGGTTGAATTTTGAGAATGTTATGTATGCTAAGTTAGGCACAATGTCTCATACATGTAGTTGACCATTTAGGTAACCTTTGAAGTATGTTTGGTATGTTTTAAAGTGGTCGAATGAATATGTTTGTGATATCATGTTGTGGTTTAAATGTTCATGTTATAAACTTGATATTGGTTGGTTTTGAGTACCTATTTATGCCATGGTTGTATGCCAATTGATGTGTATAGGTTGGTACTAATGTGGGTGAGGAATATGGCTTGGAAAATGACCTATTTTTGTCCACATGGGCAGAGACACGGGCGTGTGTCTCAGCTGTGTGTCACACATGGCCAGGTGACACGGCCGTGTGTCCCATAATACTTCTTTTGAAACCAAGTCAGTAGCTTCACACGGCCTAGCACACGGGCGTGTGGCTTGACCGTGTCGCACAAGTCAGTATACCTATAACACCCCTCACCCGTATTCAACGTCGGAATAGGGTTACAGAGCATTATCAGACTTATAAAACAATTACACATACATTTCTCAAACATTTTTCACATTTCATGCAAACATCATTCAACATCAATCATAATGTCCCTAATACGAGCTTACAAGGCTCAAACATGCTTTGGAAGTGGTTCGGGACTAAACCGATAACATAGGAATCTTTTACGAAACTTATAAAAAAATTTAAACTGCAAGGGTCACATGACCGTGTGCCCCGGCCGTGTCACTCACGCGGCCAAGAGACACGCCCATGTCTTAGTCTGTTTGGACATTCGAAATGGGATCACATGGCCGTGTCCCAGCCCGTGTCTGACCCCGTGTAACTCTTTGACTTGGGTCACACGGCCAACACACACGCCCGTGTGACTCACCCATCTGCCCTAAAAATGGCCATACACGCCCGTGTGCTAGGCCGTGTTCTAGGCCGTGCCAAACCTATAGGGTATACTGACTTATGCCACACGGCCAATCACACGCCCGTGTGCTAGGCCGTGTGAAGCATACTGACTTGATTTCTAAATCAACACCATGGGACACACGGCCGTGAAACATAACCGTGTGTCACACACAGCTGAGACGCACGCCCGTGTCTCTGCCCGTGTGGACAAAGATAGGCTATTTACCAAGCCATTTCGCCACCCAGTTTGGTACACACCTACATCAAACCATTTGGCACCAATACAAGGCATAAATAAGCATTCTATTAACCTTATTCAAGCATAATCCCTACCATCTCAACACCAACCAATACAAATATATCAATACCATAATATACCATTCAATTTCATACCAAAACTCACTTGCACAACACATTCACATGCACTATTTCATCTAAACATTCCTTTGCCTAGAACCACAAGCATACCAATCTCAAATTCAACCATTAGCTACTCAAACTAATAATCCACAATCAACCATTCACAAAACAATATAAACCACATCATAAAATGGCATTAGCACACACATATATATACATCACCAACTAAGCCAAATAGGTCAACTTACATGGCCATATACAACATTATATACATGAAATTTATAAGCCAACACAAATGGCCAAATTCATAACAACACATATACCAAAATGACCAAAGTCCTTATACATTCCATATAACCAAAACACAATCTCAAAAGTACCAATTTGATAGTTGGATAGTGTGACGATTTCTCCGACGATCCCCGAGTCCGAGCTAGCTTTGAAGTCACTATAAAACATAGAAAAATAAACAACGTAAGCTTTATAGCTTAGTAAGCTCGTATGAAATAAACTTGATATAATCATAAACATATAATTCAACAATTGATTGTCAATACATGAATTCACATCAACTAACAAACCTTTCAATTACTCATTCACAAAACTATATATTTTCTTCACCATTTCTTCGATCCAAAGCTAATAAGGTTTCTGCACATACCTGTACCATCTCGTACAAATCTCATTCTCACCACATCATTCATTTACCCGTTGAACCATTCGGAATAAAAATCAGATACTCAGGAGTCTCACTTAATAAGTACCTATACCATGCCCGAAGCCAAATCAAGGTAACTTATATCCGAAGTACCTATACCATGCCCGAAGCCAAATCAAGGTAACTTATATCCGAAGCCAAATTTGTGTAACTCGCACCCGAAGTGCTAATATCATGGCCCGAAGCCAACTCAATGTATCCCCTAATGACATGTCACTAGTATCCTAAACTATTCTTACGGTTCAACCAGGATTTCGAATGCCGAGTTATCATCGAGTCATTGTCGAACTTATCTGAAGTCTCTTATTCACAACTTATACAATATCAAAGCATTTAAAATACATTTATAATAAAATTTATCACATACGAACTTACCTCATATGTGAAAATGACAAAATAAGTCGATTAGTCGATAACTTTAGTTTTTCCCCGATCTAGATCCGAATCGCTTTTCTTGATCTAAATATATTTAAAATTAACTTATTTAATAATCTTTCTATTCAATTTAATCCAAAACACACATTTAAGCACATTTACACTTTTCCCCCATAATTTCACAACTTTTACAATTTAGTCCTTATTTCACAAAATCACAAATTCATAAAAATTCAAGCATAACCCATGTTAGCCGAAATTCAATTAGATCCCTAGCAGCCCATATTTTTCATTTATTTCACATTTTAACCACTAAATTTACATATCTCACAATTTAGCCCCTAATTTGCATTTTCACTAAAAATCACTTAACAAAACTTGTATATCTATCAACAAGCATTCATAATATATCAAGAAACTTCAAAATACGTGCTTATTCATCAATGGAAATATTCAAAATCTTTAACAGTTTTGCAAAATAGTCCCTGGGCTAGCTAGACCTAGTTGCAACGATCACAAAAATATAAAATCATTAAAAACGGGACAAAATACATACCTAATTGCCAAGATTGAAGTTGCCAAATTTCAAAACCTAAAAATGGTTGTTTTCTTTGTTTAAATCGGTTGGAAGAAGAAGATTATGATGATAATGGCTTTTGTTTTATTTATTTTAAGTTTATTTACATATTTACTTATTTAACCTTGACTATTAACCATTAAAACATTTATTAATATGTCCAAATATGTCCACTCACCATTATAATGGTCTAATTACAACATAAGGACCTCCTCTATAAAGTTCTATAGCTATTAGACACCTTTAGCTAATAGAACTCAAGTTTTACACTTTACGCGATTTAGTCCTTTTTATCAAATTAAGCACTCAAATGATAAAATTTCTAAACGAAACTTTCACACAATCATTCAATCATGCTGTAAACATTAAAATAAAAATAAAATAATTATTTTGACTTCAAATTTGTGGTCCCGAAATCACTGTTCTGATTTAACTAAAAACGGGCTATTACAATACCTTCTAGTTTTCACACGGCCTAACACACGGTGTAACAGCCCGATTTAGGGGTTAGTCAGAAAAATGGTTTCGAAACCACTAATTTGAGACCATAGAAATTATTTTTAATATTATTATATGTGTTATATCATGATTATATGAGTGCATGAAAATTTTGGTGCATTAATTTTGGTGATTTCATGCTCAATTGTGAAAAAGGACTAAATCGCATAAAGTGTAAAAGTTTTATTTTACAAGCTAGAGGTGTCTAATAGCTATAGAATATTAAATTGGAGGTCCTTAATGTGTAATTAGGCCATTGGGGAAGTGATGGCCGGCCATAGGGACAAGAAAATTAAATGGGTCAATGGTTAGGTGAGTTTTGGTGACTTAATGAATAAAATAAGAGAAAAATAAAGAAAGAAAAGATATCATCTTTTCTCATTCTCCCTACCACCAAAAATTTCAGCAAGAGAAGGGGTTTAGAAGCTTGAAAATTTTTAGCCACTTCAATCTTTACAAGTAAGTGATTTGATGATCATTTCTTGATAATATTTGTACTTTTGGAACCCCTAAAGCTTAAGCTAGCTAATGAGGGGACTATTTTGCAAAATGGTTGAAAACCTAGGGTTTTTAAATGTGAGCATTTATGTTGTTTCTGCATTTTTATGAAAGAATATGAGTCCTAGTTGTTAGATAAATAACTTTTGTGAAAGGTGTTATCATGAAAACACCTCAAAGGACCTTTTTTGTAAAGGTTGTAAAATAAGTGGTAAATGTGTGAAATGATGAGTGTTGAGGGTTGCCATAAGTGTAATAAATGTTCACCTAGGCTCGTTTAAGGAAGAAATTGGGTTAGAATTGATTTACGAGCCTATGGGTAAAATAGTCATTTTGTGAAAGTATAAGGGCAAAATGGTAATTTTGCCAAAGTATGATTATTGAAATATGTTGATTAATGTGATAATTAAATGAGATGAATTAATATTATAGATCAAGAAGAACGAAAAATTAACCTTGACCGAGGGAAGGGCAAAGTATCGGATTAGATCGACAATTTGGCCTATTTTGAAATCGAGGTAAGTTTGTGTGTAATAAGTTCAACATCATGCTAGTATGATTTAAAATGTTTGATATTTGTGAAAATGTATAATATTTCTATGAATTTAAGCAATGATGTTGAATGGGAAAAATGATGAGAATTGTGATGTTGAAGTCCCGGTTGGACTTTAATAAATGAGAGAATAATGTCCACAAGACTTGAGATGGGTAAGGTCCCGTATAAGACCGTGTCTGGGACATGGCCTCGACACCGAATTGAGATCCCGTATAAGACCATATTTGGGATATGGCATCGGCATTGAATATGAGGATCGTATAAGACCATATCTGGGATATGGCATCGACAATTGATTAGAAATCCCGTATAAGACCATATCTGGGATATGGCATCGGCATCTAGAGGTGACCCCATGTAAGACCACATCTAGGACGTGGCATTGGCGTCGTATTCATGTGAATGATGATGATCATGTATCCTTGAGTATCCCAAGTTATTCAATAGGATAAATAGTTAAGCTTATAATTGAGCTGAAATTAGTGTTAAAGCTATGTGATGAAGTGATACAGGTATATGTAAGTAATTCATGAGAATGGTTTACGAGATGTGGCACGATATGTAATTGGTGAGGGTAAGCATGAGTAAACTATGGCAATGTGCTTAAGACTTTGTGTCTTTCTTCAACGAAATTAATGGATGACATTATGCGTTTTATGGTTGTTACTTATTTCATGCAAACTTACTAAGCTTTATGCTTACCCATCTCATTTCCCTTTTCCTTGTAGTATTGCCAAGCTAGCTCGGGAATTTGTGGAACATCGGAGTTTAGAAATCACACTATCAACTTCTTTTTGGTATAGCAAAGTTAGATTCATTTTGAGTATGGCATGTATAAGACTTGGTCATTTTGTTATGTCATATTTGTTAGCCAAAGTGTTGGCTATTAATGTTGTTCAATTCATTTTGTAAATGGTCATTGGAAATTGGCCAATACTTGACAAGTTCATATATTCAATGATGATGAAATTCATGAAATGCATGCTTGTGTGGATGTTTTGGTTTTAAGTTCTTAGAAGTGCCTTATGGCCATGTTATATGTTGAATTGATTTGGTATAAGTGTGGTTACTTTGTAGGGTGGCAAATGGCTTGGTAGATAGCCTTATAATTGTCCACACGGGTAGACACACGGGCGTGTGTCTAGGCCGTGTGTGACACACGGTCAGCCCCATGGGCGTGTGGAGAGGCCATGTGTCCCCATGCATGCTAGGATTGCAAGTCAGTATGCTCAGTAGTAACCACACGGGAAGAGACAAGGCCATGTGTCACAACCGTGTGGGAGACACGGCCATGGACATGGGCGTGTGCCCAAGCCGTGTGAAGTCTGCACTTGGAATTAGGAATTTAATTTGCCACACGGCCGAAGGACACAGGCGTGTGACATTTATGGGATGATGACGTCAGAAACAGAATGTCAAGGTTTTTTCACACGGGATAAGACACGGGCGTGTCGAGGCCGTGTGGGGGACATGGGCCAGGGGCACGGACGTGTGTCCGGTCGTGTGAAAACCCCTGTAGGTTCGAATTGAAAATAAAATATTTGCACACGGGTATGGAACACGATCATGTGATATGCCACACGGGCGTGTTCCCTCTTCCACACGGGCGTGTGGCCCTGTTTTATGTCAAATTTATCTAAGTGTTCAAAAGTTTCAGGTTTGGTCCTGATTCATTCCGAATGCAAGTTTAGGGTCTCGTAGGCCTATAATAAGGATATTATGAACTAGAATGAAATGTTTTAATTTGACATGAAGTTCTTATGGGTCGATATTGTATTATTGAGCAAGTTAAGTACGGTGATGCCTCGTACCCGGATTATGTGACGAATACGGGTAAGGGGTGTTACACACGGCCTGGCACACGGGCGTGTGAGGCCATTTTGAAGGGTACACGGCCTGGCACACGGGCGTGTGGTCTGGCCGTGTGGCCCAAGTCAGTGAGTTGCACGGGGTTGGACACGGCCTAAGACACGGGCGTGTCCCATAGCCACACGGGCGTGTGACCCCTGCACTTTGAAAAAAAATTCTATGTTTTCTTAAAAATTCGTAAAGAACTCGGTTTAGTCCCGAACCACTTTTAATGTCTATTTGGGGCCTCAAGGGCTTGTATTAGGGATTGTATAAATGTATTTGAATGGTTTTTGATATGAATGATAAATGTATATGAAATGTATGATTGTTTGACTTATAAGTCTGGCAATGCTCCGTAACCCTGTTTCGGCGTCGAATACGGTGTAACAGCCCGATTCAGGGCCTAGTCAAAATAGTGGTGTGAGACCACAAATCTGAGTTAGTAAATTGAGTTCTTAAGGTTTATGACATGTTTGCATGATAGTATTAAAGTTCCATGTAGAAATTTTGTGAAATTGACATGGAATGATCAAATAGGACTAAATTGCAAAAGTTGCAAAATATGAGTTTCTAGAAGCTTTTTGTATGAAATAGCTTTAGAATATTAATTAGAAGTCCTTATATAGAAATTTTCCCAAATTATAAGTTTTGGACAAAAATGGACATGAGTTAGTAAATTGTAAATTTTTAAAGAGAAGGGCATTTTGGTCATTTACCAATTAAATGATTAAAATAGGAAAAAGATGATAAAAATTTCATTCATCTTCTTCCTTGTGCCGAAAATTGGGAGACTCCATAGCTAGGGTTCTTCAAATTTTTGAAGCTTGCACGTAAGTCATCCTAGCCCCGTTTTTAATATTCTTCGTATTTTTGTAGTCCTCGTATTATGAATTAGCTATTTTTAGCTATAAGATGAGCTAAGAAGCATGTTCAAAAATCTACCCATGTGTATCATGCATGTAAAATGATATTTTATGGAAGATTATGGGAGTTTGATGTTAGATAAACATCTTTTCCTTAGTGAATTTCATGAAAAATGATAGTATGGACTAATTTGTAATAGTTATGAAATTGGTCATACCTATTAGAAATAGTGAGAATTGATGATTGTTATAGTAGAGAAAATGAATCAGCTAAACATGATGTTTAAGAAAGTTGAATGAGAATTATTTTACGAGCCTAGGGGCAAAAGTGCAAATATGAGAAAGTTTAGGGGCAAAATTGAGTTAAGAGTCAATTTAGTCAATATGAGTATTAAATGATCTAATTATTATTATAGATCAAGAAAAATGAAGCCCAGATCGAAACCGAGGCAAGAACAAAGTCGATGACTAAATTGCATATCTACATACATTTTGTACATTGAGGTAAGTTTGTATAATTTCTAAGCTTTATGATTATTATCATTGAATTGCTTAGTATAATGTACATTATTACCATAGAAATGCTTATTGCTATGTTAAATAAAGAAATTAATGAGATTAAGCATGAGAAAGTCCCCGTGAAGTTGAATTACTTAGGATACTCGATCTACCACACGAGATAAGAAAGTCCGTATAAGACCAAGCCAAGGCATGGCATCGGAAATCAAGCAAGTTATCATGTAAGTCCAAGACAAGTCTTGGCATTGAAGATTTATTATGAGATGAAGACCCATGTAAGCCCAAGCCAAGGCATGGCATTGGTGAGTCTCCAAGCAAATATGTCATGTAAGTCCAAGACAAGTCTTGGCATTGAAAAGCTATCATGAGGTAGAGATTCCATGTAAGTCCAAGCCAAGGCATGGCATTGGTGAGTAACAAGAAAGATTTCATGTAAGTCCAAGCCAAGGCTCGTCATTAACCAGTTCATGAGTAAAGATACCAAGTAAGACCATGTCAAGACATGGAAATGGTAAGTTCCCAAGGGAACACACAAGGAAGACTTTGAGTAAGTCCATGTCAAGACATGGCATCAATACCAAGATGAGAGATCCCATGTAAGACCATATCGAGGATATGGCTTTGGCATTGAGTTATGTGGGATGAGATTCAGTATCCTCGGTTATTCGCAGAAATTCATCGGGCAAATGAGTAAAGTTAGAAAGACAAGTAAGAAAAGCTATTATCAAGTTAGAAATGAGTATTACTCATATTATGAATGATGAACTAGAGATTATAATTATTATTGTAGAGTATGCTGATCTATGTGATCAAGTGATATAGGTACCTTGTTTACCTCACGAGTATGAGACTAGTAAGTATCATGAGATATGTAAGAATCAGTATGAGTAAGTAAGCTTAAATAGCTGAAATTTATGATACCATTGTTTATGTTAAATGGGTTATATTGAGCAAATATGTTGCTATGTGCATTATATGCAAACTTACTAAGCTAAATGCTTACGTCCTTTATTCTTTCTTTCCATGTAGTCCCGCCAAGCTAATCTCGTGGATCATCGTCATCGGAGCTCGGAGCACACTATCAATCGCTATTTTGGTATAGCCAAGTTGTTTATATTAAGTATGGCATGTATAGGAAACATTTCATTTTGAGTTATGTTTTAAAACTAGCCAAAGTGTTGGCTATCAAGCTTAGTATTCTTTTTGTATATGGCCAAAGAGATGAGTCATGAATGATTAAGTATGTATGTTTTAATCTATCAATGAAGTATGCATCCTTGTTCATGTTAGATGTAATACTTGAGTTGTTGAATTGAGCACGAGTTTGGTCTTGATTTCAGGGTGGCAATTGGCTTGGTAAATAGCCTCTAAGTGCCCATTACAGATGGACACACGGGCGTGTGTTCAGCCGCCGTGCACCCCGCACCTTTGTATCTTAAGTCGAGAATAGACCACAGACTAGTCACACGGGGGTGTACCTAGGGCATGTTGGATTAATCAGTGTTGGCCACGGACTTGCTACACGGGCGTGTGTCTAGACTCTAGGCCGTGTTAAGGTAGTTAGTGTGCACCACGGGTGGTAAGCACGGGCGTGTGCCTTGGCCGTGGGGCATTGGCAGAATACTGGGGTTTTAGGCACGGTTTGGGGCCACGGGCGTGTCCAGGCCGTGTGTAATTTGCCAGTATCCACCACGGGTGAAAGACACGGGCATGTTTTAGGGGTGCACGGGCGTGTCCCAAGTCACACGGACGTGTGACCCCTGTTCGAGAGAAAGTTTCCAGATGAGTTTCGAAATTTTCGGGACGTAATTCTGAGGCCTCGTAGGCCCATGAAATGTCTGATTTGTCTAAGAAAGAGAAGTTTTTAATTCGGAACGAATTTTTATAGCCCGTAAGTACATGTTTAAGTGAGTTCAAGCATGGTAATGTCTCGTATCCAGTCTTAGTCTCGGACTCGGGTATGGGGTGTTACATACGGGTTAGGGGTGTTACATATTTTATGATGGGATGATATGTATATGATGATACTACAATGACTTAAATGTTACGAATACATTGTTAATTCCCACGTGAACTTAGTAAACGATTAGGATACGATTGACATGTCAATAGGGTTAGTTGCGCGCTTGTACAGGTTTAACACTTTTTTCCTCTCTGTTCAGCACTTCGGTGCTCTCTACTTAGCACTCTTGTGCTCTCTGTTTAGCACTACAATGCTCTCTGGTGTGGTGTAGTTACCCGTGTATTCGAGTTTATTTACTAGATTTGTAACACCCCTTTGTCCGACAATTCGACCAATGAACTGTGGTGGTACCAGAATAAATGAGGTCGATACGCAAAAATAGGAAAATCAAGGTTTCATTTATCAAGTTATACAGATAGATGGTAGACAGCGAACAAGTCATGAATGATGCTTAGTGAACTTGAATTTGTGGCACAAGCCAGAAGAAATAATATGAATACGTAATATCAATTATAGAATGAAATTTGATGTTCAGCGAAGTGCCACATTTGAATAGCTTATACAAAAGAAAACTAGACTTGGGTGCGAACCAAATTCATCAAAGTATAAAATAAAACAATAAGTTGGCCAAACCTATGAACTACCCCAATATGTACATGTTACAAAATTTAAACAAAGAAGTGGCTGACAAATGAGGCCCCGGTCTGGCTAAGTCCTTTTTTTTTAAGTTCAAAGTGTGACCTAAGGTACCTGAAAAAAGAATGAAGGAAACTGAGTAAGTTCAAATTGCACATAGTGAGTTCCAGGAATTATAACCTTCTAATCAAAGGTTAATAAATTGATAAAAAAATAGACCTTTCAAGCATAACATGTGAACAACCAAAACACACAAACATGCTAGTTACATCTACCATTTCAAGTTGCGTATATTTAGCACGCCAAAAGCTAACAAGATAGAAAGCCAACTTAGTAGAGGAACTTGTAACACCCTTCATGTAGCACCCTATCCCCGGTTTAATCGCCTGATTGGCCTGTTATACACGTGGCACAATATGATTGGCCTTTTATATACGTGGCATAATCTGATTGGTAGAAATTAAAAACTTAATAGTGTTAGTCAGGTATATAAAAAAAGTACTAAATTGGCTTACGGTTTCAAAGTTTAGGCACCAATTAGGTCCAAAAAAAGTTTAGATAACAAGTAGGTACAAGTTGCCAAGTTCGGGTACCTCCGTATATATTAACTCATTGTATAAAGAAAAAGAGTTAATATGTAGTTTTCCACTTGAATTTGGCCAAAAGTACCAAATTGGTACCTAAACTTTTTTTTTGTACGTGGTTGGTACTTGAATTTGTTTTCCGTCACTTAGGTTGGTACCTCCGTACTAACATCATTAGTTTGTGCTGATGTGACACTGATGACCAATTTTATAGTGACATGTGGCAATCTATCAATATGACACGTGGCATACATAAATTAAAAATATTTTAAAAAATATAAAATTAATTTAAAAAAGTATAAGTTATTGAGCAAGCTCAAATACCAACTAGATACTTTTTAAACAAGTTCATATATCAACTAGTTACTTTTGGACAAGTTCAGGGGCACACTACATTCGAACTCTTAAAAAATTAACGATGTTAACAAATTGAAATAATGTGTGACAGGATACAAATTCAACTTCCAACTAAGTAAAAAAAAAGAATTCAGATATAACTAAATATTTTTAGAGAAATTTAAAAGATAAATTAAGTATTAATCCAAATGAGAATTATAGTTAATGAATAAATTTTTATTAAAGAAATTGAAATTGAGATGTACACCGAATTTCAAGACTATTTTTTTAAATTGGATAGGAGACGATTCAATTAAAATTAAAAATTCCAATAAAACTAAAAGGCCCCAAATCTACAATTAACTGGGGACTAAATTACCTAAACAGGCCCTTTTTCTGCATATTTACGAAAATGGGTCGATTATACCATTATTTACCGAAAAGGGCCATTTTTTTGCAAAACGCACTTACGTGGCTGCATTTTAGGGGGGAAAAACAGAAAATCGCTCCCTTGAGGAAGCGTTTTCCACCATATCAGCAAAACTCACTTACGTGGAAGCGTTTTGCTGATGTGGCAAAAATGCTTCCTCAAGGGAGCGATTTTCTCCGTGTTTTTAGATGTTAGGGATATTTGCATGTTTAGTCCCTAGTGTTTTTTAGAAACCCAAACAAACTAGGATGAGCATTCAATTAGCTGATAAAACTATTAGAATTCCTAGGGGTATAATCAAAGATGTGCTAGTGAAAATTGATAAATTCGTATTCCCAGTAGACTTTGTCGTTTTAGACATGGATGAGGACAATAGTATCCCCTTAATTCTAGGAAAGCCCTTTTTAGCAACTACCAGGACTAAAATTGATGTCGACGCAGGTGAACTCATACTCTGTGCAGGTGACGAGACAGTCACTCTTCAGGCTCTTGACTCAGCTAGGACATCGAGCAATCAAGGTGAGAAAATAAATTCTATTAATGACCATTCGATTAAACCTTCTTTTTAGGAAGCACCGCAGAACTACACACCCGAGCCAGATCCTACATCTCATAACAATAAGGAAATAACTCAAGAGGATCGAAGGCTTCAAGTTGATGACCTAGACGAGTGGAAGATGCATTTCAAGGAAAAACTAGGGATGCACGAAGCAGAACCAATGCCACTCTACGAGACAGACAAATTCAAAATAGGAGATCATGTATTGTTAGATAAAGCAGACCCTCAAATATCTCCTCCTGACCCTAATACAAACAAAGAAATCCCTTTTAGGGTAATCAAGGTTTTCCCATACGGAACAGTCGAGGTAAGTAATCCTATATTTGGCACTTTCAAAATAAACGCTACTCGACTTGAACTATACACGGATAATAGTACAGATAGCATGAGGAAAGATGTTCAACTCTTCAAACCACCCTGATTATGCGAATGAGAGGTAAGTCTAGCTTAAGACTTTAAACGAGCGCTTCTCGGGAGGCAACCCGAGCACTAACACTATTAATTTTTACTTTCCTTTATTTTTATTTCTATTTCTACTTCAGCATCTATTTATAAGCTAACCAAAAGTGCAGATTTCCATACCACACGGCCGTGGCTGTGGCCGTGTGGACACTACGGATTTTCATACTGACATAGCAGAGGAAGTACGAGCCAATGACGAAAGATTCCTAGATCATGGACGACTCTAAATTTCCACGGCCGTCTGATATGGCCGTGGCCGACACTGAGAGAAGTCACACGGGCTCCAACTAACTTGCCACGGCCGTGTGATACGGCCGTGGTCGACACTGTTTGATTCTACACGGGCGTGGTGACCCGAACATGGGCGTGGGAGAAACGAGAGAAGCATAACACGGCCGTGCAACACGGCCATGTGACCCAACACGCCCATGGTACACGGGCGTGGGAACGTACCAGACTTGAAATTTCTATTTAAAACATCCACCCCTCCCATCCCTTCCATCCCATTTTTTTTCCCTTCCTTTCTCAGACCTCTCCCTACTTTTCTTCTCTAGTCATTCCCCAAACCCTTGACCTCCACCACATCTATGTCGAAGAAGCAGAAGGATCCAAGCACAGTCTCCCTGTGGGAGACCGGTCTACATAAGTTCATGTCGGCCGCTTCAGCTACTAGACAAGCCAAGGGTCTTTGAGGCCATTTAATTTTCTTCTTCTTTACTCTTCTCCTTTATTTTCCTTATCTTTACTTCTCTTCTGCTTAATTTAATTTAATTTAATTTATTTTGATTTCTTAGTCTTAGGTTCTTCAGGCTGCTTGGGAATCACGCCACAACGACCCTAATATCCACCCCTACAGAAATGTCTTCCTCCAACGCAGCCTGAATATTGTGACCCCATAAAAAATTTAGGGAGTTTCACCTCTAACCCTATCTTTTGATTTTCTATATCTATATCTATCTTTGTACATTGAGGGCAATTTACATCTTAAGTGTGGGGGGGTGAACCTAAAAAGTGCCTAACTTTTTTTATTATTCTCAAATCCCTGAGTTAGTTCTTGTTCTTAAGTATGAAGAGGTGTCAACAATATTAATCCTGAATTATGTCTTGTTTCTTAGAGTAAATTTCTCATATTACTGTTAAAATGAAATTTCCTATGATTTATGATTTTTATTGATATATTTTAGATTAAGTCATTGATAATTGTGCATTGATGATTAAACTTTAAGATACTAGAGAGTCAAGCATGATAAGTCTATTTTTCAGAATAAAAAAAATTATTTTTTTTAGGTTGTCGACCTGAATTTGAATATTACTTTGAAGTTTGAAATTTACGAGGTTGACATCAAAAAGCCATAATTTTTTGGTGAGATTTTGAGCCTTATAGAGCATATATTCTTTTTCTTGCTCACTTTATTGATTATGAGTGTGTCAACATTGATTTGTTATTCTAGAACTTGCATCGTTTATACATGTCGAGACCACACCTTTGATTTGATATACAAAGATGATGAAGGCACTTAGGTTTTAACCCACTTACTCCACTAAAAGCCTACCCTCACAATTAACCCCTAGTGAACCCCTTTTGATCCTAACAACCCTTTTTATTGACTCACCCACTAATTTTAAACCAAAACCCTTTGTATTTGTTATCACCATTCTTCTTGACTACCCTTTTTGTCGAGATTTGATTTTGAGCAGTTGCCTAACTATGTTCTATATTTCAGTTGTTAAAGTACTTTCTTATTATTGTAAATATTTAATGATTTATTCTTAAAAAAAATGATGAAGTATATTCATTATTAGTTTTATTAGTCTTATAATTAAGTGAGCTTACATATTTAAATTTCACATCTTGAATAAAAATCTCGTATTATTAGTATTACAAGTTTATGTAATTATTAAGGATTAGCTCATTTTTCTAATTAGGTAAATTGTCAAGTTAATCTCGATTCTAACTCTCTAATTCAGCCTTTATCCACACCTTTAACCAAGCCCCGTTACAACCCTGTTAAAGACCTTTTGATTTGTGTATCATCTCATATTATAGTGGTGGAGATTTGATTTGCATGCAAGCCTATGGGATTAACTTTTCATGTTTGACTTATGAGTGCTTTTTCTTGAACCTTAAACACCTCGAGTGATTTGAGTGAATCTTTTGCGAGGATGTCAATCCTTGTCGATTTTGAATCAGAGGTAATTATTTAGATAAGGGGAAACACCTATGTTTTCATGCTACATAATGTATGACTTAGATTGTTTGAATCTTTAGGACTCTTTGAGTTGAATTATCCATGTATAAATCATCTATGAATTATGACAAAACATTATGGATGAATATTATGAATCGAGGAAGTTTGTTTTAATTGTAAGTTGAGAATTTTGCTTGAGGACAATCAAAAGCTTAAGTGTGGGGGTATTTGATAAACCGTAATAGTAACATATTTTAAGCCCACATTTAGCATGCTTTTGGATTATTTAAGCCTTGAATTATGTAATTTGGTGCTCTTAATCCTTTGTTTTCATGTTTTATACTCAGGAAAGCACCGTAGAATGAAAAGAACGAGAAATGGGATTAAAACAGACCAAATGGGCCAAATCATGAAATTGACACGGCCTGGGCCCAAGACCACACGGCCGTGCGTCATTGATGGACTCGAACACAGTCTGGCCATGATTCACACGGGCGTGTGCCAAGGGCGTGTCCCTGCCGTGGCAAAGAGAAATTCTATTCGGATTAGGATACTTAGAGGCGAAGTAACACATTCTGAAGCCTATATAAACACCCTAAGTATGACCTAAAAGGGGGAGTTCGACGGGAGTCGACAGAAGCCTTCTGTCGGGGCGTCCAGCTAGGCCAAAGAGGGCAGATTTGTGGGAATTTACTCGAAGAAAGCCAGTTGATTCATCTCAGGAAGCCGGAGTCACAATCAAGAGGAAGATATTCTCTTCAATTCCTTCAGGGGGTTTTAGGGTTTTTCTTATGTTTTGTTTTATCTTTTCTTCTAAGATGTTTTCTTTTATCATTATGAACTAAACTCCTCAGATACCTGAGGGGGATGAAACCTAAGATGAATCTTGTTATTGTTTTCTGAACTATATGATAAATACTTGATTTGTTCTTAATTATGTGTTCTTAATTCTTGTTTTGATATTTCAGGGATATTGATTCAAGTTTGATGTGCTTAGGTGGAGGAGCAAAAGTCCCTACCTAAGAGTAGATCTAGCATAATTAAGCGGAGTTGATCGCACGCCTAGACATAGGGTGACGAGATTTTGCCGGATTAGGGTGAAACCTAATATGGGAGTCCATAGATCGAGTTAATGTAATTCTAGGGGTTTTAATTAGAAAGAGATTTCAATTAATCAACCTAGGGTTAGACGTTAGTAGCCTCGACAGAGGTATTAATATAACTTAGGGAATCCTACGGAACAAGTCAAGTGAATAAATTGTCTGGTTCAGTGTTAGATAACAAGTGAAGTCTAGGTGGATTCTTCCTCGGGTATTGTCTTAATCAATTGGTCTTTCCCACAAGTATTTTCCCAAATTCATTCTTCTTTGTCTTAGAGTCTTTAGCTTAGTAGTTAGTTAATTTAGATTAAACGAAAATTCCCTTTATTTTAGGCTAGATAATAAAAAGAAGGTTAGTATTAGTACTTTTAGTTCCATTGGGTTCGACAATCCGGTCTTGCCTTGACTATACTACTGTTCGATAGGTGCGCTTGCCTCAAATTGTTGTCATAGTTAGTTTCCAGGTTCGATCATTCTCTTTATAAATTTTAAAACTTTGACAAGTCACAGCGATCAATGACCCTGGTACGATCCAATTCCGTCTCGGAGGCATTGTACGAGAACTGAATGTATCGCAATTCGAGGCCACATTGGGACTCTATACCGACAAATTTATGGAGGAGAATGATCTCGCGAATCTCCATCGCCATATCCATAACACCCCCACGAGATGTTGGTACAACATAGCCCCTAACAACGCCACTTATGACCCCAGTCGCTCCAAGGTGACGGCTCTCGCCCCATCCCTAAGGTACATACACGCTATTTAGCTCATACACTGATAGGTAGGCAAAAGAGCACCGGCGTTGTCAACACTCACGATGCCTACTTCCTATGGTGCATGGCAAATGGGCACGTTTTCGACCTAGCCTATTTCATAGCTTGTGCCATTCAACATCAGACGGAGCAACATAGGAAAGGGGTCATATCTATGGGTCCATACATCACACGCTTGGCTCGATATTTCGGGCTCCTCAACACCGCCGCTCAGACCTCCTCACTCACACTGATAGGTCAGATGTCCCCACAGGGCATCCAGATGATGCTACACATGAGGATGATCCAACGTCGACGTGGGACCGATCCTCCCCAATATTGACTAGCACCTCCCACCGACGAGGAGGATCCTGCGGACATTACTGACGATGTCCCCCCACCACAGGAAGCACCACCACCAAGCCAGCGACTAGTTCATGCGGCTGCGTCACTCTCAGACATCTCTGCACGCCTCACTCAATTCGAGCATTACTTTACTCAGTAATTCAATGACACCACTCAACGATTTGACGGCATTGAGGCGACTCTTCAGCAAAATTGTCATCACTTCCACATATCGCCGCCCCCACCACCTCGCGATCCAACCGATGATGAGGACTTTGGAGTCCTTTTTATTTTTAGTTCTATCTTTATTTATTTTTATTTTTTTATTTTTGCTTTTATTTGATTTTATGTAACCTTTTATTATAATTTGCTAGTTCACATTTTTACCTTCTATTTTGCTCAAAACTTTTATTAGTATAAGTCTAAATTCTTTTACCTCCGACTGTTTAATTTTTGAGTAAATATAAAAACGAACCCCCCTAAAAAATTATTGATGACTATGCAGTTCTAAAAAATTCAAGGTGCTACTAAGGAACTGGAATATTTTCACATATCTTCACCTCTGTTTAGTTCATCCACTCCATCCCTACAAGCTTTACTCTCAAGGAATCCATCCAAAAATTCAGGGAGTTTCACTTCTATCCCTATCTTTTAATTTTCTACTATATTGTTCTTTGTACATTGAGGGCAATGTACATCTTAAGTGTGGGGAGGTGAATCTTAAAAGTGCCTAACTTTTTGCATTATTCTCAAATTCTTGAATTATGTCTTGTTCTTGAGTAATTTTCTCATATTATGATTAAAATGAAACTTCCTTTGATTTATGATTTTCATTGATATGCTTTGGATTAAGTCATAGTTAATTGTGCAGTGATGATTTAAACTTTAGGAGACTAGAGAATCAAGCATGATAAGTCTATTTTTCAGAAGTAAAAATTTTGTTAGGTTGTCTACCCTAATCTAATTATTACCTTGAAGTTTGAAATTTACAAGGTTGATATCAAAAAGCCCATAATTTTTTGTGAGATTTTGAGCCTTTTAGAGCATATTCTTTTTCTTGCTCACTTTATTGATTATGAGTGTGTCAACATTGATTTGTTATTCTAGAACTTGCTTCGATTATACATGTCGAGACCACACCTTTGATTTGATATACAGAGATGATGAAGGTACTTAGGTTTTAACCCACTTACTCCACTAAAAGCCTACCCTCACAATTAACCCCTAGTGAACCCCTTTGATCCTAACAACCCTTTTATTGACTCACCCATTAATATTAACCCATAACCCACTTTGTATCTGTTATCACCATTTCTCTTGACTACCCCTATATCAAGATTTGATTTGATCGGTTACGTAACTATTTTCGTTATTTCAGTTATTAAATTCTATCTTATTATTATTGTACTTGATTTGTTCTTAAAAAAAACGAAGTATATTCATTATTAGCTCTATGTTATTTGAGCTCAAACTATTAATTTCATTATCTTTAGAAGAAGCTCATGTTATTAGTATTAAGTTTCCGTGATGTAATTATTTACTATTAGTACAACTTTTTAGTTAGGTAATTTTTCAATTCAGTCTCGATACTAACCCTTTAATTCAAGCCTTTATCCACACCTTTAACCCAAGCCCTGTTACAACCCATAAAAGATCTTTTGAATTGTGTATCATCTCATATTATAGTGGTGGAGATTTGATTTTCATGCAAGCCTATGGGATTAACTTTTTGTATTCGACTTTTGAGTGCTTATTTTTGAACCTTAAACACTTTGAGTGATTTGAGTGAATCTTTAGTAAGGATGTCAATCCTTGTCGATTTTGAATCAAATGTAATTATTTAGGTAAGGGGAAACACCTATTTTTCGTACTATAAAAACTATGACTTTGATTGTTTGAATCTTTAGGAACTTTCTGGTTAAGTTATCAATGTATGAATTACCTATGAATTATGATGAAACACTGTTGACGAAGTTTATGAATTAAGAAAGTTCGTTTTAATTGCAAGTTGAGAATTTTGCTTGAGGACAAGCAAAAGCTTAAGTGTGGGGGTATTTGATAAACCGTAATAGTAACATATTTTATCTCCACATTTAGCATGCTTTTGGATGATTTATCCCTTGAATTATGGAATTTGGTGCTCTTAATCCTTTAATTTCATGTTTTATACTCAGGAGAGCATAGGAGGATGAAAAGAACGGAAAACGGGCTTAAAACGGGCCAAATGGGCCAAAGTAGGAAATCAACACGGCCTGGGGTTTCACCACACGGTCGTGCCTCTTTAGCAGACCCAACCACGGCTTACAACTCGATTTACACGGGCGTGTTGCACGGGCGTGTCCCTGCCATAGCAAAGAGGAATTTCATTCGGAATAGGGTACTTAAACGCAAAGAAAGCCTTTCCAAAAGCCTATATAAACACCCTAAGTACAACCTAAAAGGGGGATTTTGTCAGGGGCGCCCAGCTAGGCCAAGGAGCCAAGCCAGAGAGGTCAGAATCGTGGGATTTACTCGAAGAAAGCCAGTTGATTCATCTCAAGAAGCCAAAATCATACTCAAGACGGCGAATCTCTCCTTCAATTCCTTCAGGGGGTTTTAGGGTTTTCTTATGTTTTGTTTTATCTTTTTTTCTGAGATGTATTCTTTTATAGTTATGAACTAAACCCCTCAGATACCTGAGGGGGATGAAACCTAAGACGGATCTTGTTATTGTTTTCTGAACTATATGATAAATACTTGATTTGTTCTTAATTATGTGTTCTTAATTCTTGCTTTGATATTTCAGGGTATTGATTCAAGTATTGATGTGCTTAGGCAGTGGAGCAAAAGTCCCTATCTAAGAGTAGATCTAGCATAATTAAGCGGAGTTAATCGCAACCCTAGACATAGGATGACGAAAATATATCGGATTAGGGTCAAACCTAATATGGGACTCCATAGATCGAGTTAATGCAATTCTAGGGGTTTTAATTAGAAAGAGATTTCAATTAATCAACCTAGGGTTAGACATTAGTAGCCTCGACGGAGGTATTAATATACATTAGGGAATCCTATGGATCAGGTCAAGTGAATAAATCGTCTGGTTCATAGTTAGATAACAAGTGAAGTCTAGGTGGATTCTTCCTTGGGTATTGTCTTAATCAATTGGTTTTTCCCACAAGTATTTCCCCAATTCATTCTCTTTGTCTTAGAGTCTTTAGCTTAGTAATTAGTTAATTTTAAATTAAACAATAATTCACTTCAATTCTTAGGCTAAATAATAGAAAGAAAGTTAGTATTAGTACTTTTGGTTCCTTTGGGTTCGATATTCCGGTCTTGCCACTAAACTATACTACTGTTCGATAGGTGCGCTTGCCTCAATCGTTGTCACAGTTAGTTTCTAGGCTAGATCATTCATTATATAAATTTTAAGACTCTGACATAACGATCATGACACATACAACAAAATGACCAAGTCCCTATACATGCCATATTCTCAAAATGTTTAAAATCATCGGTACCCAGAATAATAGTTTGATAGTGTGATACGATCTCCGATGATCTCCAATCCGAGCTAGCTTGGTGACACTATAAAACATGGAAAAATAAACAGAGTAAGCTATATAGCTTAGTAAGCCCGTATGTAAGAAATAAGAAAATCTTACCATACATTAATCATGCAAGTAATATGACATAAGATATTATATATCATAACCTCATGATCATAATTCACTTCCATCACAACTTACCTTGAAATCGTCATTTCACGAATTAATAATCATAAGCTTTGAGTACATACATGTACCATCTCGTAACAATTTCGTACTTAGTCTCATCATTTTCATACCCAATGAACCACTCGAAATAATAATATCGGATACACGGGGAACCTTGCACTCAGGGTGCCACATATGTAGCTATTGCTACCTTTATCTTATAACACATATGTGCTCGCTCTTGAGCTATCAACAGGCCTGCTCACACAAACTGGCTCGCACAAGCTGTCAAGTAACCGCAACATATGCTGGTATACTCAACCACCGGTAGGACGTATAGGACCAGCACTCGGAATCATATAACATAAAACCCTAGTGACATGTCACTTGTATCCTAATCTATTCCTAAGGTTCGATTGGGATTTCTCGCTTGCCAAATCATCGTCAAATGTGTCCGTAAGGTCGATTACACAATTCATGCATAAATTTAGGCAAATAAAATATAGTTAAAGTAAAACTTCTTTAACATACGAACTTACCTCGGTTACAAAAACGACCAAACGAGTCTATTCGTCAATTACTTTGGTTTTCCCCCGATCTAGACCCGAACTTCGTTTTTCTTGATCTATAATACCAAATTCATCTCATTTAATCATCATATTATTCAATTTAGCCCAAAAACACCTTATGGCAAAAATTACATTTTTGCCTCTAAGCTTTTAACATTTTACATTTTAGTCCCTAGGCTCGTAAAATGAATTTCATTCAATTTCTTAAAAACCCAAGCCTAGCCGAACCCTTTTCATGCTCATGACAACCCATATTTTTCATTTATTTACATTTTTTCTACTCATTTTATAGACTTTTACAAATAGGCCCCTTTTTGACATTTTCATCATAAATCACTTTGTAAATGTTGTTTAACTAACAACAAACATCCATTTTCTACCATTAAAAATAAAAATACATACATGTTCAACATGGGTAAAATTTTAATGTAACACCCCTTACCCGTATTCAACGCTGGAACATGATACGAGGCATTAATGGACATAAACACAAGCAAACATACATCTCCAAGTCATAAATTTCCATTCAAATTAAAGCTTTTCATACACATTCATATCGTCCCTAAAATGAGCCTACGAGGCCCAAAACATGTATTGGAAGTGGTTCGGGACTAAACCGAGAACTTTAGAAAATTTTACAAACCTTAGAAATTTTCTATGGTACAGGGGTCACACGCCCGTGTGGATTTGGGACACGCCCGTGTGACCATGGGACACGCCCGTGGTACAGGCCGTGTTAAAATTAGGGAGCTCTCTGACTTGTGCCACACGGCCATGCCACACGCCCGTGTGCTAGGCCATATGGTTGATTTAATTTTCATAATTTTTCATAAAATAGGTGCAGACTTCACACAGCCGAGACACATGCCCGTGTCCAAGGCCGTGTAGCACACACGGCCGAGACACACGCCCGTGTCTCTGCCCATGTCTCTACCCTGTGCTATATTCTAGACATTCTGTTTTGCAACAATTAAGGTGCAGGGGACACACGGTTGAAACACATGCCCGTGGGGCAGGCCATGTGTCATACACGGCCTAGACACACGCCCGTGTGTCTACTCGTGTGGACAAAAAATATAAGGCTATTTACCAAGCCATTTTGCCACCTTTAATACATACACCTACACCATATAACATAGCACCAATTCAAGCATATACATACAACCAAATCAGCCACAACCAAGACATCAACACATCATTCACATGCTACCATCTATCATACACAAACATTACATACTTATCAACTCATATCATGTAAATTCCCACATCCATGAAAGGCATCATCTTATAAATTGCTTATACCAACATTAGCCAGTTTCAATGGCCATTTACAAAATGAACTTTCAACCAATATAAGCCAACATATTTGGCCAAATCAATTATGACACATAACAAAATGACCAAGTCCCCTATAAATGACATAACTCAAAATGTTAAATTCATTGGTACCCAAAATAATTGTTGATAGCGTGAGTGGATCTTCGACGATCTCTGAACCCCGAGCTAGCTTGGTGACACTATAAGACAAGGGAAAGAAAAGGGAGTAAACTATATAGCTTAGTAAGTTCCTATGCAAATAATAAGCATCATAGCCACACATTTAACATACAATTAACATAATGTAAGTTAACATAAATGTTACTAAAATCTCATAGTCATAATTTACTCAATCACATATCGAGCTCATTAATTATGAGTTTTACGTACATACCTGTACCAATTCACAACATAACCATAGTCTTTCACAACTTTGGCATTCCCGTTAAATTTTCCGTTAAACCACTTGGAATACCAAAGGATACTCGGGAATCTCGTACACATAGTACCGTACCAATGCCATATCCCAAATATGGTCTTACATGTAATCTTAGTAACCTTAATGTCATGACATTTGTATCTTATCTATTCCTAAAGTTCAACCAGAATTTCTCACTTGCTAAAACTTTGTCTGTAACGACCCGAAATTGGGCCTAGTAGGATTGGGCCCATTAGGCCTTAAGTGTAGAAGTGTTTTAAAAAAGAAGAGAATAAGCTCACCAATGGCTTGAAGATTCGGCAAGAAGGAAATTTAGAGAGAAAAGAAAAATGACACAAAAATTGCAAATAGGAGTTTTTGGCCAAAACAACACCAAAACTTTTAACAATTGCCAAAGACAAAATTCGGCTAAGAGAATAGTAGTTTGGAGAAAATGGCACACTTGATGCTAAAGGAATTTGACTAAAACAAGCACTAAAACTTTACCAAAACACCAAGGAAAATTTGGCTATCCCCCCCTAACACACAAAACTGTCCACATACATGACCATAAGGGTGAAGAATTTTCCAACCATACTTTCCATAACATTTCCCTTGAAAAAGGCCACATGTTCCCCTTACTTTCCCCTTTCTCTTGATTTCTTTCCTCACCTTCAACCTTTCCTATTTTCCTTAGTCATTTTTCCAAAAGTAAAAAGTCCACCTTGCCTTATTTACATGCTTGGCCGACACTTAAGGAAAGAGTGCAAAAAAATAATAGTCAAAATTTGCACACAATGGGATTTGAACCTCTTCCCTCAAGGTACTTCATGTGGCGCCATAACCTCTTTACCATATGCTCAATTATGCAAGAAAATTGCTCTCTTATTTCCATAAGCCTTGATGCCACTTACTATCTCTCCTTAAAGTGCTAAAACACAAAATTTTACTAAAGCCCAACTTGAACCCGGAACTTCATAGAACCCCGTAACTTTCTAAAATCACCTTCCTAATAAGTCCAACTTGAAATAATGCCATTCTCTTATCCTCAAAAATTTTTAAAATGCTTCTACGCTCAAGGCCCAATGGGCCCAATCCTACTAGGCCCAATTTTGGGTCGTTACAATTCTACCCTCCTTAAAGAAATTTCGTCCTCAAAATTTCGAACCAACTACTAAACGCATCGCTCAAATCACACCACCATGCTTTCGATGTGCACTCTGATCTTAATAACACCAATGTACTTTTAACATAATCTTGAATCCTCTTTCACACAACCAAACACCTAACCACAGAAGCAAGCAGTTATTTACCACTTATACCTAAAATTTTATACATTCAATCATCTCGTCCAACCAAAACATACCTGACTTGATGGTGATGAAATAATCCCGAGCCTTATTCTCCTTAGACCCGCATCTCAAGCATACTCCTGACCTCCTCCAGCATTCTTCCGGATGACGCCTTCTGCAATAATCGCGAGCTGGAAAGTTTGGACGTGCCTTAACACGCTTCACAGAACGAGACTGCAGCCCTAGAGAACCGTGATCTAATTTCTTCTTACAGTCCACACACTCAACTCGAAGCGCTTCACCGATTCCTTTAAACTCCTCCAATACCTCCTTATCTATCTGAATCAGCTCGACAACCCTAGCTCAATCATGAGACCCCGTCTCAACTACTGACGATGCCAACACCTCCCTTTCAGAAACATGCCCCGATGCTGAAGATCTAGCCCTAGCACCTCGGCCTCTACCACGTCCACGTCTATCGCATCCACGTCTTCTAGCGTTCATGTTCACTAATGTCAACTTAATCTTATTACGAGTCTTATGAATCAGTATAATTATTCAATGTTTATTAAACAATGTTTTATGGAGTATAGGAAGTAAAGTTGTTTTTGCAATACGCATCCTAAAGTCTCAATCTCTATAGTTTCAGCTCCTAAAGCTAAGAGTTCTAGAGTACTTCTACAGTCATACCACAATAATCATAAATTGAAAACATAAACTTACTTGGCTTGGTGCCGGATACCCGTGGTGCCATACTTCCTTTAGAACATACATGCAAAATTTAAAATTTTAAACGGCTTTGAAAACGTGTTTGAACCCAAACCGCAGCCAAGTTTTGCAACTGGGCTCTGATACCATAAAATGTAATACCCCGAACCCAGCCTAGAAGTTAGACCCGAATCTGGTGTGTCACATGGAAGTAAAAAAACTTGCTTGAGAAATACAGCCTCTTTGTTAAAAACCCAAAACACTTAAGTAATTCATGTCTAATTGAAAACGTAATTATCTTTAAAAACCTTTTCGTTTGCGGAAGCATATTTGAAATAAACAATTTACGAAAATGTGACGTTTAGAAATAGAGTTGCAGAAGCATTTTGAAAACGTTGCGGAAACATAAATAAAATGCAAGTATTTTTTGAGAGGTTGTTTGATAAATCGATAATCGAACTAGTAATCTTTTAAAACCGTGACTTTTGAAAATATTGTTGATAATTTGAGAGAAAATTTCCAAGGTTAAAAATATTTGTAAAAGTTTGTTATGAAATCCATATGTTAATCAATTTTGGAAAACCTTTATTTAAGTTTTGGAAAATTCTCGTTTTAAACAATTTAAGCAAAATAATAATTATATCAACCACAAAGCAAATAATAAAACACTCCAGAGGCCTTATTACAACATAAAAACCCAAAATAGTAAAGTGAGCAGAATTAAAAATCTAAAGTTCAAAATAAAACACCGTTTCAAGTATGGCCTCCACCGAGTCATCCATGGGCCCAAGTCTCAAATCCATTGAGCATTACACGCAAGGGTTAAGAAAAGGGGGTGAGTTACAAGAACTCGGTGTGAAATCCCTTACCAGTCATCCACTAGGCCTGAACCCGTTTAGAAATATCTTGGGCCTAAGCCCATTTAAGATAATCTTGGGCCGAAGCCCAATTACAAAACAATATATATATATGAATGCAAAGTATGCAACCCAACCCATCCATCCAATCTCTCCCCGCATCAGCCGGGTCTCTCTGTGGGGATCAAGTCAACCCACCCCGCCGATCTCTCTAATTTGTAGTCAAAGCGCCATTTATACTATTTGTGTGGTGAGCCACGATTCATATACGATAAAATGATCGACACAGAGTTGTTAATTCATATGTTAGGCACATAGCCATTATCAGAATTTGTGGCAATGCCACCGGTCTATACTTCTCTTCATTCAAATTTTCCCATCCCATGCAATATGTAAAGATGCATCATACATAATCGTAAAACATCCATATAAAAATAACATCCATTAACCTATTGAATACTTTTTATGAATCAGACCATTAAAGCAATACGATCATTCGGCCCATAGGGGCATTTCGGTAATTCGGTCCATAAGGACATTTTGGTAAATCGGCCCATTATAACAATCTATCAAATCGGCCCATAAGGGCATTTCGGTAAATCAGTAATTTTACCCACTAAGGGTAATTCGGTAATCTCGCAACCTAGGGGTATTTCGGTAATTTACCCTCCAAGGGTATTTTGGTAATTCTGCAACCTAGACTTAACTACTAATGTGGGGCATAAAAATCGAAACTGTCCATTTGCGTCATACTGACTAAATTGACTATAACTCGAGTTAGGAATCTCGAAATCTAAATCCGTAAATTTTCCTTGAAATGTTATGGAAAGTATGGTTGGCAAATTCTTGACCCTTATGGTCATGTATGTGGACGGTTTTGTGTGTTAGGGGGGATAGCCGAATTTTCCTTGGTGTTTTAGTAAAGTTTTAGTGCATGTTTTAGTCAAATTCCTTTAGCATCAAGTGTGCCATTTTCTCCAAACTACTATTCTCTTAGCCGAATTTTGTCTTTGGCAATTGTTAAAAGTTTTGGTGTTGTTTTGGCCAAAAACTCCTATTTGCAATTTTTGTGTCATTTTTCTTTTCTCTCCAAATTTCCTTCTTGCTGAATCTTCAAGCCATTGGTGAGCTTATTCTCTTCTTTTCTTTCTTCTTGTTGCCGAATGTACCCAAACCATTGAGACCAAAAATTTGTTCACTTATCTTTCTTGAAAACCGAAGCTAGTCAAACATCTTTCTTCGTCTTTCTTTTCTTTATCACAAAATCCTTCAAGCATCTCTTATTTTCTAATCCTTTTCACCATAGCCAAATTTTCTTGTCCATTTTTCCCTCCATAACCGAACCTTTGAATTCTTCATCTCTTTTACGTTATTTCTTTCTCGTTCGTGTTAGCACTCACTTCTTGAATCGAATCGGTAAGTAGTAGTTCTCTCTTTGTCAATAACCTTGTTTCATCTGAGTTTTTCCTTAATAATCGAGTGTTCTTCTTTCTCTCTTGTTAGGTCTGAGTTACATTCTTTCCTGTGATTTGGCCATCGTTGGGCTTAGGACTTTCAACAACGTGAAGGAGCACAAGTGATTTGTATTAACCAAATCGTTATCGTTGACTTGTCAAGCAAGTGGGGTAAGAACGTTGTTATAAGATTTTTTTTGATCAAAGGTGGGATAATTGCTAACGACTCTTTCGCTCACCAAATATTGTTAGGACGGGATTTTGAGCCAAAGTGTAGGATCAATTTTTGGTGCATCGAGGAGATCACATTCGTGGTGTTGAAACGGTAGAAAGCACAACTTGTAATCAAGGTGTGTAATCCCGTACCCTTCCGAATATATGTTTGAAATGGTGTGTAATCTCATACCTCTCTGGATGTTTGAAATGTTCTATGATTCAGTCGAAATACCGAAGAATATCAGAAACCGGCATCCGAGACCACTCGGGAGTGCGTATGTTCATAGTAGTAACCATATTTTGCAAAGAAATAGTTTGGTCAGCAGCAGTGACGTGATTTTGGAAAAATCACGAAAAATAGGATAAAGGGAATTAAAAAGCAAAAAAGATATCAAATTAAATCTTACTTTGTCTATTTTGATATAGAAGAAATGGAGAAGGAAAAGGAATTTTATATTCTGAGATATCTTAATTTTAGTGAGACTGGTTCTGATGGACTTTTTGGTTCTCTGTTCTGTCTTGGAAAAATTGGTTAAAATTGTGAAAAGTGAATTATGAGTTATAAGTTATATGTATGGATTCCTTAGAGAACCTATTTTTAATAGAAACAAGTGGGAGCAGTATATGAAAACCGTACAGTGAGATATTTGAAATTAAGGTAAGAGAGGTCAGAATCATTGGACAGTGAAACAAGGGAAACTTTAAGTAATAAAATGTACTAAATGGTTAAGCCAAAAATTCTGAAAAAATTTTAGTCAGAAGATATATGAGTCTAGTTTCAAGGAAAATTTACGGATTTAGATTTCGAGATTTCTAACTTGAGTTATAGTCAATTTAGTCAGTTTGATGCAGATGGACAGTTTCGATTTTTATGCCCCACATTAGTAGTTAAGTCTAGGTTGCGGAATTACCAAAATACCCTTGGAGGGTAAATTAGCGAAATACCCCTGGGTTGCGAGATTACCGAATTACCCTTAGTGGGTAAAATTACCGATTTACCGAAATGCCCCTATGGGCCGATTTGATAGATTGTTATAATGGGCCGATTTACGAAATGTCCTTATGGATCGATCATCAGAAATGCCCCTATGGGCCGAATGATCGTATTGCTTTAATGGGCTGATTCATAAAAAGTATTCAATAGGTTAATGGATGTTATTTTTATATGGATGTTTTACGATTATGTATGATGCATCTTTACATATTGCATGGGATGGGAAAATTTGAATGAAGAGAAGTATAGACCGATGGCATTGCCACAAATTCTGATAATGGCTATGTGCCTAACATATGAATTAACGACTCTGTGTCGATCATTTTACCGTATATGAATCTGGTGGCTCAGCCACAAATAGTATAAATGGCAGCTTGACTGCAAATTGGAGAAGGCGGCGGGGGTGAGTTGACTTGATCCCCACGGGAGAGACCTGGTGAGTACGGGGAGAGATTGGATGGATGGGTTGGGTTGCATACTTTGCATTCATATATATATACTATTTTGTAATTGGGCTTCGGCCCAAGATTATCTTAAATGGGCTTAGGCCCAAGATATTTCTAAGCGGGTTCAGGCCAGTGGATGTGTATGGGGATTTCTTCACACCGAGTTCTTGTAACTCTCCCCTTTTCTTAACCCTTGCGGGTAATGCTTAATGACGAGGACTTGGGCCCATGGATGACTCGGTGGAGGCCATACTTCAGAAACGGTTTTTTATTTTGAACTTTAGATTTTTAATTTCGTTCACTTTACTATTTTGGGTTTTTATGTTGTAATAAGGCCTCTGGAGTGTTTTATTATTTGCTTTATGGTTGATATACTTATTATTTTGCTTAAATTGTTTAAAACGAGAATTTTCTAAAACTTAAATAAAGGTTTTCCAAAATTGATTAACATATGGATTTCATAACAAACTTTTACAAATATTTTTAACATTGGAAATTTTCTCTCAAATTGTCAATGATATTTTCAAAAGTCACGGTTTTAAAAGATTACTAGTTCGATTATCATTTATCAAACAACCTCTCAAAAAATACTTGCATTTTATCTACGTTTCCGCAACGTTTTCAAAATGCTTCTGCAACTCTATTTCTAAACGTCACATTTTCGTAAATTGTTTATTTCAAATATGCTTCCATAAGCGAAAAGGTTTTAAAGATAATTACGTTTTCAATTAGACATGAATTGCTTAAGTGTTTTGGGTTTTTAACAAATAGGCTGTATTTCTCAAGCAAGTTTTTTTACTTCCATGTGACACACCAGATTCGGGCCTAACTTCTAGGCCGGGTTCGGGGTGTTACATTGTCGAATACATCCAAAGGGTAAATCACAATTCATACAATATTAAAGCATTTAAAATATAAATAACAATGCATTATTTACATACGAACTTACCTCGGTACAAAGATAGTAGAATTTGACCTAATCGTCAAATACTTTGTTTTTCCCCCGGTCTAGGTCCGTACCTCGTTTTTCTTGATCTATAATAACAAATTTAACTCATTCAATAATCACATTATTCAATTCAGCCCAAAAATCATATTATGGCAAAAATTACATTTTGCCCCTAAACTTTTAACATTTTACACTTTAGTCCCTAGGCTCGTAAAATGAAATATGTTCAATTTCTTTAATACACAAGCCTAGTTGAACTATTTTTATTCTCATACCAACCCACATTTTTCATTAAATCGTACTTTTACTACATATTTTATAACTTTTACAAATAGGTCCTTTTGACATTTTTACCGAAAATCACTTAGTAAAAGTTGTTTATCCAACATCAAATTTGCATAATCTACCATTAAACATCAAAATACAAAAATATATAACATGGGTCAAACCCTAGACCTTAATCATACTTCAAATTAGTACTAGAAATAGGTAGATCGAGTTACAAGGATTTCAAAAACATAAATATCATTAAAAACGAGGCTAGAACGGACTTACAATCAAGCTTGGAAGCTTGAAAAACCCTAGCTATGTCTTCCTCTTGTAAATTTCGGCCAAGGGGTAGAAGATGAGCAAAAATTGGCTTTTAATTTGATTTTTAATTCATTTAATTAACCAAATGACCAAAATGCCCCTAACTCAAAACATAAAATTTCTCTTACTCCATGTCCATATTTGTCCACTAGCTTAAGTAATGGTCTAATTACCATCTAAGGACCTTCAATTTAAAATCTCATAGCAATTGGACACCTCTAACATAAAGAACTCAAATTGTGAACTTTTTGCAATTTAGTCCTTTTAACTAAATTGAGTGCCCAAACGTCAAAATTTTCGAACGAAATTTTCACGAAATCATTCCATAAAACTATAGACCATAAAAATATAATAAAAATAAATTTTACTGCGTCGGATTTGTGGTCCCAAAACCACTATTCTGAGTAGACTCAAAATCGGGCTGTTACATTTAAACTTCACCTTTCTTTCAAATTAGTCCTTGAAATAGCTAAATCAAGTTACAACGATCTCAAAAAATATAAAAATTGTTAAATACGGGTCAAGAACGGACTTACAATCAAGCTTGAAAGTGGCCAAAACCCTAGCTATGTCTTCTCCTTGTGAAATTCGACCATGGGGGACTAATTTGAAGAAGATGACATCTTTTATTTGTTGAATTTTGTCTTTATTAACCAAATGACTAAAATGACCTTAATGAAAAACTTCAAAATTTCACCTAACCATGTCCATTTTTGTCCACTCTAAAGTATAGTGGTCTAATTACCATTTAAGGACTTCTAATTTAAGAATTCATAACAATTTAATTCTTTTAGCCTATAGAACTCAAATTTTGCACCTATTGCAGTTTATTCCTTCTAGTCAAATTGGACTCTCAATCGATAAAATTTCTTAATGAAATTTTCACGCAATCATTCTATCATGCCGTAGACCTTAAAGAAATAATAAAAATAAATATTTCTACTTCAGATTTGTGGACCCGAAACCACTGTTCTGATTTGACCCTAAAACGGGCTGTTACAAAACCAAACTGTAAACATTCTTTCCCTAGAACATTCGATTCAGCCTTGAGCGCCAAAAAGTAAGGAAGATCATCCTCCACTATCTCCTTAACGTTATCAAGACTTTCATGACACTCCTTTAACCCATGTCCCATACGTCCGCATCCATTGCAAAAATGCAGTAAATTTTCATATTTAAAAGAAAGCCAAACTTTCTCTTGATTCCCAACCAATATGAAAATCCCTCTCCCTAATTATTTTTGCGCATCTAACAGAATTTAAAGCCGACAAAAATCCCATTTAATTTCTGATTTAATTATACCTCCGAAAGTAGACCAAATAATATGCATCATATCATTCTTATCACACTACAGTGGGCATGGACCTATCTTGATCCAAAACGGAGACATAACATGACGTAACTTGCTACGCTCTGTAGGTTGTAGCAGTCAATCGAATATGCTAAGCTATTTTCGAAACAGCCAAGGTCGTCCTTCCATTATCATCTCTAAATCCTCCTCATTTTCAAACGAAATCAAAAACAATTTTTGCCCTGCCACTTGGATCTCAAACCTTTTTCGAGTTTTCCAAATACTTCGAATTTGTGCACGAAAACTATTTGGGTTGTAAGATTTCCTCGTCCACATCGTGCATAATAGTGTTGGATTTTCGCTCAAAACTACGTAGAGATATCTTGTCCCTCCCCATTCTCCAAAATAAGTCACCACCCTACTCCAACCCAACCACAACAATTACTGTTTCTCTAGGACACTAAGAGAGAACACTCTTGACTATGAATAGATCATTTGATTTTGAATTAAAATAGTTTGAATATGATGAAATTGAAGAGAGTAAATGCTAGAAAGTAATATCTTAAACCTGTTAATTTAAAGGTGTTATTGCTAACATTTATGATGCTTGTGAAGGTTAATCAAGGTTGATTTAAATGCTACAAATAATTGCCTGATTGCCAATTAATGTGACTAATTAAATGTGACCAGTTAGATATAGATTTATGGTGTCTAAATCTGTAATTTGGAAAATGTTTAGTGTTGTTAATTATGCAGATACTTGTAAATGAAAATAAATTAAATGCTAAAGAATCCTTGTTAAATAGTTAGTTAAGTGTCCGATTAATGAAGTAAGTAGTTGTGCATTTATGTTGTTTGGTAAATTAATGCGGCAGAAAAATGTTGCTTAGATGCCATATAAACGTTTTATGATGTTGGACAAATTGAAGTGTTTCGCATGGATGTTTGCTGCATTTATGCAGTCCAAATTAACCGATTAAGTACCCTACCTGTTTGTTATTTTATATTGCCAAAATTTGGACAAATTGAATGTGTTTTTGCAGGACATTAATATGTCATTCGGTGGTGTTAAATACATGTTTCCAATTGAGAATTGAATGTAGTACATAGCAGGACATTAACATGTTATTTAGTTGTATTTAATGCATGTTTCATTTAAGTTTTAATGTTGTCCATAGCTGGGCATTTACCTGTCATTTGGTTGAATGAATGATGGTATTATTGAGGGTTTTAATGAGGTTCAAAGCCTGCACTAATTCTATCCAAAACAGAATTTTAATTACAAGGGTATATTGATCTTTATACTTTTATGAATGGTGTCTAAATGTTTGGCCAAAGTTGGTTAAATTCAAAATACTTCTTATAATTTCGATTTAATACATTATTTGATCTGTTTGTGATATGTTATTATCAATGAGAAGAAACGGGTAAGAAAAGCGAAATGTTGGTGGAAGAAAGATGTACGTTACATGTACATAAATTTATAGCTGCTTATTATTATGTGGTTAGGACCATTTGCTGCATAAATTAAACTGACCTTTTGTGATTAAATATTCGAGTTGATGCATGCAGCTGGCGAGTATGCTGTCAAAATTTTTATTCATTAATGTGGTCTGCTTAATGGAGCTTATTGCTGTTCAAATAGTAAGTAAATATTGTCCAAATGATCATAAAAATTTATTTGGTTTGATTAATGAGAAATTAAAGGTAAAATCATAATTATTATGATGTCCAAAATAGTTTAATTGTGTAACAATCCATTTTCATTGAAATTAGAAAAATGGTTTTGGGACCACAAATTCGAAGAGTAAATTATTATTTTATTAATATTTTAATGTTTACAGGATGATGTTTGCATGATTAATTAAGTGAAAAGGACTAAATCATAAAAATTGTAAAGGTAGAGTTCTATTAGTTAAAACGGTCAAATGGCTATGAAACTTTAAAGTGAGTGGAATTAAATCGTAATTAGACCATTTGTATGGTTAGTGGATGTTTGTGGTATGGTTTTGATGAAATTAATAAAGTTTTTAAAGGTTAAAAAGGTAATTAAGTAATTAAAACCTAAAACAAAAGAAAGAAAAATAAGTATCATCTTCATTTCTTCTTCCTCAACCAAATTTAGCCATTGAAGATAGGGCTAGGTTCGGCAAGCTTCCTTTAGTGCATGTAAGTGTTTTCAAGCCCCGTTTTTAATGATTTCTATATTTTTTGGGATCGTTGTAGCTTAATCTAGCTAACTCGGGGGGTCAATTTGTAAAATCGTTAAAGATTGAGGGTTATGCCATGAATGCTTTTGAATGGTTCTTGAAGTTTAATGGTAGATTATGAATCCTTATTGATAAATAAACAAGTTTTGTAAATTGATTTTTGATGAAATTTTCATTTAGGGATTGATTTGTAAAAATAGTAAAAGTTCATGTTAAAATTATGAAATGATGGTTGATTTGGGTTGGTTTAAGTCCCTAAAGAACTCGGTTAGCTTGAATGGGGGATTAAAATGATTAGATTTCAATTTATGAGCTTAAGGACTAAATTGTGAAAAGTTAAAATGTTAAAGGGAAAATAGTAATTTTGCATAAATATGAAATATGGACTAAATTGAATATTAGAAGTATTAAATGGATTGAAATTATCTATTTAGATGAAAATAGACCACGTATGGACCTAGATCGAGGCAAAGCAAAAGCTTCGGAATAGCTCGATTTAACCTCCACGCTCTAGTTGTCGAGGTAACTTCGTATGTACAGTTGTTATATTCAAGATATTCAAATGCATTTTATTATGTATTTATAATGTAATTGAATGATGTATATCCAAATCAATGCTACGACGGTTATCGAGTCCCAGTTGAACCTTAGGAATTCGTAGGATACAAATGACATGTCATTAGGGATTTCATTTTTCATGGTGCTGGTCTTGAATGTCCTACCGATGGCTAAGGTCCTGCATTTGTCGTGGATACTCCACAGCTCATGTGAGTAGCATCATAGCTTACATTTCGACCCATAACTCGTGTGAGCAGGCCCATTTCACAGCTCGTGTGAGCAATGATGTAAAGAAAAAGTTATGGTTATAAGTTTAAGCACACTTCGTGTGAACTTTCTCGAGTATCTAATGAAATTCTAGATGGTTCAACGGATAAGAAAAGGGATTGAAATGGTAAGTTTTTAAATGGAATTATGCATATGCTCATGAAAAGGATGTATGAATCAAATGATGTATTTTCATATGGAAAATGACATATCATATGGTCAATTCAAATGAATTATGTATAAATGCACTAACTTGTGTATTTGATGATGTTGTATACGCATTATGCCAAGCTTATGGTTTAATTGGTGTTATAATTATGCTATTTACATTACATTTTATATATTATCAGAAGCTTGATTGGTTTGGAAGCTCGTCGGAGATCTGTCACACTATCCAACATAAATATCGGTAGTTTTTGAATGTTTTGGCCAAGGTTATAATGGCATGTATAGGTTGAATTGTAATGTCATTGTGATGAATGTTTAGTGGGTGGATAAGCTTTTATAAGTTATGGACATTATCTTGCTTTGGTATCATGTGATACTTTGTCAAATTGTGTCAACTTGGTTATGATACTATGCATGTTTGAATGGTTCAAATGGTATGTTTGAAATGACGTGTTAATGGATATGTTTGTGGCATGTTTGATAAGTTTTGAACTAGGATTTGATGATTGAAATGTAGTAAAATTTGCATGTTTAGGTAAGTTTTGATGATTGCATTTGAGGTGCCTTGTATGTCATATTGGTGAGTTGATTTAGGACTCTTGAAATGGTCATTATATGTATGTTCTGATAGGGTTTTGTTGCCTTGATTATGTGCACAAAAGACCTAAAGGTTTATTCATGAAATAGTATTGGGAATGGTTTGATTCTAGGTGAATTTTGGGTCCACACAGCCTCAGACACAGGCATGTGACTCAGCCGTGTGTGACACATAGCCGTGTGTCATCTGAGAGTTCCTTTGTATGCAAGCCAGTGAGTTACACGGCCTAGCACTTGGACTGGCACATGGCCGTGTGACACGGCCTTGTGACCCTACTCAGAGAGTTTCACAGGTGAGGACACGAGCTGGGGCACGACCCTGTGTCCCTAGTTCGAAGGTTACATGGCTTGAGACACAGACGTGTGCCTCAGCCGTGTGAGGCACACGGCCATGTAACCCGTTTTTCTAAATTTTTGTGAATTTTTCTTAGACTTTCCAAATGTTTTCAATTTAGTCTTGAATTGTTTCTAAAGTATTTCTAAGGCCACGAGGGTTCGATTTAGGGATGGAATGTGTATGTATGAATGACTTATGATATATTTATGATAGTGTATGAAATTTTTATTTAAATGTCCCGTTTGTTAGGTAATGCTCCGTGACCCTAATTCGACAATGAATATTGGTTAGGAGTGTTACATTTAATGGTATCAGAGCTATAATTTAGTCGATTCTTGGACTTAACATAGCATGTATGGAGTCTAGAAATACATACCATTATATAACCTGTGATAGTGTGATAATTCCCGATTCAAATTAAACTATGTTTTCATATAGATAAGATGTCATCCAACTGAGTCGATTCTGATGAAGTAGAAAGTAATGCATAAGCCTCCGTTCATAGGGCAGCTTCTAGTGGTAGTAGGCCCGTATCTGAGGGCCAGGGAGGAGACGCTAAAGAATACTTTTTTCAGATGATGTTTGAGTGGTTTTCAGAGTTTGTACGAATGAACCCAATGGCTTAACGACCTCCACCCCCACTTCTACCGCAACCAGTCCCTGTAGTTCTTCAGGGTTTGGAACCAATGCGAGTAAGCAAGCCTCCAGTTGATAAAATACAAAAGTATGGGGCTAAGGAGTTTCATGTTACAGCTGAAGACGATCCAGAGAGAGCCGAGTTCTAATTAGAGAATACAGTGAGAGTTTTTGATGAATTATCGTGTACACCAGTTGAATGTTTGAAATGTGCTATTTCTTTTTTAAAAGACTCGACTTGTCAGTGGTGGAATACATTGATTTCGATAGTACAGAGGAATCGGGTAAATTGGGAATTTTCCAGACCGAGTTTAGAAAAAATATGTTAGCCAGTGATTTCTCGATAAAAAAGTGCAAGGAATTTCTGGAATTGAAATAGGGTCGTATGACAGTAGCCGAGTACGAGAGAGAATTTGTACGACTTAGAAAGTATGCTCGAGAATGTGTACTAACAGAAGTTGCTATGTGCACTCGGTTTAAAGATGGTTTAAACGAAGATATTAAGTTGCTAGTCGGGATTCTTAAGCTGAAAGAAATCGTTATTCTAGTTGATAAAGCACACAAGGCCGAGGAACTTAGCAAAGTGAAAAAGAAAGTTGATTCTGAAGCCCGTGATTCAGGAAAATAACCTACAGGAAAATCATTCTCATCTCTATCGAAGAAGTCAAAAGAATTTCACATTCGTTCATCAGCTCCGGTGGGTTATTCTGGGAGAGATAGAGAAAAATAGCATTCAAGCTCGAAACCTCAGGCTACATCTGTAGCGAGTGTGGGCAATGTAAGGAACAACAAGTTTGAATGTCAGCAATGTAATAGACAACACTTCGGTGAATGCAGATTAAAAGACGGGTCGTGTTTTAAATGCGATTCTTACAATCATTATCTTAGAGACTGCCCTGAAAGGTCTAATAAAGAAAAGGCTTAGACTACTCGCCCGAATAATACAACTGCGAGAGGGATACAACCCCGAAACACTGGAAATACGGGTAATAGTCGAAGTGGAACGAAATATTCTGCTATTAAATTTGAGGCACGGGCACCAGCTAGGGCTTACGTGATTCGTGCTCGAGAGGAAGCTTTAGCACTTAATGTGATCATCGGTACATTTTCTATCTTGATACTAATGTTAATGCTTTGATTGACCTGGGGTCAACGTACTCATATGTATACACAACTTTAGTGTCAGATAAGAAAATACCTTTTGAGTCTACTGAATTTGTAGTTAAAGTAACAACCCTTTAGGTTAGTATGTATTAGTCAATAAAGTCTGTACAAACTGTCCTTTGATTATTTGAGGTTGCAACTTTTCAACTGATTTGATGTTATTACCCTTTGATGAGTTTGATGTTATTTTGGGTATGAACTGGTTAACTCTGTATGATGCTGTTATGAACTATAGACGAAAGCATATCGTGTTAAAATGTCAGAACGGTGAAAGGATCCGAATTAAATCAGATGGACTAGATAGTACATCTAATGTTATTTCAGCTATGACGGCACAAAAATATGTTAGAAAGGGCTGTAAAGCATATCTCGCTTATATATTTGATTCCAGTGTTTCAGAATTAAAATTAGAATCAGTTCTGATTGTATGTGAGTTCACAAATGTATTTCCAGAAGAATTACTAGGGTTACCACCGATCAGAGAGGTTGAGTTTGCTATTGAATTAATATCGGGAACATCTCCGATATCGATAGCTGCATATAGAATGGCACCTATAGGATTAAAAGAGTTTAAAGCACAGTTGCAAGAATTGACAGATAGGGGCTTCGCTCGGCCCAGCTTTTCTCCTTGGGGTGCTCCTGTGTTGTTTGTCAAGAAAAAGGATGAGTTTATGTGATTGTGTTGATGCGAACCCGGTCGCATCATGTTACGACACAACTCGACGCCATCGAGATTGGCCTAAGCTCGAGGGGCCTAAGTGCAAAATGAAGCTTCATTACAAGCTCATTCAGCTCCATAGGCGTTTCTTGCAATTTATTGCAAGCTGAACTTTAAATTTATTTTTAATTCATCTTAGTTTAATAATTAAGTTGCTAGACTTTAATTAAACTTATCTTAGTTTAATAATTGTTTGTCATTTTTATTAAACTTCTTTTAGTTAAATAATTGCTGGAAATAAATGCTTAACTTAGTTTATTTAATTGCTGGAATAACTTATTGTTAAATATGTTTATTACAGTTTATTAAATTAAGTTATGAGATTCTGATAGTTCATTTATAAGTTTATTTACTAAGCTTATTAAGTTTAGTGTGTTTAATGTGTTTTGTGTTTAATATGTGTTTAAATGTGTTTAATATGTTTGTTTTAATGTGTTTGATTGCAGATGACTAATCAGCTGGAAACCGTTACATTCAAGGGCTGATACAAAGTGATTAATGTGACTTTTCAAGTAGAAATCGGTTACATACAATAGGGCATTATACATCACTAAAAGGAGCTGTTATGAAAATTAAAGGAAGCATTACACATCCTTTAAATTTGGCAGCAGTCTATTCTTCTTCCATAATCGTTTGTTGCTTAAATGATCACACCATGAGTTCAAAATTCCATTAAAGCTGCTGGTGACCATTCGGCTGCCAAGAGGGCATGAAACCAAGCATTCAAATTCATTAAATCAGCTCATTTGGAGTAATAATTCATATTGATAGTTGATGTTATTTGGCTTGGAGGAACTCAAGAGTTTTTACTTATTGATTAAGCTTTATTTCAGCCATTAAACAACACATTAAAGCTGAATTCATGTGACTTTTTAGCTAGCCTCATGTAAACACTATAAATACTTTGTAATTAGCTTGTTTAGTGGGCTTTTGCTATCTTTTGAATGTTTATAACATTTTGCGAGTTTTTCAACTCTCCTATTTTGTTTTAAGACTCAAGGTGACTTATCTAGTAAAAGCTAGTGGCGTCTACCTTGTTTCTTTTTGAACTTATCACTCATTCTGAGTGTGGAGTTCACCAAACTATACCTTTGGTTCCTACTTTCGTAGGTAACGGGTCAAGGTCCACCTTAAGTGACGTATAAGTCTCAGGTCAGCACTTTAACATAATTTTGGTTCTTTCTTGTCCTTAAGTTCTCCATTCAATCCACAAATATCTATTTAATTTTCTTTTCCTTTGTAGCCGAATTTCCTCTTCATCTTCATATCCTTTAGCCATTTTTAATCACCATCTTGTTCACCAAATACTCTCCTTAGCCGAAATCACCCTTTGTTTCAAAACTGGCGATACTTCTCCATTTTAACGGTTGGGTAATCTAAACAACTCGAATCATCATCGAAACGAGTTCGAATCATTTAGTATCAGAGCTAGCTAAAATCGAGGAGTACTGACGTTCGTGAAGTTGCCGGAGTAAGTATTTGAAATTTTTTTTGAAAAAAATCGAAAAAATTTGTGAAAAAAACAAAAAAATCGTGAATTCAAAGTATTCATTGTATTTAGTATTTTTCAATTGAAAAAAAAGGAGAAATTTGAAATTATTAAAAAAAAAGATTGAAGGTGTTCATAGTTTTCTTTTACCCAATCTTGAAAGCCGCTTCTCCATCAAATTCAAACCCAAACACCACACTTAGCACCCTTTTTATTTTCTTTCAGCCTACCAAAAACCAGCATCATCAACCATCGTAACCCTTTTTAAGCCGACCCCTAGGCTTGCTTATAAGTCTAAACGAGTCGATTACGAAGTTTGAGAGGCAAAGAGAGTGGAAAAAAGAATGAGAGTTAGTGAGAGCATTTGAGTGTAGAAAAAGGCGTAAAAGAGTGCAAAACACGAGTGGAGAGCCATCTTCCTTGTGAGTGACTAGTGAGGTTTTGTGGTGAAGTTCAAACATTATGTCTCTAAATTTCGAAAGAAGAGTTTCTGCTGTTGGTGGTTGGTTCGATCCATCATACCAAGCATCCAATCAAAGCGAAAGGCGACGCGTTCATAGAAATCGAGGCTTTAGAGAGCATGAACTTGTTGATGGCGATTTGAAGAATCACAAGTTAGCCATTCCGCCGTTTCAAGGTCGATCCAATCCGGAGGTATACCTTGAATGGAAAAATAAGGTAGAATTGGTTTTTGAGTACCACGACTACTCAAAAAGCAAGAAAGTAAGGCTTGCGGTGAACGGTTTCTCCGATTATGCCATGACTTGTTGGGATCAATTCACCACGAGTCGAAGATGAAACGGAGAGTGCCCAATATCAACCTAGTCTGAAATGAAAGATGTGATACGCAAGCGTTACCTTCCAACTTCCTACCATCGGGAGCGAATTTCTTCAAGCCAAAGGACGAAAATGAGATCGTTAAAGAGTTTAATGTCCAACGACTATGTGAGAAAAGACTCCTATCGATATTCCTACTCAATGAGGAATTCAAGTCGAAATAACTCAAGCTTTAATTTTGAAGCCTATTATGGTGACAAACGAGAAGATTCAAGCAATTCATTGTATACACCAAGATATTCATCTATGAAGATTCAATCTCGAAGAGATGATCGACTTTTGTATGAAGACCCCTCCTCTTATTCTCGATGAAAGGCTTCTCATTTTGATTCCTCCTTGTTTTCTTCTTTTTGTAATGAAATTGAAACAGCATGTGAAAAAGAAAAAGAGAATGAAAAAGAGAAAAAAAAGATCGAGATTGAAAAAGAAAAAGAGTGCGAGCCAGAAAAGCATATCGAAAGAGAGAGAGAGTAAAAGAAACAAGTGACAATACGTTTTCAGAAACAAAAGAGATTGGGGTAAAAGATCGAGAGTTTGAAAATGAGCTAGAAAAAGAAACGAGTGAAAAGGAAGAAAATGAACAAGAAAAAGTATGGAGTGATTTTACTAACCATTCCGTGAGTTCTCCTTGTATTATTTCTTCTTTTCAGGTTTTTGAAGATTCCATTGACAAATTCCAACTTCGATATCTTTCGAAGGAGAGAAGATTCACGTTGGTTAAAAAAGGTAATGTTATCAACGAACCTAGTTTGCCTATGCCAAAGGGTAAGCAAGGTATGGAATATGAAGTTTTTAAGTTATATCAGCCCCATTCGATTGTTGAAGATTTGGTTTCTGAAAAATGTTTGAACTTTGACTTGGTTAATTACTCCTTCTTGATTTATAATGATTTGTTTGCTTTAAAAGATCGCAAGGAGCGTACCATTACTGAAAATTGTGGTATTGATGAGATTATTGGTGAAGTAGTAATAAATCGACAATTGCAAGGATTGGATGTGCAAAAAAATGAATCATATAAATCTTTTCATTTGCTTGATTGTGGTGAAAACATGCGGATGCGATTTGAGGCATATGATTGTCTGAAAACATACATGCCTATTCGAATGAAATGTGACAGGTTTGATTGTTTAAATGTTAGTATGCTCACATCTTATTTATTTCGTATATGTGAGTTGTTGATGAAAAAAAAGCCTTTACTGCTTTTAACAATGAACGACCAAAATCGTGTGTTTAAGCCCAGAACAAGTCATTTTGAGTTGTTACTAAGAAAAGGTGAGCATCGTAATTTCATTTTAAATAAATGTGCTGAACCTTTTCATCTGCTTCAAATTCTGTTATTTTGTTCGAAAATAAAAGAAGTGAATTTTGTTGGCTTACAAATTCAAACTAAAATTTTTGACTCCGGAGGTTGTTCTAAATTGTGGTTTAAAAGATTCGATCGTGTTTTGCAAGATTATACTACTCAATTGCTACATGTTCTTTCTAAGTTGTTGTTCATGACACTTTTGAGTCAGATTGGAGAGGTAAGAGGAAATATTGTTTTTGATCCCAGAGATCATTGTTCTTTATCATTGTTCAAAAGATTTGAGTCATGGACTTTTTTTGTCCAAAAGTATGACTTTCGAATGCTCCATGATTCTGGCTTGTTTCCTTCAAGGAAAAAGGTAAATTCAATTTCTGTTTTTGATCCCGGTATTGATACATATGTTCAAATTGTTCATAACAATTTCGAAAGTTCTTTGAAGTTCATCATCCATGCTGTCACTAATATTTTTCATTTTTGTGAAGTTGACATTTGGAAATGGATTCCTCCTAAAGAGGGAGGGCAAGCGTCTAATCTATTTCATTTTCGAGACTTGTGTAGTTTTCAAGTTTGTGACGATGAAAAATTTTTCGCGAGAAAATGGCCCAATTTGAGGACAAAACGTCTTCAAGAGGCAGGGTATGATGCGAACCCGGTCGCATCATGTTACGATGCAACTCGACGCCATCGAGATTAGCCTAAGCTCGAGGGGCCTAAGTGCAAAATGAAGCTTCATTACAAGCTCATTCAGCTCCATAGGCATTTCTTGCAATTTATTGCAAGCTGAACTTTAAATTTATTTTTAATTCATCTTAGTTTAATAATTAAGTTGCTAGACTTTAATTAAACTCATCTTAGTTTAATAATTGTTTGTCATTTTTATTAAACTTCTTTTAGTTAAATAATTGCTGGAAATAAATGCTTAACTTATTTTATTTAATTGCTGGAATAACTTATTGTTAAAAATGTTTATTACAGTTTATTGAATTAAGTTATGAGTTAAAGTAGTCCATTTATAAGTTTATTTACTAAGTTTATTAACTTTAGTGTGTTTAATGTGTTTTGTGTTTAATATGTATTTAATATGTTTTTTTTAATGTGTTCGATTGCAGGTGACTAATCAGCTAGAAATCGTTACATTCAAGGGCTGTTACAAAGTGATTAATGTGACTTTTCAAGTTGAAATCGGTTACATACTAGGGGGCATTATACATCACTAAAAGGAGCTATTATGACAATTAAAGGAAGCATTACACATCCTTTAAATTTGGCAGCAGCCTATTCTTCTTCCATAACCGTTTGTTGCTTAAATGATCACACCATGAGTTCAAAATTCCATTAAAGCTGCTGGTGACCATTCGGTTGCCAAGAGGGCATGAAACCAAGCATTCAAATTCATTAAATCAGCTCATTTGGAGTAATAATTCTTATTGATAGTTGATGTTATTTGGCTTGGAAGGAACTCAAGAGTTTTTACTTATTGATTAAGCTTCATTTCAGCCATTAAACAGCACATTAAAGCTGAATTCATGTGACTTTTCAGCTAACCTCATGTAAGCACTATAAATACTTTGTAATTAGCTTGTTTAGCGGACTTTTGCTATCTTTTGAATGTTTATAACATTTTGTGAGTTTTTCAACTCTCCTATTTCGTTTTAAGACTCAAGCTGACTTATCTAGCAAAAGCTAGTGGCGTCTACCTTGTTTCTTTTTGAACTTATTACTCATTCCGAGTGTGGCGTTCACCAAACTATACCTTTGGTTGCTACTTTCATAGGTAACGGGTCAAGGTCCACCTTAAGTGACGTCTAAGTCTCTGGTCAACACTTTAACATAGTGTTGGTTCTTTCTTGTCCTTAAGTTCTCCATTCCATCCACAAATATCCATTTAATTTTCTTTTCCTTTGTAGCCGAATTTCATCTTCATCTTCATATCCTTTAGCCATTTTTATTCACCATCTTGTTCACCAAATACTCTCCTTAGCAAAAATCACCCTTTGTTTCAAAACTGACGATTCTTCTCCATTTTAACGATTGGACAATCTAAACAACTCGAATCATCACCGAAACGAGTTTGTATCATGTGTATTGACTACCAACAACTCAAAAAATTACGATAAAAAACAAATATCCTTTTCCACGTATAGATAATTTGTTTGATCCGTTGAATGGTGTGACAGCATTCTCAAAGATTGATCTTCATTGTGGTTATTATCAGTTACGAGTTAAAGTCTCGGATGTGCCAAAAACTACTTTTAGAACCAGATACGGACATTATGAGTTTCTTGTTATGCCATTTGGTTTGACTAATGCACCTGTTGTGTTTATGGGCTTGATGAATAGAATATTCAGATTATATTTAGACAGATTTGTTGTTGTATTCACGAGATGAGACAAAGCATGCCCAACATTTGAGAATTTTTTTTGTAGACTTTATGCGAAAAAGAGTTGTTCGCTAAGTTTAGCAAATGTGAGTTCTGGCTCAGAGAAGTTGGATGTTTGAGACATGTAGTGTCGGCAGATGATATTAAAGTTGGTCCGAGTAAAATCTCAACTGTGGTGGATTGGAAACCTCTGAGAAATGTGTCAGAAGTCAGAAGTTTTCTAAGATTAGCTGGATATTATAAAAGATTTGTCATAGGATTTTTGATGATTGCTTCACCATTGACGAAACTACTTCAGAAAGATGACAAGTTCGAATGGTCTAAGAAATGTCAACAAAGTTTTACCCAATTGAAAGTGTTGTTAACCGAGGCACCTATGTTGGTTCAACCAGAGTCCGGTAAAGAATTTGTGATTTATAGTGATACTACATTGAATGGCTTAGGCTGTGTTTTGATGCAAGAAGGTAAAGTGATAGCGTTTGCTTCTCGAAAGTTGAAACCACATGAAAAGAATTACCCGACTCACGATTTAGAGCTTGCAGCTATTGTAATTTTTTTTAAGATTTGGCGACACCATTTCTACAGGGAAAAATGCCATATCTTTACAAATCACAAAAGCCTTAAGTATTTGATGTCACAGAAAGATTTGAATTTGAGATAGCGTAGATGGCTTGAGTTTGGGAAAGGCTAATGTCGTTGATGATGCACTGAGTAGAAAATCTCTGTTTGCTTTGCGAACTTTGAACACGCATTTGACATTGATTGATGATTGTTCAATTTTAGCTGAATTGAAAGCTAGACTGACGTTTTTGCAATAGATTTGTGAAGCTCAGAAAAGTGATGTTGGATTGACTGCTAAACGAAAATAGATTGAGTCGACATCTAATTCAGATTTTCATGTTGCTTCAGACGATAGTTTATACTTCAAAGACAGAATTTGTGTTCCGAAACACTCTGATCTCATTCAGAAGATTTTGCAGGAAGCTTACAGTAGTGGTTTATCGATACATCCTGGTAGCAATAAAATGTACGGTGACTTGAAACAGATGTACTAGTGGCTAGGAATGAAACAAGAGATTTCAGAATTCGTATCAAAATGCTTAATCTGTTAGCAAGTTAAAGCCGAACATCAAGTACCTTCTGGTTTATTACAACCTTTGATGATTCCAGAGTGGAAATGAGATTGTGTCACGATAGATTTTGTATCAGGATTACCTCTATCCCCGAAAAAGAAAGATGCTATATGGGTCATTGTAGATCATTTGATGAAATCCACACATTTCATTCATGTGCATATGGATTTTTCACTTGAGAGATCGGTAGAGTTGTATGTTTCTGAGATTGTTAGACTGCAGGTGTCCCATTTTCTATTATCTCTGACAGGGATCACGGTTTATGTCTCGATTTTGGAGTAAGTTACATGAAGCTTGGGCACTCGACTGCATTTTAGTACAGCGTTTCATCCACAAAATGATGGTCAATTTGAGTGAGTAATACAGATACTTGAAGATATTCTTCGATGTTGTATTTTAGAGTTCGAAGGTAACTAGGAAAGATTTTTACCGTTGGTTGAATTTGCATACAACAACAGTTATCAGGAAAGCATTAAAATGGCATCGTACGAAGCTTTGTATGGTCAAAAGTTTCGAACTCCATTATACTGGACTGAGCTGAGTGAGGAAAAGTTTTTCGATGTTGATTTCATCCGAGAAACAGAAGAAAAAGTTAAAGTGATATGCGATAGTTTGAAAGCTGCTTCTAATTGTTAGAAATCCTACGCGGATTTGAAAAGGAAAGATATAGAGTTTCAAGTCGGCAACAAGGTATTTTTGAAAGTGTCACCTTTGAAGAAAGTTCTTCGATTTGGCCAGAAAGGAAAGCTTAGTCCGCGGTTTATTAGACCGTACAAGATCATTGAAAGGATTAGGCCAGTAGCTTACCAATTGGCTTTGCCGTTAGAGTTAGAAAAGATTCATAACATATTTCATGTATCGATGTTACGACAGTATCGATCAGATCCTTAACATGTGATATCCCCGGTAGATGTTGAGATTCAGCCAGATATGACGTACAGTGAAGAGCCGATCAAAATTCTAGCTCGGGAAGTTAAAGAACTGAAAAATAAAAGTATAGCTTTCGTTAAAGTTCTCTAGCAACGACATAGAATAGAAGACGCTACTTGGGAACCAAAAGAAGCTATGAAAGTGCAATACCCGAACCTATTTTCTGGTAAGATTTTTGAGCACGAGAATTCCTTTAGGGGGGAGAGTTATAATAGCCCGTTTTCAGTGAAATCAGATTAGTGGTTTTGGGACCACAAATTTGATGATTAAATTATTATTTTATTAATATTTTAATGTTTACGAGATTATGTTAGGGTCGTATTAAAATTTTGTTAAGAAACTTTGATGTTTGCATGATTAATTAAGTCAAAAGGACTAAATCGTAAAAAGTGTAAAAGTAGAGTTCTATTAGCTAAAAGGGTAAAATGGCTATGAAACTTTAAAGTGAGTGGACTTAAATGGTAATTAGACCATTTGTATGGTTAGTGGATGTTTATGTTATTGTTTTGATGAAATTAATAAAGTTTTTAAAGGGTAAAAAGGTAATTAAATAATTAAAACCAAAAATAAAAGAAAGAAAAATAAGTATCATCTTCATTTCTTCTTCCTCAACCGAATTTCACCATTGAAGATAGGGCTAGGTTCGACCAAGCTGACTTTAGTGCATGTAAGTGTTTTCAAGCCTCGTTTTTAATGATTTCTATATTTTCAGGACCGTTGTAGCTTAATCTAGCTAACTCGGGGGTCAGTTTGTAAAACTGTTAAAGATTGAGGGTTATGCCATGAATGCTTTTGAATGGTTCTTGATGTTTAATGCTAGATTATGGATCCTTGTTGATAAATAAACAAGTTTTGTAAATTGATTTTTGATGAAATTTGCATTTAGGGATTGATTTGTAAAAATAGTAAAAGTTCATGATAAAATTATGAAATGATGGTTGATTTGGGTTGGTTTAAGTCCCTAAAGAATTCGGTTAGCTTGAATGGGGGATTAGAATGATTAGATTTCAATTTATGAGCTTAAGGACTAAATTGTGAAAAGTTAAAATGTTAAGGGGAAAATAGTAATTTTGCATAAATATGAAATGTGGACTAAATTGAATATTAGAAGTATTAAATGGATTGAAATTGTCTATTTAGATCAAAATAGACCACGTACGGACCTAGATTGAGGCAGAGCAAAAGCTTCGGAATAACTCGATTTAACCTTCATGCCCTAGTTGTCGAGGTAAGTCCGTATGTACGGTTGTTATATTCATGATATTCAAATGTATTTTATTATGTATTCATAATGTAATTAAATGATGTATATCCAAATCAATGCTATGATGATTATCGAGTCTTGGTTGATCCTTAGGAATTCGTAAGATACAAATGACATGTCCTTAGGGATTTCATGTTTCATGGTGCTGGTCTTGAATGTCCTACCGATGGCTGAGGTCCTGCATTTGTTGTAGATGCTCCACAGGTCGTGTGAGCAGGCCCATTTCATAGATCGTGTGAGCAATGATGGAAAGAAAAGGTTACGGTTATATGTTTAAGCACACTTCGTGTGAGGTTTCCTGAGTATCTGATGAAATTCTAGATGGTTCAATGGATAAAAAAAGGGATTAAAATGGTAAGTTTTCAAATGGAATTATGCATATGCTCATAAAAAAGATGTATGAATCAAATGATGTATTTTCATCTGGAAAATGACTTATCATATGGTCAATTCAAATGAATTATGTATAAATGCACTAACTTGTGTATTTGATAATGTTGTATACGCATTATGCAAAGTTTATGGTTTAATTGGTTTTATAATTATGCTATTTACATTATATTTTATATATTATCAGAAGCTCGATCGGTTTGGAAACTCGTCGAAGATCTATCACACTATCCAGCATAAATATAGGTAGTTTTTTTAATGTTTTGGCCAAGGTTATAATGGCATGTATATGTTGAATTGTAATGTCATTGTGATGAATGTTTAGTGGGTGGATCAGCTTTTATAAGTTATGGACATTATCTTGCTTTGGTATCATGTGATACTTTGTCAAATTGTGTCAACTTGGTTATGATACTATGCATGTTTGAATGGTTCAAATGGTATGTTTGAAATGACGTGTTAATGGATATGTTTGTGGCATGTTTGATAAGTTTTGAACTAGGATTTGATGATTGAAATTTAGTAAAATTTGCATGTTTAGGTAAGTTTTGATGATTGCATTTGAGGTGCCTTGTATGTTATATTGGTTAGTTGATTTAGGAATCTTGAAATGGTCATTATATGTATGTTCTGATAGGGTTTTGTTGCCTTGATTATGTGCACAAAAGACCTAAAGGTTTATTCATGAAATAGTATTGGGAATGGTTTGATTCTAGGTGAATTTTAGGTCCACATGGCCTGAGACACGGGCGTGTGACTCAACCGTGTGTGACACACAGCCTGGCGACACGGCCATGTGTCATCTGAGAGTTCCTTTGTATGCAAGTCAGTGAGTTACACTGCCTAGCACACGAGCATTTGACATGGCCGTGTGACCCTACTCAGAGAGTTACACGGGTGAGGACTCGGGCTGGGACATGACCGTGTGTCCCTAGTTCGAAGGTTACACGGCCTGATGAATGTTTAGTTGGTGGATTGGCTTGTATAAGTTATGGGCGTTAACTTGCTTTGGTATCATGTGATACTTTGTCAAATTGTGTCAACTTGGTTATGCTACTATGCATGTTTGAATGGTTCAAATGGTATGTTTGAAATGATGTCTGAATGGATATGTTTGTGGCATGTTTGATAAGTTTTTAACTAGGATTTTATGATTGAAATGTAGTAAAATTTTCATGTTTAGGTAAGTTTTGATGATTGCATTTGAGGTGCCTTGTATGTCATATTGGTTAGTTGATTTAGGAATCTTAAAATGGTCATTATATGTATGTTCTGATAGGGTTTTGTTGCCTTGATTATGTGCACAAAAGAGCTAAAGGTTTATTCATGAAATAGTATTGGGAATGGTTTGATTCTAGGTGAATTTTAGGTCCACATGGCCTAAGACACGGGCGTGTGACTCAACCGTGTGTGACACACATCCTGGCGACACGGCCATGTGTCATCTAAGAGTTCCTTTGTATGCAAGTCAGTGAGTTACACTGCCTAGCACACGGGCATTTGACATGGCCGTGTGACCCTACTCAGAGAGTTACACGGGTGAGGACTCGGGCTGGGGCATGACCGTGTGCCCCTAGTTCGAAGGTTACACGGCCTGATGAATGTTTAGTTGGTGGATTGGCTTGTATAAGTTATGGGCGTTATCTTGCTTTGGTATCATGTGATACTTTGTCAAATTGTGTCAACTTGGTTATGCTACTATGCATGTTTGAATGGTTCAAATGGTATGTTTGAAATGATGTCTGAATGGATATGTTTGTGGCATGTTTGATAAGTTTTGAACTAGGATTTGATGATTGAAATGTAGTAAAATTTGCATGTTTAGGAAAGTTTTGATGATTGCATTTGAGGTGCCTTGTATGGAATATTGGTTAGTTAATTTAGGACGTTTGAAATGGTCATTATATGTATGTTTTGATAGGGTTTTGATACCTTGATTATATGCACAAAAGACCTAAAGGTTTATGCATGAAATAGTATTGGGAATTGTTTGATTCTAGGTGAATTTTAGGTCCACATGGCCTGAGACACGGGCTTGTGACTCAACCGTGTATGACACACAGCCTGGCGACACGGCCATGTGTCATCTGAGAGTTCCTTTGTATGCAAGTCAGTGAGTTACACTGCCTAGCACACGGCCTGGCACATAGGCATTTAACATGGTCGTGTGACCCTACTCAGAGAGATACACGGGTGAGGACTCGGGCTAGGACATGACCGTGTGTCCCTAGTTCGAAGGTTACACGGCCTGAGACGCAGGCATGTGTCTCAGCCGTGTGAGTCACACGGCCTGGCCACATGGCCGTGTGACCCGTGTTTCCAATTTTTTGTGAATTTTTCTTATACTTTCCAAATGTTTTCTATTTAGTCTCGAATTGTTTCTAAAGTATTTCTAAGGCCTCGAGGGCTCGATTAGGGACGGAATGTGCATGTATGAATAACTTATGATATGTTTATGATAGTGTATGAAATTTATATTTAAATGTCCTATTGTTTAGGTAATGCTCTGTAACCCTAATTCGGCGACGAATACGGGTTAGGGGTGTTACAAATTTTATATAAACTGCTGATATTTGAAATCTGACTATGTGGTAATAAATTGAATTCTATGATTTCGATGGACCAAGTAAAAGTTTCATACATGAGCTTTCTGACTGATTTTTTGTTCTAAACTTAGCTCCAGCATTTGTTGCGGACTCAAAAATACATGTGATTCAGATTTAGCCTGGATAGGTAATCCATTATCATTTTAAAGGTTTAGTCTAGACTGGTAACCTTACATGTATACATAGCCCTGCCAGGCTATTTTTCTATGTTGTCATTGGTTTAGCCCGGACGGGTAACCTGACATAATTATTCTATATCTGATTAGCTCGTACGAGCATCATCTATTTCCGAACTTATGTATTGAATGCTTTTACCAAGATCTATCGAAAGAATAAAGGTTAACTATTCCTTTGATGTAAACAAATTATGAACTCTGAGTATGCGTATGTTTAAATTGTTACTGACTTGGAATTGTTGAATCATGTTGTATTAATGTTAACACTTTGAAATGGCTATATGAAATGTTTATATGAAATGGCTATATGAATCATTTATATGAAATAATTATATGAAGTGTTTATACGGAATGTTTATGTGGATAGATATGTAAAAAGGGATATTTGAAATGAACATTTGGAATGGAAATGTGGAATGTTAAATGATTAGATGTTGAATGAATAGTATATTAAATGTTTTTACTTGTATATGTTTTATGAGATGATAAAGTTATAATTTTTGCATATGTGAACTTACAAACCTTGTAAGACTTGTGGTTTGTATAGGCTAATAATGAACTCATGACCTTGCTTATGAATTTAATTGCAAAAGGTTTAAGTTATAATCTTCACGGTAAGTTAAAGTTTAATTTTAATACGAACTCACTAAGCAAAGATTTGCTTACATTTGTTGTTTTTGATTTCTTGTAGATCTTTAAAAGTTTATGTCAGTTAGAAGTTCAAGTCGAAGCACACACTATCTGTTCAACAATTCGGTATAAACTATGATTATTTTTGGTTTAGGTTATAAGTGGCATGTACTAGGAGTTTTAGTTTAATGGTGTTGTTTTAAACTTTGTTTAAGTAAGGTTTTGTGATGTGTATATATGTAGTAGTAATTTGGCTCATGTATGCCCATATCAGTGCTTTTGGTTTTTGGTTCATGCCATATAAAAATGGTTGCTGATTTGGTAAAATGAATGATCATTGGTTTTAAATATTTTGTTTTTAAATTAAATTGTACGGTATTATGATGCCATTTGTTTTGTTGTGTGTCGTAATACTCTGCAACTCTAATCCGTCAATGAAGATGGGTTAGGGGTGTTACAGAATAGGTGTAAGACAACGGATGAAAGACTCTATGGCATCCACGCAGAGAGTCCACTGGGACAGTAAACACAAAACAAATAGTCCATCAGGACAATAAACATGAGGTGGTCCGCCAAGACCAAGGGAATACATGGTGAGAAGGGTGTAAGACCTTAGCTTGGCTAAGGCAACCAATAGAGTCCACCATATGCGATAGTCAACCAAGATGTAAAACATGGGGATTATGCTAAGTCAGACCATGGTGGTATGGCGTTACGGCATTACAGGAAGTCTGTCAGGACGGTAAATGCGAAAAGGTCCACCAAGATGTAAGACGCAGGACCCCAACAGTGGGAGTTCACCACACAAGAGGTACACAATGGGCTAAGATAGAAAGAGCAATGTGAAAAACATGATAAATTACAGATATGCATAAGCGAGGTGCGCTCGAGTGGCATGGATCTCTAGAATAATAAAGGGGTTCGCCAAGGGTGATACAAAATGGGGCCAACAACACGTCAAATGAGTCCACTAGAGAAGCAATGGATCTAATGAGGTTAAGGAGATGCAGGACAAACTCTATTGGCCTAATGTCATGGGTCTTAGGCTAATGAAAGGTATGCCGACAATCCATAGGGAAAAAGGAGGTAAATGGCTAAGTGTTCAAAATAGTTCGTCAGCAAAATATGGGAATTTGAGGTAGCAAAAGGTGATCAAGTGGAACCCAATCAATAGGGATCCACAGGTGAGCTGACAACTACGTTGAGAATTGATCATTCGGGCTAATAGGGAATGGATCCGCTAAAAGCCAAATTGGAATGAATAGTTTGCTAAGAATTATTAGAGAATGAGTGAAAAGGTGATGTCGGGGTAAGGCAGAGTTAGGTCTGCCCTATCAGGTGACCAATTGTAACACCCCTAACCCGTATCCTTCGCCGGACTAGGGTTAACAACGTTACCGAATAGATCGGAAACATTTACAGAAATGTCTTACAACTGTTCATCTATTTCAATCATACTGTCCCTTAAGTAGGTCATCGAGACCTTAAGCATGCTTAGAAACAGGGTCGGGACTAAACCGAAACACATACAAACATTCTTGGAAATTTAAAACTTTTCGAAGATACAGGGGTTACACGCCCGTGTAGGCAGGCCGTGTGCCTCCCACGGCTGCAAGACACACCCATGTGTCCTCCCCGTGGTCGAAACTGACTTTGCTCCACGGCCACCAAGCACGCCCGTGTACCTTGTCCGTGGTCGAATCTGACTTCACATCCACGGCCACCAAGCACCCCGTGTGCTAAGGCCGTGTACTCTAAGGCCATATACTGACTTTTTCACATGGCTACTAGACACGCCCGTGTGTCTTGGTCATGTGCTCCTAAGCTAGCTACTGACTTAGTCCCACGGTCACTAGGCACGCCCGTGTGCCACAACCGTGTGACATTATAGGCCATTTGCAAGGCCAAAATGCCACCCAATGGGCCTTACCTACAAGCAAAATCATCAAGACATCTCATGCCTATTTGACAACCAAGAACATACCAAAATAACCATCCAAATTACAAGACTAAAACTCATCTCATCACAAGCATAATTCATTCATTTGCTTAATCAAAACTTGACCATTTCATGTATCAAATAACCATGCCAAAAACAAACTTCACATATCACATTCATTCAAGCAAATTCTCAATTCATAACTAGCCAAATCACATGGCTAAGTTCATATAATAAACTTATAACAAATACTAGCCTATACATGCCATATCTAGCTATATACATATTCAAAGTGTACCAAAATGAGTTTAGTAGTGTGATGACGATCCTTGATGGTCCTGAGCCTTCAGTAGCTTTAACAACCTATAAAACAGAGAAAACACACACACAGAGTAAGCTTTCCAAAAGCTTAGTAAGTCATAATACAAACAAACTTAGTATGAAAGGCATATATATACATAGGTACATTGGCACTTCTTAATGACTTAACAAACTATCACATATATGCTTTGATCCATGTACTCGGCCATATTTGTCACATTCATCAATTCAAAAGTCTTATATAAACATAGCTCATTCATGCTCACTTTATATATCATATTGTTATTCCAATATACATAATCATCATAGTAAGATCACATAGGTACTTACCTTATATACACACTTAGTGTATAAATCAACGTACCTGAAACGGATATACAATTCACTTAACCATTCGTATCACAGACTTGCCCGTTGAACCGATAGGAAACTAATAGGATACTCAGAAAGCTCGGAATAATTGTACAATGCCAACATCCCAGACGAGGTCTTACGTGTACTCAGATAACGATGCCACTGTCCCAGACAGGGTCTTATACGAATCAATATGATGCCGATGTCCTAGACATGGTCTTACATGAAAAGATAATATCGATGCCAACGTCCCAGACGTGGTCTTACACAAAAAGCTCATATCGATGCCAACGTTCTAGACGTGGTCTTACACAAAAAGATAATATCGACGCCAACGTCCCAGACGTGGTCTTACATGAATGTCAAATCAACGCCAACGTCCCGGACGTGGTCTTATATGATAAAACAGAACAGATACCTATGTATTCCTAGGTTCGTATGGGACTTCTCGGACATTGTCGCTAAGTCGATCTTATCTCGGAAATCATTTGCATTACGACTCATAAGCATTTAATATCGATAATAGGCATATGAATATGCTCAACTCAATACAATTACATTTATTTGCTGTATGACTTACCTCGGATTCGATTTATCGAAAATAGAAACGGTTACTCGGTTACTTTCGCTTTTCCGTGATCTAAATCTGTTTTCCTCGGTTCTTGATCTATACAAATCCAGAATTAACTCTTTTATTCACTAATTTATCCAATTCAATCCAAGGACACACAATTAGGGCTATTTGCAAATTAACCCTCACATTTGCACAATTTATCAATTTAGTCCATTTTTCTCAAAACATCAAATTCACAAAATCATTACATACATATGCTTAGCCGAATATTCATCCATATCATACAAGCCCATATTTTCCATCAAATTTGCAATTTAGTCCTTCAAGTTACCATTTTCTCAATTTAGCCCAATTTAGCTAAATTCATCAAAAATTCAAGAACAAAGTATGTTCATCTAGCTCAAATCTTTCATTTAACACCATAAATCATCACAAAGCTCAACATAGCATCAATGGCATTTCTCATGAACAACATCAATACACAAAATTGAGACATGGGCTTGATAGTAGACTAAGCAACGATTGTAAAAACGTAAAAATTATCAAAAACCATATCAAAATCATACCTTAAATTGAGCTTAGAAGTGGCCGAATGCCCTAACTAGATTTCTTTCTTTTCTTTCCTTCAAAATTCGGCAATATGGATGAAAAAATGCCACTATCGATTTCTTTTGTTTATTATAAGTATGTTAATACACATTTTACCATATTAACCTTTCATTTAATAACTAAAAAAAAATACATTAAGGGCATTCTTGTCCTTTGTCCATCCACTATCTAAATATTGACACAATTGCCTCATAAGGCCTCCTTATTAAAAAGCCACATCAAATAGGTATATTTTCATAAAGCATGCAAATTTTGCCTTCAATGCTATTTAATCCTTTTATCAAATTAAGCATACAAACGGACAAATTATCTTACGGAACTTTAGCACATGCATAATCACGTAACATAGACACAGAAAATACTATTAAAATATTATATGGACTCAGATTTGTGGTCCCGAAACCACTGTTCCGACTAGGGTATAAACCGAACTGTTACACCAATATAATGAAAGAACACGTCTGTGTCTTATATTGAGATTGATTCAGACCAACAAGAAGCTGTAAGAGAAACAGAAAGACAACATCTTCGTTGAAATCTATGATATACCAAAAGGAGACAGGGAGTTGAAATCTCTGCCCAAATTTGTCTCTTATCATTTTCTTGAAAGTTGTTATATAATGTCGTTTGGTAAATTCTCACTAAGATCATTAGAACTTACAAATTTTACCACTTAATCGTAGGACAAAGCGTGACAAGATATTCGAATGGACAGACCAAGCCAGCCTTCATCTGACTAGTGTGGTATAGTAGAAGTTGTACGTGTTTGTAGAGTGGCAACTATAGAGGCCTCGCCTCGGGGGTTAAGGGAAACATAAGAACTGTAGAATCATTTTCAAACATTGAAATTGTACATAAAATCTAAGGTCATAGGAAATCATTACGAATTTTCTTTATGTAGGATATTAGTGGAAAATAGGCCCATATGTTCAAGTTGTTCTTGTAAGAAAATAAATTAATATGGATGTATTGTAATATTTAATGGGTCCTTGTAGCATCTTGTACCCAAACCAAATGATCAGATCAGGTATGGGGTGTTACAAACATTGTCGGGTTTAGGCAAAGTTAGGAAGGGAAAATGGGATGATTCTATTATATACTGACATATAGTGTTACTGTTTGCACCCATGATGAGCGAAGCTCTAAGCATTACGGTAGGGACACTACGGTGTTCGAACATCAAGGTATAAGATGGTAAAATGGAGGAATGGATGGAATAAAATGGGAAGAGTAAAATCATGGCTAGGCTATGGGATCAATTAGAGGCCATACGCCTAAAATGAGTAAGACCATAATTGAAAGATGCTATGAAATTATGATAAAGGTGAGTAAGACCATAGCTGAAAGAGGCTATGACATCATGATATAAATGAGTAAAACCATGGCTAAAAGACGTTATGGCATCATGGTAAATAGGACTAAAACCATAGCTGAAAGACACTATGGCATCCTTTAATGGTCTGCCAGGATAGTAAACACGGGGTTATATAGTGTAAGACCCTAGCTGGAAGACACTATGTATAAAAAGTCCGACGAGACGTTAAACACGAGGAATTTAGGGTGCAAGACCATAGTTGGGCTATAGAAACCATTATAGTTTGACGGGACGTTATGAACGGGATGGTCCGTCGGTCCATCGGGACACCAAATACGAGGATTATGGAGGTAAGACCGTAGCTCGGTTATGGTGATATAAAGAGTCCACCCAGACAATAATCACGAGTAGATAAAGTGGGCAGTAATTATAAGCATAGACAGGCAATGGATAGCCAACGGGTTAAAGGAACCTGCTAACGAATGATAAGTGTAAAAAAAAAGTAAAAAGGGAAAGCAGTCTGCTAAAATAGAAATAATAGAAGCCGAAAAGGCGTAAAAAAGGCAACCCAACAGAAAAGAAATGTGTGAATTGTTTCACTAGTAGGATCGCAATAAAGATCCGAAAGAACCATTGAGGGATGCCTAGTGAAACTGGTAGGTGAGGGTCAAGATCGTAAGCACCCTAGCAAAGAGGGTCTTAGAATAAAAAGAGCCGGTTGGAGACCCATAATAGAAAGGTACATGATGGGTGACATTAGTGACAGGTATATCTATCAAGACTATTTCTCCTTGAAGGGGAACCCATTGAGTAAATATCAACCAAATGGCGAGTTATGCAAGGATGCAGTATGAAAGAGAAATCATGAACTCGGATGGCTACACCACGACATTTGTCTAAGTACTAAAGGCCATAGTGGGTTGTAGCAGAAAGGCGTGGTACAATTAAAGGTAAGGTATTGTGAATGGAGTGAATTACCATGAAGTAATTCGACCATTTTTTAAACTAAGTAAGATTTAGTTCACTAAGTTGGCGTGGGACCATGTTAGACATACCAAAGGATAGAAGATGAGCCATTTGCACATGATTAAGATAAGGAAAGAGCCCGCCACAAACTAAATTGATTGAGAACACTCACTAATGGCCTCTAGGAAGGTAAGCTGGAAGGTCGCATTAATAGGGTATAATAGAAGAAAGAATTTAAGGAAAAGAAAGGATAGAGTCTGCAGAAATAGTGAGACAATCAGAGGAACTATCAAGGCTGAACGAAGACTGGTAAAATGGTCAGAAAGGAAATCGCTCAATGATCTATCTGCTAGTAAAGAGGATTGGAAATAGGAAAAAAGTCACTACAATGACTTAATAGAAATGTTCCCAGCAAGTAGGAAGTTTATTGCATTTATTATTATCATTTATTTATTTGAACACTAGTAAGGTGGGGTATAACTTACAAACGATGGATCTGTGATTGCGGAAATGGCGAACTAAGGAACTTGAGCAGGGACTAAGCCAGAACATGATGAATTAAGGGGAATTGTAAGAAAGTTTCATGCACATAAGAAGGGGGTACCTTTAGGAACTTCGCCAAGAGGTCGAATGTATTGTAATTATGTAGTTTCTTAAAGAGTGGAGTAGAGACAGTAAACTTTATTTAGGATTTTATGTCTCTGATGTAAGTTAATTTATTAATATGTAATAAATAATAACTCGATTCTACCGTGACATCGCACCCAGATTTTTGAACAGTTCAGGTAGGGGTGTTACAAATTTAGTGGTACCAAAAAAAGGTTTAGTTGGTCCTTTAGACATAGGAATTGGGAGAAGTACCCCATATTTGCATGACAATTGATTTTGCTGAGTCCCACGAGTCCTTATTTAGTTAAGTTGATATGTGATATGAGTGGATGCATTCACCCGAATTGGTGAATGGTGGTGACAATAGAAATGGAAAAGCTCGAAAAGGAATACAAGGAAAGTAAGAATAAATAGATACATTGATTGAAAAGTTTAAGTATTGGAAAAGTAAATACATTATTAGGACAAAGATACAATAAGGGTAAAGCGTCATTATCTGCAGAGTGAGTTACTGCCTTAAATGCACTTTCACCTAAATCCTCCAAAAAGGGGTGAAAAAATAAAGGTGAGTTAAACTTCGATGAGAAGGGAGTCGTCGAGCTTCATCTGTCCATCACCTCGTAGGGGCCAAGAGGGAGCATAGGTAGAACCTTAGTTCTAGCAGACAGATTCCCGTGAAGCTAGGGAGTTGTATTCAACATTGCCCGTGTAACCTCTCAAACCCGGCCTAGACGTTATGGCTAGATTAAGAAGGCTACATTAGCCACCGAAATGGCTAAGATAACTTACGTTACTTTTTAAGACTTTAAATAAACTCATTTTAGAGAAAACCGTAGTTGTACTTTGAGTTAGCTTAAAAGCATTCATCCATTAGGTCATGTATGCTTAGGATTCATTTTATTGTTGACAGTGTTGTTTTAGAAAAACCGTTTGCTTGTCACTCTTTTTAAATAAATAAAAAACTCGAAGTTAAACTAATGCAGCGGAAAAACCATTTTTCAATTCATTTTGGAAAATTAGTTGTCTTATCGATTTGTTTTTCAAAAACAGTTCCTTTGCAATGTAGTGGAAACTAGGGAACAGTATAAAATTTTACTTAAGCCCAATATTGTAACATCCCGATTTAGGGCCTAGTCGGAACAGTGGTGCGAGACCACAAATCCGAAGTAGTAAAATGAGTTTTGAGGTTTAAGATATGTTTGCATGATAGTATGAAAGTTTCATGTAGAAATTTTATGAAATTGTCATTGAATGGTCCATTAGGACTAAATTGCAAAAGTTGCGAAATTTGAGATTCTAGAAGCTTTTAGTATGAAATAGCTTTGGAATATTAATTAGAAGTTCTTAAATATCAATTTTCCCAAATTATAATTTTTGGACAAAAATGGACATGAGTTAGAAATTTTGAAAGTTTAGTGAGAAGGGCATTTTGGTCATTTATCAATTAAATGATTAAAAAGGGAAAAAGATGACAAAAATCTTATTCATCTTCTTCCCCTTGTGCCAAAAATTTGAGAGACTCCATAGCTAGGGTTCTTCAATTTTTGAAGCTTGCTAGTAAGTGCATCCTAGCCCTGTTTTTAATATTCTTCGTATTTTTGGAGTACTCGTATTATGAATTAGCTATTTATAGCTATAAGTTGAGCTAGAATTCATGTTCATAAATCTACCCATGTATGACATGCTTGTAAAATGATGTTTTATGAAAGATTATGAGAGTTTGATGTTAGATAAACATCTTTTCCTAAATGAATTTCATTAAAAATGCTAGTAAGGACTAGTTTGTAAAAGTTGTGAAATTTGTCATACATGATAGAAATAGTGAGAATTGATTGTTGCTATAGTTAAGAGAATGAATCATCTAAGCATGAAGTTTACGAAAGTTGAATAAAAATCACTTTACGAGCCTTGGGGCAAAAGTGTAATTATGAGGAAGTTTAGGGGGAAAATGGTAATTTTCCCGAAGTATGAGTTAAGAGTCAATTTAGTCAATGTGTGTATTAAATAAGCTAAATCATTATTATAGATCAAGAAAAACAAAGCCCGTATCGAAACCGAGGCAAGAACAAAGTCGAGGACTAAATTGCATTTTTACATACATTTTGTACATTGAGGTAAGTTTGTATGATTTCTAAGCTTTATGATTAATATCATTGAATTTCTTAATATGATGTAGAATATATCTTAATTCCATGAGATTTTTGATGCTATGTTAAACAAAGAAATCAATGAGATTAAGTATGAGAAAGTCCCGATTGAAGTTGAATTACTTAGGATACTCGATCTATCACATGAGACAAGGAAGTACGTATAAGACCAAGCCAAGGCATGGCATCGGCAATCAAGCAAGTTATCATGTAAGACCAAGACAAGTCTTGGCATTGAAGAGTTATTATGAGATGAAGACCCATATAAGCCCAAGCCAAGGCATGGCATTGGTGAGTCTCCATGTAAAGATGTCATGTAAGTCTAAGACAAGTCTTGGCATTGAAAAGCTATCATGAGATAGAGATCCCATGTAAGTCCAAGCCAAGGCATGGCATTGGTGAGTAACAAGGAAGATTTCATGTAAGTCCAAGCCAAGGCTCGGCATTAACCCGTTCATGAGTAAAGATACCAAGTAAGACCATGTCAAGACATGGTATTGGTAAGTTCCAATGGAACACACAAGGAAGACTTCATATAAGTCCATGTCAAGACATGGCATCGACACCAAGCTGAGAGATCCCATGTAAGACCATATCTAGGGTATGGCTTTGGCATCGAGATATTTGTGAGATGAGATTCAGTATCCTCGGTTATTCATAGTAATTCATCGGGCAAAAGAGTAAAGAATAAATGAGAAAGCGAGAAAGTTAAGCAAGTAAAGCTATCATCAAAGTACGCTAGTCAAAGTTAACTAAGAGTATTATTCATGTTACGAATGATGAAGTTAAGATTATGCTTACCGTATCAAAGTATGTTAATCTATATGATTAAGTGATACAGGTACCTTGTTTACCTTACAAGCACGAGACTAGTAAGTACCATGATAAGTGTAAGAATCATTAAGAGTAAGTAAGCTCAAGCATGTGAATTTAGCAATGCCTTTGCTTATGATGAATGAGTATGTTAAGTATATATATATACGTTGTTATATGCATTACATGCAAACTTACTAAGCGAAATGCTTACGTCTTTAATTCTTTCTTTTCATGTAGTCCCGCCAAGCTAATCTCGTGGATCATCGTCATCGCATCTCGGAGCACACTATCAATCACTATTTTGGTATAGCCAAGTTGTTTATTAAGTATGGCATGTATATGAAGCATTTCATTTTGAGTTATGTTTTAGAATTAGCCAAAGTGTTGGCTATCAAGCTTAGTATTCTTTTTTTGTATATGGCCAAAGAGATGGGTCATGAATGATTAAGTGTGTATGTTTTTATATATCAATGAAGTATGCGTCCTTGTTCATGTTAGATGTAATACTGAGGTTATTGAATTGAGTATTGAATTGATCTTGATATCAGGGTGGCAATTGGCTTGGAAGATAGCCTCTAGGCGCCCACACGGATAGACACACGGGCGTGTGTCTAAGCTGTGTGTCCCCTGCACATTAGTGTTTTAAGTCAAAATAGACCACGGGCTAATCACACGGCCGTATGTTTAGGCCGTGTGTGACACACGATTAGCACATGGGCATGTGCCCTGGCCGTGTGAAGTCTGCACCTTGTACTTGTAAATTGAATTACCACACGGCTGAAGTACACGGGCGTGTGTATGGACCGTGTGGATAAGTCAGAATGCCAAAGTTTAGCACGGGCCAAAGCCACGAGCATGTCAAGGACGTGTGAAATTAGTCAGTGTCGACCACGGGTGGAAGACATGGAAGACACGGGCATGTCTTAGGGGTACACGAGCGTGTCCCAAGTCACATGGGCGTATGACCCCTATTTTGAGGAAAAGTTCCCGATTGAGTTCCGAAAGTTTCCGGATAGGTGTTTAAGGCCTCGTAGGCCCATGAAACGTATGTTTTGATTAAGAAAGAGAAGTTTCTATTTCGAAACAAAATTTTACAGCCCGTACGTACATGTTTCCTTAAGTTTAAGTATGGTAATGTCTCGTATCCAGTCTCAGTCTCAGACTTGGGTATGGGGTGTTACATTTAGTAGTGTCAGAGCTACGGTTTAGTCAGTTCTAGGACAAACGTAGCACGATCACGAGTCTAGCTATACATGCCATACGTAAGAATGTTTTTATAATGATAGTGTGACGACTCCTGACGACTTAAATTATGTTTATACATATAGTAAATGGATCCCGAAAGAGCTGTAGCGGATGACGTAGAAAGCAACGTGCCAGCTCCCGCTGAAAGGATGGTGCCTAACGAGAATGAGAATAGACCCACTACGGTGAGTTAGAGAGAAGGAGAAGAGGCTAGAGAAGCCTTCCTCTATATGATGAACGCGTGGTATACAGAGTTCGTTCGTACGAACCCGAATGCTCAAACCCCTCCACCCCCGCCTATTTCTCAACCTATCCCCATAGCCCCTTAAGTAGTAGAGGTGGTAAGAGGAGAGAAGCCTCTGGTTGATAGGATCAGGAAACATGAGGAAGAAGAATTTCGGGCTAAAAAGGATGATGATCCGAAAAAGGCCGAGTTCTGGTTAGAGAATACCATCAGGGTATTCAATGAATTGTCATGCACGTCTGAGGAATGCATGAAGTGTGTAGTCTCTCTTTTAAGAGATTCTCGCACCAATGGTGGAACACCTTAGTGTCGATGGTACCACGAGAAAAGATCACGTGGGAGTTCTTTCAAGAAGAGTTGTAAAGAAGTATATCAGTCAAAGATTTGTCGATCAGAAGAGAAAGGAATTTCTAGAACTGAAGCAAGGCAAGATGTCCGTAACTGATTATGAGCGTGAGTTTGTATGACTCAGTAAATACGCTCGAGAGTGTGTATCCACCGAGGCCATCATGAGCAAGAGATTCGAAGATGGACTAAATGAGGACATTAAGTTGTTTGTTGCTGCCCTAGAATTAAAAGAATTTGTTGTGTTAGTGGAGCGAGCTTGTAAAGCCGAAGAGCTAGTAAAAGAGAAGAGAAAATCTGAAATAGAGTCTCGTGACTCAAGAAAGAGACAGTGGAATAAGTCATTCCAACCCTCTTCCAAGAAGTCAAGAGATTTCTCCACCCTATCGGCTTCATCCACAGGGTTTTCAAGTAGAAACAAGGGTAAACAGTATTCGGGAAATAAGGCACAGACTACTTCAGTCGCTAGTGTGGGGAACATTCGATCTGATAGACCGAAATGCCCACAGTGCGGTAGACGTCATCTTGGTAAGTGCCGAGCGCATGAAAATGTTTGTTTCAGATGTGGTTCCCAAGACCACTTTATAAAAGATTGCCCTGAGACGATGAAGGAAGAGAGAGCACAGAACCCGAGATCTAGGAGTATGGTCAGAGGAAGACCGCAGAAGAACCCGGGTAGTGGAGCAAGTGGTAGAGGTAACCCTAAAGAGCGAGTTGCGAGACCCGAGGGTAGGGCATCTGCAGGGGCGTATGCCATTCGGCGCTTGCGAAGAGGCATCTTCTCCTGATGTTATTACGGGTACCTTTTCTCTTCATGATATTAAAATTATTGCTTTAATAGATCCCGGATCCACACACTCTTACATTTGCATGAAACTAGTATCCAGTATGAGTATGCCTATAGAGTCTACAAAATTTGTGATTAAAGTGTCTAATCCATTAGGCCAAAGTGTGCTGGTCGATAAAGTATGTAATGATTGCCCATTGATGATTAGAGGTCATTTTTTTAAAGCAAACCTTATGTTGGTACCATTTGATGAGTTTGACATCATTCTTGGTATGGACTGGTTGACCACTCATGATGTAATAGTAAATTGTGGGAAGAAATATATTGAGATGAGATGTGAGAATGGGGACACTCTCCATGTAGAATCAGACGAACAAGGTAGATCACCGGTAATGATTTCTCATATGACGGCACAGAAATACATAAGAAAAGGGTATGAGGCATATTTTGCCTTTGTGATGAATGATAGAGAAATAGAGTTAAAGATTGAGTCAGTACCGATAGTATGTGAGTACTTGGATGTTTTTCCCGAAGAATTACCAGGACTACCACCAGTTAGAGAGATTGAGTTCAGCATTGAGCTAGCTCTGCATGCACTGCACCAATATCTATTACTCCTTACAGAATGGCTCCAACGGAGTTGAGAGAGTTGAAGTCACAGTTGCAAGACTTGACAGATAAAGGTTTTGTAAGATCAAGTTGTTCTCTATGGGGTGCTCTAGTTTTATTTGTGAAAAAGAAAGATGGCACTATGAGATTGTGCATAGATTACCGTCAGCTTAATAAAGTGACAGTAAAGAACAAGTACCCATTGCCAAGGATCGATGATTTGTTTGATCAATTGAAGGGGGTCACTGTGTTCTCTAAGATAGACTTGAGATCTGGGTACTACCAGTTGAGAGTAAAGGATTCAGATGTATCCAAGACCGCCTTTCGAACGAGGTATGGGCATTATGAATTTTTAGTCATGCCCTTTGGATTGACCAATGCTCCTGCGGTATTCATGGACTTAATGAACCGCATCTTCAGGCCATACCTCGACAAGTTTGTATTCATTTTTATCGACGACATATTGATTTATTCCCGAGATGGGAATGAGCATGCTGAGCATCTACGAACAGTCTTGCAGACTCTACGAGAAAATTAGCTTTATGCCAAGTTCAGTAAAAGTGAATTTTGGCTCAAGGAAGTAGGATTTCTGGGACATATTGTCTCGAGAGATGGAGTCCGAGTAGATCCAAGTAAGATTTCAGCCATAATGGACTAGAATCCACCGAGGAATGTCTCTGAGATTAGAAGTTTTCTAGGCCTAGCTGGCTATTGTAGACAATTCATCAAGGGGTTTTCCATGATTGCAACTCCGATGACGAAATTGTTACAGAAAAATGTGAAGTTTGAGTGGACAGAAAGATGCCAACAAAGTTTTGAGAAACTAAAGGTATTATTGTGAAGCTCGGTTTTAGTACAACCCGAGACAGGGGAAAGAGTTCGTGATATACAATGATGCATCCTTAAGCGGATTAGGGCGTGTGTACTTATGCAAGAAGGCAAAGTGATTGCTTATGCCTCAAGACAGCTAAAGCCCCATGAGAAGAATTATCCGACGCACGATTTAGAGTTGGCTACCATAGTCTTCGCATTGAAGATTTGGAGACACCATTTATATGGTGAAAGATGTCAGATTTTCACCGATCACAAAAGTTTGAAGTACTTGATGACACAGAAAGAGTTGAACTTAAGGAAACGGAGATGGTTAGAGTTGATAAAAGACTATGAGTTGGTCATTGACTACCATCCCGGAAAGGCGAATATGGTTTCTGATGCTTTGAGTAGAAAGTCCCTATTTGCATTAAGGGCAATGAATTCGCGGATGACTTTATCCGACAATAGTTCTATTCTAGCTGACTTAAGAGTTAGACCAATGTTTCTCCAAGAGATCATTGAAGCTCAAAAAAAAGATAGTGAATTGCAAGTCAAGAGAGCTCAGTGCGAGACAGATGTTGAGTCCGATTTCCAGATTAGTCCCAATGGAAGTTTGATGTTCAATGATAGAACTTGTGTACCGAGAAAGGAGGAGCTTATTCAGAAAATTTTGCATGAGGCACATAACGGATGTTTATCTGTACATTCGGGTAGTACCAAGATGTATAATGACTTGAAGCAATAGTATTGGTGGCCAGGAATGAAGAAAGATATTTCAGAGTTTGTTTCCAAATACATGATTTGTCAGCAAGTAAAGGCTGAACACCAAGTACCTTCGGGTTTGCTTCAACCCATTGCGATTCTCGAGTGGAAATGGGACCGTATCACTATGGATTTTGTAACGGGTTTACCGTTGTCACCAAGCAAGAAAGATGCTTTTTGGGTTGTGGTTGACAGACTCACGAAGTCGGCCCATTTCATACCTGTACGAGTGGATTACTCACTCGGCAAGTTGGCAAACTTGTATGTTTCAGAAATAGTAAGGCTACATGGAGTTCCTTTGTCAATCATATCGGATAGAGATCTGAGATTCACCTCTAGATTTTGGAAGAAGTTACAAGAGGCCTTGGGTACAAAATTGAGTTTTAGTCTGACTTTTCATCCTCAAATTGTGGTCGATCAGAGAGAGGTTAATACAAGTACTCGAAGATATGGTGCAGTGTTGTATTCTTGAATTCCAAAGCGGTTGGGAAAAGTTTCTCCCATTAGTAGAATTTGCCTACAATAATAGTTTTGATCGAGCTTGAAGATGGCGCCTATGAGGCTTTATATGGGCATAAGTGTCGAACGCCTTTATATTGGGTGAACTCAAGGAAAACCAGATTCACGGGGTTGATTTGGTTAGAGAAACCGAGCAGAAGGTGAAAGTAATTCGAGAAAGTTTAAAGGTACATACGATGGACAAAAATCCTACTCGGATTTAAAAAGAAATGAGATAGAGTATCAGGCCTGACAGACAAACATCCCGATTTAGGGCCTAGTCGGAATAGTGGTGCGAGACCACAAATTCGAAGTAGTAAAATGAGTTTTGAGGTTTAAGATATGTTTGCATGATAGTATGAAAGTTTCATGTAGAAATTTTATGAAATTGTCACTAAATGGTCCATTAGGACTAAATTGCAAAAGTTGCAAAATTTGAGATTCTAGAAGCTTTTAGTATGAAATAGCTTTGGAATATTAATTAGAAGTCCTTAAATAGCAATTTGCCCAAATTATAATTTTTGGACAAAAATGGACATGAGTTAGAAATTTTGAAAGTTTAGTGAGAAGGGCATTTTGGTCATTTATCAATTAAATGATTAAAAAGGGAAAAAGATGACAAAAATCTTATTCATCTTCTTCCCCTTGTGCCAAAAATTTGAGAGACTCCATAGCTAGGGTTCTTCAATTTTTGAAGCTTGCTAGTAAGTGCATCCTAGCCAGTTTTTAATATTCTTCGTATTTTTAGAGTCCTCGTATTATGAATTAGCTATTTATAGCTATAAGTTGAGCTAGAATTCATGTTCATAAATCTACCCATGTATGACATGCTTGTAAAATGATGTTTTATGAAAGATTATGAGAGTTTGATGTTAGATAAACATCTTTTCCTAAATGAATTTCATGAAAAATGCTAGTAAGGACTAGTTTGTAAAAGTTGTGAAATTTGTCATACATGATAGAAATAGTGAGAATTGATTGTTGCTATAGTTAAGAGAATGAATCAGCTAAGCATGAAGTTCACGAAAGTTGAATAAAAATCACTTTACGAGCCTTGGGGCAAAAGTGTAATTGTGAGGAAGTTTAGGGGCAAAATGGTAATTTTGCCGAAGTATGAGTTAAGAGTCAATTTAGTCAATGTGTGTATTAAATAAGCTAAGTTATTATTATAGATCAAGAAAAATGAAGCCCGGATCGAAACCGAGGCAAGAACAAAGTCGAGGACTAAATTGCATTTCTACATACATTTTGTACGTTGAGGTGAGTTTGTATGATTTCTAAGCTTTATAATGAATATCATTGAATTGCTTAATATGATGTAGAATATATTTTAATTCCATGAGATTTTTGATGCTATGTTAAATAAAGAAATCAATGAGATTAAGTATGAGAAAGTCCCGATTGAAGTTGAATTACTTAGGATACTCGATCTATCACATGAGACAAGGAAGTCCGTATAAGACCAAGCCAAGGCATGGCATCGGCAATCAAGGAAGTTATCATGTAAGACCAAGACAAGTCTTGGCATTGAAGAGTTATTATGAGTTGAAGACCCATATAAGCCCAAGCCAAGGCATGGCATTGGGGAGTCTCCATGTAAAGATGTCATGTAAGTCCAAGACAAGTCTTGGCATTGAAAAGCTATCATGAGATAGAGATCCCATGTAAGTCCAAGCCAAGGCATGGCATTGGTGAGTAACAAGGAAGATTTCATGTAAGTCCAAGCCAAGGCTCGGCATTAACCCGTTCATGAGTAAAGATACCAAGTAAGACCATGTCAAGACATGACAATGGTAAGTTCCCAATGGAACACACAAGGAAGACTTCGTATAAGTCCATGTCAAGACATGGCATCGACACCAAGCTGAGAGATCCTATGTAAGACCATATCTAGGGTATGGCTTTGGCATCGAGATATTTTTGAGATGAGATTCAGTATCCTCGGTTATTCATAGTAATTCATCGGGCAAAAGAGTAAAGAATAAATGAGAAAGCAAGAAAGCTAAGCAAGTAAAGCTATCATCAAAGTACGCTAGTCAAAGTTAACTAAGAGTATTATTCATGTTACGAATGATGAAGTTAAGATTATGCTTACCGTATCAAAGTATGTTAATCTATATGATAGAGTGATACAGGTACCTTGTTTACCTTACAAGCACGAGACTAGTAAGTACCATGATAAGTGTAAGAATCATTAAGAGTAAGTAAGCTCAAGCATGTGAATTTAGCAATGCCTTTGCTTATGATGAATGAGTATGTTAAGTATATATGTATACGTTGTTATATGCATTACATGCAAACTTACTAAGCGAAATGCTTACGTCTTTAATTCTTTCTTTTCATGTAGTCCCGCCAAGCTAATCTCGTGGATCATCGTCATCGGAGCTCAGAGCACACTATCCATCGCTATTTTGGTATAGCCAAGTTGTTTATATTAAGTATGGCATGTATAGGAAGCATTTCATTTTGAGTTATGTTTTAGAATTAGCCAAAGTGTTGGCTATCAAGCTTAGTATTCTTTTTTTGTATATGGCCAAAGAGATGGGTCATGAATGATTAAGTGTGTATGTTTTTATCTATCAATGAAGTATGCATCCTTGTTCATGTTAGATGTAATACTGGAGTTATTGAATTGATTATTTAATTGATCTTGATATCAGGGTGGCAATTGGCTTGGAAGATAGCCTCTAGGTGCCCACACGGATAGACACACGGGCGTGTGTCTAAGTTGTGTGTCCCTTGCACATTAGTTTTTTAAGTCAGAATAGACCACGGGCTAATCACACGACCGTATGTTTAGGCCGTGTGTGACACACGGTTAGCACATGGGCGTGTGCCCTGGCCGTGTGAAGTCTGCACCTTGCACTTGTAAACTGAATTACCACACGGCTGAAGTACACGGGCATGTGTATAGACTATATGGATAAGTCAGAATGCCAAAGTTTAGCACACGGGCCAAAGCCACGGGCATGTCAAGGTCGTGTGAAATTAGTCAGTGTCGACCATGGGTGGAATACACGGGCATGTCTTAGGGGTACACGGGCATGTCCCAAGTCACATAGGCGTGTGACCCCTATTTCAAGGAAAAGTTCCTGATTGAGTTCTGAAAGTTTTCGGGTAGGTGTTTAAGGCCTCGTAGGCCCATGAAATGTATGTTTTGATTAAGAAAGAGAAGTTTCTGTTTCGTAACAAAATTTTATAGCCCGTAAGTACATGTTTCCTTAAGTTCAAGTATGGTAATGTCTCGTATCCAGTCTCAGTCTCGGACTTGGGTATGGGGTGTTACAAATATCATCCAATATACGGTTATTGTGCTCTAGTAGTTCATGCATGCAAAAATCTCCAAAAGAAAAGTTACTAAGCCAAAAACCAGAAATAATTAAAAATTACAAGCCAAAACCAATAGAGACTTAATAATACTTAATTAAATAATAATAATCTGAGGTCGAAGTTGATTCTCAAAATGCCGAGTCCGGTCCTAATTTTGAAGTTTACCTGAAAAGTTAAATACTATTAAGGGTGAGCTTATGAAAATCTTAGTGTGAGTCAAATAATTATTAAAACAGACAAAAACATAAATATTGAATACAGTGAAACATATTAGCATTAACAGAAGAACACAAAACCATCATTAGAATTTCATATCATTACATAGTCATTATCAAATTGATGTCAAATGGTGTATGAGCATGAGACATCATTCATTCGAGTAACAATCAATAATTTCGATACCATTCAATACAACACAATAAAACACATATCATAAATCAATAACATTTGAATATGTCGTGAGCGTGATGCAATGCAAAAAGGTTCCTACCCATACCATCCGCTACACACCACGAGTTCCCTAGAACCTGTCTGCCAAACTCCAAAACATTATGAGCATAGCTCGATGTGGTAAAACCACTGAATAATCAATAATGCAGAAAATCTGCCAGATATCAAAAAGTGCGAAACAATCGCAAATAACATATAATATGCGATAAAATCGTCAATCCCCTCGATACTCTAGGGGCAGTGCACTGACTACGAATAATGCGGACTTAATATGTCGTAGGTACTCCACGGAACTCCTCCATCAACCACAAAATCCCAACCCAATGCATATGCAATATGTCACACAATCTCATATATAATCATATCTCAATACTTTTCACATTCATTTGACATGCTCAGCATGTCCTCAATAATCACAAACTTTCAGTTAATGGAAACAATGTTCCAATCTTTCAAATTACCATTGTGTTGGTATCAATCAATATCGTTCAATTTCACAAACTTTACGGATTTTCATTGTTCATAAATAGCACCCTTTTCAATACACAATATAACAAATATCTCATGCATTTAAATCATACATAAGCTTAATATCTCAACACATTATATCATTCAGTCAAACATTCTCATATCTCATAACTCAAATATGCAATTACAAACTCAATCAAACATCCATACTATCAAACTAGAAATTTTGCCAACATATCTATCTTTTAAGGCTCGAAACATACTTGGTTCAGCCACACAAAATCAATAATTTGGCTATTAAGACAATCCAATAAGCAAGATAATTTATCATATATAACATGATATTTAACATTTTCAAACAATTTTATGAGTTTGAGACCAACACCTTATTTTTCGCTTCCTAGCAACACACTAGCGAATCTTCCAATTTTCCTTAATAATTCCTTAAAAGAACCTAAACCAAAATTCACTATAAATTCAATAAATTTACCATTAAACCAGCCCCAAAACACCCACTTATGAGTTCAAACCAATCGTTGAAATTATAACTATTTTATGAATCCAAACTAGTAAGATTCCTTACACTGTATCGATGCAAACCGTACGTACAATCATTCTTTGCCTTTACGGATGATTTGGGGCATTTGGGTCAGCACCTATTTCAATAATATACTGGAAAATCAGTAGCTAATTAATGTTTAAATGCCTTCATTTTATCAATTCATAACCTTTACCCAACAACTAAATCAAAATAACAAACTAGTTACCCTTAATTGCACTTACGCTTCACGATTTGTTGGTTTCGAATGGTCAATCGATCAAGAACGTTTTTTGTAACACCCATTACCCGTATCTATCGTCGGAATAGGGTAGGAGGCATTACCAGACTTAATCACCTATAACTGATCATTTCCGAGTTACAAATTTCCATCCAAATTTAAAACTTTTCATATTCAATCATAGAGTCCCTAATATGGACCTACGAGGCCCAAAACATGCATTGGAAGCGGTTCGGGACTAAACCGAGAACTTTGGAAAATTTTACAACACTTAGAAAAATTTTCTTCAAAACAGGGTCACACTCAATATGCATCCTCAACAACTCTTATACATGCATAATTATATCTAATTATCATACCATACCATTGAGCCAAACTTAGCCGTTCGACATCAAGATTACTAGCACATTCAACCATTAGGTATTTAGGCCATAACCCACAACTCATCATGTATCATGCAAACACAGCCCACATCACAAGACATTGGCATATAAATAATATATATATAGGCTTACAATCAATTAGCCAATATAAGCCAATTAGCATGGCTACATACTACAATAACCTTTAACCATTACAAGCCAATACATTTGGCCAAAACATAATAACACATACACAAAATGACTAAGTCCCTATACATGCCATAGATTTAAATTACTTGAAGGCATTGATACCAGTCAAAAGCTTGATAGTGTGATAGAATCTCCAACGATCTCTGTAACAGCCCGATTTAGGGCCTAGTCGGAATAGTGGTTGTGAGACCACAAATTCGAAGTAGAAATAAGTGTTTTATGATTTTTATGAGGTCTATGACATGTTTTCATGATTGTGTGAAAATTACATGAGAAAATTTTATAAATTAGTGATTAATTTATTCATTAGGACTAAATTGTAAAGATTGGAAAATATGATATTCTAGAAGTTTCAAGTATGAGATAGTATTAGAAAAATTATTTGAGGTCCTTATTTGGCAATTAGACCATTATATTTGATGATGGACAAAAATAGACATGGGAAGGAAAAATCTCAAGAAAGGGGCCTTAAGGGTATTTTGGTCATTTGGTTAATAAGTTAATTAAAAGGGAAAACAAGTCAAAAATTGTGTCCATCTTCTTCAACCTTGGCTGAAAATTTCAAGCTCACCATAGCTAGGGTTTTGTCATCTTTCAAGCTTGATTGTAAGTACCTCATAGCCCCATTTTTGATGTTCTTCGTATTTTTGATATCATCGTAGCTCGATTTAGCTATTTCTAGCAATATTTTGAGCTAGGGTTCATGTTCAAAAATTTACCCATGCATGAAATACATGTATTTTTATGTTTAATGGAGGAATATGAAAGTTTGATGTATGATAAATATATTTTTCTAAGTGATTTTCATAGAAATTCCATAAAAAGGACCTAGTTGTAAAAGTGATAAAATATGTAGTAAAAATTAGTTTTGAAGGAAAATGTGAGCTGTTATAAGCTCAATAAATGTTTGGCTAGGCTTGGGTAAGCAAGGAAATGAGTACATTTCATTATACGAGCCTAGGAACCATTTTGCAAATATGTGAAAGTTTAAGGGTAAAATTGTAATTTTTCCAAAGTATGATTCATGAGTTATTTTAGTCAATGTGATCATTAAATAAGTGAAATTATCATTATAGATCAAGAAACACGAAGTCCGGACCGAAACCGAGGAAAGAACAAAGTGGTGGACTAAATTGAACAACTGTACATATTTTGTTACCGAGGTAAGTTTGTGTGTAATAAATCAACGTAATGTTATTATGTTTTAATTTGCTTGATATCATTAGAAATGCATATTATCTCTATGAAATTGATTAATGAGGTATTGGCATCGTATTACGAGTATGACGAGTTTGAGTATCCTTCAATATTCCAATCTTTCGGCTTTTCGGCTTCTCGGCCATTCGGCATTTTGGCTTTTCCCGTTATAGTCTATACAGTGTGAATAACACACCTGTTTGCGAGATGCGCGATTAACCAACTCGTATCCAACCTACAACCCAATCAGAATAAGTCGTTAGTCAGCTGTCCAACAGGGTTAATCACTTTAACACATAATCAAAAATACTCCTTCCTTACCTTGTCTGAACGAATGGCCTTGATCCCTCCAAGATCGCTGACCCCAATCGGTTCACGCCCTTATCACAAACCTGTAATGTAACAGATCTTACAAAATTAATCACTCACCATTGTGGCTTAAATCCACATATATTATGATATAGGGACAAATGGCACATTTGGCCCATTCTCAAAAGAATGAAGGTAACCATTTCCCTATTGCGTAACGGAGATATGGATTGTGATTGCTTTCCAAACGTAAGTGCTTCTTCACTTTACTGAAAGTCCCTCGAACCCATCACGAAAAAGAAAAGATTCGCAGTTAGAAGTCATAAGAGTAACACATTCGGCTTCAAAAAACAAACCCAAAGAACCAAAAGAACACATACTAAAATGGTCGAAAAACTAAAAGAACAAACATAAGGATACCTGTCGATTTGATAACACCCTTGCAAAAACAATCCCCTACACCAGTAGTTAGCACAGAAGCATTCGGCCAACACCACCTAGAAGGATATGAGCAGCAACCGAATGAAAAGAAATGCTGAAGAAGGAAAAAGAACTCTGTTCAGCCAAGATGAAGTAGAGTGAAAAAAAATAGAGGGACGGCGAACAAGAATAAAGAAAATAAAGTGAGGAGGTTCGGCTATGAACAAAAACCGAATGGAGAAATGGTAAGAGAGAATGGTAGTCGACAGAAGTTGAGAGGAAAAGGAGCACAATTCGACCTAAGAGAAAACCTCCGAATAGGTAAAGTGTGGAAGAAATGTTTTAGAGTAAGAAGAAACACTGCACACAAAAAGAGGGTCGAGAGAAAAGAACCAAAATGCAAAACGCACCAAAGAAAAGAGTAACCCCAACTGTCTACTGATGATTTCAGCTTCAGCACCCAGAGTAACCAAAACCGAACACTACCCTCTGTCAAAGCAAATTTTTGGTACCAACCTTCTCAAATTCAAACTCCTAACTTTCCTCCCCCAAATCCCTCCATAATTCACTCCTTGATATCCTCATCAATCTTCTCCATAATCAACTCCTCAAATCCCTCCAACCTCTCATCCATCAGAGTTCTACTGCACCACAAACTCTAGCCGCACAGATCAATAAAAAATAAATCCCCTCATTGCAAACCCCAAGACTTGAACCTCAGACCTCTCAGCTATGCCACACGCCACTTGCCACTAAGCCACAAGCTCCTCTTGTGACATAATTCCGCCACAATTTATTTTAAAGCCTACAAGCTAACATCAAGGTTTATTAAAAAGAAAAAAAATCATAGATTTTGCAATAACCAGGGTTTGAACCCCATGACTTCTCAGACACTCCCAAACACTCCTAAATCACCTAACCAACACCCCAAACATGCAATTGTGACAAAACAAGCAAAACTCAAGGTTTTAAATTTTCAGGGCATTACAACTCTACCACCCTAATAGAAATTTTGGCCTCGAAATTTACCTGGTCAGAATAGGTGAGGGTATTGCTGTCGCATTGCCACCTCTGGTTCCCACGTCGCTTCCTCTGAACCATGATTATGCCATAGCACTTTCACCAGTGGGACAGACTTCCTTCGCAGAACTTTAACATCACGATCCAATATCTGCACTAGTTCCTCCTCGAAGGTCAGATCAGGCCTAACCTCAATCTCCTCGACTTGCACAATATGCGTGGGATTAGAGTGGTAATGCCTCAGGATGGAAACGTGGAATACATCATGAATTCTATCCAACTCTAGAGGAAAATCAAGCTGGTAGGCAACCAGTCCCACGCGCTTCGGTACATGGTAAGGCCCAATGAATCTAGGGCTCAACTTACCCTTCCGTCCAATTCTCAATACTTTCTTCCAAGGGGTTACCTTGAGAAACACGTAGTCCCCCACAGAATACTTAATCTCACGGCGTTTAAGGTCTGCGTAAGACTTTTTCCTGTTAGATGCTTCCTTCAACCGGTCTCAAATCAGTTTAACCTTATCCTCCGTATCAGACACCAACTTAGGCCCCAAAACTCGTCGCTCGCCCAACTCAGTCCAACACATAGGAGTACGACACCTATGACCATATAATGCCTCGTACAGTGCCATCTGAATGTTGGATTGATAACTATTGTTATATGTGAACTCTGCCAACGGCAAATAGTCCTCCCAGCTGCCTCGAAAATTAATTACACAACCCCTCAAAATGTCCTCCAGTATTTGAATCACCCTCTCTGACTGACCATCTGTCTGAGGGTGGAACGCAATACTGAAGTCTAACCTTGTACCCAGTGCTTCGTGTAACTTTTTCCAAAATTGAGACGTGAATCGAGGATCTTTGTCCGATATGATGGAAACCGGTACCCCATGCAATCTCACAATCTACTGCACGCATAACTTAGCTAACCACGCAACTAAGTAATCGATGCAATTTGGTATAAAATGGGCAGAATTGGTCAACCGATCAATGATGACCTATATGGAATCTTTCTTAGTAGGCGTTAAGGGCAGCCCACTAACAAAGTCCATAGTTACCCTTTTCCATTTCTAGAGAGGGATCTTAACTGGCTGCAATAATCCAGAAGGCAGTTGATGCTCAGCCTTAACCTGCTGGCATGTCAGACACTTACTTACGAACTCAGTAACCTCGCGCTTAAGTCCTGGCCACCAGTACAATTCACGAAGGTCTCGGTACATCTTTTTTTCGCCAGGGTGCATGGCATACGGACTACTATGCGCCTCTTGCAATATAGACTGCCTCAAATCAGAATCCATCGGTACACAAACTCTCCCACGGAAACACAATGCCCCTTCATTGTTCAGCCCAAAATCAGAAGTTTCTCCACTTTCAACTTATCGGAATCGAGGAACCAGTGACTCATCCATCAACTGTTTAACCTTAATATTTTCAGTCCACGTCGGTCTAACTTGCAGTTCAGCCAACAAACTGCCATCGTCGAACAAACTAAGATGAGCGAACATCGCTCTTAGGTCAGACACCGCCCTACGGCTTAGTGCATCAGCTACCACGTTAGCCTTACTGGGATGGTATTCAATTGAGCAATCATAATCCTTAAGTAGCTCGATCCACCTACGCTGCCTAAGGTTTAACTCCTTCTGGGTGAGAAGGTACTTGATGCTTTTGTGATCCGTGTAGATTGTACACTTCTCTCCATAAAGGTAATGCCTCCAAATTTTCAACGCGAACACCACCGCGGCTAACTCCAAGTCGTGAGTTGGGTAATTCACCTCATGGGTCTTAAGTTGGCGAGATGCATACGCAACCACCTTACCCCCTTGCATCAACACACATCCTAACCCAACGTGTGACGCATCGCTGTAGACGGTGAATTCTTTCCCCGATTCTGGCTATATCAGGACAGGGGCTTTAGTCAGAACTTCCTTCAATTTCTCAAAACTTTCATGTTGCTTTTCAGTCCAAACAAAAGGCACCCCCTTACGTATCAACTTAGTCAGAGGCGCAGCAATTAAAGAAAACCCCTCGACAAAACGTCTGTAATACCCAGCCAGACCCAGAAAACTTCGTATTTTAGACACAGTTTTAGGTGGTTTCCAGTCCAGAACAGCCTCAATTTTTTGAGGATCGACCCTATTCTTCTCAGCAGAAACAACGTAACCCAAAAACGTAACTTCATGCAGCCAAAATTCACACTTGCTAAATTTGGCATATAACTGTTTCTCCCTCAGAACCTGCAGGACGACTCGAAGGTGTGCGTCATGATCTTCCTTAGTTCTCAAGTACACCAAGATGTCATCTATAAACACCACCACGAACCGGTCTAGATAGGGTTGAAATACACGGTTCATTAGATCCATAAAAGCAGCTGGTGCATTTGTTAGCCCAAACGGCATCACAAGGAACTCGTAGTGCCCATAACGAGTCCTAAACGCTGTTTTGTACACATCTACCTCTTTCACTTTCAGTTGATAATACCTAGATCAGAGATCTATCTTGGAGAAGACCGAAGCTCCTCGAAGTTGATCGAATAGATCATCTATCTGTGATAGGGGGTACTTATTCTTGATAGTCAGTTTGTTCAATTGTCCGTAGTCAATGCACACGCGCATAGTTTCATCCTTCTTCTTCACAAATAAGACCGGCGCTCCCCATGGAGACACACTAAGTTGTATGAATCCTCGATCTAGTAATTCTTGAATTTGAGCTTTGAGTTCAACAAGCTCCTTCAGTGCCATTCTATAAGGGGCAATGGACACCGGAGCTGTACCAGGTAGGAGCTCAATCCCGAATTTGACTTCACGATTTGGCGGTAATTCCGGTAGCTCATCCGGAAACACATCAGAAAAATCTTTAACCATTCTCAAATCCTTAATAGAAGGTCCCTCAGAATCTTAATTACTGACGTAAGATAAATATGCTTCACACCCCTTGCGAACCAATTTCTCGGCTCTTAATGCGGAAATCACATTTGATAAATAATCACGGTGTTCCCCAATAACTACTACTTCATTACCCTTTGTAGTCTTTAATACTACCCGCTTAGTAGCACAATCCAGAGTCGCTTGATGCCTAACTAGCCAGTCCATTCCCAAAATTAAGTCAAACTCACCGAAGGGAAGTTCCATTAAATCTGCTAGAAAGGTTGTTCCCTGGACCTCCAAAGGTACCTCTTTATACAGTCTAATCACTCTCACTGACTGCCTTAAAGGACTCAACACGGTAACCTCACTAGCAGTGGTTTCAAACATCACACCCAAGGTCTCAGACACAGTGCATGTAATATACGAGTGTGTGGACCCCACATCAACTAGTGCAGTATAAAGCAAACTATGAATAAGGAACGTATCGGTTACCACATCTGGTGCATCACCCTCCTCTCGGCATCGTGCACCATACACCAAAGCTGGCTGCCTCGCCTCTGCATGACCAGTACCTCGGCCTGGTGCTCCTCGACCATGGCCCATACCGTTTCCACCTCTGGCCTGACCACAGCCTCTCAGTGGCTGCTGACCACCCCTCGATGGCTGTACATTACCCACTCCAGTAGCCTGCATCTGAACTGATCTCCGTGGTCACTCCCTAATACGGTGCTCCATCAATCCGCATCTCAAGCAGGCTCCAATCCTTTTCCAGTATTCCCCAAAATGGCTCTTTCCACATTCAGCACAAGGTTGCTCCCTAGCAGCAACAACATGGGCCTATCTCTGACTGGCCCATCAAACCTGGCCCTTTTCCTAAGCCTCTGAATGAAACCAGTGGGCTCTGTATCCCTTCTGTTTTTTCCTTTGTCTTTCTCACGATTCTGCGCTCTGTACGCTTTACCTCCTCAGCGATCTTAACTTTCTCTACCAACGCAACAAAGTCTCGCTCCCTCTGTGGAGCTATCAACACCCGGAGATTGTCCCTGAGGCTGTCCTCAAACCAAACACAGCGCTCATACTCCGTTGCTACTATCCCTCGAGCATACCAGCTAAGTCGCAAGAATTCTGCCTCGTACTCAGCCACCGTTCTGTCTCCTTGAACCAAAATCAAAAATTCTTTCCTACGAGCATCGACATAGCTAGCGCCCACATACTTTCCTTGAAACGTGGACTTGAAGAATTCCCAGGTCAATCAGTCTGACGGGGTACCTTCTTTTACTGTCAACCACCACTGATAGGATTCCTCTCTCAGCAGGGACAGGGCACCCTTCAATTTTTGTTCAGAGGTGCAGTCGAGGTCATCAATAATTCTTTCTGTGGCCTCCAACCAGTATTTAGCCACACTAGGGGCCACCCCAAAAACACCCCTGAAGACCTCTGCTCCATTCGACTTGAGTCGTTCCGTAACCGACCCTCGGCCCGCAGAAACAGTATTAGTCCCAACAACCCTTTCCAAAATACGAAGCATTGCCTGGGACAGTGCATCGTCCCCAGCTGCTCGATCGTGTGACCCAGTCTTTGTCACAGGTGAGGTCGGTGTCGCACTGGTTTCTAAATTAGGCAAGTGATCAGCTGTCGAGGACCCAGCCCTAGCACCTCTACGGCCTTTGTCGCGTCCTCTTGTACCCCTTCCACGAGTACCTTTGGTGCTCATATCGATTCACGTATTATCTGTTTTAGAAATTTTTATGCATATTAGTTTAAAGTTCCAATAATTATTAGCAGACATTTTACGGTAAACAGTAGGTTAAAGTTTGTTTTCGCAGATCGAGGTCTCACTAAAGTTTTTAGCTTCCTACAGTTTCAGTTTAATCTCTCTATGGTATTTCAGTACAGTCTCATAACTACAGTATCCTTAGTATTGCAGTTTTAAATAGAAAACGGTATTTAAAATACATACAGATTCAAGGCTGGAGACTCGGTGACCAACACTTCCAGTAGAAATATTTCAAAATATCATCAATTCTTGGAAAAATAATTTTCAAAAATTTGAATTTTTCAAAAAAACTCATTCTAGAGCCGAGTTTTGCAACCTGGCTCTGATACCACTAAATGTAACACCCCAAACCCGGCCCAGACGTTATGGTCGAATCTGGCAGTGCCACATTGAAGTGAAATTTTGGAAACGTAGTTCTCATAAAACTTGTTGAAATAGCCCTCTTAATTAAAACTCATAAAGCCTTTTTAAGTTATTTATTCAAAACAAAATTGTAGTTACATTTGAAAACCTGATCATTGCGAAAGCTTACTTTCTAAATTAATTATTGCAGAGCCGCGATGTTTTTTGAAAACAAATACCTTTTAAGAAAACTGCGCCCTAGTTCTATCAACTTCAAAATGTGATTAAGTAAACCCATAATTTAAATTTAAAAGTTAAGTAAAGGCCTTATTACAAACCCAATATAAAATAATAATTAAGGTAAATCAAATCCAAAGTAATTTTAAATGTGTGGCTATCTCCAAGTCCTCATGACCAAGACCATCTATGCCGGGGATTACATGCGAGTAAAGAAAATGATTGGGTGAGTTTACGAAAACTCAGTGTGTAATCCCAATAATATTAGCAGTAGCATACAAAAGCGATGCTGAGTGCAGAGCCCATTTCGAGAATGAGGACGATGCGGGCACTGAGCTGTTTCAGAACAAAATCAGTGTGGGCCTCAGCCCAAATCAGTACAGTAATGGAGTAATCAAGCATGCACAAATCCTACCCATCCAGCCTCTACACTCTATCTCCGTCCAACCCTACACTCCATGTAGGGATATAATATTGACCCACCCATCCCTACACTCCGAATAATAGTACCGATGCGACACTAAACAGAAATATGCATCAGAGTTGCTAGTACAATAGGCTAAAAGCCATCAGAGATATGCAGCAGAGCTGTCAGAACAGTACACTTCCTCCAATCATATATACCCAACCCCCACGCAATGCAACATACATCAGTGACATGCTATATCATAATGTTATGCATGTATTCAGATCATAACCATATATATATATATATATATATGTCATCTCATGGCATACAAAATCATCCATACATCATATAGGGTCAAATAGATATTTTACCTATGGGGGATATTTTGGTCATTTTACCCTTTAGGGGTATTTCAGTCATTTTTATCAGTTTGGGCCTAAGTACTCTTAGGCCCATCAGTAAGCCCATGGTCGTCTCGAGCGACTCATGCGACCATAATAGTGCAGACAGTGGAATTGGGCCCAAGCCCATCAAGCAAGCCCATGTGGACCCACACGACCGTGTGGCCCACAAAGCCCAAAATCGGCCTAAGCCATGTGTTCGTCGCAGCCAGGCTAGTAATACCCACCTAACGGTAAGTTTCACTCGTACAGGCCCACGGGCCCATTAGGCCCATACGGCCAATTTTAGCCCAAGCCCATAAAATCGCTCATGGTGGCCGTTTCTTGATGTAGGCCCATATTTCGTGGGCTCGGCTGATCACATGTACGTTCGCGTGCCCATATGGCAAAAAGCCCAATCTTTCAGCTTCTCGGTATTTTGGCATTACAATTTTTGTCGTTATAGTCTATACAGTGTGAATAACACACCTGTTTGCGACATGCGTGATTAACCTACTCGTATCCAACCTACAACCAAATCAGAATAATTCGTTAGTCAGCAATCCAACAGGGTTAATCACTTTAACAAATAATCCAAAATACTCCTTCCTTACCTTGTCTGAACGAACGGCCTTGATCCCTCCAAGATCGCTGACACCAATTGGTTCACGCCCTTATCACAAATTTGTAATGTAACAGATCTTAAAAAATTAATCACTCACCATTGTGGCTTAAATCCACATATATTGTGATATAGGGACAAATGGCACATTCGGCCCATTCTCAAAAGAATGAAGGTAACCATTTCACTATTGTGTAACGGAGATATGGATTGTGATTGCTTCCCAAACGTAAGTGCATCTTCACTTCACTGAAATTCCCTCGAACCCATCGCGAAAAAGAAAAGATTCGCAGTTAGAAGTCATAAGAGTAACACATTCGGCTTCCAAAAACAAACCCAAAGAACCGAAAGAACACATACTAAAATGGTCGAAAAACTAAAAGAACAAACATAAGAATACCAGTCGATTTGATAACACCCTTGCAAAAACAATCCCCTGCACCAGTAGTTAGCACAAAAGCATTCAGCCAACACCACTTAGAAGGATATGAGCAGCAACTGAATGAAAAGAAATGCTGGAGAAGGAAAAAGAACTCTGTTCGGCCAAGATGAAGGAGAGTGAAAATAAAAAGAGGGACGGCAAACAAGAATAAAGAAAATAAAGTGAGGAGGTTCGGCTATGAACAAAAACTGAATAGAGAAATGGTAAGAGAGAATGGTAGTCGACAGAAGTTGAGAGGAAAAGAAGCACAATTCGACTTAAGAGAAAACCTCCGAATAGGTAAAGTGTGGAAGAAATGTTTTACAATAAGAAGAAACATTGCACACCAAAAGTGGATCGAGAGAAAAGAACCAAAATGCAAAACGCACCAAAGAAAAGAGTAACCCCAACTGTCTACTGATGATTTCAACTTCAGCACCCAGAGTAACCAAAACCGAACACTCCCCTCTCTCAAAGCAAATTTTCGGTACAAACCTTCTCCAATTCAAACTCCTAACTTTCCTCCCCCAAATCCCTCCATAATCCACTCCTTGATATCCTCCTCAATCTTCTCCATAATCAACTCCTCAAATCCCTCCAACCTTTCATCCATCAAAGTTCTACTGCACCACAAACTCTAGCCGCACAAATCAACAAAAAATAAATCCCCTCATTGGACACCCCAAGACTTGAACCTCAGACCTCTCAGCTGTGCCACACGCCACTTGCCACTAAGCCACAAGCTCCTCTTGTGACATAATTCTGCCACAATTTATTTTAAAGCCTACAAGCTAACATCAAGGTTTATTAAAAAGAAAAAAAAATCATAGATTTTGCAATAGCCAGGGCTTGAACCTAGAACTTCTCAGACACTCCCAAACACTCCTAAATCACCTAACCAACACCCCAAACATGCAATTGTGACAGAACAAGCAGAATTAAAGGTTTTAAATTTTTAGGGCGTTACAACTCTACCACCCTAAAAGAAATTTCGGCCTCAAAATTTACCTGGTCAGAATAGGTGAGGGTATTGATGTTGCACTGCCTCCTCTAGTTCCCACGTCGCTTCCTCTGAACCATGATTACACCACAGTACTTTCACTAGTGGGACAGACTTCTTCACAGAACTTTAACATCACGATCCAATATCTGTACTGGTTCCTCCTCGAAGGTCAGATAGGCCTAACCTCAATCTATTCGACTTGCACAATATGCGTGGGATCAGAGCGGTAATGCCTCAGCATGGAAACATGGAATACATCATGAATTCTATCCAACTCTGGAGGCAAATCAAGCTAGTAGGCAACCGGTCCCACGCGCTTCGGTACACGGTAAGGCCCAATGAATCTAGGGCTCAACTTACCCTTCCGTCCAAATCTCAATACTTTCTTCCATGGGGAGACCTTGAGAAACACATAATCCCCCACAAAATACTTAATCTCACGGTGTTTAAGGTCTGCGTAATACTTTTGCCTGTCAGATGCTTCCTTCAACCGATCTCGAATCAGTTTCACCTTATCCTCAGTATCAGACACCAACTCAGGCCCCAAAACTCGCCGCTCGCCCAACTCAGTCTAACACGTAGGAGTACGACACCTACGACCGTATAATGCCTCGTACGGTGCCATCTGAATGCTGGATTGATAACTATTATTATATGCGAACTCTACCAACGGCAAATAGTCCTCCCAGCTGCCTCGAAAATCAATTACACAACCCCTTAAAATGTCCTACAGTATCTTAATCACCCTCTCTGACTGACCATCTGTCTGAGGGTGGAACTCAGTACTAAAGTCTAACCTTGTACCCAGTGCTTCGTGTAACTTTTTTCCAAAATCGAGACGTGAATCGAGGATCTGCATGCGATATGATAGGCGGTACCCCATGCAATCTCACAATCTCGCTACGTACAACTTAGCGACACGTAACGAGTAATCGATGCAATTTGGTATAAAATGGGCAGACTTGGTCAACTGATCAACGGTGACCCATATCTAATCTTTCTTAGTAGGCGTTAAGGGCAGCCCACTAACAAAGTCCATAGTTACCATAATATCTACATACTTTTCTTTAATGGTCTAATTACTATATAAGCACCTTAAGTTTTGAATTCAATAGCTATTTAACCCTTATAGCTACTAGAATTCAACTTTTGCATTTAATGCGATTTAGTCCTTCTCGTAATTAAGCACATAATCGGTAAAATTTTCTTATCAAAATTTTCACATGACACTTCTATCATATTACGGACCATAAAATAAAATAAAAAAAATTTATTTTCGGCTCAGATTTGTGTTCACGAAACCACTGTTCCGATTTCACCGAAATTGGGCTGTTACACTATAGATTTTGAAATATGTATGTAGCCTTCCCCAAGTCCTTCATAGAAAGACAATTTCCTAACCAATTCTTAATAGACTATAGGGTAGTTATGTTATTTCCTATGATAAGTATGTCATCTACATACAGTACCAAGAATACAATAGTGCTCCCACTAACTTTCTTGTAAACACAAGGCTCATCTTCATTTTTGATAAATCAAACTCTTTCATCGCATCATTAAAATAAAGATTCCAAATTTGAAAAGCTTGCTTCAATATATAAATGGATCTTTGTAGCTTGCATATCTTTCCAGCATCATTAGGATCGACAAAACCTTCAGGTTGTGTCATGTACACATCCTCTTCCAGTTTCCCATTAAGGAAAGTTGTTTTGATGTCCATCTGCCAAATTTAATAATCATGAAATGCAGCTATTGCAAGTAAGATACGTATGGATTTAAACATAGCAATAGGAGAAAAAGTTTTGTTATAGTCAACACCATGAACTTCGCGAAAACCTTTAGTGACTAATCGCCCTTTGTATGTTTGTACATTACCAACGCAACAAAGTCTCGCTCCCTCTGTAGAGCTACCAACCTGAGGCCGTCCTCAAATCGACCACAGCGCTCGTACTCTGTTGCTACTATCCCTCGAGCATACCAGCTAAGTCGCAAGAATTCTGCCTCGTACTCAGCCACCGTTCCGTCTCCTTAAACCAAATTCAAAAATTCTTTCCTACGAGCATCGACAAAGCTGGCACCCACATACTTTCCTTGAAACGTGGACTTGAAGAATTCCCAGGTCAATCGGTCTGACGGGGTACCTTATTTTACTGTCAGCCACCACTGATAGGCTTCCTCTCTCAGCAGGGACACGGCACCCTTTAATTTTTTTCAGAGGTGCAGTGGAGGTCATCCATAATTCTTTCTGTGGCCTCCAACCAGTATTCAGCCACACTAGGGGCCACCCCAGAAACACCCCTGAAGACCTCTGCTCCATTCGACCTGATTCGTTCCGTAACCGACCCTCGGTCCGCAATAACAGTATTAGTCCCAACAACCCTTTCCAAAATTCGAAGCATTGCTCGGGACGGTCGCCGTCCCATACCGCTTGATCGTGTGACCAGTCTCGATCACAGTGAGGTCATTGCAGACCGGTTTCTAAATTAGGCAAGTGATCAGCTGTTGAGGACCCAGCCCTAGCTCCTCTACGGCCTCTATCACGCCCTCTTGTACCCATTCCACGAGTACCTCTAGTGCTCATATCGATTCACGTATTATCTTTTTTAGAAATTTTTATGCACATTAGTTTAAAGTTCCAATAATTATTAGCAGACATTTTACGGTAAATAGTAGGTTCAAGTTTGTTTTCGCAGATCGAGGTCTCACTAAAGTTTTCAGTTTCCTACAATTTCAGTTTAATCTCTCTATGGTATTTCGAAGATGATGTCATAACTAGAGTATCCTTAGTATTGCGCTTTAAGCATGATAACCAGTATTTAAAATACTTATAGATTCACGCCGGAGACTCGGTGGCTAACACATCCAGTAGCAATATTTCAAAATATCATCAATTCTTGGAAAAACAATTTTTAGAAATTCAAATTTTTCAAAAAAACCCATTCTAGAGCCGAGTTTTGCAACTTAGCTCTGATACCACAAAATGTAACATCCGAAACCCGGCCCAGACGTTACGACCGAATCTGGCAGTGCCACATTGAAGTGAAATTTTAGAAACGTAGTTCTCATAAAACTTGTTGAAATAACCCTCTTAATTAAAACTCATAAAGCCTTTTTAAGTTATTTATTCAAAACAAAATTGTAGTTACATCTAAAAACTTGATCATTGCGGAAGCTTACTTTCTAAATTAATTATTTTAAAGCCGTAATGTTTTTTGAAAATAGATATCTTTTAAGAAAACCGCGCCCTAGTTCTATCAGCTTCAAAATGTGAATAAGTAAACCCATAATTTAAGTTTAAAAGTTAAGTAAAGGCCTTATTACAAACCCAATATAAAATAATAATTAAGGTAAATCAAATCCAAAGTAATTTTAAATGTGTGGCCGTCTCCAAGTCCCTCGCAGCACCGAACCATCTATGCCTGGGGATTACCTGTACAGTAAAACAGTTAGGTGAGTTTACGAAAATTCAGTGTGTAATCCCAATAATAATAATAATAATAGTAGCATACAAAAACAGTCTGGGTCTGAGCCCATTTCAGTAACAAGGACAGTTTGGGCCTAAGCCCGTTTCAGAATAAAAGCAGTGTGGGCCTCAGCCCAAATCAGTACAGTAACGGAGTAATCAAGCATGCACGAATCCTACCTATCCAGCCTCTACACTCCATCTCCGTCCAACCCTACACTCCATGTGGGGATATAATATAGACCCACCCGTCCCTACACTCTAAATAATAGTACCGATGTGGAACTAAATGTAAATATGCGATGAAAGTGCCAAGTACAATAGGCTAAAAGCCATCAGAGATATCTGCAGAGTCGCGTAAACAAGACACTTCCTCCAATCATATATACCCAACCCCCATGCAATGCAACATACATCAGTGACATGCTATATCATAATGTTATGCATGTATTCAGATCAAAACCATATATATAAATGTCATCTCATGGCATACATAATCATCCATACATCATATAGGGTCAAATAGACATTTTACCTATGGGGGTATTTTGGTCATTTTACCCCTTAGGGGTATTTCAGTCATTTTTATCAGTTTGGGCCTAAGTACTCTTAGGCCCATCAGTAAGCCCACGGTCGTCTTGAGCGACTCATGTGACCATAATAGTGCAGATAGAGGAATTGGGCCCAAGCCCATCAAGCAGGCCCATGTGGGGCCACACGACCGTGTAGCCCACCAAGCCCAAAATTGGTCTAAGCCATGTGTGCGTCGCAGCCAGTAATACCTACCTAACAGTAAGTTTCACTCATACGGGCCAATTAGGCCCATTTCGGCCCAAGCCCATGAAATCGTTCATGGTGGTCGTTTCTCGATGTAGGCCCACATTTCTTGGGCTCGGCTGATCACATGTGCGTTCGCGTGCCCATGTGGCCAAAGCCCAATCTTTCAGCTTTTCGGCTTCTCAGCATTTTGGCATTTTGGCTTTTGCCGTTATAGTCTATACAGTGTGAATAACACACCTGTTTGCGAGATGCGCGATTAACCTACTCGCATCAAACCTACAACCCAATCAGAATAATTCATTAGTCAGCTATCCAACAGGGTTAATCACTTTAACACATAATCCAGAATACTCCTTTCTTACCTTGTCTGAACGAACGACCTTGATCCCTCCAAGATCGCTTACCCCAATCGGTTCACGCCCTTATCACAAATCTGTAATGTAATAGATCTTACAAAATTAATCACTCACCATTGTGGCTTAAATCCACATATATTGTGATATAGGGACAAATGGCACATTCGGCCCATTCTCAAAAGAATGAAGGTAACCATTTACCTATTGCGTAACGGATATATGGATTGTGATTGCTTCCCAAACGTAAGTGCTTCTTCACTTCACTAAAAGTCCTTCGAACCCATCGCGAAAAAGAAAAGATTCGCAGTTAGAAGTCGTAAGAGTAACACATTCGGCTTCCAAAAACAAACACAAAGAACCGAAAGAACACATACTAAAATGGTCAAAAAACTAAAAGAATAAACATAAGGATACCTGTTTATTTGATAACACCCTTGCAAAAATAATCCCCTACACCGAAGAGTTAGCATTGAAGCATTCTACCAACACCACCTAGAAGGATATGAGCAAAGAACCAATGAAAAGAAATGCTGAAGAAGGGAAAAGAACTCTGTTCGGGCAAGATGAAGGAGAGTGAAAAAAATAGAGGGACGGCGAACAAGAATAAAGAAAATAAAGTGAGGAGGTTCGGCTATGAACAAAAATCGAATGGAGAAATGGTAAGAGAGAATGGTAGTCGACAGAAGTTGAGAGGAAAAGGAGCACAATTCGACCTAAGAGAAAACCTCCGAATAGGTAAAGTGTGGAAGAAATGTTTTAGAGTAAGAAGAAACACTGCACACCAAAAGAGGGTCGAGAGAAAAGAACCAAAATGCAAAACGCACCAAAGAAAAGAGTAACCCCAACTGTCTACTAATGATTTCGGCTTCAGCACCCAGAGTAACCAAAACTGAACACTCCCCTCTCTCAAAGCAAATTTTCGGCACCAACCTTCTCCAATTAAAACTCCTAACTTTCCTCCCCCAAATCCCTCCATAATCCACTCCTTGATATCCTCCTCAATCTTCTCCATAATCAACTCCTCAAATCCCTCCAACCTCTCAACATCAGAGTTCTACTGCACCACAAACTCTAGCCGCATAGATCAACAAAAATAAATCCACTCATTGCACACCCTAAGACTTCAACCTCAGACCTCTTAGTTGTGCCACACGCCACTTGCCACTAAGCCACAAGCTCCTCTTGTGACATAATTCTGCCACAATTTATTTTAAAGCCTACAAGCTAACATCAAGGTTTATTAAAAAGAAAAAAAATCATAGATTTTGCAATAGCCAGGGCTTGAACCCAGGACTTCTCAGACACTCCCAAACACTCCTAAATCACCTAACCAACACCCCAAACATGCAATTGTGACAGAACAAGCAGAATTCAAGGTTTTAAATTTTTAAGGCGTTACAACTCTACCACCCTAACAAAAATTTTGACCTCGAAATTTACCTGGTCAGAATAGGTGAAGGTATTGCTGTCGTATCGCCTCCTCTGGTTCCCACGTCGCTTCCTCTGAACCATGATTACGCCACAGCACTTTCACCAGTGGTACAAACTTCTTTTGCAGAATTTTAACATCATGATCCAATATCTGCACTGGTTCCTCCTCCAAGGTCAGATCAGGCCTAACCTCAATCTCCTCGACTGGCACAATATGCGTGGGATCAGAGTGGTAACGCCTCAACATGGAAACATGGAATACATCATGAATTCTATCCAACTCTGGAGGCAAATGAAGCTGGTAGGCAATCGGTCCCATGCGCTTCGGTACACGGTAAGGCCCAATGAATTTAGGGCTCAACTTACCCTTCCATCAAAATCTCAATACTTTCTTCTATGGGGAGACCTTGAGAAACACGTAGTCCCCCACAGAATACTTAATCTCACGGTGTTTAAGGTCTGCGTAAGAATTTTGCCTGTCAGATGCTTTCTTCAACCGATCTCGAATCAATTTCCCCTTATCCTCGATATCAGACACCACCTCAGGCCCAAAAACTTGCTGCTCGCCCAACTCAGTCCAACACGTAGGAGTACGACACCTACGGCCAAATAATGCCTCGTATGGTGCTATCTGAATGCTGTATTGATAACCATTGTTATATGCGAACTCTGCCAATGGCAAATAGTCCTCCCAGCTTCCTCGAAAATCAATTACAAAACCCCTCAAAATGTCCTCTAGTATCTGAATCACCCTCTCTGACTGACCATCTGTCTGAGGATGGAACGCAGTACTGAAGTCTAATCTTGTACCCAGTGCTTCGTGTAGCTTTTTTCCAAAATCGAGACGCGAATCGAGGATCTCTGTCCTATATGATGGAAACTGGTACCCCATGCAATCTCACAATCTCTGCTACGTACAACTTAGCCAGCTTCTGCAACAAGTAATCAGTACGGACTGGTATAAAATAGGCAGACTTAATCAACCGATTAACGATGACCCATATCGAATCTTTCTTAGTAGGCGTTAAGGGCAGCCCACTAACAAAGTCCATAGTTACCCTTTCCCATTTCCAGAGAGGGATCTTAACTGGCGGCAATAATCCAGAAGGCAGTTAATGCTCAGCCTTAACCTGTTGGCATGTCAGACACTTACTTACGAACTCAGTAACCTCGCGCTTAAGTCCTGGCCACCAGTACAATTCACGAAGGTCTCGGTACATCTTGTTTCCGCTAGGGTGCATGGCATACGGACTACTATGCACCTCTTGCAATATAGACTGCCTCAAATCAGAATCCCTAGGTACACAAACTCTCCCACGGAAACACAATGCCCCTTCATTGTTCAGCCCAAAATCAGAAGTATCTCCACTTTCAACTTGTCAGAACCGAGGAACCAGTGACTCATCCATCAACTGTTTAACCTTAATCTTTTCAGTCCACGTCGGTCTAACTTGCAGTTCAGCCAACAAACTGCCATCGTCGAACAAATTAAGATGAGCGAACATCGCTCTTAGGTCAGACACAGCCCTACGGCTTAGTGCGTCAGCGACCACTTTAGCCTTACCGGGATGGTATTCAATTGAGCAATCGTAATCCTTAAGCAGCTCGATCCACCTACACTGCCTAAGGTTTAACTCTTCCTGGGTGAGAAGGTACTTGAGGCTCTTGTGATCCGTGTAGATTGTACACTTCTCTCCATGAAGGTAATGCCTCCAAATTTTTAACGTGAACACCACCGCGGCTAACTCCAAGTCGTGAGTTGGGTAATTCACCTCGTGGGTCTTAAGTTAGCGAGATGCATACGCAACCACCTTACCCCCTTGCATCAACACACATCCTAACCCAACGTGTGACGTATCGCTGTAGACGGTGAATTCTTTCCCCGATTTTGGCTGTGTCAAGACAGGGGCTTCAGTCAGAACTTCCTTCAATTTCTCAAAACTTTTTTTTTGCTTTTCAGTCCAAACAAAAGGCACCCCCTTACGTATCAACTTAGTCAGAGGCGCAGCAATTAAAGAAAACCCCTCCATAAAACGTCTGTAATACCTAGCCAGACCCAGAAAACTTCGTATTTCGATACGCTTTAGGTGGTTTCGATCGAAACGACCTCGATTTTTGAGGATCGACCCTAATCCCCTCAACAGAAACAACGTGACTCAAAAATGTCACGCAACCAGAATTCACACTTGCTGAATATAACTGTTTCTCCCTCAGAACCTGCAGGACGACTCGAAGGTGTGCGTCATGATCTTCCTGAGTTCTCGAGTACACCAGGATGTCATCTATAAACACCACCACGAATCGGTCCAGATAGGGCTGAAATACACGGTTCATTAGATTCAGAAAAGCTATTGGTGCATTTCTTAGCCCAAACGGCATCACAAGGAACTTGTAGTGCCCATAACGAGTCCTAAACGATGTTTTGTACACATCTGCCCCTTTCACTTTTAGTTGATGATACCCAGATCGGAGATCTATCTTGGAGAAGACTGAAGCTCCTCAAAGTTGATCGAATAGATCATCTATTCGAGGTAGGGGGTACTTATTCTTGATAGTCAGTTTGTTCAATTGTTAGTAGTCAATGCACATGCGCATAGTTCCGTCCTTCTTCTTCACAAATAAGACCGGCGCTCCCCATGGAGACACACTAGGTCGTATGAATCCTCGATCTAGTAATTCTTGAATTTGAGCTTTGAGTTCAACAAGCTCCTTCGGTGCCATTCAATAAGGGGCAATGGACACCGGAGCTGTACCAGGTAGGACCTCAATCTCGAATTCGACTTCACGGTTTGGCGGTAATCCCGGTAGCTCATCCAGAAACACATCAGAAAAATCTTTAACCGTTCTCAAATCCTTAACAGAAGGTCCCTCAGAATCTGAATTACTGACGTAAGCTAAATATGCAACCCCTTGCGAACCAATTTCTCGGCTCTTAATGCGAAAATCACATTTGATAAATAATCACTGCATTCCCCAATAACTACTACTTCATTACCCTCTGCAGTCTTTAATACTACCCGCTTAGCAGCACAATCCAGAGTCGCTTGATGCCTAACTAGCCAGTCCATTCCCAAAATTAAGTCAAACTCACCGAAGGGAAGTTCCATTAAATCCGCTAGAAAGGTTGTTCCCTGGACCTCTAAAGGTACCTCTTTATACAGTTTGTTCACTCTCACTAACTGCCCTAAAGGACTCAACATGGTAACCTCACTAGCAGTGGTTTTAAACATCACACCCAAGGTCTCAGACACAGTGCATACAATATACGAGTGCGTGGACCCCACATCAACTAGTGCAGTATAAGGCAAACTATGAATAAGGAACGTATCGGTTATCACATCACCCTCCTCTCGACGTCGTGTAATATACACCAAAGCTGTCTGCCTCACCTCTGCATGACCAGCACCTCGGCCTGGTGCTCCTCGACCACGGCCCATACCGTTTCCACCTCTGGCCTGACCACGGCCTCTCGATGGCTGCTGACCACCCCTCGGTGGCTGTACATTACCCACTCCAGTAGCCTGCATCTTAATTGATCTCCGTGGGCACTCCCTAATACGGTGCTCCATCGATCCGCATCTCAAGCAGGCTCAAATCCTTTTCCAGTATTCCCCAAAATGGCTCTTCCCACATTCAGCGCAAGGTTCCTCCATAGCAGCAACAACAGGGGGCCCAGCTCTGACTGGCCCATCAACCCTGGCCCTTTTCCTAGGCCTCTGAATGAAACTGGTGGGCTCTGCATCCCTTCTGTTTTTCCCTTTGTCTTTCTCAGATTCTGGCGCTCTGTGCGCTTTACCTCCTCAGCGATCTTAACTTTCTCTACCAATGCAACAAAGTTTCACTCCTTCTCTGGAGCTATCAACACCCAGATATTGTCCCTGAGGCCGTCCTCAAACCAAACACAGCGCTCATACTCTGTTGCTACTATCCCTCGAGCATACCGGCTAAGTCACAAGAATTCTGCCTCGTACTCAGCCTCCTTGAACCAAATTCAAAAATTCTTTCCTATGAGCATCGACATAGCTGGCGCCCACATACTTTCCTAGAAATGTGGACTTAAAGAATCCCCAGGTCAATCGGTCTGACGGGGTACCTTCTTTTACTATCAGCCACCACTGATAGGCTTCCTCTCTCAACAGGGACACGGCACCCTGCAATTTTTGTTCAGAGGTGCAGTCGAGGTCATCCATAATTCTTTCTGTGGCCTCCAACCAGTATTCAGCCACACTAAGGGCCAGTCCAAAAACACCCCTGAAGACCTCTGCTCCATTCGACCTGAGTTGTTCCATAACTGACCCTCGGCTCGCAGTAACAAGATTAGTCCCAACAACCCTTTCCAAAATACGGAGCATTTCCTAGGACAGTGCGTCGTCCCCAGCTGCTTGATCGTGTGATCCAGTCTCAGTCACAGGTGAGGTCGGTGTTGCACTGGTTTCTAAATTAGGCAAGTGATCAGCTGTCGAGGACCCAGCCCTAGCACCTCTACGGCCTCTGCTGCGCCCTCTTGTACCCCTTCCACGAGTACCTCTGGTGCTCATATCGATTCACGTATTATCTGTTTTAGAAATTTTTATGCACATTAGTTTAAAGTTTCAATAATTATTAGCAAACGCTTTACGGTAAACAGTAGGTTAAAGTTTGTTTTTACAGATCGAGGTCTCACTACAGTTTTCAGTTTCCTACAGTTTCAGTTTAATCTCTCTATGGTATTTTAGTACAGTCTCATAACTATTGTATCCTTAGTATTGCAGTTTTAAACACACAACGGTATTTAAAATACTTACAGATTCAGAGCCGGAGACTCGGTGACCAACACTTCCAGTAGCAATATTTCAAAATATCATCAAATCTTGGAAAAACAATTTTCAGAAATTTGAATTTTTCAAAAAAACACATTCTAGAGCCGAGTTTTGCAACCTAACTCTGATACCACTAAATGTAACACCCCAAACCCAAATTTCAGACGTATAAATTAACTGGCAAATTGCCACATTGAAGTGAAATTTTGGAATCGTAGTTCTCATAAAACTCGTTGAAATAGCCCTCTTAATTAAAACTCATAAAGCATTTTTAAGTTATTTATTCAAAACAAAATTGTAGTTACATCTGAAAACTTGATCATTACGGAAGCTTACTTTCTAAATTAATTGTTGTAAAATAGATATCTTTTAAGAAAATCGCGCCCTAGTTCTATCAGCTTCAAAATGTGATTAAGTAAACCCAGAATTTAAGTTTAAAAGTTAAGTAAATGCCTTATTAAAAACCTAACATAAAATAATAATTAAGGTAAATCAAATCCAAAGTAATTTTAAATGTGTGGCCGTCTCCAAGTCCCTCGCAACATCGAACCATCTATGCCTGGGGATTACCTGTACAGTAAAACAGTTGGGTGAGTTTACGAAAACTCAGTGTGTAAACCCAATAATAATAATAGTAGCATACAAAAACAGTCTGGGTCTGAGCCTATTTCAGAAATAGGGACAGTCTGCGCCTAAGCCCATTTCAGAATAAAAGCAGTGTGGGCCTCAGCCCAAATCAGTACAGTAACGGAGTAATCAAGCATGCACGAATCCTACCCATCCAGCCTCTACACTCTATCTCCGTCCAACCCTACACTCCATGTGGGGATATAATATCGACCCATCCATCCCTACACTCCAAATAATAGTACCGATGCGGCACTAAACAGAAATATGCAGCAGAGCTGCCAGTACAATAGGCTAAAAGCCATCAGAGATGTAACACCCCATACCCGAGTTCAAGGCTAAGACTGGATACGAGACATTACAATGCTTGAACTCACTTAAACATGTACTTACGGGCTGTAAAATTTTGTTCCGAAATAGAAACTCTTCTTTCTTAGTCAAAACGTACATATCATGGGCCTATGAGGCCTTAAACACATATCCGGGAAATTTCAGAATACAATTGAGAACTTTTCCTTGAAACAGGGGTCACACCCGTGTACCCATAAGACACGCCCATGTCTCCCGACCGTGGTCAACACTGACTAATTTCACACGGTCTTGACACGCCCGTGGACTGAAACTGTGTGCTATACCTTGATATACTGACTTGTTCACACGGCCGGGGCACACGCCCATGTTCTAACCGTGTATCACACACGGCCTAAACAAACGGCCATGGGATTAGCCCGTGGTCTATTCTGACTTAAGATACAAAGTTGCAGGGTGCACACGGCCTAGACACACGCCCGTGTGTCCATCCGTGTGGGCACTTAGAGGCTATTTACCAAGCCAATTGCCACCCTGAAATCAAGACCAAACTCATGCTCAATTCAGCAACTCAAGTATTACATCTAACATGAACAAGGATGCATACTTCATTGATAGATTAAAACATACATACTTAATCATTCATGACTCATCTCTTTGGCTATATACAAAAAGAATACTAAGCTTGATAGCCAACACTTTGGCTAGTTTTAAAACATAACTCAAAATGAAATGTTTCCTATACATGCCATACTTAATATAAACAACTTGGCTATACCAAAATAGCGATTGGTAGTGTGCTCCGAGCTTCGGTGACGATGATCCACGAGATTAGCTTGGCGGGACTACATGGAAAGAAAGAATAAATGACGTAAGCATTTAGCTTAGCAAGTTTGCATGTAATTCTCATAGCAATATATTTGCTTAACATTAACCATTCATCATAAACAATGGCATTATGAAATCTCAAGTATTTAAGCTTACTTACTCTTACTGATTCTTACATATCTCATGGTACTTACTATTCTCATGCTCATACGGTAACAAGATACTCAGATCACTTGATCACATAGATCAGTATACTTTACTATGATAAGCATAATCTCAACTTCATCATTCATATCATGAATAATACTTTTAATTAACTCTGACTAGCATAACTTGATAATAACTTTACTTACTTAACTTTCTTACTTTCTCATTTAATCTTTACTCTTTTGCCCGATGAATTACTATGAATAACAGAGGATACTAAATCTCAAAACACATGTGTCTTGATGCCAATGCTATATCCTTGATATAGTCTTACATGGGATCTCTTACTTGGTATTGATGCCATGTCTTTACATGGGCTTACACGAAGTCTTCCTTATGAGTTCCCTTGGGAACTTACCATTGCCATGTCTCGACATGGTCTTACTTAATATCTTTACTTGTCAATGCCGAGCCTTGGCTTGGACTTACATGAAATCTTTCTTGTTACTCACCAATGCCATGCCTTGGCTTGGACTTACATGGGATCTCTATCTCTTTATAGCTTTTCAATGCCAAGACTTGTCTTGGACTTACATGATAACTTTGCTTGGAGACTCACCAATGCCATGCCTTGGCTTGGGCTTATATGGGTCTTCATCTCATAATAACTCTTCAATGCCAAGACTTGTCTTGGTCTTACATGATAACTTTGCTTGATTGCCGATGCCATGCCTTGGCTTGGTCTTATACAGACTTTCTCATTTCATGTGATAGATCGAGTATCCTAAGTAATTCTACTTCAATCGGGACTTTCTCATGCTTGATCTCATTGATTTCTTTGTTTAACATAGCATTAAACAATCACATGGAATTAAAATATATTCTACATTATACTAAGCAATTCAATGATATTAATCATAAAGCTTAGAAAACATACAAGCTTACCTCAATATACAAAATGTGTGTAGATATGCAATTTAGTCCTCGACTTTGTTCTTGCCTCGGTTTCGATCCGGGCTTCATTTTTCTTGATCTATAATAATAATTAGATCATTTAATACTCACATTGACTAAATTGACTCTTAACTCATACTTTGGCAAAATTACTATTTTGCCCCTAAACTTTCTCATATTTGCACTTTTGCCCTTAGGCTCGTAAAATTATTCTCATTTAACTTTCTTAAACATCATGCTTATCTGATTCATTTTCTCTACTATAACAATCATCAATTCTCACTATTTCTAATAGGTATGACCAATTTCGTAACTATTACAAATTAGTCCATACTATCATTTTTTCATGAAATTCACTAAGGAAAAGATGTTTATCTAACATCAAACTCTCATAAACTTCCATAAAATATCATTTTACAAGCATGTCACTATTGGGTATATTTTTGAACATGCATCTTAGCTCATTTTATAGCTAAAAATAGCTAATTCATAATACGAGAACTTCAAAAATACGAAGAATATTAAAAACGGGGCTAAGATGAACTTACTAGCAAGCTTGAAAGATGAACAAACCCTAGCTATGGGGTTCTTCAAATTTTTGGCACCAAGGAAGAAGATGAATGAAATTTTTATCATCTTTTTCCTATTTTAATCATTTAATTGGTAAATGACCAAAATGCCCTTCTCTTTAAAAATTTACAATTTACTAACTCATGTCCATTTTTGTCCAATATTTATAATTTGGGCAAATTGATATTTAAGGACTTCTAACTAATATTCTAAAGCTATTTCATAAAAAAAGCTTCTAGAAACTCATATTTTGCAACTTTTGTAATTTAGTCCTTTTTGATCATTCCATGTCAATTTCACAAAATTTCTACATGAAACTTTAATACTATCATGCAAACATGTCATAAACCTTAAGAACTCAATTAACTAACTCATCTTTGTGGTCTCGCACCACTATTCTGACTAGGCCCTAAATCGGGATGTTATAAGAGATATGCAGCATAGCTGCCAGAACAGTACACTTCCTCCAATCATATATACCCAACCCCCATGCAATGTAACATACATCAGTGACATGCTATATCATAATGTTATGCATGTATTCAGATCATAACCATATATATATATATATATATATATGTCATCTCATGGCATACATAATCATCCTTACATCATATAGGGTCAAACAGACATTTTACCTATGGGGGTATTTTGGTCATTTTACCCCTTAGGGGTATTTCAGTCATTTTTATCAGTTTGGGCCTAAGTACTCTTAGGCCCATCAGTAAGCCCACGGCCGCCTCGAGCGACTCATGCGACCATAATAGTGCAGACAGTGGAAATGGGCCCAAGCCCATCAAGCAGGCCCATGTGGGCCCACACGACCGTGTGACCCACCAAGCCCAAAATTGGCCTAAGCCATGTGTGTGTCGCAGCCAGGCTAGTAATACCCACCTAACGGTAAGTTTCACTCATACGGGCCCACGGGCCCATTAGGCCCATACTGCCCATTTTGGCCCAAGCCCATGAAATCGCTCATGGTGGCCGTTTCTCGATGTAGGCCCACATTTCGTGGGCTCGGCTGATCACATGTGCATTCGCGTGCCCATGTGGCCAAAAGCCCAATCTTTCGGCTTTTCGACTTTTCGGCTTCTCGGTATTTCGACATTTCGGCTTTTACCGTTATAGTCTATACAGTGCGAATAACACACCTGTTTGCGAGATGCGCGATTAACCTACTAGTATCCAACCTACAACCCAATCAAAATAATTCGTTAGTCAGCTGTCCAACAAGGTTAATCACTTTAACACATAATCCAAAATACTCCTTCCTTACCTTGTCTGAGCGAACGGCCTTGATCCCTCCAAGATCGCTGACCCCAATCGGTTCACGCCCTTATCACAAATCTGTAATGTAACAGATCTTACAAAATTAATCACTCACCATTGTGGCTTAAATCCACATATATTGTGATATAAGGAGAAATGTCACATTCAGCCCATTCTCAAAAGAATGAAGGTAACCATTTACCTATAGCGTAACGGATATATGGATTGTGATTGCTTCCCAAACATAAGTGCTTCTTCACTTCACTGAAAATCCCTCGAACCCATCGCGAAAAAGAAAAGATTCTCAGTTAGAAGTCATAAGAGTAACACATTCGGCTTCCCAAAACAAACCCAAAGAACCAAAAGAACACATACTAAAATGGTCGAAAAACTAAAAGAACAAACATAAGGATACCTGTCGATTTGATAACACCCTTGCAAAAACAATCCCCTACACCAGTAGTTAGTACAGAAGCATTCGGCCAACACCATCTAGAAGGATATGAGCAGCAACCGAATGAAAAGAAATGCTGAAGAAGGGAAAAGAACTCTGTTCGGCCAAGATGAAGGAGAGTGAAAAAAAAATAGAGGGATGGCAAACAAGAATAAAGAAAATAAAGTGAGAAGGTTCGGCTATGAACAAAAACCGAATGGAGAAATGGTAAGAGAGAATGGTAGTCGACAGAAATTGAGAGGAAAAGGAGCACAATTCGACCTAAGAGAAAACCTCCGAATAGGTAAAGTGTGGAAGAAATTTTTTAGAGTAAGAAGAAACATTGCACACCAAAAGAGGGTCGAGAGAAAAGAACCAAAGTGCAAAATGCACCAAAGAAAAGAGTAACCCCAACTGTCTACTGATGATTTCGGCTTCAGCACCCAGAGTAACCAAAACCGAACACTCCCCTCTCTCAAAACAAATTTTCGGCACCAACCTTCTCCAATTCAAACTCCTAACTTTCCTCCCCCAAATCCCTCCATAATCAACTCCTTGATATCCTCCTCAATCTTCTCCATAATAAACTCCTCAAATCCCTCCAACCTCTCATCCATTAGAGTTCTACTACACCACAAACTCTAGCCGCACAGATTAACAAAAAATAAATCCCCTCATTGCACACCCCAAGACTTGAACCTCAGACCTCTTAGTTGTGCCACACGCCACTTGCCACTAAGCCACAAGCTCCTCTTGTGACATAATTCTGCCACAATTTATTTTAAAGCCTACAAGCTAACATCAAGGTTTATTAAAAAGAAAAAAAATCATAGATTTTACAATAGCCAGGGCTTGAACCCAAGACTTCTCAGACACTTCCAAACACTCCTAAATCACCTAACCAACACCCCAAACAAGCAATTGTGACAGAACAAGCAGAATTCAAGGTTTTACATTTTCAGGGCGTTACATAAATAAACATAATTTTGTTACACGAACTTACCTCGACAAAGGTTCGTGTATAAACATCTACTAATCCGACATTTTCCTCTTTCCTTGTTCTAGCTCCGAATTTGGTCTATCCGGATCTATACGAGTAAATTTAACATTAATTTATCACATTTTACATTCAAGTGGACTCAATTTTCATTCTAGGCAAAATTACCATTTTGCCCATAACTTTTCCATAAATTCCATTTTCGTCCCTAGGCTCGGAAAATGAAACTTGTGCAAATTACTCCCTATTCCAAGCCTAACCAAAGCCCCATTACAAATTTTACAGCACATGTATTCATCAAATTTTACAACTTTTCATTTTAGTCCCTAAATCATGTTTTCATCAAAAATCACTTTGTAAAAGTTGTTTATCTATCAATAATCTTTCATTTTCTACCATAAATTTCTAATTTCCAGCATATACATCCATGACCCATTTTCATACTTTGATAACTTTTCAAATTAATCCCCCAAATAGAGAGATTAAGCTATCCCGATTCCAAAAATATCAAAATTACTAAAAACGGGACAAGGAAACTTACCCAATTTGACCATGAAAGTATCTTGTCTCTCTCCTAGGGTTTCCATGTTTTATTTTGGGGAAGAAGATGAGAAAATAAGATGATATCTATTTTATCATCTTTTAATTAATTAAAATTTTCACTTTCCAATTTAGTCCCTAGCCTTTTTCTCATTTTCCATGGATGAATCATCTAAAAATATCTACATACTTTTTTATTAATGGTCTAATTACCATATAAGGACCTCTATTTTTTAATTCCATAGCTATTTAATCCTTATAGCTACTAGAATCTAACTTTTGCATTTTATGCGATTTACTCCTTCTCGTAATTAAGCACATAATCGGTAAATTTTTCTTTTCAAAATTTTCACACAACATTTCTAGTATAATATGGATCATATAATAAAATAAAAATAAATTTTATTTTTCGACTCGGATTTGTGGTCTCGATACCACTGTTCTGATTTCACCGAAATTGGGCTGTTACAAGTGGAAGTCTAACGACGGAAGGGTTAGATACCAACCAATAAATAGGTATTCACTTTCATTAAAATTTTTTAGGATCCGCAAGTTGAGCAAGTAAGATTACGCAAATGTACAAAGGGGGAACCAAGTTGAAGGTTCGGGTAAAAGTGAGCAGTGGTTACTCACGTAAACCCTACAGGAGTGGGTATGAAGAAGAGTATCTTTAAGCCCGGCCCTGCAGCTGAGTGTAAAAGGAAATTTCAAGGATGAAATTTTTTTAGGGAGGGAGAGTTGTCACACTCGGTTTCCTTTGAAACCTAAAAATTTTGAACCTTTAGGAGTTAAATTAAAAGAGACCGTAAGTTGGCGGTCTCTACTGGAAAATTTGAGAAAATATAAAGGCTAGTTTGAGTATAGTTGAACTTCAAATCTGATTTGGTTGGATTAGAACTAGTCAATTCCTTAGTGGAGGACAAAATGATTATAGATGAATGGTTGTTATATGGTGGGAAACTGATCAGCCACAATTCATTGTGGCAAATTACGGTCTTTTCGGCACTTAATGAGCTTGTTTTCCAGTGTTTTAATATGTTTTTATTTCGTTTTCAGTTTTTATTTACTTAGGTTTAATTTCAATAAAATCAGCATCTTTACGTAGTTTTTAGTGTTTTGACTACCTGTAAAGCCAACTCAGGCCTCAAGAAGGACTAACGGCCTTGTCGCGACAACAATACTCAGCATCACGACATTGAACTTTGAAGCATCAAAGGCTAAAAACAGGGTTGATGTCAAGACATCGTGATGTAAGCGTGACTAAAAAGATGATGTCAGTGGCTGCGTGATCAGAATTTTAAAGTTGTATTTTGTTTATTAAACTAGGGGTATTTTAGGAATAAATTACCTTAATGTTGCCCTAGGTTTTGCTTATATATACACTCTTATAATCTCATAGGAGGTTGGTTGTCGATACCTATATAATTAAATAGTTTTCTTTTTCTTTGTATTTTATTTATGTTTGCTTAGTCAGAATTCTTCCTGTTCTGATGTGAAGATGATTGTGGGCGGGGATTGCTCTAACACCACACCTCAATTAATTATCAATGGGCAATTTCTCTATTTATATTTTATTCTTTTAGTTACAATATGCTTCTTTGGCCAATTAACTTTTATATGAATATTATAATAAATCTTGTGCTTTTTTCATATCTAGCATGTTTCGGTTATGGATTTGATTTATTAATTAAGTAATTATTTACTTAAAATTGGGTGTTTAATCAAGAGCACTTAGTATACTAGGGAGTGACACCCCTAGTAGAATATCGAGACAGGTGAGACTGAAAGGGTATCCTGTTGAGTATAAATTCTACCAAGCGGTGAGATCGAGAGGGTATCCGTATGCCTAGGAAGAAACCGAGAAGGTAACTTAGGTGGTAATCCTTAGTGAAGATGAGACCAATAGGGTATTCTTAGCTAAGGGTGGTAAACAACTCAACCGAGGGTAATTAGTGACTTAATTGATAATTGGTTATTTAATCGAAAATAGGTCAGGAACTCGCATCGTCGACACTAGGAATAGGAGATTCCATTAAGTTATTTTAGACTACTTAATTTAGTTAGGTTATTTTAGTTTAATTCATATTTTAATTTTGGATTCACACTACTAACTTTTAAAGCAATTAGATTAGTAATTATTTTCGAAAATTAATTTAATAATAAATTTCTCCAATCTACAATCCCTTAGGTACGTTCCTCGGAACATTTATCGGTGTTTTGTTGTAATACAAACTATATTACAATTTGACTTGCTCGCTTTTAGTTATCGCACTAAATTTTATATATTTTATTTGCATGATTTTCACTCTAAACCTTCGCACCTTTGAAGGCAGTTAAAAACCGCATATGAAGGGTTATAAATAGCAGGAGAGTAACTTCCCAGGAGACTTCTTCTCCAATCTGTTTCTTTTCCTTTTATTCATCTTCCTCCTTGGTTACTCCAAAGGAGAGATGGTCATGGAAATTCTACATGGAGTGATGATCGTGATGTTTAAGTCGGAAAAGTAAAGAACCCAGTAAGCTGGTAAAGTTCTAAGCCCTTCGGTGTACATAAGACATAGGAAACAAAGTTAAGAGTTTTAAGAACTATTTTGAGGGTTCTATATGTTTTTTGGAAAATTGAGGTTTTAAAGTAAAAACACTAAGTTTAACCCATGAATTGGTTGTCTTGCTTAGCTTCTTAAAGAATGGAAGCTTCAACATCCCAACAAGCTAAGCAGACAAGGCGAAAAAGCACTAGATGAGTTTTTGTACTCAAACCCCAAATTGTGAAGTATGTTGAAAGGTTTCATAAGTCTATGAGCATGAATTAGCTATAATTCCATGGTATTTGTAGCACCCCTTACCCGGTCCAGTCATCGAACCTGAATAAAAGGATGCTACATGTAATAATCACAACAACATCATAAATTTATACAATATAATTCAAACACATTACAACGAAATAGATTGAAGTATACAAGGACTTAATGGTGAAATTCAAATAATATATAAGATTGATTTGCAAAATTTTCAAAGTTTTAAAATTTGAAAAAAATTGTATTGATATTTAATTGATGGTATCAATACTATATCGATACCATGTTTAAATAACGATACCCAAATTCAATTATGTTTATTAGGCAAAATAAGGATATCAATATTTATTACCTGGTATCGATATTTTAAAAAAAGTATTGATACTCTCATAAAAATCGATACCATTTTAGCATTCTGATTGTTTTAAAAACTGTTCATATGGTCAAGTATCAATACCAAGTACAAAAATATCGAGACTTAAGTTCAGAAATGGTAAAACTCCATCTTTAAAATGTCTAATTCATGCTCAAACCATCTAAAACTCAAATATCACTTTTTAGAAACATATAGGGACCTGATATCATCATTTATAAACATACTAACTAGTAATCAAGACTTCATGTAATCAACTAAGTGACATTAAAGCATACTGAAAACTAATATACCAAAGTTTATCACATTCAACTATAGCAATATGCCCTCAATGGCACCTCAAAGAATCAATCAAAAATGAATTCATTCAACCAATCAAACAATCTCCCATTAGACTCCATATCAACCATATAACTTATGCACTAAGCCTTACCAAGATCAAGCATTAAACCACTCAAAACACATAAAAAATTTACCTATATGACACAAGTTCCAAATTCTAACTAATATGCCATAAGGCACCATCACATCCAATCTAATTCGACAATTCATATCACCAACAAAAGCATAAAACAAACATTACATTCCAATTTCATCCATATCATAATTTAGATCACATGACATTTCCAAAATAACTTCATCACATCCATCATATAAGCATACCATAAGAACATTAAGTTTAACACATTACATACCAACTTCAGACACATTACAATTCCAACTAGAACATCAACTTCATCAACTCAAAATACCCTATATACATGCCATAAAACCGAAATAACAAGCCAAAATCTACCAAGACAGAAGCTTGGTAGTGTGAGCTTTCAAGTTGATCCGTCCGAAAAGTTTTGCAAAACGTTAACTACGGAAAACAGGAAATTACACAAAGTAAGCTTATAAAGCTTAGTAAGTTCATAGCTAAAATTTAAATTAACTTACCTCAATTTAACATTTTTGAAAACTAAAAACAATGTAGTTTAATTAAACCTGACAAACCATTTACCAGAAAAGGTACAATTAGTGTTGAAATAATTCATCTTTTACTTCATACTCATCAATAGTTTAATCAAAATAATTCTTATATATATACATTCCATTGAATCAATACCAAAGTGAAACAGTCTAGAATGATCATTCACTGGCACAAATCTTCTAATGGATAAACACAGGAATTATCAAATCATTTTAAGATTAATCACAATTTTAATAGCCTAATGAACTATAGTAACATAACTCAGATACTCAGGTAACCACATCACACCAGAGAACATCGAAAAGCTAACAAGGGCATTGAAGTGCAAACAGAGGCACGGAAGTGTAATCTCGTACCAGCGCGCATTTTAACCCTATTGGCATGTCAATCATAACCTAATCGTTAACTACGTTCAAATGGGCTTTTTAACAAGTTTTATCACATTTATAAATCAGATCCACTTCCAAAAATATACTCGTACACATGTTAATCAGCAAAGTTCATTCCAAAATCATATAACCATATTTCCCAAATATTCAACCACAACTACATTAAACCAACTCATAAAAGCACAAGTTATAAATACATACATTCATCTATACTATGAACTTACCTAATGTATATACGGCTATCGGTTGATTTGTAGGGGCTAATCAGCGGTTTTCCCTTTTCTCCGGTTATCCTCCACACGGTTCAATTCTTGATCTATATAATAGTTAAATTCAATTTATCAATTTACAATACATTATCAAATTCATTTTTATGCAAATGAAAAAAAATCATTTTACATATTTTTCCTAAACTTTAACACTTCGTTCAATGTAGTCCCTAAAACCCAAACTATTCAAATTTTCACATTTAACCCCTAATGTTCAAATCCAATTTTATAAGCACTCCAAAACAGCCTTTAAACATTTGAAAATTTTCACAATTTTCATGTTGAATTTTATAAATTTTTATATCAGTCCCTAGGTTCAAAATTAACAAAAATTCCTTTACAAATAGTCTTTAACAAAAAACAAGTCTATAAATCTTTCAACTAACTTCAAGAACAACTAAAATGGAAAGGCAATATGAGATAATTATGTTAGATATTGGCATACGATGTTGTTGTATGCACCCGTGATGAGTGAAGCTCCAGGCCTTACGGAGGTGACACTGCGGTGTTCGAGCATCAAGGTATAGGATGGTGAAATGGAGGAATGGATGGAATGAAATAGGAAGAATAAAGATCATGGGTAGGCCATGAGATTGATCGGAGGTTATACACCTAAAATGAGTAAGATCATAGTTGAAAGATGCTATGAAATCATGATAAAGATGAGTAAGACCATAGCTGAAAGATGTTATGGCATCATGATATAAATGAGTAAGACCGTGGCTGAAAGACGCTATGGCATCATAGTAAACAGGACTAAGACCATAACTGAAAGAGGCTATGGTATACTTTGATGGTCCGTCAGGACAGTATACAACATCATAGAAAGTTCAAAGAGACATTAAACACGGGATAGTTTGATGGGACGTTAAACACGGGATAGTCTAATGGGACGTTAAACACGAGATAGTTCATTGAGACAGTAAACACGGTGAATTTGGGGTGTAAGACTATAGCTAGGCTATGACAACCATTATAGTTCGACAGGACGTTAAAAATGGGGTGGTCCATTGGAACACTAAACACGAGGTAGTCTGGTGGGACAGCAAATACGAGGATTATGGGGGTAAGACAGTACCTCGGCTACGGCAGTATAAAGAGTCTGCCCGGACAATAATCACATGTGGATAAACTAGGCAGTAATCGGGGGAAACCCTACAACCATGGAAAAGATGTTAGAAGGAAATTAGAAGCATAGACAGGCAATGGATAGTCAGCGGGTTAAAGAAACCCTCCTAAGAATGATAAGCATAAAAAAGTATAAAGGGAAACAGTCTGCTAAAATAGAAATCATAGAAGCCGAAAGGGCGTAAAAAGGGAAACCCGAAGGGAAACAAACGTATGAATTGCTGCACTAGTAGTGTTGGGTGCATAAGCAAGCAGAAGAAAGTAAATAGGGGATCGCAGTAAAGATCCGTCGTAAAGAGTTGTTGAGGGATGCTCAATGAAACTGGTAGGTGAAGGTCAAGATCAAGTAATTGTAGACTATGATGAATGGATTTTTTTTAAACAAATAATTGTGTAAATGTAACGTCATTTTTATTAGCACTTGTTGTTGAACCGGACAAAAAGGTGTTACAAGATGTAAAATAAAAAAAAGAGGTCCGATTGATTGTGGGACTTGATAATGGGGTTACATTAATGGCGCAATGGAAAGCAAAAACCTGATTGATGTTTAAATTAATAATTTTTTTAGCATAAAGAGATTGCAAATTAGGAGAAACACAATGTTCAAATCTTAGATTTGCATTTCATAATTCTTTTTTTATAATTTTATAAAATTTATTTATATATTAAATATTTTAAATTTATAAAATCTTAAATGTGTTATGAATATCTTATTAAGTGGATGTCCATCATGATCAAGATAAAGTTTTAATGTACTTTAAATTCTAATAGTTATTAGAATTAGATCTCTACTTCTTTTATACTTTTTATGCCTATAAATAGAGACTCTGATGAAACATTGTTCTTTATTCTCTCCATCTCTCTATATTTTATAACACGTTATTAGCACGATGATTCTCTATTTTCTCAAAATCTTTCGAAGTCGTCCCACAGATCAAATTCTTTTTCACCTTAAACTTTCACCCTTACAACTTCATCTTCGCGATGTTGAAAGATTCAATCTCAGAATGGAGTATGGTTCTTATTCCCGATCTTTGATTTATAATTGTACAAGCATGGTTAAAGAATAGATTTGGTAAGAAACTTTTATATTTCGACTATATTTTCTTTTTCAATTAAGGTATGACTACTATTAATTTTTATTTGACATAAATTTCACATTCTGGTAGTATTTGATTTTTGCCTTTTTAGGTTAAATTTTTTTTATGTAAAAGACATAATTATTGATTAGATATGTTTGCTATTAATATGGTAAGTTTTTTCTATTTTTTTTTGAAGTTTTTTTAATTAAATTATATTATGCATAATATTTTTATGTTTTAATTTTTTTTTCTTATTATTTATTCTTGAAATTTTATTAAAATTATGGTGGAAAGTGTTATTAACCTACCATTGTTGATTAAAAGGAAATTTGGTAGGACCTATTTAGTCTTATTAACTTTCTAATATTGAATGATTGTATGATATCTTTTAAATTGAACTTATAAATATTTTATTAGAGTAAGATAAGATTTTATAACATATATGTGGTATTGAAATTTGGTACAATGTGTATCAGATAATTTTCAAGCATCGTACATGAAAATTTTGATTATTTATTAAGTGATTTTTACTATTAGATTATAAATTTTATTACGAAAACAAAGTTGTTTTACTACTTGCAATAGTGTTCATGATAATAGTCAAGGTGATGACGATGATGTTAAAAATCTTTAGGTATATTTTATTATGTTTTATTTATTATATCATGTTTATTATAATTGGAGACTAATCATGACAACATGAATAGATAGATTTTGATTTGAAATCTCATGCATGTTTGCTCTGGTGATTATGAAATAAAGAATCTATTGGGATGTTTACAAGTCCATCCTACTAGATTTGTTGCATTCCCCGAAGTGAATGTAAACATAAAGAAAATAAAAGATATACTCATGGACCACTAAAAGTGGGAACATAGTAATAAATAAGAGAACAATGAGAGTTCTTAAGATAACTTTTCAAAGGGTAAAGATAACTTATGTTATCAACGTGATATGAAAGATTATTGGTCACATATGTGGTGTATGCCCAAATATTTTGTCTCTGTCAATATTCCTTAAGGAATGATATGAGAATGTAGTAATGAATTTTATCATTACAGATAGAAAACATTTATCTTATTTGGTACTGAAATAAAAAAATATATTCCAATATTTGATAGTACAAAATTAGTTAAAAGCTCCAGAAGAGCTAATATATCAATATCTAAAAAGCACAAAGTTTGTGATGGTTAATGCATTAGTTTTAAAATATATTCATAATGGATATCATATTAAGATTGTGAATGAGGAAAATATTATATTTCATATGAATCAAAAGAGAATTGGGTTATTTATATTTTGAATCGAACCTAGGACCTCTCGCACTCTAAGCAAGAATCATACCACTAGACCAAATGCATTATATTTGAAGATTTTGACATATTCCCTAAAGCGAATATTATATATAATTGTTTGAAAATTATATTTACTTATTGACTTAGTGGCATTATAGACTGCACATTGATTTAGGCATTTCCAGTAGTAAATGTTACAATAGTATTTATATGTGGATACAAAATAAAAAAGAATAACAATAAAATTATCAATTGTCAATTTTATATTTACATTATTAGTACAATTGAAAAACATGTTGAAGTAAACTAGAAGTTTACTAATACAAATGCATTTACTACTTGGCGTGACCAGTTAGACCATCCTAGATCATATATGATGTGAAAATTAATTAAGAATTCATATGGAAATTCATTAAAGAACCAGAAGATTCTTTAATTTAAAAAAATTATCATTTGTTGTTTGTTCTCAATGAAAATTGATTCTTAGAAACTCACTAGCTAAAGTTGAGATTTAATGTCTTCCATTTCTGAAATGAATATGGGCCCATTCATCCACCATGTAGATAATTTTAATATTATATAATTTTGGTAGATGGATCTACAAAATAATCACATATGTGTTATCAATTTGCAACCTCTCGTTTGCAAGATTGCTTGTTTAAATAATTAATTTCAGATCATGCAATTAAGATAATTCATCTTGCTAATACTGATGAGTTTATATCTCAGTCTTTTATTGATTGAGTTTGAAAAACTTTTGTAAAAGTTTGCGCATAATGGTTTAGAGAAATTATTGATTGAACACCTCTGATTAATGTCTAAACCATTACTTATGAGAACTAAACTTCCTATTTCAACATGAGATTATGTTGATTTACATGTTGTACGCATCAAGCCAATAAGTTATAAATACACCCCATTACAATTGGTTTTTGATCAAAGAACTAAACATTTCTCATCTTTGATTTTTTGTATGTGCGTATATGTTCCAATTGCTCCACCACAACGCACAAAGATGAGTGAATCCTCAAAGAAGTTGGGAATATATATTAATTACAAGTTTCTTTATATTATTAGATGTTTTGAATGGATTCGAGATTCAATTATGACATTATTTGTGATTACAATTTTGATTCGATAGTTTTCCTGATATTAGGAAAGAGAAATAATAACTTGTAATGAGTTAGGGGGAGAGTAATTTGAACTAGAAGTTCAATAAGGATAACTCATTACAAGTTAACTGTTAGATGTATTTACAAACTTAATGAGATTAACCAAGTGTTATATACCATCTAATATTTTAATTTGAATCAAAATCCAACTAGGACAATCAGTTAGAATAAATAATAGATTGGTCGATTCTAAAGATGAAAATTCTTCTAGATGGTCATGTAGTGGAGGCGGGTGCTCCAAAAGAGACCCAAGACATAACTAATAAGCAAAACTCCAGAAGAGATTCAGGTACCTGAAACTGAATTTTAAAATAATGAAAATAAGATATCTCGATAAGTTATGTCAATTCGAGAAAATGTGGAACCGATTAATAAAAGTGGTCGACAATAATTTTGCATGCAATATTATTATTGAAATAATGAAATAAAAGGAAGATCTTGAATAAATCTATTGAGAAATATAGATATGGAATAAATTGATCAAAATAAAAAGACGCAACTCAAGTACAATTAAATTCGTGGAATTTTTGGACCAGTAATCCAAATATCTAAAGGTATAAAGCCAGTAATGGTGCAATTGAAGTAGTTTTGCAAAAGCGGAATAAAAATATAAAATTTTTCGCTAATTCCTGGCACTGATTATGAAAAGATATAATATTTTTTTGTGGTGGATGTAATAACCTTTAAACATATTATTTTGACAATTCATAAAAGATTTAACTTGCGGCTAATGGTTGTTGTTACAACATTTATAAATCACTATATAGTAAAGTTTATATTAAAATCCTTGAAGGATTTAGAATGCTAGAAGCATATTGAAATTCTCGGGAAATTATTCATTTATATGAATTGAAATAATTGAACATATGTGATAAATTTGACTTAGTCAATAGTAGTTGAAAGAGGATTATAAAATCATCCAAAATACATATTTGTATTTTTATAAAAGAATCATGATTAAAGTTTGTTATGATTATTGTTGAATCTCCTAAACAAATCAAAATATATTTCCCCAAATTTTCTTCACTCATGACTTTCAAAAGAATGGTGATATAAATGCTTAGCAATACATTCAAATAGTCATTTGAAAAACTAGTATTTAAGATTGAATACATAGAATATGAGAAAGTATGTGATGTGTTCATGAGGTGGAGTAAATACGCATTGTACTCTTTTTCCCTTAACCGATGTTTTGTCCCATTGGGTTTTCCTGGTAAATGAGGCAGCATATTATGCGTATTATAGATTGTATATTCTTTTTTGTTTTTATCCCACGGGGTTTTTCCTAATAAGGTTTTAACGAGGCACATTTATCTACCAATGGATATCCAGGGGGGAGTGTTATAAATATCTTATTAAGTGGATGTCCATCATGATCAAGATAAAGTTTTAATGTACTTTAAATTCTAATAGTTATTAGAATTAGATCTCTACTTTTTTTATACTTCTTATGCCTATAAATAGAGACTCTGATGAAACATTGTAATCATCCCTTTTAATCAATAAAGTACATTCTCTATTGCTTTCATATTTTCTTTGTTCTTTATTATCTCCATCTCTCTTTATTTTATAACAAAATATATATATTTAATTAAAATTATAAATAATATTAATATTTTTAAAAATTCTAAGAATTAAAATGTAATTTTTTTTTCAAAAACTAAAATAAATTTTAATTTTAAAAAAATTAAATAAACAAGGACATTTCAAACTCTCATTCATCCACATCTCTTGATATTTCAAAAATTAAATCATCTTAATTAAAGGTATCATAAAAAAAAAATAAGGCTTTCTTGATAGAGGTGTTCTTGGTTTTGATTTGCTTTAGGTTAGGTTTGAGTTTATGTTTTTCAACTCCAAGCAAGGTTGAGCTAACTCATTTTATTCTTTAAAAATAATATTATATTATATTAATATTTAAATATTTAAATATTTTTATCATTAATTAATTTAAAAGTATTATTTATTATTTTTTAAAAGGAAAACAAAATATTTAGGTGGATCTTGACGAGTTTGACCTACGCTTGAGCTTGAAATTTATTTTTTTTTAGATTCAAGCTTGAAATAATATTATTTAATAATAAACTTTTGTTTTTTTTTTAATTTTTAAATGATATATTGTCGACTTTCAACATATTATCGCAAATAGTAATTAATTCAAGTTTATTTAATTAATTTGCATTTATTATAATACACTTTTGGTCTTACAATTTGGTCACTAATTAATATTTTCAATTTTTTTTTGTCACGTGATCGATAAGTGACACTTTTTAGTTAGTATAATAAATATTTTAGTCCTCATCTTTTATATTTTCTCTCAATTTGACCCTAATTATATATAAAATTATTTTAAAAAACTCAAAATTATTTAAAAATATACAAATTCTATATACAAATTCTAGAAAAATAAAATATTGAATATGTTGTTATTGAAGAACGAATATATATATGTGAACTAAAGAAACTTATCAGTCAATAGAATCCAATAACACATTAAAAAAAACAAAACCAAAAAAGTTAGATCATTACATGCTTCCTCGGTGTTTCTTAAAACCAAATTAGTAATATTTTTCAAGTCGAGTTTGTTAGCTCGATAACTCAACTAAATTAGCCAAAAGAGGGTGAACTGACCTTTTAAAAATTTGTGGAAGCAAAGAGAAAAGAATAAAACAATGAACACAATTATATATAATGGTTCGGCCCCAATTGCCTACTCCACTACCTTAGCTTTCCGCAGCTAAGTATTTTCCTAAATTCACTAATTTGATCAACCTTTGAGGATAAGGTTTAACCTTACAACTTCCTTAAGATTTCTACACAAATCTTAAGACACAATCACTCTCAAAGAGAAACAAACAAGCAAACAAAGAAATAATCCATACAAGATCATAGTGTTTGTCAATTAAGTACAAAGACAAAGAAAAACACTTAGAGCTGAAAGAAAAACAATTAATACTCACAAGTGCATATAAAAAAGATATGAAAATTGAGCTCTAAGGTTGATAGATTAGCACTTTAAGCTTTTTAATCTCTCTACTTATTGTTGAACCTTTGGAAGCTGGTATTTATAGTCCCAAATTGATTTCCAACCATTGTGGTTGTTGGAATATTGAATAAAGCCATTGGGGATGAAAATACAAGTACCTTTATGTCACCTGCAACAATAGGTATCAATACCTTTTTATAGGTATCGGTACTATTAGCATTTAATGCAACAATTTAGTGATCGTTAGCCCTATTTACATCAATACCAAAGGTAATTTATCGATACCTGATAAAAGTTATCGATACTTTTTTATGGGTGTCAATACTTTATGTGTTTGTTCAAAAATCCTTCGAAGTCAAAATGAAAAATCCATATCGATACTAACCAATGTATCGATAAAATTGTCTAGGTATCGATACTTAATTTTAAGTATTGATACTCAATGTGTTTGCTTAAAAAAAATTCGAAGTCAAAATACAAAAACTGTATCGATACTAGTAAAGATATCGACAAAAAAGGAATGAGTATCGATACTTTTTGTTTAGGGAGCAGTTTTTCATTTTGTTTAAAATGTTTGAAGGGTTTTGAACTTGTCTAAAATATTTCTAAGTGTCCAAATTATTTTTCAAAGTATTTGAAGTTTTAGAAAGACTTTAAAATGGATTTTTACTTTGAGATTAATTCTTTGCTCAAAAACCATCTTTATTCAAAAACATTTTATTTGTTTTATCAAATTAATTTATCAAATAGAGTTTGGTTTAACTGAGTTCCATGCCCTTGAAGAACATCTAGAACTAATATTATAGAGACGTATGAAATTAACTCTCAAGTCATTTTTTTTAGCAAAAAACAATATATACCGCATTTTTTAAAAAAAATTATTCAAATTTTCAGTTCATTTAAAATGTTTGTCAAAATTCAAATTGTAAAAACAAATTATACTCTGGTTTTTTTATAAAGAAAAAACTATATTAAGAAACAGAAGAGGTAAAAAAATTAGAGAACCAATAATTTTTCTTAATGTTTTTAATTTTTATATTATTTTTTAAAAAAAATGGGTATTAGATATTTTTATATAGATAATACATAGAGAAAATTTGGATTGTCTAAAACTAATTCTCTCATTTCACTTATTTATTTATTTATTTATTTTGAAATTTTATCTACTTTTATATAATTTTTAGATTTTAGAATTTTCTAATTTTTTTAAAAAGAATTTCATTTTTTATCATTTTATAATAATCAAGATAAAATTGACAGAAAGTATAAAATCTGAGGACTAAAATTATTTTTATGTCAACTATAAAGTTTCGCTTAATAATAGGGTGACAAAAAGAAAACATTTTCAAAAATGTCATTGACCAAATTATAATTTTTTAGTTAATTAACTAAAACAAAAATTTACCCATAATTAGTGAGGGGTAAAAAATAACAAACCCGGATAAAAATTAGTTAACGTTTACAACCATTTTCAATTTTAAATACAAATGCGAGTTGAATTTTCAATTTGAGGCAAAAGAAATTACAATTTACCAAATATAACCCTTTTGAAATTCCAAATATATTGATATAAAAAAGGCTTAATCCACAAATTAATATTTAAGTTTGTCATTTTTCCTATTTTGGTATCTAAACTTTTTTTTTATCACAAGTGGTACCTAAAGTATATTTTTTTCTCAAATTGATACTTTAGTCAAACCATTAATTTGTTTTTTTTTAAAAGGCTAAACAATAATATTTTTCTCAAGTTGGTACTAAACTGTTTTTAATCACAAGTAGTACTTTAATTATTATTTTGTTACTCATTTTATACCAAAATGTTATATCTATTAAAAAAATTTCAATCAATAGTAGACTGTCACATCATATAAACTTTAAAAAATAATTTTTAATTCTTTTCTTTTCTTTTACATTATTTCTCTCTATTTTTTTTCTTTCTTTCTTCTTCCTTTATAATATTCGGCAATGTCAACGAGGTTTGAAATTGACCCTCTCTAGGTCGAGATGTTGGTGATTGATTCTATTTTTGAACTTTACTGCCTACTTGCTCGACCTGATAGGATTAACTTAGGAAAAATAATGTTGGTATCACTTATGATTAAATAAATGTTTAGATGTCAAAATCGAAAAAATAACATAATTTAGGTAACAAATTATTTGTTAATTTTTTTTTAAAATAGATGTAATAATTTAACTAAATTTTTTCTAAAGGAAGTATCAACCTGAGAAAAAATTACAACTTAAATATCATATGTTTTTAAGCACCAAAAATAAGAAAATGAGTATAATATAACTATAAAAAAAAAATCCAAATATTCACTTTTTTCCGGTTATTTCCCGAAATTTGAGGTTTTCCCAGTAGCCAAACAAGTCGTCAATCAATCTAAAGACCGAGAGATAAAAGGAATTTGTTAGGGTTTATGCAAAGGAACTGCAACTTACATTCCCTTTCTCTCTCTGTTAACAAGAAAAAATTCGGGTAAGAGTGTTTCAATGTTTCCTGATGTGAAACCCTACATTGAAATTATAATATTCTATTTCATTTCTTCTTTTAATTTGATCTGGGTTCCCTTTTTTTCCTTTTAAATATGGGTAGCTTCGAATTTTATTATCTGGGGATAGTAATATGTTCTATTTCTGGAAGGCTGCAGTGTTAACATCATGAAGCGGGCATTGCCATGGAGTGACCAGGTTGATGTAATTTCATCAGATGAATCTTCTTCTTCATCATCATCATCATCATATTCTTCTTTCGATGTCGAGGTTCAGGTCAATGATGGAATCAAAAATGTCGCAGTTGATCAACCTCCTAAAGAATTATCCTCTGATGGTAACTTTGTTAAATGGGTTTCAATTTTTGCTCCATCTGTTGAAACCTATAATTATTTGTTCGTGTAAACTCCTTCATCCCCCTGTTGAATCTGACCTGTAGCTTCGCTTTAGCTAGTTATTATTACCTTTGTGATATGGGGTTATTTTTAGCCAATTTCATCTTCAAATTTTCAAATAGATCAAGTGTGTCCGTGTTATTGTTTGTTAATAATCAAGGTCAAAAGTAGTTTTTGTATGGGGAATATGCTTTCTTTTATAATACATTGTAAAATCCTTGTTTCATGATATCAGGCTTGTTGATCAGAAAGGCTGAAATTTATCAGGAATATATGAAGCAATTACCAATTCCGACACAACGGGGCTCTGTTATTCCGTTTACCACATGGATGGGATTAGGCAGATCCATCAAACAATTATATGGGCAGCCTTTGCATTACCTCACTAACATTCTCCTAAAACAGTGGGATCATTCAAGAGTCGGCAGTGAGGACGAGCATAGGCCCCTTGACATCATCGTTCATCCTTGCAAAGCTGAAGCCACTGTCTGGCTCGTTGAAGAACTTCATCGACAGACCTCATCACATCATCACATGGCCAAACTGTGGCAGTCAGATCCAATGCACCATGCTTTCATCGATTCCATTTTCCCTCAATTGTGAAGTGCATGCAGAACTGTCCACAAGGTTTCACATGGCCTGCCCTGATTCTGTGACAAAAAGAAATATGGATTTTAAGTAGGAGGTTTGAAAAATGTTCATCTTTCCTCCATTTCATCCTGTAAAAATGTTGTTATTTTGTTAATGTAGTTCCAATATACGTTCAGGATGAAAAAGATTGCACAAGTTACTAGTTTCTTTCTTTCTGTCCATGCGTGTTTGTAGTTATCATGTTATATTGCATAAACCTTTTGGAGAAAATGTAGTCTGGATGTCGAGCCTGCTATTGTCTTGTATCTGAATGAAAGATTATTATGAGGTTCATTTCAGCTTCAGGTGTATTTATATAACAATGAAATAATGGCCATTGCATGTGAAAAATAAAATAAAAATGCAACTTTTTTATTTTGATTCTGCGAACGCAAGAATCAGTGAAGTTACAAGTTGATATCACCAATAGTCGTTACAGGAACAGACCCCTCTCTGAAAGAAATGAAATCTGTTATTATCTCGGACAATAATCTCTCTGTTATACGTTTTTGACACCAATTTGGCAAATGAATGACAGTCAGAACAGATTCGAAGATTCTTAACAACCCGGATCGGTGTGCCCTGATCGGTGCTGATTAGCCCAAACGCAATTGCTAGTTTTTCACTATGTCTACTAAGTACGTATTCTTTCTCCTCCTCGTCAACATTAAGTAGAACATTACTAAGATCTGGAGCATGGCCAGCAGCCTCCACTCTGCAGTGCATTTCATCTAGCATTGCAGCTAGGTGCATCATTTCTGGATGGGATTCATCACCCGAAGTGAACTCATGAATTTGTCCATTTACCTCTATTGAGCTTGATCCAGGCACTTTTCGAGCCCCCTTCTCTTTCAACTGCAGCCTCACCTTTGCAACATCAGTCCATTTCCCAGCAGAGGCATATATGTTAGACAGAAGCACCTGGATACCAGTTCTGTCAGAAGCTAATTCTTTCATCCTTTCAGTTGCATATCCTGCCATATCAAGATTTCTGTGCATCCTGCATGCTGCTAAAAGAGACCCCCAAATTACATCATTAGGCTCCATTGGCATTAATTTTATGAGATCTAGAGCTTCTTCCAAGAATCCAGCACGTCCTAGCAGATCAACCATACACCCATAGTGCACAATTTGGGGAGAGATTTTGTGGACTGACGTCATCGACTTGAAAATATCTCGCCCTTGCTCGACTAACCCTCCATGGCTGCAGGCTGTTAGCAACCCCACAAATACTACTCCATCAGGTTTGACTCCTTGCCGAAGCATCTTGTTGAAAAGCGCAATAGCTTGATTGCCGTTTCCCTCCATAGCCATTGCTCCAATGGCAGCAGTCCAAGCCGACACATCTCTTTTTTCTATGTTATTGAAGATCTTCATTGCAGTTGAAGGATCACCACACCTAGCGAACATATCAACTAAAGCTGTACTTAGACGAATGTCACAGGGAATTTTGTTCATTTTTATGTAAGCATGGATCCACTTGGCAAGATCAAGTGCTCCTAAATATCCACAGGCAGATGCAATACTCACCATAGTCACCCTATCTGCTTTTATTCCTTTATTTTGCATTGTTCGAAAAAGTTCAATGGCTTGTTCGAACATGCTCTCTTGTACCAAAGCACTGATTATAGTGTTCCAAGACACAAGATCACTCTCTGGCATATTGTTGAAAACTTCCCAAGCTGAACTGAGATCACCATTTCTAATATAACCAGCCATTACCGAATTCCATGATACAACTGTCTTGTTAGCCATGCAATGAAAAACGGCAAATGCCACTTCCTGTTTACCACACTTCATGTACATGTCAATTAGAGCATTTGAAATACTATCCCAACCTTCAAGTCCTTTCCTCAAAACATAAGCATGACAACATTTTCCCAAAAAAATGCTATCTAGTTGCGCAGATACTGAGATTGTAGATAATATAGTAACCCTATCAGGCACCAGCCTCTGTCTCAGTATTTCCTCCAAGATAAAGAGTGCTTCCCTCACCATCCCGGAATGCACATAATTTGACATTATTGTATTGCAAACAACCAAGTTTTTCTGTTCACATTCATCAAACAGCCGCTTTGCAGTATCAAAAGCACCGCATTTCATATACATATCCACAAGCGAATTCACCATTAAAGTATTAACTTTCACTCCCAAGCTACTAATATATCCACGCACTCTCTCACCCAATTCAAGATCCCTCAACTTTGCACAGGCAGAAATTACACAAACCATCGTAACTGAATTCGGCCTAGTACCTTCCTCCATCATCTCAAAAAACAATTCAACAGCCTCCTTAGCCAAACCAGACCTTGCATAACCACAAATCAAACTGGTCCAAGATACAACATTTCTGTCAATCATTTCATCGAACACCTTTTGTCCCAACACAATTTCCCCACACTCTGCATAGAAGTGAATCAAAGAATTCAATATAAACATATCTCCTTGAAAACCCATTTTTATAACCGATCCATGAACCTGAAAACCCTCAGCAGTCGCTGAAATTTTTGTGCACGCACTTAGTAAGTAGGGGAACGTGTATTTATCAGGCGAAATGCCCAGACTCAGCATTTCAAGATACACCCAGATAGCTTCCTTGCCAAGACCAATAGAAGAATAACCTCTAATCAGTGAATTGTACATAAACAAAGTACCATCATTTTGATTATCGTATCTAAATTGATTTAAGATATTTTTAGCATAAACTAAGCTCTCAAAAGTACCCAATGCAGTACATGTTGAGATAAGCTTCGCTACAGTAGAGGGACGGTGAATTAGTCCTTGCTTAGCGATTTGACAGTGAAGTTTTCTGAGTTCAGTCAGGTTTCTGCAATCTTTCAAAGAACCAGTCGGAGAGGAGTCATTGGTTTTGGGTAGGGTTTGGTTTGTGAGAGCTTTTAAGGCTTGAGAAGTTATTACAGGAGACAGAGAGGTTGCCGCCATTGGTGAGATGTGTAATATTCGTGCTGCAGCTGCAGCAATGGCCAATTTTAATCAGATTTTATGGCAAAAAAAGAAAGATTTTCTTGGTTACATTAATATTTTATTATATTTTTTACTGGTATCACATATAATTTTATATATAAAAGATGATTTTATGTAATTATATATATGAAATTTTGAATTATTTTAATTTTTATAATTTTTTATTATATTTATTATTGTATATTTATATTATATATAAATAATTATATTTATTTAATATAAAAATAAATTGAGATATTTATTTATTTAAATGTGTATGATTAAATCAAAATTAAAATTTTATATATATTTTTAAACCACAATTAAAATTATGTATAATTACAACAAATTAAAATTTATACATTAAATTGTATATTAAATTAAAATTTATGTATAATTTTAAGATTTTTCTCTAAATTTTATAATATATACTTTTAGTTGTTCAAAATTTGATGCTCTACTTTTATAGTAGTTCATTTTGCATCATTTGATTAATATTTTCGATTAACTCTATTTAAAATTTAGGTATGAACATTTATAGTTTTTATGAATTTTCTTTTCAATTTCACAATTCTTTTTTTCTTTAAAAAAAAGATAGAAGTAAAATTTGTTTAAGGCCCTTTTAGATGGTCGTTTATCTTCAGTGCGGTGCATTTAACTTTTTTTTTGTTTCACGTTGCAGTATCTAATCTCACCGTCACCATTGTTTTTACACTAATTGCAGGTAGAGGTGATCATGGGTCAGGCCGGGTTTGGGCCAGGCCCAAGTAAAAAATTAGGCATGTTTGCTAGGCTCGGCCCGGTCCAAAAAATAAGCCTAAAAATTTGCCCAAGCTCGACCCAGATAAAAATGCTAAAACTCGGGCCCGACCCAGCCCGTCTAAATTAATTTTTTTATATTATATTATTTTTATATAATTTTTAAATATATATAATACATAAAAAATACTAAAAACATTAAAATAAATAATTTTGAACAAATTGAAATTTTTTTTTTAAAAATATGTATACTTAAATAATACTAAGATATATGCAACTTAACAAGAAATTGTCTCTAAAATAATAAAAAATTTAATAATAAAACAAGGTGTTATACAATATCCAAACAATAACAACAAAATAGTAGCAATATAATGAGAGAGAGAACAACACGAAAATATCATTAAAATAATTTTTTTTAAAAATAGATTTTTTGTCATTTAGTGAAATCGGGCCGGGCTAGGGGCAAAAAATGTCTTACCCGAGGCCTGGCCCATTTTTAAAACGGGCCTTATTTTTTTGCCCAAGCCCATTTTTCGGGCTTATATTTTTATCTAAACCCTCTCACTTTACGGGCGAGCCTTCGGATTGGACTGGGTAACCCAACTCATGACCAGATCTAACCGTAGGTAAACGCACCGTTTATCCAAAGGGACCTTAAATTTACTAGGGTGACCGTGAGAGTAGACTAGCTAGAGAACTCGTCATTCATGGTTGCTTCGTTTAATTGTCATTCGAAAAATTCAAGTAATTTGAGTGGGTTGGTTAAGTAAAGAGAGAAATTGGACATTTTGAGGCACTAAAGGGTGAAATAAACCAACAAAACTATTAAAACTAAAAATAAATAAAATTTTCATCAACTCCATAATTGCAAGGATGCCACTAAATATTGCAACATCTGGGAATCGTCTCGATTTAGCAACTTCCTTTTCATAATGAAAAGCAATCTGTTTATTTAAATAAATGTAGATTATTTCGTTAGTAACTTCAAAGTAGGATTATTTTTATTTTCATCACTTTTTTCTTTTAATTTAGTTACCACTGTTAAAATAATTGATCAAATTGATTAAATCATCTCTTCTTTCATTAAGTCCATTTTTTAGTTCCTTTTTTTCCTTTCCTTTTCTTATTTTTTTTCTTTCTCTAAATTAATCATTACACAGCTAAATCATCTCTTTCATCATTAACAGCATGTTTGGTTGGAGGGAGTGGCTATTCTATTCCCTCCTTATTCTTTAATGAACAGTAAAACACTAGTTTGATTAACTGAATGAGCCATTCCATGGAATGTCATTCCTTGTTTATTCAGCAAATTTACTAAATCCATATTCGGTGGTTAAGGGTAGGAATAGACAATTTAGCAACACAAGTAATAGCGATTTTTTTATTTCCAATTATGTCCATCGTTTTTTTACTGTTCTTCTTCATCATCAATTTTGTGTCAAATTGAATTTAACAACAATACAAATGATCTCCGATGGTTCCAAGAATAATATGGTTAGATTTTTTTTACTGGAAAAAAAAAAAAGAAAAATCTCAAAATTTGATGTGATCCAGCTCGGTTTAATCGAGTCGTTTCAGGAAGTTGCCCGATCGTCGACGAGGAGAATGTTCGGGGCGTTGAAATCGCAAGTTTGGTGATGATATGCGGAAGCTAACAAAGTGGTTTTGGGAATGAGCGGAGGGTTTAGAAATATGTAGGTTCGGTTTAATGATAAAGAAATAAAGGATAGATAAGTCGGATAAATGGTGGATGTGGAAAAATCGAACTTAAGTGGCAAGATCGATTCGATACTATATCGAGTATCGCCCCGGGATTTATATGGCTTAAGGTGGGAAAAACAGAAATAGGGAGATGGGGATGGAAAGCGAACTCAACTCAAGAACGATTCAACACTATACGAAAGTGTCACCCCGATTCTTATGCAGTTAAGGTGGTCGGATGAAGATAGGTTGATGAACGCCACACCAAAAGGGGTTTGGTGATAAGTTCAAACAAGTCGGGAAGATGCCACTAGCAACGCTAGATAAGTCGAACAAGACTTGTACGAAAAAGGAGAGGAGGTAAACTCACTCGTGAACAAAATGTTCATAAAATTTTATCAAAGTTCAAAAGTCCATTTACAAAGGCTGATTTCTCCTATTTATAGTGCTAGAATAGGGTAGCCGAATAGTCACAAGTATTCATCTTAATGTGCTAATAAAAAGCTGGAATAAAGTTCAAGTCTCTTGATATTCTTGAACCAAATAACTCCATCATTAAATTCCCTTTAATTTAGCTAAATGAATGTCCTTGAATGCTTGAAAGATGACTCTTGAATTGTCCCTTAGCTAGCCAAATAGACACCAGCTCCTTAATGGAGTTTTGAATGCTTGATTTAATCTTTTGAAAGAGCAAAAACAGCTGGTAGATGAAAGGGTTGCTGCTGAATTTTAAAGGGTGTTATAATGCTCTTTAAAACTCCTTAAATGATGTATAAAACTCCCTTTGTAACAGCTCCTTCTTTTGTAACCAAAAAAGCACTTCAATTAAGTTGTAACAGCCTTGAAATGTAACGGTTGTAAGCTGAAGAGACACCTACAATAAACACATTAAAATGAACTTATTAAACTTATTTAAACACTAATTAAACATATCAAAAATAAATATTTAACTTAAATGGATGAACTAAACATATGCATCAATTATTCCAGCAACTAGTTAATTAAATAAGCATAAATAAATAAACTTAAACTCATGCATCAATAAATAATCCTAGTAACTAGATTAATTAAGAGCAACACTTATTAAATAAAGTTCAACAAAAACATTTATTAATTAAACTAAGATGAGTTGAATAAATGTCCTGCAACTCATTTATTAAACTAAGATGCTTAAATGCATGGTTTAAAATGCAAATTAAATGAACAAATGAGTTACTTAATGCAAGACTTAATTTAATGATGCAGACTTAAACTAACATGAGAGTTACATAATGCATAACTTTATTAAATGCAGAATACACAATGTGCAAATAAAAAATTTAAAATATGCAAACTTATTAATTTAAATAAAATTATATTAAATTAAAAAGTCCTTAAAACATTGGCCCAATAATCAATCAGATCTATGAGATGTTTCATCTTGCACTTGGACCCTTTAAGTTTAGGTCAATTCTGAGGTCGGCGAGTTGTGTCGAAACATGATGCAACCGGGTTGGCATCAAAATTTGCGTCAAAAACTTTATTAAAAAAAAGAAGAGCATTTCTATCTCAATTTTGGGTTAAGCTATTATATAGAGATTTAAATATCCAAAATTAGGAAGGAGGATGACCAAAATGGATAAGGAACCCACAATCTGTTCTTGTAGATCTATGATTTTTTTTAGAAATTTCACAAAAAATAAATTAGAAAACATGAAAGAAAGATTTCAAGGGACACTTTGATGAATCTTCAAAAAAATCCTAGGTCAGAACATTTTGATGTCACCCGTAATAACTTTCTCTTTTTTCTGTCAAAAATAACTCCTTCCCAAATTAAACTTGCATGCATTGTTGAGAGAAGTTTCTAATTTCTAGAGGATTTTCGAAAAAGACAAATTCAAAACTTCCATCTAAAACACACAAAGCATGAAAAACTTCAAGAAAGGTAGATCTGAAAATTTTGGAATTGTAGAATCAGATAATATAGAAACGAAAACTTAAAAGAAAACTTTATCAATAATATAAATGATGAACAATAATTCTGGAAAAACTTAAAAAAGAAAAAAAAGCTTCAAGAAATGGTGGATTTCTGGAAAGCTTAAAGAAAGCTCAAGAAACAGTGGTTTTCTCATTTCTGGAAAGCTTCAAGAAACGGTGGTTTTCTGGAAAAATGAACGGTAATTTTGGCCTATTCATCCAGATATTATGAACGGTGGTTAATATAATTTTATTAGAAATTATTTAATTTAATTTAAAATATATTTTATTTAAATACTTTTATTATATATTAATAATATAAATAAAATATTCTTTATTTTAAGGGTAAAGTTGTCATTTGTGATCTATTCATTATTATTATTCTATTCAACTAAACTACGTAAATATGTAATATTTGGGCTAAATGACCTAAATATACCATTTATAAAAAAAATTTACGGAAAAGGGCCGAAAAAATAATTATTTACCTAGGAAAGGGCCATTTTCAAAAGCGCGCCCACGTCGGTAGCGTTTTGAGGATAAGCAAAAACGCGTCCACGAGGAGCGCTTTGTGCCACATCAACAAAAGCGCGTCCTTGAGGGCGCGCTTGTGATGTGGCAAAAGCGCTCCTCGTGGACGCTGCTTGCCCTTCGCCCCGATGGGCTTTTTAGTTGTTTTTAGTGTTAGGGTATGAGTTTTTAGGGTTTTAGGGCTACGGTTTAGGGATTTTTAGGGTCTTAGGGTTTATGGTTTCTAGGGGGAAATTAATAGACTAGATTTTAGGGTTAATTAATTAGAATAATTTTAAGTTTAGTTTTTTGGAAAAAATATATCAGTAAAATAAAAATTATTTGAATTTTTTTATAGTAGTATCTGGCAATATAATTTTGAGAAGACGTTTACGAACAAATAGTGACCAAAACGCTTCAAGCGAGGATGCATGTCGGCAAGAAGAGTCTTGAAAAAGCTCCCACGTGAGACGCTTTTTTGCTCTGAGTGAGTCTCGGCAAAATAATTTTGAGAAGACGTTTCTGAACAAATAGTGGCTAAAACGCTTCAAGCATGATGCACTGTCAGCAAGAGTATTGAAAAAGCTCCCACGTGGACGCTCTCTTTGCTCTGATGAGTCTCTCGCAATATAATTTTGAGAAGAAGTTTCTAAACAAATAGTGACCAAAACGCTTCAAGCAGGATGCCTTTGTCGGCAAAAGAGTACGATAAAAGCTCCCACGTGGACGCTCTTTTGCTCTGATGAGTCCGGCAATCCTTAGACTATAAATCGGCCAAATTCCATTCTCGGGTTGCATAATGAAATTGAGGCAAAAGTAAAATAGAAGCGAAGATGAGTGAGCGTATTAATCTTTGTTATTTACTAGGATGGTGAGGTTTGTGACAGAAAATGGTGTTGTTTTTTTATCGGAGAACACAAAGTCTGATTGGATTTTAACGGAACATAGATTTGTGAGAACTTCGCAAAAGAATTAGGCGTAAAATCTTGGAACAACGCCAATGAAAGTTCGATCTATTAAGTATAGATTTTACGCTTGATTGATCCCGTGAGATATGACTCATTCGACATCAAAGGTCCTCGGAGCTTGGAGGCAATGGTAGAGACCCATCTTGCCAGTGGATCACCCTATCTTGAGGTATATGTTCAATTTTCATCGCCAAGTGATCTTCCTTCAACTTCAACATCTACTGATGTTTGAGGAGAATACACGACCCCAAGCCGACACTCTGTTAGTAGGAGGCAGAATACGAAAGCGCCCGTGTTTGGTGGTAGTATGGAAAACACAACCCCTGCACGACACTCGGTTGGTGGATGGGACATGCATATCCTTCCTTCGACGTTCGATGCTAGAAATACGTATTGGGGAACGTCATCAACTTCTAGTGGTTGGCAATCCACATATGATTGGGAACGTTACGAAAGTTGTTTAAGAAGGGATAATGTACTCTAGGGGTGAGTATTCGATCGGGTCGAGTCGAATCGAGTCAAAAAATTTCGAGTTAGTCGAGTTAACAAATCCTATTTTAGCAACCGAACTCAATTTGAATTTTTTTCGATTCGAATCAAATCGAGTCAAAAAATTTCGAGTCAAATCGAGTCGAGTTAACGAATCCTATTATTTATACTTAATGCTGCGATTAGATGGACCGGTTATTTAACTAGTAGACGAAGTACAAGATTATTTAACTACATGAAAAATATAATGATTCTGCCTCTTAACTTAATGGGTAAACATTTATCAAAACAACGTAGTTTTGCCTTTTAACTTAATTATTTTGAATTTTAACTTTTAAAAAAGTAAACATTTATCAAAACGACGTAGTTTTTTCTTTTCTTATTCAGATTTTCGGATAACTCGAATTGTGTAATTCATATTCGAGTTAAACCGAAAAACTTAATTTTTTATTCGAGTTGATCCGAATAACTTGATTAACTCAAATAACTCGAACTATTTAATTCAAAATTTGAAATTTTTATCGAGTTTTTTGAATTGAATCGAATTTTGCTCACCCCTAATGTACTCCCCACGACATCTACCGGCGAGGGGCCCTCGTTCGTTGCAGATGATGGTGGGTCGAATGATGAGTTCGATGTGGATCCACCTCGAGAGCCTGACCCCGATGGTGCAGAAGTTGCATTATTTTCTGAACCGGAGCCTGTTCCAACCGATGTTGAAGGCGGTTCAGATGAAAAAGAATAAGATTCGCGATTCAGAGCGTACTCGCCTCCAGCCCACATGCATAATGTCGATCTATCTCAAGACGATACATTGGAGTTTCCTGAACTACCACACATAAGGCATGACCGTACAAGTTCGTCGTTGGATTCAGGCGAATTAGAAGTTGGTAAAGAGTTTTCCAACAAGGATAGTTTTCTTGGTGCATTGAAACAATATAGCATTAAGAACGGGGTTAACTACAACGTGGTTAAATCCAAACTCGATAAGTACGAGGCCAAGTGTACAGTGTAAGACGGTACATGTTCATGGAAAATTATGTCCTCGTTGAGGAAAAGGACAGGCTTGTGGGAGATCAAAAAGTACAACGGTCCATATACATGTCTTGCCGGTATAGTATCACTAGGTGTTCAAGGTTTTTGAATAATACTAATATTAAGTAATGTTGCATTATTTAACGTACTTCGTTGACAGGTGTTTCACAAGATCATTCGAAGATGGATTCAGAGATGTTGGCTGACTTAATAATACCGATGGTGAAGGCGGATCCCAAGACTATAGTGCCGGCCTTAATTGGCAATATTCGTAGCCAATTGGGGTACACGCCCTCTTACCAGAAGACTTGGATAGCCAAGCAGAAGGCGTTGGAAAAGTTGCATGGCCGGTGGGACGCTTCATATAATGAAGTGTGGCGGTGGTGTCAGTCTTTGGAGAGATATGTCCTGCATCATAATGGACCTTGAAGCGGAACGGCGTACTACAACGATCGATTGCTCGTGGATGCCAAGTGTTCAAGCGTCACATTCGGACATTTAAGCAATGTCGAGACGCATTTGTATATCGCAAGCCATTGGTACAAATTTGATGCATCCTTTATGTATGGTAGATATACGCATCGGCTATTGCTAGTCATTTGTGGCACAAGGCGGCGAGAAGAGAATCTTTCCAATTGCGTTTGCAATAACATTAGGGGAGTCAGCTAATGACTGGGATTTCTTTCTATCTAGGTTAAGGAGGCATGTCTGCCCCCAACCTGATATATGCGTTATATCGGATCGGGGCCCTGGAATACTAGCCGCAATAGAGCGACAGGGAAGCCTATGGCATCGCACACACCATCGATATTGCCTAAGGGCTAGTTTGGATGGGCGGTGTGTTTACCTCCGGTGAGGTTAAAAACAGCGGTGGCAGTGAGATTAGTTACTGTAGCGGTGAGATTGGACACTGTAGCAGTGAGATTAAAAACAGCGGTGGAGTGTGTGTTTGGATTCAAACGCAGCTGTAGCGGTGAGGTGAAAATAAAAAATGACTATTAAGGACATCAGATTAGAATTGATATATAATAGAAGTTTTTTAATTATTTTACTTATATAGAATTATTAAAGTATGTGAATTTATAAATTCATTTAATAAAATATTAAAATGTATCTTCCAATATTTTATTATAAATATTTTAATGAATTATATAATCAATTTAAATTATTTATTAGATAAAATAAAAATTATTTTTAATTTTTTATAGTTAAATATTTTTTTATAACAATGATAAATATTATTTTCGCAGATAGTAACATTATACTTGGATCAAATTTTGAAGTATCTAACCGAATGATTTTTAATAAAACAATATATAGTAACATAAGACATAACAAGTTTCATTATTACTAGAAATTAAGTTATGATACAAAATTGTTTTTACAAATATTGATTCATTAAACTATTTACAATGGTTTCCCTTAACATTGTAATTTCAAGGTCACTTTCACTATTAGAAGAACTTGATTCACCTCTATCAAAATGGCCTGAAGAGATTGGCACGTCGGGTATATTCTCAAATTGTCGAAAATTCTCATCATTTGACCAAGCATGTCTTCGAATGTAATTATGCAAAACCATTGTTGCAATAACTATTAAAACTTGTTTGTCGAATGAATAGCTTGGAATATCTCTTAATATTGGCCATTTTATTTTCCACACTCCAAATGTTCGTTCAATCACAGAGCGTAACGAAGAATGGGCATGATTAAAGATTTCTTTTTTTCCAGATGCTCGATGATTTCCTCGATGAAAGTCAGGTAAATGATATCGTTCCCCCATATATGGACCTAGAAAACCTGCCATTTGCAGATATCCTGAATCCACAAGATAATATTTTCCTACAAAAATTAAAACATAATATCAAGTTTAAAAATAAAATAAAAATTTTAATATTGTTTTTATGTAAAGATTAATTAAAAAATTAAAGTTCGACCTGGTGGAGGGTGTGGAAACTTTAACTCTTGTTTTCTAAGTGCTTGCAAAAAAATTCTACTGTCATGTGCTGTTCCTTTCCAACCAGGAAATGCAAAAATGAAGCACATGTTGAAGTCACAAACTGCCATAACATTTTGAGTTGGTTCACCTTTCCGTCCGATATAAGGTACTTGAGAAGAAGGCGAAATGCATGCTTTTATGTGTGTTCCATCTATGGCCCCAATACAATCCTTTAAAATAAATACAAGTGATGAGATAAAAGTTAGAAATAATTTATATTTTAAAAATATAAAGATTGTGTAATTTTTACCTTAAAGTGAGGCCAATATCTTGTATCATGTCGAATATGGTTCGGTACTTCCTCGAATTGACCTTCAGTGGGTTTAATCGTGTCTATTCCCATTCGAGCAAATATATGCAACATATCAGTAAAAATTCGACTAACAGTTTCTCCAGATCGTTGAAATCGCTCTGCTGCATTTGAATTTGATTCTCTCTTTCCAAGAATATACAATGATAATGCCAACTTCTCCATCGCAAATACCTTCCCATGCTTTAAGCCGTAATTTTTTTGCAAATCATGCAATAAGCTGTGAAATATATTTTTTGGCATCCTAAAACTATTCATGCAACGATAATCATGCCCGATTAATACTTCGTCCACCCACATTTGACTCTGTATAATTTGAATTCATACGGTTGCATAGTGAAATAAGTTTCATGGTGTACCAATACAACCGCTTAACACTTGTTCTTCCTCTTCATGATAATTGTTGTGCTCAACTTGTGTAACAATTGTGGCTATTCTTCGTTGAGCTTCTTCACTTAATTCATGGGTATCATAATTCATATAAAAACTATTATACATATTGTTAAATTCATCCATAACCTGAAAAAGTAATAAAATGAAAATAAATTAATAACTTGTGACATTATATACAACACAACAAAATTGAATAAAAGCATAGCATAAAAATACCAAACATAAAAATATCATACATTAATTTTACTATAAAAAGTAGATCATACATTAGTTTTGCATATAAAAAGTAGATCATACATTAGTTTTACATATAAAAAGTAGATCATACATTAGTTTTACATATAAAAGAGTAGTCTAGTTATATTACAATAATAAAGCTAAGGAGCTTATGGTGGAGGTTGTGGATGGTATGGTTGGAAGGGAAATGAGGATGTTGCTACGAAGGACAAAAACGATGCAATTGGATTTTGTTCAGCATACTCACGTCGAAGCCACCAAACCCTAACATCTGGATCTAAGTTCAAAAACACTTCTCGTTTCATCGGTATTTGGAACATTTTGATGGCAAAATAGTACAGTTCATCTTTTTTTTGGAATTTCATCTTCCAAATCACGCAAAGCATCCATTGCACTTGAAATAGTATATTGAGAGTGAGGAAAAATAATTTCAGAAACTGACTTCCTTGGACTAGCCATACTCTTACACAATTTCTCAATATGAGTAGCTAATAATTTTTTGGATGATTTTCTACTTGAACTTGATTTTTTTCCTTTACCATGTACAACCCCAACTGTTTCCTTTCTTCGATTAGGAGTTTCATGATAAGGGTTTGATGGTACCTCATTAGTAGGAATACCTTCATTCTCGTTACTATTTTTATTTGAATCACCAAATCCCTCATTAGGTGTATCATCTCCCATAGGAACCCCACTTGGAAGAACACCAGACGAAGGTGCCCATGCATTTTCTCCAGTGGCTACAATGCCACCAAACATTTGCTACATTAAATCATTCAATCGTGGATCAATTCCTTTCTTCTTAAATCCTTTAAAATCCGTATTTTCCTACATAACATGTTAAATGTTAAATGTTATATTAAGATTTTTATATTTGTAAATTATTAATTTCAATAAACTCTATCCATTAAAATAATGATAAAGTTAACACTAACCTGTATTTTTTCAGCCCACCATTCTTCAGTAGCATCGACCGTCTTTTTAGATGGACACCATCCAATACCTGTAGATTTCTTAAGCAACTCCCTCCATAACCTCCATTCCTTTTTTTAATGTATCCCACTTATTTTTCAATTGAGGTTTTCCATAATTTTTTTGTGTTTTTGCTTGAAAAAGAGCAACGACATTTTCCCATCCTTTTGAGTTTAGATGAGTTGTCGGTCTATTACCAGCATTGACTTCATTCACGCAGAGTTCACAAAATATCAACGTCAGCTCATCATCCCAAGTAGCTTTTGTTGTTAAGGTACTTTCTCCCTCCACAAATTGTCGTGTCTTTACCATCTATTATTATTATTTGGATTTTAAATGTCAACCGACATAAAACCATAAATATATAATTAGATATAATAATATAGTTTCATAAAAAATTAAGAATAACACATCACAAATTGATGAAAGCCATAAGATGAACAGTAAAGAAAAAAATTCTAAAAAATCCATAGTAAACAATAACGAGGATATAGAAATGATAATTGATATATGTAAAATTTTAGTCTTTTTATAATTTATAAAATTTAAAATTAATATATGTAAAATTATATTTCGAGTTCAAAAATAAAAAAAAATGATTTAATCCTATAAAAATAATAAAAGTATAATCCATTAACCAACCAACTAAATAGGAAAAATACTCTACAAATGTAAATATATGTTGAAGCAATATAAAGCATAACAAATAAAAAAACCGAAAAGCACCAATGTCAATACATATATTGAAACTAGAACCCATACATTGCGGTTTTAACGTATATAACTTGAATTTAAATAATAAAAATTTAATACCTCAAATTTAACTATCGATTAATATTAAATATGTTAAAACATTTGAATTTAGCATGTTAAAATTTTGATTCGAAATTTACAAGCCTGATCAAATATTTATTTTTAAAGTTTGAGTTTGATTTATCCCTTTTTAATAAGATAATGTGGTTTACACCTAATTAATTGAGAGTCGATCTCTTGCTTTACACCACCCTTAGCTGGCCCTACATTGTTGTTAAATACATTGGTTGGGTTAAAGTTGAAGTTGAGAGCAAGAAACGCTTCATTTTGGTGGCATCAAATCGAATCTCACTTCTCCACTTCCTTACCTTCCTCTTTATTCTTCGCCTCTTTCCTACCACTTTCTACTTTCAACCCCAAGAAAACCACGCTATATAACTACGTCCCTTCATCCCAAATCCTACAAAACACATTCTCTTTTAGAGTTTCCTCATTACTTATTAATCAATTTCATCCATGGCTTCGTTTGCTACTTCCAATGTTGTTGCTCAGTATTTTGTTGTGTTAGTCTCTTGGGTTCATTTCAATGCGAAGCGAGGAGGCTTGGTGGGTCTGTCACGATGTGTCTTCTTATACTATATTGTGGACAAGAAAGGTAACATTTTTTGAACTTTTTCTTTTAATGATTTCTTGCTATTTTTCAATTGCTTTGTTTAGGTTAATGGGGTTTTGGAATTTGATAGATTTGAGGAAAATGAGGTGTTTTCTAGTTTCAGAGCTGCATTGGGATGGTAGAATGCATGGAATTTTGGTAATTTGAGAAAATGTAGGAAAACTATACTCAAGTAGTTCTCATTTTGTTTGTTTTCTTCTATGTTCTTTTCTAAAAATTTGAAGTATTGGAGGAAAATGTGGTGGTTCGAGATTAGCTTTATTCTGATTTCTCTTATGAATTATACCTATTTTCTCACTTTGAAGCTTAAATTATACAGTTCAAAAAAATTATAAATAAGAGAGATTTTCTGATTTACAAGATTACCATTTTTTTCTCCTCCTTTGAAAAATAAGAGCCAAATCAAACCATCAAAGGTTGCTTGATAGGTTTCGCTTGACATTATCTTTTATCTTAAATCTGTTTCATCTGTTTTCTTTTGATTTTGAGGCAAAAATACTATTTTTGGGTTGCTTTGCTTTCATATCTTAATTTTCATAGCAACTAAGGTAGTATTACTGGTTTCATGCTTGTTAAGTGGTATATCACAGACTAAATATCACTCACTTAGAACCTTATGCATAACTAGTTACTACTTGGTTTAAATACGGTCTCTCTTGTTTTATTTGCCAATTGCTTTCTCTTTGAATGTTATAGTCTCCCCCTTTTTTATTTTTCTTGTAGTCTGATCAAGAGCCATAAAATTAATGATCTGCTACAAGTAAATCACAGTACAAACTCTAAATTAATGATTCTAGGTAAAATAAGAATCAAGTTTAGTTCCTCACCCTGTCCCCTCTATTGATATACCTTTTGCATTATGTTTTAAGAAAAGTAACTAATAAAGTCCATTAATAGAAATCTCACCAATTTAGTTACCTCAGTTCATTTAGCTCCAAACTAGCCCAGAAAATATGTTGATGTATTGATGGATTATAATATATAAGCCAATTATGACAAACTTTAGAAAATATATCATAAGTAGAAAGATGTAACTATGAAAAAAATAGTGATACCAATAAGTAAACCATGCCAACTCACACAGCACAAACATGACTAATGCCCATGTGATTCACCACAAACATGACTACTCTTCAACTCCTCTAATAATAAACGACATCATTGCCTTAGTTTTAGAAATTTCTAAATTATGGAGCATGCAAAGTAAGAATGACCCTTGAATTTAATCAGGAAAAGAAATACCTCTTTGGGATGATTCAGATACCAATAGTTTCTCAAAATAAAAATGAGCTGTTTCAAAGGTCTCTTATTGATTTCCAGCCCTGCAACAGACAACACGAGTATTCCTTTAAGTTTCAAAATTGCATTTTAATTTATAATGGAAGCAAAAGGAAACATAAAAAAAGGGTAAAGAAATGAAAGAATGAAAAGAAATTATATACAGAAATTAAAAAGAAATTACATACAAAAAGCATCAAGAAGAAACAGAGATACTTTGCGCCAAAAACACAAATGGTGACATTGCTACAAAGGTGAGCATAGGTAGGGTGATCAAGAATTAATTTCAACAGATAACATTCACCTCTAGTCAAGTATAGGAAATTAGAAAGCAAATACACGTTCTATTACTTTTCCTATCCATGCCCCAAAACAAACTCTTCAGCAATGAAAATCATAACATTTCAAAAAAACTGCGACAAAGAAGAGTAGAAGAAGCGAACTAGAGACAACAAGAAATTAATGAAAATACCTTCAAAAAGTCATCACTGACCAAGAACAAAGCAAAAAGAGGGGAAAATCGGTGTTTTACTTCTCAAATATGAAAAGAAAAAGGTCAAGTTTTCGTTCCAAATATAATGATAATAATAATAACAGCTGCGACAAAGAAGAGTAGAAGAAGCCGAACTAGAGATAACAAGAATTTAATGAAAATACCTTCAAAAAGCAACCACAACCAAGAACAAAGCAAAAAGGAGAGGAGAATCGGTGTTTTACTCCTCAAATATGAAAAAGAAAATGGGCATTTTAGTTCCCAAATCTGAAAACAAATAAGGTTTGGAAAGAAATTAATTTAAGTTTCAAGGATAAAATGATAAAATAATAACTAAAAGTATGGGTATTTTTGTCTCTTGAAAATACCAAATTTTTGATGGGGTTAATTCTTTCTTTGAAATCCCAATGAGGTTTCAAACATACCAAAGTGTGTTTACCTTTACTTTTCATCGGGTCGAGTTTGTTGATCCAAACAGCATTTCGGTGCGTTCATACCTTCAACTGCACCTCACTGACACTTACAGCTGAACCAAAGGAGGCCTAAGGCATGTTGCGTCCAACTACCACGGGCAACATCAATCTACAAGTCAACGACGGCAAGTGACCAATATGGGTATGTAATATCTATTAATATAATTTCGTTTGTAATATTCAATTTATTCTTAATTGAAGAGTGGTATGTAATATTGGCTATCAACTTATATTGGCAGGGTACGAGATCAATAAGGACCATTTTCACGAGATGTTGGCGAGTTTGCGCTCAGTTAACGAAGAAGGCACAAACTACCTACGCAATATTCCTTTCTAATAGTGGACACAAGCATATGACGGTGGCCTACGATATGGTCATATGACCTAAAACCTGGCCAAATGCATAAATTCTGTTCTAAAAGGAATGCGTCATTTGCCGATAACATCGGTTTTACGAGAGACATATTTTTGTTTAGCGGCACTATTTTCGAAGCGAGTAGCGAGTTATAAAGGCCAAATGCAAGGAGGCCATGTATGGTGCGTGAAGGTATTGCGAGAAATTAACAATTGGAAGGCACGGGCCAACACCATGCATACAGTGTGTCATGATCGCAACAACCTATGGTTTCGTGTGACGGAGTTTGACAGACCGAACCAAGGTATTGTTGGCGGGCAATATCGTGTACACTTGAGAAATAGGACCTACGACTGTGGGATATTTGATGCACTTCTTTACCCATGCGCTCATGTACTTGCGGCTTGTTAGAATCTCCGTTTGGATCCCATGAGCTATGTCGACGAAGTGTATAAAATAGAAAACATGTACAACTTGTGGAGACACGTATTCCCACCAGTCCCAGATGAACGTAAGTGGTCGTCTGTAACGCTTGTTCCGTATAAGTATAAGTTACATTGCGGATAGAGAAGCTGGCGCAAACCAAAAGGTTGACCTTGCTCGACTAGAATACGCAACAATATGGATATCCGAGAAACAGCCAACCAACGGAAGTTATGCGAATGGTGTAGGAACCCAGGCCATACATCTCGCTCGTGTCCAAATCGGAATAGTTGATAGTCTCCTTATCATTTTTGTCTTTTGGAAGAATGAAAAGTTATGTCTCATTTTCGTCTGTATCATTTTTGTTTAGATGTATTTAAAGACATGATAGAAGTAAAGTATGTGTTTTTTATTTCATTAAATATATAAAAATTAAATTACAATTAGGATATTCAAAAACAATTTTCATTTTATTAAAAATAAAAAAAATTACAAAAAAAACAACTTTTATTTTATTAAAGATAAAAAAAATCAATTACAAAAAAAAACAACTTTTATTTTATTAAAGATTAAAAAATCAATTACAAAAAAAAATAAAAAATAACTTTTATTTTATTAAAGATATAAAAAATAAATTACAATAAAAAAAACAAATTTTTATTTTATTAAAGATATAAAAATTAAATTACAAAAAATAAAATAAACAACTTTTATTTTATTTTAGCAAAGATATAAAATTAAATTATAATAAAAAAAACAACTTTTATTTCATTAAAGATATAAAAATTAAATTACAAAAAAAAACAACTTTTATTTTATTAAAGATATAAAAATTAAATTACAATAAAAAAAAATAAACAACTTTTATTTCATTAAAGATATAAAAATTAAATTACAAAAAATAAAAATAAAAAACAACTTTTATTTTATCAAAGATATAAAAATTAAATTACAATAAAAAAATAAACAACTTTTATTTTAGCAAAGATATAAAAATTAAATTACAATAAAAAAATAAAAAACAACTTTTATTTTATTAAAGATATAAAAATTAAATTACAAAAAAATAAAATAAAAAAATGGCGGTCGGAATCAATATTGGTGCCGGTCGGAATCAGTGCCACATGGGGGTGATCGACTTGGTTCTGCTACTGGATTCCTCCTTCTTCTAGCTTCCAGCGGGGGTTGTGGAACCTCGGTGGGGATTCAGTTTCCGGCGTGAGAAGTGCAGTTGTAGGTGTTGGGAGGATAACCCACCTTGATAAAATAATGACCGGGGAGGTGTTTGCATAAACCATGGCGGAGGTGTCTGAATCCCATAAGGCGAAGGAAACTGGTAAAAAGAAGAGCTCCCCGACGACGCCTCGTGCGATTCCTCATGCGACGGCGGCCTCAAGATCGGCTGGCCAGTCGGAGTAGTCGGGAACGGACTCGAACCGGGCCATGCATTCCAACCTGCCGTGGGACTGGGAAAAGGAAACATATAAGAGTTATGATACTATAAGGGCTAGGGTACGCACCTGGCATAATCTGAAAAGGCTGTGATGTTGGTGTCATCGGCTAAAGTGTTGGGCCCGGTGACTGTTTAGGCACTGTTGATGGGCCCGGTGACTGTGTCGGCGCTGTTGATGGTCCCGTCTCATCACCCCTTCTCCTTGGATTTAAAGGGCCCTGTCGTTCCCTTTGTTCACGAAGTTGCCGTCGCCTTTCCTCTTTCGACAATAAATACGGCTTGCCATGGATCCGAAACCATGGCATGTATTCCGGAACGCACGCTAACTCAGGAACGATGATCGGTTCCCGAGTAGGTATTTAATCATACCGGTTCTCCCACAATTCGATATACGCTGACCAATATCTTGGCCAATCCGTATGCAACTACCGTAAGTCGACTTTGTGCTCATCATCGAGCACCTCAGGTGCCACGGGAATCGGTTGTCGGAATCCAAATTGACGCAGAACCCGATCTGATTGGTGCATCTCCACGGTGGCATAGTTGATCAATGGGACCTTCACATGCCAAATGTTCGGATTTTGAAAAAACTCCTCCAGAATTACTGCCCGAATTGACGGGTCCTCGTATAGTGTCCATTCAAACTATATTAACATGATAAAAATATTAGTTATATACTAAATACTAAATACTAAATACTAAATATGAAATACTATATACGAAATACGAAACGACTATTTTATTACGAAATTTAATTAAAATTTAATACTTACTTGTGCTTCCGAACGTTGTTCTAGTAGAAGCCGTATATCTTCAAGCGATGTAGGTATTCCAACATAACTCGCCGAATGGTTCCACCTAATTAAATAAATATTTAGCATACAATTATATTTTAAATCTACTTAATAATTGTAAAATCTAATATTAAATTTACCTCGTTATGAGTGGGAATGTATATGGGTGGTCGACTCGAGGACGTAAAAATGGAAATCGAAACCGTGCCCATGATTGCAGTAGTGATAGGCAACCTCCGATTTTCGCTTTATTCGGCCGTGTCGCCCCGCACATCTCCCGATACAATTTTGCTAGCACAAGAGACCCCAACTCAATTCACCATTTGCTCTAAAATCAACGAGTTTAAGCACCATCTCGTGTGTCTGAGGTTTCGTGGACAGTCCGAAATCAGATAGCCTCCAATCATCTCAAGAATGTATGCCCGAGCATACCGTATTCTTTCTATTTTCGTCGAATCATTATTCGGCTTCGGGAATGTGTCTCGTAACTAGCCCATCTCGATCCGACCACCGTAAATGTTATCCGGAATAGCACCCAAAAGCTCGTAGCATACGGCGGCCCAATCGGCAGAAGTTACGAACCCGGTGACTACGTACCCATCCACCGGCAATCCTAATTGCAATTGCACGTCTTCCAGAGTGATGGTACACTCTCCGCATGGAAGATGGAAAGTGTGCGTCTCGGGTCTCCACCTCTCTATCAACGCATAGCGATTAACCGGGTCCAACTTGCACCTCGGCCTATCGTGGCCACGTGCCAAAAACCCGCTTCCCGCAGGTAATTCTCGATAAACGGCGATGGCGGACCAGACATATTGCGAATATAGCATTGCAACACCCGATCTACAGACTGTTTAAAAAATTATAAAATTTAATTTAATTAATATTACATAAACCTTAAAAATTTTAAATAGTATTAAAAAATTAAAATTAAAACTTACTATTTGTATTTGATCGACGGAGATGTGTTTATCGTCGAGACAAATTAATTCTCCGGCCATTGCTAATACGATCGAATATTTTTAAATTTATCAAAAAAATATATTTCAAAAAATTTTAAAAAGGGCTTTTTTGTAAATATTAAAGGACTATTGTGAAATTTGAGAGAAAGTTTAAAGGAATTTGAGAGAAATTTGAGAGGAATTTGAGAGAAAGTTGAGAGAAAAATGAGTAAGGACTAATGTGTGAAAAAAATAAAAGGGTTGGGGGGTATTTATAGGTTTTTTTTTTTTACCGTTGGAGGCCCAGCGGTCAAAAAAAATTTGACCGTTGCAGGGGCAAAGCGCGTCCACGAGGGAGCGCTTTTGCCACATCAGCAAAGCGCACCCTCAAGGACGCGTTTTTCGCTGATGTGGCAAAAAGCGCTCCCTCGTGGACGCTCTTTTCTGATTCATCCCCTGAAAACGCGCTGACGTGGATGCGTTTTCGGGGGAAATGGCCCTTTCCGATAAATAATTATTTTTTCGGCCCTTTTTCATAAATTTTTTTAAAATTTAGTATATTCTGGTCATTTACCCTAATATTTGGATTTTATTTTATTTTATTACAGTCCTATTACAACTTTATTCTATTATAATCTTATTCCATTACAACTTGATTCAATTTTAGTGAATCAATCGTACTATATAAGTTTACTTTTTTAATTTCTTTCTTTCTTTTTCCTTTTCCTATTTTTATTTCTTTTATTTTTCTTTTTCTCTAAATTAATCACTACACTGTTAAATCATCTCTTCCACTGTTAAGTCTAGTTTTTAATTCCTTTTTATTTTTTTTCTTTTCCAATTTTCATTTCTTTTTTTCTCTAAATCATCTCTTCCACCATTAAGTCTATGTTTTAATTCCTTTTCCTATTTTTATTTCTTCCTTTTCTCTTTATTTTTCTTTTTGTTCATTTTTTCCGTCTCTATCACCGTTCACCTTTCCCGCCATTCACTGTCTAAACCACCATCAACAAGCTCACACTACTCCCTTTCTTACCCCTTCTCTCAACTCTAAATCCCTCATCACCATTGTCATATTTGACACAACCCTTAACCACTCAAAACCCCCATCACTGTCTAATATTACCATCTCCCACACAACATCTCCTTCATCATCCAACACTTTCACTGTCACCATTACTTCTTCCACCTCCAGCTCATTGGCCATTGAACCTAAAAGCACCCACTAGTAATCACCATACTAAAAGACCAGAAACAAACCATAAACAATGAATGATACAAAAAAAAAAAAAAAAAACAACACCACAAAAGATCCAACCAAAATATAAAAAAACACAATTAAAAAAAAAGAATTGCTCCTTACTGTTTTGAAGAAGCTAATCCAAACCTGCAAACAAAGAAGAGAAAAACCAATATTCATAAAAGAAGGAAAAGAGATTGAAAAAAAATAAAGAGAAGGGGACTTATCTCTATTTGAATTTGGGTTTTAAGCTCTGGAATTCCATTAGACAATTTGAACGGTGACAGGATCTATTCGGTCATGGAGAACCATATATCAAGTACCCTAGGCGATCTAACGACGAAGGTAGTAGATCGGGACAAGATAAGTTTGAATCTGACTCAATATTTTCGAGATTTTCTTGCGGGTTTCAAGAATATTTGAATTTTTAAATCGAAAGAGAAAGGAAAGATGGGCTACATGGTGATTTTTCTGACTAATGGTGCTACCAGAATGTGGCAGTTAAGAAAGAATAGCGTAATGAATAAAATGAAAAAAAGAACAATGAATAAAATACAAGAAAAAAGTATTTAAAAAAAAAAAAAAACTAGCGGTAGAATATATGGATTTAAAGGTGGAGTGACAAGTTTGATCAATTTTTTAATGGTAATGACTAAATTAATAAAAATAATTTTAAGATAACTAAAATAAGAATTATCCTTATTTAGAATAACTAACGAGTTAGATTATATTTGAATAAATAATTAAAAAAACACTTATATAGATAAAGATTGTAACGATCCGATTTTTAGGTGATGTCAAAAATTTTGGTTTCGGGACGTTATTTCTATAAACTGAGTCCATAAAAGTAAAATAGAAATATTTACGGAGTAATATGAAAATATATTAAAGACCAGTTAAGTAATTTAACCGAGAAAATAGTTAATTGAAGCTTCGAGACTAAATTGTAAAAGTGTAATCGCTATTGAACTTTAATTTAAAAAATGTTTGGGGAACTAGTTAGCAATTATCCAAAAGATTAAAATGATTATTTAACTAATTTTAAATATGCAATAGTGGAGGGGGATGATGGTTTCCACTAAATCTTAATCTTATAATTAAGTAAATAAGTAAACCTTAAACAATGAACTAATCATGATTAATTAAGTGTTAATCAATCTATAAATAGTCAAGTTAATGGATGGAAAGATGAAATTGTCATCTTCCTTCCCAAGTCGAAGCCATTAAAATAGAAATTCAAAGCTTTCAACCAAACTTTTGGCTATCAATTTGTGAAGGTAATCTGGCAATTTCTTTGAATTTTTTATAGATTCTTGATCATGATAGCTTGAATTAGCTAGCCCATGTATCAATTTATTCAATTAGTTAATATTTAGCAAGTTTCCATTATAGTAAAATTAATGATTTTGAGTTCGATTTGAATAAGTTGATAGTTAGCAAGCTTAGATTATGATAATGACTAAATTAGAAGCAAGTTAAACTTGTTAGATAATTTTGTAGCATGAGGGACTAAATTTGTCACACCCAGTTCCTATTAAAGTCTGGAATTAAGAAGGATCGGGAGTTAATTGCAAGAATTTGTACATTCGACGGACTCTACTAAAAAATCTGGAAACTCTATTGGCTGAATGGTAAATAGTTGGATCTTAATTCTATTTTAGTTAAGTTGGAACTGACTGGTTCCTTAATGGGAGGTAGAATGATTATTGATGGACGGTTATGTGGGGCTTTGATAACCGTGTGTGGAAGGTTATATATATGTGTGAGAAAGATTATTCTAGAGGCAGAGTTCTCATCATTTATGTTATTTTTCTTCTTTTCTGCATCATCTTCTTTGGTTGCTCTGAAGAAGAGAAAGTTAAGGAAAGTCCTGCATGGGGCAGTGATCGTGGGGTTTAAGTCTGGAATGTAGTGAATCTGGTGAACTGGTAAGCTTCTTAATCTTACTGTATTCGTGAAATTGAGGAAAAGAGGAGTTAGGGTTTATGAAATTTTTCAAATTTTTTGCATGACACTGGATTAGGGGATATAAAGCTTGAATGCCTCCGGTTTGATCGGTATATTTGGTTGTCATGCTTAGCTATCAAGACGAAGGAAGCACTGATGTAACACCCCTAACCTGTATCCGTCGCCGGAATAGGGTTACAGAGCATTACCAGAATAAATAGATCAAATACAGACATTTCATATTATTTCTACTTTTATATCAGAAATCAATCATAAATAATCATATTGTCCCTTATATGAGCCCTCGAAGCCCAAAATATGCAATAGAAATAAGTCGGGACTAATCCGAGTACTTAAAGAATTTCTCGCAAAATTTTAATATTTTTCCTAGGTACAGGGTACACACGCCCGTGTGGTCAGGCCGTGTGCCACACACGGTCGAAAGACACGCTCGTGTCTCAGGCCATGTGGACATTCAAAATAGGGACACACGGTCGTGTCCCAGCCCGTGTCCAAATTAGGGTGGTTACTGACTTGGGTCACACGGCCAAGCCACACGCCCGTGTGCTAGGCCGTGTGAAAATTTTAATTTACATTAATTAGGTGCAGGGGTTACACGGCCAAGTCACACGCCCGTGTGCCAAGCCATGTGCCACACACAGCTGAGACACACGCCCGTGTCTCTGCCCGTGTCAAAATACCTGAGCATTCTGTTTTGCAATTAAAAAGATGTAGGGGACACATGGCCAAGACACACGCCCATGTGCTAGGCCGTGTGTCACGCACGGCTGAGACACACGCCCGAGTCTCTGCCTGTATGGACAAAATAAGGCCATTTCCAAGTCTTATTTCACACCCAAACTTGTCTTCCACCTACATTAACACTTAAACACAATTCCAAGCCAAATTATAACCTTCAAGTCAAGCAAAAAACTAAGTCCTATGCATGATATATTATCACATTTATTCAAGTATCCAACTTACCAAATTGACCATATACTCATTTAAGCATGTTTATACCTAATATACCAATCCAACCAATCCAATGTAACACCCCTAACCCCTATCCGTCACCTGATTAGGGTTATGAGGCATTACAAAACTAACCCCAAATCAGCATATATGTTTAAATCATTTTAACATAGCAATATAAACTACAATTTAGTATAATCGAATACGCACTTGTATATGCCAAAAACTAAACGTTTTAATATTAATATAATTCAAATCCTCTAAACAACTCATATTCAATATTTCATGGTATCGTGACCGAATTTATGAAATGGATAAACCATGATTTGATAAATAATACTTCGCACCCATAATCACATAAATAAATGGTCATATAGTCATCTCATAGGCATATCCTATAAATATATATATATATATATAGGTATATATATATACACACACAAGTTCGTCCAACATTCGAACATACTATGAATCCTCACTCAAACCATATTTATGCCTTCATACATGTCCTAATTATAATATAATGGTAGAATTTCCAAGTAAATTTACCTCATAACTGAACCTACCTATACTTTATCATCATGAGTACACCTTATCTAGTTATTACCTTATCGATTTAACTATTTATCACACATGGCCGAACATAATATTACTCAAAAGAATATTAAAGCTCCAAACTAAAACAAACCATAGCTGAATATCCACAAATAAATGCACAACCATTTACTTTTTAATATATCTCACCTTTGATATATACATGCACAACATGCAACCTATTTCATTCATATCTAGTCACATAAATTCTTTCAAATGAGCATGTTGATATAATTCATCATTCCAAGGTCATATATATACCATATTCAACCAATTTCTAGAAAACTCAAAACTCACATTTAACTATTATGCAATAGCTTTCAACTAAGCATTTTCATATATGTATATATATACATACTAAAATACTCAAACTAAACCCAAATAAGAAACAAAGCCATTCTCGCATGACATATGTATATATACATATTTACATGACTTTCAAACACTACCCAAAAGACTAAATCTATACATGCCATAAGTTTCAAAAGAGAAACATATTATAGAATACCAAAATAGGTGATAGTATGATGAGCTTCCAAGCTGATCCCCAAGCGCGAGCCAAGATCCAAAAAGAAAACTACAATTTCAAAACAACCGAGACAAAGTAAGCTTCCACAGCTTAGTAAGATTAAGCAATATATATATACTCATATAAATATATATAAATTTATTCAAGATTTCGAAACCTAACTTATTGATAACATCCATACCGAATATCCCAAACCATTAAAAATTGAATTTATATCCACATCATATGCTTATAATAACTTCCATATACCATCATCACATAATAAATAACTAACATACATGTTATATACTTAACTTACCAAATCTTCTACTTACATTTCAAGCTACCAAAATTCTCAAGTTAATAGGAATAATACATACCTCTAGTTTACTTACCCTTCCAAACTTAACCGTTTGTACATAACATGTAATAATACACTCGTACATTTCCGTATACATAATATCATTAATAATAGAAATCCTTTAACGAACCTCATACCTACACACTTGTTAATAAGATTTAGTAACGTATCGCTCACATAGAGCCGTTACTTAACACTTCTCGTAACGTATCGCTCACATAGAGCCGTTACTTATCACTTCTCGTAACGTATCGCTCACATAGAGTCGTTACTTAACACTTCTCGTAACGTATCGCTCACATAGAGTCGTTACTTAACACTTCTCGTAACGTATCGCTCACATAGAGCCGTTACTTAACACTTCTCGTAACGTATCGCTCACATAGAGCCGTTACTTTAATAATTCGCACACATAGTGCTTATTAACCGATTTCTCACAATTAGTGCCTTTCATAACTTGTTGTTCATTCGATTTATATACACGTATAAATAAAAACTAATCCACTGAACCACATATAATTACATACACCAAGGTATGTCCATAATATTTTATATTTAAACACTATGTCACATTCGGCCAAATTCTTTTATTAAGCATCCAACCATTCCATTTAAAATCAATCACATTCAAGCCTAATATCCCACATAATTTAATTACATTTATAACATTCTAATGCCCTTTTCATGCCATTATGTTCAAGCTATAAACAACATTATATTCGGTCTAATTTTTGCCAAACACCATGACACATTCGGCAATGTATATATATATTAACATACTTATCTTCTTATAATAAAAGTTTACATTGTAAAATAAAATTCAATTTAACTCAATTGCTTAAATCTTACCTCGGATATCAACGAGTTCAACTTCCCGGCTAGTCGTTCAATTTGGTTTTTCCCCGATCAACTCCTGTTTCTTTTCGTTCTTGATCTAATTATTTCAAAAATGAGCTCATTCAAATAAAATTTTATTCATTTTAGCCCAAAACACATAATTAAACAATTTACCAATTTCATCCCTAATATTTTGCACTTTTACACATTAATCCAATTTTTCACAAAACACAAAATAAGCTAAATTTGCAAATATTTAGCTAGGGCCGAATATTCACTAGGCCTATACAAGCCTCCATATTTCATAAGTTTCACAATCTAACCCCTCAATTTACTATTTTAAAAATTAAGTCCTAAATACTCAATTTAATCAAAATTTCTAATACAAAATTAAATAATCTAACACATATTTTTTTTTTTTCAAAATCATCAACCATCACAAATACAAATTTTCTATCCATAGCCGAACATCACTGATACATTAAAATCAAAAATTCTAACATGGGTCGGATAATATTCAAAGCAACGATCTCAAAAACGTAAAAATTATCAAAAACTGAACTCAAATTCTTACCTTAATTAAACATGCAAGAGACCGAACGGTGGAGAGCTCAAACTCTTCTCCTTTCTTTTGTTTTTCGGTGTTGAACAAAGAAATGAAATGAATAAAACATGTTTTCCTTATTTTAATATTATTAACATATATTATATTATAACATTTTTAACTTATAATTATATAATATATAAAAAAAACATGTTATCATGAAAATAAAACCATATGCCGCCCACTATCATACTCAATGGCCAATTTCCAACCTAAGTCCTTATATAAAAGAAGCCAAATCAATTTAAACCACTCAATTAATAAAAGGCTACTTTTACCACTTATGCGATTTAGTCTATTTCTTTAAATTAATCACACAAACGATCAATTTAATTCACGAAATTTTTTGCACATGCACACTCATAAATCATAGACATCAAATATAATATATAAATATTCTATCGACTCGGATTTGTGGTCCCGAAATCACTGTTCCGATTAAGGTCCTAATCGGGCTGTTACAACTCTTCCCCCCTTAAGGGATTTTCGTCCCCGAAAATCTTACCGTTGAATAATTGTGGGTAGCGTTCTTTCATAGATTCTTCAGTTTCCCAAGTCGCTTCCTTAACCCCGTGCTTATGCCACATAACTTTAACTAACGAAATTTTCTTATTTCACAATTCTTTCACTTCACGAGCTAAGATGCGTATCGTTTCTTCCTCGTAAGTCAGATCGGGTTGAATTTCAATCTCTAATGGACTGATCACATGTGAAGGGTCGGATCGGTATCGTCTAAGCATCGATACATGGAAGACATTATGAATCTTATTTAATTCAGGTGGCAATATAAGTCTATACGCAACCGGCCCAATACGCTCAATAACTTCATACGGCCCAATGAATCACGGACTCAACTTTCCCCTACGACCAAATCTAAGTATCTTTTTCCACGGCGATACTTTCAAGAACACACGATCACCCACTTGAAACTCTATATCCTTTCGTTTCAAATCCGCGTACGACTTCTGACGATCTGATGCGGTTTTCAAACTTTCTTGAATTACTTTAACTTTCTGCTCCGTCTCTTTGATCAAATCAACCCCGTGTATCTTGCCTTCACTTAGCTCAGTCCAGTATAGCGGTGTTCGACATTTTTGACCGTACAATGCCTCGTAAGGTGCCATTTTAATACTTGATTGAAAGCTATTATTATATGCAAATTCAATCAACGGCAAGTATCGTTCCCACGTACCCTCGAACTCAAGAACGCAACATCTCAACATATCCTCGAGTATTTGAATAACACGTTCGGATTGACCATTCGACTGAGGGTGAAAAGCTGTACTGAAATGTAATTTAGTACCCAAAGCATCCTGCAGTTTCTTCCAAAACCGCAATGTGAACCTCGGATCTCTATCCGAAACGATAGAAATAGGTACTCCGTGTAACCATATGATCTGCGATACGTACAACTCAGCCAACTTATCAAGGGAGAAATCCGTACGTACCGGAATAAAATGAGCCGATTTCGTCAATCTATCAACAATAACCCAGACTGAATCTTTCCTACTTGGCGTTAAAGGCAAACTCAATACGAAGTCCATAGTGACTCGATCCCACTTCCACTAAGGTATCATAATAGGTTGAAGTAGTCCCGATGGTACCTGATGCTCCGCTTTCACTTGTTGACATATTAAACATTTCGACACATAGTCTGAGATGTCTCGTTTCATGCCATGCCACCAGTAATGTTGTTTCAGGTCGTTATACATTTTCGTGCTACCCGGATGAATCGACAATCTACTACTATGAGCTTCATCAAAAATCTTTCTAATTAATTCAGGATTCTTCGGTACACAGATTCGATTCTTGAACCGTAAGCATCCTTCAGCATCCATATGAAAGTCTGAATCCGCACACAAGCCACAATGACTTTTCTTTGTTTTTAAATCATCATCAACCTCTTGGGCTTCTCGAATCTGCTGCTCAAACAATGGTCTCACTTTCAAATCAGCAATGATCACACCATCCTCAGACATAGCTATATTCGTATTGATTGCGCATAGAGCAAATAACGACTTCCGACTAAGTGCATCTGTAACCACATTAGCCTTTCCCGAGTGATAATCAATCACGAGCTCATAGTCTTTCAACAATTCTAACCATCGTCCCTGTCTCAAATTCAGATCCTTTTGAGTCATTAAATACTTTAGACTCTTATGATCCGAATAGATGTGGCATTTCTCACCGAATAAATAGTGACGCCAAATCTTCAAAGTAAAGACTATAGCAGCCAACTCAAGATCGTGCGTCGGATAATTTCTCTCGTACGGTTTCAACTGTCTCGAAGCATAGGCTACGACTTTACCCTCCTGCATCAATACATAACCCAGCCCATTTAAAGATGCATCACTGAAAATAACAAACTCTTTATCCGATTCTGGCTGAACGAGCACTGGAGCTTCTGTTAACAAGGTCTTCAGTTGATCAAAACTCTTCTGAAACCTTTCTGACCATTCAAATTTCACATCCTTCTGTAATAGTTTTGTCATCGGGGTTGCTATCATCGAGAATCCTTTCACGAAATGTCTGTAATATCCAGCAAGCCCCAAAAAGCTACGTAACTCAGAAACATTCCGCGGAGGTTTTCAATCCAATATAGCAGAGATTTTACTCGGGTCTACCCGAATACCCGATGCTGAAATGACATGTCCTAAAAAGCTGACTTCTTTTAACCAAAACTCACATTTACTGAATTTTGCGTACAATTGCTTATCACGCAAAATCTGTAACACTAGCCTCAAATGCTCAGCATGCTCGGTTTTGTTCCACGAATAGATCAGTATATCATCTATAAATACAACTACAAATTGATCTAAATACGGTCTGAATACCCGATTCATCAGATCCATGAACACTGCAGGTGCATTAGTGAGCCGAAACGGCATCACTAAGAACTCATAGTGACCATATCTCGTCTGAAAAGTAGTCTTTGGTATATCCAATTCCCTAACTCGTAGCTGATAATATCCTGACCTCAAATTAATTTTCGAGAACACTGGGGCTCTCTTAAGTTGGTCGAATAAATTGTCGATACGTGGCAACGGGTATTTATTCTTTACGGTCACCTTATTGAGCTGTCGATAGTCAATGCACATTCTCAAAGTTCCGTCTTTCTTCTTCACAAATAGAACGGGTGCACCCCAAGGAGAAAAACTCGGTCGGGCGAAACCTCTATCCGTCAATTCTTGCAACTGAGCCTTCAATTCTTTTAATTCAGTCGATGCTATTCTATTCGGAGCTATCGAAATCGGAGTGGTCCCTGCCATTAGCTCAATACTAAATTCTACCTCACGAACGGGTGGCAATCCCGGTAATTCCTCCGGAAACACATCTGGATACTCACTAACAACCGGTACTGAATCAATCTTCTTTTCAATCACCTTGCTATCAATCACATACGCAAGATAAGCTTCGTAACCATTTCTCAAATGCCGCCGAGCTAACATCGAAGATATCACAGTAGGTAGTCCATTCAAATTCGCAGACTCAATTCGGATTATTTCGTTATTCTGGCATCTTAAATCAATAGTCTTTCGTCTGCAATTTACTACCACATCGTGAACTATCAACCAATCCATACCGAGAATAATGTCAAACTCATCAAAAGGTAATAGTATCAGATCAGCTGGAAAACACATGTCTCGAATCATTAATGGGCAGTTCTTACACACTTTATCAACTAATACACATCTACCCATGGGGTTTGAAACCCGAATCACAAATTTATTAGACTCAACAGGTAGAGTCTTACTGGATACTAATGTTTCACACACATACGAATGAGTTGAGCCGGGATCAATCAAAGCGGTTACATTAGTATCGAAGAGAGTGAAAATACCAGTAATGACGTCTGGAGATGAGGTCTCCTCTCTAGCACGGATGGCGTAAGATCTAGTCGGTACATGATTATCCGATCGAACAACTGCATCTGAAGTCCCCCTCTGTGCACTACTCCTACCTCCCCCAAAACGAGATGATCTCGCCTCTCTAGTCAGTAGTACCGCTAGGTCTCGTGACTGAGCGAAGCACTTTTCAACGGTCTCCGGGCAATCTCGAATGAAGTGGTCCTGCGAGCCACACTTGTAACAAGTGCGAGAAATGGATTTACCCCAACACTCTCCAAAATGTCGTCTGCCACACTGCTGACACTCAGGTTTGCTCGATTTTTCATTACCAACACTAGCAATTGAGGTAGCCCGAGAACTCATTGGTGGTCGTTCTCGTAAAGAAATTTTGGTGTTAGGTTTGGATCGACTACCGTCATTCTTGAGATTCTTTGATGCCATCTGCGAAAATTTACTCGCAGATCTTTTCTGAAAATCTTTAGATTCATGTTCAGCTTTCTGTTTTTCTCTTCCCAGCTCTTCAGCTTTACAAGCTCGTTCAACTAGTACTACGAACTCGTTAATCTCAAGAATACCAACCAGAAGCTTTATATCTTCATTTAAACCATCCTCAAATCTCCGACACATAGTAGCCTCCGACGAAACACACTCACGAGCGTAGCGACTAAGTCGCACAAACTTGCGCTCATATTCGGATACGGTCATACGACCCTGTTTAAGCTCAAGAAATTCTTTGCGCTTAGGGTCTATGAAGCGCTGGCTTACATATTTCTTACGAAATTCCGTCTGAAAGAAGTCCCAAGTAACCCTTTCTTTCAGAACAACTGATACGAGTGTATTCCACCAATAATAAGCAGAATCCTGTAATAATGATATGGCACACTTCAGACACTCATCAGGTGTGCAAGACAACTCGTCGAAAACACGAACAATATTATCGAGCCAAAATTCAGCTCGCTCTGCATCGTCGTCATCCTCGGCTCTAAATTCTTGAGCTCCCTGCTTTTTAATACGGTCAACAGGAGGCTTATTTACTCTTTTAGGATTGGCAATTGGGGGTACCACTGGTACTGCAGGGGGAATATTCGAATTCAGGGGTGGTTGAACAGCCGGATTGGTTCGTATGTACTGACTGAACTAATCATTCATCATACTATAGAAGGCTTGTCTAGCCCCCTCATCCGGATTACTTGTAGCCGGTCGAGATTCCTCTGGCGCGGTCCCTGGCGCGAGAGCGGGCGCTACACTCTCAATGTCATCAGCTACGGCTCGTTCGAGATCAGGATCCATTACTATATGAAATAAATAAACACATTTCACTGTCAGAAGTCATCACACTATCACATTATAAATTATAGCATGTATAGCTAGACTCACACACGCGCTACGTTAGTCCAAGAATCGACTAAACTATAGCTCTGATACCAATCAAATGTAACACCCCTAACCCCTATCCGTCGCCGAATTAGGGTTATGAGGCATTACAAAACTAATCCCAAATCAGCATATATGTTTAAATTATTTTAACATAGCAATATAAACTACAATTTAGTATAATCGAATACGCACTTGTATATGCCAAAAACTAAACGTTTCAATATTAATATAATTCAAATCCTCTAAACAACTCATATTTAATATTTCATGGTATCGTGACCGAATTTATGAAATGGATAAACCATGATTTGATAAATAATACTTCGCACCCATAATCACATAAATAAATGGTCATATAGTCATCTCATAGGCATATCCTATAAATATATATATAGGTATATATATATACACACACAAGTTCATCCAACATTCGAACATACTATGAATCCTCACTCAAACCATATTTATGCCTTCATACATGTCCTAATTATAATATAATGGTAGAATTTCCAAGTAAATTTACCTCATAACCGAACCTACCTATACTTTATCATCATGAGTACACCTTATCTAGTTATTACCTTATCGATTTAACTATTTATCACACATGGCCGAACATAATATTACTCAAAAGAATATTAAAGCTCCAAACTAAAACAAACCATAGCTGAATATCCACAAATAAATGCACAACCATTTACTTTTTAATATATCTCACCTTTGATATATACATGCACAACATGCAACCTATTTCATTCATATCTAGTCACATAAATTCTTTCAAATGAGCATGTCGATATAATTCATCATTCCCAGGTCATATATATACCATATTCAACCAATTTCTAGAAAACTCAAAACTCACATTTAACTATTATGCAATAGCTTTCAACTAAGCATTTTCATATATGTATATATATACATACTAAAATACTCAAACTAAACCCAAATAAGAAACAAAGCCATTCTCGCATGACATATGTATATATACATATTTACATGACTTTCAAACACTACCCAAAAGACTAAATCTATACATGCCATAAGTTTCAAAAGAGAAACATATTATAGAATACCAAAATAGGTGATAGTATGATGAGCTTCCAAGCTGATCCCCAAGCGCGAGCCAAGATCCGAAAAGAAAACTACAATTTCGAAACAACCGAGACAAAGTAAGCTTCCACAGCTTAGTAAGATTAAGCAATATATATATACTCATATAAATATATATAAATTTATTCAAGATTTCGAAACCTAACTTATTGATAACATCCATACCGAATATCCCAAACCATTAAAAATTGAATTTATATCCACATCATATGCTTATAATAACTTCCATATACCATCATCACATAATAAATAACTAACATACATGTTATATACTTAACTTACCAAATCTTCTACTTACATTTCAAGCTACCAAAATTCTCAAGTTAATAGGAATAATACATACCTCTAGTTTACTTACCCTTCCAAACTTAACCGTTCGTACATAACATGTAATAATACACTCGTACATTTCCGTATAAATAATATCATTAATAATAGAAATCCTTTAACGAACCTCATACCTACACACTTGTTAATAAGATTTAGTAACGATCGCTCACATAGAGCCGCATTTAACACTTCTCGTAATGTATCGCTCACATAGAGCCGTTATTTATCACTTCTCGTAACGATCGCTCACATAGGGCCGCATTTAACACTTCTCGTAACGACGCTTCACATAAAGCCGTTATTTAACACTTCTCGTAACGTAACGCTCACATAGAGCCGTTACTTAACACTTCTCGTAACGTATCGCTCACATAGAGCCGTTACTTTAATAATTTGCACACATAGTGCTTATTAACCGATTTCGCACAATTAGTGCCTTTCATAACTTGTTGTTCATTTGATTCATATACACGTATAAATAAAAACTAATCCACTGAACCACATATAATTACATACACCAAGGTATGTCCATAATATTTTATATCCAAACACTATGCCATATTCGGCCAAATTCTTTTATCAAGTATCCAACCATTCCATTTAAAATCAATCACATTCAAGCCTAATATCCCACATAATTTAATTACATTTATAACATTCTAATGCCCTTTTCATGCCATTATGTTCAAGCTATAAACAACATCATATTCGGTCTAATTTTTTCCAAACACCATGACACATTCGGCAATGTATATATATATTAACATACTTATCTTCTTATAATAAAAGTTTACACTGTAAAATAAAATTCAATTTAACTCAATTGCTTAAATCTTACCTCGGATATCAACGAGTTCAACTTCCCGGCTAGTCGTTCAATTTGGTTTTTCCCCGATCAACTCCCGTTTCTTTTCGTTCTTATCTAATTATTTCAAAAATGAGCTCATTCAAATAAAATTTTATTCATTTTAGCCCGAAACACATAATTAAACAATTTACCAATTTCATCCCTAATATTTTGCACTTTTACACATTAATCCAATTTTTCACAAAACACAAAATAAGCTAAATTTGCAAATATTTAGCTAGGGCCGAATATTCACTAGGCTTATACAAGCCTCCATATTTCATAAGTTTCACAATATAACCCCTCAATTTACTATTTTAAAAATTAAGTCCTAAATACTCAATTTAATCAAAATTTCTAATACAAAATTAAATAATCTAACACATATATTTTTTTCAAAATCATCAACCATCACAAACACAAAATTTCTATCCATAGCCGAACATCACTCATACATTAAAATCAAAAATTCTAACATGGGTCGGATAATATTCGAAGCAACGATCTCAAAAACGTAAAAATTATCAAAAACCAAACTCAAATTCTTACCTTAATTAAACATGCAAGAGACCGAACGGTGGAGAGCTCAAACTCTTCTCCTTTCTTTTGTTTTTCGGTGTTGAACAAAGAAATGAAATGAATAAAACATGTTTTCCTTATTTTAATATTATTAACATATATTATATTATAACATTTTTAACTTATAATTATATAATATATATAAAAAAAACATGTTATCATGAAAATAAAACCATATGCCGCCCACTATCATACTCAATGGCCAATTTCCAACCTAAGTCCTTATATAAAAGAAGCCAAATCAATTTAAACCACTCAATTAATAAAAGGCTACTTTTATCACTTTTGCGATTTAGTCTATTTCTTTAAATTAATCACACAAACGATCAATTTAATTCACGAAAATTTTTGCACATGCACACTCATAAATCATAGACATCAAATATAATATATAAATATTCTATCGACTCGGATTTGTGGTCCCGAAACCACTGTTCCGATTAAGGTCCTAATCGGGTTGTTACATCCAAGCACATACATACCAAACGTAATATAGTATCATATATATATACATCAAAACATGCCATCACTAGCCATTCCAATGGCTAATTACAACCAAAACATTCATTTATCAATATTAATCTTGTAACAGCCCGTTTTTAGTCAAATCAGAACAGTAGTTTTGGGACCACAAATCCGAGGTCAAAATATTTATTTTATTATTATTTTAATGTTTACAGTATGATATTATGTTGGTGTGAAAATTTCGTTAAGAAATTTTATCGTTTGAATGGTTAATTTGATAAAAAGGACTAAATCGCGTAAAGCGTAAAACTTGAGTTCTAATAATTAAAGGTGTCAAATAGCTTTGGTTTTTAAATATGGTGGCCTTAAATGGTAATTTGACCATTTGACCCATGAGTGGACATATTTGGTCATTAAATGGATGTTTTAAATGGTTTTTCATTAAGGGTATAATAGTAATTAACATAATAATCTTAAAATAAATAAAACAAAAGGCAAAATTAGTGTCCATCTTCTCCTTTGCCGTAAATTGAAGAGAAGAAAGGAAAAATTTTAGGTTTCTTCATTCGGAAACTTTAATCTTGGCATTTAGGTATGTGTTTTGCCCCGTTTTTAATGATTTCTATGTTTTTGTGATCGTTGCTTCGTATTCTAGCTAGCCCGTTCCCTAGATTTCAAAACTGTTAAAGATTTATCATGTTTCCATTGTTGAATGATTGAGTAATTTGATGATTTATGATAGATTTGGAAGGTTTAATGTTAGATTAATAGCTTTTATAAAGTGATTTTTGACAAAAATGTCAAAAAGGGATTAAATTGAGAAAATGTGAAATGTAGTGGTTAAAAGTGTGAATAAATTGAAAATATGGGCTTATTGTAATTTGTATTAAATTCAGCTAAGCATGGGTTTGTACTAAATTGCATGAATTTGCAATTTTATGTGATAAGGACTAAATTATGAAAATGTGAAACATTAGGGGCAAATGTGTAAATTTGTCAAATTACAAATTATAGGTTAAATTGAATAGACTGAATGCTGAATGTGCTAAATTTGATAAAATTCAGATCAAGATAAGCCGAGATCGGGATTAGATCAGGGAAAAGGAAAAGTGGATGAATAGTTGATAATTTCCATCCGAACAACTCGAGGTAAGTTCGTATAATTAGAATCAAATTTTTAAATACTTGTAAATTATTTGAAATGAAAGTATAATTGAGTAAATGATATTACTGAGTTCGAATGCCTAATTGATGAGAATTATTGAATCTCGAGTCCCGTTTGAACCGTAGAAAGTCGTAGGATACGAGTGACATGTCACTAGGGTTACTGTTTTGGTCGAGATCTTGCATGTGTTGCGGATTCACCACAGCTCGTATGAGCTTACCGATATATCAGATCGTAAGAGCTTACTGTTTTCAACTCGTTAGAGCTTACCATTTTAGCTCAATAGTGCTTACTGTCCATCAGCTCAGGAGGAGCTTACTGATCATAGCTCGAAAGAGCGAAAATGATAATGAATTGACGGATTACTGATTTATACACGTAATGTATATCACCCAAGTATCCCTCGATATTCTAATAGGTTCAACGAGCATAAATTTTGTTATTGGTTATGTGAAAAAGCTATGTGTTTATACGGATGAATTACTGTTTATATGAATTTGATATGATACAATGTATTGAGCATTAAATTGAGATAATGGATGATTATATGCACTTATGTGACTAATTTGTTGATGAATGCTTGTGTTTAGGCATTTGGTAATTGAATTGAGTATACCTTATTTATTGTCTTGATTATGTATAAATGGTAAGTTTAATTCTGAATTATACGGGCTTACTAAGTTTTATAGCTTACTTTGTTTATTTTCTTCTATGTTTTATAGTATATCGAAGCTAGCTCGGAACCAGGGATCGTCAGAGACTTCATCACACTATCAGACCTCTATTTTGGTGCTTTTGAAGTGTGTATATATGGTATATGACATGTATAGGCTTGAGTCATGTTGGTATGATTGATGAACATGTATTTAGCCCATTTGAGTTGGCTTGTGATGGTGAATTTGATGTTGTTTATAAATGTGCAAATGGTATTATTTTGAGTTAGGTAATTGACCTATAATGAGTGATTGAGTTTGAATGAATATTACATGTTTGGAATGGTTTAGTTAATTAAATGGTATATGTGAATTAGGTATGAAATTATATGGCAAATTGTGGTATACTTGTGATTTATATTGATGGTAAAGAATTGGTATGATTTGAAATTTGGTTGATGGTATTTGGTTGCATATTTGTATCTTGAATTGGTACCATTTGAGTTTGTTTATGTATGTGAAAAATGGGTGGCAAAATGGCTTGGTAAATAGCCTATTTTTGTCCACACGGGCAGAGACACAAGCGTGTGTCTCAGCCGTGTGTGACACACGGTTATGTTACACGACCGTGTGTCCCCTGGTGTTAAAATTGAAATGAAGTCAGTATGCTCCACACGGTCTCACACACGGGCGTGTGATCGGTCGTGTGGCACAAGTCAGTATACCCCCTAATTGGCACACGGCCTAGCACACGGGTGTGTGACTTGGCCGTGCCGCATAAGTCAGTATACCCTACAGGTTTGACACGGCCTAGTACATGGCCTAGCACACGGGCGTGTGTGGCCACTTCGAAAGGCACACAGGCTAGACACACGGGCATGTGGTTGGTCGTGTGACCCAAGTCAATAACCTCACTTGTTTGGACATTGGGTAGGACACGGGCTGTGTAACATCCCGATTTTGGGTCTAGTCGGAACAGTAGTTTCGGGACCACAAATCTGACACAGTAAAATTTATTTTTGTTATATTTTTGTGGTCTACAATTTTATGGAACGATTTCGTGAAAATCTCGTTCAAAAATTTTGACGTTTGGGCACTCAATTTAGTTAAAAGGACTAAATTGCAAAAAAAGTGCAAAAATTGAATTCTATATGTTAAAGGTGTCCAATTGCTATGAGATTTTAAATTAGAGGTCCTTAAATGGTAATTAGACCATTGGTTAAGTTGGTGGACAAAAATGGACATGGCTAGGTATGTTTCTAAAGTTTTTCATTAAGGGCATTTTAGTAATTTGGTAGTTAAATGAATTAAAAAGCCCAATTAAAAGCCAATTTTTTCTCATCTTCAACCCCATGGCTGAATGTACTAAGAAGAAACCATTGCTAGGGTTTTTAAATCTTTCAAGCTCGATTATAAGTCTGTTCTAGCCCCGTTTTTAATGATTTTTATGTTTTTGAAATCCTTGTAACATGATCTATCTATTTTACCATCAATTTGAAGAGATTTCAAGGTCTAAAATTTTACCCACGATGGATATTTGTGTATTTTGATTTCTAATGGTAGAAAATGCATGTTTGTTGTTTGATAAATGACTTTTGCTAAGTGATTTTCGGTAAAAATGCCTAAAAGGACCTATTTGTAAAAGTCTATAAAATGAGTAGAAAAGTATGATTAAATGAGAAATGTGGGCTGATATGAGTATGAAAATGGTTCGACTATGCTTGGGTATTGAAGAAATTGAATGAAAATCATTTTACGAGCCTAGGGACTAAATTGTAAAAATGTTAAACTTTAGGGGCAAAAATGTAATTTTTGCAATAATGTGATTTTGGGATAATTTGAATAGTATATTGATTGAATAAGTTAAATGTGATATTATAGATCAAGAAAAATGAGGTTCGGACCTAGAACGGGGGAAAAATAAGTATTTGACGATTCAGTCCTTTTTGCCGTTTTTATGCCGAGGTAAGTTCGTATGTAAATAATGCAATGTTATATTTGTATTTTAATGTTTTGATATTGTATAAAATGTATGATTGATTCTATGAGCATATTCGACGAAGTTCCGACAAGAGAGAAATCCCGGTTGAACCTTAGGAATAGATTAGGATACAAGTGACATGTCACTAAGAACCCATGTAATTATGTGATTTACGTGTCCCGGGTGCTGGTCCTGTACGTCCTACCGGTGGCTGGGTATACTGGCATATGTTGCGGATACCTGACAGCTTGTGAGAGCAGCACCACGTAGCTACGTCTCGATTGACAGCTTGTGTGAGCAGGCCCGAGGATAGCTCGAGAGTGAGCTTATATGTGTTATGAGATATGTGGTAGCATTGGCTACATATGTGGCATTTATGTGCAAAGATTTTCGTGTATCCGATAGTGTTCCAAGTGGTTCAAGTATGTCAAAGAAGAGAAAGAGTATGTAAGTATTTCGAATTGGTACATGTATGTACGTAAAGTTTATAAGCATTGACTTCATGAAATTGTGAGTTCATGATTTTCCACGACAATGATTTTATGAAAACCTTGTGATTATTGGTCTATACTTGTGATGTATGAAATACATGGTAAATTCGATTGATGATTTTGTGATTAGCCTTCGAGCCAAATTGAGTTAAGATATAGCATGTTTTATTCATGCAAATTGTGATTTATCGGATATGAGAAAATGGGAAGATAAGAACTTAGGCAATTGAAAGTTGTTAAAGTATATGCTTGAAATGTAAATACTCGTAATTAATGTGCATGTTTACTATGAGGTTTGAAATGATTTGTTATTTTCTGTAATATGTTACAAAGGAGAGATTATGGTTGTTAGGCTAATGCCAAGATATGTTAAATTGTGCTTATAAATTGATAGAGTAAATATTATGATTGAATAAGAATTATAACTGTGATATTTATAGTAATTTGTATTATCTTGTGTTTAAATTGTTGGACTTGATAAAATATTGGTAAGAGTTGCTTATTATTTTTGTACGGACTTACTAAGCTATATAATATAGCTTACCCCCTTCCTTTCCAATGTCTTATAGGGTTATTAAGCTAGCTCGGGTTGGAGTTCGCCGAAGATCCTATCACACTATCAAGCTATCATTTTGGGTAAAAATGAATTCAATCATTTTAAGTCTATGGCATGTATAGGGACTAAGCCAAATTGTTATGTGTGTCATTATTAATTGGGCCATATGTGTTAGCTTGTAATTGTTAATGCTTCATCATATATATAGCCATGAATGATGGCTTATGTTAATCATAAGTTTATTCATATGTTAATGCCCTCTTGTGAATGTGAAATTAGTATGTTTTTAACGGGCTAATTATGATGTAACATCCTAAAAATTTGAGTATCAATATGTTGTTTGTCTTTGGTGTTAGCTCGGGTATGATTTTTTTTTATGTGCTAAATATAGTCTTGAGAAGGCTCGGGTTTACTTGGAATTAGAATAAATTTTAGTAAAGAATACTTTAGTGTAGAGAAATCAGGTGACCTTGAAGTTTGAGTTAATTAAGTGATAAAAGATGGCATAAGATGAGTAATTGGCAAAGTGGTGATGGCGCCATAAGTTGGACTTGAAGGGAGAGGTTCGAATCTCCTAGCATGCAATTTGGGAGCTTTTATTTTTGGTTTTTCCTAGCATGTGTCGGCCAACCATCAATTATGGATAAGATGGACTAAATTTTTATGGTAAGGAGACTTAAGGTTATGGTAAGCATGAATTAAGGGATCGAATTGCTTGATTTTAGGGATAGGATTTCTTAAACTTTGGGAAAGTGGAGGATTACAAGGCATGTATCAAGGTGGATGTTTTGGAAACTATTTCATGGCCATTTTGACCATGAACATGGACGGCATTATGGACAAAGGGAGGGGAGCCAAATTTGGTGTTTAGCTTGGGGTAGGATGATAGCTTGTTAGAATTCTTTTTGGTCATTTTGTTTGAAGACATTATTCTCCACTCATCTTTTCCTTCCTTTGGCCGAATGTATTGGTAGAAGAAAGCAACTATTGCTTTATTTCGTTTGGCCATCTTTTGACCAATTGGTCATTTCTTTGCTAATCATTTTAGTGTCTTCCTCTTAGTGCCGAAACTACCAACACAAAAAGGCCATTCTTTTCCTTTTCTTTCCCCATTGCCGAATGTACCTTTGCTCCTAAACACATCTCTTTTCTTTTCCTTTTTCCCTCTTGAAAGCCGAATCATCATCATCTCTTTCTCTCATCTTTTATTTCTTTTCAACCATACCTTCTTCATTATTTTATCTCATGGCCGAATGTTAGTGTACTCCATTGCCGAATCATTTTCTCTTTTCTTTGGTTATTCATAGCGAATCTTCCATCATACATAAGCATTCTTCTCAATCATTTCTTTTTCAACCGTGGGCAATAGGTAAGAGTTCTTTTAGTTTATGTTGGTTATTAGTTGCTTTGGCCGAATCTTGATGGTGGTAAGAAGGATCTATTTGATCGAAATCATCGTTCATTCTATTAAACGTTTCTTTCGTTATATTTTAGTGTGATAGTGGAGGACCGGAACTCAAGTGTTCGTGAGTATCGTAGAACGTTGGAATCGATTTAAGGTGTTAAGGGAACGTTTTGCTCGATTCTCATATTGTGGAACAAGGATATTTTGTGGTAAGGCAATCTCAAAACCGTTAGTCATAATTTTGATATATTATTAGTCGGACTAATGATCTTTTGTCGTTAGAGATAATCAAAATAGGGACGAAAAGGGCGGTGAATAGTGTTCGTAAGAGAGGGTGGTTCTCGCTATTTCCCTAAGTTTAAGCGAAGGACTATTTCAAAGAATCCGGGATTTCCCACCTGGTTGTGGACGCTCATCCGAGGAGTATCAGTTGTTTGAAGTCGTTCGTACTCCCGAACCTTTGTTTGTTCGTGGATTTTCATCGGGTAACGAACCATCAATCGGGGAGAAACCGCATATAGAAGTGGTTCGAAATTTTGAGGGTAAAGTCTAGATCGTTATTTCTAAGATTCGATTTGTAAATAAATTATAGTGTCCTAATTTATCGTGATGCATTTAGGTATCGATTTGAGCGGAAAGTCTAGTTCTCACAATAACCAGGTGTGTAATTTCACACTTATCTCGGGTTAGATATTATACCGTAAGTATTGGGATAAAATCATGGCAAAATCAGAAAATATGTAGTAATTAACACTTTTGTGTAAATGTATGAAAATAGTTAAAGTCGTGGAATTTACGAAAAATTGCTAGATCGTTAAATGGGCCGAAAAACTGCTAGATCGTTAAAAGGGCCGAAAAACTGCTAGATCGTTAAAAGGGCCGAAAAACTGCTAGATCGTTAAATGGGCCGAAAAACTGCTAGATCGTTAAATGGGCCGAAAAACTGCTAGATCGTTAAATGGGCCGAAAAATTGTTAGATCGTTAAATGGGCTAAATGCTATTTTATCTTATGGGCCTAAACGAAATTTAAAATATAGAATAACATGTATTGTGGGCTTTTTGTTAAATTATTATATGGTTATAAATTGTTATGCATACATGATTGCATGGGTTGGGATAATTGATGAAGAGAAGAAAGGCACATTGCTGCAAAAATCTAGTTCGGTGGCTCGCCACAAAATTTTAATGGCTTAATGCCTCTAGTTGGTGACTTTGTCACAATCTAGTTCGGTGGTGCACCACAATATATTTAAAATGGCTTTATGCCTACGATTGGTGTGTTGGCGGGGTGGGTTGACTTGATCCCCACAGGTGTGTTGGTTGGTACGGGGGTGTGTAGCGGATGGAAATTAGGTTTGGTTGGGAAATTTCATTTTACATGCATTTTATTTATTATATTATATTTGTAAATGGGCTCAAGCCCAAAACAATGTCTTGATGATCTGGCTCAATGAACGTGGTAAGTGGGTTATACCTTCGAGTTTTAAGTAACTCACTCTATTTATTTATCCATCTCGTGTAATGGCAATTGATTGACGGAGGCTTGGGCCAAGGATGACTTCATGGAGGCCATACTACGAATATGGGTTTTATAAACTATGAACTTTTATTAAGCTATTTATTTTAATTACTATTTTGGGTATGATGTAATAAGGCCTTTATTAATATTTTTATGGATTTTTATGTGTGGATGGATTTAAATTTTGGTTTTAAGACACTTAATATGGGCTTATGTTAATTCTATAAGGTTTTCTTAAAAATTGTGTTTTATAACATTTTAGATACTTTAATTATTTTTGTTTTCAAATTCTTTTGAACTCTTTAAAAACTACTTTAAAGTTTTTGACAATTAAATACTAAATGATAAGATTTCAAACTAGAATTTCTTAATTCATCGATTTTTAAATCATTGCTCTTAATTTTTACTAAACTTCACTTTCAAAAGGTTTTGTAGAACTGTTTTACTTAAATCATTAGAGAATTAAATGGATGTTCGATCTGTGCGACAAACCAAATCTCGTCTTAACGCATAGACCTGGTTTGGGGTGTTACATATGATGTTTTAAGCATGATAAATGATGGTATAAGAATGACATGTTATTGTCTTGTTTGTGGTTGTTTGGTTACATATATATACTTGAATTTGTGCCATGTGATGTTGTGTTGATGTGTGCAAGTGAGGGTGGCAATATGGCTTGGTAAATAGCCTTGTTTTTGTCCACACGGGTAGACACACGGGCGTGTGTCTAGGCCATGTGTGACACACGGTCTACCCCATGGGCATGTGATCCGACTGTGTGTCTCCTGCACCTTAATTGATGCAAAACAGAATGTCCAGAATTGAGCACGCGGGCAGAGACACGGGCGTGTGTCTCAATCGTGTGTGCTACACGGCCTAGCACACGGACGTGTGGCACGGCCGTGTGGCACAAGTCAGAGAGCACCCTAAGTTGAACACGATCTGAAGCACGGGCGTGTCCCAAGGTCACACGGGCGTGTGAGCCCTGCATCTAGCAAAATTTTTCTAAGTTTTGTAAAATTTTCTAAAGTTCTCGATTTAGTCTCGAACCACTTCCAAAGCATGTATTGAGCCTCGTAGGCTCGTATTAGGGACGATATGAATGTGTATGAAAAGTTTTAATTTGAATAGAAATTTATGACTCGGAAATGTATGTTTGCTTGTGTTTATGTCCGGTAATGCCTCGTACCCTGTTCCAGCGTTGAATTCGGGTAAGGGGTGTTACAAGATGGGACACGACCATGTGCTCCCATTTCGAATGTCCACACGGTCTGTGACACGGGCGTGTCTGGTGGATGTGTGAGACACACGGCTTCCAACCTTCACGAGCTTTCGAGTACTATAAAACAGAGGAAATAGAACAAAGTAAGCATTTGATGCTTAGTAAGTCCGTATAACGGGAAATTAACTTACCATTTATTTACATTTAAATTAAGCATGCAAAAATTCATCCAAAGAAACTTTGCAATTAGCCTAATCACATATAATCTCAAGAAACTTGTTTGTCATGCATTTCATGTAAACATCAAGAATCAAAGATGAGCTCATCATGTAATAATTTTCATATACATAAGCTTTGCTCATCATATATCCATATAACATGTGCTTTTCCATAATAATTCATCTCAAATTCAGATTATTCCTTGTTAGAACTTTACCCGTTGAATTTATTAGAAATACCGATGGATACACAGGTAGTGCACTTAAAGTGTACAAACTGTAATTCGTCAATTCATATTCGGGAAGCACTCTCTCGAGCCATATAACGGGAAGCTCATGTGAGCCATGTAACGGGAAGCTTATCCGGGCTGTATAACGGGAAGTTCATAAGAGCCATAATCAGGAAGCTCATGCGAGCCAATAACGGGTAGCTCCAAAGAGCCATTAATCAGGAAGCTCACAAAGAGCCTTTAATCGGGAAGCTTATGAAGAGCCATATAACGGGACGCTCATAAGAGCTGCGGCGTGTCCACAACACATGCAGGATCACAACGGATCAGGATGCTCTGAAGAGCTATTAACGGGAAGCTCGCAAGAACCATATAACGGGAAGCTCAATAGGGCTAATAAAGGGACGCTCTTTCGAGCTGTGGTGTGTCCGCAACATATGCAGGATCACAACCAATATGGGAAATCCTGTATCCATCGAATTTCATTTATTTAATCGGGACTTGATGTTTGTCAGGCATTGTTGGATATAATATTAATTTCATATTCATAGAAACAATACAATCACATACACAACATTCAATTCAAGCATATAAATATACACAATTTAGTTACACGAACTTACCTTGACAAATGTTCGTGTATTTAAAATCTACTAATCCGACACTTTTTCTTTTCAACGATATAACTTCGTATTTGAGTTATCCGGATCTATACGAGTAAATTTAACTCAATTTAATACAATTCACAATCAATTCAATTCAATTCACATCCTAGGAAAAATTACCATTTTACCCCTATACTTTTTAATTAATGACGATTTCATCTCTAAGCTCGGAAAATGAAATTCATGCAATTTAACCCTTATTCCAAGCCTACCCGAATTTTTCATATAACAATAACAGTCCATGTATTTCACAAAAATAAAAATTTTCCATGAATTTTACATCTTTACAATTTAGTCCCTAAATCACAATTTCATCAAAATTCACTTTACAAAAGTTGTTTACCTATCAACAACCTTTCATTTTCTACCATAAATTTCAAAATTTCAACATACTCATCCATGAAAAAAATTTAATACTTTGATAACTTTGTAAATTAATCCCCAAAATAGCTAGATTGGGTTATTACGATCTCGGAAATATAAAAATTACTAAAAACGGGACAAGAATGCTTGACCAATTAATCTTGCTTGAATTCTTTTCTCTTAGCTAGGGTTTCCATGAAAATAATTTGGGGAAGATGATGAAATAAGTTGATATTTTGTCTTTTAATTAATTATCATATTTTATTTTTCTACTTTCCAATTTAGTCCTTTTCTTTTCTTAAATTTCCATGGATGAATCATCATAATTATCTACTAACTTCTCTTAATGGTCTATTTACCTTATAAGGACCTAAAATTTTGAATTCCATAACTATTTAATCCCTCTAGCTACTAGAATTCAACTTTTGCACTTTATACAATTTGGTCCTTTCTAACAATTAAACTTATAATTGGTAAATTTTTTCTTACCAAAATTTTTATACGTCATTTCTATCATACCAAAGATTATAAAAATAATATTAAAATAAATTTTCTTTCGACCTCGGATTTGTGGTCCCGAAACCACTGTTCCGATTTCACTGAAAATGGGCTGTTACAATTGACATTCGGACAAGCTAAGCTAGCGAGGATGAAGGATAGCACGTGAGTTTCTATACCCCATTTTGATGTTTGCTTGTTGTTGTGATGCTTGAATGTTTTGTTCGTATGTCTGCTTTGAGTTCAGTTTGAATTCCATGGTTGTATATGATTACAATGAATGAGTAAGCTATGCATGCATAACGCTGTGGAAATATATGAATGGTTGTGAGTATGTTCTCTAGATGCAAGATGTGGTTGTGTATTGACGTATTAATATGTGGTGTACTAAATGTTAGAGTAAAAAGTGTAATATTATGTGTGAAATGTATGTTTATAAAATGCAGAGTACGGAGGGAGTTACTTTGGCGGGTTAGTTGAAGATAGGAAATTTGGCGTAATGGAGGAATGGACGGATTGAAAGGGGATTTGAGGAAGTTTGGCGACATTGTGGAATGATTTACAGGCTCTTCGGAGTGACATCGTGTCAACGGTATACAAGCTATAACACTTTTTACCTGGTCTGGTCATCGAACCCAAGTAATAGAATGCTACAGACAAATACAAACCATTTACATGCAATTATAATTCAAAATTTCAATTAAATATAAATACATCATATATAATCAAGTATAACAAGAATTACAACCAAATTCAGGTTTATATCGAGCTTACGAAAGCTTAAAATCAATCTGGTATTAAACATGGATCAATTTGAAACAAAAAAAAAGAGGAAAATTCTGCAAACGTGGGTCACATGGCCATGTCCCCTGACCGTGTGGAAGGCTGAGGCTGTGTGGGGTGGGAGACATGATTGTGTGGGCAAGTCGTGTAATAGCCTAATGCCGTGTAGGGTTGGAGCCACACGATCGTGCAAACAAACCGTGTAACTGTAACATCCCAAACTCTTAATTTTAAATTCGTAAAATTATGACAAGATTGAGCCATTGGCTTAATAGCTAAGAGAAGATAAGGAGACAGTGTAATTGCTTAGAGACCAGAGTTTGAATCCCTTCCTTTGCTAATTGATTAAAATTGTTGCAATTTTGCTCCCTTCCTATTTTTGTGTCGTCCCACCTAGTTAACCTAGGTTTAAAAGTCAAATTTTTATTTTCTATTCAGCCTTTATTCATTTTTTTTCTTTTGTTGTAGCCGTCCAAGCCTTCTTTCCTTCTATTCTTCTCTCATTTTTCTTTTTTTCTTTCTCCATTTTGTGCCGCCCAAACCCTAGCCTTGCACCTCTCTTTTTATTGCCCCTTCTCCTCCTTGTGTGGTGTAACAGCCCGTTTTTAGTGAAATCGAAATAGTGGTTTTGGGATCACAAATCCGAGGTCAAAAAATTTATTTTAATATTATTTTGTGATCTACAGCATGATAGTATTAGCGTATAAAAAATTTGTTAAGAAATTTTATCGTTTATGTGTTCAATTTGTGAAAAAGGACTAAATCGCATAAAGTGCGAAAGTTGTGTTCTATTAGCTAAAGGTATTAAATAGCTATAGAACTTTAAAGTGGAGGTCCTTATATGGAAATTAGACCATTAAATGATTTAGTGGATGTGCATGGCTTGGTAATTGTGAAATTTTAAAGTTAGGTAAGGGTAATTTGGTAAAAAGGCAATTAAAGATAAAATAATCAAAAAAATTAAAGCTATCATCTTTCATTCTCTTCTCCAACCGATTTTTACAGCAAAGAATAGCCATGTAAGCTTGAATTTTTTTTCCTAAGAAAATCCCTTGCATATCAAGAAAAGCAACGTACGGATTTAGATCGGGGAAAGGACAAAGTTTTGGATTAAACGATCATTTTTCTCCGCACGAGTTTGAGGTAAGTTCGTGTAATTAAATTGTATATTTATATGCTTTAAATTGAAATATATGTATGTGGATTGTATAATTACTATGTATAATTATCGAGCGCATAACCGGTGACGTACGAAGAATACCGAGCCCCGTTTGAACCTTAGGAATTCGTAGTATACAAATGACATGTTATTAGGTTTACCGATTCCAGCTCTTATGAGCTTACCGATACTCAGCTTGTATGAGCTTACCGTTATTAAGCTCGGAGGAGCTTACCGTTTATAGCTCATATGAGCATAAATGTACAAGAATTGATGGATTACAGTTCAGTACACCTCATGTGTACTACCCACGTATTTAACGATATTCTAAGTGGTTCAACGAGCATAATTATGTTATGAGTTTATATGAGTTTGATACGAACTAGTACAGGTATTTATGTGAATTAGATGGAAATGGTTTATATATATAAGATATATGGATACATGGTATAAATGTTACATGTATATGGAATTTAAATAGTTGTTGAACTCATACATAATTCTCGGTTTTTATATGAATTACATGACTAACTTGGTTAGTGATCATGTGTTAGGCTTTGGCCAAATTGAATTGTGTTATGCTTTGAGTTATTTACCTGAATTGTGGTTAAATGGTAAGTTAAATTCTGTGTTATACGAACTTACTAAGCTTAATTGCTTACTCTGTTTATTTTTCCGTGTTTTATAATGTTTCAGAAGCTCGTTCGGATTGGAAGTTGTCGGAGATCTCATCACACTATCAAACGCTATTTTGGTACTTTTGAATTTATATTTTGGTTAAATGGCATGTATAGGTCATTTTGGCTAATGGTAGCCTATATGTTTTGTTGTGTTTTAGCCATTTGAATTGGCTTGTATTGTGGACATACTTTTTGTTATGTAAATATGTAAATAGCCTTTTTGTATGTGGTGTAATGGTTGCCATGGGAATGCCTTGTTTATGAATTGGTATTTTGGGTACCAAATAGTTGAGATTGATGAGTGACATACATGCTACGTATTAGGAACAAAGATGCATATATGTGTATAATCATTTAGGTAGATTTTGGAGACATATTTGACATGTTATAAATGGCCTATTGAGGTGTCTATAAGTATCATGTTTGTATGTGATGTTATAACATGTGGTAAGCTTGATATTGGTTGGCTTTGAATGCCTATCTATGTCATGGTTATGTGCAAATTGTTGTGTTTAGGTTGATACCAATTTTGGGTGAGAAATATGGCTTGGAAAATGGCCTATTTTTGTCCACACGGGTAGAGACACGAGCGTGTGTCTCAGATGTGTGTGACACACGGCCGTGTGTCCTTTGTAATTTCTAAAGGAAGCAAGTCAATAGCTTTACACGGCCTAGCACACGGGCGTGTGCCTTGGCTGTGTGACACAAGTCAGTATACCCTCCAGTTTTCACACGGCCTAGCACACGGCCTGGCACACGGGCATGTGAAGCCATTTTGAAGGGTACACAGCCTGGCACACGGGCGTGTGGTCTGGCCGTGTGACCCAAGTCAATGAGTTAAACGGGTACGGACGCGGGCTGGGACACGGCCGTGTGTCCCTATTTCAAATGCCCACACGGCCAAAGACACGGGCATGTCTCTTGGCCGTGTGAGACACACGGCCTGGCCACACGGGCGTGTGTCCCCTGCACTTTGAAAAATTTCAATGTTTTCCTAAAAATTCCTTGAATACTCAGTTTAGTCCCGAACCATTTTTAATATTTATTTTGGGCCTCGAGGGCTCGTATTAGGGACTATATGATTGAATATGAATGGTTTTTTATTTGAATGAGAAATGAACATTAAATGTTTGACTATTTGATATATAAGTCCGATAATGCTCCATATGTAACACCCCTAACCCGTATCCGTCGCCGGAACAGAGTTACGGGGCATTACTAGAACTTTCAGAACATTTACAGACATGTCATGTCAATCACTATTGATTAACCGAGATCATTCGTAACGTCCCTTAAATGGACCCTCGAGGCCCAATAAGAGCATTAGAATCGAGTCGAGACTTAATCGGAAACTCTAAGAATTTTTTGTGACATTCCAAAAATTTTCCAAGGTGCAGGGCTCACACGCGCGCAGTGGTCCAAGGACACACCGTGTGAGACCTTTAACACACGCGTGCCTCGTGCCGTGTTCGATTTAGGTTGCTCTCTGACTTGCGCCACACGGTCATGCCACACGCCCGTGTGCTAGGCCGCGTGGTTAATTAATTCCTTTCGAATTAGGTGCAGGTTTCACACGGCTAAGACACACGCCCGTGTTCAAGGCCGTGTCTCCCACACGGCAGGGACACATGCCCGTGCCTCTGCCCGTGTGCTCAATTCTGAGCATTCTATTTTCTCGAATTTAAGGTGTAGGGGAGACACGACCTAACTACACACCCATGTACCAGGCCGTGTGTCACACACGGTCTAGACACACGCCCGTGTGTCTGCCCGTGTGGACAAAATAAAACCATTTCTAGCTTCATTTCTCACCCAAAATCACACCCATGACCTGCACTTGAATCACACATCCAAATACTAACTATTTCAAGCATTCAGATCAAGCAAATTCTATCATTCAACATGGTATACCATTATATGCATACATGTTTATTATCTTGTCTTGGTTTAGTCCATATGATATGCATAATTTGATCAACTACTTAATACATGTGTAGCTACCATAGTATAACATTACAAATAGATCAAATCAAACCATTACTAGCCATTCCAATGGCTAGATTACAAGCATCATTTACATTTACATGCCAATATGACCAATATAACCTATACATGCCATTACAACCATAATTGATTTACCATACTATACCAACATAGGCTGATGGATAGTGTGAGTGATCTCCGCCGAGCTTCCAATCCAACGAGCTTCCGATTTACTCTAAAATAGGGGAAAATAAAACGGGGTAAGCATTTTATGCTTAGTAAGTTCGCATAACATGGTACTTAACTTACCATTCATTCTATTTTGAGGTAACTATGTAAGGCATATTCAATCAATTTGACCTCAAGCCCTACACATATCCTCATTGCCCTTGTTAGTCATGTATTCCATAATAACATCAAAACATATATGGGCTCACAACAATCAAGTTTCCATGCACATATGCTTTCTACCACATATATTCATTAAACATATATAATTCATCTCATTATTACAAGTATAATTTCATAATAGTTCACTTCGAGTTCAGATCATTTCACATCAGAACTTTACTCATTTCACTCGGAATATCAAGGTCACGATTAGTACACTCAAGGTGTACAAGTCTATAATCAAGAATGCACATAAATTCATCAAATAAAGTCCATGTACAAATAACATCATCTCATGTTTTCATATATCATTTGTCATGTAACATCATTTTCTTGTATTTCAGACGGATACGTATAATAACTTATTTCTTATACATATCTTCTCATATCAAGATTTCTACGCGTTGAATTTATCTGAAATATCGATGGTTACTCAGGTAGTATACTCGAGGTGTACAAATCAGGATCCGTCAATTCATATTCAATGGTACCCATAAGGTACTTTCTCATAGAGTACACTCTCGAGCCACACATGTATGCAACAGGATTACCAGTCCAGGCTAAATCCTTTTTATGACATATGCTCTAAAGAGCTTGATCTGGATTACCCGTCCGGGCTAAATCCAATTCATAATATATACTCAAGAGGACTCACATCAGGATTACCCGTCCGGGCTAAATCCTTTCTGTAATGAAGTCATTAGGATTGCTCATTCGATCCTAATCCATTCTGCAACAAATGCAGGACCTCATTCATTTCGGCAATTACATTTATCCATCGATTTTCATTTATTCAAACGGTATTTAAACATTTTTCTAACATTATCGAGCATGTGATTATTTCATACATCCACAACATTTATATAATTCAAATAAACACATTCCACATCCATTTCAAGCATATAAGTAACATTTTCATCGTTTGACCTTTATCATCTATCGGGCATTATCATTTAAATTAGACATTTTTAATTATCGAGCTTGATTGGATATGTAATCATTTCACATATTTATGACGTTTATACAATTCACATAAACACAATTTAGTTACACGAACTTACCTCGACAATGTTCGTGTACGTAAAATTTACAAATCCGACATTTTTCCTCTTTCCTCGTTCTAGCTCCAAATTTGGTCTATCCGGATCTATACGAGTAAATTTAACATTAATTTACCATATTTCACATTCAAGTGGACTCAATTTTCATCCTAGGCAAAATTACCATCTACCCCTAACTTTTCCATACATTCCATTTTCGTCCCTAGGCTCGGAAAATGAAACTTGTGCAAATTACTCCCTATTCCAAACCTAACCAAAGCCCCGTTACAAAATTTACAGCACATGTATTCATAAAATTTCAGAATTTTTCCTTCGATTTTACAAGTTTACATTTTAGTCCCTAAATCATGTTTTCATAAAAAAATCACTTTGTAAAAGTTGTTTATCTATCAATAATCTTTCATTTTCTACCATAAATTTCTAATTTCCAGCATATACATTCATGAACCATTTTTCATACTTTGATAAGTTTTCAAATTAATCCCCCAAATAGATAGTTTAGACTATCCCGATTCCAAAAATATAAAAATCATTAAAAACAGGACTTGATTTCATACCTTATTGAGCTTGAAAAGTTTTCATCCTCTCTCCTAGAGTTTCCATGGAAACATTTGGGGAAGATGATATGAAAATGTTTTCTTTTTCATTTAATTAAATTGTCATTTAATAACTTTTCATCTTTCCAATTTAGTCCTTAGCCTTTTTTAATTTTTCCATGGATGAGTCATACCAAAATATCTACATAATTTCTTTAATGGTCTAATTACCATATAAGGACATTTAGTTTTGAATTCCATAGCTATTTAATTCTTGTAGCTACTAGAATTCAACTTTTGCATTTTATGCGATTTAGTCCTTCTCGTAATTAAGCACTAAATCGATAAAATTTTCTTTTCAAAATTTTCACATGACATTTCTATTATATTATGGACCAAATAATAAAATAAAAATAAATTTTATTTTCGGCTCGGATTTGTGGTCCCGAAACCACTGTTCCAATTTCAGTGAAAAAATGAGCTATTACACCATAACCCTGTTCCGACGTCGGATATGAGTTAGGGGTGTTACATGTGGTGTCGATTGCTCCCTTTCTTATCTTCTTTTTCTTTTTTTTTTTTTTTTTTTGCTGCTATTTTGCTAGGTTTTGTGTTCTTTTTGCTATTCAAAACAACCTATTTGCAACCTTTAATCATCCCTCTTGAACTGCCCAAAACAACCACTATTGTTTTTGCCGTTGAGAGTGGTTATCGCCCCTTTGTTCACCATTTTTGGGCTGTCGTTTCCTTTCATTTTCTGCACTTTTAAACACATTTATCCATGATTTATTATATGTTAGAGCAACCAAAAATATTGCTAAACAATAGTGCATTCAATCTCTTTTGGATTGCTAACTCAGATCTAGTATCGAGAAAGCGTAAGTGTGAAACTTAATATCATTAGTGTTTCGTTAACTTGTGTTTCTTTGGTTGAAAACTCTGTAGCCTTTGCTGGTCATTCACTTACTGATTTTTTATGATATTTTGGTCTTAGGTACTGGTTCTAATGCCCCAAACCAGCAGTGACGATGAGTCTCGATCGCACACTCGTTACGAAGCAAAACAGTGTAAGTTACTTGTCGGTTTGGATCTAAAAGCTCGTTAATGTGACACCGTTTTGGCCGAACCTTTTAGGGATGTTTCGAGGCTGGTATTAATCATGTTAAATGGTATTAAATGCAAATCCAATCTAATTTAGTCCCGTTCTAAGTTTGGAGTTAGAATTTTGTAGATTAGCCTTAGCGGCAGAGATTTAAACGCACTCACGAAGCTGGAAGAAAGTGCGCCTCTTGACTCTCACCTAAACAAAATCACATAACATAACTGGTTAAATGTCTCAAACCAAAAAATAATATTCTCAAGAAGCGAACGAATACACAAAGATCACATTAAGAAAATACGATCACTAAATCTATTTTCCCTTACCACACACGACCAACAACGAAAATCCAGGAATGAATGTTGATACAGATCAAATCAGTAGCAGAAAGAAGGAAGAATGGAAAAAAAAACTAGAACGGAAAGCAATAGAACCGAAAGTTGCTAACGTGAAAACCAAAATGTAGAGTAAAAATTGGGAAAGAAAAGAAGAAAACGAGAAAACTTGGAAGTGGGAAAATAAGACAGTAAGAGAGGGAGGCTTTTGGGAAAATTTTCAAAATATCCCCACTAAATCTGGTTAGTTATTCTTACTAGATTTCCCCCAGAATTCAAATTCAACACAACTTCTATCCCCTTTGGCGACACAGACAGAGTAAAACAATAAGAATTTTGTTTTGCACGCTCAAGATTTGAACAAAATACCTTTGATTAAATTAAAGCCTTACCACTGAACCAACAAACTCATTAACACTCAGAATTGGTTGGGACAAAAGTAATAAAAATTTAAGGGAAAATATTTGAACATAGGACCTCAGACACATAAACAAAACACCTATCGACTGGAACAAATGATTTTACTTGACACAATTTAACCATTTAAAAACAAGAATTTTGGTGTGTTATAGGAATGAAAGTTTTCAATTGGTGCAGATAGTGCGAACTAGACTTGTCCATGGGCCAGGTAGTCCGCCCGAAAAGTGGGAAGGTTTGAACAAAAATATAGGCTTAAAAAATGAACTTAGGCAAAAAAATAAGACCTCAGGTAAGTTTTTTTTTTTAGCCCGAGTCTGACTCGGCCTGAATTTGCAAAAAAAAAAATTGCTGCTGTTTTTTTTTTTACTATTTTGCCACTATTTTTTCATTGTTTTGCTATCATCTCGCTATTATATTGCTACTATTTTTTGTTATTGTTTGAATATTGTATAACTCTTATTTTATTATTAATTTTGTTATTATTTTAAAGGTATTTGCTTGCTAAGTTGCACTTATCTTAGTGTTACTTAAATATTTTTTTTATTTTTTCCATTTGTTGAGAAACATTTATTTTAATATTTTTAGTGTATTTGATGTATTATATTTTTTAAATTTTATTTATATAAAAAAATAATATAAAAATTTAATACGGGCGGGCCAGGTTAAGCTCGGGTTTTATCATTTTTATCCGGACCAGGCTTAAAAAACAAGCCTAAATTTTCCCTTGGTCCATTCTAAACCCAACCCGGCCCATAGACAACTCTAATGCGAACAGAGAAGGCAATACAACATCAGTTTTAATAGCACAATGATTTAAATGAAAACTTTCGAATAGTTCATTTACCATTTTGTAACCTTTTGAAGTTGAGTGACCAAAAAATAATTTTATTAAAAGTTTAGTGACTTTAGGTATAGTTTACGCTCGAACTTTTTCAAGAAAATCAATTAAGCCTCTTTGAACATTTTGCACCCAATTGAGCCCTTAAATTGACAATTTTGATCAATGAGACCTTTTGACCAACATTGACAACTAGAAACTAACTCCAACGATGACATGGATCGATTGTAGGCATGGCAATGCCACTCAGCAAAAAAATAAAAAAATAAAAAAAATTATTTCAAATTATTTAAAAAATAGTACAGCAATGAACCGGGCAAATAGCTTTTCAGGTTCATTTGAATTTTGACACCCATTTGTCTAAGTTCATTTTGGAATTATAAAAACATAAATAAGTTATAAAATATCATTAAAATGATTAAAATTTATAAAATTTATAAAAAAAATAATTAATAACCATAAACTTTTATAAAATTTATAAAAAATAATTTACTAAAAACCATAAAAAATGTATAAAAATTAATTATTAAAAATTAATTAAAAACCATAAAATTTTATAAAAAATTATTAATATTGATTTTTATGATATAAGATGTTTAAGTTTGTTTTATGATTTAAAACATAAAAATAATAAATTATTTTTTTATAAATGTAATAAATTTTATTTTTATTTTATTAATTTCTAATAATTTTAAAAATTGTATAATTTTAATGATTTTTTATAATTTTTATAAATTTTGTTATGTTTTTATAATTCTAGTCCAAATTTAAAATATTTTGTCCTGATTTATTATGTAGTTATTTAAAAAATAATTTTAAAATATTAATTTTAATTTTGCTAATTTAAGATCTAACATTCACATCAGGGTTACAGTTATCATTCTAACAGTTAAAGAATCTTAACTCAAAAACTCAAAATTTGAGGAGATTTAATTGCTTTTTTTTCTTAAAAAACTTGGAGGGATTATTTTACGAATAAGGTTATATTTTTTAAACTTCAAGTTCTCTTCGTCTAACGTCTAAACTTCGTTACTTAATTAAGCTTTTATGAAAATCCAAATTCAATGGCTCTACATTCTCTATCCTCAATCTTACCGTCCCCAAACCCCATTTTGTCCTCCCTCTCCTCTCCACTTTCTCCTTATCACCGTCAAATACGCCACCTTAGACCGATGGTTCCCTTGGCGGTCTCTCGTCGCTGCAGGCCTCGCCGTAAACATACCCAGAAACGAAGCGATACGTCCATGTTCCTCCCGCTTTCATCCAGAGGAAACGAGTCGCTTTTAGATTCTAGAAATAGTAAGTTTTTTTTTTCTTCTTTTTTCTTGAGAAAATAAAGGAAAGAAAAATCTAAGTTTAATTTATTTAACCGAGGTTCTGGAAATGGAGACTCGATAGCGATGGAGCAAGAGTCCAGTACCTCGATGAGTTCGGTCGCTAGTTCGAGGAAGAAAGACAGGTATACAGGCAACGCCCGAAGATTCAGAATTTTCGGCGTTGATTTTTCTCCAGACAGTGTGGCGGTTGCTATGGTCTACTTCGTTCAAGGCGCTTTAGGCCTTTCGAGGCTTGCTGTTAGCTTTTACTTGAAAGATGATTTGCATCTGGATCCTGCAGAGGTATGCTCTTTTGAACTGAATTCTCGAGCAGTTTAATTTAGTAATTGTATACAGTTAAGTTAGGCTTTACTTCTAAATGCACAATTTTATTATTTATATAAAAGGATTTTAACTGTTATTTAAACTATATCATTTTCTTCAACTTGGTATTTAAACTTTTTTTTCTCTTATAAGTGATACTAAATTACCTTCTTTTTTTTCAACTTGCTAACCTCTACTTCCAAGTTGCTACCTTGTTAATTCAATATCTGTTAGTCTATTTTTCTAGAAAAAAGATAACTAATTAAAAATTAACATGGGCAATAAAAAGAAAAAAAGTATTATTTTCTCTTTTATATATTTTATTTTTATTTTTCTTTCTTTAGAATTAGACTAATGACTAAATCGGTTTGGTCACCCGTCCTCGGTTTGATCAGTTCTTTCGATTCAATTAAATAAATTATTACAAATTCATAAAAGTAAAAAAAAAATTATAAAATAGAGAAAACCAATTCAATTGTTATTTTAACTTGGTTCAATCGGTCTATAACGGTTTGCGGGTCAATAAATTTAACCTCTATCTTTGAACTGGTATCCCAAATGATTTCTGATCTGACCGGCCGTTCTGGTCCGGCTCTGAAAACAGTCAATGAAATAACTTTTCAATTGCAGGAGCAATACTAAACTAGCCTATTTAGAGAGATTTTAATAAATTTGTGTTGCATTTATTGCATATTTATCCTATAATCGTCTTAAAGGACTGACAAGTTGTATTTGGTTGACTAGACAGCTTTGATATCCGGCTTTTCTTCGCTGCCATGGCTTGTTAAGCCAGTTTATGGGTTTATTAGGTGCGGCTCTCTTAGCTATCTCTTTCTGTTTCTGATCATATTTGAAACTGTTATGTATTTTGTTTCTAGATTTGGTTTGAGTAGCACTATGGTTTTGCAGTGATTCATTCCCACTATTTGGTTACCGAAGAAGGTCATACTTGGTTCTATCTGGACTTCTTGGTGCGCTCTCATGGAGTTTGATGGCCACCTTTGTTGACAGCAAGTATGGTGCTGTAGTCTGCATACTTATTGGATCTCTTTCTGTTGCTTTCTCAGATGTTGTAAGTTTCTTCCGCTTTGCAGAATTCTTTCAGTTATTCACTTAAAGTTGATTATTTCTGCAACGGCAGTTCAGGGTTTCTATGATTTCTTATACCTGCACATTCTTGTGATGTATCTTTTTTCCATGTTAATGTTATTATCTAGTCTAAGTTGGTTACATTTGAAGTCAAAGTTCTCTATGCAGCCAACATTTATTATAAGAGAAACGTTACATAATCCTCTATCAATGTTTATTGATCATAAATTGGTGTCAAGTAATATGAGAATAAAATAGCAAGTTAATATTGTAAGCCATAAAGAGCTGAGAACTTTAGACATCCTCTTTGGATGCATGGCTCATAAGTGAAGCATAAAAGATCCTCATAATCTTGATCGAGCACATTCGTTACCAAGCCGAAGAAATTAAACCAAGTACTAGAAAGCTTTAGCAGCTTTTGTATTACTTGTGAATTGTATTCGTAGTGTATGCCTTACTTTAGCAGACACTACTTTTAGCACCTTTTTCTCTCTCTATCAGCAACTTACACATGATTGATTGAGCAAGTGCACACGTGCACTACTAAGAAGCATTCTAAATGTTAGGCTTAAAAGTTTCTTGTTCAGGTGTTATCCTATTATTGTTCTAGTCATATTTCTTGGATTATGTTAGAAAATGTTGCGTGGTGCAGGTTGTAGATTCCATGGTTGTGGAGAGGGCTCGTGGGGAGTCACAAGCCATATCTGGATCTCTTCAGTCTCTATGCTGGGGATCCTCTGCTTTTGGTGGTATTGTGAGCTCCTATTTTAGTGGTTCGCTAGTGGATGCTTATGGTGTAAGGTACTTGAGGTGCTTTGTTTGTGGATATGGTTTGAAGGATTAGAGAAATTCTGCTTAACCATTTCGTCACCAATTTAATGCCTCAGGTTTGTTTTTGGTATCACTGCATTGCTACCGATGATAACATCTGCGGTTGCTGTTCTTGTAAAAGAACAGCATGTGCCTGTCCCAACAAGAGGGCAAAATGTTCTTTTAGCCAACCCTAGCTTTCTTGAAAGCTCAAGAGAGAATATTATTCAGTTGTGGAATGCTGTAAGAGAACCCAATGTGTTTCTTCCCACCGTTTTTATTTTCTTGTGGCAAGCAACACCGCAGTCAGACTCTGCCGTTTTTTACTTCACGTAAGTTCTGTTTTGTTTAAATTTCTTTGTCAGCATCTTATTTTTCTTAATCTTCATATCTGCAACAGAAGGCTGTTTTCATTTCAGCACAAATAAACTTGGTTTCACCCCAGAATTTCTAGGACGTGTAAAACTTGTCACTTCGGTTGCATCATTGGTCGGAGTTGGATTGTATAATGGATTTTTAAAAAGAGTTCCATTGCAGAAGATTTTTCTTGCCACAACAATTATCGGTACAGCCTTTGGAATGACTCAGGTTTGTGTCTTTATTTACTTATGCTTTCATATATTTAAGATGGTTTGCTTATTGTGCTTGATGTAATAGTAATCTTGAGGATTTATTCTGTTATGATTCTAGGGATTGACTAGACTAGCATAAAGTTAGGATTATAACATCTTTGTATATCTAATTACTAGTATAAATAGGTTATGTAAGGTAACGTACATATGCAAGAAATATTTTTCAGAATTAACCTTTTTTATTTTCTTTTCAAAACAGCAAGCTGTAACAGCAGCACAGCAGCCCCCTTCTCTCTTCCTCTCTTCTCTCACTCGATTTCACAGTGCTTATCATCATTTTTAATATATAATTTTCATCCTTGCATAGGTGTTGCTGGTAACTGGATTGAACCGGCAGTTAGGAATAAGTGATGAGTGGTTTGCGATTGGGGATTCATTGATTCTAACTGTCCTTGGTCAGGTAATTTAAGTTTATTTGTTCTGATGTTTTTGATTTATTAGACGCCTGTTGTTGGACAGGCAGGAGTTTTCTAGATTAATAGGTGCAATGGATGGGTTTTTGAGTTACTGCATGTCATAAGGTTCCTCTTAAGTGTTCCTTTTTTTAATAAAATTAATGTTTTAACGTAAAAGAAATTTCTTTAGCTTCAGCGGCATAAATTAATGAGTTACAGCATGTGCATGATGTAATATTCTTCAATTTCCCAGAGGCCCTTTTGTAATGGACAATAGTTATGATATCTCAACATGTACGTATGATCTACACTATAAAACATTCATTTTCTTAATAGTATCTATGTAACATTTAATCAAACATAATTATGAGGATGTGATCCTCCAATCAATTGAAAACTTTTTTTTTTTTTTTTTAAAGATTAAACGTAACATTCTTAGATATGTACCTATATCTGGCATTCATCTCAATTTCACTAACATAGTTTAAAACTGAACTGTTCCTTTTATTTCATTCCAAGTTCGCTGCTGATGTTGCCTGCACTTGATAACGTTGCAGGTTTCTTTCATGCCGGTTCTTGTACTTGCAGCCAAGCTATGTCCGGAAGGGATGGAAGCAACACTGTTTGCAACTCTGATGTCCATATCAAACGGAGGCAGTGTGGTGGGGGGACTGTTAGGTGCAGTACTGACCCAGGTATTTGGTGTAACCAAGGATAAATTTGACAACTTATCCTCCTTGATAATCCTATGCAATCTCAGTTCATTGTTGCCTTTGCCGCTACTTGGCCTCCTTCCTGAGGATGACTCTGAAATTGTTTCTAATGAGAATGTAGATATTGAGATGAAATCTAATTGATATATATATATATATATATATATATATATACACACATACATATTAAAATTCTTTGATGTTTTGCCTCTTCCACAAATTTCATTGGACCCTCCTTTCTAAAATGTTTGATCCTTTTGTTTGACTATTACAAGATTAAAGTATAAACGAATATAAAAAAAATGGGAGGGTGCCATGCTTTTTATCCATGCACTATTGTAGTTTTCGTGTAATTTTAGTTACTGTAATCAAATTTAAAGTATTATATTCATATAAATTTTATGATGATAATAATTAATCTAAGGGTTAATGTGCAAACTACTTAAAAACATAAAATTGCAACAATATTTTGTTTTGATTGATATTTGTCATTCTACTTTTAAACTACAGAGAAATTTATCAGTACATTTTAATTTTACCTAGAATTTTGCCACTTTATTTTTTGTTTGATTGGTTTTTATCACCAAAATTTAATTAAAAATTTTTACTATTAATTTTTATTTTAAAATAATTTGAAGAAAATTTTAATGAAATTTTAGTAATTAAAAATAATAAATTAATATGGTATCAATAATTATTTATAAAAAAATGTAATTTTTTATTTTTTAATTTTCAAGTCTACCTTTTAATAACTATTAAAACAAAATATTTGAAATCATATTTTTCTTATTAAAATTTATTTTAAATAATCAAAATTAATATTAAATAGTAAAACTTAATTAAAAATAAACTTAGGGGTTAAATTAAGTGAAATTCAAAATTTTAGTGATAAAAGTAAATCACGTAAAGTTGTGTGATGAATTTAATTATATTATAAAATATAATAATAAATGCTAATAAAAAAAGTATAATGACAAATTTCAATACTCATATCTACATATTAACCATTAATTTAATATAGATTTGACACATATATTTATACTTTGTGTTTGTAATATTAATTTGTGGTGTTTTTTTTTTTTTTCAAAATATTAGATTTCATTAAAGAATTTACCATTGGGCCTGAAGATAGAGGGTCATATAAAACAAATGATCAAAAGGTGGGCTTTGGTTCAAAGAAAGCGTCAGTCTCCCTTACAACAAAAAACAGAAGGGTGAAAGACACACAATAGTGGAAAGAAATAGGGTAAACTATAAAAATAGTCACCTAATTATTAGTATGTTTCTGTTTTGGTCATTCGAGTTTAAAATCTTCTATTTTAGTCAACAATGTTATTGAAATTTAGTATTTTGGTCACTCGTATGTTCAATCACTAACGAAAGTACTTTTTATTGGTATAATAATAAAGTTACCCCTCCAGTATTTACAGATTTTATCAATTTGATCTTAATTCTAAAAAAATCAACAAATTGAGCTACCAACTTTACAGATTTTATCAATTTAATTTTGTTTCTAAAACATTCAAAATAAAAAAAACTTTTAAAACTTTAAAAATTAAAAAAAAAAGTTCATGTTTCGATAAAAAAAATACATAATATTTTTTTAAAAATACATACAAAATTATAAACAAATTAGTACCTATTTTTTTCTTTTTTACAATGAAACTTATTTATTAAAATTATAATTTTATAAATAAAATACTTTTTTTAAAAACTACAAGACTTAAACCAAATTCAAGATTTTCCTTTTTTTAAGTTTTATTTTATAAATAATGTTAGCTCAATAAATCAAACTAAAATTGACAAGAGGGGTGAATTAACTTTTAAAAATTTTGTGAATGCTAGAGAGAAAGGATAGAGAAATGAATAGAAGAATTTAGGGTAGTTCAACCCTAATTGTCTACTCCATTACCTTAGCTTTCCACTACTAAGGATTTTTCCAAATTCACTAGTCTCATAACCTTTGAGTACAATGTTTAACCTTACAAACTTCCTTAAGGTTTCTATCTAAACCTTAAGACACAAACCCTCTCAAAGAGATATAAAGAAGCAAACAAGGAAATAATTCTTACAAGATTGATGTGTTTGCAACTTAAGCTGAATTACAATGAAAAACACTTGAGCAAATAGAATGTAAATAAAACTCACAAGTGTATGAAAGAAAGTATGGAAATATTTGGCACAAAGATTGTTTTGATTGATCTTTAAGTTTGAATATTTTCTCTTGTTGTTGTAGGACCTTTAGAAGTTGGTATTTATACCCTCTAATTAATTTCCAACCATTGTGGTTATTGAGAAAATAAATAGAGCCGTTGGAGATAAAAATATCAGATCATTAAATTCACCTGCAACAAAAAGTATCGATATTTTTTCTACGAGTATCGATACTAATAGTATTTAATGCCTAATTCAGTGACCGTTAAAATTAGTTTTTAAAGATACCAAGGATGATTTACCGATACTTGATAAAAGGCATCGATATAATTTTTATGGGTATCGATACTTTTTGTCAAAATTTGAAAGATCATAAAAACAGAATGCAAAATTGGTATTGATATAAAATTTTGATATCGATATAATTTTAAAAGTATTGATACTTATTGTTTTTGTTCAATTTTTTATTCAAGTCAAACAGTAGTTTTGGAATCGATAAAAATCATATTGACATTGATACCTTTTGGAAAATATCGATACTTTTTGTAGGAAGTATTTTTTCAATTGTTTTAAAACTATTTCAATCAAGTTCAAGAGTTTAAATTCATTTTTGAACTTTGACAAAAACATTCTAAGTGTTCAAAACAAAGATTTAAAATTTTGTCTCTTAGATTTCAATTGAAAAATCATTTTGTTAGTTTTGTTCAATTTTAACTTTTATTAAAAAACACTTCAATTTATTATATCAAAACATATTATCAAATAAAGTTTAGTTTAACAAATAATAATTTATTTATTATATATATAGCCTTGTTCCTTAATCCTCGCTAATTTTATCGAGCGCCTGACATCGCCTGCACTCAGAACCACTAGCACCAATAACTCTTATTCTGAATTCCTCAATTTTTTTGGGCGAGCAAAATTTGATTCGACTCGAAAAAATCGAAAAAATTCAAATTTTGAATTATTCGAATCGAGTTAATCAAGTGAACTCGAATTTTTTTTTTAATTTCAAGTTTGAATCGAGATAGGTTTTTGAATTCGAATAATTCGAATATTAAACTACCCCCTATCCCTCGTCCCCGTTTTTGCCCCACCAACTCTTCTCTTCAATTTTTTTTTTTAGTTTCCTTTTCTCTTCAATTTTTTTTTTTTACTTTCCCTCCCCTTTTACCCCAAAAATAAAATCCTCCACGAATTTTTTATCCCCCTTACCTCCAAAAATTTTACTTTCCCTCCCCTTTTACTCCCAAAAATCAAAATCTCCCAAAAATATTTTATTTCTCCCATTTTATCCCCAAAAATCAAAATTCTCTTATTCTTTTTCAATTAGTTGCTTTTATTTGTTCACTTCAATTTTTCTTTATATAGTCATTTTAAAAAAAAATTAATTTTTTTAAAAATTACATAAAAATAAGAAACACCAAAATCATTTTTTAATTTAACTCGAACAAATATATTCGATTCCGTTCGATTTGAATTTCATCTCACTTGACTCGATTCGAGGAAATTTCAAACTGAGTTAAGATGATAAAATAGGATTCGTAAACTCGATTAACTCGAAATTTTTTCATTCGATTCGATTTGATTCGATCGAACGCTCACCCTTATCAATTTTCACATCCTCTATCGTCACTGTTAGAGTATGCCCAAAGATCAATCATGAGATGATTGTAATCACATACTCGTTTTACCTTGTTTGTTAATATAAGACATTGTCATTGTTATTTCAGTTTCTTTTTCTATGTGTACAAATAAACTAATTAATAATAAAGTCCTGAAAATAATATTATTATTCTTAAAAGGTCCTTAGTCAAGTATTATTGTGGGCTTGGACAATGATAATGCATTGAGATTAATGTGTAGTTGATTGACGACAAAGTGTTGTCATTGATATAGTGATGTCAAAATCGATACACGAGCATGTGTTAGAGAACAACATACTGGGCTGACCCGCTATGAGTATGGTTATTGGATTATTATGTAATAATCACAACATTACTTATAGTAATAACTATATATATTATCCTCAGACTTGAGATCATCACTGCCCCAACATAGTGAGTTGTATATTTTGACACAGTCAAACGTCTACCATAACAGGTTATACTATAAAGACTGATGTTGGGTATGTCGCAATCTATGTAGAAGGATACGGTTGATCAATATAAGATTTATCCCTCATATATAATGAGAGCAATATCTTAGGCCTTTTGATGGAGTGAGACTAGAAAAGCATAGCCATGCTCGAATAAGTTTATATGAGATATCATACTTATTTTTTTACAGTAGTCTATTTAGAATATAAAAAAAATATGCGATTGGACTATACAAGTGTGACTATTCCATGACTTGTGTCTAATCTAGATATTAAAGATAAAATGATATAATACATGAAAAGATTATCACAGAAATTTTATGTCGAATCACGACTTCTTGTAACTTGGGTAGCAATGATGCATTGCTGGTTGCCACTCATTGCTTGTAACATTAGAAACATTCTAGTATCACTACTAACATTACAAGAACCTACAGGACCACACCCTATAGTTGATAGTTAAATATTGAATTAATTTAATTTGATAGTTAAATATTGAACACATTATATGTACAAACTTGTACACAAATAGATAACATAGATAAAATTAATATATGAATTTGATTCATACAAAATATTAATTGTATATAGTTTACTGAAATTATTAATATAAATAGTTATAATAATTAATTTCGGTCAAAATATAAAAGACATGGAAATTGATATTCTTTAGGAAAGAATATAATTTCTTTTTTCGATTTTCCATTTGTTTCTCTAATAATAAGGGAATAATCTCGTTTTATTTCTGATATGTGATATCAAAGAAAATAAAAGGAATATAGTCCCTTAGTGTGTTATGGTTACCAAGAAAAATAATATCAAAAGATCTAGTAGTCGTTTTTGAATTTTTTTTCTCTTTGAAAAGCTCAAGAGAATTTTGCTGTTCGTTTTTTACTGGGTGGATTAAGTAGAGGCCGAGACGTTATTGTTGCGGCTTGGGATCAACTTCGTTCAAAGGAATCATATCAACAATGTTGTTCTTTGTTCTCCCAGTTTCTAAAAGGTATATTTTCGACCCTTGTTTCAACAAGATTCATTCCTCGTACATTGATCCATGGTTGATGATCGTCAAAATAATTTTTCCGCCGCGCCACGAGACGTACTGGCGATCCAACAGTCATATCATTCAACTAAAAATCAATTGTGGAGCTACTAGCATGGCCTTCCTCCTACTAGGGCTCCAAGACTTCATCCTAACTTGTATATCCCCCAATTGTGCCCACCCCTAGATTGTAATTTTTTACTCAACCTAAACCTGGTGGTCGTTAATGTTAAAAAAAGGGAAAAGATGAATATGCTTAAGTCCTCTTTATGTTTTTCCCCATTGTATTATTTTTTTATAAGATTATTATTTTATTTATAAAATTATTATTATAATAAAGAAATTTCATGCTAGAAAAATAGAAAAATGGGTATTAATTTATTTATAAATATTCTTATAATTTTGTATGTATTTTTTTAACACCCCAAAAATTTTAATTAAACACATGACACCATTCTTGTAGTGGATACAATGAATTCTTGATAAAAGTTGAAAAAATTATTAGATAAATGAATTCTTATGAAAATAAAGTAATTTTGAGTAGGAGAATTAATGAAAAGAAGTTGAGAAGTGTGACCGCCACCAAACGTGCAAACATTTGAACAGAAAATATTGCAACAAAAAATAAGGACTTAAATAGCGGTGTCCGCAAATATACGGGTCAAATTGTAATATAGAAATGTTACAATGGAACACCAGTAAATATTCCGAGGATTGTACCCAAGGGAGGATGGATTAAATTTAAAATTATTTTTACAGTAATAGGTTTAAAAAGCAATCACCAAAAATCATATTACGATAGATAAGAATATTAAAATTAATATTATGAAACAAAATCAAATAAAATAACTAGAAATAAATAAATCAACGAAGAAAATCTCAATTAACAAACAAAAGATTAACTTGCTTCAGTGATTATAATTAACATCAGAACTCAGGTTTGTTTTAGTGAATTAGTTATTAACTAACTAGTATTACCTTTTGGCCTTTACTAATTAATTAATCGACCAGTACTCACTTATCTTTTGACCTCACTTTCTTGGCTGGGATAAATTACGATTTACTCGGTAAACTTATCTTTCGACCTCGTTTAGCCTAGATTATTTCCTAGTGTCGTCAATCCTAGGGTTTAAGCATACATAAATGTATACTGACTAATTCGTATGGGAAACCCTTATTCTTCCGTTAATCACTCCCACATTTGCTCGTTAATCTCCCTAAAGGACTTAGCAACTCATCGATTCAATTACCATCGTCATTAGAATTAAACTAATCATCCAAAACACACAAATTAAATTAAAAGGAGAAAAGGATAGAAATTGATACGTTTGATAAAATGGATGTGCTCGAATCCGCGAAATCCTTTAACAGCTAGCGAGATATCGTCGTTTGCAGGAGAAACGTAAAAGAAAATTATTAAAATACTTAACAACGAAGACTTAGACTCAAATCAAATCCAAGTTGAAAAACAGGAAATAGAACTATTTTTAAGAAAAATAAAACCTAAATTAAAATCCTAAATCTACTAACTAAACCCTAAAAACGGCTTGGCAAAAAACTCCTGTAACAGCCTGTTTTTCTATGGTGTCGAAAATAGTGGTTTCGGGACCATAAATTCGACGATTAAGTTCGTATAATTAGTATTTAAATTATACGGTTTAAAAGTAATTTTATATTGAATTTTGATTTGATGAATTTTAACTAATTGAATTAATGGTTAGTATGAGTGGTTGATCCGGAAGTCAAATGGTTTCAGAAAATAAGGTATCGGGACCCCGTTTCTGTAAAGCGAGCTTGTGAATATTTTTATTAAATATTTACAGAGTCGTATTATAGGTGAATTGAAGTTTGGTCCGATAATTTTGACTATTGGTTGCTTAATTAAGGTAAAATGATTAAATTGTAAAAGAGGTCAAAGTTAATCGTTATAGATTTAAAATAGTAAATGGACCAAAATGGTGATTAAACCATGGTAAAAAAGTCCAAGCGGTGGTGGATATAATTAATCCAACAGCTTTTAAGCTATTTGGTCATTTAGTCCTAATTAGTTTAGGGTTAAATTAAAATAAAGTTTAATTAACTAATAATTTAAAATAATCGAGGGACCAATTTTGCAATTAAACTCTCTTTAGATGGTAATTTAACCATATAATTATATTATGGACATATATGTATATGATTTAGTAATTTTATAAGTTGTAATAAAAGGGTAATTTTGTAAATAATTAAAATTTAAGTTAAAATTAAAAAAAATAAATGATAATATGAACATTTTCTTTTCTTCTTCGTGGAAGAAAACCCGAATAGCCATTGTTAGGGTTGGGAAAGCTTTGGTCAAGCTTTAATCTCCTATTCGTAAGTGAAATTTCACCTGTTTTTAGTAATTTTTATGTTTTTGAGCTCGTATTAGCTTGATTTAGCTAACCCGGGGACTAATTTGTAAAACTGTTAAACATTGTGGATTATTCCATTAATGATTTTAGTGTGTTCTTGAATTTTAATGGTAGATTATTAAACTTTATTGCCAAATATGACTATTTTGTAAAGTAGTTTTTGGTAATTTTGATGTTTAATGACTAAAATGTGAAATAGCAAAATTACATGTACTTGTTGTGTAATAACAATAAATATGGACTGTATTAGGGTCCCAAACAATTTGGCTAAGCTTGAATTTGGTTGAAAATTGGTTAAATTGCAAGTTTGAGATTAGGGACTAAATCATAAAAAATGAAATATTGGGGGTAATTTTATAATAATGTCAAAAATGACTTAATTGCATAAAATGAGTTGATTTTTCTATTATAATTAGTGAATTGAATGAAATTATTATTTTAGATCAATAATGGGTTGAAATCGAGGCATAGAGAAGTTGCAAAATAGTCACTGTACTTTGGCGTTGCTGCAGATTAGTCTGGTAAGTTTGTTCGGTTAATTTTTTATACATTTTTAAATGCATAATAGATGAAATTCAATTGTTGAATGTTTATTACTACAAATTATACTTTGTAAATGAGAACTGATATATTGACATGACAACACTGTTTTTCTGTTGATTGAGATACTCTGAGCCGATGAATGTAAGATAGAGTATGATTGGCATGCCAATAGATTATTTGCACACGGTGCGGGCTTGGAATAGGATGTGATGAGGATTTCAATACACCTCTTGTTCACTAAAATACCGAAGTCATGCATTTGTTGCGGACTATCGTGTTATATTTTAGTGCTTTTTTGGCGTGTTACTGGGGGCGGACGTTAGCCTACAGGCTAGGCACTTGGTGTCGGGGTGTGTTATCGGTTGGATTAGCTCATATGAGCATTTGGTGTGTTGTCAGATGGTTAACTGTATACTCGTATCCGTATATCATTCATCGGGCATGGTTTTTCTAATCACTGAATGTTATTGAAATGTGGAAAATTAATTTGTACTATTATTTGAGGATTACTCACCTGTTGTGATCTGTGATTGACATGAATTCTGTTAAGAACCTTGTTGATAGGAAATCGGTTTATTAATCTTGTTATTTGAATTATTATGTTTAATTCGATAAGCTTTATCGTTTAATTGATGAACTTACTAAGCTTTCTAAAAGCTTACTCGTGATTTGTTGTGCTTTCTTGTAGATAACATTTTTTGGGAAATCAGGCGATCGGATCAACTCAAAGAAATCACACTATCCGAGGCTCTTTGGTAAATTATGAATTCGATTTGGCTTATATGGCATGTAATAGGACCATTGATCATGTTCCGTAATGTTTCATAAGTACATGTAATGTGTTCGGGTTGTGCATTTTGATGCTGTGGTATGAGTAGTTAATGTGGTATGTATGTTTAATTCCATGTTTAAGCATAAGCGAACAAGTATGAAATGGTAAGTGTGCTTTGAATTAGGTGTGGTATAAAGGAATTGAATGTAAGTTATATTTGAGTGTGTTGTGGCTTGTGTAATGTAACTAAATTAGTGAAATGTTAGGTGATTGAGGATGTGGTGTCATTGATGGCACATTGGCTAGGCACCTAGGTTGGTTGTTTAACTTGATTGGAGTAGTTTAAAATGCATTCCAAAGTCTTGTGAACATGTGTGTAAGTGTATAGTTAGGCATTTAAGCATTTTTTTTGTGAAATAAGCATGTTTTGAGACATTTACGGCCTGGGACACAGGCTATCACACAGCTGTGTGTCACACACGGGCAACCCACACGAGCATGTGCCTCTAGCATGTTATGGTACAGGTTGATCCACACAGGCATAGAGAGTTACACGGCCTGGCGACACAGCCTTGCGACACGACCGTGTAACCTTATATTACACGAGTACAGTGAGTTACACGGTTTGCGCACACGTGCGTGTGGTTCGCCATGCGACCATGTCTAGAACCACATTGTTTGGTTTTTGTCACACGGCCTGGACACACGGCCGTGTGACCCCTGTTTTGAAATTTTTTTAGTTTTTCCCTGAACTTTTTGATTTGCTTTTAATTGGTCCCTGCTTGTTCCTAAACTATTTTTAAAGCCACGTAAACTCGATTTAAGGCCCATAAATGTATGTATTACTCCAATCTAAATTATTTATGAAATTATGTTAATTAATTTGGTAAACTTGATGCTATTTGTTATTGATTATTCTGGATTGTACAGTAATATGTCGTAACCCTAATCCGGCTACGGGTACGGGTTATGGGTGTTACAACTCCTAAGCTTAACCTATGTTTAACTATATATAGGCAAATTTAGTTACTCAATTTAGGTCAAATACAAGCCTTAATCACACTAAATAAAGGTTGTGCGGACGGAAACACCCTTAATGAATTTTTACCCTTTGACAGACCTGTGTTGCGACACACAACTTTGAATGTGACTTCTTAAATTGGTTTGGTTGTGTTGCGACCCCAGAAGCTTGTGTTGCAACTTGACTTTCGTTCTTGATGTTTTTGGGCTTAAAAATAGGTGTCCCACACACTTAGTGTAACACCCCTAACCCGTAACCGTCGCCGGAACAGGGTTAAAGGCATTACCGGACCGATCAAAAACTTTTACGGACATTTCATGATATAACACATCAAATGCAGTCAAAGCGTCCCTTAAATAGGTCAACGAGACCATAAACATGCTTTAGAATAGGACTGGGACTAAACCAAACACATACGGAAATTCTCAGAAATTTAATTTTTTTTTCTAAGTTACAGAGGTCACACGCCCGTGTGGGCTGGCCGTGTGCCTCCTACGGCCTCAAACACGCCCGTGTGTCTAAGCCGTGTCAAAACAGGGCATACATATTGACTTGTCCACACGGCCGTGGACACGCCCGTGTGCCCCACCCGTGGTCGATCCTGACTTGCACCACACGGCCAGTCACACGCCCGTGTGCTCAACCGCGTGGGCAATTATAGGCCAATTTCAAGGCCAAATTGCCACCCACACAAGGGTCATCCCTACAAGCACATACAAGCCATTTTCCACACACAATTGGCAACCAAAAACAAGTCAAATGATCAACATATCATCCTACCCAATCTCCTTTCAAGTCATGCCAACCTATATACCAAATCGCACAACTAAAACACATATATAACCAAGCATGATATATCCACATCTTACCTTTCATATAACCATTTCATTGACTAAACATGTGCACTCATATTGCATCAATAGACTTACCATAATTCTTGACCATTTCACTTGCCATCAAGCCATACCAAAACATGTATCATATACCATATTCACTCATGCATATTATCAACATTTACCTAGCCACATCACATGGCTATTTACACTTCTCAAACATGTACCAAAATAACTAGCCTATACATGCCATATTTAGCTATTTACACATTCAAAAGTACCAAGGTTGAGTTTGATAGTGTGGTGATGATCCTCGACGGTCCCCGAGCCTCTCGTAGCTTTAACGATCTATAAAACAGAACAAACACACACAAAGTAAGCTTTTCAAAAGCTTAGTAAGCCGTATACAAATAAACTTAACATAAATCATTCATAAGCATAGCTATTTGAATTCATTAACATATCTTCAATTCAAGCACATAAATAAACTCTTTGACTCACTTGGTTTGCCATTGCTTACCAATTCATCACATCTCAAATATCTCATTTGCTCATATCTCAAACATACATATACCTCAAATGTTCATTTGCATTAATGCATATACATACTCACCTTTCATGCTTAAACAAAACATACAAATCAACGTACCTGAAACGGATGTACAATTCACATAGTCAATCATTTCTCAGACTTGCCCGTTGAACCGTTCAAAACTAAATAGGATACTCAGAGTGCTCGGAATAATCGTACAATGCCAACATCCCAGACAAGGTCTTACATGTACTCAGATATCGATGCCACTGTCCCAGACAGGGTCTTACACGAATCAATACGATGCCAATGTCCCAGACATGGTCTTACACGTAAATCTCATATCGATGCCAACGTCCCAGACGTGGTCTTACACGAAATCTCGAATCAACGCCAACGTCCCAGACGAGGTCTTACATGATATCACATAACAGACGCCTATGTCATGACATAGTTAATCCTATCTATTCCTAGGTTCGTACGAGACTTCTCGGACACTTATAACTTGTTGATATATCCTCGAATTTCACATTCATTCCAACTCGAACATTATTCATAGCAATTCAAATTTCATATATGCATAAAGAAGTAAATTCAAATACATTTATTTGTATATCGACTTACCTCGGATTCAGATAATCGATCAGATTCGGTTATTCGACTACTTTCGATTTCCCGCGATCTAAGTCCGTTTTCTTCGGTTCTTGATCTATACATATTCAAATTTAACCCTTTTATTCACCAAAACATTCAATTCAATGCAAGAACACACATTTAGGGCAATTTGCAAATTAGCCCTCACATTTTCACATTTGGACAATTTAGTCCCCATTTCACAAAATCACAAAATACACCAAATTTGCTTACACCCATGTTTGGCCGAATATACCCTATGATCATATCAATCCATACATTTCATTTATTTCACAAATTAGTCCTTCAAAATTTCATTTTCTCAATTTAATCCAAATTACTCAAATTCACTAAAAATCCAAATACAAAATATTCTAATCAAACACATATTTTCCATATTTCATCATCAAATATTTCAAAGCTCATATGTTCATCAAAGACCCATTTCTAAAACATCATAAATTCTCAAAATTAAGACATGGGTTTTATAGTATACGAAGCAACGATTGCAAAAAACGTAGAAATTATCAAGAACCGATTAAAAACATACCTTGAATTGAATCAAAAGCTAGCCGAATGCCCTAGCTCAATTTTCTTTCTTTTCTTTTCTTCAAATTCGGCTAGAATGGATGAACACATCCACTAGCATTTTCATTTGTTTTACTTAACTTAACATAATTATTCAATTACTATTTTACCCATTTATTAATCATATAAGACAAATAAACATTAAGGTTATTATGTCATTTAACCTTCCACTATCTTATAATTGGCTTAATTGCCTCATAAAGCCTCCACATTTATGAAGACATGACAATTAGGTATCTTTTCATAAAGCATGCAAATTTTGCATCTTTCACAATTAAATCCTTTTATCATATTAAGCACCCAATCGGACAAACTAATTCACATAAATTTTGCACATGCTTAGACACATATCATAGACACATAAAATAATATTAAAATATTTTTATGACTCAGATTTGTAGTCCCGAAACCACTATTTCGACTAGGGTCAAAACCGGACTGTTACAATTAGTTAAAGCATTAAAACTACCTTAAGGTCGATATTGGCCCAATGGGTCAACTAACTCGAAATATTGTGTGAAAAACACTTATTTTGTTAATTTTAAGCTAAAAGAACCGAATATGCAATAAAAGTTGCTAAAATGGCTAGAAAACAAGCTCGTTAAGTTCCAAAAAGTACCTAAACTACCACTACGATTTGTGGTAGGTCAAATACCCCCACACTTAAAGTTGTTACTTGTCCTCAAGAAAATGAAAAAGAAAACAAAAAAAAAAACAAAATAACAATAAAACAAAAACACGTGACTAAACTAAAGTACTTGAGCATGCTTAGTACACAAGATTGGATCGGAGTGATGACAATAGGAAAATTTTCTAAACAAGTAATTCTAGCTAGATTTTTAAATGACGTACAATTTTCACATTCAAACATGTTAGTTCAATATATTACAAAGCAAACAGGTTAAAGAAAGTAAACATATGGTTCTATCAAAAGATATGTACGAGTATAGCATCTATGGTCGAAGAGTACAGACAGTTCAAATTCTAATTACTCAATTTCTTTTATCCATGCTTTGAACTCTAATACAATATTTCTAAGTACAAGCAATTTATGAGTATTTGTGCCAATATAAGTGAGATTTTCTCAATTCCTCATATTTTTCAATTTAATCCACTATGATCATTGTGATCACTCTTCACTCTCTTAGCTTTTATCCATTTAACCCTCACAATGCTTTTGTCCTCTCATTAATTTTCATTTTAAGGCACATACTTGTAAGGATTTTATACTTATTATATTATACCATTTCAATAACCATGGATTTAATCACTGAGTATTCGAATTTAAACAACCTAGAATTCAACAAACATATATACCTACTTGTATATACTTATGTCATTTGGTACATTTAACTCTTTTTTCCTATTCGTAGTTTAATAAATTGAACTAACTAGTCTAAATGCTAATAACCTAAAATCATTTATTCTCAAGCTAAATTTACAGTTTAAGCAAACAACCTATATACATGCTCTTAACCAATCAATTGTATTTCTACAAGTTGAAGCACAAACATAAAAAAGTTAACTCTAAAAATTGCTAAAATTAAACATAAATAATAATGAAAATTAAAAATTAAAAATTCTACGTCACCCCCACACTTTATTTGGCACATTGTCCCTAATGTTCTCAAAATAAAATTAAGGAATGAAATTACCCATTTTGGCATGTCAGTGTCGCGATTGTTGTTGGGTCGTCTTATCCTTTCCGATTTAGCTCCAAATATTTGTGTCATCCAAAATATGGGGTTCCTACATAGAAAAATACACATTTTTTCGTTAGTTAAAAAAATAAAAATAAAATCTAACTAAAGAAGAAAAATAAAAATTATCCAAGTTAAAAATTATACAAGTCCCAATAAAAATTAAAAAAATTCAATTTAATCAGAGTCGGGCCTTAACTCCTCAACCATCGTCACTTTCCCCTTTCCTTGATCCCGGCCCACAAATGTCTTGGTAGCCCTCTTACCCGAAGATTGGGTTGGGCTTTGTTTGCTTGGACTACGAATGCGAAGATCCTTCGTCGAGGGACATTAAGGTTGAAATGTTGCCTCGTAGTTGTAGGTTGGGAAAGGTCCATCATCATCATCATCTCCCTCGTCTTCTTCATCGTCATCAACCTCCTCTTCTCCTCCTCAGTCTTGTCGGATGGTGGGAAGGGCACATTGTAACACCCCTTACCCGTATTGAAGCCGAAACAGGGTTTGAGGCATTACCTAACTAAACTTGCTTAAACATCTCGAGTAGGGTTAAAAATTTTTATTTAAACCCATCCCTTACACATACTCGGCCTAGGAGGCCCTAAACATACTCCCGATAGGTATTGGAACTATCCCGCGAACTTTTATGAATTCGAGAAACCTTTCAACAAATCAGGGGCCACACGCCCGTGTGCCCCAAAGGCATGCCCGTGTCTTCCACCCGTGGTCGACACTGACTAACTTCACACGGCCTTGGCACACCCGTGGCCCTGGCTCATGTGCCAAACCTTGGCATTCTGACATATCCACACGGCGTATACACACGACCATGTACTTCAGCAGTGTGGCGATTTAAATTCCAAATACAAGGTGCAGACTCCACACGGCCTGGGCATACGCCCATGTGCTAGCCGTGCCTCCTACACGGTCTAGACACACGCCCGTGTGTCTACCCATGTGAACAATTAGTAGGCTATCTACCAAGCCCTTTTGCCACCCTACATTGCATGCATACATGCTCTAATTCCATTCAACGTAATTCATGACCCAAAGACACATCTAAATACTCAATTCAACATTTATACACAAGGGCATACACTTCAAGAAAATCACTTTCATTAAGCAAAAGAATTTGCCAAGTATTTGCCTAACTTAAGGCCATTTACAAAATGACTTTAGTAACATACATAGCCAACACTTTGGCTAACAACTACAACTTAACAAAATATCAAAGTCCTATACATGCCATACTCAAAATAAGTCTAAATTGTTATACCAAAGTGATGTCGATAGTGTGATTCCCGAACTCCTACGTCCACGATTCTCGAGTTATCTTGGCAATACTACAAGGAAGAAGGGCAATGAAAGGGGTAAGCATAAAGCTTAGTAAGTTTGCATGGAAATAAATAGCAATAATAAGCTCATATTATAATCCATCCATAGTATTAACTAACCATACACAAGTCAAAGGCTTCTTGACATACTTACTTACAATTGCCCTTATTTAGCACATACCGTGCCACATATCGTAATCATTTCTTCGTGACTCATTCACGAGTACCTGTATTCACTCATTCACATGACTTTAGTACAATTCTCATTTGTACTTCTAAACCAATCTACTTATCCTATTAATCACTAGGGATAGTCAAAAATGCATATACATCGTCATTAAGGTAGCTACGAAGCCAACACCACATCCCCGAGGTGGTCTTACATGAAATCACTACCAAATGCCAATGCCATATCCCAGATATGGTCTTATATGGACTCTCACATCAGGTATCGATGCCACATCTCGGATATGGTCTTAAACGATTTTCATGTTCATTTCCGAGGCCATATCTTAGATATGGTCTTATACGGGATCTTAACTCGGTGCCGAGGCCATGTCCCGGACATGGTCTTACACGGGACCTACCCATTTCTCATCTCGATGATAGCAATCTCATATTCATTATAGTCCACTAGGACTTCAACATCATATTTAACATCAATTTCTCAATTTAATGAAGTATCATGCTTCAATATGATACCAAGCATTCTCAATTATGCTAACATAAAAATTGCATTAATCACATACAAACTTACCTTGTTTTCAAAATGAGCTAGTTCGTCGGTTTAGTCCAAGACTTTGTTCTTTCCCCGATCGAGGCGGATTCTCGATTCTTCTTGCTCTATAATAGCAAATTAGCTCATTTTAATCACTACGTTAGTAAAAGCATCTCAATAATCATGCTTAGGCAAAATTACTATTTTGCCCCTAGACTTTGGCAAAATGACCATTTTGCCCCTAGGCTCGGAAATTAATTCTAATCACATTTCTACCTTCAACAAGCCTAGGTGAACATTCAATACTCTTATAGCTATCATCAAAACTCAACATTTCACATATTTACTACAAATTTGTAACCTTTTTATTAAGGTCCCATTAGGTGTTTTCAAGACAACACCTTTCACAAAAGTTGTTCATCTAACAACTAAGACTCAATTTCTTCCATAAAAATGCAGTAAATAACTATAATAGCTCTCATGGCAAAACTCTAAACTTTTCACCATATTGCACATTAGTCCCCTCATTTGAAAGCTTAAGCTTTAGGGGTCTCAAAAGTACAACTAATTTTAAGAAAAGGTCACTAGAACACTTACTTTTTGAAGAGAAGAGTGTGCTGAAATTTTGAAGCTATTTGGCTATAAATTTTCGGTGGGAGAGATGAAGGAGAAAGATGATATCTTTTCTCTCCTTATTCTAATATTAAACTATCAATTAAGTCTACCTACTCACCCACTTTGACCAACTTGGTCAATCCTTGTCCCCTATGGCCGGCCAAGCCTTTTCAAAGGGCTAAATTGCCTTTTAAAAGCCTCAAATTAACAATCTATGGCTATTTGGCACCTTTAGCTTATAGAATGGAACTTTCGCATTTTATGCGATTTAGTCCTTTTTCGCTATTAAACATGAAATCGCTAAAATTAAAGCACCAAAATTCTCATGCACTTATACTATCATGCTTTGACTCATAATATAACATGAAAATAAATTTCTCTAATCTCAGATTAGTGATCCTGAGATCATTATTCTGACTAGCCCCTAAATCGGGCTGTTACAATTCTCCCCCTTAAGGATTTTCGTCTCCGAAAATCTTACCGGTGAAAAGGTTGGGATATTGATTTCTCATCGTTTCCTGGGGCTCTCATGTAGCCTCTTCTATTCTGTGTCTTTGCCATAGAACCTTTACTAGGGTTGTGCTTTTTTTTCTTAACTGCTTGACCTCTCTCGCCAAAATTCTTACTGGTTCTTCACCATAACTCAAATCCGGTTGTATCTCTATCTCTGTCGGCACTGACATGTGAAGGGTCTGAACGGTATTGGTGCAACATAGATACGTGAAAGACGTCATGAATCTTTTCTAGTTCAGGTGACAATTCCAACCGATAAGCTACCGGTCCTATCCTCTCGGTAACTTCGTAAGGTCCAATAAAACGCGGACTCAATTTGCCCTTCTGGCCAAATCTAAGGACATTTTTCCAAGGTGATACTCTCAAGAACACTTTTTCCCCGACTTAGAATTCAATCTCTTTCCTTTTTAAATCCGAATAGGACTTTTGCCTATCTGAGGCGACTTTCAGACAGGCTCGTATCACTTTTACTTTTTCTTCAGTTTCCTTAACCAAATCGACCCCGTGTATCTATCTTTCTCTGAGTTCTGACCAATACAAGGGCGTTCGACACTTGCGTCCATACAGTGCCTCATAAGGCGCCATTTTCAAACCTGACTGAAAACTGTTGTTGTAGGCGAATTCCACCAACGGTAAGTATTTCTCCCAATTACCGTTGAATTCCAAAACACAACACCGAGGCATGTCCTCAAGTATCTGGATTACCCTCTTCGACTATCCGTCGGTTTGTGGATGGAAGGTTGTACTAAAACTCAACTTCGTGCCCAAGGCCTCTTGCAGCTTTTTCCAAAATCGTGACGTGAATCTCGGATCTCTATCTGAAATGATCGACAATGGTACACCATGAAGTCTTACTATCTCTGACATGTACAAGTCCGCTAATTTATCAAGCGAGTAGTCGACTTGAACTGGTATAAAATGGGCTGACTTTGTGAGTCTATCAACCACTACCCATACTGCATCTTTCTTCTTCGGAGTTAACGGTAAGCCCGTCACGAAATCCATGGTAATACGGTCCCATTTCCACTCAGGAATCATAATGGGCTGAAGTAAACCCGAAGGTACTTGATGTTCAGCCTTCACTTGCTGACAAATCAGGCACTTCGATACAAACTCGAAAATGTCTTTCTTCATGTCAAGCCACCAATACCATTTCCTCAAATCATTGTACATCTTCGTGCTGCCTGGGTGTACATTCAAACATCCGCTATGCGCTTCATGCAAGATTTTACGAATAAGTTCGTCATTTCTGGTTACACAGACCCTATCTCGAAATGTCAGACATCCATCAGGATTTACTCGAAAGTCTGACTCAACATCCGACTCACATAAAACTCTCTTGGCTTGCAAACTGTTATCATCTTTCTGAGCTTCACAAATCTCTTGGAGAAACAAAGGTTTAGCCCTCAACTCGGCTAAAACGGAACCATCATCCAACAAAGTCATCTGAGTAATCATGGCTCTTAGTGCAAATAATGATTTTCTGCTCAAAGCATCAGCGACTACATTCGCCTTTCCCGGATGGTAGTCAATTACCAACTCATAATCCTTAATCAACTCTAACCACCTTCTTTGCCTCAAATTTAATTCCTTTTGAGTCATCAAATATTTTAGGCTTTTATGGTCGGTGTAAATCCGACACCTTTCACCATATAAATGATGTCTCTAAATTTTCAATGCAAACTCAATTGCAGCCAACTCCAAATCATGAGTCGGGTAATTCTTCTCATGTGGCTTTAATTTTCTAGAGGCATAAGCAACCACCTTACCCTCTTGCATAAGTACGCAACCCAATCCGTTTAAGGATGCGTCACTATAAACCACAAATTCTCTTCCCGGCTCAGGTTGCACCAACACAGGAGCCTCAGTCAACAGTGTCTTCAGTTTCTCAAAACTCTGTCGACACTTTTCTGTCCAATCGAACTTTACATATTTTTTCAAAAGTCTCGTCATTAGGGTAGCTATTACGGAAAACCTCTTGACAAAACGCCTATAATAGTCGGCTAGGCCTAGAAAACTCCTTACTTCAATTACGCTCCTCGGCGGTTTCCAATCCACAATTGCTAAAATCTTACTCGGGTCGACTCTAATCTCGTCTCTCGAGACAATGTGCCCTAAAAATCCCACTTCCTTGAGCTAAAATTCACTCTTACTGAATTTGGCATACAACTGTTTTTCTCTCAAAACTTGCAGAACCATACTCAAGTGCTCGGCGTGTTTGTTCTCATCTCGAGAGTAGATTAATATATCGTCGATAAAGACTACAACAAATCTATCAAGGTATGGTCGGAAAATGCGATTCATCAAATCCATGAAGATCGCGAGGGCATTCGTTAGACCAAAAGGCATGACCAAAAATTTATAGTGGCCATACCTAGTCCTAAACGCAGTTTTCAGCACATCCAAGTCCTTGACTCTCAGCTGATAGTACCCCGACCTCAAATCTATCTTAGAAAATACTGTGGCTCCCTTCAATTGATCAAATAGATCGTCGATCCTCGGCAACGGGTACTTGTTCTTCACAGTTACCTTGTTGAGTTGTCGGTAATCTATACATAGTCGCATAGAACCATCTTTCTTCTTTACGAATAAAATAGGAGCACCCCACGGAGAGAAACTCGGCCTTGCGAAGCCTTTATCCATTAGTTCTTGCAACTGTGCTTTTAGCTTTTTTAGCTCGGTTGGAGCCATTCTATATGGAGCAATAGAAATAGGGGCAGTACCCGGAGCTAACTCAATCCCAAATTCAATTTCTCTAACCGGTGGTAGCCCTGGTAACTCTTCCGGGAAAACATCTGGGTAATCGCATACTGTGGGTACCGACTCAGTTCTCAAATCAGTCTCTTTAGTGTTCAACACAAAGGCAAGATAGGCCTCGTATCCCTTCCTTAAATACTTATGAGTCGACAAGGTTGACATCACTACGGGTAGCCTATCTGGCTTATCTGATTCAACACGAATAAGATTACCATTTTCATCTCTCAACTCAATATGCTTCTTCCCACAATTCACAATTACACCATGAGTAACTAACCAATCCATTCCCAGGATGACATCAAACTCATCAAACGAAAATAACATAAGATCGACCGGGAAACAATGACCCTTAACCACCAAAGGGCAACCTTTGCAAACTTTATCAACCAACACACACTTGCCTAGGGGATTAGACACTCTTATTATGAATTCGGTAGACTCTATAGGCATGCCCATGCTAGAGACTAATTTCATGCATATGTATGAGTGGGTAGATCCCGGATCAATTAAAGCTATAACACAAGTATCATGGAGAGAAAAGGTACCCGTGATTACGTCAGGGGAGGACGCCTCCTCGCGAGCACGAATGGCATATGTCCTCGTCGGTGCTCTACCCTCGACTCTAGCAGCCTGCTCTCTAAATGGATTCTTTCTACCCATCTCAATTCCCTGGTTTTTCAGTGGTCTTCCCCTAGCAGTACTTCCCGATCTTGCCTTCTGAGGCTTTTCTTTCTCGCCCATCTCAGGGCAGTCTCTGATAAAGTGGTCTAAGGACCCACATCTGAAACAAGCTTTCTCATTAGCTCGACACTCACCAGAATGGTGCCTGCCACACTGAGGGCATTCCGATCTACTTGGTCGGACGTTGCCCACACTAGAAACTGATGTGGTCTGCCCTTTCGACCCCGAAAATTGCCTTCCTTTACTTCGGGTTGAAAACCCCACTGAAGTGACTGATCGAGTAGCGAAATCCCTCGATTTCTTAGATGAGGATTGGTGAGACTTATTCAGTTGTCTCTTTATCGAGTCACGAGACTCATTCTCAGCTCTTCTCTTCTCTTTAGCCAACTCTTCGACTTTACAGGCTCTATCTACCAACACTACAAATTCCTTTAGTTTGAGGACTCCCACATATAAACGGATATCTTCATTTAATCCGTCCTCGAATCTCTTGCACATGATGGCTTCGGTAGACACGTACTCCCGTGCATACTTACTAAGCCTTACGAACTCCCGTTCATAGTCGGTTACTGACATACGGCCTTGCTTCAGTTTCAAGAACTCATTCTTCTTATGGTCGATGAACCGCTGACTGATGTACTTTTTCCGGTATTCCTCTTGGAAAAATTCCCAGCTAACTCTCTCCCTTGGCACCACCGACACCAAGGTGTTCCACCATCGATAGGCTGAATCTCTCAGGAGAGATACCGCACACTTTAAGCACTCCTTAGGTGTGCAGGATAACTCATCGAATACCCTGATGGTATTTTCAAGCCAGAATTCCGCTTTCTCCGGGTCATCATCCTTATTTTCCCGAAATTCCTCGGCTCCTTACTTCCGGATCTTATCCACCGGAGGGCTTTCTCTTCTCACCACCTCAACTACTTGAGGAGCTACTGAAGCAGGTTGAGGGATTAGTGGGGGTGGAGGGGGTTGAGCGTTAGGATTTGCTCAGGTATACTCAGTATACCAGTTGCTCATCATGTGGAGAAAGGCTTCTCGAGCCTCTTCCCTCTGACCCAAGGTCTCGGGTCTACTATTAGCTAGTGCGGTCCCTTGAGTGGGAGCCGACGCGTTACTCACAGCATCATCGGCTGCAGTTCGGTCCGGATCAGAATCCATATACTACATAAAACACAATTTTATACGTCAAGAGCCATCACACTATCATTACTCAGACACTCTTACATATGGCATGTATAGCTAGACTCGTACTTACGCTACGTTAATCCTAGAACCGACTAAACCGTAGCTTTGATACCAATAAATGTAACACCCCTTACCCGTATTGAAGCTAGAACAGGGTTTGAGGCATTACCTAACTAAACTTACTTAAACATCTCGAGTAGGGTTATAAAATTTCGTTTAAACCCATCCCTTACACATACTCAGCCTAGGAGGCCCTAAACATACTCTCGAGAGGTATTGGAACTATCCCGGGAACTTTTACGAATTCAAGAAACCTTTCAACAAATCAGGGGCCACACGCCCGTGTGGGTTTAGGGACACGCCCGTGTGCCCCTAAGGCATGCCCGTGTCTTCCACCCGTGGTCGACACTGACTAACTTCACACGGCCTTGGCACGCCCGTGGCCCTGATCCGTGTGCCAAACCTTGGCATTCTGACATATCCATACGGCGTATACACACGGCCGTGTGCTTCAGCCGTGTGGTGATTTAAATTCCAAATACAAGGTGCAGACTCCACACGGCCTGGGCATACGCCCATGTGCTAGCCGTGCCTCCTACACGGTCTAGACACACGCCCGTGTGTCTACCCATGTGAACAATTAGTAGGCTATCTACCAAGCCCTTTTGCCACCCTACATTGCATGCATACATGCTCCAATTCCATTCAACGTAATTCATGACCCAAAGACACATCTAAATACTCAATTCAACATTTATACACAAGGGCATACACTTCAAGAAAATCACTTTCATTAAGCAAAAGAATTTTCCAAGTATTTGCCTAACTTAAGGCCATTTACAAAATGACTTTAGTAACATACATAGGCAACACTTTGGCTAACAATTACAACTTAACAAAATATCCAAGTCCTATACATGTCATACTCAAAATAAGTCTAAATTGTTATACCAAAGTGATGTCGATAGTGTGATTCCTGAACTCCTACGTCCACGATTCTCGAGTTATCTTGGCAATACTACAAGGAAGAAGGGCAATGAAAGGGGTAAGCATAAAGCTTAGTAAGTTTGCATGGAAATAAGTAGCAATAATAAGCTCATAGTATAATCCATCCATAGTATTAACTAACCATACACGAGCCAAAGGCTTCTTGACATACTTACTTACAATTGCCCTTATTTAGCACATACCGTGCCACATATCGTAATCGTTTCTTCGTGACTCATTCACGAGTACCTGTATTCACTCATTCACATGACTTTAGTACAATTCTCATTTGTACTTCTAAATCAATCTACTTATCCTATTAATCACTAGGGATAGTCAAAAACGCATATACATCGTCATTAAGGTAGCTACGAAGCCAACGCCACATCCCCGAGGTGGTCTTACATGAAATCACTACTAAATGCCAATGCCATATCCCGGATATGGTCTTATATGGACTCTCACATCAGGTATCAATGCCACATCCCGGATATGGTCTTAAATGATTTTCATGTTCATCTCCGAGGCCATATCTCGAATATGGTCTTATACGGGATCTTAACTCGGTGCCGAGGCCATGTCCCGGACATGGTCTTACACGGGACCCTACCCATTTCTCATCTCGATGATAGCAATCTCATATTCATTATAGTCCACTAGGACTTCAACATCATATTTAACATCAATTTCTCAATTTAATGAAGTATCATGCTTCAATATGATACCAAGCATTCTGAATTATGCTAACATAAAAATTGCATTAATCACATACAAACTTACCTTGTTTTCAAAATGAGCTAGTTCGTCGGTTTAGTCCAAGACTTTGTTCTTTCCCCGGTCGAGGCAGATTCTCGATTCTTCTTGCTCTATAATAGCAAATTAGCTCATTTTAATCACTACGTTAGTAAAAGCATCTCAATAATCATGCTTAGGCAAAATTACTATTTTGCCCCTAGACTTTGGCAAAATGACCATTTTTGCCCCTAGGCTCGAAAATTAATTCTAATCACATTTCTACCTTCAACAAGCCTAGGTGAACATTCAATACTCTTATAGCTATCATCAAAACTCAACATTTCACATATTTACTACAAATTTGTAACCTTTTTATTAAGGTCCCATTAGATGTTTTCAAGACAACACCTTTCACAAAAGTTGTTCATCTAACAACTAAGACTCAATTTCTTCCATAAAAATGCAGCAAATAACTATAATAGCTCTGTAACAGCCCGATTATGACCCTAATCAAAACGGTGGTTTTGGGACCACGAATCCGAGTTAGAAAAATATTTTAATTTTATATTTGATATCTATGATATTTGTTTGAGCATGTGTTAAAATATCGTGAGATAATTTGACTGTTTGTATGTTCAATTCAAGAAAAAGGATTAAATTGCAAGAGTGGTAAAATTAGCTATTTGCTTGATTGGAAGGTTAAAATCAATGTGTCTTTTTAATTAAGGGGTTTTATGTTGCAATTACCCCTATTATATTTATAGTGGACGGCAATGTGGCATTATAATATATATATTATATGTTTGTTTGTTTTATATGTTAAATATATATTAATGATATATTATATTTTATAAGCATAATGGAATAAAACATTAAAAAATAAAGAGAGCCGTTGCATGTTCATCATTTTAGCTCTCTTGGCCGAAACTAGCAAAAGAAAAAGAAAAGAAAAACGAAACAAGGGTTCGGCACTCATCAACCAAAATTAGGTAAGTTTTAGCTTTGGATTTTTGATGATTTTTGCATTTTTGAGATTGTTGTTCACTCTACTATCAAGCCCATGTATTAATTTTGTGTATTGGTCATGTATGTGAGATATGCCATTGATGATAAGTTGAGTTTTATGATGATTTTTAGTATTAAATGAGAGATTTGAGCTAGATGAACATATCTTATTCTTGAGTCTTTGGTGAATGTAGCTAATTAAGGATTAATTTGTGAAAATATTATCTTGGAGGGTTAAATTGAGAAATTTATGAAATATATGGACTTATATAGTCCTTATGAAGATTCGGCCCTAAAGGATGGTAGCCAAAATTTGAGTAATTTGTGAGTTGTGTATTAGGGACTAAATAGTAAAAATTGTAAATGTCAGGGGTAAAATGGTAATTTGTATAATTATGTGTTTTTGGATTAAATTGAATGAAAATGTATTTAAATGAGTTCAATTTGGAATTATTTAGATCAAGAACATAAAGACACGGGATTGGATCGGGGAAAGGCGAAATTGAACGAGTAGCCGGGAAATCCTAATCCGTTGATTTCCGAGGTAAGTTTTAAGAAATTGGGTTAAATTGAATTTTATACCTTATTATATGTCTAAGTTGAATGGTGGTAAGTGTATTAATAATACATGGCCGAATGTATCAATGAAATTAGTAAAAATTAGCCGAATGTGTGGTTAGTTGGACGTTAGAATCATTTGCATGAAATGTGTATTTGTATGATAGTAATACTTTTAGATATGAGGAATACTAAATTTGGAGATGAATATATTCAAAGGATTTGTTGGTGGCTTGATATTGTCTAGGCCGAATGTAATATAGAATTGGATTGCTAAATCATAATGTTAACCATATATGTATGTGCTTATATGTGAAGATGTGGATTGGATTTTATATATGTAAGTTTATATTCAGCTGAATGACAGGTTATGAAAGGCACTAAGTGTGCGAGCTTATAACCGAGCACTAAGTGTGCGAAATCAGTTATAATGCACCATGTGTGCAAATCTCCAAAGTAACGGCACTAAGTGTGCGATACGTTACGAAAACTTGGCACTAAGTGTGCATAAATGTTAAAGTAACGGCACTAAGTGTACGATACGTTACGGAAACTTGGCACTATGTGTGCGAAAATTTTAAAGTAACGGCACTATGTGTGCGATACGTTACTAAATTCTTGTAACAGATATACAGGTTTGATGCTTTTAATAGACTCATATCATTAATGTCGATAAGGATAGTAAAATATTCGAGTATACATTCCAATGTTATGCTCGGGTGGTTAAGGTTGGAAAGGTAAGTAACTAAAAAGGTATGTAATGTTTGTAATAACTTGTGATTGATGGTGGTTTAAATGTAAGTAGAAATTTTGGTGAGTAATAGAGGTTTATGATGTTTAATTTACCATGTGAGGGTGGTGTGGATATATATACATATTTATACATGCATATAATGTTGTTATGAAATCTATCTTTATATGTTTGATTATTCGGCAAGGAGGTTGTAAATGTAATAATTTATTTTAATTACGTTAATGTTTGTATGTGAGATAAATGCTTAAAACTTACTAGGCTGTGAAAGCTTACTTCAAATGTTTTTTTTTTTTGTGTAATGTAGATCTCTTTTGGGTGCTCATCTCGTGCTCGGGAATCATAGTTGAAGCTTATCACACTATCATCGAAATTTTGGTACCTCTTTTGTATATAAACTTAAAGTCTATGGCATGTATATGATAAACCGATTTTGAATTGGCTTAAATGATGTTTATATGGATGTATAAATGCCATGCGAAAATGGCTTACTCTTATGCTTGGGGTTCGAGTTGATTATGAATATTTAATTATAATGATAAGGTTTATCTAGGGTCAGTTTTTAAAGGTAAGTTGATTTCGAAATGTTTATTCCTTGAAATTTCATTTATGTTATGTATGTGGATGCATGAATAAAGTTATGAGAAGGTCTTATAGTAAATGAAGTGATTGAATAATTTTATGAATATTTATGTGTATGCACCGTATGTCAAATTATGAAATGATAAGATCATGTTCTATGCATTTAGGTTAATTTATGTTTGGATCATTTCTAAGTTGTATAAGCATTAGGTCATATGAAAGTAGTCGGACTACTATTGTCGAAACCATTTTTTTATGGGTTTTGAAAAATGAAGATCGACTTTTAAAAATAGGGAAATAGAGTCGCCACCAGTCCTTTTTTTGTTTAGGTGTGATCGGATCACCTATAAAAATATTTTGGTCTACGAAATTCGAGAAAATAGGTTCGGAGGGAGTCGGTTACATACGAGGAAGGATTAGCACCTCGCATAACGCCCAAAATTGGTACCAGATTGATTAATTAATGTCTTAATGCCGAAAATTTGAAAAGATTCTAGATTACGATCCATTTACTTAAGACACCTTTGGACAGAATCATATTGTATGCCAAAACTTCTTTTTTCGAAGAAAATAAAATGTCGTACTCAGTAAGTTAGGGCACAACATCTTATGTTCTCAAAATTAGATTTATCCTTCAACATTCAATACTCACACATTTAAAAATAAGAAGGATATTCAATTATTTGGGTCAAATAAAAAATTGAAACCCAGTAAGTTAGGACACTATTTCTCAAAATTCCCGAATACGGAATATTGCCTTTGTTCTTTTGAAATTCTTATCTCGAGATGATAAAATATCACACCTAGTAAGTTAGGGCGCAATATCTCAAATTCCCGTGAATAAGTTTTTTATTTGAAATATTATGCATTTTAATTTAAGAGAGAAAGGATACTCGGTTGCTAGGTTTTAACGAGGAAAATCGGAACTCAGTAAGTTAGAGCACGATTTTCTCGAAACCTCTAAACACGAGCATTGCCTTATGATTTAAAAAAACTTTAAATAATAAAAAATGGTCTTTAACTAAAGTGACATTAAACACAACATTTTTCATGATATGCAATGGAATACTAATATACAAAGCCAACATCAAATATTACAATGATGAATCACAAATAATTAACTACGAATTAACAAATTATAATCCATGCAATAGTAATAATCATATAACGAAATTTTGACATTAACAATTGAAGAAAATAGAGCAAAATATTATACAAAAAAAAGGATATGATGTATATTAATTTAAATAAATAATATTCATGAGGTGAAAAGTTTATTATAAAAAATGTATATATATATATATTGATAGCAACCTATAAAAGTATTTGTAATGAAATAAAACATGGTTTTTGAAATTAATAAATTATATACAATAGATTTAAAATGGAACAACATATATATGTAAGCAATTTTAAATGAAACTAAATGTACATATAGATAGGTTCAAGAGGAAATATATATATATATATAAAATAATGTGGAACCAATAATATATATATACATAAAATAAGATAGTAAAAATAATGTACACAAAGGCTTAAAAATGAACAAATTATATTAAGATAAATTTAAAAGATATTCGAGAAAAATATATAAAAAACTAAACAATTAATAACATTTTATAACAATATATTAAAAACATTTAAAATTGAATAACCAAATTAATGGAGAAAAATATAAATAAGATACATAGATAAAAAAAAAGGGGCAAGTGGAATAGAAATAAAATAAAAAGGATAATTTTTAAATAGATGAAATTATGCAAACAGAACCAAGAATGTATGTAAATAAACGAGGATAAAAAACGCAATATTCCAATTTTTAGAAACGCTGCGTACAGATTGGGTTAAATTGAAAACGCATTTAAATTACAGAGACTAATTTTAAAATAAGGAATATGCATGATAGATCTAATCGAAAAGTAGCACAAACCACAAGGACTAAACTCGTAAATAATCCATATTAATAAAACACGCGGATCCAACTATGGATATCGGGTCGGGTCCTAGGGTAAAGGCCAATACGGCACCGTTTTGGAACCACTGATTCAGGCTCCAAACGGCACCATTTCAGTCTAACTATAAGAACAAAAATTAAACCCTAAATCACCCATTCTCAGCCATTTTAAAACAAAAAGAATCCCATGGCTCTCATCCCCCCTCTCCGCCGCAGAGAAATCCCCTTTCGGTCACTACAAAGCCACGACTATCGGCGATTAGTGGCCCATTTGGGTTTGATCGACCGATCTCCTTCAAACCAGACCCGACCCTAGCCTCGAAGACCGCCTTTGTTTCGATTTCGACAAAAAGGCAATCATCGATTCAACTTATGTGAGTAAATCTTTTTTTTTTTTTTTGTTTTCGCATGTAGAAAAGAAAGAAAAAAAGGCTACAGAAATAGATTCAAAGAAAAATCAATAAAGAAAGATGACATCGAAAAAAAACCTTCTTTTTTCTGTTTCTAGTTTCTATTATTTTCTTCTGTATTGATTTGTAATTCGTGCGCGTAAAAACAAGGTTCCGGAATTGGGTTGTAATTGACATGGACTTTAATTTTCTTGGACTGGTTTGGATCAATTTTTAATTTGGTTATCATTGTTTTTTTGGTTTTTTGGTTATAAAACGGGCCCGGGCAAATTTTGGGCCCTACAACTATGATTGAGATTGATAGATATATATATTATGTTTAGTTAAGTGACTAAATACTTAGTTTTAGTGATTCGGCTTAATATATATATATATATTTAATGTATGGCTTTAAGGATTTTAGTTATGCCATTTAGAGGAAATTTGAGTATTCATGTGGTTGAATGTAATTAACAATAATTGTGGTTATCAATCCATTTAAAGCTAGTTTGGTTTGGTTAAGTTTTGGTATGAAAATTTTTGGTCTATAATGTTTAGCATTTTGTTAATATAGCTAACTAATGACCATAGGCATACTCGACCTTACTTCTGAAATTGACCAAATGAATAGTGATTTTGCTAATTGAATGGAAATTGGTTTTTAAATGATGCTAATGATAATATTTGGTGGTAACTTATTTGATTACAATAGCATGTATTGATTTTGTATTAATTAACGTAATATGACTTTATTTGAGTGTGAGGACTTGTGATTGGATAGGTAATGCCTCGTAACCCTAATCCGATGACGGACACGGGTTAGAGGTGTTACAAGCTCTCATGGCAAAACTCTAAACTTTTCACCATATTGCACATTAGTCCCCTCATTTGAAAGCTTAAGCTTTAGGGGTCTCAAAAGTACAACTATTTTCAAGAAAAGGTCACTAGAACACTTACTTTTTGAAGAGAAGAGTGTGCTGAAATTTTGAAGCTATTTGGCTGTAAATTTTCGGTGGGAGAGATGAAGGAGAAAGATGATATCTTTTCTCTCCTTATTTTAATATTAAACTATCAATTAAGTCCACCTACTCACCCACTTTGACCAACTTGGTCAATCCTTGTCCCCTATGGCCGGCCAAGCCTTTTCAAGGGGCTAAATTGCCTTTTAAAGGCCTCAAATTAACAATCTATGGCTATTTGGCACCTTTAGCTTATAGAATGGAACTTCCGCATTTTATGCGATTTAGTCCTTTTTCGCGATTAAACATGAAATCGCTAAAATTAAAGCTCCAAAATTCTCATGCACTTATACTATCATGCTCTGACTCATAATATAACATGAAAATAAATTTCTCTAATCTCAGATTAGTGATCCCGAGATCACTATTCCGACTAGCCCCTAAATCGGGCTGTTACACACATACTTGTTGGGTGGTGGATTTGGCACTTGACCCGCACGCGCTTGTGCGCAGAAAAATAAACAATTTTATGAAACAATTTAAAAAGTGGGTTTTAACTGCAAGCGGATAATGTCGGTTGTAATATTTATAGTGTCTGATGGAACACTAGAGTATTCCAAGGGGTCGAAACCAAAGGATTACCAAGTTGGTAAATGTGTTTATCAAGTTAATTACAAGTTAAACAATTACTAATCTAATCGAGTCAGAAATTATTAGTGCAAGTCTAAATAAAATTATTTATAAACTAAAATTAAACTATTAATTATACTAACTAAGCTAAACTTCCTTCCTAATGTTTTAGATAATGTAAATATCTAAACGATGGTCAATTGATTAGTTGAGTGCTAATGAAACTAATGAACCTATTGGTTGCCACTCTTAGTTAGGAATCTCCTCTTGGTCTCATCCTAGACTAAAAGATACCACCTAAGATTACCTCTCTGTCTCACCTAGGCATATAGATTACCTCTCGGTCTCACTATCGGCATGATTATATCGAACTATCTAAGGATAAACTCTCTTCTCGATCTCGTTTATCTAGGTTTTCCGCTAGAGGTGTCAATTCTAACGTATTAAGCATTTCGATATAATCGAACAACCAATCAATCAAGAATAGACTGGAAAATTTGAACTATTTTTTCATGAGGTTGATTGGCAATCCCTTTTGGGATTTTATGCTGTAAAATTTGGAAACAAAGAAACTTATGTGTTTTCCAAGATGAACAGTTTAACAGTACTCAAATTATCCAATCTGGTTGGTGTTGGGTGAAAGTCACCAAGCATAGGTTAGGACGAACAAATGGTATAAATATGCGGCAGATTCAGAATCATTAATGGAAGCTACCTACGCCATGATCAATTAAATTGAATACGGGTAGGGCACGTAATCCTTATTCAGGGTTAGAATTTTCGACGACTGTGGCTAAGGTGGAATGCGACAATTGGCTTTGGGGAATCGAAAGAAACATTGGGAGAAGTAATGTTGAGCAAGCTGAGTTAGGGCTATTTATGACGCCCTCCAGTTTGCATGGAAGGCAAAATGCAAAAATGTCATCGTAGAAACAAATTGTGTTCCTGCTATTGAATCCATTCAGGGTAGATTTCAAGGCCAACTGAATAGGGATTTATGTATAAGAATTATTGAACTGTGTCAAAGACAATGGAAGGTAGTGATCCAATATGTCTCGAGGGAGGCTAATACGATTGCATATGCTCTTGCCGGATTGATGAAGCAATTTCCTATTGATCCACATGTTTTTCAGGATATACCTTTAGTGATAATGGATCAATTACAAAGAGAGAATTCTTCCTCTAGCTTAGGGTACTATGGTTAATGTGTAATTGTTATTATTTTGTCACAGATATAATTGATTATAATGATATTTTTTAACTAATTTTTTTTTATAAAATAATCTATGAAAAAATTAATAGGATAAAAATGTAATTACAAACTTAAAAAGGAAACTTAGTTTCTTCTCTCTATCTTTACTCCAAATTAGGATAAATAAATTATCCAAAGTGAGAAAAAGATGGACAGTGGAAATGAATTTGACATAAAGCCTTGTTTTTTTTATATAAAAAAATCACTCCACGGCTTTTTCAGCCCTAAATAATCTATGAGATGTAGGACTTACCATAAAAACTTTTGATGTCTATAATCATCATCCCATGCCCTCTCCACTCTAAATACCAGGAAAATGGCTTCAAATTCAGCCTCCCAGATTCTGGCTATAACCAAAACGGCACCGTACTCGAAACCAATGGCTTCTCGTTTCCTTCAATCACGAAAACCTTACCTCAATCTTTGTTGTTTATCCCAAAAATTCTCAAATGATAATGCTCTCTTCTGCTTGCCCAATTCTAAATCTTTTCTACTAGCTAAAGAGCTGGAGGAAAGGAATAGTAATAATCATTCTCCAACTCTTCGTGAAATTTGCCAGGATCATGTGCCGGGCAATGTGCTACGTAGGCAAGTTTCTGCTCCACCTCCATCGCCTTCTACAATTTGTACCTCCCTTTTGTTTTGTTAATTTCTTAAAATATTGGAGGTATGTTTCTCACTGATGCGGTGGCGTTTCAGACTGGAAGAGGTTGGATATTTAGTGCCAACAGATGTACAGAGGGAAGCTTTGCCTGTTCTCTTCTCTGGAAACGATTGCATTCTTCATGCTCAGGTTGCTTTTCTTCCAAATCATTGTTTTATGTGTTTCCTATTATTAATTTTCAATGTTCATGTGGTTTTATCTTTTTCATACGGTTAAAATAGTTTCTATAAATCTAATTCGTAATTATATATATTTGGAAGAAAAGAAAACGATTTGGCTGAGATGATAATTTAATCTAACGTTTGGTTTATTAGTGGTGCTCTAGACAGGTTCAGGGAAGACGCTGACTTACTTGTTGTTAATTTATTCTCAAATAAATCCTAAAAAATCGGCTGTTCAAGCTCTAATTGTGGTTCCCACCAGGGAACTTGGCATGCAAGTAAGACATTTCATTTTTTTTATTTTAATATTTCAAGTTCTATTGCTTATCTATGTGCTATTTCGGACAAATATGTAGTTTACTGAATTGGATTCTATGAAGTGAATGTGATAGTAGCAGTATTATTATGGAAATTTTGGTGTTTGTTGTATGATCAAGATCACGAAAGTGGCTAGGATGTTGGCTGCTGCAAGGCACATGGATCCCGAACTAGAACAGAAGTCATATACTGTTATGGCGCTTTTAGATGGAGGAATGTTGAGGAGACATAAAAGTTGGCTCAAGGTGCTTTGTTCTTTTTATGCTGTTTGTTAAGGCTTTTTACTTGGTATGAGTTTGGGAAGGAGCGAGAATGGAGAGTTTCTTAATCAAAATGGTTAAGATTCACAACCACTTTCCTACTTTGTAGCTTAACCATTTCATTAACAAATTTTCTCGTTGCTCCTTTTTTATCTTTCATACCAAGCAAAGCCTAAATGTCCGTCTGGATTACAGGATAGTTTTTTCAAAACATTATCATCATTCTAAAGTAGTTAAAAAGATTGTCCAATAGGAAGTGATTAGTTTTGACAATGTATAACTATCTGATAAGTAATTGATAAAGAATGGAACTCAGCTCTCTTTCAATCCTTTCTAATTTTATTGAGCAACAATGAAAGTGTCCCTTGGGTAAAGTTTGATGACCTATTATCTTCAAGGTGTTCTCTTAACATTGAAGTAAATTTTTTTTTTTGAAAGCTCTTCTTTTTGTGCAAAAATTCGTGGCAGTATACATGAAAATGGATGGCATGATCATGTTTTACGCATATTTAATTCGTTCATTTATTTTCCTCCAATGTTTACATTTTTCAGGCAGAACCACCTGCTATTGTGGTAGCAACAATTGGAAGTTTGAGCCAGCTGCTTGAAAAGCAGATATTTAAGCTTGATTCTTTGCAAGTATTGGTGGTTGATGAGGTAATTAAATTACTATAAGCTTCTTCCTCTTTTAATTAGTTAACTTGTTTATAATCTGTATCTGACTGAGAGCAACATTTGCATGTAAACTTTCAACCTAGAATTTCAAGCTGAACACCACAGTTGTTTGAATGATATTTGTACTTTTCAGTGTATTCAAGTTTCATTGAAACTTATTTATTTTGAAGAATGAGGTCTCATACTCTTTTTTTCCTCTGTTAGGTTGATTTTTTATTCAAATCATCCAAACAAGTTAGTTCTCTCCGGAAGCTTTTGACATCATATTCCTCGTGTAACAACCGTCAAACTGTTTTTGCCAGTGCATCCATACTCCAGCATAGACGATTTATACACGACTGCATTCAGCAGAAGTGGACAAAGGTTAATTTGTTAACAATTCTTTTTGTGTCATCCTGTTTGAGACTATTTCTGTTTTTGGTTTTCACTCTTGCATTACTATTTCTATATTACCTACAGGGGGATGTTGTTCATGTCCATGTCAATCGAATTATGCCAATGCCAGCATGCCTATATCATAGATTTGTGGTAAGAAAATTTTGAGTATCATATGTATTTACTATGATTATGTTTTACCAAATGCTATTTTCGGTTCTAGCATCTTGCTCTTGGTCTATGAACCCTTGATTGTTTATGATCTTCACAGATATGTGGTAGAAAAGCGAAACATCAAGTATTGTTATCTTTATTACAATCAGATCTGCCTGAGGCTGGTATTATTTTTGTTGGTGAGCAGGTATGTATGGCTTAATCCTTCTTCAAGTGTTGATTTCTTAGATGATGCAATTTATATATTTTGTTATCCTGAAAATAGGTTTAGGTTTCTCTTTTTTGTATGAATGCTTTACTTCAACTTGATATTCAATGAAGGACATTTTCTGGATATGATCATGATACCTGCTGGTTCCAGTCTAAATCTCTCTATATAAAGATGTATAAAGTATAGAGTTTTATGTGTTCATGAATGAAAGGAAAAGTAGGATTGTAATAGGTTTTAATATGAACTTCCACAATCTTTAGGTTCAACTTTCTGGGTTTCTCTGATAATTTCACAACTAGTTATTTCTCCGCAATTCTGTGCAGTCTGAGAAGTCAAAAAAGTCTGGGCAAGCTCCCTCAACAACTGTTTTAATTGATTTCTTGAGGGCTTCGTATAAAGGTTCTTTAGATATCCTTCTTTTGGAGGAAGACATGAATTTCAATTCACGTGCAGCTTCACTCACAGTAAGTGTTCTCTATTTCTTCTACGATTGAGTGCGGCCTCTCCCATTCCCTCTAAATAAAAGCATGCTGAGATTTTTGCTAATTAATTTAGTTGATTTTTCTAACAAAACTATATGATTCCTTTTATGTGAAAAGAAAAAAGAAGAAAAATGAACGAAGTCGGGTAGATAAAAAGCACTGTGGTAGTTCCGGTGTATGAAGAATACTAGTTAGCAGAGAGATGTTGGAAAGAGAGAAAATTGGAGAAGTTTTTATGTAACTTTTACCTCTTCCTTCCTCTATCAAAAAGTTGTTTTTTAACAATTCCCTATTGTTTGACTCTTATGTTAAGGATTGTAGGGGAGAATGGAAAGGGGAAAGATATAATTATTTCTTTCCAAATTTACAGTTGAAATTCATACCAGCATGTGTTATTTGTAGTTCAATCATTTTATTAAAAACATTCTTATTCTGAAAAAATTGCAGGATGTGAGGAAAGGAGATGGCTATCTCCTTGTGTCTACAGATATTGTAGCTAGGGGGATTGATCTTCCAGAAACTACTCACATATACAACTTCGACCTCCCAAAAACTGCTATCGATTATTTACATCGGGCTGGAAGAACAGGTAGAAAGCCTTTTTCAGATAAGAAATACTATGTTACCAATATTATATTGTCGGAAGAGCGTTTTGTTTTGCAAAGATTTGAAAACGAATTAATGTTTCACTGTGAAGAGCTTACAATGGAGACTCAAGGTTGAACTTGTTCCATTTTATACAATATATGTGCTTGTTTTTGTTTCTTTGATTCATCAGAGGCTGGAGAGTATGGTTGTATGAGAAAAGCATGTGAAGATGAGGGTGATTCCGGAACCCATTGCAAATCATGACATTGATACATAAACTCCAAATAGGTTGGGACGAAAGCAAAGCAATGGTGCGAATAACAGCAATCTTTTCCATGCACAAAATAATTAAGTATGACGGCCAAAAACGTGATTAGATTAGATTTGGTACAAGAAAACCCAATTTGACTGAAGATGAATGTTCCTATTCCCTTTTCCAACTACTTGGAATTCGACAATAATGATTCTACTCTCTGAAGTATGAGCCTAGCGTGTTGGAGTTTTGTATTTTTTTTTCAAAATTTTATTTGTGTTAGGGATATCGTTAGTGAAAAGAAATATTTAACATATTTAAATTTTAAAGATAAAAATAATAAATCATAAGATTCCTCTACTTTAGCCATTGTTTCCTTAATCAGAATTTTGTGTCAAAATAATCTTGAGCGTATATAATATTATGTTTTTTTTATAAGTTATCATGAGAAAATCTTAACAAGAATCATACAAATATCAATCATATTTATCTAACAATTAAGAAAAATAAAATCAACTCTAACTAGCCAAAGATTTTCATGATTCCATCTTTAAAAAAGAAAAAATTGCAAGTAGATTACAAAATTTATTCCAAGGCATTATTTGGATCTTCAACCACATGAACTCGTTTGATCTGCATCAAAACTTGTTCCCATCATAAACCAAGTGTTAATGAAAAATGAATAGGATTAGAACACATTTCATGGATTCCTAGGAATCCTAGAATCAATTTTAAAAATCTTAACATATTGTTTCATCAAAATCTATGATCCTTGAGTTCAAATCCAAAATTGAACAAATCTTCTAGTCTACAAGAAAAGTCAAGGCACTCCAAACTCGCATAATCAGAATTAGTTTCAAAATTGGGTTTGTCATAATGTACTAGACAAAAAACTTAGTCAGCTAGACACGAAAACCTAAAAAAAAAAAGTCACCACTAACCAATTCGGGATAGGTCGATTAGTCACCCATCGCCTAAAGTTTTAAGACTAATCCTAAGACTAATCTAAGGAAAATCTTAAAAAACCAAGACTCAGTCTTGCAATCATATATGGATTCAAGGGTACGGTTATGTGTAAGGAAGAGTAAAACACCCCTATAATATCTATACAAAGATAGTCCTATAAAGCTTTTGTGTTTTAAGGTTTTTAACTTCAAATTTCTAATCTCAACTCAAATGAATCTATTTTCAAGTGCTAAAGAAAGCTAGACTTAAAACTCGTGACTAAACTTCAATAGTAAGGCAAAACAATTTTCCAAAATTATTTACCTAAAACTTAACTACCCATAGCCCCTCTCCAACTCATAAATAGAAGGATAATGCGCTTCAGTGCAATCGAACCCACGTCCTTCTGCATTGACAACAATGCTCATGCTAATCGAGTTAAGAATAAATCGGTAAAATTATTACCTAAAACCTTAAAATACTAACAAACTAAATATTAAGATTAAATCGAACTTAAAATACCAATAACTTGAAATTTTTAAAATATTGGAAAAAGAAGTTACAATTTAATACTTATAAATGACTAACAAAGTTGACTCTAATAACTTTTGAAATCTAAATTTAAAACCATAATCAAATTAAATCTAATAAGAACTTAATATCCAAATTCTAAATCTACAATAAAGATGAAAATTTTAATCTAATGAATATTCACAACCTAAATTTTAAACTAACAATCCATTAAACCTAGGAAATCCTAAATTTTAATCTCTAATGCTAAAAAATGAAATAAACCCCACTGCAAATAAAATCTAATTAAATCTATTAAAACATAAAATTCTAAATTCTAAAGTTAAAAAATGAAATAAATCAAACGCTAAATGAAAATTTAATAAAACGTAATAATCAAGATTCTAAGGCTAAAAATGAAAGAAAATAACCTAAATATTAAAGTAATAATTAATTAAATCTATTAAAGCCTAAAACTGTAAATTCTCATCAAATCCTAAAATTTTAAATTCTAAAACTAAAAATAAAAAAAATTCTAAAATTCGTACCTATTATACCCTAAAAACCTAAAATCTAAAAAGTAAATCTACGAACATCTAAAACTTATACCGAACTTAAATCAAATAAAAAAGATATTTAAACCAAAATACTAAAAAATCAAATTATATTTGAATAAAGAAAATTAAAATCTAAATAGAATTTATTAATATTGTAACGACTCGAAAATTAGTGGTGTCAAAAACGATGATTTTGGAATCCCATTTTCAACGAGTGAGTCTGTAAATATTATTAATTAATATTTATGAGTCTATTTTAATATTATATTGAATTTTAATATAGAAATTTTATTAAAATAATAGTTAATTAAAGTATAAGGATTAAATTGTAAAAATAATTTAAGTTAATCGTTAGGAATTTTTAATTAATTGAAGGACCAATTAAACAATTGAGCCCCTTTTAATGTAGTGGACTGTGGTGGACACCCATCATCCATCAAATTGATTAAATATTATTATTTTTAGTTAATTAAGATAAGTATAATTAATTAGTAGCTTAAATTAAGTATAAAAATGGAGAAAGTGGATGATTGTCATCCTTGTTTCTTCTTCATCACCGAATGTGTAAGTAAAACAAAAGGAGAAAGCCTCAAGATTTGGATAGGTAATTCAAGCATGTTTTTTTTTTTTTTTTTTTTTTTTTTTTTTTTTTTTTTTTTTTTTAGGTCCTGAAAGCTTGATTTAGCTAACCCGTATACCAATTTATAAAACTGTTAAAGTTTTTAAAAGTTTCTATTGTTGAATCTTCAAGCTTTTGGTACTAAATTGTTAGATTTTAAGCTTAGATATGAAAAATGACAAGTTTGTAAAGTGAAAATTGTTAATTTTGAACATAGGAACTAAAGTTTAAATTTTTGAAATAATTATGGATAGTAGAGGGTCTTCAAAGGATGTTATTGAGACCGATTTCGAAATCGAGGCTCAAATTTGAAAGATATTGCAATTTTAGTTTTAGAAACTAAATTGAATAAAATGCAAAATTTTAGGGGCATTTGAATGGTGAAATTGAGCTGATATATACTTATAATAGGATTAAATAAGAGGGTTGAAATTGATAAATTGAATTGAATTATTGGATAGATCGAGAATTAAACCAAACTAGGGATAATCGAAAAAAAGAAAAAATTATTGATTAATCCTTGAAAAATTGGTTGTTTACTGTTTTGACTAGGTAAGTTCATACAGTATGATTGTATTTAAATTGTAGTGTATTTGATTTATGAATTGTGTTTGTTTAGTAGTAGTTTGAATTGTTTGCAATTTAGTACAGATGTAAGATATAGACTAAATTGTAAAGAAATGAAAAAATTGACTAATAAATTGAATATAATGAATTGCAATATGAGATTGATTATTTGAATTGAATCAAATTGATATGATTATGTTTAATTTTTGAAATAAAGGAGTAAATTGAATAGAATTGAAAATAGTATAAATTGGTGAAATTGTGAAATTGGCTTAGTATTGTAATGAATAATGGTGTGCTATGTATTAAATGATGTCTTGATTGATGAATTGATTATATTGAGATTGATAAAATGATGATCGAACTATAAAGAAATTTGATTATTGGTTAGCCTATTAACTATTCAAGCAGAGTCGGATATAGTTGGCATGCCATAGGATAGATAAAGTACGGGTTACTTTGACTACGTGCCAATGAGTGTTGGACACAACTTTTACTTCATTTATACCAATGAGGCATTGGGTGCCAAACACATTGATAAGCATTGGGCACAAACAATTTACTTCGGCATTGTCCGATGAGGCACTGTGTGCCAAATTGGTGTGTTGGTTGGATTCGTGTATCCGTTCGAGTCCGAGTTAGGTTAATAGGGGTATAAAATGCAAATGGGATAAATGATATACGAATTGATTTGATAATATGATTTGATGATACAAATACATATTGTGATTTATGAAAGACCATGCTAACTTATTAAACGAGCCCGAAGGGCCGAGATAGAAATGTGATGAATTGATGATTTTGATTCGGAATTCGAATAATGAAACAAAATAGTTAATGACATTATATCGAATTTGGATGTATTATTGATAATAGATGGAAATGATATGGAATTGAAATGTTGATTGTAAGTGTTCGGGAATGTTATATGCTTGAATTACTATACGATGTGATATTAATACTCACATTGTTAATATGTGGTTGGCATGTTTAGGCCTTCTCGTAAAGCTAATTTCTTATGGAATTAAGTTGTAATTTGAGTTAAGTTGTTGTTTTATGCTTATGAACTTACTAAGAATTCAATATGCTTACCCAATTGTTTTCCTTTTCCCTGTAGATTGCCAACTTGTGGAACCTGTCAAGCGAATCATCGAGAAGTTCACACTATCCTATTATTGATTCGGTAGCCTTTCTATCATGTTAAGATTGGTTTTTTTGGCATGTACATAGGTGTTATGTGATTGTTGAGTTTGAATGTTGGTATAGTTGAAACTTAATTAAGGCTTTATTATTGGTAAGTGAAAATGAATAGGTTGAAATAGTATGTTTTGAATCATGTATATAGGTGTTTACTTATGTAACATCTTATGGATGAATGGCTTAGTTGAAATCTTGTTTAATGCTTGTTGGTGGGAAGCTAATATTCATATATGCACTAGTGAATGTTTTGGACAATATGATAGGTTATATAAGGGAATCAATATGAATGGAAAGTTGAAAGTTCAATGGCATAATTTGAATATGAATTGGGAAAAGTTTTAACTTGGTTGAATGGAAAACATGTTAAGTGAGTTTGTACAACTTATTAAGTTGTTGAATTGATTTGGTGTCAAATTGAGATGCTTTGTAACACCCCACGCCATTGTGTGGCCAAATGTCAGAGGTTGAAAGAATGTTGCAAACATCTAGCCAATTAATACGGTCAGTTTTTCTGCAACCATTGGGGCTTTGATTTGATAGGCAGTATTGGAAAACATTTTTTACTGTAACCAATTCTACTAATTCAAGAGTACGCCCCCTGTTTAGACGCTTGAACTGCTTATTGGCAACCTTTGAATCCACAGGCTGACTTTGGGAACAAACAGACTCCTTGGGAAGTGACTAGAAAATGGGAAAACCAAATCCATCCTCAAGCTTACAAGTGGCTCTTATAAATTTTCCTTTCTCTAATGTAGATTAGAGAGGTTATTTTGAATGATTGGGTGGAAACGTAGACGAACGCTGAAGTGGGCAGAACCAACACTGACCCCTTGTTTGGTAATTTTCAGTTGGTAAAAGTTTTGGAAAACTCCCAAGAGTGGATGTTCATTTCTTTGGCAGCAGTCTATGAAATAGGCTACAAGGATCCACCAGGACAGGGCCGATAACTGCCCTGGTGCGATGTTGTACTTTGAAAGTACTGAACAAAAGAACAGATGTAGGGGCAGATAGAATCCAACTTCTAATAGAATAAGCGGAAGGATGAAACCTTAAGTGTTTTCATTGAGATGACACTTCGGTGGTATTTTGATGTCGTAGGCAAAGTTCGGACGATGGAAGCCTGTGACTATTAATAATTGACCAGCTTCTTCCTAGGTTGTGCTACATTCATACATAGGAGTGGAAGCTCGGGGAGGAGTATTTTCAAGCTCTTGGGGGTCCAAAGATGGAGTAATTTGTGGGGGTTAGAGTTTGGCTACTCTGGTTATGACATTTACCATGAATACTCATCCTTGACATTCTTGTATGAAAATAAGAAAAAAGGAACGAGAAATAAGAGGAAATAGGATTACTTATAAGGAATTTGGAAAATTGGAGAAGACGAAGGCAGAAAGAGAAGTTAGGACAACTGTTAAGGAAATGTAAAAGGTTTGACGAAGGTGTAAGAGAAAGTTTAGAGTTTTTGTTTTATAGAGATAAACGTGCTCAAGAAGTTACCCTGTGAAAATAGTTTGCATTATCTAAAGCAAGCTTGACATCTGTCAAAGAGGTAAGCATGCAGTGTCTATACCTGAGTGTTTAACTACCAAAATTTGATTTCATTCAGAAAAGCAGTCTGATGATATCTTTTTAAGACTTCTGAGGGGTATGCCAGTAAAAGGGAAAAACACGAAGTGTGGGAACTACAAAATTTATCCTGGTAATGGAAATCCTATTAGGGATGAAAATTTTAAAGATGAAATTTTATTAAGGGGAAAGAATTGTAATGCCCCAGTTTTGGCAGGCACAAGGTCTGGCGTAGTCTTTTAAAATATGTTGGCAGTGTGGTATTTGCCTAAGTACACCTTCTGGTGTACTGAGTTGGCAGATACAGTTTTGTGTTTAAGTTAGTGAGGGCTCTGTGCTAGATTGCTATGATTTGTTAGAAATAGGATGTAATCAAGTAAATCGATATTAAGGGTATGAGTCCACGTCAAAGGTATAGTGCACCCTTTTCTCTGTGGTACTGTGCAGGTTAAGTTACAAGGTAAGCTAGTTAGGGTCTAACCGAACGTGAACCAAGATAGTTAAATGACGAGGGGAAATACTCAATTAGGTTTCTCGAAAGTTGTAGACTTTGATAAGACAATACAATAGTGATGTGACATTTGTCAAGTTTCAATAAAGACTTAGATTATATTAATAGGGTTTCTAGTTTGAATAAAGGGAGTTCTTTTCTTCTCTCTTCAAACATTGAAAACTAAGGCTGGAGGGAATGAAAACATTCTTTTAAGTTGGGTCTGAAACCCTGGATTCTATTAGTGATTTCTCCATGTCAATGTGAGTTTTACGGCTCTAGTAGATCTACATGAATGCTTGAAGAAGTAAGGCATCGTGTATGGGTTATTTGTGTTTGAAATGATAGGAAATGTTATTCGAATGAATTTTGATCGTGTCCTTTTGTTTTAAAAAAGCAGTGGCTGCTGCAGTTTCTGAGTGGGTCTTGGATTTGGGACTCAAGCTACTACACATTTTTGTCAAGTGAGTCCCTAAGTCGACTTTTGCACGCATGGTATTATTTGAGATGTTTCTGTAGAAAGTAGTCACACTACGAATCTAAAGTTAGGAGAGTATGATAGGATGATGATATGTGTTATGAATGTTAAACGAGTCTTGCTTGTGCAGTTCGTGTAGTATCTGACAAGTATAAAGTATGTGATAAAAAACCTGAAGTCGATAAATATAATTGTATGAGTAAGTCTGGAATGTGTTAAATGAGATGGGTGTTAAGTCTAGTGCTAATGTATGAAAGGTCTGTTAAGTGAGTCTGTGTTTGTTCACTATGGTAGAGTCATCTAAAAGGGTCCGTCGGGACTTTAAACACGATCTATAAAGGAAAAAACCATGGTTATGACACCATATCGTGTAAGACCATAATTGGTGGGCTATGGCATCATATGGGAAAAACCAAAGGAAGGTTATTACCTAATGGGGTTCTCTATGGGACCTAGAACGATGAGGGGCAAACCTCACAGAATGTGAGTCTAGGCAAATCCCTATCGTAAAAATGCCAAAAAAATAGAAGCTTTGTGGCGATCTGATAGATGAAAGCTTTTGGGGCAATCTAAGAGATTGAAGCCTTTTTGGCGATTTAAGAAATGGAAGTCTTCGTGGAAAATCTTGTAAAGGATTCCTTTGTGGTGCACTCTAAACAATGAACCTTGTGGCAACCTTCTAAAGGAAACACCTATGTGGCAGACCCTGGATGAAAGAAATGGAATGTATGACGAACTCTGAAAGAATGGAATTTTTGGCGAAATTTGAAAAAATGGTATAAAAGGTAATCTCTGAAATTAAAGTCTTAGTAGAAATGTATAAAGGAAATGCCCTTGCGACAGATTGTGAAGAAACAACCTTTATGGCGAATTCTACAAGGAAGGTTTTTAAGGCGCACACAGGATGGGCTACTCCTATGGCGTGATCTGGAAGGTCTTCCAATGATGAACCATGAAGGACACTCTTGCGGTGGACTCTATACTAAGTAATCGATGTATTTCTTATTATTTCTAACTGCAAGCAGTGGGATTAATAAGTATGAAATGTATTTATAAGTACTATTGTAAGGTACTCGATATGATTAAGATTTGTATAGAGATGAAAATTTTAAGAGACATAGCGAGGTAATAAGGATATATTTTGAAAATGAATGTAAACATGATATGCTCGAAAGTAAATATCGATCATCTGTGTATGGATGTCTTCCTAAAGTTGAGGACGTTATGGCTTAGTCAATGGAGAATGCAGGTAAGGTCTCAAAGGCACTGAAGAGAAAGAAATAGTCTCAGAATAAGGTATGGTAACGAACATGAATAAAGAAATGAAAATGGAGGCAAATTTTGTTTGAGATGCGATGAAGAATAAGAGCAACAAGATGGTTCTTGAAACATTAGATGTGATGTGCAAGTATGATAACATTAGATGCAACGTGCAAGTATGATTCAGGTAAATGGTGTCTACCTCACTAAGTCCCTTCGAACTTATCTCTGTGTGTTATGTTTCAAGTGGGTTTTTAAGGGTCTTGCTTGGAGGGACGATGCCAGGACTACGTCGAAGGAGTGGCGTATTGGGCTATTATGCATATAGAGCAACTTTGATGAAGGGATCGAGTCTGAGTTGATACATTTTTATAGTAATTTCTATGGGGGATAACTATAACCAGAGCATCAGTTCAATCCTAATTGTAATTAAATTCTCTATGTATACCATTTGAATTTCCTCATTGTTTACACTTTTCTATTTTATTAAAAAGTTTGAAATTTATTAGTTGTAATCGTTTGTAATGTGAATAATTAGGCTTAATTACTTTGTATTATTGTGGTAGCACCCGAGATTCAGTTCTGATTCATCGAGCCAGGTTTGGGGAGTTACACAAGTTGCTTCATTGATCCTAGTCATCTTAATTCGTCTAACCACCAGAGTCTCCTTCATCCTAGTAGCTAAGCATGACAATCAATTATAAATTATCAATTAATCCGAAGGTATTCAACCTTAAACCTAGAACCCATTTTACAGAAACTTATTAGGAGTCCTAGCCCTCCTTCTTTTCTCAAATTTTCAAGCACAAAAAAAGTTGAAAAGCTTACCAGTTTCTCGATTTCTCTACTTTTAAACTTCAATTCTAACGAAATCATCTCCATGCAGAGCTCTCCTATGTCTTCATCTCCTTCGGAATAATCGAAGAAGATAGCACAAGTAAAAAGAAATTTTGTAGACAGAATTGGGGAGGATTTCTTTTTGCAAGAATGTTCCCTTTACACCCATATATATATATATATAACTCCTATACACGGTCTCCCAATCTCTTTTAGCCAATCATCAGTAATTATTATATCTCCCACTTTGGAACTAGCTGGTTCCATCCTAACCAAACTAGAATTTATCTAATTATTTGCCCTGCAGACACAAAACTTTCCAAAAGTTCCCAGTAGAGTCTGCTAACTCTCTACTTTGCTCAATTAACTCCCAAAACTCCTTTCAATTTGGGTCTAGAAGAAAATTGACAGAGTATGCTAAAAATAAAGAGTTTAAAATAGAAAGAAGACTTAGTCTGAAAATCATGTCGCGAGTTGGGTTCACCGTAAAGATGCGAGACCCAAATCGTCGTTTTGCCTACTTGTCAGAAAAACTTATAAGTTTGTAAAAACAATTCAATTATGCTTGTATAAATATCATACTTGAAAACTTAGCTCATAAACAAAACTTGTATAGCATGAAACATGCCCACATACTTGTCTTATCAGAATGGCTAAGATACATAAGATATGTTCTCGCACTTAACACACTTATTAGAATCTGTTGGATATGCAGATCTCCTTCTAACACATTATAATGACTCAAAGAGTCCTTGACATGTCTCATAAGTGCAGCGCGAAGCAATGCACTCTCCTATACACCCACATGTCCCTTTGAATGGAGCACAGCTCGACATTCCCTTATCTCTCCACATGTCCCAGGGCCTAAACGCCCAAATCACTGAAAACTTATGGTGGCTAGTCACAATCCTCTAGCATGCCATTATATCCAATGTAAAGGCTCGCTATTGAGCACGCATAGAAGCTTATCACATAAAGCTCGCATGGAGAGCTTGCTTGAAAACACTTATTCATATAGAGCTCACACAAGAAGCTCGTGAAAACACAGTTTGTAAAACTGTAATTTAAAAACATAACTTAAAGCATAGGCTCACTTAGAAGCTCGCATAAAACATATCTTTAAAACATAGCTTAAAAATGTATCTTGAAAATAGAGTTTTGTAGAAAACTTACCATTGGAACTTAGTTTTAAAAACAAAGTTCTTGAAAACCATCACATTTCACACATAAGATATGAACCTTTAAACATTCAAACTGAAAAACATATTAGTTAGCATACTTATGGCAATTCTTAACCACTCGCTGAAAAAATGAAAAACTAAACAAGCTTGGCCTTGCCTTTATCCTTGGTGGTAGATGGTCTGGCTGGTTCGCAATTTAAATAAACACATAGATTACCAAGCAAACAGAACTTTTAGAATTCACACATGCAAGCAAACCTAACTTTCTAGACAATCAACCCTAATAGGACATAGACTTACCCTGGGTGCTACGAACTTAGTTCAGAATAGAGACTTGACGAAAAAATATTTGATGAAAGAATTTTGATATGGAATGAAGGTTGAGGAAGCGGAAGAAAAATCATATTCAAGTTGTTCGACTCGAAAAGGAAATATTTGGATCTGATCTGAAAAGAAAAAATAAATAAATTTAGTAATAAAGAAGTCGAAAATAGTAAAAGAAGAAATTTGAGAACAAAGAACAATTAAAAATAGTAATATATAAATAAATAAATAGATGAAATTTAAAAGTAAAAGATGGAAGGATAAACCGACGACTATGATGGATAGAAGGATAAATGTCCAATTGAACCCTTTGAGATATAAATACCAACAAACTTAATTAATGGCTCTAATCAACCCTCCAAGAAATAATCCTTGGCAAATTGAAGGGTGAAGAATGAATTCCCATGACTCATTGAAGAAAATCGAGAAGAAAACTACCTCTAAAAATCACAAGAAAGAAATCTTGCTCAAAGAAACAAACTCCTAGAGTTGAAAACTTTATTGATGAAAACAATTGTGTCTTTAATGAACAATGAAAAAGCCTTTATATAAGCTAGCAAAGTACATCCAAATAAAACTCTAAAGTATACTAAAACTCTAATTAATCTAAACAAGAAGTAGTTTTAAACAAGACATTCTTGTTAATATAAAACTCTTAAATAACTTAAAATACTTAATAATTACAAAAAAAAATCGTAATAAAAAATAATAAAATAATAAGAGATAACAAATACCATATTGGGCTCATGTATAATAAAAATTAAGCCTAAAACCCGAACCCAATATGAAACGCCTAAGCTTGTGGGATTGATTAGGGTCCTTAAAGTGAAATGCCTAAGCTTGTTAACATTCTCCACATGGGCTTGTCATCATAGATTGAGAGTTTAGGCCCACGAACAAAATTAATCCCTTCTAATTCATCATTGCTCCAAAATCCATCGTCTTGAAGTTTCAACTCTTCTTCTTGAATTTTTTTGTGATAAATTCTTGAACGAATAAGTTGAGATTTGATTTTAACTGCTTAGATTTGTATCTCGCGATTGGGCCTCAAGGGAAACTAGGCCCATCTTTTTTATGGCCTTTGAATTGGGCTGAGCTGCTCATATCAAATTCTCATGGAATAAGGGTCTTAGTGTCTTAGAAATCCTAAGATACCCTACTTGACTTAGGAAATGTGTTACTTGCATGAAAAGCAGTCCTAGATACACCATATCTTTATTTCTTAACTTGAGTCTGATTTTGACTTTGACTGACAAACCCCTAGTTCGCAACTTACCTGGTGAACCCTAGTTCGCAACTTAACTAGCGAACCCCCTTACCGCATCTTTTGGTGTATACTTCTTCGCCAAATTTCAAGTGAACTCATTACTGAAACTTTTTTGGCAAACTTCTTACCAGTCCTTTTGACAGGCTAATTCACCAAAACACTAGCGAACTCCTTGCTAATATTCCATCGGTGAACTCCCAGTTCGTCGAAGCACTGGCGAGGCCAAAACTTCCAGGCCATATCTTAGGATGTTATAGATACCCCTTTTATTGCTCTATCAGTTCCCTGGTTCATCATCCTAGTAGACTTTACCTGACGTCATAGTACAGTTATGGTCTTACACAGTATATCCCATGTTTAAAGTCCTAGCAAACTCTACATGTTGCGATAGCCGAGCTATGGTCTTACACATTATAACCCATGTTTATTTTCTTGGCGGACTTTCGATTATGAGGAATCAATAAACCTCTTCCAAGGTGTTGCCTCGAAGGACCTATAAACCATTTCCACGATGTCGCCCTAAAGGACCAGTCGATAACCACCGTCATGGTGTCGCTCCATAGAGTCAATAGACCATCATCATGGTGTTGCTTTAGTGAGCCAGTCGATAAACATACCGCAATAGCGCCTATTATCCCTTGAATCCCCATATTAGTCTGCTCATTCCTTCTTTTCACCAAGTATTACTATCTTTAACTACCTCGTCATGGTACTTTCCTCTGTACCCCGCATATAACATACATTAAAAGCATTTCACATATATAATTGTATATATATATTTCATTAGCATGTGGTGCACCCCCATTAATACTTCAATTCATGACTAATTAGATATCTAATAAATGTACATTCAAGCATACCCGGTCACCATGTTTATACACAACTATGAGTTCAGACAGCACAGGACAATCATAGAAACATATCAATCAACAGTTCAATATCATCGAACGCCCTGAAATAAAGCATAGGAACTCACTTTGCTTCCTTGATCCTAGTCAGTTTAGCTCGTCCAACCGCTAGAGTCTCCTTCATCCTAGTAGCTAAGCATGACAATCAATTATAAATTAATCTGAAGGTATTCAACTTTAAACCCAGAACTCGGTTTAGCAAAACTTATTAGGAGTCCTAGCCCTCATTTTTTTCTCAAATTTTCGAGCACAGAAAAGTTGAAAAGCTTACCAGTTTCTCAATTTCTCTACTTTTAAACTTAAATTACCAAAAAACTAGCTCCATGTAGAGCTCTCATATGTCCTCTTTTCGTTCAGAATAACCGAAGAAGACAACACAAGTAAAAAGAAATGTTGTAGACAGAATTGGGGAGGATTTCCTTTTGCAAGAATGTTCTCTTTACACCCATATATATATAACTCCTATGCACAGTATCCCAATCTCTTTTAGCCAATCATCGATAATTATTATGTCTCCTACTTTGGAACAAGTTGGTTTCATCCTAACCAAACCATAATTAAAATCTAATTATTTACCCGACAAGCACAAGACTTTCCAGAAATTTCCAGTAGAGTCCACCAACTCTCTACTTCGCTCAATTAACTTCCAAAATTCCTTTAAATCTAGGTCTTGAAAAAAAATTAGGTGTGACATGACAACATTTGCTTTTCCTGGGTGATAATCAATCACCAGCTCATAATCTTTCATCAACTCTAGCCACCAGCGTTGCCTCAAGTTCAACTCCTTTTGACTCATCAAATACTTTAAACTTTTATGATCATTAAAAATGTGACATTTCTCACCATAAAGATAATGATGCCAAATCTTTAGAGAAAAAGCAATAGCCGCCAACTTAAGATCATGTCTGTAACAGCCTGATTTTGGGCCTAGTCAGAACAGTGGTTTCGGGACCACAAATTCGACATAAGAAAATTTTTTTTATTATATTTTTATGGTCTACGATTTCACGGAAAGATTTCGTTCGAAAATTTCGACGTTTGAGCACTCAATTTAGTCAAAAGGACTAAATTATAAATAGTGCAAAAGTTGAGTTCCACATGTTAGAAGTGTCCAATTGTTATGAAGTTTTAAATTGGAGGTCCTTAAATGGTAATTAGACTATTGGTTAAATTGTTGGACAAAAATGGACATGAGATAAGTGAAATAGGATATTTTTAAGTTAGGGGCATTTTGGTCATTTAGTAATTAAAAGAATTAAAAAAGCCAAAATTAATGCAAAATGGTGTCCATCTTCAAGCTATGGCCGAATTTTGCATGAAGAAACCATGGATAGGGTTTTTCAAGCTTCCAAGCTCGATTTTAAGTTCGTTCTAGCCCCGTTTTTAATGATTTTTACGTTTTTGAAATCCTCGTAATACGATCACTCTATTTCTACCATTTATTTGAGCTAGGGTTGATGTTTGAAAATTTAACCATATGAGAAATGCTTGTGTTTTGATGTTTAATGGTAGAATATGAATGCTCGGTGTGTAATAAACGACTTTTACTGAGTGATTTTCGGTGAAATTGTCAAAAAGGACTAGTTTGTAAAAAGTTGTAAAATGTGTGTAAGTGTGTGAATAAATGGAAATTGTGGACTACTATAGTTATGAAAATGGTTCGTCTAGGCTTAAAATACAAGGAAATTGAATAAAAATCATTTTACGAGCCTAGGGGCAAAAGTGTAAATATGATAAAGTTTAGGGGCAAAAATGTAATTTTGCAAAAATGTGAATTTAGGCTATTTTGAGTAGCAGGCTGAATAAATGAGTTAAATGTGTTGTTATAGATCAAGAAAAACGAGATTTGGACTTAGAACGGGGGGAAAATAAAGAATATGACGAATAAGTCATTTTCACTGATTGTGGTACCGAGGTAAGTTTGTATGTAAATAATGCATCGTTTTTACTTATGTTTTCATATTTTGATAAATGGTATGGATTGTGGCTGAATACTTGATGTAATTGACAAAATATTGACAAGTGAGAAATTTCTCAATTGAACCTTAGGAATAAAAATGGATACGAGTGACATGTTCACTAGAAACCTATGTGAAATCTAAGTGAAATAAGTGATCCGGGTGCTGGTCCGTACGTTCTACTGGTGGCTGAGTTATCCGGCATGTGTTACGGATACTCGACAGATTATGTAAGCAATACCGTGTAGTTTCGTCATGACCGACAGCTTGTGTGAGCAGACCCGAGATTGTGAAGTTCTACCAGTGGCTGGGTAATCCGGCATGTGTTGCGGATACCTGACAGCTTGTGTGAGCAGCACTGAGTAGTTACGTATGACCGGTAGCTTGTGTGAGTAGACCCGTGAATGTGATTAGCTCGAGAGCGAGCCTATGTGAAAAGTGTGATATGAAGTATCTTTAGCTACAAGTGTGGCACTTATGTGCAAATTTCCGTGTATCCGTTATTATTCCGATGCGTTCAACGGGAAATGACTGAGTGTAAATGAATATGACTATGTGATGAATAAGTTCAGGTATGTGTGTGTAAACTTATGAGCAGTGTGCTCGATATGTGATCGAACTTTGGTAAGGTTGATATGGAGTAAGTGTTACAATGATGACTTGTAAATATTTGATGATGACTAGCTATTGGCATGGCTAACTATGGATATACTTTAGTGTTATATGTGTGTAAATGAGAATTAATACAAAGAAAACATGATAGAGTAAAATTAGCAATAAAACAGTTTGGACAGCAGCAGTTGTATCACTTTGAAAAATCACCAAAAATGGTGAAAATCGAATTAGAGGTTGAATAAGATATGAAATTAAAGCTTATTGAGTCTATTTTCACATAAAAGAAACGATGTAAGCAAAAGAATTTCATATTCTGAGATATTTGAATTTTTGTGAGACAGAGTTAGAATGATTTAGGAATCCCATGTTCTGAACATCATCCGAATCTCGTACGAAGAGATAATTAATTTTTAGTGAAGAAGGGTCGAAACTGTTAGACAGTAGAACATGGGAGACTTTAAAGAATAAACTGTACTTATTGGCTAAACCAAAAATTCTAAAAAGTTTTATGGTAAGAAGATATGTGAGTCTAGTTTCAGGGAAAATTAGCGGATATTAATTTGGAGTTCCGTAGTTCAAGATATAAATAATTTAGTGACTGTGACTCGAGTAGACAGCTTGAGATGAACATGAATAAATAGTGGAACTATGTGCAATTATGATTGTATTATCTTGAGAGCATATTGTGAAGATTTATAAAAGCCTGTTAATAAATCACTTATTATTTACATACCTACTTACTAAGCTATAATGCTTACCCCCTTCCTTTCCTTTTTCCTATAGTGTCACATATGCTAGCTCGAGTTGGAGGTCGTGGAGATTCTATCACACTAACAAGTTATTGATTGGTATTGTATCAACGATCTTCAAGTATTTTTAAGTCTATGGCATGTATAGGAACTTGATTATGTGTATATGTTATTATGAGTTGGCCTAGAATGTTGGCCTATGCTATTTGATGGTTATTATTGTATAAGGCCATTTAATGTGGCCAATATTTGTTATGTTATAAGTCTATGATGATGCATTTCAAGGATGTGTATGCTTGCATGTGAATCGTTAAGTGTGTGTGTGTGTGATTATGCATGATGAATGTGGTTTGTAAATGGTATGTGGATGTCTTAGTGTGGATGTTTGAATGCTTAATAATACCATGTTGTGTGATGATAAATTTGTATAAATGTATAAGTGTTTTGGGGTGGCAAAGGGCTTGGTAAATAGCCTTACTTGTGGCCACACGGGCAGCCACACGGCCATGTGCCAGGGTGTGTAAAGTCTGCACTTGATTTTCAGAAATTCAGAATGCCACACGGCCTAACACACGGGTGTGTATCTCGGCTGTGTGAAGAACATGGCCTTGGACATGGGCGTGTGCCCCTGTTTTTCAAGAAATTTTCTAATGTTTTCCAAAGTCCTCAGTTTAGTCCCGGACCACTTCCAAAGTATGTATTGGGCCTCGTAGGCCCTATTTTAATTTGGATGAAATTTTATGACTCGGTTTAATATGTTTACAAGTGTATGTGCTCTGGTAATGCCTCGTACCCTATTCCAGCGTCGAATATGGGTAAGGAGTGTTACAATGTCTTGGGTAATTCTTCTCGTGGGTTTTCAACTGTCGGGAGGAGTAAGCTATTACTTTTCCTTTTTGCATCAGAACATAACCTAAACGATTGAGCGAAGGATCACTATACACAATGAATTCCTTTCCAGGTTCTAGCTGTGTCAACGCAAGGGCTTCTGTTAACATGGATTTTAATCGATCAAAACTCTATTAACACTTTTCTAACCATTCAAAAGTAACATTTTTCTGTAAAAGATTTGTCAAAGGCAAAGTAATCATCGAGAAGGTTTTAACAGATCTTCTATAATATCCTGTCAAACCCAGAAACTGCGTAGCTCTGAAACATTTCTTGGCGGGTTGCAATCTAATATTGCAGAAATCTTGCTTAGATCGATGCGGATACCATCCACAGAAATTAAATGGCCAAAAAATCCTATTTCATGGAGCCATAACTCACATTTGTTAAACTTGGCGTATATTCATCTTTCTCGTAATGTTTGCAACACAGTCCGCAAATGTTGAGTGTGTTCAACTTCATTTCTCGAATAAACTAAAACATCATCAATAAACATAACCACAAATTGGTCTAAGTATGGCTGAAACACCTTGTTCATGAGATCCATAAACACTATAAGAGCGTTAGTCAAACCAAAAGGCATCTGATTCTTTGACTCGTATTTGATAATATCCTCACCAGATATTAATTTTTGAAAATACACTGGCACCTTTCAATTGATCAAACAGATCATCAATGTGCGACAACGAATATTTGTTCTTTATGGTGACCTTGTTCAACTGTCGATAATCGATACATAATCTCATTTACCCGACATTCTTTTTAACAAATAAAACTAGTGCACCCCAAACTGTTACACTTGGTCTAATAAATCTACAATCGATCAATCCTTGATATTGAGATATCAATTCTTTCAATTCTGTCGAAGCCATTTTGTATAGAGCAATGGAAATCGGAGCAGTTCCAGGCATTAACTCAATTTTTTTCTTATTCATTTTATTTTGCATTTTTCTTATTATCTTCAAATATTAATTTTTCCTTATTTCTTTTATCATTTTTGTACTTTTTTATTCCACCCCAATTTGTTTTATTAAGCTCCCATCATTTACTGTATACTTTTTTTCCTTTACTATTTTCCATCCTGATCATATATTTCTCGTTTGATTATGTATTTATCATTTTCTTTCCTCCTCATTCTGGGTTTACTTTTTCATCAGCTCCCATAATTTTTTTCCCTTTCTCTCCAACGTGTTTTTTAAGTATCCAATTATATGAAACATCACATTTTTTTTAAAGCTACAAAGAATTGCCAAAGCAAATATTTTTTTATTTAAGTATCGGATTATGCAAAAAAACACATTTATTTTTCTCATGATCTAAATAAATTTTCCTTCCACTAATCGTATTTCTATATACGTAACTAATGGATCAAATATTGCTTAACCCAATAACATTTCATCTATTACAATAATAATAAAACAATTAAAATTATCACATTACAGAGTTGATAATCTAGTTAAATCAGTATTTTGCTTGGTTCCATCAACTTCTGCTTGAATCAGGTCGATCAGAAACCCCACAGTATTCAACTTTGGTTGCTCTTAATGGACAACATTCCATTGGCACTTCCCCCTTGAGAGTTCTCTTGCCCCAAACACTAAAGCAGGTATTCAAGAAAGGGTTTATAAAGCATCTTCTTCTGGTGCTGGGAAAAAAATTGAGTTCCCTTCACAACATAACCAATTTTACCTCATAACCGTGTAACCACTGTCAACAGGAACTCTTGACCCCGTAATCACTGCCACCTAGAAGCCCCATCTCCCTTAGTGTTAAATTGGCATTTTGATAGGGGCTAGAGCAAAAATGACATTATGTTTTATAAGTCGTTTATCTATAAGGGTGATGGTGCACTCCCCACATAACAAATGAAATGTGTGCCACTTCGAACGCCACCATATCGACGTGAACTCAAACAGACCTTAAAAACTAAACAATTTCTCCGGAAAACACCACCATAATAATAAATATCCCCCTTCCTTTAACATAACAACAAAAACCTAAAAAAAAATTAAAACCTTCACCTGTTAAATTGGCATTGGGGTTATATATAGATGGTGATACCGCTAGACAAACAGGTGGTACCCAAAAAACACTGATTTTGGTGCCTCCATATGAAGAGGCGGCACCAAAAATTAACGAAAAATTGCTGGTGCCGCCACATTTAGAGTTGGTACCAATGGAAATGATAAGGATGAGGTGCGAAAACAAGATTGTAAATTTGTTCAAGTCGTGGATTTAACTTAAGGCTCTAGACGTTCAAAAAGAAACTTGGATTTTGAAACAACTTGAAACGCAAAAGAATCCAAGTCAGATAAAAAAATTAAATAAAACAATTAAAATAAATAACTAAGGTAAATAAAATAGAACAATAAATCAAAGGTTAGAACAATAAAGAAGAAAATAAAGAAGATAGATGAAAGTATGGAACGTGGCGTGTAAAAGTCCTAAGGAGCCTTGGAAATAAGAAGAATCCACAACCCCCTTCAAACGGCTCTAATTTCCCCTCCAAGAAAGAAAGCTTGGTAAGATTAAGTTTGAAGATGATCCTCACAATCTGAAAAGATTGTTAAAGCTCTTCTTAAAGAAAATTCAAGAAAAAATCTTGAAAAGAAAAACTCAGAGAATTTATTAACTCAAAAGAGAAGTTGTTGAATAATAATCAATCGAGTTTTTTTGTGTACAATGTAAATGCCTTTATATAGGCTAGCTAAATAAATCTAAATAAAACTTTTAAATATACTAGAACTCTAATTAACCTAAACAAGAAGTAGTTTTAAACTAAACTTTCTTGTTGATATAAAACTCCTAAATAACTTAAAATACTTAATAATTATAAAAAATCTGGAATAAAAAATAAAAAATAACAAGAGTAGATACATATAATATTAGGCTCGTATATAATAAAAATTAAGCCTAAAATTTGAACCCAATATGATTTAAACTCGAATTAAAAGCTTGAAACTCGTAATTTCCGTAATAATCCCGTCCAGAAATTCTACTCGTGCAGTCTTCACTAAAACGATCATAACTTGAGTTCTCGAACTTAAAATGTAACACCCTTAACCCACCTCCGTCATCGGATTAGGGTCATGGGTTACTAACCAATCAAAACATTTAATTACAATATAAGCAAAGGTGCAAACTGACCAGTAACATCATATTATTCAGGGAGCAGTACATGTTAATTTAATATTTCCATATAATTATCTTGAACAACTGAGTGATGAGATATGCTATGCAATGCTAAACTTGGTCTTCCACTATCTACACTCTTATCACTATTTATCCTCTCTTGAAAGCTAGAAGTTGGATACAAAACTAAACTATTCCAATTATTAGCATCAAAGTATTGAACTATATTTCGACTACTACCTTCGTTGATATTAGTAGAATGACCTACTTCATTAGGTTTGCTTTTTCATTTCTAAATCAAAGTAAAAATACTCTTACAGTCCTTAATACGAGTTTACGGAACCCCAAAAATAATCAAAAAATAAACAGGGACTAATTTGAAATAATTTAGAAGGGTTTGGGGAAATTTTTAAAAAATTTAGAATCAAGGGTCACACGGTCGTTCGATATGCCCTAGGTCATGTGGCTTTCGAAGTTAGGACACACGGCCGTGTCCCAGCCCGTGTCTCTACCCGTGTAACTCACTGACTTGAGACACACGACCGTGTCCCAGCCCGTGTAACTCACTGACTTGGGTCACACGGTCATTTGATATGCCCTAGGTCATGTGACTTTCGAATTTAGGACACACGGCCGTGTCCCAGCCCGTGTCTCTACCCATGTAACTCACTGACTTGAGACACACGACCGTGTCCCAGCCCGTGTAACTTACTGACTTGGGTCACACGGTCGTGTTGCAAGCTGTGTGCCAGACAGTGTGAAATTTGCACTTAAATTAACAAGACACACGGTCATGTGGCTACACACGGCCGTGTGACAGACCGTGTCTCAATCCGTGTGTGCCTAAATGTACCTTAAAACTCAAGTTTACCAAATCATGCTTACTTGGACACTAAGTAACTCAATTACCAGCCAATTAACCTATTCAAAACACAATTAAACATTCTTCGAACGTTCCTAAACATCCATATTAAGTGTCTAACCAATGTACCCTCATTAGTACCACATTTTATATTTGCAAACACATTAATAAAGCATCCATCATCCAAACTCTCACTCATACTAATTTGCCATAATTGAACTAATTTTTTAGCTATTTAGGCTACCAAACTTAAAACTAAAACACTTGCAAAACATTAGCTTGACTATCATACCAAAACATAGATTTAACCACAACCATATGAACACATAAATACCATTACACATGGAACTCAAAATAACATCACATTAACAAAACAACATCAACAAAAGACCTCTTATGTACATGCCATTACAAAATAAAACATCACCACACTTGAGTCCGGGATTGTTATTGGATGTTGAGTCGACAGTAAGCTGAAAAGTACCTAACCTGCATATGGAAAACAAACCGTACGCTGAGTATAACTTAGTGGTATTTCTATAATCCAAACAATTAAAACTTGATGTAAATAATTAAAATGTAAGATGCAATTAAGAAATGATATATAGAATATCAAGTTCATCATGCTAATTTATTCATTCTTGTTCACATCCAACAAATATTGCACATTTTAATATATGGAAATAGCATTTCATAAGGCATCTAATAAACCATCTCATACAAAGGCATTATTCATTTCCATTTCCAATCCATGAGTTCATTACTCATAATTCATCAATATTCACAACAAAATCCACCATTTCATATTTCATTTCACATCTCATTTCCATTTCTCATCCTTTGCCATTTCAAATATCAAACACGTCGATTTTTATCATTTATTTTCTCCTATTAACACAACTCGGACTCAGACGGATAGAGGGATCCAACCGACACACCAGTTTTGTAACAGCTCGATTTCAGTGGTGTCGGAAACAGTGGTTCGAGGCCACCAAATCTGGCGAGTAAGCTCGTAAATATTATTACTTAATATGTACGAGTAAAATAGGGTTTTAAAAAGGTTTTTGAATTGGTAATTATGTTTTTATAATGATCTATTAGGTTCGAGTGGTAAAACCCTTAGTCAAGTGATTTTAGAAAATGAGGTATCGAGACCTCGTTTCTATAAACTGAGCCATAGATATTTTTATAAATATTTACGGAGTGTCATTAAGGAAGTTTTAAAGTTTTGTTGAAAATTTTTAACGTTTCGATAGTTAATTAATTAAAAAGAACTAAATTGAAAAAGGCGTAAAACTTGTTAATTATAATAATTAAGTGATTAAATGGCTTGATTAATAAATAAAGAAGGACCTAAGTAGTAAATAAACCTAAACAAATAGGGTGAGGCGGCATAATAAAAAAATAATAATAAAATAAAGCCATTTAATGGCAAAATCGTAAATAAATTGAAATTAAAAACAAACAAATTGGATTTTAAGGTTTCTAGGCATTTCTTCTTCAAATTTTCAGTTCAAAAATAGACAGAGGAGATAGATTAGGTTGGTTCTTCAATTTTTGCTTCATGTGAGTTCAATTCTTACCGGTTTCTTGTAATTTTTATGTTTTTGATATTGTTACAATTAGGTCCAACTAAATCTTTCCTTAGTTTTTTATTTTATTAAAAAATTTGGAAGTTACCATTGATGAATATTAGATGTTTTTGATGAATAACATGGATTTAGAGCTTTGATAGTGTTGTATGATGATTTTATAAAGTGATTTTGTTAAATATTGATTTTAGGATTAAATTGTGAAAAGGTTAAAATATTAGGGTTTGATAGTGAATTTTTGGGTTATTAGGGGCTGTATAATGGCTTAGAATATTTGAATAAATTATTGATTGAGGAAAATGAGTTAATTTGATAGATTAACTAATTAAAGGATTAAATTGTAAAAATTGTAAAAGTTAGGGTAATTGTGTAAATTTAAAAAATAAAAGGGTATTAATTGTAAAGTGAATTGGAAATGAAATATATGTTAATAAGTGAGTAATTTTATATTCTAGATCAAGATCCCGTAGATATTCGTGAAAAGGGAAAAATAGCAGAATAGTCCTTGAACTTCTACAATTACTACAATTCAATCCAAGTAAGTTCGGAGGGTTAAAATTTTATATTTGTATAAATTTGATGAACGATATTATGCATTTATTTTATTGTTTGAAATGAGTTATTGTTGAAATTATAATATTAACTTGGATAGTCGATTTGAATGGAACGCGGGATTTGAGTACATTCGTATTTTGGTATATGATGGTATTGGAAGGAGATAACGACATTTTTTCCCAAGTAAATCGGGGTTCAGCATTTGTTGCAAACTCTCTTGTTTTTTGTTCAGCTCTTACGAGCTTCTGTTCAGTTCTTCTGAGCTTCTATTTAGCTCTTATAAGCTTCTGTTTAGCTCTTACGAGCTTCTGTTCAGCTCTTATGAGCTTCTGTTCAGCTTTCGAGCTTCTGTTGGCGTATTGGGGAGGACCAGCTCTTATGAGCTTTTGTTGACGATGTACTCTTATCCGTAAGTCGTTCTTCAAATGGAAAATTTCGGTAAAGTGATTTATTTAATGAATTTGAAAGACATGTTATGTATTTTTGTATTGATTTGAATACGGAGCTATTTATCAATTGAAGTTGTGAATGACAGGGAGTTGACATGAATGATTTTATTTATTTGATTTGTTGTAGTAGGTTCGGTAAGATTTATGTTTAACCCGTCGAACTTACTAAGCTTCATTAAGCTTATATGTGTTGTTTAATATCTTTGTAGATTTTCAGAAAGTTGGACGATCGGATCAGTACTCAAGTCACACTATCCAGCTTATCTCGGTAGTTTTTGAAACGTTAAATATGGTTTATATGGCATGTATAGGCTTTTGTTCGATTTTGGTCAAAATTTAGCTTATGTAAATATTATGAATAATTTTTTGTTTATATAACCAACATACATATGGGTATGAAATTAAGGTATGATTGTGATGTTAGTATAAGTGATATATGTATGTATATAATTGAGTTAAAGTGAACTTTGGTAACTTGGTTAGGTAAATTAATTAGGTAAGTTTGGATATTTGGTGGACAGATTTTTAAGTTATCATTTGAGATACCTAAGAGTATATTGATTGTATGTAGTCATAATACATGTTTAAGACTTGATTTTAGCTTGTGTTGAATGCTTTGTTATGGCTTGTTGATGTGTAAATTGTTGAGGTGGGTGTCAATTTGGGTGAGAAATGTGGCTTAGAAAATGGCCTATTTTCATCCACACGGGTAGAGATACGGGCGTGTGTCTCAGCCGTGTGTGACCCTGGCCGTGTGTCCCCTGTATCTTTTAAGAATGCAAGTCAGTATGCTCACACGGCCTGGCACACGGGCGTGTGACTTGGCCATGTAACCCAAGTCAGAGAGTTACACGGGTACGGACAAGGGCTGGACACGATCGTGTGTCCCTATTTCGAATGTCCACAAGGCCTGAGACACGGGCGTGTCTCCTGACCGTGTGAGTCACACGGCCGTGTGACCCCTGTAGTGTTGAAAATTTTAAACAATTCTGAAAAATTCTTCGAGTTTCTGATTTAGTCCCGACTTATTTCTAATATGTATTTCGGGTTTTGAGGACTCATTTAAAGGATAATATATATGATTTTGATTGGTTTTATTATGACTATTGATATGTAATGAAATGTTTGAAATTTCTGTCTGATTGATCCGTAAACCCCTGTAATGCTCTATAACCTTGTTCCGGCGACGGATATGGGTTAGAGGTGTTACAAGTTTGGCACCCAATGCCTCATCAGATAAATCCAATGCAAGTAATTGCACTCAGCGCTATAATAAGTTGACACCCAGTGTCTCATCGGTTAAACCAAAGCAAATTGGCACCCAATGCCTCATCGACTGGAAGTCGAAGTAATCTGTAACATCCCTATACCATGTTCTACTCAAGGAACCTGATATAGGAATATTACATTTGGTGCCAAAGTAATTCTTGGCTAATCACTAATATATTAGAACATAAAAATGGACAAATAATAAATTTAAATAATTTATAATTTAGTCCTTAATACTACTTGGAACATACTTGATTTTCCTAAGTACATGCCATTCTATTCAAAATTTTAAAATGTACCCTATTGTTGTTTGAAGATGTGATGAGATGAAAGCTCGTAATCTCAAATACAATTCTTTAAAATTTTTGTACCTAATCTACGCACGGAAACAAACCGTACGTTGAGTATACACCCAGTGGTATTTGGAAACACGAAAATTTACGTGTTTTTACATGCCCTTTTTAACTTAAAATCATGCTATTTCGGTTAAATTCTTGTCGAAAAATAATTAAATATTATAAAATAATTAAATTGTGTTAAAAATATGAACATGATTAATTTTAATTAATTTTAAAGTTAATTTTGATTAATTTTGACTATTTTCGACAGATTCGCACAAAGAACGAAAATTGGCTCGGCAGACACTGTGTAACAGCCCGATTTAGGGCTTGTCGAAACAGTGATCTCAGAATCACTAATTAGAGGTTAGAGAAAATTATTTTCATGATATTTTATGTGTTATAACATGTTTATAAGGATGCATGAAAATTTTGGTGCCTTAATTTTAGCGATTTCTAGCTAAATTGTGAAAAAGGACTAAATCGCATAAAGTGCGAAAGTTCTATTTTAATTGCTAGAGGTACCAAAAAGCTATGGTTTATAAATTGGAGGTCCCAAATGTGCAATTAGGCCATGGGAATTAGCTTGGCCGATCAAAGAAGACAAAGGGGACAAGGGCATTAAATGTTGTCATGTTAGGTAATTAAAAAGAAATAAAATAGATGAAATAAGCAAAAAGCTATCATATTTTTATTTCTTCTCTTATTCAACCGAAAATATCAGCCATGGGAGGGGTTTGAAAGCTTCAAATTTCAGCAAGCTTTGCTCCATTCAAGTAAGTGATTTTGATGCTTATTTTTTATGAAAATTGCATTTTTGGAGTCCCCAAAGCTTAAGCTAGCTAATGGGAGGACTAGTTTGCAATATGGTTGAAAGTCTAGGGACTTACCATGATAGAGTTTATGTTGTTTGATGAGTTTTTATGGAAGAAAATGAATGATAGGATGATGAGAAACAACTTTTGTGAAAGGTGTTGTCATGAAAACACCTAATTAGGACTAAAATGCAAAAGTTGTAATTTGTTCATTAAGGCATGAAATAGATGGAATTGTGGATAGTTGTAAGAGGATTAAATTTTCATCTAGGCTTGCTTAATAATAAATTGAGATGAAAATTTATTTACGAGCCTAGGGACAAAATCGTAATTTTGCCAAAGTGTAGGGGCAAAATAGTCATTTTTGCCTAAAGTGTATATTATGGTGTAATATGATTTATAAATGATTAAATCAGTAAATTTCATTGTTCTAGATCAAAGAAAACGAGTTTCGGACCTAGAACGGATGAAAAGAGAAATGTGGGTAAAAAGGTCCCTTTTGGCCCTTTCGACATCGAGGTAAGTTCATGTGCAAATGTTGCAATTACGTATGAGTTAGTTTAATGTTCCAATGTTGTATGGAATGTATATTTACTCTATGAATGTATGAAATATCTTTGATGAGAGGTCAAAAGAATTGAATCTAAGAGTAATGGGAAATGTATGTAGAGTGATATGATGATAGTTAAGGCCTCGTGTAAGACCATATTGGAATATGGCCTCGATGTAAGAATTCGTATAAGACCATGTCAGGGACATGGCATCGACATGTTAATACAAGTAAGGCCCTATTGGGGTATAAATTCTATGTGACATTATGAGTATGAGACTCAAGAGAGTTATTTAATAACTTGAGTGATTCAACGTATATGTTGAAAGAAAGAAAATATGTGGTTGTACCACGAAAAGCACAAGTGTGTGTTAGAATTGAATTGATATGGATTCAGTATATGATGAACCCTTAGTGGGTTATGTGTATTTAATACACCTTAGTTGCATGAGATAGATTTATTAATGTATTGTGTGAATGCAAACGAGTATCATAGAAAGTTAAGTAAGAATAGAAGCGTGCGAGAATGTTCTCGGATGAATATTTGAAATAGAGATATACATGTGGATTACTATCCATGAATGTAAAATGAAAGGTGGGCTAAGTGCGAAACCACCGTAAGTATAAACGATTGGTGTGCTAAGTGCGAAATCACCATAAGTATAAATAATTGGTGGGCTGTGTGCAATGCCACCCTATTAGAGATTCAATGGTGGGTTAAGTGCGAAACCACCGAGATATTAGTAGCATGAGCGGCTTATTGAAAATGCTTGATGTGTTGTTTTATATGATCATGTGGTGATCAGTGCAGGAATGTATGCTAATTGAACGAGCAATTGGCTTGTGACATGGTAAGAATGTGGTAAGAGATTGAATGAGTAAGTTTCAAGAATATTTGAGCAAGTAACCATGAGTTTATGAGAGACACTCTTCATGATACTTTGTAATTATGTATATTCAATGAATATCAATATTTGAAACATTATGTAGATGAGCTTACTAAGCATTATTGCTTACTCCTTTACTTTTCTCATCCCTTATAGGTTATTTTAACTAGCTCGGGTTGGAGGCCGCCGGAGATGTTTTCACACTATCGAGCAGACCCTTGGTATGAGGTATCAAATCCTTATGAGTCATGGCATGTATAGGGATTCTTTTAAAGTTGATTAAGTTCTAACCGATGTAGCCAAATTGTATTGGCCTAAGAGAATCTAGAGTTGGTTGTGTATGACCATAGATGATGGCTTAAGTTGGTTGTATTTGTATTGGGAGTAGTTCTCCCTAGTGTATGGGATAAAGACTTTATCTCTTTAATGATTAAATGTGTTAATTCATGTGTTTTAATGGATGATTTGAGAATGTTTTGAAGTAGTATATGAATGTATGCAAACGGGAGTGGTAAAAGGCTTGGTAAGATAGTCTCTAGGTGCCCACACGGATAGACACACGGGCGTGTGTCTAGGCCGTGTGTCTCCTGCACCTTAGTATCTTAAGTCAGATTAGACCACGGGCTGGTCACACGGCCATTTGTTCAGGCCGTGTGATACACACGGTTGGCACATGGGCGTGTGCCAAGGCCGTGTGAAGTCTGCACTTGACACTTAGAAATTCAATTGTCACACGTACCGTCGCGACACGCGCGTGTGTGCACTGCCGTGGATAAGTTAGAATGCCAAAGTTTGGCACATGGGCCAAGGCCACGGGCATGTCCAGGTCGTGTGGATTTTTCCAGTATCCTCCACGGGTGAAAGACACGGGCATGTTTTAGGGGTGCACGGGCGTGTCCCAAGTCACACGGACGTGTGACCCCTGCTTTCGAGAGAAAGTTTCGGATGAGTTTCAAAAGTTTGGGACGTAAGTCCGAGGCCTCAGAGGCCCATGAAATGTCCGATTTGACTAAGAAAGAGAAGTTTTTAATTCGAACGAAATTTTATAGCCCGTAAGTACATGTTTAAGAAAGTTCAAGCATAGTAATGTCTCGTATCTGGTCTTAGCCTCGGACTCGGGAATGGGGTGTTACACACTGCTCGAAGAATAAACCCGAGAAGCAATTTGAAGTATCGATGCAAATTTATTTCAAGCCCAAGATGGTCCGATTATGAATATTAAATCATAATATAATGACTTTTAATGACTTCGATACTGTTAAATCCCCGGATGTAGTTGAAGACTGTTCTGCTATTTCCAAGATGGAATCACTGGCTTCTACAGAGCTGGAGCTCAATTCTATAAATGATCCGTTAGAATGTATTACGCTAGCGTGATTCGCCAAGTGATGATGAAGACGAGGAATGTTTGGCTTTGTTAGAAGCTAAAACGAAGGGATTCACCCGGGGAAGTTCCACTTTGGAATCATTAGAGGTATTATCTCGAGTACACGCAACCAAAAGTGTTGATTGAAGAGCAGTCAAATTGGAATCAAGAATTTGCCTCCTCATTTGAAATATGATTGTTTGGGTTTATCTCCATTTTTACCTATCATGATTTGATTGAGTTCACCAAGAATCAAGAAGAAGAGTCATTTGTTGTTTTGGAAAAGCACAAGAAGGGTGTCGGATGGATTATTGCGAGATATTCGAGTCCCGGCCCGAGGATTTGTAGGAATTACTGGGGAGTTAAACAAGGCCACCCGGGAAAGATCATTACAGGTTTTCTTTCCCTAATAAGATGTTGGACAGATTTGATGGGAAAGAATATGATTACTTCCTAGATGGTTATGGTTGGTATGACAAATGGCCATTTGACCCCGCCATAGCCAATGACGGTCCTGAATAAAATGGAGGGAGTTCTATTCACTTTCTCTATCGTTATTTTATATTTTTAGTTTTTTTTCTCATTTGAATAAAATGGTAGACTTAGATAAAATTTTCTTTGCTTCATTACATTAATTAAAACTCTGTCTAGGAGATTGGGACTTAAGCGGGACCATTTGTGACCCCTCCAGTCTTTCCTGGGAGTTTAATTTAATGTAATTTTTTGAAAAATATTCTTCTTAGTAGGCCGAAGAATTTAAGTATTTGTTTTGTTAAATAAAGGGTCAACTTTTAAGCCAAACACTAATTTCAATTTACTTTCAGTACAGGAGCTTAGGATCCAAAAAGGAGCTGCCATTGGGCTTAAGACACTGCTAAAAAGGGAAATATTGAACCCTTTTCCGCACAAACCTATAGCCCTTACCTTGCTCCACCGCCACTCCCAAGTAGCCGAATAGTGCATCTCACTTAACCCCTTAATGTTGTAGCCCTTAACTCCCTGAATCACCACGCGAAACACCTTTATTCGAAGTCACCAACTACCGCACCTAAACTATCCTTAAAATTGCCACCCTCTTCAACTCTAAACCTTACCATCGGCTACTCAACCACCTGCCCGAAACTGAAACCACCCTTAACAGATTTCCTAAGTTCGACACTGAGAGTCCCTTTATCTAGCACCATTCTACGAAGTGAATAGTTTGGTATAATGGCTATGCTGCAACACATGGACCCTCAAAAATACGGGATGACTCAATCAGATATGCATTTAAAATATATATTTCATAACCCATTTATTTTTGTGCTTGAGTTTCCAGATTTCATATTTGAATCATGGAGTTCAGTATCGAAGAGGGAGCAAAGCGATTCATGCAAAGGCAATAATGATGGAGCAAAAGATGAGTCGAATTCGGAAGGATCGGCAAACAAATAAAAAAGGGAGGACCTCAACTTTATTTTATTGTTATTCTTAAGTTATTTTAGGATTAGGTTAATTAGGAATTTTTATTTGTGCACAATAAAACAAGAGATAGGAATCATGAATAAAATCTGAACAAGTCACAAAGGCTAAAGTGTGGCAATAGGTATATACACGTCTAGGATTGGATTTAGAGAGAGCTTGGTACTTAAGCAGTCAATTTGACTCACCTCCTCTTTCCTAAAATCATACCTGGTGTATAGTATCTATTCACTTTAAACAATGAGGACATTGTTCACTTTAAGTAGGGGGACCGAAAATTTGAATTAATTCCGCTCAGAATAAAATTTTCTTTTAATTATGATTAGGATATATTTTGTTCAATAATTTGAAATTTTGTTAAGTATGCTAAACTTCAGTATTAATAAAGTTCTATTATTTCAATAAGTTATTATGTTAGCTTAATAATGATATGAATGTATTTTTAATAAAGCATGCAAATTGTACCATAAAATTTTTAGTTCCTACAAAAATTAGCGGGCATGAAAGTTTAAGTCTTTAGAATTGACTTAGTAATTCCTTGAGGCGAAATCCTAGGAAGCGTGGAATATTGAAAATGATTTAGGCAATTATTGTTTGGATCGTTTGAGCCTTTCAAGCCGACCATGACAAAATTATCCTTTGAAACCCAACTTTGAGACTTAATGGCCTAGTTTTATTTGGACCTTTGCAATAATTAGCCATCACTTCTCTTAATTATCTTAAAAATGTCCCAAACACTAGACTCAGTACTATTCAGAGTATTCTTTGAAAATAAGTTTGGGAGAGTTGAAAAGAAGTATCAATTGCTCGAAAATTGTAGTACATGAAGCGAGTGCTCGAAATTGAATTTTTTTAAAAAAAAACATGCACTCGAAATAAAATAGATGTACGAAAGAGCATAAGTTGGTGTATCAAGGGTAAAAATTCTGAAGGTTCGATTTTATGCTGAGTCTAGGGTTTTAAAACCTAAAATTATCTATCTTTTACCTACCCTAAGCCCACCACGTTACAACCCCAGTTAAAGACCTATTGATTCAAAGTTCCAATGTTACCTACATTAGTGGAGAGAAATTGCTCTGTTCAACATATGAAGACATCAGTTAAGCTTAATGATTGCAGTTTAATTTTGAATAAGGGATTAAAATCAAAATGGTAGGGATTAACATGTCTTTTTTAAGAAACATTTAGTCTAATTTTGCTATTATAGTAATTGTTGAGATTAATTTGAACGACATATATACTTGAGTAGCATAATTATCAAATTTCTTGTTTTTGAGCATAAGTATATTGATTTCATGATTTTGGGAAGAATGTTGTTCTGAAGGAGTTTTTCAAAAGTGTTTCCGAGAAAATTCTTATCAAATTTGTGCATTACTTGGGACGAGCAATGAATTAAGTTTGGGGGTGTGGAAACACGAAAATTTACATGTTTTTACATGCCCTTTTTAACTTAAAATCATGCTATTTCGGTTAAATTCTTGTCGAAAAATAATTAAATATTATAAAATAATTAAATTGTGTTAAAAATATGAACATGATGAATTTTAATTAATTTTATAGTTAATTTTGATTAATTTTGACTATTTTAAATGATTCGCACAAAGAGCGAAAATTGGCTCGGCAGACACTGCTCGAAGAATAAACCCGAGAAGCAATTTGAAGTATCGAGGCAAATTTATTTCCAGCCCAAGACGGTCCGATTATGAATATTAAATCATAATATAATTAATTTTAATTTATTCCCAATTTAATTTGGGCTAAATAAATTATTATTAATTAATTATGGAAAAAAGGGTCCAGTTAAACCGCACTGGTTGAACCAAATTTAGTGAACCGAACCAGCCACCAATTGGGCTGCCTAGAACCGTCCATATGCTGACCCAAATCAGCTTATTAGCTGATTAATTGAGCTTGCAAAGAGGCCCTTGAAGACTTGTCAAAGTTGCATTCAACCCCCTCCACAATTAGTGGCTTTGTAGATTTGCCCCAAGCCATATTTAGCAAAGTTGAAGCCATCAACTTTGCCACATAGGTGGCCGGCCAAGGGGTGGCTCTTTGGCTGCTATTTTTAGCAAATTTCAGCTGCCACATTCAGCTATAAAAATCCCCCTTGGCTGATCATTCAAAGCATCCCTCATCTCTGTAACACCCCTTACCCACATCCGACACCGAAACAGAGTACGAGGCATTACCAGACTATAACATACACATTCATGCAATACCACGTCTAGATTTCATATTTCACCCTCATAAGACTTGTTATTTTGATGACCACTTTTACCATTATAATATGGTTACCAACTTATCCATCAAGCACTATGTCATATTACTAACCATGCATGGCAAACAAACATAATCACATTATAAACATTAAGATATGACATGAATAACTCTGCACAAGCCATAATCAATATAAGCCACATCTCATGGCCATATGCATATAACTTAATATAAGCCTACACATTTGGCCAAAGCAAAATAATGCATGTCAATCAACTAAATCCCTATACATGCCACTCACTTGAAATTTCTAATATATGCTTCATTATACCAAAGGTAGCGACTTGATAGTGTGATGTTTGCCTCCGACGATCTCCAACCCCGAGCTAACCTGAAAACACTAAAGGAAAGGAAGGAAGGAGGAGTAAGCTTTATAGCTTAGTAAGACCGTATGAAAATATAAAAAAAAACAATTTATCCCCTTGTTTCTCATGGTAATACAACCCAATTTGCATTTTTACTCATATTCCAGTCAAGCTGTTTTCTCAAGTCACAGTCACTAAATTATTTATATCTGGAGCTACGGAACTCCAAATTAAGTTCCGCTAATTTTCCTTGAAACTAGACTCATATATCTTCTTACCATAAAATTTTAAGAATTTTTGGTTTGGCTAATTAGTACAGTTTATTCATTAAATTCTCCCCTGTTACACTATCCAACGGTTCTGGCCTCTCTTCACTAAAAATCAATTATCTCATTGTACAGTTTTTATATGCCATTCCCACTTGTTTTAATGAAAATAGACTCATTTAATATTTCAAGAATATAAATTATATCTCATAATTATTTTTGTACAATTTTTAATGATTTTCCAAAGTTTAAACTGGGGATTCCGAAACTCATTCCGACATTGTCTCACTAAAATTCAAATATTTCAGAATATAAAATTCATCTTCTTACACTGTTTCTTTCATATGAAAATAGACACAATAAGATTTAATTATATATCTTATTCACTTTCTAATTCCATTTCTCCTATTTTTGGTGACTTTTCAAATTCACATAACTGTTGCTGTCTAAACTGTTTTAATGCTAATTTCACTCTTTCATGTTTTCTTTGCATTCACTTCTATTTAAACATACATAACACCAAAGACTAAAGCTTATAATTAGCATAACAATGATTTCATGAGTATCACTAACATTTTATGTTTTCACAAATATCCAAAGCATCATAAAAAATATATACTAAACATCTTATCTCTCAATTTGATATGGCTCAAAAGCCTAATACATGATTCTCAACCAAATGCATATATCATCAACATAATTACTTATTCCTAAGATTCACTTAAGGTCACTTTTATAATGATAATAACTCATAATATCATAAGACCAACACTTATAAAATTTACGTACATACCCTGTACCATTTGTACATATAATTTCATGCTTACATGCATACCGCACATTACTTATATATACAATTACATGCTTTCTCATCTTATGTATCATCAATTTACCCGTTGAACCATTTGGAATACTAAAGGATACACAGAAATCTTGCACATAAGTGCCACACTGATATGTAGCCGAAGCTACCACTGAAATGTAGCTGAAGCTACCACTGAAATGTAGCCGAAGCTACCACTGATATATAGTCGAAACTACCACTGAAATGTAGCTGAAGCTACCACTGATATGTAGCCGAAGCTACCACTGATATGTAGCCAAAACTACCACTAATATGTAACCGAAGCTACCACTAAAATGTAGCCGAAGCTACCACTGATATGTAGCCGAAGCTACCACTTATCACTAAAGTATTCCTAAGGTTCAACTGGGATTTCACTTATTTGTTCAGTATCACTTATACATACAATTACATTTCTCAAATCAATACACATTTCACATACTAATTTTTGCAACTATCAAATATTCGTAATGACAATCATAATATCACATGTATAACAATTTAACAATACATAAATTTATTTAAGCATAATAGTGCATTATTTACACATAAATGTTATTTACGCTTGACATCACTTTCTCATATACAATATCATCAACATAAACTTTAATACAATCATGGCAAGATAGATTCTCAAGTATAATAACAATGACATCAATATCATGCTCATTTAATCACACGGACTTACCTCAAATGCCGAAACGACTAATTTTCCCAACTTAGCCCACAACTTCTTTCTTCCCCGATCTTAGTCCAAATTTCATGTTTTCTTGATCTAACATGTCAAATTAACACTCATTTAATACATTTTATCAACACACTAATCAATTCAATTCACATATCAAATTTTGGCAAATTTATAATTTTGCCCCCTAACTTTTCAAAAAATACACTTTTACCCCTAAACTCGTAAAATAATTTTTATTCAATTTTCTTATGTTTCATTACATGCTGAACATTTTTCTCTTCTATGGAAACATCAAATTCTTGCTCTAACATGCACTTATGTACATTAGGTATTTTTGCCAATTATGTCGTTTTACTCGTTTTCACTTAAAATCGCTTAGTAAAAGTTGTTTAACATAATTCTAAGCTTCATATTATGCCATAAAACATCAAAATAAACACATTTCACATATGGGTATTTTTCCAAATATGAACCCTAGGTTAAATTATTGCTAGAATAAGCTAAATCAAGTTACCGGGACTCCAAAAATGTAAAGAACATGAAAAACGGGGCTAAAATGGACTTACCATGAAGCTTGGAAAGCTTGAAAACCCTATCCATGGCTTCCCCCATGTTAAATTCGGCCTAAGCTTGAAGATGGACAAATTTGGCATTTAAATTTTGTTTTTAATTCATTTAATTCACTAAATTACCAAAATGCCCCTAAAAAAATCTTTTGAAACATACCCATCCATGTCCATTTTTGTCCACCAACTTAAAAAATGGTCTAATTATCATTTAAGGACCTTCAATTTAAAATTTCATAACAATTGGACACCTCTAACATGTAGAACTCAACTTTTGCACTTTTTACAATTTAGTCCTTTTGACTAAATTGAGTGCTCAAACGTCGAAATTTTTGATCGAAATTTTTATGGAATCTTTCCGTAAAATTGTAAACCATAAAAATATAATAAAAATAGAATTTTCCTCATCGGATTTGTGGTCCCGAAACCACTGTTTCGACTAGACCCAAATTTGGGCTGTTAAAATCTCTCATTCACATCTCTTCTCTCACAACTTTTATCTCCTCTCTCAATTCTTCTTTCATTTTCCTATTTCCTTCCTCTTGTGCCGATTTCTCCCCTTGGGAAAGGGGTCTTCTTCAGCCATCATTGAGCAGCAACTAGTGTAACACCCCAAACCCGGCCCATGCGTTTCGACCAGATCTGGTATGCTACTAGTTGTACATTAAAAACTTTTGTCTTGTTGGTTTTGGAAGTCGTAAATTAAATGGACATTATTTAAGTAAATAAGCGGCATTTTAAAAATAAAACCTTGTATTAAGTATAATTAAACCTTTGACATAATCTCATAAGTTGCAGAACATTAAAACTACTTAGTTGGATAAAACTATGGGGCCTTATTACATTGATAATTCCAAAGTAAAAATAAAATAATACTTAAAGAAATCCAAAAAAATAATTTATAGAAACAAAGCTTGATGGCCCTCGAGTCCGTCTCGGCTCCCATGTCCACGATCTACCGCTCATCCGGAAGAGTAGAGAAAGGAAAGCGTGAGTCACCAAGACTCGGTGTATAAATCTCAAAACACACAACGACTGAGCCCACAAACACATTATGGGCCCCGGCCCGTGCATAAAGGTATCAATCATAATCACATGATAAACAATAAATAATGAAAAACCCAACCCATCCTAGGTTTCCATCCTCTACACACCATCCGTACCAACCATCACACCTTGGGGATTTCTATAATCAACCCTCCATCCGCTACACACCAAAAACGACACCGTGCATCGCCTATTCCTATTAATTAGGAATCATTTAACGTGGCATCGCCACCGATCACTATGTGACCTTTCATTTAAATTATGTGGGATTTCTACCACCGATCACCAAGTGACCTATCATGCACTTCCCCTTCAATATGATCATTCCCACCCCATGCATACATACATAAAGAAAACATCATCTGGACTTATATACTTTTCGATACACATAGGGAGTTCTATGTTTACGCACTGCATCTTTGTCTAACCTTTTAGGGTTCCATTCGATTGTCTACACAACCTCATTCCGGCTTTTTAGCCCATAACATATATAAATAAACATACATACAGTTTATTAGTAGTGTGTTAGAGATCTACACACACGATTAATGTCGATACCCTTGCTACAACTTTGCTCAAAAGTCTAAAAGATGCGAAACTAGGGGCTCTCCTATATTCGGCCATGGTTAGTGTTCTACCCAATTTTATATATTTGAATAACAAATCTTCTTACCTTATAATCCCGAAATTGGAGACTTATGATTTTCGGCTTTTAGATCTAGTCGACTAAGCTTCCTTCAAATCCCGAATTGTCGCCCATCATAAAACCATTAAACTATTAGCTTTTGGCTTTTGCCTTTCAAAACCAGGGAATAGATCATGAGAACTAATCAAAAATCAACACTTACCTTAGCATAGGAGATTGGCTAGCACTAGAGAGAGGATTCGGCAATGCCCATGGAAGATTTAAATCTGGAAGTATAGAACTAATTCTCAAATAGGATGAATAGAAGAAAAGACTATGGATGCTTTGCTTCCTAGAGAAATCGGCACAAGAAGGAAAAAGTGGAGAAGAGTTTCGGCTTTTAAAGAAATTGGAGAAAAGAAATTGGAGAGGGAGAGGCTAGGGAATTTCGGCACAATGGGAGAGAAATTTAGGGTTTTCAGTGTCAGAATCAAGGAGCTAGCCCCTATTTATAGATATTTTGGCACCTACTGCTAAAAACCGAAAACGCCCTTAAAATTCAAGCTAAAAGAGAGGAGAAATTCGGCACCCTCCTTGCCATGCAAGAGCCAGAATTTACACTCCTCTAGGTGGTGGATTTTCGCCAACACTTCCCTTGAAGATAAGCTCCTAACTTTTCTCCTTTTTATCTATGATATTATCACTTAAAAATCCACATAAATTCTCCTATTTTATAGCCTTGTAGCCGTCCACCTCTACTAATCCCTAATGCCAAATTTAACTCACTTAAATTAAAATATTTGGGCCTCATTAAACTTAATACTTGGGCCCCTAATTCCTTGTGTGTGGCGTCGCCCTCTCTTCATTTAAAGTGCCGAATTTGGCCTAAAACATGGGCTCCTTGCGACCCAAAACTTATTCCTTTTAACTGTTAATGATGCCACTTTAATCTGGGCCTTTTGCCTAATTCTAAGCCCAAATTTAGACCCTATCAATTAAATTAACATAGTAAACCTATCCCTACACTAAATGTATAGGCCCGTAAATTTAGGATGTTACAACTAGAGTGTTCATAAGCCACCTTGATAGCCGAGGACAATGGAGGACGAAGAACGGAGCAATCAGTCAAGCCACAGAGAAACACCGGATTTGCTTCTTGTTCCCTATCTCTTTAAATTTCGTTGTTGTTTTGACAAACATGTTTATGAATATTTATGCTATTGGAATGGTTAATTTAATCAGCTTAGCTTGAATTTAATTCGTGTTGGTTTGATTGCATGCCGTCCTTTTAAATTATTAAAATTGTGTTTATGTTGTTATAGGCCTCGGTAAAATGCTTGATTAAGTAAAATCATGTCTAAGTTATTCTGGCATTATAATTGTTTAGATAACTAAAGAATTAATTATTTAAACGCATTGAAATTGTAATTAATGGACACAGTACTTAATCAGTGCATGTTTAATTCTTCTAAGGTAGTTGAAGATTAGATTAGCATTGTATTTGGCGATACGTATGCCTTGCATAACTTGCAAGATTCTTGTGATTAAACTGTTTCAAGGTAAGGATACTTTGTTACCTCACATAGTCTTTTATATGCTTATTAGGTTGAATTAATTGTTTGAATCGACATAGGAATATGCGAGAGATTGTTTAATTTACTAAGTATGTATGTGCAATAACATGTTTACTTTTATAAATCTGTTTTATCGGTCGAATTGGCATAGGAATATGTACAAGAGATAAATGGATTTTTGATTTGTAAATATGTTCATAAGTTAACAAACTACCGAGTTGCCGTGATTTATTCGTAACAAGTATAAGCATAAGTTTAATAATTCTAAGGTAAGAAATGCAATTAATCCAACACAATTATATCATCTTGATTAAAATTAGCTTTTGAAATCGTGCATTAGAACTTTATTTTATTTTACTTTGTTTTTTTTAGTTTTTAAATATTTCTTAAATCCAAATATTTTCCCTTCACCAAAGTGTTTGAAATTATTTTCATAAATAATTCTTTTACAATCCCTGTGGGTACGATAACTCGACATTTACTTGTCACTTTATTACTTGTTGCGATTGTGTACACTTGCACATTTCCATCGTTCCAGTATTACTATAATTCAAATACTTAAAATAAAAACAATAAATATGCACAATTTACCTTACCACTATTTTACTTTCAATAAAACATTCATGCATTTAAAACTTTAAATTTTCTTAATAATATGTATCTTAAATAGCTTTTCTTCATTTTAATTTATATATCTTCTTACTATTTCCATATTCATTTCATGCATTTCATTAATAACCATTTCATAAAATCATTATTTCATGTATTTCATTTCTATATCCTAATTCAATAACTTATTCTATTTCATATCTAAAACCTTACAACATTAGTCTTCCAATAATTATTTAAACCAACATTTTTAAATAAAAATAATTATAATTAATTCATAAGATTATATTCAATTAACTCATACACTATTTCATTATTTCCAATTCATTCTATTTTCACTTCTTATTTCGATATCTCAATTTCAATTCACATTTCAATTCATAATTTCACTTTCTCATATCAATAGTTCAATCGATCAATTCATTCGATTTTCTCATTTCATTTATTCAATCGATTTCAATATCAATAATTCGATATTTTAGCAAATTCATGAACCTTAAGTTCATGCTTCAAATCTCACATTTCAATTCAATTCACAATTCAACTCATAATTTCTTTCTCATATTTTCAATAGTACGATCAATCAAATTTATTTAATTTTTCTCATTTCAGTTATTCACCCTATTAACAAACCTGGACTTTGACGGATACACGGATTCCAACCCAAACACACACATTGTGCCTAAAACGGTACATAGTACCTGATCAGTATACGACACATAAGTGCCTGAAACGACACACGAGGTGCCTGATACGACACACGAGGTGCCTGATATACGACACATAAAGTGCCTGATATACGACACATAAAGAGCCTGATCGGCAAAGCCGATAAATCCCGTACTCTTCCAAATCCTATGGCATGCCAATTATATCCGACTCAGCCCGACTAGTTAATAAGGTATTCCATATTACTTTTCAATTTCAATTTCATTCTCAATTTAATTACAACTCAATTCAATATACTTTTCCATTTCAATCCACATACAATTCAATTTCAATACATATTCATCATTCAACTCAATTTTCATTCAATTCAACAAAAACACTTACCTTATAATTTACTTACCATATACATAAATTAATTTAACATTTAATGAATAAATAAATAATTTGAATTATAGTAATACAAATCGTGATTTGCTCGATTACTCATCGATAACCTTTTCTTTTCCTTTCGATGCCGATGCCGATGCCTCGGGTTCTTTGCTAGCTACGTAAATTAAAATAATTTATACTATTAATACAGCACTAATTTATATTAAATAATTGAATTTCTATTCAATTTCTACCTTATTTTCAAATTGATCCTAACTAAATTCACTTATTTTTCTAACTCAATTCATACTTTATTTTCATTCAAATTTCAACCAAACTTATACATAACTATCAAAATTTCATCATAAATCCCTAATTTCAAAATTCTTTCAATTTAGTCCCTACTATGAAAAACTTATGGCTTACTTTTCAATTTAATCCCTTTATCGAATCTAAATTGAAATTCATTCAATTAAACCCCTAATTCACCATTTTGTTCAACATGAACTATGTTCAAAAACCTAAGAACTTCCAAAACCTCAACTTAATTTCAACAAAACTTTGTTCTAAAACTTCTAAAACATCAAATTTAAGAGAAAATGGCTTAATTGACTTACCAACTAAAGCTTAAAGATTCAAAATTCTAGTTTTCCCTTTTTCTTTTTCCTTCCTTTTCTCCCTTCCTTTTTCGTTTAAGCTTCTGTTCTTCTATTCCTTCTTTTGTTTCTTTTTACTTTATATCTTATATATATATATTAGTTAATAATAATACATTATAATAATTATAATAAATATCTATTTAATAACAAATATTTAAATTATAATTTCCATCATTTAATTTGTTAATAATACAAAAATCTTATAATATAATTATTTAGTTAATAAATATCTTTCAAATAATAAATATCTATTATACAATTAATTATATATATATACAAATGTACACATATTTTTCACTACATTTGTACATCATGAATACCATACACTTGTCATACATTTAATTTATTTATCAAATAAAAATCTTATAATATAATAATTTAATTAATAATTATCTTTTAACTTAATAATAATAAATAATAAATATCTATTTACCAATTAAATATAAATATTACAAATGTATGTAATTTTATTAATACACTTATATTAAATCATCACCTTACATTTGTCATGATTTTATTTATTTTATGTAATTTAATATTTTAATATAATAAAAATCTATTTGCTTAAATAAAAATTAATTAAATAGAAATATTACAATTGTATAAATATTATTATTGCATATGTATCATTTAATCACCCTACATTTGTCAATTCATTAAACTATTCATTAATTTAATAATATAATACCAATTAAATAATAATTTATATTTTATATCTTAATATTAATTAATATATATGTACAATAATAATCTAAAAAAATCTTTAAATTTTTCATTGTTTTTTGCCGCCTCAACTATGCTAAATGGCCTATTTTCCATTTTGGCCCTTTTTATTTTCTTTTAATCTACAATTCAACTTTTACCCTTTATTCACTTTAGTCCTTTTTCCTAATTTCTTTCAATTAAGCCAAATTCACCTAATTAAAACCTAATTAAACACACCACTAGACTCATAAATATTCCTGATAATTATTTACTAATTCAGTTTTCTAAGATTGAGACCCGATATTGCACTTTTCTGATGCCTGTAAATTTTGGGTCATTACATAATCCCTGTACTTTTCCTATCCTATGGTATGCTATTTATATTCGAATTAGCCCGAAACAGTTAATAGGGTTTTATTTAACTTTTCAATACAACCAATGTCTCAATTTCATGAATGTATATTATCACATATAAGCATATATTCAATTTGATAGTAACCACATTTTCTCAATACATATATTCAATTCAACAGTCATAAAAATACCACATTTCTCGATATTCATAATCGAGTCATTTTAATCATCATTTAATTCAATTCAACCCAAATGTACAAGAGTTCTCACCTCAATTACTTACCATACACAAACAACTCAATATGCAATAATTCTCAATTTAGTTCGGATTATAGAAACACAAACCGTATATTTCGAGCTACTCGACGTCGACATTGTCTTTCCTCTTCTTACTCGAGGATTCTGGAACAACGTTTGCTACAAAGTAAAATAATTAAAATAGATTAATAATACACAACTCATTTTTTATAAAATTTTAATTTTATACCACATTTTGCTTAATCTTCAATTTAGTCCCTAAACCAAGACTAATTTTAATCTCCATATTTAACCTCAAATTTTTATACTAATTTCACTCTAAACTAAATTTAGCTCCCTATTTTTAATTCTACCCTTTAATTTTGAATTTTTTTTACAATTTAGTCCCTATGCTCAAAATTAACAACTAACTCCACAATTTAGTCCTTTTCCACTTCTAACTTAAAAATCTATCAATAAAATCCCTAAAGCTTTAACTAATCAACAATGGTAACATCATCAATCTTGAAAAATACTAAAAATTCTAACATGGGTCAGCTAGTTCTATGTACCAAAATTCGAAAAACATAAAAATTTAAAAAAAAGGACTAAATTTATTAACCAATTGAAATTTAAATGCTTGAAAACCCCTAGTTGTCGTTCAAGCTCTTTCTTCTCCCTATTGTTTCGAAATGCATGCAAAAGAGAATCATGCCACTTTCCTTTATATTTCTTTCATTTTGTTTTCCTTTTATTTATTATTATATAATATATATACATTAAGTTCATGTTATTTATTATTTTAACATATATATATATATTTAGTTAACATATATATAATATACACCATTAATGACCGTCCACTATAACATAAATAAATGTATATTTATCACTTTAATCCCTTTAATTAATTATAATTTATAATTTAACTTTTGACTCTTTTACAATTTAGTTCTTGTACTTTAATAACTCCTAGTTCAAGAAAATTGCTTATTAAAAATTTAATTCGCCTCTAATATGACTCTTTAAATATTTAATAAAAATATTTATGGGTCCGATTTGTAGAAACGGAGTTCCAAAAATACACTTTTTGACACCCCTAACTATCGGGTCGTTACATGAAATTGAGTGATTTAAAGTGTGTTTCGAAACTAAAAGATAGATTTTCGAACGCTATGAAGACATTTTAATCCAGAAATGTCTGGATGCCATAAAAAAATTTGTCGCAAGTTGACTAATCTTTTAGCTTGAAAATTGAGAGCTTGGTTGAATTGACTTTAATACATTTCACCCATTTTCTCGAAAAGATTCATCCTCACATACCGGCTTTGATCGAATCTTGGTTTGATTTGCTTGACCTTTGATCTTATTGTTGGGCCTTGAAACTCATATCAGGAAATATTTTTATTGATTTTGGTGCCTCCACATGAAGAGGCGGCACGAAAAAGGTAAAAAAGAAACACTGAGTGCCACCACATTTGGAGCTGTGACCAAAGAAATTTTTTCCCTAAATTTGGTGCCTCCACATAAAGAGGCGACACCCAAAAAATAAAAATAAAAATAAAAATTATTGACACTGGTGCCATCATATTTGGAGCTGTCACCAGAATAAATATTTTTTTATTTTTTTTCCTTTTGTTCTGGGAATACCCGTGAAAATACTGGTATTTCAGAAAACATATACGGGTGCTGCCTGTGAAAGTGACGACACCAAAAAAAATATTTCTTAAAGGTAATCATTCACTGAATGATTGACTGATGATTGGGTCAAAATTTAAAGTGGTGCCGCTTTGGGAAGTGGCAGCACCTATGTCCACGGTAAAAACTAAGTCACTCCCCTAATTAATCTTGAAGTAGGTCATTTTCATAATTTTTTAAAATTGTAGGGTTACAATAATAGGGCAAAGCCCAAACAACCAACGCAACTAGCACAACTCAAATTCAAACTAAACTTGAGGCGGTGAACACCCTTGACCATCGTACCTTCATTGGGGTTCTAATATCATACTACTTTATATATTATTATTAACTAGTTTCAAATTATACATTTCAATTTTTTATATGCTATTTTTAAATAAAAATTTGTCTTCAAATAATCAAACTAAAAATTATTTTTAACCCATTTTCCTTTTTCAATAGGTTGGTGGGTTAATTAATTATTTACAAAAGGATAATTATATGAGTACATAAAATGAAAACAATGTTCGAATGCGCCAAACATTACTAGGTCTGGCACCCGAATTCTCTTTATATTTATGAATAAAGATGCGAGAAAAGAGAGAAAGCAGTCCAAGTCAAAACCAACAGAAAAAGGGAAGGGTTCTCTCTCACCAGCCAGAAAATATGTAAATAAATAATAAATAAACTAAAGTGATATTAAAAAAAAAAAAAAAAAACTGAAGAGAGATTATATGTGTTTTTGTTTCTCTCCTTTGCTAAGCACCCTCAGGCCTCAACCCCTCGCAAACAAAACCTACAAATAATTTCATTTTTCTTTTAATTTTTCCTTTTCAAAACGACCCCATCCCTATAAAAAGAAAAAAAAGGTTTACCGTTGCGGAATAAAATTTGATTCCCGCCATGGTGGCTAAGCTAGAGCAGCAACAGCAGGAGGAACAACCTTGTTTAGACAATCTACAGAAGGTTAAGTCTTTGATCTGTGCTCTTAACTTTGTCTCCAGAAATCTCCCCCTCCCTCCTGATTTATTCGGCGTCGTTTCATCTATTTGCTTTGATGAACAAGAGGGGTTCCTTGAGGTCATTGATGATGGGACCCAGGTCGAGGCTGGATCTGATGTGCCTCGACATGCCCAGACGAGTTTGGTGAGTAATTTTAGAAATTCCGTTTTGATTTTTTCGCTCTTCTCTCTGTAGCAATTGTTGCCAATTTGAGGGTTGTTTTTTTTTTCTTTTTTAAAGTTTGTTTTGTGTGGAACCGTCTGAATTGTTTTTCTTTCGTGTCTATTTCTCTTCATTTATGCTGTTTTCTTAGATGCTCTTTTGTTTATTTTGTTTGGTTTGTGATGGGCGGACTCATGAATTTGTTTAGTGGGTCAATGAATTAGTCTATAATTCGAAATTTCAGTACAAAATTCCAGATCCGCTAGCAGTTTTTTGAAATTAAGTTTTATGTGAGTTTACTTTGAATCTTGTCAAGGTATTAATTTTTTAGTGAAATTTAGTTGCTCGAATATATATTTTTGAAGTATCATTCCATTAACTAATATCTATTGTTTTAAAGTTGAAATACTGTTTTGTAATTAAATTACAAAATTGCAGTACTAGTATATTTTCTGTTCTTAAAATTTAGTATTTCTATTAAAAAAAAAAAAAACTAAATCACCAATTTATTAACTTAATTCGTCTAATAATCTAATAAACATTCTCTGCAAATTTTGTATTTTTGTGTTGTTTTCGTTTCTTTTATAGATACACTTATTAGTTTTGATGCTGTCGGAGGAACTGTTCTTGAATTTGATGTACTCTCTTTTATTGTTGAGATGGCGAATTTTTGTTTCGGTTTTTTTAAGTCAATACTTTTTGTGTACTATTTTTGGATTGGATTCCCTTGTTACTTCTGGATTTTAATCTGTTATAGGGAGTAATTATATTCTCTTATTGTTTTTCTATTTTGCTGTTGAAAATTTTGAAGTTGTGTGGTAAAGGAGTTGGAGTATTCTGTTTCAGTATTTTTGGCCCATGTTTTAATTTGATTTCAGTTTTGTAGACACCCCCCTTCTTCTGTTGTTCAAATTGACCGAATTCAATTTCTATGCCTAATCTGTAGGTTTTTAGGCTTAGCCTTTTTACAATGAAGTTTATTTCTCAGTAGTTTGGCTGTCTTTTCTGTATGCAATTATATCATTACTATATTGACTTAGTTCTGGTTTCTTAAATTGTTGATATCATATATGCCAGGATGATCCTTCTATTTCTAAGAAAGATGATTTATTGTGTGACCTTGATGGTGCACTATCAAAACAACGATCAAAATGCATGTCAGGTTTTGGCTTGGCAGAATCGAAGGAAAACCGTCACAAGAGCCTCATTCATCATCGATTGAATGAACTTGAAGGTTATCATTTTCCACAAAGGATCTTTACTAAATGTTTTGTATTTTTTTGACGTGGTCATGATATGTTAAAATCTTAGTAATTGAAAATATCTAGTGTTTGGATCAGGTTGCATCTAACTTTCTATTGCTGTTAGTGACATCTATGAGTTAGAGTAGCAACATTCCATTTCTAGTTGTATTTTGACAGTCACTTTAGAAGGATTACTTATGCATTTGTATTTTGAATCAGATTTGCCCTCAAGCAAAGGGGAGGACCTACAGGCAAAGTGTTTACTTGAACTCTATGGACTAAAGGTAAACTAATGTGCTGAAGTAGCTGATACACACATAAACCCATATTTCTCAAGTGCTAAGTGAACTCCATATTAATATCTAAATTCAATAATCTGTTCTACTGTTTGGGCAGCTGTTGATTGCATTATCATGAAGTTATTTCTCCCCCCATAGACTTTGGATATGGAATTAATTGGTTACAATTTTTCTTTCTAATGTGGCCATCTGTTAAGGACTTTCAAAGTTCTGAGAAGATGACCAAATGCAGCCTATATAATGGGCAAGATTGTAGCACCATCTTTCTTGTTTTTCTTTTAGCCCTTTGCCTAGATTCTCCCGAAGATCTTAGGTTGATGATAATGAACATTTTTTTAGATTTCACTTTCTCTTGGTATTGTGAATGACATGGGATCCTTTTCCTGGCAGCTGGCAGAGTTGCAAAGCAAGATACGTTCTTATATAAGTTCTGAGTACTGGCTTCACATCAACTGTGCATATCCTGACAAGCAATTGTTTGACTGGGGCATGACGCGATTATCTTTTCCTCCATACGGCATTTTTGTTCCATTCAATACAGAAGCTGATGATCAAACGAGAAAGAAACGGGATTATGAGGTCTTTTGCTTTATCTAATAGTCATTTTATTTTAGCGTTGCTCGAGAAAGTGGGTATTAAAATCTGTGTTGATTTTGGATAACTCTGTAATAACTGAAGTTCAATCTTGTTGAATGAGGTTAAGCTCAGAAATTTGTGGTTTCCATTTAGTTTTTACCTTTCAAATCCTCTTAGTGGTCTCATGTTCACAGATTGTTACGAAAACTCTAGTTTAGCTTCCCTAAGCGCTTTTTTAGTTGGGTGTGTGAGAGGCTATGTAAAGGATGTAGCAATAAACATGTACAGAGATTTTCTAGAGGATTTATGAGAAATGATAAAATTGCTAAGAGTGTTCAGTTAGTTGATTTTTGGTAATGGTGGAATCATATGAAGCCCCTTCAATGAATGATTCCAACCTTTGTATTAGGATAAAAGGAGATGATGGATATCACTTGTAGAATGAAAAATCATTTTGTGCTCTATCTAAAAGGAATATGTGTATGTATATGTATATATTCATGTGTCAAAAGGAGATTGAAATTTATCATGTGCCGTTGATGAAGTGGTTTTTCTATTTTTTGCAGAGATTATCACGATTGAGAGAGGAGGAAAGGAACCATTTGGAGAATAGAAAGAAGAAATTTTTCTCAGAAATAGTTAATGCATTCCGCGACTTCCAATTGCAGATTCAAGCTACACTAAAGCGTCGAAAACAAAGGAATGATGGTGTCCAGGTATTACGTTCCTTTTATGTGATATGCTTTTATAGTGTTTTACCTTTCATCTGGTAGGGATAGAGGGATGCAGAGTCATGCTTTACTTACTTGATGGGAAAGTATATATGTGGAATTTTGTGGAACATGGTTGTTTTGAGTCAATAGTGATCAAGCTAAGCATTTACAGGATGCATAGGGAAGTGTCATTTAGATGCTAGGTAATAGATAAAACTGCGACTCTGATTTAAGCTTTCAACAAAGAATTGTGAACTGAAGCACCACATAGAGTGCCTTCTAGCCTTCTGATATCTATCTAAAATATGCATTAAACACTTTATAGGAACACTTAATTGCATTCTAATTAAGTCGTATGGTAATTAGTCAAATGATGATATTGCTAGTACTGTAACAAAAAGATGCTTCTATTGTTTTTCTAGTAACAATTAGCATTGCATAGCTTATTACATGCAGACTTGCTTACTCCCTATCTCTCTTTTATCAAAGGTCTGCTCCATGTCTTCAATCCAACATCATTTTCAGATAAAACAAATGAAAATCTAAACTCCTTTTCCATTAGTACGGGGAATTCCAGTACTTGTACCTTCAACCAAGCATTTATAGTGGGTAGATGCTTCTTGATTATTGAAACATCCTTAGTTAATATTATTCAGAGATTTATTCTTGTCAGAAGCGTATTGATGCATCATGTGTTCACTGTCCTGTTACTTGAAACACTACCATGGTTATAATATTTAGATATTGAGTATATTTTGGAAGAAGTGTAAGCTCTTACTTGACACAAAAGGAAAGCTTCCAAGAAAGATGTTGCCCAATTAATCGTCTTCTATAATTCTGAAAATGCTTTATACATTTCCATTATTGGATTCAGCATCAATTACTAGTAGCTATAGTTATCATACCATTTGGTATGAATCATGAGAGACTTATAGCATAAGTTTGGTTTTTTAATAGGCATGGCATGGAAGGCAAAGGCAACGTGCTACAAGAGCAGAGAAATTGAGGTTCCAGGCCCTGAAGGCTGATGATCAAGAAGCATATATGAGATTAGTAAAGGAGAGCAAGAATGAACGATTAACTATGCTTCTGTCGGAAACAAATAAGCTCCTTGTTAATTTAGGAGCTGCTGTTCAGCGGCAGAAAGATGCTAAACTTTCAGATGGTATTGAAGATTTGAAGGATTTAGATTCAGATTCACCGGAGCTGGATGCTTCAAAGGATGGAACTCCTGGAGATTCACTTCCTGAAGAAGATATAGGTGCCACTGATTCTGATCAGAATGATGAATCCAGCGATCTACTTGAAGGTCAGCGGCAGTATAACTTGGCTATTCACTCAATTCAGGAAAAGGTAAGATTATAAACCTTATTATCTGCATCCTTGTGAACTATGGGTCTTTTTGTTTTACATAATTGTTTTCCAGTAAACTTTTTCTGGAAAATGTGAAGATTTTTCAGAAAAATAGAGAATTTTTTATTTTTGGATACTAAAATATTATATTTGATATTAAATACATAAAAAAAATATTTATTACTAAAAAGTTAATACTATTTTTTTAAAACATTATAATAATTAGTAAATATTATTTATATCAACATAACTATTGTTAAAATATTATTTTTACATTTTTTCAATAGAAATATTGAGATAAATACTAATAATTTAAAAGTTGTTTATCATTAAAGAATTAATTTTTAATATTAATATTTAGTTTAACAATAATATTTAAAGTATTATATTAATATAGAAAACCCAAGATAATCTTATTTTAAATCTTATTTTAATATTAATATTACTCTAATCATACAATGTGGAAAATACTTTGTATTATTTATCTTTCTATTTTTTGTATATATCAACAAAAACATTTTATTGTTAAATGTTTTATGTTATAATCTATATATTTATTGTTAAAATAGTACTATTAAACATTATTTAATAAAATATTAAGAATATAATTTATTATTAAATAATGTTGTAATATTGAATATTTTATTAAAATAGTATATAGTATTAATTATATTAATAAATTTATTATTAATTATTGAAGTTTATGTTTAAATATATTGAAAATTGTTATATTAAAAGTAATTTTACATTAATGTTTTAATATTTCAAATGTTTTAAACTTAAAAATTATTTTTTGATAAAAATGAAAAATTATTATTAATATAATATATTTAGCTCGATTCAAGGTAAATTTTGATTCATAATTCACCTTACTTTTAAGTTCTTTTTTTGGAAATTGTCTTCTTTTTAAAACGATAAGATAATTTACAAAAGAATTGTCTTATTTTTTTTTGATCGGTAAATCATTTTTCATTGATCAGGTAATTTTCCATGAAACAAACATCGAAAAATGCTGAAAGCATTTCCACTAAACAAATGCACCCTATATTTTCATTTTTAATGTTTCATCCTGGATTTCAAAAAAGAAGTCTCATCCCGGACCATTAAGTTTATATTTGGCCAAAGGAGCATTTGCTTATGTTATCTCAGAATTCAATTGCATTGTGAAAGGTTGGAGCAATATGTATATCTACTTGCTGCACATTTATGGTGATAAAAACGGCTTAAATGTTTTAGTTTGCTTTCTTTTAACTGTTGGAAAATGATTGTGTTGATATTCCGATATGTTCATTCGCAATATCCTCCTCATGGATTCCATCTTTTTGAACCTATAGGTTCTTAGGTTTTTGTGGTCATATTAGTTGTGGCTAATTTGCTAATGGGAGTAAATTTTATACTCAACAATAAAACATACAGGTTGAGGTGGATGCCTGTGAATTGTCAGTCCTTTATCAATAGTCAGTGTTAGTTCCTGGTTTTACCACCCAATTGCTACCATATGATATCTTATGAAGCTTTTTCTATATATATTGCAAACTATCCATGTTCTTCTATGTTTGTGATGTTCTTCATTTTCTGGGAAGAAACTATTAAATTTATGTTCTGTTAACAGGTAACAGAGCAACCATCCATGCTTCAAGGTGGAGAGTTAAGACCATACCAGTTAGAAGGGCTTCAATGGATGCTTTCTTTGTTCAATAACAACCTTAATGGGATTTTAGCTGATGAGATGGGGTTGGGAAAAACAATACAGACTATTTCATTAATTGCATATCTCATGGAGAACAAAGGGGTGACTGGGCCCCACTTGATAGTGGCTCCAAAAGCTGTATTACCAAATTGGATTCATGAATTCTCGACATGGGCTCCTAGGTACCAAAGTGGTTTTCAAAAGCATCTCTCTCAAGCATGTGTACATCCACACATCCAAAAGGATGCATTTGCTTTTCTTCATGTAACCTATAATTTGAAATTTCTTAGGCATTTTCTTCTTGTTTCAGCATTCATGCAGTCCTTTATGATGGACGTTTGGATGAGAGGAAGGCGATGAGGGAAGAAATATCAAGAGATGGAAAATTTAATGTTTTGATCACACACTATGATCTTATCATGAGAGATAAAGCTTTCTTGAAGAAGATACACTGGTACTACATGATTGTCGATGAAGGGCATAGGTTAAAGAATCATGAGTGTGCCCTTGCACGAACCCTTATTTCAGGGTATTATTATAAACTTTATGTTTGCTCTTTCTGCTAGATTGTAATCATATTGTTTTGGAAGGTTATAGACCCACTTTTTTGTACCATTGCCTGTTGGTATTCTTTATCCTATAGATGTCTCATCTACATTTTACTTTGCATCTTAAAGGTCAGGTTTAGTTTAGTTTGTATACACAACACCATTGATTAGGGAGAGACCTTGCTAGCTTTCAGGTTTTGGATCAAATGTGACTTGCAGTGACTAGTGCACTCTATGTAGAAACATAACAGAAGACAGAAAATTAAGAAACTGAAAAAATGAATTGCTTATGTCTTGTATTTTCCTTCTGTTTCATCTTTTTTTCTCTTTTCAATTTACAATACCAACTAATCCTTTTCCTTCTTTGAAAGGTCACCGATTATGCCACTGATTTAATATGCGTAGTGGATATCTTTTATTTTTTCTATGGGGTCACCAGAGTTGGGGACGGGTGGGGAGAGTTAGAGTTGGCTTTAGTGATATATGTATACAGACACATAGATTTGTTTAGTTGGGTGTTTGTCGCTTTGGGTTGCCTGGAAAATTACTTAATGCCAGATACCACATGACAGATGATATTAATTTGGCTTGAATGTTAACATATAATTCTTCAAAATTCTCCCTCCCTTCTCTTCTTGTGCTATTGAATTCGGAAGGCCTTTTAAAGGTAGTGTCTTTTGAAGACAAACAGTTTATGGTTGCAATTGAAAAAAAATTCAAAGTGTTCATCTAGAATTTTATCCTTCTGAAACATAATGTAGGGTTAAATGTATTTCACTGTATTTAGTGCATTACAAAAGATATATTATTTTTCAGATTACAATCATTACGAGTATTTTCTCTCAATTGCTAGAGAATTGAGGATGTCATGTTATATTTTAGATTAGGTCTTTGCAAGAAAATTAGAAAGGCTGTTCTAATTGAATTTTCACTTGTGTACAGCTATCAGATCCAGCGCAGACTTCTGTTAACTGGGACCCCTATTCAGAACAGTTTACAAGAATTATGGTCCCTGCTTAACTTTCTACTCCCAAACATTTTCAATTCAGTTCAGAATTTTGAGGAGTGGTTTAATGCACCCTTTGCAGATCGTGGTGATGTTTCTCTTACTGATGAAGAACAACTCTTGATTATTCGTCGTCTACATCATGTAGGTCTTCATTAGTAACTGTCTTATCTATCCTTAAGACTTTTTATTGATTAAATTTCCTTGATTTTCAGGTTATAAGGCCATTCATCTTAAGGAGAAAAAAGGATGAGGTGGAGAAATACCTTCCTGGAAAATCCCAGGTTATACTCAAATGTGACCTGTCAGCATGGCAGAAAGCATACTATCAGCAAGTAACAGAAAAGGGCAGGGTTGGTCTAGACAATGGTTTGTAGATTCTATTTTTCATGTGATCAATCAGCTGTTTTGATGTTGTACTGATCTATTTGTTGAAAAACTTGCATTCTTTGAATCATATTGGTTAGGCAGGGATGTTTTAATTGTGTGCTTGTGCTTTTGGTGGCAAGTATAGCTTCTCCTTAAATATCATTAAGGAGATGTACATTGTTTCAAAACTGCTAAGTGACTAGTTTCTGGTTACTGACATTTACTTCTAAGATGGGAAGGGGCTGGTAAAAATGTACTGTGAGTTACCATATATCTACCAGAACCTTCTCAAAGGGAGCTGAGTTATAGTAGTATGCTTCTTAATGCTTATGCTGTGAGCCTAGTTGTATCTATCTTCTATGACCTTATGCATATCCTTTTACTCAATTTTAGACTAGTCAAGTTTTAATATTGGACTCTTTCACATTTGAGTTTGTTTGAACTGGATTATATGGTTTCCAGCTCAGTGATAGTATCATCTTACTGGAATAGGAAAGCAGAAATGGTTGCCAATTGGTTAATAAGAAGTCTAAATTTTTGCAGGGTCTGGGAAATCAAAGAGCCTCCAGAACCTGACAATGCAATTGAGGAAATGTTGTAACCACCCGTATCTCTTTGTGCCTACCCACAATATGTGGCAGAGAGAGGAGATTGTCAGAGCTTCAGGGAAATTTGAGCTCCTTGATAGGTTACTCCCAAAACTACACAGAACTGGCCATCGTGTCCTGCTTTTCTCCCAAATGACTCATCTCATGGACATTCTTGAAATATATCTAAGGCTCAACAATTTCATGTATCTTAGACTTGATGGCTCAACAAAAACAGAGGAAAGAGGCACTTTGCTTAAGAAGTTCAATGCTCCAGACTCTCCTTATTTTATGTTTCTATTAAGCACTCGTGCTGGAGGTCTTGGGCTGAACTTGCAGACAGCAGACACTGTAATTATTTTTGATAGTGACTGGAACCCCCAAATGGATCAGCAGGCAGAGGATAGAGCCCATCGTATAGGACAGAAGAAGGAAGTCAGGGTTTTTGTGCTGGTTAGTGTTGGATCAATTGAAGAGGTTATTTTAGAGCGTGCAAAGCAGAAGATGGGTATTGATGCTAAGGTCATCCAGGCTGGATTGTTTAATACAACTTCCACAGGTCTGTTCTGCTTGAATTAATTTTACCTATTTAATGCATGCAACATAAATATCAGCATGGCATGAGTTAGGACAAGTAATATTGCCTCAGTTATGTTGCACTATATTTGATAATCAGCAGTTGCAGAATCCACAGGGTATTGTTGGATTTAATGAGTTTGCATGGTGTGTATTGTTTTTTGTATGCGTCTGTGTCTGCGTGTGTAGGCATACAAGTAGGAGTTAGTTAAAGATTATATAATTGGTCAGAAGTAAAATGCGGAGAATGTAGAGGCAAAGCCCTGCCCTACCCTAACCTTTCCTTTGACACTTAACACGTCCTTGTTCCGTTTCATCTTTTCATACATTTTTTACCATCTGATTTTACTTTGAATGCTAAAGAAGGAAATCTCTCTCTCTCTCTCTATATATATATATTAACATCTATAGTGCTAAAAAATTGTTTTCTTTCAACCGTGTCTAAATTTTTTATTCCTTTTTCCAGAAACTAAAATGAGTTCTTGGAGATATATATAAAATTTTGCCATGTTATAAGAGAACAGTTAGTGCTAAATGTTTATTTTTCTCTCCGTGGGATATGATGCTTAAAAGTCCATTTGAACTGGTTGGAGCTTGGAGTCGAAACAATTTGTATTTTTCGTCTATCACATGGCAATAACTGTTATCTTTTAGTTCATGTTTTAATTGTACTCCTACTTGAGTAAAGTCAATACCATGCTAATACGATCATCTTCACTTATGCAGCTCAGGACAGAAAAGAAATGCTGGAAGAAATCATGCGGAGAGGAACAAGCTCACTTGGAACAGATGTTCCAAGTGAGAGGGAAATCAATCGACTTGCAGCTCGGTCAGATGATGAGTTCCGGATGTTTGAGCAAATGGATGAGGAAAGAAGAGTAAAGGAGAATTATCGGTCTCGTCTCATGGAAGACCATGAGGTACCTGAGTGGGTATTTGTACTTAATGATGATAGGAAGGGCAAAGTTTCAGAAAGCTATGTTGAATTAGGGAAGCGAAAAAGAAAAGGCGGGAACTATTATCCAGATACATTGAGTGACTTACAGTTCATGAGGGCTGTGGAAAATGCAGAAGACATGGCAAAGAAGTTACCAAGCAAAAGGAAGAGAAAAGACCATCTTCCAGCTGATGAGGACTCCGAGTTGCCTATTAATAACATAGGAGTAGAATTAAGGAACGAGAATATGGCAGCAATAAGTGAAGGAACTAGTGAAGATACCACCTATGGTTCATCAGCTCCAAAGAAACCAGAATATCGGGATCTAGGTGTCGAAAAATCTGAGCATCATGGTGGAGGAAGTTCATGGAATGAGCAAATAATTACATGGAATAGTATTAAGAAAAAGAAGAGATCAAGCTATGTTTTCCCAAGTTCATCATCTGATTCTAGAGGGCAGAATTCCAATGGAAGAGGAAATGGATGGGTTTGAATTTTGATCATGTAAATTTCTTATTCCTATTCCTCCAGACCCAATTTTACCCCAGAAATAACCTTCACTAGTGTGTTGTAATCTACCTACCATGAAGTTTTTATAATGGTTTAATTTCCCCCACTAAATTTCAATTAGCATCTTACCTTAGAATCTAATTCGTGGTTAATGTTACATAATCAGCAATGCAATATTCTTAAAAGAAAATTTTACTACAAAAAGGGGGGGGGGGGTGGGGAAACGTAATAAAACACAATTCATCTAATGTTAGGGTGGGGGGGGGGGGATTGAAATAAAGTTGTTAATAGCCAGGCAATGGTTATTGGCCCCCAAAATCACTGGTGAAATTTGAGGGGCGGTAATCAAGATCCTTCCAGTGAGATTGGAGGGAAATATATATGGACTGAAAACAGTGGAAACAATGAAAGAAAGAGACAAAACATCAGCAGCAGCTTAGAACAGAACGGATCTCAAGCATCATTAGCTATGTCCAGAGAAAGCTTGGCTAATGGCCATCACAACAAGAGACTTATAAAAGTTTAAAAGGAAGATCCAACTTTCAAGGATCATACATACCCTAACGAAAATAAAAGGAGAACAACGATCCTGCAGAAGAGGCTAACCTACTAAAACACGAGTTGGGTATTTGCTGGGAAAATAAGCTCAGCAATGAATTCTACAATTATTAAAACCTAAAGCAGCATAACTGAGGAATTTTTGTAAACTATCTATTCTTCTTGGCCAACTTCAAGATTCTTCATTTTAGATTCCAGTTCATCCTCATTAGCTTCACCCTCACCAGATTTTTCTCCATCATCATCATCATCATCTCCTCTTTCAGGATCATTCTCATCAAAGGAACCAAGCACGTCAGGATATTTTTTGAATACTTCCTTCACCTCGTCAACACCATCATCAGAGATGATATTCCCATTGATGTTTAACAGCCTAAAGCCAGGTTTCTGAACAACTACCTGAGCCAAATGCCGAGCCCCAGCCCTTCTTATGAAATTGGTGCCCATGTCAACTTCCTTTAAAAGGGTATGCCCTTCCTCCAAAGCCTTACTTATTTGGATAGTACCTTCATCCTTGAGTTCATTCTCAGCCAAGTTCAGCTTGGTTAGATGCTGCTTTGCTGCAATACAAGCAGCTATGGTAGGAGCAGCATCAGCTGTTATGTCATTTCCAGCCATTTCTAAAACTTCAAGAGAAGGAGCCGATTCCTTTAGAGCATTGGCTATTGCTACTGTACCCTCATCTTCCAAGTTGAGATAACTCAAGTAAACCTCAACCAGATCCAAATGCTTTGAAAGTGCTTTACTCAGGGCAACTCCTGCTTCTACACCAAACATGTTGTCTCGCAGGTCAAGCTTCTTTAAATTGGTGCAAGACTCGAGTGCTTTCGCTAAGGCAACTCCTCCTTCTGAACCAACCCTTGTCGAGGAGCATCGAAAATCCTCCAATAAAGGAGAGCGCTTCACAACATCAGAAATTGCAAGTGCACCCTCATCTCCGGTCATATTATTATGAAAGTGAAGCACCTTCAACTTCTCTGTAGAGGGAATCAATTCACAGACAGCCTTTGCGGCTTCCTCTGAAATACCATCATTCATCAAATAGAGGTCCTCTAGGCAACTCTGTGATTTCAAAAGAGAACCAAAAGCCCTAACACCTTTCTCACCTAAGGCATTGTTTGAAAGATTAAGAGACTTCAAAACACTACCCTCCAAGGCAGCTGAGAATATATTCATAACTTCAAGGGCTTCTGTCTCTGGTCTTCCTGCAATAAAGTCTGACAAATCAACTTCTTTCAACTGATTCTTAAGGGAAACCAAAATAGGCTCAGCCACATGGGCTGCCTCTAAACCAAAGCTTCTATTACTAAAGCATATCTTGGTGTAGGAATTTCCCGGTTCTTTCAAAGGCCTTAGAAGATTCTCAGCCTCCTCTGCCTTGATAAAAGCCCGTTGGCCTTTAGATATGTCAAAGAAGGTTTCAGCGGAAGCATTGTTCTGAGATGCCAATTCCTTCTCCTTTTCCTCAGGCCCTCTTTTAAGAACCTCCAACAAAAGCTTGCTACATTCCTTGGCATAAAGCTGCACTGCAGCACCTCCATCACCATCAGGCTCCCTATCATACTGTTCATTTGCCACGTTGAAAGCTATATCCTCAATTTTCTTAGCATTCTCCTCGGCATCTTCTTTGTTAAGAGCACCATACTTCTGGGTAAAAATAGAATTACTGGAGAGATTGTTCGTCAAGCGTTGCACAAGTACCAGTCGAGTGCTTTCACTAGGGGGCCATAGTTTAATCGAAAATGGCCTGTGTTTTGAATTTGAAGTTGTGTCCATTACAGGCTGCAATTACTCAAAAACCTTAGTTCACATTTAATAAAGATACAATAATACAGTAATGCAAAAAAAAAAAAAAAAAAACACACTACAAAGTGGGCAACATGTCTGGATTCCTAAATTTCACACAGTTCAACTGATTCCCAAAAAAGATAACAGCAATATTCATCAGAAACTTGCTGAAAATCTGAAGAAAGGAATACATACATGGGCATTGTGCATCTTTTCACATAAAAATGCACAATAAGGAAATAAGACATTCATTTGCAATAAAAAAACAAAATCCACATTATTTTTAAATAATATTATATAATATGGAATTAAAGCAAACAAGATATTAAAAAAAAAAAAAAACAAAGGTCATTTGTTTTTGTTTTTTTTTTTGAACAGTAGCTTAGCAGAGAATTGAGTCGTAATAAATAATGCAACAAATAGAAGGCAAAGAAACTATTACTGCTCACAATTAAAACTCAAGATCTAAGGTAGTAAAAGAAAAGGTTTTATCTTTAACGTTAAGCATAAAATAGGATTTAAAAAAAAGAAAAAGAAAAAAAGATATTAAGTATCAGAATCAGCATAACAGTTTAAACATTCGGTTTTAATATAGCAGATCTGACAGAAGAAACAATACGACACAGAAGAGAGATTGGATTGGAAGCCAGCAAAGGATATATAAGAAGGGAAAAGTTAGAAGAGGGAAGATTACAGGAATTGAACCCTAGAAAATATCAAAACGAAGAAATTAGCAGCCAACATAAGAGTGCAAAAGAAATAGTTTTGAAAATGGCCTTACCTGTCTGTCTGATTGTTTTGGGTTTGAGAGAAGGGAGTTAGGCAGTGAGAGTGTGAAGTGAAGCCAGACTCAAGCTAACATTGATACTGTTTTAGGTCTTTTTCTGGATGGTTTGGTTTGGTTTGGCCCCTAATACCTTAATTATTTAGGGTAGTCACATCGCCATATATATTTTTTTTTAAAAATTATCCACTTTGTAAAAAAAGTACCTACTTTTGTAAGGATAAGCGATATATTCGCTTAATCACATTATTTATTTTTAATAAATATTTTTTTAATTAAGATCATTTGTAGAAGCTATATTTATAAAAAAATTAGGGTTTGGTTGAAATCATTAAATGCTTAAGGGTTAATATCAGTTTGTTACTGAACTTGTTCAATTTGTTTCTTGTATCTAATTGGTATCTAAACTTACATTCCATCATAAGATTAGCATTTTCGCATTAATATCGTTAATTTATGTTAACATGACATTGATGGCTAATCTAATATTTATACAATATATTTTATAAAAAAAATATTATTTTTGTAATTCTGAAAGATCACTTACCATTTTTAAATATATATAATTCACAATTTGTTTTTTTTTAAATATATTCATTTTATTAGTGTTGCTCTCTTATAATTTTGGTTTTTTACAGAAATAATCTAAAAAATATTATTAATTATGAAAATGACTCAAATTCAAAAATTATAACAAAAATTACTTGAAATCTACAGTATCAGGCGGTGTCGGCACCAAAGTCAATCACTTTGTAATCATTACTTGTTGATTGGGTGGGAGTTAAAAAAATATTTTTTTTGGTGTTTTTTGGTGTACTTTTCAAAAAATATAGGTATTTTTCGGTTCAAAAAAATTATTTTTTTTAGGTGTCAACATCTAGGTGGCCGGCACTAGGAGAAACAAATTAAAATCTTTTTTCGGTATTTTTTGGTGTCGGCATTGTGGTGGTCGGCACCTGTGGCAGGTAAAAAAAATTCTTTTTTGGTCCAGTGTTTCTAGAGGTCGGGCCTTAGGTAAGAAAAAAAATTTGGTGTCGGCCTTCCAGTTGCCAGCATCAGTATTTTTTCAGTAAAATATATATATATTTTTTTGTGTCGGCCTTCCATCTGCCGGCACTAGCGTTTTTAAAAAAAAAACTTTTTGGTCCCGACTTCCTTGGTCTAGCAAACAAAAAGCCTATGTTGCTGCTTGGAGTAATGAAGATTCATCCGGTGATGAAGTAGCCAACTTATGCCATATGACATCAATGATCCTAAGGTAACTTCTAACTTATCTACTTTAAATGATTATTAATTTGATGAGTTGCAAGTTGCCTATAATGAATTGGGTTTGAAATTTGAAGTCATGTTGTCAAAACACAGGAAAAATGTTTCAAAATTGATAAATGAAAATGACTTACTTTCCAAAACCAATCATGAACTTAAAGAGAAAGTAAACAAAATGTAAGAAATTATTAATGACTTTGAAAAGAAAAATTTAGACTTGCATAAATTACTTTCAAAAGTTCATGAGGATCACTTAAAACAAAACTTTGTTAAAAATAGCTTTAATTACTATAAACATAGAGGTCCCTCAAAATTTTACAAGGGAAAACTTGTTAAGAGTGTATGGGTCTCTAAAGGGCTTAGTGGTACTCAAGACAAGGAAGCTCTTTCAAAATGGATACCTAAAGGGACTAGGATTTTGAAGACTAATGATTATGGACCCAAATGATATTGGGTACCAAAAAACTTAATTTTATATTTGTAGGTAAGGTGCATTGCTTCAAGGAGATCAAAGGCAAATTCTATGTGATTGCACCTTAATGTTGATTGGTATGGTAGTTCATTAGTTCATTATGTTTAATATTTATCTTTGAACTAACCACTTTCTTTTCCTCTTGAGAGCTTTATTGTTTATTTTTTTTTTTGATATAACAAAAAGGGGGAGAAGAGAAATGTAAATTTTAATGGTTGATTGATTGCTTATATGCCAAGATTAGTGACCAAAATTTTCAAATCAAAATGAATGTCAAATTTGTGCTGAATTCAAATATTTATGCTCCAAATATTTATGCCTTAAATTGAAAATGATTTTTATATAGGGGAGCTTAAATTGAAAATGACTTTTATTAAGGGGGAGCAATCTATTAAAAAACAAGTTTACAAAATGTTTTGTTATATCAAAAAGGGGGAGATTGTTAAACTAAGCCTTATTGGATAATATGTTTTGATAAAACAAATTAAAGTGTTTTTGAATAAAAGTAAAGTTGAGCAATTTGATAAAATCAAGTTGAAATGGTTTCAATTGAGTCAAATATTTTCAAATATGTTTTAACCATTTTCAAACAAGTTAGAATTGCTCTAGGACAAAAAAGTATCGATACTTTTTGTTTGAGTATCGATATTTTACAAGATATCGATGCTCTTCTGATAATGATACCAAATTGACATTTTGTTTCTTTCAAACTCTAGCGGTATCGATACTTTTCTTAAGGTATCGATATATTTCCTAAGGTATCGATATTCCAGCTCTAACGGTCACTAAAATCTGCATTAACTACAAAAAAATATCGATACCTTTTTAGTAGGTATCGATACTCGTTGCTACAGGTGCAGTTAATGACCTGGTATTTCATCCCCAACGGCTACATTCACTTCTACAACAATCACAATGGTTGGAAATCAATTAGAGGGTATAAATACCATTATTTATACCATTTCATACCATTTCTTGTATACATTTTTGATTATTTCATACCATTTCTTGTAGACACTTTTGAGCTTTCATTGTATTCATTTAGCTCAAGTGTTCTTCTTTGTATTTGTGCATAATTGGAAAACATCCTGATTTTGTGAGGATTGTTTTCTTTGTTTGCTTATTTGTATCTCTTTTGAGAGAGGGTTCATTCTTAAGGTTTGGGTAGAAACATTAAGGAGTTGTATCTTAAGATTTTGGGGTATAAGTCTTAAGAGAGATTCTAAGGTTAAACCTTGTCATCAAAGGTTGCCAAATTAGTGAATTTGGGAAAATCCTTAGTTGTGGAAAGTTAAGGTAGTGGAGTAGGCAATTGGGGTCGAATCACTATAAATCATTGTGTTCTTTGTTGCACAATTTTTGTTGCTTCCACCACAACTTCTCAAAGGCCGATTTAACCTCCCTAATGTCGATCTCGAGTTGATCCTTCTGAGCTAACACGAGCCTTAGCATTCGGCCTCACAAATGTACTCATATCATCTGGAGACAGGTGGTTCTAGTCATGAACAACAACAACCACCTTCCTTCGAAGATATCTTTGGCTTGGTACCTCTGATTTCACGATACCCCACCACCCCCACTGATGCGACATACGATTTTACCAGTTTCTTGAATACACCTCAAGGATTATCGGATGTTGAGTGTGCCAGTCCAAATGTGTATGGTTTGGTGGTATCGTGATATCCTCTTTGGGTATCGATATATCCACTTCCCAAAGAAGACCCCAAGGTTCAATACTACTCGAGGTATTACAATATCCTCTTCAGGGTATCGCGATACCACCTTCGTTAGGGAGACAAATTTGGACAAAAAGTGTAGTCTTTGTCTACCTGGTCCACCAATCACACAAGGCTCGTGTAAGGGCATTTTTGGCAACGAAAATTCATCAAAATACACTTCAAAACAACCAAAAATTGCCAAGGAGGAGAGACGCACACATTAGCTTAGTTTTAGGTTTAGTTTTCTCTAGGTTTTCTCTGCACTTTTCTAGGGTTTTTATTTTTCTCTTCTTCTACCTTAGATTAGAGTTTATTTTTCTACATTTACTTCTTGTTCTTGTTGTTCTTAGTGTTAGTTAAGTTAGTTATTACTGTAGCTAAAATTTATTTGCATTTCTAGTCCCTATACCTTGTTTTCAAGACCTTTTAAGCTTTAGTTTAATGTATTCAGTTTATTTTACTTTCAATCTGTTAAAGGTTGTTCCTTTTATGTTTCTTCCTTTAGATTTTCCTGTTACATGCTTTTGGTTTCATGCTATTTAAGTTTTCTTGCATAAAATCTTAACTTTTATATTTTTCTTAAACTTTACTTTCATGGCTGCCTTGTTTTACATTTTTATGTTTATTTATTTTACTTTGAGCATGAGTAGTTAAACCTCAAAGGAGGTTGGTTGATGGAGATGTGGGTAAACTAAAACTTTTGGACAAAGGACTAAATCATAATAAATTGGACTAAATCAAATAGAACTAAGAACTTAGGTAGTGACGCCCCTAAGGGAATATCAAGACAAAGTGAGATTGGAAGGTAATCTTGTCGCACACCTGTTCATTAGTCTCGGATTAACCGGTGAGATCGGAAGATAAAATGGAGCCACTTGGTAATTTACGCAATTTATGTCCCTTATCCGAGGATCGTGAACTTGTAACACCCATATCCAGTCTCCGTCACCAAAAATAGGGTTCGAAGAGTTATTGTACATATCAGAATATTTACATAATATAGATCATTCATTTATCAATTCAATTTCCTACTAATAAATATGACACGTTTCATATTAAAACATACTTGAACAGGCTTTAAATCGGGCTTTCTAGGCCCTAAAATAGGCTTACGAACAAATAGGGACCAAATCAATACAAATCAAAATGTTAACGACAAAACTGAAAAATTTTACCTACAGGGGTCACAAAGCCATGTGGCTCTCCCATACGCCCGTGTGGCCATTCCACACGCCCATGTACCCAACCATCTGCCAAACCATGTAACTCACTGACTTGGGTCACACGCCCGTGTCTCAACCTGTGTGTCAGACCGTGTAACTCACTGACTTGGGCCACACACCCATGTCTCAACCTGTGTGCCAGACCGTGTAACTCACTGACTTAGGCCACATGCCCGTGTCCAGGCCATGTGCAACCTTAATTGACTTAAAATCTTTCGCTTTTTCATACCTAAATGTTTATATACCTAAACTTATCAAAACACATGCATAGAAACCTTCAAAATGCAATCAAACATGCTCAAAACATACCAAAACAAATAGCCTATGTGCCAAACCAATGTGCCATCAATGACACCACAACTCAAACACTTAAACAATTGGTTTCTTAATTTGAACATACAAGCCATAAAGCACATTCATAGTCTTGCTTTCCCAACCAAAGTACCTTACTCATTCATGAACAAACCACACCAATTTCCATACTCATTCACACTCTTGCATATGCCACAACACAATGCAACTCATGCCACTCAAAATGTACTTAACTTAGACCCCAAATCTATAGAAATCAAGGCACACAACCATTACACATATATAATAAAAAAATATACTCAATAGCCTTATTACATGCCATATAACCAAGATATCCAAAATCTACCAAAATAGTCATTGAGATAGTGTGTTTCTTTGAGCTTGATCCGATCTCCCCACCATAAAACAAAATCTACAAAACAAAGGACAAACAGAGGTAAGCTTACTTGAAGCTTAGTAAGTTCGTAAAATAACGATAGAGCTTACCATAATTTAACTTAACAACACAATTGAATAACAAATAAGGTAATTCCTTGTCGTTCACAATCCACCACAAGTAAGAGCTACATGTTTCATTAAATCAATTTTCTCAGATATCATTAGCTCATCATTTCAGAAATGTAGAGTATCGCTCATCCGAGCTAGTTCCAGAACATTGACTGTTTTGCAATGCTGCTCACATGACGAGGATCTGCAACATATGCAGGACCTTAGGCATCATTACAGTTCATTCATCAAAACAGAGCATTTAGTCGTTTCACTAGTTTTTGATGCTGCTCACACAAGCTGTCGAAAATCCACAACTTATGCAGGACTCTCAGCCATCGAAATAGTCCATATCATCAGAATAAAATATTTAATCATTTCATCACTTCACATCTTGGCCTAAGGCCGAATCACCTTAATCGTTCGTATCACCAACTCTCAATTGATAAAGTATGCTTAGAAATTCCACATCTTAAATTTGTAAAATGTATGGAAAGAAACACTAATTATAAAGATTAGAAATACGAACTTACCTGGCTAATTTGTAGAAATAGCCAAAATATAGGGACTACTCCGCTACCTTATCTTTTCCTCGGTTACCAACACGTTCATGATCTAAAAGAATAGTTTCATTCAATTAACTAAATCAACAAGCAAATTTAATCATTTTATACAATTTAGTCCTTATTAACATTTACAAAATTGCCCTTAACTTTTCACCTTTATTCAATTTAATCCCTATGACCCAAACATGCAAATTACCCATTTTCTCTTAAACCCATTCCAGCCAAAACCTTCCATGGTTTTTCTACAGCCCCTATTTGCAAATATTCTATATCAAGTACAAGCAATTTCATCATTTTAGCAATTTAGTCCTTAAACATTTAAATCACCAAAACTACTTTATAAAACAGTCTAATCTAACATCGAAGCTTAAAAATCTTTCAAAAGCTTCAAGAAAATAACTCAACTTATCAATGGCACAATCTACAACCTTTGAAATTTTCAAAAATAATCCCCGGGTTAGCTAAATTAAGCTAATACGAGCTCAAAAACATAAAAATTACTAAAAACGGACAAAATTTCACTTACCTATTGAAGGATTAAAACTTGAACAATGTTTTTCTTTCTTTCTCCCTAGGGTTTCGACTATGAAAGATTGGGAAGAAGATGATATAACATTTATTTTGTTTTTAGTTTAACTTAAGTTTATTTACTAATTACCATTTTACCCCTAATTAATTAACATGAATTTTAGTTTTTAAGACCCCAAAATCGTCCACTTACCATCATGATGGTATAATTTCCATTTGAGTACCTCACTGACCTTTCAATTGACATCTAGAACTCTTAATTAATGGAACTTTACTTTTGCAGCTTTTGCGATTTAGTCCTTTTTACCTAATTAACTATCTAAACGATAAAATTCCTTAATCAAAATTTAATATGATACTAATGTCTTCATAAATATTTTAATAATAAATATTTATGAATCGACATGTCAGATTTGTGGTCTTAAAACCACTAATTTTGACACCACTGAAAGATGGGCTGTTATAGAACCACATCGAGGTCAATCAACCCCCATAAGTTATTTGCTAGATAGAATCTTTAATTTTCTTACAAAATTATCTTATTATGAATTTTCGTACTATAAAATCGTATTATTAGCTGCTTAGACTTTATTGTGTGTGCTAGTTATTTCTTAATCGCCTCTTCCTTTGGGTTCGACCCATTGGAATACTTTGTGCTCTATCGAAATTATAAATATTACAACTGACACTGTATACTTGCAGTAAAATTGGGCTTTCGAAATTGTTATATAAATTCGTTGTTTCAATGCGCACGTGCGCAGTCGATCAAATTGTTGGCACCGTTGTTAGGGAAGACAGTGTAAGATTAAGTAATTTTTAGTGTACAGTTTTAGGTAAAAATAAATAGCTAGAGTAGGATTTATAGATATAACCTTATTTTTTTTATTTGTTTTTATTTTGTTGTAATTTTTAGTTAATTTTCTTCACTCTCTTTTGCTTATAGGAGGCGTTGTATGACTCAAACTGGTAACGGTGTCTTACCATTTGAGTCGAAACCGGAACGTATCATCATACACACAAGGAGGGCACAACATCCCAGAGACACACCACCTCCACTAAGAGAGCGCCCTACCAAAAATCTGCAAGGATAAATTCGACAACCACAACACTACCGATGGAGCCACGAATTTTGCGCGACTATGCGATGCTCAATTTAGATGTTGTTCAAGGTAGCATTAATTGCCCGATGATTAATGCTAGCAACTTTGAAATTAAACTGACCATGATCCAAATGATACAATCGAACCTTCAATTTTGAGGGTCAATGAATGAGGATCCAAATCAACATCTTAACCAATTTCTAACCATTTGTGATACTTTTAGATATAATGGGATATCCGATGATGCTATTCGTATTTGATTATTCCCTTTCTCTCTTATTGACAATGCTTTTATGTGGTTAGATTCGTAACTGGTGGATTCCATCAACACTTGGGATGAGCTAGCGAGCAAATTTTTGGCAAAATATTTTCCCTCGAGCAAGACCATGAAACTTCGTATAGGTATTACAAATTTTTGGTAGTTGGAAGGAGAGTCATTATATGAGGCGTGAGAGTACTTTAATTTGATGTTGTGCAAGTGTCCATACCATGGCTAACAAGATTGGCTGCAAATTCAAGTCTTCTACAATGGACTTGACGAAAATTTATGCTCTAGTCTTGATGGAGCATCCTTGGGAGCATTCATATCAAAAACTTACGCTGAGGCTTGTCAACTTATCGAGGACATAGTGATGAACTCTTACATGTGGTCGATTGAGTGGTTCACATATCGAGCCAAACAAGTGGCAGCAAATGTTGTGAGCAGCGAGGATAAATATCAACAAGTTCTCGAAAGGCTCAATTAATTGGAGATGAGTGCGGCTAAGGTGCAAGTCCAAAACCAACCCAATCTAACCATTTTAATGTAGGGCACAGTGATGAGAGAAACCATATGGAGGCTAATTATGTAGGGAATAGAGGATCTAACCCTTACTCCAACACCTATAACCTTGTATAGTGTGACCATCCTAACCTTAGATGGGGAGGAAATAAAGCGGGACCTTCAAATCAAGGGAACCAAAACCTTAATCCTCTAAAACCCAACACACCATATAAACCTTCATTACCTTTTAGGGCACCTTAAGATCAAGAGAAAAAAACCAGCCTATAGTAGTTACTTTTCATTGTCGATTATGGTGAGGAAAGTAGATGAAGGTTTGCATGTAGTGCAAGCCGATGTGTGCCAAATCTGTGGTCAATTAGACCAAGTGTTGCAAAAACAATTAGCCTCTAGTGTACCCAGTAATACTGAACCTAATCTAAATAGGGAAGGAAAATAACATGCTAAGGAGGTTACCCTTAGATCAGGAGCTGAAGTTAAGGAACCTATCCGACCGAATTGTGGGGAGAAAGAAGTGTATGAGAAGGATGAGAGCACCCGCATTCCTAGTGATGGAGATAAGGTAGTAGAGAAGGAAGGACCTGAGAGTGAACCCACACACGTTGAACCTGAGGATAGAATCGTTCCACCACCACCACTAAGTCTGAAGCCTATACCCTTTCAAGCCGTCTAGAAGAGAAAAAGAAGTGAGATAATGGGGAGTTTATAGACTTCCTCAAAATGTTTAAAGCCTTAAATGTGAACCTCCCATTGTTAGAACTCCTTTAGAAAATGCCCAAATATGCCAAATTCCTTAAGGATGTTATGTTTCAAAGGAGGAAAATAGGGAGAGGAGAGAAAATTGCACTTAATGAGGAATGTAGCGTGGTTGTATCTAGAAGTGTTCCTTTCAAACTAAAAGATCCCGGTAACTTTACTATCCCCATTGAAATAGGTGGAGTGAGTTTCGGGAAGGCCTTATGTGATCTAGGTGCCAGTATTAACCTCATGCCAATATCAATTTATAGGAGGTTAGGTTTGGGAGAGCTGAAGAAAATAACAATCACCTTACAATTAGCCGGTCGATCTTTGGTACATCCCAAGGGAGTCATTGAAGATGTGTTAGTGAGGGTTAGGCAATTTGTAACACCCCTCATCCGTATTTAACGCCGAAATAGGGATACGGAGCATTACCAGACTTACAACACTTTTAAACATACAATTCATATACAATTTATCAAACCAAATATAATTCAATCATAACCAATCATAGTGTCCCTTAAACGAGCCTACGAGGCCTTAAACATGCATTGGGAGTGGTTCGAGACTAAACCGCTAACTCGAGAAATTTTTCAACAATTAGTAAATTTTTCTCAAAGCAGGGGACACACGCCCGTGTGGCCAGGCCATGTGTCTCACACGGCCACCAGACACGCCCGTGTCACAGATCGTGTGGACATTCGAAATGGGAGTACATGGCCGTGTCCCAGCCCGTGTCCTACCCTGTGTCCAAACAAGTGAGGTTACTGACTTGGGTCACACAGCCAACCACACGCCCGTGTGTCTAGCCCGTGTGCCCTTCGAAGTGGCCACAAACGCCCGTGTGCCAGGCCGTGTGCTAGGCCGTGTCAAAACTGTAGGGTATACTGACTTATGCAACACGGCCAAGTCACACGCCCGTGTGCTAGGCCGTGTGCCAATTAGGGGGTATACTGACTTGTGCCACACGGTCGATCACACGTCTGTGTGAGAGACCATGTGAAGCATACTGACTTTATTTTAATTTCAACACCAGGGGACACACAACCATGTAACATAACCGTGTGTCACACACGGCTGAGACATACACCCCTGTCTCTGCCTGTGTGGATAAAAATAGGCTATTTGCAAAGCCATTTTGCCACCCTATTTTTACATACCTGCACAAGCATAATTTGCAACATTTTTATAACTCAATAGGTAGCCAATCCATAACATTTCATACACATATTTGAATACTTATATGCAACCAAAGCATTATACCAAGTTAAGCCAAATCAAATGGCTTTATCTTATACCACAACATGTACCAAAATCACTAGCTCAAGTAACCATAACTATCGTCTTTATAACTAGCCTATACATGCCATATTTACATATATCCATGAATTCAAAAGTACCAATCGGCAACTGGACAGTGTGATGCGTATCTCTGACTTTATCCGAATCGAGCGAGCTATCGAACCTCTATAAAATACGGAAAAGAAACAGAGTAAGCTTTATAGCTTAGTAAGCCCGTATAATTTAGAATTAAACTTACCATTTATACATAATCAAGTCAATAATTAAGGTATACTCAATTCAATTACCAAATGCCTAAACACAAGCATTCATCAACAAGTTAGTCACATAAGTGCATATAATCATTCATTATCTAAATTTAATACTCAATACATTGTATCATATCAAATTCATATATCACATACATCATTTGTAACAATTCACTCTCAATCGTATAAACAATAATTCTTTCGATAACAGTAACTCATCCGTATAAATAGTACTTCATCCATATAAACAGTAATTCATCTGTTTAAACACATAGATTTATCACATAACCAATAACAAAATTTATGCCCGTTGAACCTATTAGAATATCGAGGGATACTCGGGTGATATACTTTACGTATATAAATCAATAATGCATCAATTCATTATCATTTCCGTTCTTTCGAGCTATGATCGATGAAGCTCCTCCCGGTGATGGATGAGAAGCTCTATTGAGTGAAAGGGTAAGCTCGACGAGTGAAAACAATGAAGTATTACGAAGTGATATATCGAGAAGCTCACACGAGCTGTGGTGAGTCCACAACATATACATGATCTCGACCAAAACGGTAACCCTAGTAACATGTCACTCGTATCCTACGACTTTCTACGGTTCAAACGGGACTCGGTATTCAATAATTCTCATCAATTAGGCATTCAAACTCAGTAATACCATTTACTCAATTATACTTTCATTTCAAATAATTTACAAGTATTTAAAGATTCAATTCTAATTATACGAACTTACCTCAAGTTACTCGTATGGAAATTATCGACTATTCGTCCACTTTTCCTTTTCCCCGATCTAAACCCGATCTCAGCTTATCTTGATCTATATATTATCAAATTTAACACATTCAGCATTTGGTCTATTAAATTTAGTCCAAATTTCACTTTAAGGCATTTTTACACACTTGCCCCTAATATTTTACATGTTTTACAATTTAGTCCTTATTACATAAAATCACAAATTCATGCAATTTAACCACAACCCATGCTAGCCGAATTTCTCTAGTACTCATATTAGCCCATATTTCTCATTTATTCACACTTTTAACCACCACATTTCACATTTTCTCAATTTAATCCCTTTTTGACATTTTTGGCAAAAATCACTTTACAAAAGCTATTAATCTAACACTAAACCTTCCAAATATATCATAATTCATCAAATTACTCAAGCATTCAACAATGGCAACATGATAAATCTTTAACAGTTTCAAAATCTAAGGTACGAGCTATCTAGAATACGAAGCAACGATCACAAAAACATAGAAATCATTAAAAACAGAGTCAAAATCACTTACCAATTGAGCTATGCAATGACCGAATGTTTTAAAGCCCTAGTTTATTTTCTTTTCTCAATATTTTGGTGGAATATCTCAAGGTTGAAGATGATACAACCTTTGTTTATTTTATTTTACTTATAATTACTAATTTACTATTTTAACCTTATTATAAACCTTTTAATATCATCCATTTAATGTCCATATAAGTCCACTCATGCTATTAATGGTTTAATTACAACATAAGGACCTTCACTTTAATAAACCATGGCTATTAGACACCTTTAGCTATTAGAACTCAAGTTTTACACTTTACGCGATTTAGTCCTTTTTATCAAATTAACCAACTAAACGATAAAATTTCTTAATGAAATTTTCACACAATCACATTATCATGCTGTAGACATTAAAATAATAATTTTGACCTCAGATTTTGTGGTCTCAAAACCACTGTTCTGATTTGACCAAAAGCGGGCTGTTACACAATTCATTTTTCCCATTGACTTTATCGTGCTTGACTTCGAGGAGGATCTTAAAATTCCTATACTCTTAGGGAGACCTTTCTTGGCCACGTCTAGAGCTACCATAGACATAGGACGGGATGAATTGACTATGGACATCGAGAGAGAAACAAAAGTTTTCAAATGTGTCAAGCCCAAGTCTAGGTCTAAGGAGGTGTTGACATCATAAGAGTATAAGTCCCAAGTAATTGAGACAAGAACTTATCATGCTAATAGGTTTCCAACTTTCATGGAATGGTGTAATTTTTCAGGTGTCCGTGCGCCACGCAAGAGAATCAGGAAACAAATGAGGATAAGAAAAGCATTGCAATTCTTAAGAGGCCTTGGTTGCGTGCTAAACAAGAAACGTGTTCAAGTGTCGAGGACACTGATGAAACATCATTTCGGTGGTGTAACTGACCGCCCGAAGTTGAATTTTTAACTCGCCACCTGTGGTGAATGAACCAAAATTTGTAAATATTTGAATCATTGAGCATGGATTCCATACATTTTCTGCATTTAGATTAGGATTTTAATTTGTGTTGGCTTAATTTTGAAATTGGTAGGTCAGATTTTTGAAGATTGAGATGAAAATGTATGATTTCGTGGTGTTTCTAGGGTTAGTTCTGTGAAATCGCGATAACCAAGGGGGATATCGTGATTTTCTGGACAGTTTTGAGGGGGGACCAAAATATTTTGGTTTTGCGATATTGGGTCCATGATATCGCGATACCCCCGAAATTTGAAAAGTAAATTTTTTTTGGATTACACAGTGATATCGCGATACCTAGCTTTCAGTATCGCAATATCTCAAACAAAATAGAATGTGAGGAGTCCAAAAGTAGGGGATATCGCGATATCCACTATAGGGAATCATGATATCCAAGTCAAGTCAAGCGATACCTGATTTTAGGTATCGCGATCCGTGTGTTTTGGAGGCTTTTTAAGCCTCACAACACTCCAAACCCCCCATTCATCTTATTTTCCCCCAAATCTTTCCATCTAAATCCCTAAAAACCCTACTCCATCTCTATTTTCTCTCAATCTCCCTTTCAAATCCTTTCAAAATTGTTTGAAATATTTCTTCTTTTTCTTTATTTTTCTTACTAGTTTTTTATTTTGCAGGTATAACACTCTTTTTGCTTGGGAAACATGGGATTTCATCGACTCCATCAACAAACCAATAACATGGTTTAAGTTTCCCATTTCTCCTTTGTTTTGCATTTGATATTGTTGCCTTTGTTCTTACTTTTATCATTTTGTTCTAATTTTAGTGTTGTTTGGTTGTGAGTACTTGGTTAGCATCTACATTATATTTATCTTATTTAGAAATTGATAAACATACCCCCTAGAACTCAGAAACGAGCTAAGCCCCAACCCAAACCACCTCCGTCACCAAAGTATGTTGATCGGATGTTTAATGTCACAACAATAATGTGCAAGCGTACACTATCGATACAAGTATAGTAGATAGATGTGAGTCTATCGGATATCAATCCCACAGGGATTGTAGTCTTTTGTCTATTAATGTCGGTGTAATAACTAGATAGAAACGAGATAAATTGTGAGTGTAACAGCCCAATTTTGGGGCTAGTCGAAACAGTGGTTTCGGGACCACTAATCTAAGGTTGAAGAAAATTATTTTTGATATTATTTTATGTGTTATAACCTGTTTATAAGGATGCATGAGAATTTTGGTGCTTTAATTGTAGCAATTGCATGCTTAATTGTGAAAAAGGACTAAATCGCATAAAGTGCGAAAGTTCTATTTTGCAAGGTAGAGGTGTCTAATAGCCATATAATATTAAATTGGAGGTCCTTAAAGTGCAATTAGGCCATTGAGGATGTGTTGGCCGGCTATATAGACTAAGGAGACAAAAGCATTAAATTTTGGTCAAATTTGGTGGAATTAGGTGACTAAAAAAATGAATAAAATAAGACAAAGGAGAAAGATATGATCTTTTACTATTCATTCTTCTTTTACCACCAAAAATTTAAGAGGAAATAAGATTTTTTGGAGTTCAAACTTTCAGCCAAGCAAATCTCTTGCAAGTAAGTGATTTTGGTGGTTTTATTTGATAATTTTTGTACTTTTGGAACCCCCAAAGCTTAAGTTAGCTAATGAGGGGACTATTTTGGAAAATGGTTGAAAGTTTGGGGACTTGCCATGAGAGTTTTCATGTTGTTTTCTGAGTTTTTATGGAAGAAAATGAATGTTACTGAGTTAAGAAACAACTTTTGTGAAGGGTGTTATCATGAAAACACCTAAATAGGACTTATTTGTAAAGGTAGTAATTGTGTAATAAATGCATGAAATAATTGATTTTGTGAGTTGTTGTAAGAGAAATAAATGTTCAGCTAGGCTTGTTTAATGATAAAATGTGATGAAAAATGATTTACGAGCCTAGGGGCAAAATCATAATTTTGCCAAAGTGTAAGGGCAAAATGGTCATTTTTGCCTAAGTAGAAATTTTGATGTATCATGAGTTAAAATGTGATTGAATGAGTAATTTTATTATTATAGATTAAGAAAAGCGTGAAAACAACCTTGACCGAGGAAAATGCAAGGTTACGGACTAAATCGTCGATTAAAATATTTTGCACCGAGGTAAGTTTATGTGTAAACGATATGCCTTTAATACATATGTTGTTACTTACTGGTGCATTTTATGAATGAGAGCATTTATGATTGAATTCGATATATAGTGAGTAATTCCCGTATGAACCTCAGAATAGATATGTAAGTGCAGAAAAATATCTGTAATTATTCTTTTGGTGGGCTGTGTGCGATACCACCTTATTACTTACTCACGATGGGCTGTGTGCGATACCATCGTTTATATTATCATTTGGTGGGCTATGTGCGAGAGCACCGTAAATATTCTTGCTGGTGGGCTATGTGCGATACCACCCTATTATTGATTAAAGGTGGGTTGTGTGCGAAACCACCGGGTACTTAGTATTATTCCGAGGGGTTCATTGAGAATTTGTATAAGTGAATGTTTCATGTTGCTTTGTGGTGATAAGTGTAGGGAATGTGTACAAGTGAATTTGAGCAATATAATTGTTATAAGGTTGGAATGTGGTAAGAAATGAAAGGAGTAAGCATGATTGTGGAAATATGAATTGTTCTTGCTTAGTATATGATGTTATTGATTGTTTAGCATATGTTATGATGCTTATTGTTTACATGTAAACTTACTAAGCTTAAAGCTTACTTCTCTTCTTTTCCCTTGTTTTATAGTGTCAAAGAGCAAGTTCAGGATTCGGAGATAATCGGAAGATCACCCACACTATCAACTCATCTCGGTACATTTAGACTTAGCATTTTGAGTATGGCATGTATAGGGGCTAGGCTTAATGAAATGTTTTGTTGTTTTGGCCAAGAGTGTTGGCACTTTTAAAGATGAACTCTTTTGTATATTGCCATAGTTGATGGCTTATTATTACTATTTTATGAAAAGAAGAGGTTATTCATGAATGTGTTAGATGAATGATTGGGTTGCTTGGTAATGGTTGAATGGGATTTATGTTGTGTGAGTTAGGGTGATAAAAAGAGCTTGGCAAATAAACTTGTTCTTGTCCACACGGGTAGGCACATGGGCGTGTGTCTAGGCCGTGTGTGACACACGGTCAGCCCCATGGGTGTGTGACTTAGTATTGCAAGTCAGTGTCGACCACGGGCTAGACACACGGGCATGTGCCTAGGCCGTGTGCCCCTTATGAGGTTGCTGACGTCATAAATAGAATACCCAGGTTTTCACACACGGGTGAGGACACGGGCGTGTCTATGCCGTGTAAGGGACACGGGTCATTGACACGGGCGTGTGTCCGGCCGTGTGAAAACCCCATTAGGTTCAAAATGAAAAATAAATCCCACACGGGCCAGGGACATGGGCATGTGTGACCACACGGCCTGCCCACACGAGCGTGTCCCATTTCACACGGGCGTGTGACCCTGTTAAGGCAAAATTTTTCCTAAGTATTACAAAGTTCCCGGTTTAATTCTGAGACCCTCCGTTTGCATGTTTAAGGCCTCGTAAGTCCATGATAAGGATGTTATGAATGTGAATTGGAAAGTTTTATTTTGGAATGAAATTCTATAGCTCAAAGTTGTATGTTTCAAGTGAGTTATGTCCGGTAATGCCTCGTACCCGGTTTCGACGATGAATACGGGTAAGGGGTGTTACAGTGAGAATAGTTGTCGATGTAATAACTTGAAAACAATAAAATAAAATATGATAATGATAAACTGGGATCCCCAACATGAATCTTCAGCAGAATGCAAAGTGCTTACAAGGTATAAAAAGATAGGTGGTTGTCGAGGCAATAAAATTTAATGTATATCTTACCCAACGTCACTCCTCTATTTAATCTGAGACTTGAAAATACATATTAACCCCACCTTCCGATGATGGAAACATGGCACCAGTGTCAGTGACTGCAATAACACTTCCGTGTTAAAAAAATTCAAACCCCAAGATTAAACCATAAAAATAAGATTTAATAAGATAACTTTTCACCAAGAATTCATGTGTACTTCCATACAAACAGAAAACAGAGTGTAATCACCAGCATTTAGAAAGAAATAAGAAAGAATCGAGTGGAGAATTCTATTTCTAGACAACTCAACTGAATCTCTCTATTCCCTCTTGTCTTGCACTTAGGTCTCCTCGTCAGAAGCTAGTCTGCATTTAGTTTTCACGTTGGCCCACCCGTGAGAAGCTTAAGATTCCATGGCTGCAAGCTTTAAGGTAGGATGATGAAGATGATGATGGAGAAAAAAAAAGGCTCCATTTTTCTTCTCACGTCCACCTTTTATGTCCTCCTCCAACAGTACAGGTGTCCTTCCCTTAAAATTATTCTGTCCTTGTACGTACAGGTTGGTTATACCAGACTGGACAACTCACGCAATTTTAGTTCCTATTCGGACAGCTAACAGGTGCGGCGACAATTCTGGATGCAATCTGGAATTCACTCATGCAGCGACATTAATGTAAAAAGATAGAAAAGTTAAGGATAAAATCGACTAGGATTCACTAAGTTATAAAATGCAATTTACTAAACTGAAAATGCTAAAATGTATGCTAAGGATAACTATGTAACACCCTTAACCCGTATCCGTCACCGGAATAGGGTTATGGGGTATTACCAGACTTATTACACAATTAAACAAACATTTCACATACATTTTCCATTTCAAATATAAAACATTCACATTCATTCATATCGTCCCTAATACGAGCCTAAGAGGCCCAAAACTTATATTCGGGGTGGTCAGGACTAAACCGATAACTTAGAAAATTTTTAAAAAACTTAGAAAATTTTTCAAACTACAGGGGACACACGCCCGTGTGGACCGACTGTGTGTCTCACACGGCCAAAGGCATGCCCGTGTCACAGACTGTGTAGACATTTGAAATGGGATCACATGGCCGTGTCCTAGCCCGTGTCTGACCCCATGTAACTCACTGACTTGGGTCACACGGCCAACCACATGCCCGTGTGACCTGCCCGTGTGCCCTTCAAAATGGCTACACATGCCCGTGTGCCAATCCATGTGCTAGGCCGTGCCAATCCTTAAGGGTATACTGACTTATGCCACATGGCCAAGTCACACGCCCGTGTGCTGGGCCGTGTGGAGCATACTGACTTGATTTCTAATTCAACAGCAGGGGACACACGACCGTGTAACATGACCGTGTGTTTCACACGGCTGAGACACACGCCCGTGTCTCTGCCCGTGTGGACAAAAATAGGCTATTTACCAAACCATTTTGCCACCCAAATTTGCACACATTTAAACCAACCCAATTGGCACACAAAGATGACATAAACATGCATTCAATCCACCTCAACCAAGCATAATTCATACCATTTCAATATCAACAACTACAAGTCACACAAATACCACAATATACCATTCAATCTCATACCAAAATTTCACATTCTTAAATAATCAATATGAACACTTCAAATTTTGCATCATTTAGCCTAACCTCACAAGCATATAATATCTCTAATATCAACCATTCACCACAAGCATTGACATAGCAATTATCAACACAAGACATAGGCGATTTGCACATATATACACACCCAAATCAACCAAAATAATCCAACTCTCATGGCTATATAAAAAACCAAACACTTAATATTTACAAGCCATTTCAAATGACTAAATTCATTACCAAACCATAACCAAAATGACCATACTTCCTATACATGCCATATACCAAAAATATAGATTCAAAAGTACCTGAGTGATAGTTGGATAGTGTGATGCAATCTCCGACGATTCCTAAATCCGAGCTAGCTTCGATTTCACTATAAACACGGAAAAATAAACAATGTAAGCTATAAAGCTTAGTAAGTTCATATAGCATTAAAATCAATTTACCATATATGCACAATATAAGCAATTTAAACATAACATAACATATCTCAATGATTCACAAACCTTCCATATTTTTATTCACCAAGTTAGTTATGAATTTCATAAATCTTCTTATTTCAAAGCTTGTATGGTTCATGTACATACCTGTACTATCTCGTACCAAATTCATACTCAACCACATCTCTGATATACCCGTTGAACCATTCGGAATACCATTGGATACCCGAGAATCTCGCACCCTAAGTGCCACATATATAGCCGAAGCTATCTCAATCTCGTATCACATATAATGCTCACTCTCGAGCTATCGACGGGTCTGCTCACACAAGCTAACGGTCATGACGAAGCTACACAGTGCTGCTCAAACAAGCTGACGAGTATCCGCAACACATGCAGGATAACTCAGCCACCGGTAGGACGTACGGACCAGCACCCAAATCACATAACCCCTAATGACATGTCATTTGTATCCTACATCTATTCCTAAGGTTCAACCGAGATTTCACACTTGCCGAATCATCTTTGAATATATCCGCAAGGTCGTATTCACAATTTATGCAATATTAAAGCATTTAAAACATAATTAAAATAATGCTTATTACATACAAATTTACCTCGAATGCAAAAACGACGAAATAAGTCGATTAATCCTATACTTTGTTTTTCCCCCGATCTAAATCTGAATTTCGCTTTTCTTGATCTATATGTAATCAGAATTAAATTATTTAATCATCACTCTAGTCAATTTAGTCCAAAATACACATTAAGGCAACTTTACACTTTTGCCCCTAATATTTCAACATTTTTACAATTTAGTCCTTATCTCATAAAAATTCAATTTCATGCAATTCAACCTATACCCATGCTAGTGAAATTTCAATTAAGTCCCTAGCAGCCCACATTTTTCATTTATTTCACAATTAAACCATGAATTTTACACATTTCACAATTTAATCCCTATTTGGACATTTTACTAAAAATCACTTAACAAATGTTGTTTATCTAACAACAAGCATGCATTTTCTATCATCAAACATCAAAATACACTTATATTCATTAATGGAAAAACCCTAAACCTTTAACAGTTTTGCAAAATAGTCCCAGGGCTAGCTAGACTAAGCTGCAACGATATCAAAAACATAGAAATCATGAAAAATGGGACAAAAACCACTTACCATCATCCAATTGACCGAACCCCAGCAAGCTCTCATGGATATTTCTTTCTTCTATTTTCGGTGGTGTTTCACATTAAGGAAGATGACACTTTTATTTTATTTTACTTATTAACTTAATTACTAATTTAACCTTACTTATTAAACATTAAAATCACTTAATGCATGTCCATAAATGTCCACTCATATTAACAATGGTATATTTACCACATAAGGACCTCCACTATTTAATTTCATAGCCATTTAATACCTTTAACTATTAGAACATCACTTTTGCACTTTACGCGATTTAGATTTTGACTCTGCTAGAATCGAACCATCATCGGACAAAGTTAACTGAGTATTCATAGCTCTCAAAGAAAATAAAGATTTTCTACTCAGAGCATCCGCAACTACATTCGCTTTTCCCGAATGATAATCAATTACTAACTCTTAGTCTTTCAGTAAACTCTTGCCATCTTTGTTGTCGCAAATTCAAATCTTTCTGAGTCATTATATACTTTAAGTTCTTGTGATCAGTATAGATATGACACTTTTCACCGTATAAATGATGTCACTAAATTTTCAATGCAAATACAATAGCTGCCAACTCTAAATCATGCGTCAGATAATTCTTTTCATGCGAGTTTAACTATCTAGAGGCATACGCTATCACTTTACCCTCTTGCATCAAAACACAACCCAAATCGTTCAATAATGCGTCGCTAAAAATTAAAAACTCTTTACCCGACTCAGGTTGAACCAAAACTGGTGCCTCAGTTAACAATGCTTTCAACTGATCAAAATTCTGTTGACATTTCTCGGACCATTCAAATTTCACATCTTTCTGTAGCAATCTAGTCATCGGTGTAGCAATCATTGAGAATTCTTTAACAAAATGTCGATAATCCCAGAAAGCTTTTGACTTCGGATACGTTTATTGGTGGTTTCCAATCAACAACTGCAGAAATCTTGCTCAGGTCAGCTCGTATACCTTCCATGGAATAATATGTCCCAAAAATCCAACCTCTCGGAGCCAAAACTCGTATTTACTGAATTTAGCAAACAATTGTTTATCTCTCAATGTTTGTAACACAATTCTCAAATTTTTAGCATGCTCAGACTCATCTTGGGAATAGATCAGAATGTCATCAATAAACACAACAACAAATCTGTCTAAATACGGTCTAAAAATTCGATTCATCAAATACAGAAAAAACTGCAGGAGCATTAGTTAATTCGAAAGGCATAACAAGAAATTCATAATGCTCGTACCTTGTTCTGAACGGAGTTTTCGGCACATCCGAAACTTTAACTCGCAACTGATAATAGCCAGATCTCAAATCAATCTTCGAGAACACTGTTGCTCCTTTCAACTGATCAAACAAATCGTCAATTCTTGGGAACGGATATTTATTCTTAATCGTAACCTTGTTAAGCTGACGATAGTCAATACACAGTCTCATCGATCCATCTTTCTTTTTACGAACAACACTGGTGTACCCCATGGCGAAAAACTAGGTCATACAAAACCTCTATCTGTTAATTCTTACAACTGAGCCTTCAATTCTTTCAATTCTGTCGGAGCCATTCTGTACGGAGCTATCAATATCGGTGATGTTCCCAGTACTAATTCAATAGCAAACTCAACCTCTCTAATCGGTGGCAATCTCGGTAACTTTTTTGGAAACACATCCGAATACTCAAAGACTACTGGCACTGATTCAATCTTTGATTCAGAGACTTTTGTATGCAGTACATATGCAAGATAAGCTTCGCAACCTTTCCTGACATATTTCTGAGCTAACATCAACGAAATCACAACAGGCAATCCACTCGACTCATCAAATTCAGTTCTAAGGATTTTACTATCCTGACATTTCAATTCAATAGTCTTTCATTCATAATTCACAACAGCATCATGCAGAGTCAACCAATCCATACCCAGAATTATATGAAATTCATCAAACAGTAGTAGCATCAAATTAGTCAAAAAATAGTAACCTCGAGTCATCAAAGGACAGTTCTTGCAAACTTTATCAACTAGGACATATTTGCCTAAGGGGTTCGATACTTTAATCATAATTTCGATAGACTCAACAGGCAAACTCTTACTAGACACTAAATTCATACAAATATATGAATGAGTTGATCCAGGATCTATCAAGGCAATTACATTAGTGTCATAGAGAGAAAATATACCGATGATAACATCTGGTGATGACATATCTTCGCGAGCACGAATAGCGTAAGCTCTAGCAGGCGCTCTAGCCTCGGATCTCACAGCGGAGTCCTTTGTCATTCCTTTGCTACTAGACACATTTCCCACATTTCTAGGTGGTCTCCCTCTAGCAGCTGTGTTGCTTGATCTTGTGTTTTGAAATTTATCTTTCTCGGCTAATTCAGGGCAATCTCGAATGGAAAGATCTTGCGAGTCACATTTAAAACATCCTCTATTATTCATCCAACATTCTCCAAAATGTCATCGTCCACACTGTTGACACTCAGGTTTATTATTTCTCACACTACCAACACTCGACATCGAAGTAGCTTGAGCATTAGGACTTGAGTATTGCTTCCCACGATCTCTATTAGCATATCCCACTGAAGCATTTTGACGACTATATGAATCTCGTGATTTCTTTGATGAGGATTGATAAGGTTTTTTCATTAATTTCTTTCTCGAATCTCTTGCTTCGAAATCAGCTTTTCTCTTTTCTTTGCAAGTTTTTTGGCTTTGCATGCTCGGTCAACTAGCATTACAAATTCTTTCAACTCTAGAATCCCGACTAGCAATCTGATATCTTCATTCAACCCGTCTTTGAATTGTTTACACATAATTGCCTCAGTGGAAGCACATTCTCGAGCATATTTATTAAGTCTTACAAACTCTCTCTCGTATCTGGTCACAAACATTCGACCCTGTTTCAATTCCAGAAACTCTTTTCGCTTTTGGTCAATAAACCATTGACTGACGTATTTCTTTCTGAATTTAGCTTGAAAGAATTCCCAGGTGACTCTTTCTCTCGGTACCACTAATATTAAAGTATTCCACCATTGATACGCTATGTCTCTCAGAAGTGAAACGACGCATTTTACACATTCAGCTGGTGTGCAAGAAAGTTCATCAAATACTCTGATCGTATTCTCAAGCCAAAACTCGGCTCTCTCAGGATCACCATCAACAGTAGCTCTGAATTCTTCAACCCCGTATTTTCAGATTTTATCAATTGGCGGCTTATTCAATCGTAAAAGTTCCACACTTTGAGGAGCTACGAGAACTGGTTGGGGATTAGGTAGGGGTGGAGGTTGTTGAGCAGCCAGATTTGTTCGAAAAAACTTAGTAAACCACTCATTCATCATATGGAAGAAGGCTTCTTTGGCCTCTCATCCCTGACTACCCCTTACGGGTCTCGACTCAGATTGCGCTACCCCGTGAATGGAGGCTGGCACATTACTTTCAACATCATCAGCTATAGCTCGATTGGGATCCATTTACTATATGAAAACACGATTTAAAACTGTCAGGAGCTATCACACTATCACAAGTTATATATGGCATGTATAGCTAGACTCCCACACACGCTACGTTAGTCTTAGAATCGACTAAACCTGGATCTGATACCAAAAAATGTAACACCGCTAAACCGTATCCGTCATCAAAATAGGGTTATGGGGTATTACCAGACTTATTACATAATTAAACAAATATTTCACATACATTTTCCATTTCAATTATAAAACATTCACATTCATTCATAGCATCCCTAATACGAGCCTACGAGGCCCAAAACCTATATTCGGGGTGGTTAAGGACTAAATCGATAACTTAGAAATTTTTTACAAAACTTAGAAAATTTTTCAAACTACAGGGGACACACGCCCGTGTGGCCTGGCCGAGTGTCTCATACGGCCAAAGACATGCTCGTGTCACAGGCCGTATGGACATTCAAAATGGGATCACATGGCCGTGTCCTAGCCCGTGTCTGACCCCTTGTAACTCACTGACTTGGGTCACACGGCCAACCACACGTCCGTGTGACCAGCCCGTGTGCCCTTCAAAATGGCTACACATGCTCGTGTGCCAATCCATGTGCTAGGCCGTGCCAATCCTGTAGGGTATACTGACTTATGCCACACGGCCAAGTCACACGCCAGTGTGTGGGTCGTGTGGAGCATACTAACTTAATTTCTAATTCAAAACTAGGGGACACATAGCCGTTGTAACACCCCTTACCCGTATTCAACGCCAGAACAGGGTACGAGGCATTACCAGACTTACAACACAAGTATTCACCCAATTCCGAGTCATAAATTTTGCATCCAAATTAAAACCATTCATATTTGATCATAAAGTCCCTAATACGAGCCTACGAGGCCTAAAACATGCATCAGAAGTGGTTTGGGACTAAACCGAGAACTCAAGAAATGCTTACAAAACTTTGAAAATTTTTACTAGAAGCAGGGCTCACACGCCCGTGTGGTCCAAGGGACATGCCCGTGTGACCCTGGGACATGCCCTACTTTAGATCGTGTTCAATTTACGGTGCTCTCTGACTTGTGCCACACGGTAGTGCCACACGGCAGTGCCACACGCCCGTGTGCTAGGCCGTGCAGCACACACGGTTAGAATACACGACCGTGTCTCTTCCCATGTGCTCAATTCTGGACATTCTGTCTTTCAAAATTAATGTGCAGGGGACACACGGCTAAAACACATGCCTGTGGGGCAGACACACGACCTAGACATATGCCCGTGTATCTACCCGTGTGGACAAAATAAAGGCTATTTTCCAAGCCATTTGCCACCCTTATTCACACATACACTTACACCAATTCAAAGGCACAAAACATAACATACTTAGGCAACCAAAACATCCACAATCATGACCAACACATGCCAATACAATATTAACATCTATCATACTCATAACATTTATTAAGCCACAATTGACTACTTTCAAGATACCTAATTGCACACCACTTTATCATCTTATCAATAGACCATATTGCCAAACATTTCACATTCATGTCATAAATCACATTTCCATCATTCACCAAAGACATTGGCACATATACAAATATACTTAGGCTTACAACCATGTTAGCCCAAAAATAAGCCAATTTACATGGCAAAATATCAAAAAAAGCCTTTGACAATTACAAGCTAACACATTGGCTACAATCATAATGACACATATAGCAAAATGACCAAGTCCCTATACATGCCATACTCAAAACTTTGATAGTGTGATGCGAACTACGACGATCTCTGATCCCGAGCTAGCTTGGTGACATTATAAAATAAGTGAAAGAAAGGGGAGGTAAGCTATATAGCTTAGTAAGTTCCTATGGAAATAATAAGCATCATAACCCCACATTTAACATACAATTAACATGATAAAATTAGCATGAATGTTATTAAAATCTTATAGTCATAACTTACTCAATCACCACCTTACCAAGGATTCATCACATATCGAGCTCATTACTTACGAGTTTTACGTACATACCTGTACCAACTCGCATCATAGCCATATCCTTTCACAACTTTGACATTCCCGTTGAACACTCAGAATATTAACGGATACTCGGAAATCTTGCACTGTAACGTCCCAAATTAGGGGCTATAATTTTTGCTTGAATTCATGTTGGGCTTGATCAGCTAGCTATTTGAGTGTGTTTGGGGGTCCTAAAGAGGCCTGGGTTTGAGTCTGAGCCTGGGAAAAATTTTAGTTTTTGGCCCTTTAGTGGAGAGGGCTGTTGGCAGTAGGGCTTAAGTAAAATGGTGTGCGTTAAGATGACACAAGATGAGCTTGTAGCTCAGTGGCAGTGGCATCATTAAAAAGGCATGGAGAGTGGGGTTAGAATCCCACAAGTTGCAATTAGAGGCTTTTATTTTGTGACTTGAGAGGGGATGAAGCAGAGTTCAAATCGAACTCTTCAAGGGGAGTTGGAGACTTGGTCAAATAATTCAAACAGAAGGTGGGGAGCTATTCTAGGAGGATTCGGTGGAGAGAATCAGGGGATGGATGAGTGTGCAAGTGTTGGCCGAATGTGGGGAAGGTTGTGATAGGGAATTTCGGCCAAGGGTGGTCATTTGGAATTGCATATTCGGTTTTGAGAGGGGAGAGTGCCGAATTTTCTCTTGATTTCTTTTGAGAGTTTTTGCATTTTGGTATTTTTCTCTAGCATTTCGGGTCATTTCCTTCTCAATTCACCTTTTCCGAATTCTCAGTCTCTTTCTTTCTCTTCTTCTTACCTTTCGTACATTCTTCTTTTTCTTGCTAATAGCTTAAACACTAGGTTGGCCGAATCACTACTCCTCTTCCCATTTCTCTTCACACCTCGTTTGCCTCTTTTTCTTTTCTCTAAGCCGAATACCTACACTACTTTTTTCTCTCGATTTCTCTGTTAGCCGAACGCAAACTTTCTTAAAACCTTGAATTTTTTTGCTAGCCGATTACCCCATTATCTTGTGACCCATTCTTGTTTTGTTCTTCTCCGGTAGATTCTCGTGGGTTAGGCCGAACACTCCTCATCTGCTAGACTAGCCATTTTCGATTGCACTGCTGATAAGGGGGGTTGGTCGAGCACTCTTCAGTCCTATCATTCCTGGTAAGTCGATCTTCATAAAAGCTTGCTAACAATCAGTATGGGTAGGTTGTGGTACCCTTCGTGCTCTTGTTTCGAAAGTTACCTTTTGTTGAGATGATGGTAGTTGTTTTTGTCTAACAAATGTTGATTACAATCCAGATCCTAGGCAAGGCGTGGTTTTGGGTCTGAGCTACGAACATTGAGTGATTAGGGAACAGTCTCATTCAGGCAAGGTAAGGAAGATATATTGGAGTGTGTACTTTAAGGAGAGGGTTATTTTAGCAATTTAAGGCTAACAAAAGTTTTGATGGTTCTAGGTTGGTGTTCGTGAATTCAAGAAACAGTTCAGAGATTAAGGTGTGTAATCTCACACTCCTGTATGTTCTGATAATGCTATGATCTGTGAAGCGGCTAAAAGCCGAAATACTGAAAAGCCAGAATATCGACATCCGAGATCACTCGAGCGTGCGAACGCTCATAGTGATAGACCGAGCCACGAACATTGGCGATAGACCTTTTGGAGTAATGGGCCTTGTTGAGCCGAAGTGGGCTAAGTGAGCCTAGTGGGCTAGCGGGCCCACAGAGGCAAAATTCATAGTAAGTGTCGGGTGATAGATGCGGCTGTGAAGTTCGTAGAACTGTGACCGAAACTGGACTGAATGGGCCACACGAGCGTGTGGGCCCGCTTGGGCCGAAATTGGGCTTTAGGCCCAATTGCACCGTTTTGACCAAAAAGGAACCTGTGTCGCTCAAGGCGACAGTAGGCTTCCGGAAAGGCCGGTAGATGACTAAATTACTAAAATACCCTCGAGGGGTAGATCACCGAATTACCCTTAATGGGCGAAATTATCGAAATACCCTCGAGGGGTAGATCACTGAATTACCCTTGGTGGGTAAATTACCGAATTACCCTTGTTGGGTAAATTACTGAAATACCCTCGAGGGGTAGATTACCGAAATACCCGTGGTGGGTAGATTACCGAAATACCCTTGGTGGGTAAAATTACCGAAATACCTCGAGGGGTGAAATTACTGTTTTACCCCTAAATGACGCAATGACCGTTATACCCTTAGTGGTAGTTTAAATGATGTTTATGTGATGTTTTTATAACTGTATATGATTGTGATGCACTGCATACATGTCATATTGCATTGGGTTGGGTTTTATGATTTGGAGGAAGTACCGTTATAGTGGCATCGCCACATTTACCGTTATAGTGGCATCGCCACGTTTTGTGATTCTAGTGGCTCAGCCACGTATACCGATATTAGCAGCTAAGCTGCACCATTCGAGAGTTTGGCTGGGTGGGTCGACATGGTCCCCACATGGATAGATTGGTTGGTACGGGTGGAGAGTTTGGTTGGTATGGGTTGGGTTACATATCCATTGCATTGTTATGATATAGGGCTTAGGCCCAGATTGTTACCGAATAGGGCTTAGGCCCAGACTGATACCGTATGGGCTCGGGCCCAGACTGTGACAGTAATAGGGGATTACGCACTGAGTTCTTATAACTCACCTCTTTTACTTTTAACTGTGCAGGTAATCCCCAGCCTTAGTGGATTTGGAGCTGCGAGGGACTCGGAGGTGGCCACTTGTCCAATATGTATTTGGGTTAAATTTAGCGACTTTATTTTAGTTTACTTTATTTTAATTATTGGGTTAATAATTTTTGTAATAAGGCCATTGGGATTTTCATTTTAACTTTTATTTGGTACTTCTTTCATTTACAAACTGCTAGGCTATTAAACACGGGTTTTTTAAAACAATAACTACTGTTTTCAAAATATCACATTTAAAATATTTGTTTAAGTCGGACTTCACATACAAACAAGGTTTTAAAAATAATTATATTTTTACAAGGGAATGACTTTGAGCAAATCTGGTTTTGTTAAGCAACGAAAAACAGGATTTTTAAACGGTAGAAAGTTTTAAATTGAAGAAGGGTTTTCAATGAACGCGTAGTTTTTAGATAACATTTTGATATGACACGTTAGATCCGGCCATAGCGTCTAGGTCGGGTTTGGGGTGTTACATGCACATAAGTGCCATATATGTAGCTAAAGCTACCTCATATCTCATAATACAGATAGGCTCACTTTCGAGCTATTCACGGGACTGCTCACACAAGCTGTCAGTCAGGATGTAGTTACACAGTGCTGCTCACACAAGCTGTCAGGTATCCGCAACACATCTTTGAACTACCCGTACCATCGTAGGACGTACAAGACCAGCACCCGGATCACATAATCACATATACACATGGGTTCCTAGTGACATGTCACTCGTATCCTATTCTATTCCTAAGGTTCAACCAGGATTTCTCGTTTGTCGAAACTTTGTCGAATACGTCCAAAGAGTCAATCACAATTCATACAATATTAAAGCATTTAAAACATAAATATAACAATGCATTATTTACATACGAACTTACCTCGATACAAAAATAGCGAAAGTGGACCTAATCGTCAAACACTTTGGTTTTCCCCCGATCTAGACCCGAACTTCGTTTTTCTTGATCTATAATACCAAATTCATCTCATTTAATCATCACATTATTCAATTCAGCCCAAAAGTCACATATGGCAAAATTACAATTTTGCCCTTAACTTTTAACATTTTACACTTTAGTCCCTAGGCTCGTAAAATGAATTTCATTTAATTTATTAAAACCCCAAGCCTAGCTGAACCATTTTCATACTCATAACAACCCATATTTCTCATTTAATCACACTTTTACTACTCATTTTATAACTTTTACAAATAGGTCCTTTTTGACATTTTTACTGAAAATCACTTAGCAAAATTCGTTTAACGAACAACAAACATGCATTTTCTACCATCAAACATCAAAATACATACATGTTCAACATGGGTAAAATTTTAAACTTCACCTTTCTTTCAAATTAATCCTTGAAATAGCTAAATCAAGCTACAACGATCTCAAAAATACAAACATCTTTAAAAATAGGACAAGAATGGACTTACAATCAAGCTTGGAAGCTTGGAAAACCCTAGCTATGTCTTCTCCTTGTGAAATTCGGCCATGGGGACTAATATGAAGAAGATGACATCTTTTATTTGTTAAATTTTGTCTTTATTAACTAAATGACTAAAATGCCCTTAATGAAAAACTTCAAAATTTCACCTAACCATGTCCATTTTTGTCCACTCTATAATGGTCTAATTACCATTTAAGGACCCCCAATTTGAATCTCATAGCTTTTAAACACCTCTAGCTTCTAGAATACACATTTTGCATTTATTACAATTTAGTCATTCTAGCTAAATTGAGTGCTCAAACGTCAAAATTTCTGAACGAAAATTTCACGAAATTATTCCATAAAACTATAGACCATAAAATAATAATAAAAAAAAAATTTTCTTCATCAGATTTGTGGTCTTGAAACCACTGTTCTGACTAGACCAAAAATCAGGTTGTTACAACTCTCCCCCTTTAGGGATTTTCGTCCCCGAAAATCTTACCAGAAAAGAGGTTTGGGTTCTGTCTTCTCATAGTTTCCTCTATTTCATGACGATTCCATAGAATCTCCTCTAAGGCTATGCTTTTGTTTCTTAACTCTTTAATCTAACGTGTCATAATTCGGATCGGTTCTTCTTTATCTAACATGTCGACCAAATCTCAACATCTGTCTGAGAAATTATACGTGGAGGATCCGGCCGGTACCATCGTAACATAGACACATAAAACACATATAAATCTTCTCAAGTTTTGACGGTAATTCAAATCGATGAGTCACTAGCCCAATTTCTCGATAATCTCATACGGTCCGATAAATCATGGACTCAACTTTCCTTTACGACCCAGTCGAAAAACTTTCTTCCATGGCAAATTTTTCAGAAGCACTTTGTCACCATTTTAAAACTCTATTTATTTCCACTTAAAATTCACATAAAATCTCTGACAATCAGGGGCTGCTTTAAACCCATCTCGGATCTCTTTTACATTTCCTTCAGTTTCACGGATCATATTAATTCCATGTAGCTTTTCTTATCAAACTTAATCCAATAATATGTAGTTTCACATTTGTAGCTATACAAAATCTCATATAGTGACACTTAAATACTTAATTGAAAACTGTTGTGACATACAGTTTTGACTAACCGCAATTATTTCCATTCCGTTTGCCTTCAGATTCTAAAATACAGTATTAAAACATATCTTCAAGAATCTGAATAACACACTCAAACTGACCATCAGTTGGAGAGCAAAAATGCGGTATCAAAGATTTGTAACTGCTTACCCAAAACTTCTTATAATTTATTCCGGAATCAAGAAGTGAACCGTAAACTGTAGATTTCTAACGAATATATTAAAGACTGACATTCCAAATAGCTTGACAATTTTAGGAACTTATATCTCATTTCCGTTCCAACATCATCACTAGCTGTAACAATTCTAAAGGTATTTGATGTTCGGTTTTAACCTGTTGACAAATCAAATATCTGGGTATAAAGTAAAAAATCTCACGTTTCATACTCGACCATCAATACATTTGTCTCAAATCACTGTACATTTTATTTTTCCCCAAATGAACAAACAAGCTACCTCTGTGAGCTTTGTGCAAAAAAAAAATTCCGTATAAGTTTTGGATTCTTCGGTACACAATTTCTACCTCAGAATAATAAACAGTCATTAAGTCCGACCTGGAATTTAGAATCAGAAATCAACTCACATGTACTCGTTTAGCTCGCAATTCCCTATCATATTTCTGAGCTTCTCAAATTTGCAATAAAAACATCAATTTAGCTTTTAACTCAGCTAGGATCAAACTACCATCAAACAAGATCAATCGTGTAACCCTCGTTCACAAGGTAAACAAAATTTTCCACTCAAGCCTTTGCAATTATTTTTGCCTTTCCCAAAGGTTAATTAATAACTACTCATAATCTTTCAATAGTTCGCAGCATCTCCTCTGTCTCATATTCAAATCTCTCTATGGCATCAGATATTTTAAAATCTTGTGATCATTAATCACGTGACATTCTTTACCGAACAAAAGATGTCGCTAGGTTCTCAATGCAATCCGTTCAATGACACATTGTCGAAAGTCACGAATTCTTTACCCGATTCAGACCGAACCAGAACTAGTGCTTCAGTTAACAATACTTTCACTGTTTAAAACTTTGCTAACATGTATCAGACCATTCAAACTTCACAAATGCGATAACTTCATTAATCAGAACAACTTTAACTCATAATAACGTCCTTCAATTAGAAATAATCTAATAGATATATGTTTCTGTATCATGTCTTCTAGAATATGAATTCTGCATTCAAACTGTTCATCTATTTACCCATGAATGTACGAAATTTATTTCCATATCTGAAGATAAACTTAAATGCATATAACTCAAAATACTTTTCAACTAAATAACCTCTCTAATTGAAACAAATGAGTCGATCTCAACTATCAAACAATAATATTTTAAAGTAATCTCTTCTTCGTGTTGTTAAAGTAACTCAAACATACAATCCTTCATAATTCCTTCAACATGCTAGTCAAAGATCTTTACAGACTGCATTAGCTCAACGAAGCATAATATCACGATTTAACTCATTGACCTTAATCAAGCTTACCTGAGAAAAGAAAACCATTATACAAATTTGAGCTTGATTTTCCACCGTCTATACTTTTACCGACGTCAATCCCTTTCACGAAAACTAGAAAAACATGAGATCAGCATCACCATGCTCCCATGATCAAACTAGAATTTATAACCATAATAAATATAATTATGATATTCTGTATTGCTCGTCCCTCCTCCATTTGTATCACACTGCATCACTGGATGTACCTACGAAGAACCACACAAACCATCAATCTTTTTATTTAAAAGCTCTACCTGGTTTGATAGCATGGTGACTGCATCAAGGTTGAAAACACTTTTGCCTTTGTTGGCTTCGTCCTCATAACTTTCCATCGCGATAGTTATTGAGTTACATCTCCTCAATGAATTCAGAGGCGACCTCGTGTGTTTTGTTATTGATGTATCACGGTGGTGGTGTATCTTCACACCATTGTAAAAGGTTTGAACTTGTAGCCATAATGGTAACCCATGGTGAGGGCACCTTCTCAGTAGATCCTTGTATCTCTCCCATGCATCGTAATAAGTTTCTAAATCCATCTGCACAAAAGAAGAGATATCATTCCTCAACTTAGCCGTTTTAGTCGGCGAAAAATATTTAAGCAAAAAATTTTCGGTCATTTGTTCCCATGTAGTGATTGATCCTCGTGGTAACGAGTTCAACCACTGTTTAGCTTTGTTCCTCAACGAGAAGGGAAACAACCGAAGGTGAATGGCATCATCAGAAACACCATTTATTTTGAAAGTATCACAGAATTCTAGAAAATTTGCTAAATGAGTATTTGGGTCTTCGTCCTGCAAACAATCAAACTGAACAAACTGTTGAATCATTTGAATAGTGTTAGGTCTCAGTTCAAAATTATTTACAGCAATAGCAGGTCTAACAATACTCGATTCAGCCCCAGTTAAATTAGGCTTAGCATAGTCGTACATAGTACGAGGAGCAGGATTCTGATTCACCGGATTTGCAGCGACCACAAGAGGTAGCGGATTATTCTCAGCCATCTCCTCGGTAGTATTAGTATCGTCCTCTTACTCTTCCTCTATGTATTGTAGGCTTCGCCTTATCTCCCTACGATTTCAGCGAGCAGTGCCTTCTATATCACTGTCGTAAAGCAAAGGTCTTGACGGGTTTCTTCTAGTCATAAACTAGAGACACCTGCCAGAAACAAAGAAAAAGAAAAATTAGAAAAGTAACTATAAAAATAAATTGAAATAAAATAAAAATGGCTAAAGTAATAAAAATTTAGTGTTCCTAATATCTTAGTCCCCGGCAACGGCACCAAAAACTTGATGTGTCTCTAGCTAACTACGATCACAATAAAGGCAAGCGCACCTATCGAATAGTAATATAGTTATGGTAAGACCGGAAATATCGTATCCACAAGGACCAAGAGTACTAGTAATTACTATCTTTCTATTATTTAGCCTAAGAATCAGAATGATTTCTTTTAAACTAAATTTAATTAAAAGCATGACAGAGAATGAATTGGGAAGATACTTTTAGACAACTATATGAGATAGACAATACCCAAGGAAAAATCCACCTAGACTTCACTTATTACTTTTGATTCATATGATTTATTCACTTGACTTAATCCGTAGAAATCCCTAAATTATGTTAATATCTCTTTCAAGACTAAAAACAACTGACTCTAGGTTGATTAATTGAAATCTCTTTCAAATTAAAACCCCTATTGTCGCATTAACTTGATCTATGGATTCCCTTATTAGATTTGACTCTAATCCGGTAGATTTTCGTCGCCCTATTTCTAGGGTTGCAATCAACTCCGCTTAATTGTGTTGATCTACTCTTAAACAAGGACTTTTGCTCCTCTGAATAAGCACATTCGACTTGAATTAATAACCTGAATTATCAAAAAAAGAATAAGAACTCACAATTAAGAATAAGAACAAGTATTTATCTTATAAATCAAATAGTAATAAGATCCGTCTTAGGTTTCATCCCCTAGGGTATTTAAGGGATTTAGTTCATACTGATAGAGGGAAACATCTTAAAATAAGGAAAACAACAAAACATAAGAAAACCCAAAAACTTTAAGAGAAATTGATAGGAGATCTTCAGTCTTAATGGAGATCCTTCCTCCAAGCTGCTCCCGATGGCTGTCTTCAAGTATTTTCTGCCTTCTACTCTGCGTGTCTTTTTAGGTCCTCCCCTAGGGTGTTTATATAGGCTTTAGAGCACCATTCTTGTCCCACAAGTAACCTTTTCTGAATGAAATTAAACTTAGGTTCGGCAGGGACACGCCTGTGTGGCATGCCCGTGTTCGATAGCTTAGGCCGTGCTTGATTCTGCTCGCCACACACGGCCATGTGGTCTACAACTTAGGCCGTGCTCGATTGCGCTTTCCACACACACGGTAGTGCAGGATCTTCCGTGTGCTATAGTCCAGGCCGTGTTGATTTCTGAGGTAGGCCCATTTTGTCCCATTTTGGCTCATTTATCGTTCTTTTCGACTCCCTAAGCTCTCCTGAGTGTAAAATATGAAATTAAAGGATTAGGAGCATCGAATTCATCAAATCTAATGAAAATTCATCCAAAAAATAAGCCAACCATGGGGTCAAAATATGTATAAATTGTGGTTTATCAAAGACCTACAGCCTCCATTGGTGGTCCCTAAGTGATAAAATGATAAAGTTTCGAGTCAGTTCCTACCCTGGCCGCACCCCAAGGTAAACTTTATCATGTAGTTTCACTGGATGGAATTTCTTTTTAAGGACAACTAGCCATGCATGACTCTCAGTGAGATTGTCCCAAGATGACTCGCAAATGAAAGCGTGTTCATGATGGGTGTTGAGTCAGTGGTAACACACTCAAGATCTTCTCTTATTAAATAGTTTCCCAATAAACGATATTTAAACTAGAGATGATGGCCAAACATTAAACGGTCGTTGGCTCTTGTGGAGTCTTGAGAATTAAGATTCATGAACTGATTGGATGTGTAACAGCTCGATTTAGGGCCTAGTCGGAATAGTGGTGTGAGACCACGAATCTGAGGTGAATTTATGAGTTTTTAAGGTTCATGCCATGTTTGCATGTTAGTGTGAAAGTTTTATGAAGCAATTTTGCTAAATTGAAGTTGAATGGTCAAAAAGGACCAAATTGCAAATGTTGTAAAATGTGAGTTTCTAGAAGCATTTTGTATGAAATAGCTCTAGAATAGCAATTATAAGTCCTTAAATAGCAATTTGCCCAAATTATAAATTTTGGACAAAAATGGACATTAGTTAGTAAAATAGAAATTTTTAAAGAGAAGGGCATTTTGGTCATTTGTCTAATAAGTGATTAAAATAGGAAAAAGATGATAAAAATTTCATTCATCTTCTTCCTTCCCTTGCTGAAAATTTGAAGACTCCATAGCTAGGGTTCTTCATTTTTTTCAAGCTTTCTAGTAAGTTCAACTTAGCCCCGTTTTTAATATTCTTCGTGTTTTTGAAGTCCTCGTATTATGAATTAGCTATTTTTAGCTATAAAATAAGCTAAGATGCATGTTAAAAAATTCATCTATGAATTACATGCTTGTTAAATGATGTTTTATGGAAGATTAAGAGAGTTTGATGTTAGATAAACATCTTTTCCTTAATGAATTTCATGAAATATGATAGTATGGACTAGTTTGTAAAAGTTTTAAAATTAGTCATACCTATTAGAAATAACGAGAATTGATAATGGCTATAGTAGAGAAAATGAATCAGCTAAGCATGTAGTCTAAGAAAGTTGAATGAAAATTATTTTACGAGCCTTGGGGCAAAAGTGCAAATATGAGAAAGTATAGGGGCAAAATAGTAATTTTGCCCAAGTATGAGTAAAGGGTCAATTTAGTCAATGTGAATATTAAATGATCTATTTATGACTATAGATTAAGAAAAACGAAGCCCGGATCGAAACCGAGGTAAGAACAAGGTCGAGGGCTAAATTGCATACCTAGCTACATTTTGTATATTGAGATAAGTTTGTATGATTTCTAAGCTTTATGATTTATATCATTGAATTGCTTAGCATAATATATAATGTTATTATGAAAATGTTTAATGTTATGTTAAACAAAGAAATTAATGAGATCAAGTATGAGAAAGTCCGTATAAGACCAAGTCGAGGCATGGCATCGACAATCAAACAAGTTTATCATGTAAGTCCAAGGACCCAAGCTTGGCATTGAACAAGTTATCATGTAAGTCTAAGGACCGAAGCTTGGCATTGAACAAGTTATCATGAAAGTCCAAGGACCCAAGCTTGGCATTGAACAAGTTATCAAGAGGAAGATTTCATATAAGTCCATGTCAAGACATGGCCTTAAAACCAAGATGAGATATCCCATGTAAGACCATATCCAAAATATGACTTTAGCATCAAGTTCATGGTAAGAGATTTGGTATTCTCGATTATTCATAGGAATTCATCGGGCAAATGAGATAAGCTCACAAGAGATAACAAGAAAGTTTAGTAAGCAAAATCATTATCAAGTGGGGACAAATATTAGTCATATGATGAATGATAAAATAGAGATTATGATTACTATGTTAAAGTATCTTTGATCAAGTGATACAAATATCTTGTTTACTTCACAAGTATGAGACTAGTAAGTATTACAAGGCATGTAAGAACCAAGTATGAGCAAATAAGCTTTATAGTTGAAATTATGATACCATTGATTATGTCAAATGGTTTATTTAAGCAAGTATGTTGATATGTGTTTTATATGCAAACTTACTAAGCTAAATGCTTACGTCTTTAATTCTTTCTTTTCATGTAGTCCCGCATAAGCTAAGCTGTGGATCATTGAAGTCGAGCTCGTGGCACACTATCAATCGCCATTTTGGTATAGCCAAGTTGATTTTAAGTATGGCATGTATAGGAAACATTTCATTTTGAGTACATGTCTTAGAAAGGGGCAAAAGTATGGGCTATCAAGTTTATTATTCTTTTGTAAATGGCTAAGTGATTGGCCAAGTTTGACTAAGAATGTATGTTATTAATATAAATGAAGCATGTTATATTGTTCATGAAAGATGTAATAATTGAGTTGCTGAATTGAGCTTGAGTTGGGTCTTAATTTCAGGATGGCAATTGGCTTGGTAAATAGCCCCTAAGTGCCTGCACGGTTAGACACACGGGCATGTGTCTAGGCCGTGTATAAACTGCACCTTAGTCTTATAAGTCAGAATAGGCCATGAACCAATCCCACGGCTGTGTGTTAAGGCCGTGCATGACACACGGTTAGAACTTGGGCGTGTGCCCGGTCGTGTGAAATAAGTCAGTATATCAAGATGTAGTACACGGTCTAAGTCCACGGGCGTGTCATGGCCATGTGTTATAAGTCAGAATGCTAAGGTTTTTCACACGGGCTAGGACCACGGGCGTGCTATGGCTGTGTGGAAATTGGCAAAATACTGAGTTTTAAGGGCACGGTCTGAGGACATGGGCGTGTATGCCTATGCACGTGCGTGTCTTATATTACACGGGCGTGTAACCTCTATTTCAAAGAAAAGTTTTTTGATAAGGTTTCGAAAGTTTACCAGTACAAGTTTAAGGCCTTGTAGGCCCATAAAATGTACGAATTGTTTAAGAATAAGAAGTTTTAATTTTGGAACGAAATTTTATAGCCCGTAATGTCATGATTAAGCAAGTTCAAGCATAGTAATGTCTCGTATCCGGTCTGAGCCTCGGACTCGGGTATGGGGTGTTACATTTAGTAGTATCAGAGCTACGGTTTAGTCGGTTCTAGGACTAACGTAGCACGAGCACGAGTCTAGCTATACATGCCATACGTAAGAATGTTTTTATAATGATAGTGTGACGACTCCTGATGACTTAAATTATGTTTATATATAGTAAATGGATCCTAAAAGAGATATGGCAGATGACGTGGAAAGTAATCATGACTCATTGAAGGGACGGTGCCGAATGAGAACGAGTTTAGACCCACTAGGGTGAGTCAAGGAGGAGGAGAAGAGGCTAGAGAAGCCTTCCTCCATATGATGAACACATGGTACCACGAAGTTCGTTTGTACGAACCCGAATGAACAACCCCTCCACCCCACTGTTCCACAACCTATTCCGGTAGCCCCTCAAGTAGTAGAGGTGGCAAGAGGAGTTAAGCCTCCATTGATAGGATCAGAAACATGGGGCAAAAGAATTCGGGCTAGAAAAGATGACGATCCAGAAAGAGTGAGTTACAAGTTAGAAAATACCATCAGGTATTTAATGAATTATCATGCACACTGAGAAAGCATGAAGTGTGTAGTCTCCCTTTAAGAGATTACGCCTATCAATGGTGGAACACCCTTGTATCGATGGTACCAAGGGAGAAGATCACATGGGAATTCTTCCAAGAAGAGTTCAGAAAAAGTATATCATCAAAGGTTTGTGGACGAGAAAAGGAAAGAATTCCTAGAACTAAAGCAATGTAAGAAGTCGGTGATTGACTATGAGCGTGAGTTTGTAAGACTCAAGCAAATACGCTCGAGAATGTGTGTCCACGAAGCCATCATGAGTAAAAGATTTGAAGATAAATTTGAATGAGGACATCAAAGCTGTTTGTTCTTTGTCCTAGAATGAAGGAATTTGTGGTGCTAGTCGAAAGGGCTTGTAAAGTAGAAGAACTAGTAAAGAGAAGAAGAAATCAAAGCGAGTCTCGTGACTCTAGAAAAGACGATGGAATAAGTCATTCCAATCTTCATCCAAGAAGTCAAGAGATTTCCCTACCCGATCGGCTACTTCCATTGGGTTTTCAAAGAAAGACAAGAGCAAGCAATATTCGGGGAATAAAGCCTGAGACTACTTGATTTGCAAGTGTTGGGAACATTAGATTCGATAGACCCAAATGCCCATATTGTGGCAAACACCATTTAGGGAATGCCGAGCACACCAAAATGCATGCTTTAGATGTGGTTCTCAAGACCACTATATAAAAGATTGTCAGAGATGATGAAAGAAGAAAGAACTCGTAACCCGAGATCAGGGGTATGGTCCGAGGAAGACCGCAAAGTAACCTAGGAAGTGGGGCAAGGGGAAGAGGTAACCCTAGAGAGCAGGCTGCGAGACCCGAGGGTAGAGCACCTGCAAGGACTTATGCCATTCGCGCTCGTGAAGAGGCATCTTCCCATGATGTTATTACGGGTACCTTTTCTCTTCATGATATCAAAGTTATTGCTTTAATAGATCCCGGATCAACACACTCTTACATTTGCATGAAATTAGTATCCGATTTGAGTATGCCTATAGACTCTACAGAATTTATGATTAAGGTGTCTAATCCTTTAGGCAAGAGTGTATTAGTTGATGAAGTATGTAAAGATTGTCCATTAATGATTAGAGGTCATTGTTTTAAAGCAAACCTTATGTTGTTACCATTTGATGAGTTTGACCTCATTCTCGGTATGGGTAGTTGATCGCCCATAATGTAATAGTTAATTGTGGGAAGAAATAGATTGAGATGAGATGTGAGAATGGGGACACCCTTCACATAGAATCGGATGAGCAGTAGGTTATCGGTTGTGATTTCCCATATGGCGACACGAAATACATGAGAAAAGGGTATGAGGCATATCGGCCTTTGTGATGAATGATAAAGAAACCGGGTCAAAGATTGAGTCGGTCTTGCCGATAGTATGTGAGTACTTGGATGTCTTTCTGAAGAATTACAGGGATTACCTCCAATCGCAGAGAAGTTGAGTTCAGCATTGAGCTAGCTCCGTGCATCGTACCAATATCTATTACTCCTTACGAGAATGGCTCCAAGCGGAGTTGAAAGATTTGAAGACACGGTTGCAAGAGTTAATGAGACAAAGGCTTTGCAAGGTCAAGTTGTTCTCCCCGGGTGCTCAGTTTTATTTGTAAAAAGAAGGATGGCACTATGAGATTGTGCATAGATTACCGTCACTTAATAAAGTGACGATAAAGAACAAGTACCCATTGCCAAGGATCGATGATTTGTTCGATCAATTGAAAGAGCCACCGTGTTCTCTAAGATAGACTTGAGATCGGGGTACTACCGATTGAGAGTAAAGGATTGAGACGTGTCCAAGACGACACCGAACAAGGTATGGGCATTATGAATTCTTAGTCATGCCCTTTGGTTTGACCAATGCTCTGCAGTATTCATGGACTTAATGAACCGCATTTTTAGACATACCTCGACAAGTTTGTAGTCGTTTTCATTGACGACATCTTGATTTATTCCGAGATGAGAATGAGCATGTTGAGCACCTACGACGATTTCTGAGACTCTTCGAGAAAATCGATTATATGCTAAGTTCGATAAAAGTGAATTTTGGCTTAGGGAGTAGGATTTACAGGACATATTGTCTCGGGAGAAGGGGTTGAGTAGACCCAAGTAAGATCTAAGCCATTATGGATTTGAAACCAGAAGAATGTCACTTTGAGATTAGAAGTTTCTAGGCTTAGCCGATTATTACAGACGATTCGTCAATGGGTTTTCAATGATTGCAACCCCGATGACGAAATTATTCTGTAAAAACGTGAAGTTTGAGTGGACAGAACAATGCCAACAAAGTTTCGAGAAGTTGAAGGCAATGTTGTGAAGCCCTAGTTTTAGTACAACTCGAGACATGGAAAGAATTTGTGATTTACAGCGATGCATCCTTAAATGGATTAGGCTGTGTACTTATGCAAGAAGGCAAAGTTATTGCTTATGCCTCCAGACAGTTGAAGCCTCATGAGAAGAATTATCCGACGCATGATTTAGAATTGGCTGCCATAGTCTTCGCATTGAAGATATGGAGACATCACCTATATGGTGAGAAATGTCAGATTTTTACTGATCATAAAAGTTTGAAGTACTTGATGACGCAGAAAGAGTTAAACTTAAGACAACGAAGATGGTTAGAGTTGATAAAAGATTATGAGATGGTCATTGATTACCATCCCGGGAAGCCGAACGTGGTCGCCGACGCTTTGAGTAGAAAATCCTTATTTGCATTAAGGGCAATGAATTCATGGATGACCTTTTCCGATGATGGTTCTATTCTAGCTGAGTTGAGAGCTAGACCAATTTTCCTCCAAGAGATCCTTGAAGCCCAAAAAGAGGATAGTGAATTGCAAGTTAATAGAGCTCAGTGTGAGACAAATGTTGAGTCTGACTTCTGGATTAGTCCCAATAGAAGTCTGACGTTCAGAGACAGAGTTTGTGTACCGAGAAAAGAAGAGCTTATTCAGAATATTTTGCATGAGGCCCATAATGGATGTTTATCTGTACATCCGGGTAGTACCAAGATGTATAATGACTTGAAGCAACATTATTGGTGGCTGAGAATGAAGAAAGATATTTCAGAATTTGTTTCCAAATGCTTGATTTGTCAGCAAGTAAAGGCTGAACACCAAGTACCTTCGGGTTTGCTTCAACCCATTTTAGTTCTGGAGTGGAAATGGGACCGTATTACTATGGATTTTGTAACGGGTTTACCGTTGTCTCCGAGCAAGAAATGTGCTGCATGGGTTGTGGTTGATAAACTTACGAAATCGGCCCATTTTATACCTGTACGAGTTGATTACTCACTAGACAAGTTGGCAAACTTGTATGTTTCAGAAATAGTAAGACTTCATGGAGTTCCCTTGTCAATCATATCGGATAGAGATCCGAGATTCACATCCAGATTTTGGAAGAAGTTACAAGAGGCCTTGGGTACAAAGTTGAACTTTAGTACCGCTTTTCATCCTCAAACTGACGGTCAATCAGAGAGGTTAATTCAAGTACTCGAGGATATGCTCAGATGTTGTATTCTTGAATTTCGAGGCAATTGGGAAAAATTTCTCCCATTAGTAGAGTTTGGCTACAATAATAGCTTTCAGTCGAGCTTAAAGATGGCGCCTTATGAGGCTTTATATGGGCGTAAGTTCCGAACGCCTTTCTATTGGACTGAACTTAAAGAAAACCAAATTCACGGGATTGATTTGGTTAGAGAAGCTGAAGAGAAAGTGAAAGTGATACGAGAAAGTTTAAAAGCTGCATCAGACAGACAGAAGTCTTATTCGGACTTAAAGAGAAAAGAGATAGAGTATCAAGTCGGAGATAAAATTTTCTTGAAAGTGTCACCTTGTAGAAAAGTTCTCAGATTTGGCCAAAAAGACAAGTTGAGTCCACGTTTTATTGGACCGTATGAGATTACCGAGAAAGTTGGGTCTGTAGCTTACAGATTGGCTTTGCCATCAGAGTTAGAAAAGATACATGATGTGTTTCACGTGTCAATGTTAAGACGCTACCGATCAGACCCTTCGCATGTAATTCCACAGTCAGAGGTAGAGATTCATCCCGACATGACTTATAGTGAAGAACCAGTCAAGATATTAGCTCGGGAAGTGAAACAGCTAAGAAAGAAAAGTATTGCCTTAGTGAAAGTATTGTGGCAAAGACATGGAATAGAAGAAGCCACATGGGAACCAGAAGAGCGTATGAGAAGCCAGTATCCAAACCTTTTTGCTGGTAAGATTTTCGAGGACGAAAATCCCTAAAGGGGGAGAATTGTAACAGCTCGATTTAGGGCCTAGTCAGAATAGTGGTGCGAGACCACGAATCTGAGGTGAATTTATGAGTTTTTAAGGTTCATGCCATGTTTGCATGTTAGTGTGAAAGTTTCATGAAGCAATTTTGCTAAATTGAAGTTGAATGGTCAAAAAGGACCAAATTGCAAATGTTGTAAAATGTGAGTTTCTAGAAGCATTTTGTATGAAATAGCTCTAGAATAGCAATTATAAGTCCTTAAATAGCAATTTTCCCAAATTATAAATTTTGGACTAAAATGGAAATGAGTTAGTAAAATAGAAATTTTTAAAGAGAATGGCATTTTGGTCATTTGTCTAATAAGTGATTAAAATAGGAAAAAAGATGATAAAAATTTCATTCATCTTCTTCCTCCCCTTGCTGAAAATTTGAAGACTCCATAGCTAGGGTTCTTCATTTTTTTCAAGCTTGCTAGTAAGTTCATCTTAGCCCCGTTTTTAATATTCTTCGTGTTTTTGAAGTCCTCGTATTATGAATTAGCTATTTTTAGCTATAAAATAAGCTAAGATGCATGTTTAAAAATTCATCTATGAATTACATGCTTGTTAAATGATGTTTTATGGAAGATTAAGAGAGTTTGATGTTAGATAAACATCTTTTCCTTAATGAATTTCATGAAATATGATAGTATGGACTAGTTTGTAAAAGTTTTAAAATTAGTCATACCTATTAGAAATAACGAGAATTGATAATGGCTATAGTAGAGAAAATGATTCAGTTAAGCATGTAGTCTAAGAAAGTTGAATGAAAATTATTTTACGAGCCTTGGGGCAAAAGTGCAAATATGAGAAAGTATAGGGGCAAAATAGTAATTTTGCCCAAGTATGAGTAAAGGGTCAATTTAGTCAATATGAATATTACGTGATCTATTTATGACTATAGATCAAGAAAAACGAAGCCCGGATCGAAACTGAGGCAAGAACAAGGTCGAGGGCTACATTGCATACCTAGCTACATTTTGTATATTGAGGTAAGTTTGTATGATTTCTAAGCTTTATGATTTATATCATTGAATTGCTTAGCATAATATATAATGTTATTATGAAAATGTTTAATGTTATGTTAAACAAAGAAATTAATGAGATCAAGTATGAGAAAGTCCGTATAAGACCAAGCCGAGGCATGGCATCGGCAATCAAGCAAGTTTATCATGTAAGTCCAAGGACCCAAGCTTGGCATTGAACAAGTTATCATGTAAGTCCAAGGACCCAAGCTTGGCATTGAACAAGTTATCATGAAAGTCCAAGGACCCAAGCTTGGCATTGAACAAGTTATCAAGAGGAAGATTTCATATAAGTCCATGTCAAGACATGGCCTTGAAACCAAGATGAGATATCCCATGTAAGACCATATCCAAAATATGGCTTTAGCATCAAGTTCATGGTGAGAGATTTGGTATTCTCGGTTATTCATAGGAATTCATTGGGCAAATGAGATAAGCTCACAAGAGATAACAAGAAAGTTTAGTAAGCAAAATCATTATCAAGTGGGGACAAATATTAGTCATATGATGAATGATAAAATAGAGATTATGATTACTATGTTAAAGTATGCTGATCAAGTGATACAAGTATCTTGTTTACTTCACAAGTATGAGACTAGTAAGTATTACAAGGCATGTAAGAACCAAGTATGAGCAAATAAGCTTTATAGTTGAAATTATGATACCATTGATTATGTCAAATGGTTTATTTAAGCAAGTATGTTGATATGTGTTTTATATGCAAACTTACTAAGCTAAATGCTTACGTATTTAATTCTTTCTTTTCATGTAGTCCCACCAAGCTAAACTGTGGATCATTGAAGTCGGAGCTCGTGGCACACTATCAATCACCATTTTGGTATAGCCAAGTTGATTTTAAGTATGGCATGTATAGGAAACATTTCATTTTGAGTACATGTCTTAGAAAGGGGCAAAAGTATGGGCTGTCAAGTTTATTATTCTTTTGTAAATGGCTAAGTGATTGGCCAAGTTTGACTAAGAATGTATGTTATTATTATCAATGAAGCATGTTATATTGTTCATGAAAGATGTAATAATTGAGTTGCTAAATTGAGCTTGAGTTTGGTCTTAATTTCAGGATGGCAATTGGCTTGGTAAATAGCCCCTAAGTGCCTGCACGGTTAGACACATGGGCATGTGTCTAGGCCGTGTATAAACTGCACCTTAGTCTTATAAGTCAGAATAGGCCACGGACCAATCCCACGGCCGTGTGTTAAGGCCGTGCATGACACACGGTTAGAACTTGGGCGTGTGCCCGGTCGTGTGAAATAAGTCAGTATATCAAGATGTAGTACACGGTCTAAGTCCACGGGCGTGCCATGGCCGTGTGTTATAAGTCAGAATGCTAAGGTTTTTCACACGGGCTAGGACCACGGGAGTGCTATGGCCATGTGGAAATTGGCAGAATACCGAGTTTTAAGGGCACGGCCCGAGGACATGGGCGTGTATGCTATGCTGCGGGCGTGTCTTATATTACACGGTGTGTAACCCCTATTTCAAAGAAAAGTTTTTCGATAAGGTTTCGAAAGTTTACCAGTACAAGTTTAAGGCCTCGTAGGCCCATGAAATGTACGAATTGTTTAAGAATAAGAAGTTTTAATTTTGGAACGAAATTTTATAGCCCGTAATGTCATGATTAAGCAAGTTCAAGCATTGTAATGTCTCGTATCCGGTCTGAGCCTCAGACTCGGGTATGGGGTGTTACATGATGTAATCCATGCTCTTGCTAATTAATCATGGGACCCCAATGCGATATGTTTGATGGGTGTGAGAATGATCGTAGCAACAGAAAGATGTTTTTTCAAGGTTTTAATACGAGACGCTTGCATCATACTGCATTCTTGATATGTTGCTGAAATGAAAATATTTGCTTAATACAAAGATAGTAATTATTTAATCTTTATTTTTTAGTTAAAATATGTCTCATACTCCTCTTATTAGCATTCCTACTGAGAATAAATTGAATGGGGATAACTTTCGAGAATGGAAACGAAACTTGGTATTAGTTCTTAGCTGTGAGAAACAAAAATTTGTTCTTGACGAAACATGCCCTCCTAAAGCTGAGCCCAAAGTGTGAAATCGCTTGAGAGATTCTAACTCGACTGCTCGATGTTATATGTTAGTGAGCATGAGTAGTGTGTTGCAAAAGCAATATGAGAATTTCCATACTGCTAAAGAGATCATGACAAATTTCGAGGATTTGCTTAGAGGCCAAGTTGCATTGGCTCGACAATCCGCTATTACAAATTTGATGAACTCTCAGTAGAAACGAGACACTCTGATCAGAAAACATATGCTTAAGCTTATGGGATTCTTTTTGGAAGTGGAGGACAATGGGGCTGAACTAGACGTGAACACTCAGATTGAAATAATGTTAAAATTCTTAACCAAGGAGTTTGCTGGTTTTAGGGTTGCTTACAACTTGGGGAATAAGGCGTTTACCTTGACTCAGCTCATAAAGTTATTAAAATCCTATGAATTGATGCTGACTGGTGGTAAGCCGGTTCAAGAGAAACCTGAGGCAAACTTAGCTGTGGGCCCCTTGTCGTCTAAAGGGAAGTAGAAAGCTAAAGGAAAAAAGAAATCGATTGAGTTTTTGATTCCACTTCGTGTGGATAGGAAAAAGGCTAAGAAGTCAAAATATCCTAAAAAGATGAAATGTTTCTTCTACAACAGGTAAAGGCCTTTCAGATCAATTTGCAAGGAGTATTTGGATTACCTGGCCAAAAAGGGCAAAGGTACGGAACTCTTTGTGGTTGAAGCTTGCTTAGCGGAAGAATCAATTGACAATTGGGTTATCAATTCCGGAGCTGTAACACCCCAAACCTGGCCCATGCATTATAACCGGATCTGACATGTCACATGAGGAAAACATGTTAAGTCCTTTTTATTCGTTCGAAAATAAGTTTTTATTTGTTAAAATCAAGAAAACAAGTTTGATTTGAAATATTTGATAAAATTTTACTAATTTCGAAGATTGATTGATAAATCGATAAATTTGAACTAGTGATTTTTCAAACTGAGACTTTTGAAAATATTGATAATAATTCAAGAGAAAACTTCCGAGTTAAAATATTTGTAAAAGTTTAATATGAAATCCATTTGTGAATTCATTTTAGAAAAACTTTATTTAAGTTTCTAGAAAAATCCCAATTAAAGTAATTTGAGCAAGATATAAGTACGTCAAGCATAAAGCAAAAATAAAAATAAATCCAGAGGCCTTATTACATCATAAAACTCAAAATAGTAAAAGTAATAAGTAAACGAAATAGAAACCTAAAGTCCATAAAAACCATATACAAGTATGGCCCCACCGAGTCATCCATGGCCCAAGTCCACGTCCATCGAGCATTACTGCAGGGTTAAGGAAACGGGGTGAGTTACTAGAACTCAAGTGTATAATTCCCTTTACCGTTGCCCACTGGGTCTGAACCCATATTTCAATATCTTGGGCCTAAGCCCAATTACATATCAGAATTTATAAACATTTATATAAGCAAAGTATGCAACCCAACCCATCCATCCAACACACCCCCGTACCAACCATCACACCTGTAGGGATCAAGTCAACCCACCCCGCCATCACACCAAAACGCAGGCAATTTGCCATTTAATAAAATTTATTGTGGCCAAGCCACCGATATCATATGTAAACATTATGGTAAACAGTTTATTGTGGCAATGCCACCAGGCTACACTTCTCTTCCACATTTTTCCCAACCCATGCAATATATGAAAATGCAATAACATAATAAAATGTTCGCATATAAATAGAAACCATTTATCAAGTAATTTATTACAGTGAATAGGCCCATTTAAGCAAAAATAATCGGCCCATTAAGGCATTCCAACATAACGGCCCATTAAGGGCAATTCCGTAATTTGGCCCATGAGGGCATTTTCGTAATTTAGCCCATGAGGGCATTTTCGTAATTCGGCCCATGAGGGTATTTTCGTAATTTTAACAATCTAAATGCTAATTTTGTCGAATCTTTCAAAATAGTATACTTTAAACATATTCCTCGTTTTATGCCAATTTTACGATTATAGCCTTATAATGATAGCAATCTACTTATTCGTCATGTTACCGAATCATAAACCTACGGAAATACGGTGTGGGATTACACACCTGATTACAGTAAGTACTAGGCCTTCTTGATTGTCAACACCCTTAGAATCATGAACGACCACGATTTGTCTATTTTCACCGGATGATGGTCCACAACCCGGTGGAAAATCTCGAACCGTCGATACCGCCCTTTGTTTGAATTTAGGAGTAGGAATCGCTAATCCGCTCCTTTTGTGATCTCTAAACGCTTTCCTTTTCGATTTGGTACCGCTTGCCACTATTTCCGTATGATCAACGAGTGGATAGATCGAGCGATTTAGTCCCTTATCGATATTGGATCCGATTTCCACCGTATGACTTAGGGCTAGAATGATTCACGACCACCCACTTAGAATACGATTAAATCAAAGAAAAGAGTGTCAACCCGAATGAGAAAGAAATTGCAAATGAGAGATTATGGATTGAAAAGTTCGGCTATGGAGGAAAAATGAACAATAATAATTTCGGCTATGAGAGTATAGATTAGAGAAGAAGAAAGAAGGCTTGAAGAGTTTTGTGAAAAAAAAAAGAAAAGTGGAGAAGGAATGCTTAACTAGTTTCGGTTTTCAAGAGAAGATGAGTGAAAATAATTGGTCACAATGGCTAGGTGTTTTCGGCAAGACAAGAAAGAAAAGAGAAAAATGCTCACTATTGTCTTGAAGTTGCGGCAATGAGAGGAGAAGTTGGAGGAATGAACACAAAGGATGCCAAAAGGAATTAGGCCTAACAAGCACCAAAACTATCAAAATGCTCCTAGCAATATTTGGCTACCCTCTCCCTTTACCAAAACCGTGTATACCTTGACAATAAGGTCAAAAATTGGACAACAAAACTTCCCAAAACACTCTCCCTAAAACCGGCCAACATATCCCCCTTCTTGCTCTTTTTCTTTCATTTCTTTCCTTACCCCCATTCTTACCTTATTTCCTTAGCCACCTTTCCAAAATTAAAAAGTCCACCTTGCCTTAAATACCACCTTGGCCGACACTTAGGGAAAGAACACAAAAAAATAGTCAAAATTTTGCACCAAGTGGGATTCGAACCTCTTCCCTAAAGTCCCTTCATGTGACACCATAAGCTCAATTATGTTAGCAATTTACTCACTTATTTCTATAAGCTTTGATGCCACTTCCTATCTCTCCTTAAAGTGCTTAAACACAAAATTTACCTATAGCCTAACTTGAACCCGGAACTTCCTAGAAACCTCGTAACTTTCCAAAATCACCTTCCTAATAAGTCCAACTTGAAATAATGCCGTTCTCTTATTCTCAAAAATTTTAAACACTCCTACTCCCCAAGGCCCAATGGGCCCAATTCTACTAGGCCCAAATTCGGGTCGTTACAATTCTACCCTCCTTAAAGAAATTTTATCCTCGAAATTTCCAACCAACTACTAAACGCACCACTCAAATCACACCATTATGCTTTTGCTGCGCACTCTGATCTTAATAACACTAATGTACTTTCAACATAATCTTGAATCCTCTTTCACACAACCAAACATCTAACCATAGAAGCAAACAGTTATCTACCACTTATACCTAAAATTTTCTACATTCAATCATCACGCCCAACCAAAACATACCTGGCTTGATGGTGATGAAACAATCCTGAGCCTTATGCTCCTTAGACCCGCATCTCAAGCATGCTCCTAAACTCCTCCAACATTCTCCCGGATGACGCCATTTGCAATATTCGCAAGCCAGAAAATTTGGATGTGCCTTAACACGCTTTACGGAACGAGACTGCGACCCAAAAGAACCGCGATCTCTTTTCTTCTTACAGTCCATACACCCAACTCGAAGTGCTTCACTGATTCCTTTAACCTCCTCCAATACCTCCTTAACTAGCTGAGTTAGCTCATCAATTTTAGCTAGGTCATAAGACTCCGTCTCGGTCACTAGTGATACCAGCGTCTCCCTTTCGGGCATAAGCCCTGATGTTGAGGATCTAACCCAAACATTTTGACCTCTACCACGGCCGCATCCACGTCCTCTAGCGCTCATGTTTGCTAATTCGATTTAATCTGATTAAAAGTCTTATGAATCAGTATGCTATTTCAGTGTTTATTAAACAATGTTTTATGGAGTATAGGAAGTAAAGTTGTTTTCGCACAACGTATCCTAAAGTCTCAATCTCTATAGTTTCAGCTCCTATAGCTAAGAGTTCTAGAGTATTTCTACAGTCATACCACAATAATCATAATCATAAAATGATAACATATACTTACTTGACTTGGTGCCGGATACCCGTGGTGCCAAACTTCCTTTAAAACATGCATTTATAATTTTCAATTCAAACAGCTTTGGAAAACGCTTTTGAACCCAAACCACAGCCGAGTTTTGCAACCTGGCTCTGATACCATAAAATGTAACACCCCAAACCCGGCCCATGTGTTATAACCGGATCTGACATGTCACATGAGGAAAACATGTTAAGTATTTTTTATTCGTTCAGAAATAGGTATTTATTTGTTAAAATCAAGAAAACAAGTTTGATTTGAAATATTTGATAAAATTTTACTAATTTCGAAGATTGATTGATATATCGATAAATTTGAACTAGTGATTTTTCAAACCGAGACTTTTGAAAATATTGATAATAATTCAAGAGAAAACTTCCGAGTTAAAATATTTGTAAAAGTTTATTATGAAATCCATTTGTGAATTCATTTTAGAAAAACTTTATTTAAGTTTCTAGAAAAATCCCAATTAAAGTAATTTGAGCAAGATATAAGTACGTCAAGCATAAAGCAAAAATAAAAATAAATCCAGAGGCCTTATTACATCATAAAACTCAAAATAGTAAAAGTAATAAGTAAACGAAATAGAAACCTAAAGTCCAATAAAAACCATTTCTGAAGTATGGTCCCCACCGAGTCATCCATGGCCCAAGTCCACGTCATCGAGCATTACCGCAAGGGTTAGGGAAGCAGGGTAAGTTACTAGAACTCGGTGTATAATTCCCTTTACCGTTGTCCACTGGGTGCGAACCCATATTTCAATATCTTGGGCCTAAGCCCAATTACATATCAGAATTTATAAACATTTATATAAGCAAAGTATGCAACCCAACCCATCCATCCAACACACCCCAGTACCAACCATCACACTTGTGGGGATCAAGTCAACCCACCCCGCCATCACACCAAAACGCAGGCAATTTGCCATTTAATAAAATTTATTGTGACCAAGCCACCGATATCATATGTAAACATTATGGTAAATAGTTTATTGTGGCAATGCTACCAGGCTACACTTCTCTTCCACATTTTTCCCAACCCATGCAATATATAAAAATGCAATAACATAATAAAATGTTCGCATATAAATAGCAACCATTTATCAAGTAATTTATTATAGTGACTAGGCCCATTTAAGCAAAAATAATCGGCCCATTAAGGCATTCCAACATAACGGCCCATTAAGGGCAATTCCGTAATTCGACCCATGAGGGCATTTTCGTAATTTTAACAATCTAAATGCTGATTTTGTCGAATCTTTCAAAATAGTATACTTTAAACATATTTCTCGTTTTATGCCAATTTTACGATTATAGCCTTATAATGATAGCAATCTACTTATTCATCATGTTACCGAATCATAAACCTACGAAATTACGGTGTGGGATTACACACCTGATTACGGTAAGTACTAGGCCTTCTTGATCGTCAACACCCTTAGAATCGTGAATGACCACGATTTGTCTGTTTTCACCGGATGATGGTCCATAACCCGGTGGAAAATCCTGAACCGCCGATACCGCCCTTCGTTTGAATTTAGGAGTAGGAATCACTAATCCGCTCCTTTTGTGATCTCTAAACGCTTTCCCTTTCGATTTGGTACCGCTTGTCACTATTTTCGTATGATCAACGAGTGGATAGATTGAGTGATTTAGTCCCTTATCGATATTAGATCCGATTTCCTCCGTATGACTTAGGGCTAGAATGATTCACGGCCACCCACTTAGAATACGATTAAATCAAAGAAAAGAGTGTCAACCCGAATGAGAAAGAAATTGCAAATGAGAGATTATGGATTGAAAAGTTCGGCTATGGAGGAAAAATGAACAATAATAATTTCAGCTATGAGAGTATAGATCAGAGAAGAAGAAAGAAGGCTTGAAGAGTTTTCTTAAAAAAAAAGAAAAGTGGAGAAGGAATGCTTAACTAGTTTCGGTTTTCAAGAGAAGATGAGTGAAAATAATTGGTCACAATGGCTAGGTGTTTTCAGCAAGACAAGAAAGAAAAGAGAAAAATGCTCACTATTGTCTTGAAGTTGCGGCAATGAGAGGAGAAGTTGGAGGAATGAACACAAAGGATGCCAAAAGGAATTAGGCCTAACAAGCACCAAAACTATCAAAATGCTCCTAGCAAAATTCGGCTACCCTCTCCCTTTACCAAAATCGTGTATACCTTGACAATAAGGTCAAAAATTGGCCAACAAAACTTTCCGAAACACTCTCCCCAAAACCGGCCAACATATCCCCCTTCTTGCTCCTTTTCTTCCATTTCTTTCCTTACCCTCATTCTTACCTGATTTCCTTAGCCACCTTTCCAAAATTAAAAAAGTCCACCTTGCCTTAAATACCACCTTGGCCGACACTTAGGGAAAGAACACAAAAAAGTAGTCAAAATTTTGCACCAAGTGGGATTCGAACCTCTTCCCTAAAGTCCCTTCATGTGACGCCTCAACCTCCTTGCCATAAGCTCAATTATGTTAGCAATTTACTCACTTATTTCCATAACCTTTGATGCCACTTACTATCTCTCCTTAAAGTGCTTAAACACAAAATTTACCTATAGCCTAACTTGAACCCGGAACTTCCTAAAAACCTCGTAACTTTCCAAAATCACCTTCCTAATAAGTCCAACTTGAAATAATGCTGTTCTCTTGTTCTAAAAAATTTTAAACACTCCTACTCTCTATGGCCCAATGGGCCCAATTCTACTAGGCCCAAATCCGGGTCGTTACAGGAGCCACTAATCATCTGTGTGTTTCTTTACATTGATTCAGGGAAACGAGAAGTATACGTGACAAGAGCCTATCATTGTAGGCCGAAGATGGGAGCTATGTTTCAGCCGAAGCAGTGGGAGAAGTTATTTTACACTTTGATAATTTTAGGAAGATTGTTTTAAAGAATGTATTTTAAGTACCTCATTTTAAGAGGAATTTAATTCCAGTAGCATGTTTATTTTATTATAGTTATATCGTGACATTAAATAAATGGATTGTTATTCACAAAAATTTTTCTTTAATCTGCAATGGATGGATGGAAAACAATCTCTACTTTATCAAACCAAATAACTACTCGATGCTTCAAACTGAAATAGTGAATAAAAAACTTAAAACTTCTCACTCTAATAAGGGGTACCTATGGCACTTAAGACTTAGTCATATTAACCAAGAAAGAATCACTAGACTCGTGACAGATGGTCCCTTAAGTATGCTTAAGGAAGTTAGTCTTCCACAATGTGAATCTTGCTTGGAAGGTAAAATGACTAAGAGGTCTTTTAATGTGAAAGGTACAAGGGCCAACCAACCTTTAGAACTTGTGCACACTGATGTATGTGGTCCCATGAACATCAGTGCCTAAGGAAGTTACGATTATTACGAGACTTTCATCGACAACTATTCTCGATATGGATATGCATATCTAAAGCAACGCAAAAGCAAAACCTTCGATAAATTTTGAGAGTTTCGTGCAGAAGTGGAAAAGGAATTAAGTTTATCCATAAAAAATCTTTGTTCTGACGGAGGTGAGGAATACTTGTCCGATGAGTTCTTAGGATACCTCATAGAGAATGGATTTTATCCCAGTTGAGTGCGTCGGGCACTCCATAATAGAATGGCAGAGCTAAGTGAAGGAATAAAACCTTGCTTGACATGGTTTGTTCAATGTTAAGCAATTCACAACTCCCTATTTCCTTCTGGGGATATACGATACAAACGACTTACTATATTCTAAATGATGTGCCAACCAAGTCTACTTGTAAGACACCTTATGAACTGTGGAATGGAAAGAAACCTGTCTAAATCACTTTAGACTATGGGGTTGTCCAGCACATGTTCTGAATAAGGATGCAAAGAATTTGGATGCACGGATAGAATTGTGCATGTTTATAGGATATCTGAAAGGAACAAATGGTGGATTATTCTACAATTCGAAATATAGTAAGATCAAAGTTTCTACTCATGCTACTTTCCTCGAGGAAAGCTACATGGATAACTTTAGGCCTCAAAGTAAAGTGGTACTCAAGGAAATTTCTGGAGTTGTAGAAAAATCACTAAGTTTAATTCTCGAGAAAGTTGTGAAAAGACTTGCAAATAATCAACAACATAGGGGAATCCATCATAGTGGGAGAGTTTCTAAGAAATCGGACTTCTTCATCTATGATGGTAATATTTATAATACAGAAGCCAATCATGAGGATGATGATCCACTCACTTACGAGGAGGTTATGCAGGACGTTGATTTCAAGCTCTAGAAATAGGTCATGGATGCCGAGATGGATTCTATGAAATCTAATACAGTGTGGGAACTTGTAGACTTATCGGTTTGGATTAAACCCATAGAGTGTAACTGGATATACAAGAAGAAGAGAAATATGAAAGGGAAAGTGGAAACACATAAAGTTAGACTTGTAGGGAAAGACTACACATAGAAAGACGATATCGATTACGATAAGACCTTCTCTCCGTTAACCATGCTAAATTCTATTCGCATACTATTATCCATTGTCGCTACTCTCAATTACGATATCTGGCAAATAGATGTCAAGACAACATTCTTGAATGGCTATCTAGTTGAGACCATTTATATGGTTCAACCCACTAGTTATGTTGTCAAAAGAAAGAAGGAGTAATATTGCAAACTACTAATATTTATTTATGGACTTAAGTTGGCATCCCGCTCATGGAATAAAAGATTTGATCAAATGATCAAGACTTTTGGGTTTGAGCAAAACGCCGATGAACCTTGTGTTTATGAGCGTATAAAGGACAAAAAGATGGTCTTCCTCATTTTGTATGTCAATGATATTCTACTTATCGGAATTGATGAAGAAGAATTGTCATCGGTTAAATTGTGGTTAACTCAATAGTTTAGCATGAAGGACATGGGTGAAGCTAGTTATATTCTTGGAATTTGAATCCTTAGGGATCAAAAGAATAAAACAATAGTTCTATCACAAACTTCATACATCGATAGGGTACTAGAACATTTTGCAATGACTGATGCGAAGCCAGACACTTAGCTGACCGCATCAGATTTTCATTTTTCTCTAGTTGTCTGTCCTAAGACAACAGAAGAAAGAGAGCATATGAGTAAGGTTCTATATACTTCGGAATTTGGAAGCCTTATGTATGCGATGCTTTACACACGTACAGATATCTATTCCACAGTAGGAATGGTTGGTCGATATCAGGCAAATCCCGGTCTCAGGCATTGGCAAGCTTTAAAGAATATATTAAGGTATCTTAAAAGAATCAAGGATTATATGCTTGTGTATTCTAGGGAAAACCTTACTCTTATTGGATACACAGACTTAGACTTCCAAACTTGTAAAGATTCGAGGAAATCGAAATCAAGAAATGTATTCGTCCTAGGCTGTTGAGCCATAGTACGGAGAAGTGTAAAACAAACTTGCACTGCTGACTTTGTTATGGAGGCCGAGTATGTGGCTGCTTCTGAGGAAACGAAAGAGGCAATATGGCTTCGAAAGTTCTTAACCGATCTTGAAGTCATTCCTGGTATGAAAAAAGCTACAATATTGTATTGTGATAATAGTGTTGCAATAGCTAATACTAAGGAAATGAAAAGTCATAAGAGGACGAAACACATTGATCGGAAGTATCACTAGATACGAGAGGCAATAGCCGAATGAATTATAAATGTAGTGAAAGTAGCTTCTGAAGATAACCTTATGGGTCTATTTACTAAGAATCTTGTAATTAGTAGTTTTAATAAATACGTCGAGGATATGGGAATGCAAAACATGACACATTTACTTCACTAGGAGGGCAAGTGAGAGATTGTTCGGAAATGTGCCCATATTGTAGTAAACATGTAATTGTTTTCTATGTATTTGAACGGTAAATAAATAAATTTTACATTTTATATTATTTCTTTTGTATTTCTATCTTTCATATTTTGCATACATAACAAAATTACGACAAGCAAATATTAGCTCATTGATTGTCTAAGTTCAAACTGATGATAAGTGGCATTGTAAGAACATTTACATTACGAGAAAGACAACTTACTTCAGTAGATAATCTAAACGAGTTAGTAATCCCGTAAAAGAATCAAAGTGAGCATTTCATTCAAATACTAAGAAGGATTATTATGTCGTCTACAATTCCAATTTAGGAGATGGCTAGTCTTAGCTATCGGAGCAATTGACTCCATGGGTAGAAACATAGATGTATTCATTGGTTGAATCTGTTTGTAAATTAATTCACTTTTGACATTAATGGTGTGATTTACCTAAATCCTAAGTTAGTCACTGACCATTCGTATGTAACTCATGTACTTTGATATAAGTGGAGCTTATGCTTTAAAAATGATCAAGCCGATAGCCGGTATGTTGGGTACATGACTTGTGTATGGCATGGCTTTACTAGCAACAATGAAATTCATAATTCAATTAAAGATTTAACGATAACCTCTCATTGACATTGTGTGGATTGATAAATATGGAATGTGGCCACGGGTTGCTTGTTCTTGAACGAGAAATTTATTACAGTCATTTATTGACAGTGATCATATTAATCATTAAGAAGACACAATAGTCACAGTAAGATAAAATAGGATTATATTGAACGACTGATTTAACCCAAAAGAATCAAGGATATCATATGAGGGTAACACACATATGACGAGGTCATAGGACAAAACAGCTGGATGGATTGCTTTAGTAAAGAGTATACAATAAGAAGTTTTCAATCATGGTACTTTTTGTGAACTGACTCCTTTATTAAGTAATTGCAAATTATCTGAATGATTCTTCTGGACATAATTGCAATTACTAAAGCCTAATTGTATATGTCCGATTGGTCCCTCCGCTAGCTCAACAAAACCTCGATCGGACTGCTTTTAAATTAGAATAAACTTCTACGACTTTGGAAATAATTTAATTGAGTATATTTATTCGATGTGGAATTAAATTGGGCAGTCGTAAGAATTTTTCAACTAGAGAATTTTATTAACGATTTTTCTTGAAAAATGAATTTGGAAAATCGAAGTAGTTTTTTGGAAAATTAATTTTGATCAAGTAAAATTAAATTAATCAAATTAATTAAAATTAATATGATATTTTTGGAAATTAATTTTCAAGTTAGATAATTGGCCCAATGGATAATTGAACTTGAAAATTGGACCTGAGATCGTAAATTGGGCCCGAGAGCCCAAAAGAGAGAACAAGACCCAAAAACTGGTTGAACCGAGCCGACGGTCCAATCGGAGGTTGGAACGAACCGGTCGAGCCGTCACTGGCCTGGATTGAATTAACAGAAACTGAACTAGCTCAAGGTGCCAGCAACTGCCACGGTAGCATTCCGGTGGCCGGAAAATGGTCGACGGTGATGGTTCTTCGGTGGTTGAGCAGTGGAAGAATTACACTTCTACTGGGACTCTACCAGAGAATTTGATTTCAGATTAGCTATTCCAAAATAATATTATTTTAATATATTTAATATTAAATTTAGTTTAATACTTATATTAATAGTATTTTATTAATTTAATATTAAAGTAATTATCTTAATATTAAATTAAATTTAATTTTTGTCTTGTATATAAATATTTTATTAATTTAATAAGATTTAATATTAAATTTAACCTAATATTTAACAAGATAAATATTATATTAATTTAATATTAAAGTGATTAAGTTTAATCATAGTTGAACACTCTAAACTCTCCTTATATAAAGAGAGCCTTGGGTCATTATTTACATACACTTGAATTTAAGAGAAAGTTGTAGAGAGAAAATTTTTTGAAGAAATTATTTCAAAAAATTTCTAGAGATATTTTTCTTATTTACAAATAAGCCCAAAAGTTTAGAGAAATTACAAAAGTACCCACTAGTAATTTTTGTGAATTTTTTTTTGATTCGAAATGAGCCCACACTCAACAGACATGAGCTTGAGAATAGCGGAGAAGACTACTTGGTCGAAGCATTCATCCTAGACAAATTGAAAAGTTATGTGTCTAAAACTAACTACAATCACAATAAAGGCAAGCGCACCTATCGAACAGTAGTATAGTTATGGTAAGACCAGAAATATCGTATCCACAAGGACCAAGAGTACTAGTAATTACTATCTTTCTATTATCTAGCCTAAGAATTGGAGTGATTTCTTTTAAACTAAAACTTAATTAAAAACACGACAACGAAAGAATTTGGAAAATACTTTTAGACAACTTATGTGATAAACAATACCTAAGGAAGAATCCACCTAGACTTCACTCATTACTTTTGATTCATATGATTTATTCACTTGTCTTAATCCATAGAAATCCCTGATTTATGTTAATCTCTCTCTCGAGACTAAAAACAACTGACTCTAGGTTGATTAATTGAAATCTCTTTCTAATTAAAACCCCTATTGTCGCATTAACTCGATCTATGGATTCCCTTATTAGATTTGACTCTAATCCGGCAGATTTTCGTCGCCCTATGTCTAGGGTTGCAATCAACTCCGCTAAATTATGTTGATCTACTCTTAAACAGGGACTTTTGCTCCACTGAATAAGCACATTTGACTTGAATCAATAACCTGAATTGTCAAAACAAGAATAACAACTCACAATTAAGAATAAGAACAAGTATTTATCTTATAAATCAAACAGTAATAAGATTCATCTTAGGTTTCATCCCCTTAGGTATCTAAGGGATTTAGTTCATAATGATAGAAGGAAACATCTCAAAATAAGGAAAACTACAAAACATTAGAAAACCCAAAAACTTCTAAAGAACTTGATGGGAGATCCTCAGTCTTGATGGAGATCCTTCCTCCGAGCTGCTTCCGACGGCTGTCTTCGAGTATTTTCTGTGTTCAGTTCAGTGTCCCCCTTTAAGTCACCCCCTAAGGTGTTTATATAGGCTTTGGAACGCCTTTCTTGGCCCACAAGTAACCTTTTCCGGATAGAATTACACTTAGGTATGGCAGGGACACGCTCGTGTGATATGCCCGTGCTTGATAGCCTTAGGCCGTGCTCATTCTTGCTCACCACACACGGTCGTGTGGTCTGCCCGTGTACGTTAATCCAGGCCGTGTTCGATCCTGCTCTTAACACACGGCCGTGTCCAATGGCCTAGGCCGTGTTGCATTCTAAAATAGGCCCATTTTGTCCCTTTTTGGCCCATTTCTTGTTCTTTTCGACTCCCTAAGCTCTCATGAGTGTAAAACATGAAATTAAGAGATTAGGAGCATCAAATTCATCAATTCTAATGAAAACTCATCCAAAAATAAGCTAAGCATGGGGTTGAAATATGTATAAATTATGGTTTATCAAATATCCCCACACTTAAACCTTTGCTTGTCCTCAAGCAAAATCCTCAACTCACAATTAAAACTAACTTCCTCAATTCATAATTCTCATCAATAATGTTTCATCATAATTCACAGATAATTCATACATTGATAATTTAACTCGAAGAGTCCTAGAGATTCAAACAATCTAAGTCATAGATTTTTATAGCATGAAAACATAGGTGTTTCCCCTTACCTAAATAATTACCTTTGATTCAAAATCGACAAGTATTGACATCCTCACTAAAGATTCACTCAAATCACTCAAAGTGTATAAGGTTCAAATTAAGCACTCAGAAGTCAACATGAAAAGTTATTACCATAGGCTTGCATGAAAATTAAATCTCCACCACTATAAAATGAGATGATACACAGATCAAAAGGTCTTTTAAAGGGTTATAATGGGGCTTGGGTTAAAGGTGTGGATAAAGGCTAAATTAGAGGGTTAGTATCAAGATTGAGTTGATAAATTACCTAACTAGAAAAATTGGACTAATACTGAATAATTACATCAATTAAAAACTTAATACTAATAACACGAGCTTCTTCTAAAGATAATGAAATTAATAGTTTAAGCTCATAACACTAATAATGAATAAATTTCCTTTTTTTTAATAATAAGAACATACAATAATAAGATAAAATTTAACAACTGAAATAAAGAAGATAGTTAAGCAACTGATCAAATCAAATCTCGACATAAGTGTAGTCAAGAGAAATGGGGATAACAAATACAAAATGGGTTTTGGGTTAATATTAATGGGTGAGTCAAGAAATGGTTGATTAGGCTTCAAAGGGGTCACTAAGGGTTAATTAAACGGGTAGGATTTTTAGTGGAATAAGTGGGTTAAAACCTAGATGCGTTTATCATCTTAGTATATCAAATCAAAGGTGTGGTCTCGACATGTATGATCGAAGCAAGTTCTAGAATAACAAATCAATGTTGACACACTCATAATCAATAAAGTGAGCAAGACAAGAATATGCTCTAAAAGGCTAAAAAATCTCAAAAAATTATGGTTTTTGATGTCAACCTTGCAAATTTCAAACTTCAAAGTAATATTTAAATCTAGGAAAACAACCTAAAAATTTTAATTCTGAAAATAGACTTATCATGCTTGATTCTCTAATGTCTTAAAGTTTAAACCATTAATGCACCATTATCTATGACTTAATCCGAAACATATCAATGAAAATCATAAATCAATAGAAGTTTCATTCCAATTAGTAATATGAGAAATTTACTCAGGAACAAGACATAATTCAGGGATTTTCTGGTAATGAAATCAATAACCTCCCCACACTTAAGATGTACATTGTCCTCAATGTACAAAGATACGTAATGACAAATAGTAAGAAAATCATAAGAGAGGGAGATAAGTGAAACTTCCTGAATTTTGGATGAAATCCATGGAGTAGTTGACGTGGAATTATAGATATAACAAAGTGGAGTGCATAATTCTGAGCAACTATTAAGAACATAAACACAACTGTGGAAGAAGGTTACGGGATTACTCGATTAGGAATAATTATAAAAACTAAAATAAAGTTCAAAATATAAAGGGAAATGGACTAGAAATAAAAATAAAATGAAAATAAAAATAGAAAAAATAAAATAATCGGACTCAGAGGTCCTCATCGTCGGATGCGTCGTGAGCTGGGGGTGGCGGCGATATGTGGAAGTGCTGACAAATCTGGTGGAGGGTCGCCTCAATGCTATCGAATCATCGAGTGTTGTCGTTAAATTGCTGAGTACAGTATTGCTCGAACCTAGTGAGGCGCTCAGAAATGTCAGTCAGTGAAGCTGCCGCATGAGCTGGTCGGCGTGGCGGTGGTGGCACAGACGGTGGCTCCTCATGCTGTGGGGGGACATCATTAGTAATGTCCTCTGGGTCGTCCTGCTCGGTGGGTTGCGAGAGACGGTACTGAGGAGGATCAAACCCACGATGGTGCTCAATCATCCTCATGTGAAGCATCATCTGGATGCCCTGTGGGGACATTTGTCCTAAAAATGTGAGTGAGGAGGACTGAGCGGTGGTGTTGAGGAGCCCAAAATATCAAGCCAGGTGCATGATGTAGGGACCCATGGAGATGACTCCTCTCCTATGCCGCTCCGTCTGATGTTGAATGGCGCAGGCGATGAAGTAAGCTAGGTCGAAGACGTGCCCGTGCGCCATGCACCATAGAAAGTAGGCGTCGTGGGTGTTGACGACGCCGGTGCTCTCTCGCCTACCTGTCAGAGTATAAGCCAGGATGGCGTGTAAGTACCTCAATGATGGGGCGAGAGCGGATGCCTTAGAGCGACTGGGATCATATGTCGCTGAGACAGGGCCCAAGTCGGTCCAACATGATGAAGGGGAGCGGTGGATATGGCGATGGAGATCCTCAAAGTCGTCATCCTCCATGAACTCCTCGGTGTAAAGTCCTAAAGCGGCTCCGAACTGTGGGACACTCAGCTCACATACGAGGCCTCTGAGATGGAATTGGATTGTGCCAGAGTCGTCAAAGTTCGTCATGACCGTCTGGAGGTGGAAAGTAGAACATAATTCCAAAGTGAGCTCTAGGTATGTAGGCTCGATGATATCAAAGAAGTGTCCCCACGGGTCAGTAGATAAAAGGGCTTGAACCGCGTCGGCTAGCTGGACCTGCTCTAGGGCGGCCCAATCAATACCCTCCCACGCGATGGGTGGGTCGTGCGAAACGGCAATCGAAAGAGATCCTCCTGGGGTTCCGAAGGAAACTATAGGAATGTATGGCGTACTTCAGCAGAAGCGCTTGAAGAGGTCGCACCGGTACCTTTTCGCTTTTTTGAAGCGGGAACGAAGGTTTTCTTCCCATGTGGGGGTGTCATTACGTACCTACAAAAGACGTATAATAACTAAGTGTCATTGAATCAACCAAGGATGTAAGATCCTACTAATTATTATATTCTTGCTATAATCCTACTACTGAAAACTAAGAACACATAAGTCTAGTGAATAATGAGACAGCAATATTGATGACTAAAAGAGGAATCAACTAATTAATAATAAAATGACTTGTCTAACAATTAGAAATATCAGAATAGTGAGCATTAAGAATTTAAGAGGAAATATATATAAAATAATTAGAATAGAAATTAACATAGTTTATGAAGTAAAATCTAATAGTGCTAAAACAACTAATAAAGATAATGATAATTAAGAGAATAGAACTGAATAATAAGAATAAATAAATAACAAAAAATGCAGGGTAAAATAATGGTGACCGACAGTGAGGTGGTGGGAGGAAGCGCATGGTCGTGGTGGTGTCACGCGGGCGTGTCGACATCACACGGGCGTGGACTGCGTGCTGTGAAGAAGGGAAGGAAGAAAAGGAAGGAGAAAGGAGGAGGGGGTGTCGACGGTGGTGGCCAGACTGAGTAGGGAGAGTGGGGAACGACTAGGGTTTTTAAAGAGGGAAAATTTTTTTGGGAAGAAACTGAATAGTGGTGTGGTTTAAATAGTAATTGGGGCACACGGTCATAGCCCACGGCCGTGTGCCTATTGTTTAGCCCGTGTGTTTCGTAAATTTTGAATTAGGGCATGTCTGATCCTTATCCCACACCCGTGGCCCCAGGGCGTGTTGGTTCACACAGTCTAATCGCACGGCCGTGTAATGTTTCATTCGTTTCTCCCACGCCCGTGTTTAGAGTCCACGCCCGTGGTAATTAGTTAGTATCGACCACGATCTAAAAGCACGGGCGTGTCTCACGCCCGTGTTGTTCTTTCAGTTTCAACCATGACTTCTGGGCACAGGCGTGTCTCATGCTCGTGTCGTTTACTCAGTATCAACCACGGCTGCATCGCACGGTCGTGGCCCTTTTAATCGCAGCTCGTGTTTTTGAGTCAATTTCGACCACGGCCGCATCGCACGGCCATGGTGTTTTATCGTAGCCTGTGTTGGGGAAAAGTTTTTCTTCCTTGGCCCACATGGCCTCCGCCACGCAGTTGTCTCTTCCCGTGGTGTCCACACGGCCACGGCCACGCCCGTGTGCTAGGCCGTGTGGGTAGGAATTCCTACGCTTATGAAATTAGTTAGTTCTTAGTTAGATGCTAAAATAAAAAAAAAATATGAATGTTAATGAGGTTAGTGCTCGGGTTGCCTCCCGAGAAGTGCTCATTTAAAGTCTTAAGTTAGACTTACCCTATTTTCCTTTCTATATGAAGGTTCACGGAGCTGAAGCTCCTCTCTCATATCCCTAAAATCTTCACCATTATATATTTTAAGTCGCTGACTGTTTACCTTGAATGTGCCATAAGTCGGATGAGTTACCTCGATTGTGCCATAGGGAAAAATAGTTTTGATTATGAATGGACCTGACCATCTTGATTTTAGCTTTCCAGGAAACAATTTGAGCTTTGAATTGTATAGTAGAACAAGATCTCCCACTTCGAATTGGTTTGGTTGCTTCAAACGAGCATCATGGCATCACTTTGTTGCCTCCTTATATAGACGTGAGTTCTCGTAGGCATTAGCTCTCCACTCATCTAGCTCGTTCAACTGCATCATTCTTTTCTCACCTGAAAGTTTAAGATCGTAATTTAAGAATTTTATAACCCAGAATGCTTTGTGCTCTAATTCAAATGGTAGATGACAACTTTTTCCGTAGACAAGTCTCTGTGGGGATGTTCCTATGGGAGTTTTAAAAGCGGTTCTATAGGCCCATAAAGCATCGTCTACTTTCAATGCCCAATCTTTCCTGTTTGATTCTACTATTTTCTCTAGAATACGCTTAAGCTCTCGATTTGCTACTTCCACTTGTCCACTGGTTTGAGGGTGATAAGGGGTAGCTGTTCTATGGTGCACTCCAATTTCTTTAAGACTTTATCAAATTGAGTATTACAAAAATGAGTACCCCTATCACTAATAATTGCTCTAGGTGTTCCAAATCGAGAGAAAAGTTTCTTAAGAAATCTTACTACCACTCTAGCATCATTAGTAGGTAAAGCTTGAGCTTCCACCCATTTTGACATATAATCAACCGCTACTAGGATGTATTTGTTCCCGAATGAGCTAGGGAATGGACCCATAAAGTCAATACCCCATACATCAAATATTTCACATGATAGCATATACGTTTGAGGCATTTCATCGCGTTTAGAGATATTACCTGTTCTCTAACATCTATCACACGAAGTAACATACCTATTAGCGTCTTTGAACAGAGTGGGCAAATAAAAACCTGATTCGAGCGTTTTATGTGCTGTCTTAGTCCCACTGTAATGTCCTCCAGTTGGTCCTGAGTGGCAATGTTCTAGGATTTTACTTGCTTCTGCCTTTGTAACACATCTCCAAATTACTTGATTTGCACATATACGAAAAAGAAAAGGGTCTTCCCAAAAATAGTTTTTCGCATCAGCGAAGAATCGCTTCTTTTGATGATGTGTTAACCCTTTTGGCAAGATGTTAGCAGCTAAATAATTCGCAATATCTGCAAACCAAGGTACCTCGGGGTCGGATCTAGCAATGAGTTGTTCTTCAGGAAACGAGTCATTTATCTCACTCTCATCGAGTTATTTGATATGTGGATTTTCAAGCCTAGAAAGATGGTCTGCCGCGAAATTTTCAGCTCCTTTCTTATCTTGAATTTCCAAATCAAATTTCTGTAAGAGTAGAATCCATCTCATGAGTCGAGGTTTTGCATCAGATTTAGTTAAAAGATAACGAAGAGCTGAATGGTCAGTGTAAATGACAACTTTAGATAATATCAAATACTGTCTAAATTTATCAAATGCAAAAACCACAACTAGCAACTCTTTTTCTGTGGTGGTGTAATTTTCTTGCGCGGCCGTTAATGTTTTGCTAGCATAATAAATTGGCTGAAAATGCTTGTCTCTTCGCTATCCCAAAACCACACCTACTGCAAAATCACTCGCATCACACATTAGTTCAAAGGGTAAATTCCAATCAGGTGCAATTATAATCGGAGCATTTATTAATTTATTTTTAAGGGTATTAAATGCATCTAAACATTCCTGATCAAAATTGAAAGGCACATCTTTTTCTAGTAATTTAGTTAAGGGCTTAGCTATTTTAGAATAGCTATTTTAGAAAAATCCTTGATAAATCTTCTATAAAATCCAGCGTGTCCTAAAAAGCTTCTAATAGCCTTAACTGAACTAGGAGGAGGTAATTTTTCTATGGTTTCAATTTTTGCTTTATCAACCTCAATCCCTTTACTAGAAATTTTGTGACCTAACACAATCTCTTCTCGAACCATAAAGTGACACTTTTCCCAATTAAGCACAAGGTTCGTTTCCTCACATCTCATTAGAACTCTTTTTAAATTTTTAAGGCAAAGGTGGAAAGAATTACCAAATAATGAAAAGTCATCCATAAATACCTCCATAATATCTTTCACAAGTTCATCAAAGATGGCTAGCATGCATCGCTGAAAAGTAGCAGGAGCATTACATAATCCAAAAAGCATTCTATGATAAGCAAACGTACCGTATGGACATGTAAATGTTGTCTTTTCTTGATCCTCAGGAGCTATTGGGATTTGGAAGTAGCCAGAGAGTTCGTCCAAGAAGCAATAGTACATATGCCCAGATAATCTTTCTAACATTTGATCAATGAATGGTAAGGGAAAGTGATCTTTTCTCGTGGCATCGTTTAATTTCCTATAATCAATGCAAACTCTCCAACATGTGACTGTCCTTGTTGGAATAAATTCATTCTTCTCGTTTATATATGATCATGCCTCCCTTCTTTGGAACAAACCGCATTGTGGCTTACCCAAATATTATCGGAAATAGGATAAATAATTCCAGCATCTAGAAGTTTAATTACCTTAGCTTTAACAACTTCCTTCATGTTGGGATTTAATCGTCTTTGAGGTTGCACACATGGTTTATATTCATCTTCCATTAAAATTTTGTGGGTGCAAAACGATGGGCTTATCCCTTTAATGTCAGAAATTTTCCAAGCTATGGCTCTTCTATGCTTCTTTAGTACCTGTATTAACTCGTCTTTCTCATTGGGTTCCAATTCTGAAGAAATAATTACCAGTAGTGTAGAATCATCTTCGAGGAATGCATACTCTAAGTGATTTGGTAATTGTTTCAATTCCAATTTGGGGGGCTCTTCAATAGAGGGTTTTTGTTTTAGTACGTCGTTTATTTCAATGCCCTCATACTTCTTTTGTCTTGGGGAAGAAACTTTTACCTCCCCCATCTCATTGGTATCGTCATCGGCCTCCTCTCCTTGGGCAAGACACAGTTCCAACATCATCTTGCTCTCTAGATGATTTCCTGAAAAGAATCTTGAATAGAATGATCAATAGCATCGATAAAATAACAGGAATCATCTTGCTCTCTAGAGTATCGCATAGCATCATAAATTTTAAAAATAATTTCCTCGTCACCTATCCTGAGCATAAGTTTACCATCACCTACATCAATAACAGCCCTAGCAGTAGCTAAAAATGGGCGTCCTAAAATTAAGGGCACCTCAACATCCTCATCCATGTCAAGCACAACAAAATCAACAGGGAATATGAATTTATCAACTTTTACCAAAACATCTTCAATAATTCCCCTAGGATATTTAATGGATCTATCAGCTAATTGGATACTCATCCTAGTGGGATTTGGTTCCCCAAGACCAAGCTGCTTAAACATTTTATAAGGCATTAAATTAATACTGGCACCTAAATCAGCTAATGCTTTCTCAATATTTAAACTACCAATTAAACAGGGAATAGTGAAACTTCCTAGATCTTTCAATTTGGTTGGTAGCTTATTCTGGAGAATAGCTAAACATTCCTCGTTAAGCTCCATAGTTGATAGCTCTTCAAACTTCCTTTTATTTGTTAAAAGCTCTTTTAAGAATTTTGCGTACGTAGGCATCTGCGAAATAGCTTCAACAAAAGGAAAATTAATATGTAATTACTTAAAAAGTTCAAGAAATTTACCGAATTGCACGTCCATGCGATCTTTCTTCAACTTTGCCGGATATGGGATCGGTGGTTTATACTCTTTAAGTACCAGTGTTACATTCTCGTTTACTTCCTTGCCCTTTGCCTTATCAGTTTCTTGTGGCTTCTTCTTTTCAGCTTCAACCAATTCCTTCCCACTCCTTAGTGTATCTGCCTTCACATGCTCTTTTGGTTTGGGTTTGGTGTTACTAGGTAAACTACCTGATTGCCTTTCGGAAACTAACTTAACCAGTTGTCCAATTTGATTCTCAAGCCCTTGAATCGATGCTTGCTAATTTTTCAACGTTGTTTCGGTATTCTGAAAACGAGTCTCTGACACCGAAATAAACTTTGCTAGCATATCTTCAAGGTTCGACTTTCTCTCTTGCTGGTAGGATGGTTGGAAAACTGGAGGAATTTGCGGTCTTTGATTCCTTTCATTACCCCATGAGAAATTTGGGTTGTTCCTCCATCCTGGATTATATGTATTATTGTAAGGAATATTTGGAGATTTAGAGTTATTACCCACATAATTCAACTGCTCATTCTCCATGCAAGGGTTGTAAGATGGATATTCTGTATTGCCCATTCCTCCTCCATTTGCATCGAACTACATCACTGGATGTACCTGCGAAGAATCATACAAACCATCAATCTTTTTATTTAACAGTTCTACCTGGTTTGATAACATGGTCACTGCGTCGAAGTTGAAAACACTGGAGGCTTTTGTTGGCTTATAACTTGCCACTGATAGTTATTCTGTGCCATCTCCTTTATAAACTCATAAGCCACTTCAGGGGTCTTGTTATTTAGGGTTCCACCGGCGGCTGAATCAATCAACTGCCTAGTTGAGGGGTTCACACCATTGTAAAAGGTTTGAACCTGTAGCCACAAAGGTAACCCATGGTGAGGGCACCTTCTTAGTAAATCCTTATATCTCTCCCATGCATCGTAAAGTGTCTCTAAATCCATCTGCACAAAAGAAGAAATATCATTCCTCAACTTCACCGTTTTAGCCGGCGAAAAATATTTAAGTAAAAATTTTTCGGCCATTTTGTCCCATGTAGTGATTGATCCCCGTGGTAACAAGTTCAACCACTGTTTAGCTTTGTTTCTCAACGAGAAGGGAAACAACCGAAAGCGAATGGCATCATCAGAAATGCCATTGATTTTGAAAGTGTCGCAGAATTCCAAAAAATTTGCCAAGTGATTGTTTGGATCTTCATCCTGCAAACCATCAAACTGAACAAATTGCTGAATCATCTGTATAGTGTTAGGTTTCAGTTCAAAATTATTTGCAGCAATAGCAGGTCTAACAATACTTGATTCAGTTCCTGTTAAATTAGGTTTAGCATAATCATACATAGTAAGAGGAGCAGGATTTTGATTCGCCGGCTTTGTGGCAACCACAAGAGGTAGCGAATTATTATCAGCCATCTCTTCTGTAGTATTAGTTTCGTCTTCTTGCTCTTCTTCTATGTATTGTAGACTTCACCTTATTTCTCTTCAGTTTCTGCGAGCGGTATGTTCTATCTCACTGTCAAAAAGTAATGGTCCTGACGGGTTCCTTCTAGTCATAAACTAAAAGTTCCTGCCAGAAGCAAATAAAATAAAAGTTTGTAAATTAAACTAAAAACAAATAAATTGTAATAAAAATAAAAATGGCTAAAGTAATAAAAATTTAGTGTTCCTAATTTCTTAGTCCCCGGTAACGGTGCCAAAAACTTGATGTGTCTAAAACTAACTATGATCACAATAAAGGCAAGCGCACCTATCGAACAGTAGTATAGTTATGGTAAGACTGGAAATATCGTATCCACAAGGACCAAAAGTACTAGTAATTACTATCTTTCTATTATCTAGCCTAAGAATTGGAGTGATTTCTTTTAAACTAAAACTTAATTAAAAACACGACAACGAAAGAATTTGGAAAATACTTTTAGACAACTTATGTGATAAACAATACCTAAGGAAGAATCCACCTAGACTTGACTTATTACTTTTGATTCATATGATTTATTCACTTGTCTTAATCCATAGAAATCCCTGATTTATGTTAATATCTCTCTCGAGACTAAAAACAACTGACTCTAGGTTGATTAATTGAAATCTCTTTCTAATTAAAACCCCTATTGTCGCATTAACTCGATCTATGGATTCCCTTATTAGATTTGACTCTAATCCGGCAGATTTTTGTCACCCTATGTCTAGGGTTGCAATCAACTCTGCTTAATTGTGTTGATCTACTCTTAAACAGGGACTTTTGCTCCACTGAATAAGCACATTCGACTTGAATCAATAACTTGAATTATCAAAACAAGAATAAGAACTCACAATTAAGAATAAGAACAAGTATTTATCTTATAAATCAAACAGTAATAAGATTCGTCTTAGGTTTCATCCCCTTAGGTATCTAAGGGATTTCGTTCATAATGATAGAAGGAAACATCTCAAAATAATGAAAACTACAAAACATAAGAAAACCCAAAAACTTCTAAAGAACTTGATGGGAGATCCTCAGTCTTGATGGAGATCCTTCCTCCAAGCTGCTTCCGACGGCTGTCTTCGAGTATTTTCTGTGTTCTGTTCAGCGTCCCCCTTTAGGTCACCCCCTAGGGTGTTTATATAGGCTTTGGAACGCCTTTCTTGGCCCACAAGTAACCTTTTCTAGATAGAATTACACTTAGGTACGGCAGGGACACGCCCGTGTGATACGCCAGTGCTCGATAGCCTTAGGCCGTGCTCACTCCTGCTCACCATACACGACCGTGTGGTCTGCCCGTGTACGTTGATCCAGGCCGTGTTCGATCCTGCTCTTAACACACGACTGTGTCCAATGGCCCAGGCCGTGTTGCATTCTAAGATAGGCCCATTTTGTCCCTTTTTTGGTCTGTTTCTTGTTCTTTTCGACTCCCTAAGCTCTCCTGAGTGTAAAACATGAAATTAAGAGATTAGGAGCATCGAATTCATCAATTCTAATGAAAACTCATCCAAAAATAAGCTAAGCATGGGGTTGAAATATGTATAAATTATGGTTTATCAAAAAGGTACAATTTTGATTAAATGTTTATTACTTTAGATATCATAACAAAGTTCTTGCTTTATAAAAAAATTTAAAACTTCGGTTTTTCCCTAAATTTATTTTTCGTTGCGTTTTCCAAACCCAATTTTTTGCCTAGCCCTTAACAAAGTCTAGCTTGTTCCCTCTTGATTTCTGAATCTTTAACTAACCTGTATTCAAGCAGAAAGCTTATAAGTTTAGGAGGACTTAGTGAGATTTGCATGTAGAATTTTAACAAATTTTGAGACGTGCAACTCATAGTTTAACTCCCTAATAATCGCACTCATTATTCCTGATGGCGAAGCCTGGCGACTGCCCAAGTAATTTTTACATTTACAGTCTTTCTTAGTTTTTAATGTCCTTACTACCTTGAAGTTCTAGAGCTCACTAATGACACCGGAACCCTTGCTCTGCGGATCTATTTCCAAAGGAGGGTTCTTAGGACATGCAATTCCTACCTTTGGAAACTCAACCAGACCTTTCCCATTCTCCATGGTTGTGTTTGACCTCCAGTTTCCACTACCTTCTAACAGACATTACTGGCCATTCATTATTAGACATGTAGTTCATCTCGAGGAGACCCTGGTAAGCCTATCAAACCCTTCAGTTGACTTTTTCGTTAACTTATGATATAGGACTGCGTACTACTGCAGACTAATCGGTGCCTATTTAAATCGTATGGAATTTGTAGCTTCCCTAGCGAACTACTATATGCGTATACAAGGAATACCTCCATACCAAATGAGCCTTTTTTTTTCTTATTACCCTATCCGGGGTTGATACATAACCTTAACATCACTCACTATTATGGTGGTCTATATTCCTTCGAGACACCAATCCTAATTCTTTTTGTGACTTATCACTCCAGTCACATTGTGAACTTTAATCTCACTATTAACATTCTTCATGACCCGCAGAATTTCTAAGTATAATCCCCTTGTTTTGTGTCCTAAAAAAATTCCCGTGTTTACTATCCCAATGGACTACCCCAATTTTAGTGTCCTGATGGACTACCCCGTGTTAATATCCCAGGGGACTATATTGGTTGTCATAGCCTAGTTATGGTCTTACACCTTTAAACTCTTGGAGGTGTCGCCCCGAAGGACCCTACCATTGTTACAGTGTTGCCCCTAGAGCCTGTTGACTGTTATCGCGGTGATGCTCTATGGAACCTTATACTATCGATATCAATTCATCTCGTATGTACCTTGATGATCGAACACCAAAGTATCCCCTCCCCCTCTAAGGCTCGGAGCTTCGCACATCGTGGTTTGCTCCCAACAATCTCGGATGGTAAAATCTTAACGGAATTCCAATTTCCCTATTCCTCTGCCCATTCCTCCATTCTCCGTCTTAACCTTAATGCTCAAACACAACAGTGTCCCTCCACAAGGCCCAGAGCTTCGCTCACCATGGGTGCATTCAACAGCACCGTGTGGCGGTATCTAATAGAATCACCCTTTTCTCAATCCTATCTTCATCTAACCCATTGATAGTTTCCCTTCATGCATACAATAGTCATACATACCATAGAAATTATCTTTATGCATACATCACACCAAAAGACTATTCAACTAATATATACTAGTAAATGATCAGTAAATAGTTGGTAATTTCACACAACAACATACATCAGCCGAAAAGCAAAGTGTAGAAACTCACCTTGCTTTCTTAACCTTGTCATTTTAGCTTGTCCGAGTCACCAGACCCTCTTCTATCCTGGCAGTTAAGCATGACAACCATTCATTAGTTAGTTTTAATGGTGGTTAGCCCTTAGAAACCTAGAACATTAAATTATACTAGTTTTTTAATTTCCTCACCACTAAACTTAGATTTACACCCCGATTGTGACATGCAGAACTTTCTTCATCTGCCTCCCCTTCTTTTTTAGAACGACTAAAGAAGATGATGCTACGAGAAGGAGAAGATTTATAAACAAAATTGAGAAAATTCTGTCTTCACTCACGCCCTTATATACACTCCTTAGGCACATTCCTCACAAGCCCTTCCCACCATCCATTCTTAATCATTTTGTCTCCCACTTTGGAACCAACAGGTTCCGATCTAACTGAACTAGAATCAAATTCTAGTTATTCACAATTCAGGCACTAAAATTTTCTAATCTCTCAACGGAGTTCAAAAATTTACTAGTCCTTCCAATTTAATCCTAGCTTTCCCAAATTTCAAGTCAATTAGAGTAATCGAGTATTACAAAGTCTAATTGGGGAGATGTTTTGTCTTGGGCATCATAGCGGATAACTCCTATAAGATAGATACATAGATGTGACTGACTAGACCCGAGAAGAATAAATCTTGAATCTATTTATGTATTTATTCACTTGTGACGTTCATAGTGTGGCGTACCTAAGTCTTGATTGGATGACAGACTATGTATGCTTGACTTGTACACTTTGATGTAAGTAAAAGCTTGAGTTTGAATAGATAAGGAATCAAAAGCTAGTGCGTTGGGTGTACGACTTTTGCAGTATGTAGCGTCATTCCCAACAATGGAATTCAAAGCCCGAGACATGGGTAAATGATATCCTCTTATTGGTATTGCATGGTTGATGAAAAGAAAACGCGGCCATGGGTCGTTCTTCTTTGTGATGAATGACTTGATTACTATTTGATAGTAATTGACTTTTCATGAAGGAAGATGTAATGGTTACCATGAGATAAAATAGGATCATATTGGGTGAACGGATATTATCCTAAAGAGATTAAGGATACCCTATGAGGGTAACAGACTTATAACAAAGTCATTGGACGAGCACTAACCAAGTTGTTTTAGTAATGGTATGCCGTTGGGGAGAGCTCAGTCACGACACTATAGTGGAATGACTTCGTGACTATATGAGTTTATAATTAATAGGTGAAAAGTTGAAACTCAATTTTAAATCATTTGAGCTTCAATTGCATATGTCCAATCGGTCCCTCCGCTAGCTCGTTGAAACCAGAAATGAATTGCATGTTGAATCAAATGAGCATAAATTAATAAAAATGGTGAAATAGAGAAATAGGAAACGTTTGAAAATGATTAAGGTTTTCTCCAAAATGGAGATGAAAAATGGAGAAATGAAGTCATTTGGAAATGAATGTGGTTTTCTCCAAAATGAATATGAAAATGAAAAATGAAAATGACCTGAAAAATGAATTTATGTTTTTCAAATTAAATGAAGTTCAAAAATAGAAATAAATCATTTGGTCATAGTGAACCGTTGAATGCATAAATCTTAAATATGTTTTCTCATAGATTCTTTTACTGTAAAGTCGTAATGATTTTAACGAAATTAGAATTGGGTTGAGAAAATTATTTAATTGGAAATATATTGAAGTTTACTTTTTGGGAAATAGAAAAAAAAAATATTGGGTTTGCTCAAATTATAAAGTATTACGTTGGCTCAAATTATAAAGTATTGGGTTCAAAGCCCGAGAAGTACTTGTAATTGGACCCGATATGGAAGAGGCCTAAAAGCCCCTTATGTAATAAGAGGGGACGACAAACCCTAGTATTATTAACTTGGATTTCCGCTCCCTACATCCTAATTGAACTAGGATTTTGTTTTTCTAGTTGAAATAAATTTCTATAATTCAACAAGGGTTCTACATTCTCCCCCTATAAATAGATGGAACTGATAGTGTAATGCCCCGAATTTGGGCCTAGAAGAATTGGGCTTTGGGCTTTGGGTCTCAGAAAATTTTTAAGTGAGCGAGAAAATGACAATTGGCATGTAGCTTTGAGGGTTAATGAATTTGGAGTGTCTAGGGGTGTTAGAGATGTTCTGGGATCAAGTAAGGGTATAGGAAAAATTTTAGTTTTAGCCCAAGGGAACTGTGACTTCTGTTAGTAGGCCTTTTAAATAAATGAAGAAGAAAAATGACACAAAAGAGCTTGTGGTGTAGTGGAAAAGTGGCGCCACTTAGGGAGCAGGGAGGTGGCGTCATTAGCAGGCAAGGGAATCCAAGGTTCGAGTAGTGGCATGGTATTTTGTTAGGGATTTAATTTTTGCCTTCTAGATGGTTAGTAGTGGCGTTGGATGTGAACTCTGAAGGAAGTGTTCATGAGAGAAAATTAAGGAAGGGATAAAAGAGCTTATCTTAGAGAAAATTTAGGATGAGATTGAGGAGTTATCAGGGAGAAAAGTTAGGAGCTGAGAAGTGTGAAGAGTTGGTGCCGTTGTGGGAAGTGAGAAGTGTATAAATTCGGCTTAGGAGGGTAAATGAGTGCCGTTTTTGGGTCTTTTAGAGGGTATTACGAATTTTCATTGTGGCTTTCAGTATTTGGAGAGTTTTGCAAATAAGTTAGTCTTTCTTTTCTTTACTGAATATCCTGTAGTTACCCTCACATAAGCACATCTGATCTTTTCTTTTCTCCCCCTCATTCTATTCTTCTGTTGTCGAATTCTTCCATTACTGAAAAACCATCATTCTTTTTTGTTGAATTCTCTCTTAGCCAAACTTTTCTATTGCCGAATTACCATCATCTTCTTTTACCGAAATCCCCCATTAGTGCCAAATCTTTGCTGTTTTTCTCTATCACAAATCAGTTGGTATCTACTCTCAGTCAAGGTTAAAAGCCGAATCTCGTTTGGTAGGCCGGAGGAACTAAGGTTGGATTCGGTAAGTATTCGGTTAACTCCCCTTAGTACATTTTGTTGAAAGCCGAAGGGCTATCTAACCCCTCTTTGCCATTACCATGTGTTAACAAGGGTGAGGTTCAGTAATCGCAAGTGCGGTAGGTAAGGATTGCTATCAAGGCAATAAGTATTCTCGACTTAGTTAGGGTTTAGTAAATGACCGAATCTATTGTGGCTCATAGGGGTGACTTATGATCAATATGGGTCACTTGTTTTTGACGATATAGGTGTTTGGGTGCAGATCTAGAGGTTAATCGCCAATAGTAGCAAAGGAAGGGCTACTAGAACGTGAGGCACACGGTAAGGGTACGGTGAGGTTTCAGTTTTTGGTTAGTATGTGTTAACGCTTTGGTTAATCGCTAGTAATGTCAATTGTAGGTTCGTGACTAAGGGGTTTGTAGCACGCGAGGTTACTAGGTGTGTACAAACACTACACACACGATATCGGCAATGTCAAAAAGCCAAAAAGCTGAAAGTGGCTAAATGGGCCCTGTGGGCCCTGAGGCTAAGTTTGATAAAATGGTTTGGTTGATTATACGAATTAAGTTAGCTATGTTTGATACATGATCTGGATATGTTTTGGGCCTAATAGGCCATATGATGAGATTTGGGCCTAACGGGCCGTAAGGACATAAAATGGGCTTGATGGGCTTATGAGGGCGTAGACAAGTATGTTAGGGTTTAATGGACTTTAGGCCTAGTTCTGAACAACTCTTAAATTACATAAGACTTAATCTAATAATCAAACATGTCTGTGGACAAGTCGATTAGTTAGAGTGTGGTAACCGACATATGCATGTCTAGGATTGGATCTAGTGAGAGCTTGGCATTTAAGCGGCCCGAGTGACCCACCTCCTCTTTTTTGAGATTTTACCTGGTGCATAGTTTTTGTTCACTTTAACCGCGAGGACTTGTTTATGGGCCAAAGTTTATAACTAAAACACGAGAGGGACTAAAATACCCTTATATTGGATAATTACTAAAATACCCTTATATTGTAAAATTACTAAATACCCCTGTTTGTAAAATTACCAAGATACCCCTAATTTGCCAAATTACCAAAATACCCCTGTAGGGTAGAATTACGAAAATACCCCTGGATAGTGAAATAACGAAAATACCCCAATGTGATGAATATGGGTTTGTGGATGTTACTTTTGTGTTTGATGCATTCATATGATATTCTGCTTAGGATGCATATGGGTGAGAATTATGGTACGGAGGAAGATTTGAGGATCGCATGGCCGTATGGTATGGATCCGGGATCGCATAGCCGTATGGTATGGATCCACCTCAGGCTTTTTAGCCACCGAGTAGCCATGCTGCACCGATAATGTTACCGAGGGCTGTGTACCATTAATATGGGCTTCGTACTGTAATTATGGGCTTTGTGCCAATATCAAAGGCTTTGTGCCATAATTTTGGCTTTGTGCCAATCTGAGAAGGCTTTTGTCTTTGTTATTATGGCTTTGTGCCAATCATATTTACCGTGGCTATGTGCCTAACATATATATATTGATGACTTTGTGTCAATATTTGAGGATCGCATGGCCGTATGGTATGGACCCAGGATCGCATGGCCGTATGGTATGGATCCACCGGAGGCTTTAAGCCCAATATATGATTAGCAGCTTTGCTGCAACGTTTGGTAGTACCGCAACTGGGCTACCCATGGTGTGTAGCGGAGGGGTGGGTCAAGCTAGAATTCCCCACAGGAGCCATAAGGTTGGAAGGGAAATGGTGTGTGTAGTGGATGGATTTTTGGGGTGGGTTTTGCATTATCTTGTTTGCATATGATACGATATGATATGATGTGATATGAGGTCATTGTGGGCTAAGGCCCAAGACCACCGATTTTGATAAGGCTTAGGCCCAATGTGAATATTTGTATGTGATTTGATTGCCAAGGGTTGTACACACTGAGTTTCGAAACTCACACCCTTAATTTTAAATGTTTCAGGTAATCCTGAATAGGCGACTCGACGAGGGAGAGGACTCGGAGATGGCCACACTACAAGCTGCTCAAATGTTTTAATTTATTCAAATGATTCTGTTTTAAATACTTTATTTTTTTCATTGGATTGTAAAAAGGCCATGTAACTCCTATTTGACTTTGAATTTTGGGTTTATTATTATTGTTTCAACTACCCACTTAAGAAATTTCATAAAATTATTAAAGTGTTAATATGGTTTTCGAAATAATCTTTTGTTTTGGGCTTTTATGCCTTAAATGGTTAACTAGTAAATTATTTTGAAGTGCGCCTTTAATGTGACATTCCAGATTCGGGCCTAACTTCTAGGCCGGGTTTGGGGTGTTACAGATAGAGCTATTTACACAACTTAAAGATATTGTTACGTTGTCGAAAATTAGAGAATTTATTCTCAACTATTAAATATATTTTTTCTGAATAACAATTCTGATGATTTCTATTTTAAGAAGGGAATTTTCTTTTTCAACCAAAAGAAAAGAGAATATATTTTTTACTTCTAGTTGTGGTGGAGCAATTGGAACATATACGCACGTACAAAATTCAAAGATGAAAAATATTTAGCTCTTGACTAAAAGCCAATTGTAATGGGGAGTATTTATAACTTATTGACTTGATGCGTACAACAAGTAAATCAACATAATCTCATGTTGAAATAGGAAATTTAGTTTTCATAAGTAATGGTTTAAATATTAGTCAGATGCGTTCAATCAATAATTTCTCTAAACCATTATGCGCATAAATAACAAGCTTGTACAAAAGATTTTCAAACTCAATCAATAAAAGACTGAGATTTAAACTCATCAGCTTTAGCAATATGAATTGTCTTAATTGCATAATCTGAAATTAATTATTTAAACAAGCAATCTTGCAAATGACATGTTGCAAGTTGATAACACATATGTGATTATTTTGTAGATGCATCTACCAGGAATCATATAATATCAAAATCATCCACATGGTGGATGAATGGGCCCATATTCATTTCAGAAATGCAAGACATTAAATCTCAACTTTAGCTAGTGAGTTTCTAATAATCAATTTTCATTGAGAACAAGAAACAAATGAGAATTCTTTAAATTAAAGAATCTTCTGATTCTTTAATGAATGTCCATATAAATTCACAATTAGTTTTCGCATCACATATGGTCCAGGATGGTCTAACTGGTCATGCAATGTAGTAAATGTATTTGTATCAGTAAACTTCTGGTTTACTTTAATATGCGTTTCAATTGTACTAAATTGTAACAAATGTTACAATTGATAATTTTACTATCTTTCCTTTCACTTTGTATCTACATATAAGTACTATTGTGACATTTACTACTGAAAATGTCTAAATCAATGTGAAGTCTCTAATGCCACTAAGTTAATAAATATAATTTCCAAATAATTATATGCAATATTCGCTTCAGGGAATATGCCAAAATCTTCAAATATCCAAAAAAAAAGTATTAATAGCAAACTTTGAAAGTGGATCTTATTTTCCATGTGTACAACAGGTACATAACCAATGTCTTTTCATACATAAGTTTTCTCTCTTGCAAGTTCTCATCAATAATATTTTTCCACGTAATTTTAATTTATAACCTATTTTGAATACTGTAGAGTTATACTCACAGTTTTTTTAAAAAAACTTGCAAATTTAGGTGCATCCAACTATAACAAGCTTTAGATAGAATTACCATATTCTATTGCTCATAAGTAGATATTTCACAGTCATATATTTTACTTTCAACCCCTTAATGGGGATGATGACAAAAGAAAATCACAAAGATAGTCATAGTCAATTCAATTTAATAACAAGAGTAACCAATAACTCAATCCTTCCTTTTTTTCATCCTTTAAAAATAGATATTTATAGCAATAGTGATTCATATGAAATATAATATTTTCTTCATTCACAATCTCAATATGATATCCGTTATAATGAATATCTTTTAAAACTAATGCATTAACTGTAACACCCCTTACCCGTATTTGACGCCGGAACAGGGTACGAGGCATTACCAGACTTACAAGCAAGCAATCATACAAACCGATACATAATTTTCCACTCAAATTTAAAACTTTCCTTAAATATCCATATCACCCTTTAAACGAGCCTACGAGGCCCAAAACATACATAAGGAGTAGTTCAGAACTAATCCGGATTCTTACGAGCACTAAGAAAATTTTTACTCAAAACAGGGCCACACGCCCGTGTGGGCAGGCCGTGTTATCACACATGCCCATGTTTCTAGCCTGTGTGGATTTATTTCTCAAATTTGAACCTACAGGGGTTTTCACACGGCTTGGCATACGCCCGTGTCTATGGCCCGTGTCCCTCACACGGCCATGACACGCCCGTGTCTTAGCCCGTGTGTGAAAACCTTGACATTCTGTTTATGACGTCATCATCTCCATAAGGTCACACGGCCAAGGCACACGCCCGTGTCCTCAAGCCGTGTGGCGAACTAAATTCCTAAAATCAGGTGCAGACTTCACACGGCTTGGGCACATGTCCATGTCTTATGGCCATGTCTTCTACACGGTTGAGACACACGGCCGTGCCTCAGCCCATGTGGACAAAATAAGGCTATCTAACAAGCCTTTTTGCCACTCAAACTTGCACCAACTTTCACAATATCAAAACCACACTAAACATCCATAAACACATGCAACATATCATCATTCAACCAACAATAACCATAAGCCATAACATAATGGCATTGACACATACATGCATATATGAATAGGTTTACATTCAAATAAATATTATGTGCCACATCTCATGGACTTATACAAAATGAATCAAATATCATCACAAGCCAATACATTTGGCTAGACCAATATGACATATAACCCAAAAGACCAAAACCCTATACATGCCATACTAAAAAAGAATGCTATAACTATACCAAATATGTAGATAGTGTGGGTGATCCTCCGACGATCTCCGTTCCCCGAGCTGGCTTGTCGATACTATAAAACAAAGGGGAAAGAAAAGTGAGTAAGCTTTAAGCTTAGTAAGTCTATATGTAAACAATAAACATCATACCACATACTTATCAATCAAGAACATTACATTCTAATCAAGAATAATTCAGATCATTCCAATTGTACTTACTCATTTTCCAAATTTTACCACATTCCAAATACACAACATAACATTGCTCACCTTTACATGCATTTATACCCTGCATTCATCATCACACAGTCCCACGTAATCTTATTTAATCCAAAGTTTCTCGATAAACACATTCGGGATAATACCAAATATAGGGTGGTTTCTCACACAGCCCACCACTAATAAATAACAAGGTGGTATTGCACACAGCCCACCAATAATAGTAAATACGGTGGTATCGCACACAGCCCACCAATAACAATAATTACAGTGGTATCGCACATAGCCCACCAATAGCAATAATTACGGTGGTATCGCACATAGCTGTAACAACCCGAATTAGACCCTAGTCGAAATAGTGGTTTTGAGACCATAAATTCGAGGTCGGAAAAATATTTTAATATTTTTCTTGGTGTTGATTATATGTGTTGTAACCTGTGTGAAAATTTTGTGTGATAATTTTATCGACTGTGTGTCAAATTTTGAGAAATGACTTAATTGCATAAAAAGTAAAAGCTGTGTGCTGATTGTTTAAATGTCTATTTGTTATGGCTGTATAAATGAAGAGTCCTTATGAGGTTATTAGCCCATTTTATAGTTAGTGGAAGATGATAGCATGGCATAAGGTGTTATTATTAATTTTCATTAAGGGTAAAGTAGTAAAATGCAAAATAAGTTAATATTAATTAAATAAAACATGAAATTGGTATCTATAATGTACATCTTCCACCGAAATAGAGAAAGAAAAATAGGGTTTGAAGCTTCTTCAATTTTGGCACAAACATAGCTCAATCCGGTATGTGTTTTTGATCGGTTTTTGAAAATTTCTACGTTTTTGTAATCATTGCGTTGTGCTCTACAAAACCCATGCTTAAATTTTGTGAATTGATGATTTTTATAAAATGTGCCATTGATGAAATGGTAAGCTTTGTGATGAGTGTTGATGTTAAATGAAAGATATGTGTTTATTGAACATGTTTTATTCTTGAACTTTTGATGAATTTAGCTAATTAGGGCTAAATTGAGAAAATAGCATTTTGAAGGATTAACATGTGAAATAAATGAAATGTGTGGGCTTGTATGAATATAGTGAGAATTTGGCTAGGCATGGGTGCAAGCTAATTATGTGAATTTGATGATTTTATGAATTAAGGACTAAAGTGTCAAAATGTGAAAATGTGAGGGCTATTTTGTAAAATGCCCTAAATATGTGTGTTTGGACTAAAATGAATGATTTGGTGATTGAATGGATTGAATTTGAATGTGTATAGACCAAGAAAGGAGAGGTTCAGATCGAGATCGAGGTAAAGATAAAGTGCTCGATTGACCGACTGTTTCGATAGTTCAACGTCCGAGGTAAGTTCGGACATAATACGAACATTTAGTTATCCTAAATGTTATGAAATGAATGTTATAATGATATTTAAATGTGGATGCTATGTGAGAGTTGAGTTTGAGTTATGTGGCACTAAGTGTGCGTATTCGAAAACGTGATCGAGATGATCACCTTTGTGTGTGCGAAATAAAATAAGCTACGACTTTGTGGTTGGCACTGCGTGTGCGATACCGATTGAAGAGCGATTTGATATAAATGCACTATGTGTGCGATGATAATTAAGCTTCGGCTAAATATTGGGGCACTAAGTATGCGATTTAATCAAAGAAGAGACGGAAGTTGATCGAAAGGGAAAAGTGAGTATTGAGTAGCAAATGTAATTGACTACTAGGTGTTGACTAAGGTACGCTCGGAACCTATGTGGTTGATGAATCTATGAATGAGATTATGAAATGTTAAATGAGCATTTTAGTTTTGGATGGCATGATATATATGCATATGTGAAATAATCTATGTGATGATTTGTTTTATTATAATGTATCATGTTACGAACTTACTAAGCTTTGAAAGCTTACTGTGTAATTTGTTTCTCTGCTTTACAGTGTCAGTAAAGCTTGCTCAGATTCGAGAATCGTTAGCATCTCAATCACACTATCGGCATTCTATTTTGGTAGTTTTTGAAAGATGTACATAGTTGAAATATGGCATGTATAGGCTAGTTGTTTTGAATCATATTTGAGATGTGTAAATAGCCATGTGATGTGGCTAGCTAAGTGTTGGTAATGTGCATGAGTGAATATGGTATTTGGTGCATATTTTGATATGGCATGATGGTAATGAATTAGCATATGAATGGTGAATTCAATGATGAATTAATGCCTTAGTGATTTAGTGAGGTTTTGGATGATTTATACCTAGATTTACATGTAATTTGGTTGTATAAAATGACATGCTTAGAAATGAGATTCTATGTGATGATATGATGATTGTTGGACATGAAATTGGTTGCCAAATTGTGTGTATAAAGATGCTCAAATGTGCTTGTAGGATTGACCCATGTGGGTGGCATTTTGGCCTTGCAAATGGCCCAATTGAGCCACACGGTTGTGGCATACGAGCGTGCCTAGTGACCGTGGGGATAAGTCAGTAGCTAGCCTAATAGCATACGGCCAAGACACGGGCGTGCCTAGTCGCCGTGTGAGAAAGTCAGAATATGGCCTAAGAGTACACGGCCTTAGCACACGGGGTACTAGGTGGCCGTGGGTGTAAAGTCAGAATCGACCACAGCCAAGGCACACGGGCGTGCTTGGTGGCCATGGATGGGAAGTCAGATTCGACCACGGCTAAGGCACATGGGCGTGCTTGGTGGCCATGGATGTAAGGTCAGATTCGACCACGGGGAGGACACACGGGGGTGTCCAGCTGCCGTGGGAGGCACACGGTTTGCCCACACGGGCGTGTATCCCCTGAAACCCAGAAAAGTTTTTAAATTTCAAAAAGTTTTTGTATGTGTTTCGGTTTAGTCCCGACCCCTCCCTAGCATGTGTTTAAGGTATTATACGCCTTAAAAAGGGACTAATTGTTTATGTTTAATGTAATATGATGATGATTGACTTTGTGTCGTAAATGGGTTGTGAAATGATTCTATTGTCTGGTAATGCCTCTTAACCCTATTTCGGCGACGGTTTCGGGTTATGGGTGTTACATTTATTGGTATCAGAGCTACGGTTTAGTCGATTCTCGGACTAACATAGCGAGTGTGAGTCTAGCTATACATGCCATATATGAAATTGCAATAGTGTGATGAATTCTGACAGTTGAAAATGTGTTTTCATATAGTAATGTATCCCGATTGAGCAGTTGCTGACGATGTAGAAAGCAATGCGCCTGCTCCCGCTCAAGGGACAACGCTGGCCACATCTAGGCCGAATGATAGTAGTGAAGGAGGAGAGGCTAAGCAGGACTTTTTTCGAATGATGAGCGAGTGGTTTACGGAGTTCGTTCGAATGAATCCGGCTGCTCCACAACCTCCACCCCCACAAGTACTGTTGCAGCCACAAGTTGTAGATCCGATCGATTGAATAAACCACTGTAGACAAGATTCGAAATATGGGGCCGAGGAGTTTAGGGCCACATCTGACGACGATGCTGAGCGAGCTGAGTTTTGGCTTGAGAATACAATCAGAGTATTCGATGAGATGTCATTGAACCCTGATGAGTATATTAAGTGTGCGATTTCCTTGTTGAGAGACACGCTTATAATCGTGGAAAACATTGATATCCGTGGGTTAGAGAGAGAGAATCACCTGGGACTTCTTTCAAGTTGAGTTCAGAAAGAAGTATATCAGTCAACGCTTCATTGATCAAAAACGTAAAGAGTTTCTAGAATTGAAACAGGGCCGTTTGTCTGTTACTAAGTACGAACGGGAATTCGTAAGTCTGAGTCAATACGCGAGGGAATGTGTTTCAACTGAAGCTACTATGTGCAAACATTTCATAGAGGGATTGAATGAAGACATTAAATTGTTGGTTGGGATACTTGATATAAATGAATTTGTTGTGTTAGTCGAAAGAGCATGCAAAGCTGAGGAGCTCAGTAAAGAAAAGAAGAAAGCCGATTCTGAGGCTCGTGATGAAAGGAAGAGATCGATGAATAAGTTCTCTCAACCTTCAACGAAGAGATATAGAGATGCAAGCAATCATTCAAATGCTTCGTTTGGACATCCAAGTAGAGATCGTTCGAGACAGAGTGCTGGTCCACGAACTCAAGCTCCGAATGAATCAAGTGTTGATAGCATTAAGAGTAACAGACCTGAGTGCAGACAGTGTGGAAGACGACATGTGGGAGAGTGTTGGGGCAAGTACAATAATAGAGTTTGTTATAAATGTGGATCCCGAGATCATTTTATTTGAGATTGCCCAAAGATGGTCGAAGAGGAAAATGTTCAGAATAAAAGACCGAGTAATGTGACGGTTAGAGGTAGACCGCCCAAAAATATCAGAAATGTGAGTGAAAGTCAGAAGGGAACAACTGACACAGCTGTGAGGTCAGAAGCGAGAGCACCTGCCCGAGCCTATGCTATACGTGCATGAGAGGAAGCATCATCTCCAGACGTCATCACCGGTACTTTCACTTTATTTGATACTGATGTCATTGCATTGATAGATCCAGGATCATCTCATTCCTATGTGTGTATGAACTTAGTATTCAATAAGAATCTACCTGTTGAGTCTACTGAATTTGTGGTTAGAGTGTCAAACCCCTTAGGCAAGTGTGTTTTGGTGGATAAAATATACAAGAATTGCCCATTGATGTTTCATGATATATGCTTTTTGGCCAATTTGATGTTACTACCATTCGATGAGTTTGACATAATTCTGGGTATGGATTGGCTTACTCTACATAATGCCATCGTGAATTGTAAAAGAAAGAGTATTGAGTTGAAAAGTCAGAACGGTGAGCTAGTTCGAATAGAATCCAATGATATGAAAGGATTACCAGCCGTTGTATCTGCGATGAAAGCTATGAACTATGTGAAAAAGGGTTGTGAAGCTTATTTAGCGTACGTGATTGATACAAAAGTGTCGGAAAAGAAAGTTGAATCTGTGCCTGTGGTATGTGAGTTTCCATATGTGTTTCTTGATGAGTTACCGGGATTACCTCCAATTCGAGAAATCGAATTTGGCATTGAATTAGTGCCGGGGACCACTCCCATTTCTATAGCTCCGTATAGAATGACACCAGCAGAATTGAAAGAGTTAAAGTCGCAGTTGCAAGAATTAACTGATAGAGGATTTGCACGACCGAGTTTCTCACCCTGGGGAGCTCCTGTGTTATTTGTGAAAAAGAAAGATGGAACTATGAGAATGTGTATTGATTATCGACAGTTGAACAAAGTAATGATAAAGAAAAAATATCCGCTGCCTCGTATTAATGATTTGTTTGATTAGCTGAGATGAGCTACAGTGTTTTCAAAGATAGATTTGAGATCGGGTTACTATCAGTTAAGAGTTAAAGAATCTAATGTGCCGAAAACTACTTTCAGAATGAGGTACGGACATTATGAATTCTTAGTGATGCCTTTCGGACTAACAAATGCTCCTACAGTGTTTATGGATATGATGAATCGGATATTCAGATCGTATTTGGATCACTTTGTAGTGGTGTTCATTGATGATATTTTGATCTATTCGCGTGATGAGACGCAGCATGCCGAACATTTAAGAACTGTGCTACAAACTCTGCGTGAGAAACAGTTGTATGCTAAGCTTAGTAAATGTGAATTTTGGTTGCGTGAAGTTGGTTTTCTGGGGCATATTGTGTCAGCTGCCGGGATACGAGTTGATCCTAGTAAAATCTCTGCTATATTAGAATGGAAGCCTCCGAGAAATGTGTCTGAAGTTCGTATTTTTCTGGGACTAGCGGGATATTATAGGCGGTTTGTGAAAGGCTTCTCGATGATTGTGACTCCGTTGGCGAAGTTGCTACAAAAAGATGTTAAATTTGAATGGTCAGAAAAGTGTCATCAGAGTTTTGAGCAGTTGAAAGTGTTGTTGACGGAAGCACCAGTGTTAGTTCAACCGAAATCGGGAAAAGAATTCATAGTTTACAGTGATGCATCGTTGAATGGTTTGGGCTGTGTGCTGATGCAAGAAGGCAAAGTTATTACTTATGCTTCTAGGTAGCTAAAGCCGCATGAAAAGAATTACCCGACGCACGACCTTGAATTGGCCACGATTGTGTTCGCATTGAAAATATGGCGTCATTATTTATTTGGTGAGAAGTGTCATATCTTTACAGATCATAAGAGTTTGAAATACTTGATGACTCAGAAAGATTTGAATTTGCGACAGAGAAGATGGTTAGAATTGTTGAAAGACTATGAACTTGTGATAGATTATCACCCGGGTAAAGCTAATGTTGTAGCTGATGCTTTGAGCCAAAAGTCCATATGTACTTTGCGAGCAAAGAATGCTCAAAAAGATCAGTGTGATGATAGTGCGGTTATGGCCGAGTTAAAAATAAAGCCGATGTTTGTACATCAGATTTGTGATGCTCAGAAAAATGATGTTGAAATGATGGCTAAACGAACTCAATGTGAATCGAATGCTGAATCAAAATTTCGAGTTGATAGTGATGATTGTTTGAGACTGAGAGATCGGATTTGTGTTCCGAGAAATTCAGAGTTAATTTCAATGATTTTGAATGAAGCTCATAATAGTCTATTAACTGTACATCCTGGGAGTACAAAAATGTATAATGATCTGAAACAGTTTTATTGGTGGCATGGTATGAAACGAGACATCTCTGACTTTGTGTCAAAATGTTTAATTTGTCAGCAAGTTAAAGCCGAACATCAGGTACCGTCTGGATTGTTGCAACCGATTATGATTCCTGAGTGGAAATGGGAAAGGATCACGATGGACTTTGTGTCGGGATTGCCTTTATCTTCGGGAAAGAAAGATACAATTTGGGTGATAGTTGACAGATTGACGAAATCAGCTCATTTTGTTACGGTTAGAACATATTATTCACTTGATAAATTGGCTGAATTGTATATTGTTGAGATTGTGAGGTTGCACGGGGTGCCACTATCTATTGTGTCTGACAGAGATTCGAGATTTACCTCGCGATTTTGAAAGAAATTGCAAGAGGCTTTAGGCACAAAATTGCATTTCAGTACTGCGTTTCATCCGCAAACAAATGGTCAGTCCGAGCGAATCATTCAGATTCTTGAAGATATGTTGAGATGTTGTATACTTGAGTTTGAGTCTACATGGGAAAAACATTTACCGTTGATTGAATTCGCGTACAACAACAGTTTTCAATCTAGCATTAAAATGGCACCGTATGAGGCTCTTGACGGTCGAAAATGTCGAACTCCATTGTATTGGACTGAGCTAAGTGAGAATAAAATTCACGGGGTTGATCTTATACAAGAGACTGAGCAGAAAGTGAAAGTGATACGTGACAGTTTGAAAGCGGCTTCAGATTGTCAAAAATCTTACGTAGATTTGAAACGAAAAGATATTGAATTCGAAGTCGGCGATAAAGTGTTTTTGAAAGTATCTCCGTGGAAGAAAATACTTCGATTTGGCCAGAAAGGCAAGCTGAGTCCGAGATTCATTGGACCGTATGAGATCATTGAGCGAGTTGGGTCAGTTGCTTACAGATTGATGTTGCCACCTGAGTTAGAAAGGATTCATAACGTGTTTCATGTGTCAATGCTTCGACGGTACAGATCAGACCCGTCTCATGTGATTGCTTCTACGGAGGTCGAAATTCAGTCAAATTTGTCGTATAATGAGGAACCGATTTGAATTTTGGCACGAGAGACTAAAGAGTTGAGAAATAAGAAAATCTCTTTAGTGAAAGTATTGTGGCACAAGCACGGAATTGAAGAGGCGACGTGGGAGCTTGAGAACATTATGAAAAAGCAATACCCACACTTATTCATTGGTAAGATTTTCGGGGACGAAAATCCCTAAGGGGGGGAGTTGTAATAGCCCGAATTAGACCCTAGTCAGAATAGTGGTTTCGAGACCATAAATTCGAGGTCGGAAAAATATTTTAATATTTTTCTTGGTGTTGATTATATGTGTTATAACCTGTGTGAAAATTCTGTGTGATAATTTTATCGACTGTGTGTCAAATTTTGAGAAAGGACTTAATTGCATAAAAAGTAAAAGCTGTGTGCTGATTGTTTAAATGTCTATTTGTTATGGCTTTATAAATGAAGAGTCCTTATGAGGTTATTAGCCCATTTTATAGTTAGTGGAAGATGATAGCATGGCATAAGGTGTTATTATTAATTTTCATTAAGGGTAAAGTAGTAAAATGCCAAATAAGTTAATATTAATTAAACAAAACATGAAATTGGTGGCTATAATGTTCATCTTCCACCGAAATTGAGAAAGAAAAATAGGGTTTGAAGCTTCTTCAATTTCGGCACAAACATAGCTCAATCGGGTATGTGTTTTTGATCGGTTTTTGAAAATTTCTACGTTTTTGTAATCATTGCGTTGTGCTCTACAAAACCCATGCTTAAATTTTGTGAATTGATGATTTTTATAAAATGTGCCATTGATGAAATGGTAAGCTTTGTGATGAGTATTGATGTTAAATGAAAGATATGTGTTTATTGAACATGTTTTATTCTTGAACTTTTGATGAATTTAGCTAATTAGGGCTAAATTGAGAAAATAGCATTTTGAAGGATTAACATGTGAAATAAATGAAATGTGTGGGCTTGTATGAATATAGTGAGAATTCGACTAGGCATGGGTGCAAGCTAATTATATGAATTTGATGATTTTATGAATTAAGGACTAAAGTGTCGAAATGTGAAAATGTGAGGGCTATTTTGTAAAATGCCCTAAATATGTGTGTTTGGACTAAAATGAATGATTTGGTGATTGAATGGAATGAATTTGAATGTGTATAGACCAAGAAAGGAGAGGTTCGGATCGAGATCGAGGCAAAGATAAAGTGCTCGATTGACCGACCGTTTCGATAGTTCAACGTCCGAGGTAAGTTCGAACATAATACGAACATTTAGTTATGTTAAATGTTATGAAATGAATGTTATAATGATATTGAAATGTGGATGCTATGTGAGAGTTGAGTTTTAGTTATGTGGCACTCAGTGTGCGTATTCGAAACTGTGATCGAGATGATCAGCACTGTCTGTGCGAAATAAAATAAGCTACGACTTTGTGGTTGGGACTGTGTGTGCGATACCGATTGAAGAGCGGTTTGATATAAATGCACTATGTGTGCGATGATAATTAAGCTTCGGCTAAATATCGAGGCACTAAGTGTGCGATTGAATCAAAGAAGAGACGGAAGTTGATCGAAAGGGAAAAGTGAGTATTGAGTAGCAAATGTAATTGACTACTAGGTGTTGACTAAGGTACGCTCGGAACCTATGTGGTTGATGAATCTATGAATGAGATTATGAAATGTTAAATGAGCATTTTAGTTTTGGATGGCATGATATATATGCATATGTGAAATAATCTATGTGATGATTTGTTTTATTATAATGTATCATGTTACTTAACTTACTAAGCTTTGAAAGCTTATCGTGTGATTTGTTTCGCTGCTTGCAATGGTCGTAAAGCTTTCTCGAATCCTCGAATCACAAGATCTCAATCACACTATCGACATTCTATTTTGGTACTTTTGGAAAGATGTACATAGTTGAAATATGGCATGTATAGGCTAGTTGTTTTGAATCATATTTGAGATGTGTAAATAGCCATGTGATGTGGCTAGCTAAGTGTTGGTAATGTGCATGAGTGAATATGGTATTTGGTGCATATTTTGATATGGCATGATGGTAATGAATTAGCATATGAATGGTGAATTCAATGATGAATTAATGCCTTAGTGATTTAGTGAGGTTATGGATGATTTATACCTAGATTTACATGTAATTTGGTTGTATAAAATGGCATGCTTAGAAATGAGATTCTATGTGATGATATGATGATTGTTGGACATGAAATTGGTTGCCAAATTGTGTGTATAAAGATGCTCAAATGTGCTTGTAGGATTGACCCATGTGGGTGGCATTTTGGCCTTGCAAATGGCCCAATTGAGCCACACGGTTGTGGCACACGGGTGTGCCTAGTGACCGTGGGGCTAAGTTAGTAGCTAGCCTAATAGCACACGGCCAAGACACGGGCGTGACTAGTCGTCGTGTGAGAAAGTCAGAATATGGCCTAAGAGTACACGGCCTTAGCACACGGGGTACTGGGTGGCCGTGGGTGTAAAGTCTGAATCGACCACGGCCAAGGCACACGGGCGTGCTTGGTGGCCGTGGATGTAAGGTTAGATTCGACCACGGGGAAGACACACGGGGGTGTCCAGCTGTCGTGGGAGGCACACGGTTTGCCCACACGGGCCTGTATCCCCTGAAACCTAGAAAAGTTTTTAAATTTTGAAAAGCTTCTGTATGTGTTTCGGTTTAGTCCCGACCCCTCCCTAGCATGTGTTTAAGGTCTTATACGCCTTAAAAAGGGACTAATTGTTTATGTTTGATGTAATATGATGATGATTGACTTTGTGTCGTAAATGGGTTGTGAAGTGATTCTATTGTCCGGTAATGCCTCTTAACCCTATTCCGACGACGGTTTCGGGTTAAGGGTGTTACAATAGCCCACCAATAACAATAATTATGGTGGTATCGCACATAGCCCACCATTAACAATAATTACGGTATTCATTCATAATTTCCTCACTTTCTATCAATTAATAATTATCAACAATATTCATCCACATTTCTCATAATACATTTATATGTAAAATCATAAGTAAAAAGAATGTATCATTTACATATAAACTTACCTTGATACAAAATATGTCAATTTGCGATTTAGTCCGAAACCTTGCCTTTTCCTTGGTTAAGGTTGATTCCACGCTCTTCTTGATTTGTAAGGAGGATGTGTTGCTGAAAATTTCAAGCTTCCAAACCCCTATTCTTGTTGGTATTTTCGGTGGAGGAAGAAGGTGATAGGAAAAAGATGATAGCTTTTTATGTTTTATTTTATTTTATTTCCATTAAGTCACCTAATCCACCAAATCTTGACCAAATTAAATTTTCTTATCCCTATGGCCAGCTATCAACATTAGAAAGGTCTAATTGCACATTAAGGACCTCCAATTGAAGGTTCTATAGCTATTTAACACCTACAGCTTGTAAAAAAGAACTTTCGTACTTTATGCAATTTAGTCCTTTTTCGCAATTAAGCATGCAATTACTAAAATTAATTCACCAAAGTTTTCATGCACTCATATAATCATGCTATGATACGTAAAATAATATTAAAAATAATTTCTCTGGCCTCGGGTTAGTGGTTCTGAAACCACTTGAAACAGCCCGATTTAGGGCCTAGTCGGAATAGTGGTGTGAGACCACAAATCTGAGTTAGTAAATTGAGTTCTTAAGTTTTATGACATGTTTGCATGATAGTATTAAAGTTCCATGTAGAAATTTTGTGAAATTGACATGGAATGATCAAATAGGACTAAATTGCAAAAGTTACAAAATATGAGTTTCTAGAAGCGTTTTGTATGAAATAGCTTTAGAATATTAATTAGAAGTCCTTAAATAGCAACTTTTCCAAATTATAATTCTTGGACAAAAATGGACATGAGTTAGTAACTTGTAAATTTTTAAAGAGAAGGGCATTTTGGTCATTTACCAATTAAATGATTAAAATAGGAAAAAGATGATAAAAATTTCATTCATCTTCTTCCTTGGTGCCGAAAATTTGAAGAACCCCATAGCTAGGGTTTGTTCATCTTTCAAGCTTGCTAGTAAATTCATCTTAGCCCCGTTTTTAATATTCTTCGTATTTTTGAAGTTCTCGTATTATGAATTAGCTATTTTTAGCTATAAAATGAGCTAAGATGCATTTTCAAAAATCTACCCAATAGTGACATGCTTGTAAAATAATATTTTATGGAAGTTTATGAGAGTTTGATGTCAGAAACATCTTTTCCTTAGTGAATTTCATGAAAAATGATAGTATGGACTAATTTGTAATAGTTATGAAATTGGTCATACCTATTAGAAATAGTGAGAATTGATGATTGTTATAGTAGAGAAAATGAATCAGCTAAGCATAATGTTTAAGAAAGTTAAATGAGAATCATTTTACGAGCCTAGGGGCAAAAGTGCAAATATGAGAAAGTTTAGGGGTAAAATAATAATTTTGCCAAAGTATGAGTTAAGAGTAAATTTAGTCAATGTGAGTATTAAATGATCTAAATATTATTATATATCAAGAAAAACGAAGCCCGAATCGAAACCGAGGCAAGAACAAAGTCGAGGACTAAATTGCATATCTACACACATTTTGTATATTGAGGTAAGTTTGTATGTTTTCTAAGCTTTATGATTAATATCATTGAATTGCTTAGTATAATGTAGAATATATTTTAATTCCATGAGATTGTTTAATGCTATGTTAAACAAAGAAATCAATGAGATCAAGCATGAGAAAGTCCCGATTGAAGTTGAATTACTTAGGATACTCGATCTATCACATGAAATGAGAAAGTCAGTATAAGACCAAGCCAAGGCATGGCATCGGCATTCAAGCAAGTTATCATGTAAGACCAAGACAAGTCTTGGCATTGAAGAGTTATTATGAGATGAAGACCCATATAAGCCCAAGCCAAGGCATGGCATTGGTGAGTCTCCAAGCAAAGTTATCATGTAAGTCCAAGACAAGTCTTGGCATTGAAAAGCTATAAAGAGATAGAGATCCCATGTAAGTCCAAACCAAGGCATGGCATTGGTGAGTAACAAGAAAGATTTCATGTAAGTCCAAGCCAAGGCTCGGCATTGACAAGTAAAGATACCAAGTAAGACCATGTCGAGACATGGCAATGGTAAGTTCCCAAGGGAACTCATAAGGAAGACTTCGTGTAAGCCCATGTCAAGACATGGCATCAATACCAAGTAAGAGATCCCATGTAAGACTATATCAAGGATATAGCATTGGCATCAAGACACATGTGTTTTGAGATTTAGTATCCTCTGTTATTCATAGTAATTCATCGGGCAAAAGAGTAAAGATTAAATGAGAAAGTAAGAAAGTTAAGTAAGTAAAGTTATTATCAAGTTATGCTAGTCAGAGTTAATTAAGAGTATTATTCATGATATGAATGATGAAGTTGAGATTATGCTTATCATAGTAAAGTATACTGATCTATGTGATCAAGTGATACAAGGATCTTGTTACCGTACGAGCATGAGAATAGTAAGTACCATGAGATATGTAAGAATCAGTAAGAGTAAGTAAGCTTAAATACTTGAGATTTCATAATGCCATTGTTTATGATGAATGGTTAATGTTAAGAAAATATATATTGCTATGAGAATTACATGCAAACTTACTAAACTAAATGCTTACGTCCTTTATTCTTTCTTTCCATGTAGTCCCGCCAAGCTAATCTCGTGGATCATCGTCACCGAGCTCTCGAGCACACTATCAATCGCTATTTTGGTATAGCCAAGTTGTTTTTATTAAGTATGGCATGTATAGGAAACATTTCATTTTGAGTTATGTTTTAAAACTAGCCAAAGTGTTGGCTATCAAGCTTAGTATTCTTTTTGTATATGGCCAAAGAGACGAGTCATGAATGATTAAGTATCTATGTTTTAATCTATCAATGAAGTATGCATCCTTGTTCATGTTAGATGTAATACTTGAGTTGCTGAATTGAGCATGAGTTTGGTCTTGATTTCAGGGTGGAAATTGGCTTGGTAAATAGCCTCTAAGTGCCCACACGGATGGACACACGGGCGTGTGTCTAGGCCGTATGCACCCTGCACCTTTGTATCTTAAGTCAGAATAGACCACGAGCTAATCCCACGGCCGTTTGTTTAGACTGTGTGTGATACACGGTTAGAACATGGACGTGTGCCCCGGCCGTGTGAACAAGTCAGTATATCAAGGTATAGCACACGGTTTCAGTCCACGGGCGTGTCAAGACCGTGTGAGATTAGTCAGTGTCGACCATGGTTGGGAGACATGGGCGTGTCTTAGGGGTACACGGGCGTGCCCCAAGCCACATGGGCGTGTGACCCCTGTTTCGAGGAAAAGTTCTTGATTGTATACTTAAAGTTCCCAGATATGTGTTTAAGGCCTCATAGGCCCATTATATGTACGTTTTGACTAAGATAGAAGAGTTTTTATTTCAGAACAAAATTTTATAGCCTGTAAGTACAGGTTTAAGTGAGTTCAAGCATGGTAATGTCTCGTATCCAGTCTTAGCCTTGGACTCGGGTATGGGGTGTTACATTTAGTGGTATCAGAGCTACGGTTTAGTCGGTTCTAGGACTAACATAGCACGAGCACGAGTCTAGCTATACATGCCATACGTAAGAATGTTTTTATAATGATAGTGTGACGACTCCTGACGACTTAATTTATGTTTATACGTTTAGTAAATGGATCCCGATAGAGTGTGGTGGATGACGTGAAAGTAACGCACGGCTCCGTGAAGGGACGGTGTCTCGAACGAGAATGAGAATAGACCCACTACGGTGTGTCAAGAAGGAGGAGAAGAGGCTAGAGAAGCCTTCCTCCATATGATGAATACATGGTATACGGAGTTCGCTCATACGAACCCGAATGCATAACCCTCCACCCACCTATTCCTCAACCTATCCCAAAGAGCCCCTCAAGTAGTAGAGGTGGTAAGAGGAGAAGCCTCGATTGATAGAATCAGAAACATGGGGGCGTAAGAATTTCGAGCTAGAAAAGATGATGATCCGGAAAAAGTCGACTGGTTAGAAAATACCATCGTGGTATTTAATGAGTTGTCATGCACATCCGAGTAATGCATGAAGTGTGTAGTCTCTCTTTAAGAGATTCGCCTATCAATGGTGGAACACATTGGTGTCAAGTGGTACCGAGGAAAAGGTCACATGGGAATTCTTCCAAGAAGAGTTCAAGAAAAAGTATATCATCAAAGGTTCGTGGACCGTAAAAGAAAGGAATTTCTAGAGTTAAAGCAAGGCAAGATGTCCGTGGATCGATTATGAGCGTGAGTTTGTATGCGGCTCAAAGAAATACACTCGAGAATGCGTGTCCACCGAGGCCATCATGAATAAGAGATTTGAAGATGGGCTAAATGAGGACATCAAATTGTTTGTTGCTGTCCTAGAACTGAAGGAATTCGTTGTGCTAGTAGAGAGGGCTTGTAAAGCCGAATAACTAGTAAAGGAGAAGAGAAAGTCTGAAATAGAGTCTCGTGACTCTAAAAAGAGACAGTGGAATAAGTCATTCAAATCCACATCCAAGAAGTCAAGAGATTTCTCCACCCGATCAGCTACTTCCACTGGGTTTTCAAGGAAGGACAAGAGTAAGCAGTATTTGGGAAGTAAGGCACAGACAACCTCAGTTGCTAGTGTAGGGAACATCCGATCGGATAGACCCGAATGCCCATAGTGTGGCAAACGCCATTTTGGAGAATGTCGAGCACATGAAAATGCATGTTTCAGATGTGGTTCCCAGGACCACTACATAAAAGATTGTCCAGAGACAATGAAAGAAGATAGAGCTCAGAACCCGAGATCCGGGAGTGTAGTCAGAGGAAGACCGCAAAGGAACCCAGTAAGTAGGGCAAGTGGAAGGGGTAACCCTAGAGAGCAGGCTGCGCCTGCGAAGACTTATGCCATTCGCGCTCGCGAAGAGGCATCTTCTCCTGATGTTATTACGGGTACCTTTTCTCTTCATGATGTTAAAGTTATTGCTTTAATAGATCCCGGATCCACACACTCTTATATTTGTATGAAACTAGTATCCAGTATGAATATGCCTATAGATTCTACAGAATTTACGATTAAGGTGTCTAATCCTTTAGGCAAGAGTGTGCTAGTTGATGAAGTATGTAAAGATTGTCCATTAATGATTAGAGGTCATTACTTTAAAGCAAATCTTATGTTGCTACCATTTGATGAGTTTGACATCATTCTTGGTATAGACTGGTTGACCACTCATGATGTAATAGTTAATTGTGGGAATAAATATTTTGAAACGAGATGTGAGAATGGGGATATTCTCCATATAGAATCAGATGAGCAAAGTAAATCACCGACAATGATTTTTCACATGACGGCACAGAGATACATAAGAAAGGGGTACGAGGCATATTTGGCCTTTGTGATGAATGATAAAGAAACAGAGTTAAAGATTGAGTCGAAGCACCGATAGTAGTGTGAGTACGTGGATGTTTTTCCGAAGAATTACCAAGACTACCCCCAGTAAGAGAGATTGAGTTCGGCATTGAGCGGCTCCCGATCGTACCAATATCTATTACTCCTTACGAGAATGGCTCCAACGGAGTTAAAGGAGTGAAGTCACGATTGCAAGAGTTGATGAGATAAAGGCTTTGCTAGGTCAAGTTGTTCTCCCGGGTGCTTGATTTTATTTGTGAAAAGAAAGATGACACCATGAGATTGTGCATAGATTATCGTCAGCTTAATAAAGTGACGGTGAAGAACAAGTACCCATTGCCTAAGATCGATGATTTGTTCGATTAATTGAAAGGAGCCACTGTGTTCTCCAAAATAGACTTGAGATCAGGGTACTATCAGTTAAGAGTAAAGGAATCAGATGTGTCTAAGACAGCTTTTCGAACAAGGTATGGGCATTATGAATTTTTAGTCATGCCTTTTGGTTTGACCAATGCTCCTGCAGTATTCATGGACTTAATGAACCGCATTTTTAGACCATACCTCGACAAGTTTGTAGTCGTTTTCATTGACGACATACTGATTTATTCCCGAGATGAGAATGAGCATGCTGAGCACCTACGGACAGTTTTACAGATTCTACGAGAAAATCAGTTGTATGCCAAGTTCAGTAAAAGCGAATTTTGGCTCAAGGAAGTAGGATTTCTGGGACATATTGTCTCGGGAGAAGGAGTTCGAGTAGACCCCAGTAAGATTTCGGCTATTATGGACTGGAAGCCACCGAAGAATGTCTCTGAGGTTAGAAGTTTCCTAGGCCTAGCCGGCTATTATAGACTATTCATCAAGGGGTTTTCTATTATTGCAACCCCGATGACTAAATTGTTACAGAAAAATGTGAAGTTTGACTGGACAGAAAGATGCCAACAAAGTTTCGAGAAACTGAAAGCGATGTTGACAGAAGCTCCAGTTTTAGTACAACCTAAGGCAGGGAAAGAATTTGTGATTTACAGCGATGCATCCTTAAATGGATTAGGCTGTGTACTTATGCAAGAAGGCAAAGTGATTGCTTATGCCTCAAGACAGTTGAAGCCTCATGAGAAGAATTATCCGACTCACGATCTAGAGTTGGCTGCCATAGTGTTCGCATTGAAGATATGGAGACACCACCTATATGGTGAGAGATGTCAGATTTTCACCGATCACAAAAGTTTGAAGTACTTGATGATGCAGAAAGAATTGAACTTAAGGCAACAGAGATGGTTAGAGTTGATAAAATACTATGAGATGGTCATTGACTACCATCCCGGGAAGGCGAATGTGGTCGCCGACGCTTTGAGTAGAAAGTCCCTATTTGCATTTAGGGCAATAAATTCACGGATGACTTTATCCACTGATGGTTCTATTTTAGCTGAGTTGAAAGTTAGACCAGTATTCCCCCAAGAGATTTTTGAGGCTCAGAAAGAAGATAGTGAATTGCAAGTCAAGAGAGCTCAGTGCGAGACAGATGTTGAGTCTGATTTCCGGATTAGTCCCAATGGAAGTCTGATGTTCAAAGATAGAATTTGTGTACCGAGAAAGGACGAGCTTATTCAGATAATTTTGCATGAGGCACATAACGGATGTTTATCTGTACATCCGGGTAGTACCAAAATGTTTAATGACTTAAAGCAATAGTATTGGTGGCCGGGAATGAAGAAAGATATTTCAGAGTTTGTTTCCAAATGCTTGATTTGTCAGCAAGTAAAGGCTGAACACCAAGTACCTTCGGGTATGCTTCAACCCATTTTGGTTCCGGAGTGGAAATGGGACCGTATTACTATGGATTTTGTAACGGGTTTACCATTATCTCCGAGCAAGAAAGATGCTGTATGGGTTGTAGTTGATAGACTCACGAAGTCAGCTCATTTCTTACCTGTACGAGTTGATTACTCACTAGACAAGTTGGCAAACTTGTATGTGTCAGAAATAATAAGGCTTCACGGTGTTCTGTTGTCAATTATCTCGGATAGAGATTCGAGGTTCACATCCAGATTTTGGAAGAAGTTGCAAGAGGCCTTGGGTACAAAGTTGAACTTTAGTACCGCTTTTCATCCTCAAACTGACGGTCAGTCAGAGAGGTTAATTCAAGTACTAGAGGATATGCTCAGATGTTGTATTCTTGAATTCCAAGGTAGTTGGGAAAATTTTCTCCCATTGGTAGAGTTTGCCTACAATAATAGTTTTCAGTCGAGTTTAAAGATGGCACCTTATGAGGCTCTATATGGGCGTAAGTGCAGAACACCTTTATTTTGGACTGAACTCAAGGAAAACCAAATTCACGGGGTTGATTTGGTTAGAGAAGTTGAAGAGAAAGTGAAAGTGATATGAGAATGTTTAAAAGCTCAATATGTTTAAAAGCTCAATCAAATAGACAGAAATCCTATTCGGACTTAAAGAGAAAAGAGATAGAGTATCAAGTCGGAGATAAAGTTTTCTTGAAAGTGTCACCATGGAGAAAAGTTCTCAAATTTGGCCGGAAAGGTAAGTTGAGTCCACGTTTTATTGGACCGTATGAGATTACCGAGAAATTTGGGCCGGTAGCTTATCGATTGGCTTTGCCATCAGAGTTAGAAAAGATTCACGATGTGTTTCACGTGTCCATGTTGCGACGCTACCGATCAGATCCTTCACATATAATTACCCCGCCAGAGATAGAGATTCATCCCGACATGACTTATGGTGAAGAACCAGTTAAGATTTTAGCTCGAGAAGTCAAGCAGCTAAGAAATAAAAGTATTGCCCTGGTAAAAGTATTGTGGCAAAGACATGGAATAAAAGAAGCTACGTGGGAGCCAGAAGAGAGCATGAGAAACTAGTATCCAAACCTGTTTGCTGGTAAGATTTTTTAGGACGAAAATTCCTAAGAGGGGAGAATTGTAACAGCTCGATTTAGGGCCTAGTCGGAATAGTGGTGCGAGACCACAAATCTGAGTTAGTGAATTGAGTTCTTAAGGTTTATGACATGTTTGCATGATAGTATTAAAGTTCCATGTAGAAATTTTGTAAAATTAACATGGAATGATCAAATAGGACTAAATTACAAAAGTTGCAAAATATGAGTTTCTAGAAGCTTTTCGTATGAAATAGCTTTAGAATCTTAATTAGAAGTCCTTAAATAGCAATTTTCCCAAATTATAATTCTTGGACAAAAATGGACATGAGTTAGTAAATTGTAAATTTTTAAAGAGAAAGGCATTTTGGTCATTTACCAATTAAATGATTAAAATAGGAAAAAGATGATAAAAATTTCATTCATCTTCTTCCTTGGTGCCGAAAATTTGAAGAACCCCATAGCTAGGGTTTTTTCATCTTTCAAGCTTTCTAGTAAGTTCATCTTAGCCCCGTTTTTAATATTCTTCGTATTTTTGAAGTTCTCGTATTATGAATTAGCTATTTTTAGCTATAAAATGAGCTAAGATGCATGTTCAAAAATCTACCCAATAGTGACATGCTTGTAAAATGATATTTTATGGAAGTTTATGAGAGTTTGATGTCAGATAAAAATCTTTTCCTTAGTGAATTTCATGAAAAATGATAGTATGGACTAATTTGTAATAGTTATGAAATTGGTCATACCTATTAGAAATAGTGAGAATTGATGATTGTTATATTAGAGAAAATGAATCAGCTAAGCATGATGTTTAAGAAAGTTAAATGAGAATCATTTTACGAGCCTAGGGGCAAAAGTGCAAATATGAGAAAGTTTAGGGGTAAAATAATGATTTTGCCAAAGTATGAGTTAAGAGTCAATTTAGTCAATGTGAGTATTAAATGATCTAAATATTATTATAGATCAAGAAAAATGAAGCCCGGATCGAAACCGAGGCAAGAACAAAGTCGAGGACTAAATTGCATATTTACACACATTTTGTATATTGAGGTAAGTTTGTATGTTTTCTAAGCTTTATGATTAATATCATTGAATTGCTTAGTATAATGTAGAATATATTTTAATTCCATGAGATTGTTTAATGGTATGTTAAACAAAGAAATCAGTGAGATCAAGCATGAGAAAGTCCCGATTGAAGTTGAATTACTTAGGATACTCGATCTATCACATGAAATGCGAAAGTCTGTATAAGACCAAGCCAAGGCATGGCATCGGCAATCAAGCAAGTTATCATGTAAGACCAAGACAAGTCTTGGCATTGAAGAGTTATTATGAGATGAAGACCCATATAAGCCCAAGCCAAGGCATGGCATTGGTGAGTCTCCAAGCAAAGTTATCATGTAAGTCCAAGACAAGTCTTGGCATTGAAAAGCTATAAAGAGATAGAGATCCCATGTAAGTCCAAGCCAAGGCATGGCATTGGTGAGTAACAAGAAAGATTTCATGTAAGTCCAAGCCAAGTCTCGGCATTGACAAGTAAAGATACCAAGTAAGACCATGTCGAGACATGGCAATGGTAAGTTCCCAAGGGAACTCATAAGGAAGACTTCGTGTAAGCCCATGTCAAGACATGGCATCAATACCAAGTAAGAGATCCCATGTAAGACTATATCAAGGATATAACATTGGCATCAAGACACATGTGTTTTGAGATTTAGTATCCTCTGTTATTCATAGTAATTCATCGGGCAAAAGAGTAAAGATTAAATGAGAAAGTAAGAAACTTAAGTAATTAAAGTTATTATCAAGTTATGCTAGTCAGAGTTAATTAAGAGTATTATTCATGATATGAATGATGAAGTTGAGATTATGCTTATCATAGTAAAGTATACTGATCTATGTGATCAAGTGATACAGGATCTTGTTACCGCATTTGAGCATGAGAATAGTAAGTACCATGAGATATGTAAGAATCAGTAAGAGTAAGTAAGCTTAAATACTTGAGATTTCATAATGCCATTATTTATGATGAATGGTTAATGTTAAAAAAAATATATATTGCTATGAGAATTACATGCAAACTTACTAAGCTAAATGCTTACGTCCTTTATTCTTTCTTTCCATGTAGTCCCGCCAAGCTAATCTCGTGGATCATCGTCACCGGAGCTCGGAGCACACTATCAATCGCTATTTTGGTATAGCCAAGTTGTTTTTATTAAGTATGGCATGTGTAGGAAACATTTCATTTTGAGTTATGTTTTAAAACTAGCCAAAGTGCTTGCTATCAAGCTTAGTATTCTTTTTGTATATGGCCAAAGAGATGAGTCATGAATGATTAAGTATGTATGTTTTAATCTATCAATGAAGTATGCATCCTTGTTCATGTTAGATGTAATACTTGAGTTGCTGAATTGAGCATGAGTTTGGTCTTGATTTCAGTGTGGCAATTGGCTTGGTAAATAGCCTCTAAGTGCCCACACGGATGGACACTGCAAGGCGTGTGTTCAGGCGTGTGCACCCCGCACCCTTGTATCTTAAGTCGAATAGACCACGGGCTAATCCCACGGCCGTTTGTTTAGACCGTGTGTGATACACGGTTAGAACATGGGCGTGTGCCCTACCGCCGTGTGAACAAGTCAAGATATCAAGGTATAGCACGGTTTTCAGTCCACGGGCATGTCAAGACCGTGTGAGATTAGTCGATGTCGACCACGGTTGGGAGACATGGGCGTGTCTTAGGGGTACATGGGCATGCCCCAAGCTACATGGGCGTGTGACCCCTGTTTGAGGAAAATTTCCGATTATATTCGAAAGTTCCCGGATATGTGTTTAAGGCCTCATAGGCCCATGATATGTACGTTTTGACTAAGAAAGAAGAGTTTCTATTTGTAACAAAATTTTACACCCCGTAAGCTGAGTTTAAGTGAGTTCAAGCATGGTAATGTCTCGTATCCAGTCTTAGCCTTGGACTCGGGTATGGGGTGTTACACCACTGTTCCGACTAGCCCCAAAATCGGGCTGTTACATTAACCATCACAAATTTTGTGCTTTTTAGATATTGATATATTAGCTCTTCTGAAGCTTTCAACTAATTTTGTACTATCAAATATTGAAATAATATTCGTTTGTTTCAGTACGAAATAAGATAAATCTTTTCTATTTGTAATGATAGAATTCATTAATATATTCTCATATCATTCCTCAAAGAATATTAACAGAGACAAAATATTTGGGCATACGCCACATATATGGCCAATAATCTTTCATATCACGTTGATAACATAAGTTATCTTTACCCTTTGAAGAGTTATATTGAAAACTCTCATTGTTCTCTTATTTATTACTATGTTCCCACTTTTAGTGGTCCATGATTATATTTTTTTATTTTATTTATGTTTGCATTCACTTCGGGGAATGAAACAAATCTAGTAGGACAAACTTCTAAATGCCTCCATTTATTCTTTATTTCATATTCACCATCACAAACATACGTGGATTTCAAATCAAAATTTTTCTATTCATGTTATCATGATTAGTCTCCAATTATAATAAACATGATATAATAAATAAATTACAGTAAAATATACCTAAAGATCTTTAACATCATCATCTTTGGTTATTATCAGGAGCATTGTGTGGTTAAAGGCTCTAATAATTACCCATAGTGCTCAGGCGAAATAGCAGCAACTCTAGGAGGCAATCGACAACAGTAAATTTAGGGATATTTTTATGACTTATGGAGAAAAACAATTAAAAGAGAATCGTGTTGATAACGTGTTATAAAATAAAAAGATAGAAAGTAAAGAACAAAGAGAGGACGTATTTTATTGATCAATCAGAATATTTACAAAGCTTCTCCAAAGTCTATATTTATAGTCATAAGAAGTATTAATAAAGTAGAGATCTACTTCAAATGACTATTACAATTTAAAATACATCAAAACTTATCTTAATCTTGATGGACATCCACTTAATAAGATATTCATAACAAAAATAACTTTTTTATTTTTTTTGCTATTAGAATTTTTTTTTAAATTCATCGTACTGCCAATGTGTCAGGCGTGCCAATATTTTTTCACTTTTTCAGCTTTTTTTTTCTATCAAATTTTTTTAAAAAAGTTCACTGATATCACCAATATGTCAGGTAACACCCAAAATTACTGTAACAAATTTCTCATTTTTGTAATTAATTTGTTTCTTATTCCATTTTTATAGTTAATTTTTTAATATTATTTTTATCAAAAGACCTAAAAAGTATAAAAACCATATAAAAATAGAAATGATTAAAAGTACTTAGTCATATAAAAAAACAGAAAATACTAACTATAATCTCAATAGAAAGTATAATAATATAATAGATTTAACTAAAGTGTGAAGTCCAGTGAAGTGGCAGGAATCCTAGGGAACAGAACCGAACTTTGTTAACTCTTGACATATTTAATTATTTTTATTAAAAAATATTATTCTGACTACTACTGCTGGAAGGGGACTAGATAAAATGAATCTAGATTTTAAATTTGAAAAGGGTTAATATATATTGTGATTACTTAACTTTGCAATTTGTATTTATTTAGTATTTATATTTTTGGTTTAATTGTTATTTTTAAAATTGATAGAAATTAATTTTTTTTAAATTTTTTTAAAGAGATTAATTTGTACAGTATTAAAATATTAGAAAAGTGTTTTTATAAAAAAATTAAAATAAAATCCACATGAACAATTAATATGTACACTTAAAAATATAGAATATTAATTATTATATTATTTAATTTACATCAATATCATAGTGAATTTAGAGATTTTGTTTAAGGGAGATAGAGCATAATAAAGACCGTTGTAGGATCGGAATATGTAGATCCATTATATATTTAAATTTAAACAACAAAATAAAGATAAAAATAATTAACAACAAAATAAGTTGTTACTGGCTCAGCCCATATAACTTTTTTTTTTTTTAAGTTGAGATAAACTTAAATTTTTTTTTAATTTAAAAATACTTATTTTGTGGATGGTTCTATAATCTATGGAATACTTATTGACATGTGAATGCATAGTAGCGTCGAAAAATATAATTTATTTTAAATACGAAAAATTATTATTGTAATTTTTGTAATTGAGTTGGTGTCATGTTAATTCATGATACCAACTCAGTCAGGGATTTTATTAATAATATAAATTAGTAAAGTATCATATTTAAATCTTATATAATATTTATGTTATTAATAATGTATAAAAATTTGTTAAGGAGACAATCGCATTGTCGGCAAAAGTTGAGACATTAGGTCTTTCATTACCCAAGCTTGAGTCCCGTTAGACGTAGTTTGACATGTTTGGGTTTTACATTCTATTTTCTTTTTATCTATTTGTGCTTTTATATTGATTTGATTATATTTTGTAGTTATTTGAAGGCTAATTAAGGGGGAAATGTCGAAAAAAAATTAAATTAAAGAAATACATTGATTTTAGAGAGAGTGTATGAAAACACGTCTAGCTGGACGCGTTTTTGCACAGTTGGCAGTAAAGCGCACCCAGCTGGACGTGTTTTCCTTTGAGTATGCTAGACGCGCTTTTCTTTTTCTCTCATTGGCCGATTTTTTGGTTTAAGGTTTTTTAGGTTTAGGGTTTTTAGGGTTTGGTTAGTTCTAAGGTTTAAGGTTTAGGTGTTTGGGGGTTTTAGGATTTTATGATTTTTGGTTTTTAGGGTTTTGAGGGGTTATGTTTTTTTAGTTTTTAAGGTTTTTTATAGGTTAAGGGATTTTTATAGTTTAAGGTTTTTACGAGTTTTTATGGGTTTTATGGTTTGAGGTAGACATTGTGAAAGCTTAAAGGTAGATTTGAGTTGTCGAGGATGCAATATCACTTGGAGACACACACATTTCATATGCCATGTCGGGATAGGATCGTTACCTTAGAAGCTCATCCTATGGAAGTTAGGTTCTGAGGTGACGGTGCTTTATACAGTTATGGGTTGAAGTGTATGTAAATGTCTCAGTCAACTGTCGTTACATGATCACGTGTTGGAGTATAACTTGGGAATCAATTGACGATCGTTATGCGGTCACGAGTTCAAGTTTTTTGGATACCCAAACGTGGTGGCTTATAAACACCATACATAAGATTGAGGCCATAATCATAGGGAAAAATGAAGGGTTTTTCCTGTGTAATCAATGTAATGTTTTTTCTTTATTTCCATCAAGGCAATATATTTAACCTTCCTTCTTATCCCGAGACCGAGTTGGATGCAAGAGGACTCTTAGGGGGATAGCGGATGATTCCACCATCACAATCGATCCCCCCAGAGAGTCATCTTGCCTTGAACTCAGTCTCAGGTTTCAGATAATATAGAGGTTAAGGACACTGCTTTTGGTAGAGATGGGGAAAAATAATAAGCTAATTATATCGAGAAGCCCCTCAATTTTTTCTTATGATTATGCCCTCAAACTTATGTATGGTATTTATAATACATCATCTCCGGGTATCCAAAAAGCTTGAACTTGTGATGCATAATGACTATCAACTGGCCCCCGAGTTATACTCTAATCCGTGACCGCATAACTGCAATCAACTAGGACCTCTACTTAAACTTTGATCCGTGAGCATATAAACCACAGTCACCCCGAAACCTGACTTTCATAGGATGGTTTTCTAAGATAATGGTCCCATCCTGGCACGACATATGAAATGTGTGTGTCTCAGAGAGATACCGCATCACTAACGACTCAAAAATACCTTAAAACTAGCATACTCTCTACATCAAATAGAAATAAATATTTTCAACAAAAAATTTAAACATTAAAATGGGAAGAAAACTGAGAAGGATAAATTTTTAAAGGGGAGAGATGGTGGCCAGGAGAGATGATGGAGTAGGGGGTAGAGCTCCCCTTTTATAGGCTAGGCGGTGAGACTAAAGGGAAAAATTAACAATAAGGTAGGTATACATTAAAAACACATCTTATAAGATGAATTTTCATCAAATAATAATATATGTTTCAGTTTTGCTTAAAAACTTACCCGGGATTCCCAAGAGTAGGGCATCTGCGCAGGATTTGGACATATGAAGGAGAGAAAATGTATCCACATAGATGCATTTCTTGCTAACATGTTAAGGAAAGTGTGCCCAAATGGACGCATTTTCTTTGGAATTATCAGAAAACGTGTCCATTTGGGCGCGTTTTCCATGACATGTCAATAGGAAAATGCGTCTAGCGGGGCGAGGACGAATGAAGATGCACATGCTACTAGTTGTTGAGGTGGATGAGAATGAAGTACAGTTGAGGAAGAAGATGCAGGTATGGACGAAGGGGTAGCGGATGTTGTTAGCGAATCTGAACCGGCTACGATCGATTCGACGATGCAGGCGGATTGTGCGAAAATAGTAATTTTTTTAAACCAGAACAAGTTTCAACTGAGTCAGAACCTTGCGATTCTGACAGTGACGGTTCGAACGATGCTCTAAAAATAGATCATATAAGCCTTCGACCTTCATGTATAATGTTGACCTCTCGGCTGAGGGTAGGTTAGAGTTTTCGGATCTCCCACACAGAACACCTAGCTATGCAAGTTCATTGTTAAATGTAGGGGAATTAGAAGTTGGCATATATTATTCCTCATAAGATTCTTTTCTCACTGCAGTGAAGCGGTTCAGCATCAAGATCGATGTGAATACTATGTCACAAAATCCCGTTCAAAGAAATTTGAGGCAAAGTGCGCAATGGGTGACGGTAGGTGCCAATGGAAAATCATTGAATCTTTTCAAAGAAAGATGAGGTTGTGGACAATAAAAAAGTATATCACTCCACATACTTGTGTTGTTGCAGGTGCATCATGTGATCACCTGATATTTTTATATGACCTGACAATGGTCTTCGTATTTGTAATAATGTAACTTTGACTCCTCCTGTTGTAGGTGTAACTTAAGATCATATGAAGCTAAAATCCGACATGATAGTTGACATAATATTACTAATGGTGAAAGCAAATCCTAGGATTCACGTACTGGTTTATATTGCCAATCTCCATAGTTAGTATGATCACACGCCATTGTACTACAAGGTATGGGTCAAAAAACAGAAGGCTATGGAGAAATTGCATAATGGGTAGGACAAGTCTTATAATGATTTGTGGCAATGGTGTTAGATATTGGATCAGTACGTACTAAGTTCCAAATTGATCTAAAAACGATGCTAGTGTACTTCCGCGATCATTTGTTCCCTGGGAAAAGAGTTTTCCATTGATTCTTTTGGACTTTTGACCAATGCAGAGAAGCTTTTCGATACTGTAAACCAATGGTACAAATTGATGGCACCTGGCTGTACGGGAGCTATGAGTATCGATTGTTGAGATTTCTGCCAATAACATTTGAAATAACTCTGGGAGAAAATGTAGATGATTGAGATTTCTTCCTGAGCCGATTGCGTCCCATGTTCAAACCCCCACATTCCCATTTATTTTTTAGCCGAAATTGTTGACCATTCTAGAAGGTCAACACTCCTTCTCGTCTAAGCCTTTCCAAGGCCCCCTTTTGTTTTGAGTTAACTTACCATCCAAAGCCCCCTTTTCACTCTCATTTTTACTCATGATCCACTTTTTACTCCCTTTGTCCCCAGACATACCATCTTTATACCTTTGACTACCCATGGCTGGCCATAGCACCCAAAAAACTCTACTTTTCATTTTATTTTTCTAATTTTTCACTCCTCTCTTCTCTTTGTCGCCCACCACCCTTCTCCACTATTTTTTGGCTTTTTCTTCTTCATTTCACCACCTTTGAAGCCATATTTCTTCATTCCTCTTCCATTCCACCACCACAAACGGCAATCACACCTCCACAATTATCATCGTTGCACTGACGCCGTGCCGTCGACCACCGTTGATTTTTACTATTTTTCTTCTTTTCTCCTCTTTTCGAAAATCATCTCCATAAACTCTTGAATATGATTTTTAAATATTAAAAGGTCATCTTTCGTATTATTTTCTCTAAATTCTTCTATTTTGCGTTTATAGTGCTGAATCTTCCACTTAACCAATTTTTTGAGATTTATCGTCGAGCCTTTTTCCTCTGTTTTATCGTAGGTATGAAGGATTATCATTCATGTTACATTTTTACAATACTATTCTCAGTTTAGTAGGATATTAACTACTCATTTATGTGCTTTTGTGAAGTATCACACAAAAATCTCGGAATCACCACCCATTCATAACAGTGTGTGATTTGATCACCTCTTTGCATAAGTATTGTCGAAGCACAATTGTTTCTTTTATTAAGGGTTGTAATTTATTCGTTGAATTTGTAATGACTCATGCGTTGGATCGATACCGTAGTGACTTAAGGAAATCGAACTCCCCTTTCGAAGTGGAATCAAGATCTATTCAATCGAATATAAGGTGTGGGGACTTATTCTTGATAAAAATTAATAATATTGATTAAATAATAAATAATAGTGATATTTTGAATGTAATATTTTTGGTTATATGATTCTTGAAATATAAGTATGTGTGAATACAAGCGTATTCATAGAGATCGGTAAAAATCGATAAACGATGATGCCAAGTAAGTTAATCCCAAAGCTCTAAGATCTGTGGTGTTGATTTGTTGATTGAGTGATTCTGTAATATGTGTTAATATGTGATTTCCATTTCTCATGTCGTGTGATTTATGGCTAATATAATATTATTAAAGATATTCTGATCTGTGTGAAAAATGTTATGTGTTATCATTCTAATCTGTGGATTCGCATGTTGAGCATGTCCTATTCTGAAATTCTGATTTTCATGATAAGCATGCCATTATGAAAATATATAAGATCTGATTCGCATGTTAAGCATGCCATATTCTGATATTTTGATTCGCATGTAAAGCATGCTACTGAAAAATCTGATCTGTATGCCATATCACATGCATGGGGTGGGAAAAATGTATGGAGGAAGTATCTGGCAGTAAATCTGCATTTTCTAGTGGCATGTCCACATTATTCTGTATTTGGTAGTAAACCTGCAATATCTGGTGGTTTGACCACACTATTCTGATTCTGGTAGCACGGCTGCACTATCTGGTGGCTAGTCCATAATTATTGGTGTGATATTGGATGGACGAGCTCTGGGGAACTCTTATCGGTGTGTAGCAGAGCTGGGTAGGATCTGTCTTTCAAAAATCTACATTATTTTCTAAAAAGCATTGCATTGACAACGTCATTACGTATTCTGCCATATCTAATTTTTTTATTGAATAATTTATATGCTATGATATGTTTAAATTAATGTGGATATGAGTTTATTCTATGATTATTATTATTGGAGACCCACATTGGGCTTTTTAAGCTCATCCTTTTAAATTTTGATATTTTAGATAAGTGAGGTTAAGATGGGCTTGGCTATGGAGGAGCTCTCGGTCATTTTTAAGTTAACTCTATTGTTATTGGTATTTGATATTTTGGGGTGTGTTTACTTATTGTGGCCTTTAATTTTGGGACTTTAGTTTGGTTTTTGGTTTTGAGACTCGGATTTCATTTAGGAATTTTTCTACATGATTTGGATTTAAAAACTATCATTTAAATAGTTTGAGAAAATAATAATTTTTACGATGAATTTTCATAATTATGACAAAATTTAAGCTCAATAAGGACGATTTTCAATACTAAATATTATGTTTTCAAAATTTGACACATCTATTTACGAGACTATTATTTTTACGAGTTGTATGATTAATTTACATTTTCAAAATAAATAATAAATTTTTTATTTAGAAATTTGTTCGTTGCGATGTCTTAAATAAATTACGATGTTTTCAATAAACAATCACAATACTTAAGTTTTTCAAAGATAAGATATTAACTAAATTCGGTTTTACTTAAAACAAGTATTTAAAAAAAATTTACATGGAAAATTTAAAGAGCAATCTTCTAAACAATTTACTGCGCCATTTTCATGGCTAATGTGATCTTCGAGATTCGACCATAAAGTCTAGGCCGGGTCTAAGGGGTAGCGTACCATGTTTCCCTAATATGAGGGACCTACAATTGTGGGAAATTCAAAGCACTTCGATTCCCATGTGCACATGCAATTCATGCAAGTGTGCAGGAACAAATACAATACACACCATATATTAATGGAGTGTACAAATTGGAATGCATTTACAATGCATGGAAATCTTAATTCCCACTGATCCTAGATGAGAGTATGTGGCCACCTGTGTCGAGCGCCCTGTTTGAGTTGGTACTGAATATATTGTTGCGTCACAACCTAAGAGGTCGGCCAAATTCTACTTGGATACACAAAAATATAAATATTTGGAAAAGGACCAATCAACCGAGGTTATGTAGTTATTGTAGGAACCCAGGGCATACTATGGCAACATGTCTACAGTTGGGGGATACATTGAGGACAACACTTCGTTAACAAATTTATTCATGTTTTTTTACACGAATTTATTCATTTTATTTTATTTTTGTTTAAAATTTATTCATTCTTTTTTATACCTCACATGTACAGGTCACATTCTTTTGTATAACAAATAAGGATAAACTAGGTGTATTGAGTAGGTTGAGGCTCTCTCTCAAAGTCTCGAATTTAATTTTTGCGTATAATTTATGTAATATTACTATATTATTTACAATTTTACATTTTAATAATTTACCTTTAAAAATTTATAAAATTATCATTAAATTATTGATATCAAATAATATGGATGGAAAATTTGTATACAATATACATTAGAATTTAACAAAATGAATTATGAGTTGCAACACAAAACTAAAAAAAATGACCATATTTTATTGATATCAAATATATTTACATCACAAAACTAAAGGAAAAAACATCATTTGCATCATCAGGCAGAATGTGTGCCACAGGATGGTGGGTGACAGTTGCGGATAAGATTTCTTCGTACAATTTGGGGTTCCAGCTCCTCCTTTTCATCGTCTTCATCTTCACCTCAACCCCCATTTTCATCTTCACCTCCCTCATCCATGGTTGAGTGCGGTGTCATCCTAGCCTCCCATCGTGTCTCCTTTGTTCTACGAGAAGGTGGTTGTGAAGATGAGCCACCTTAGAAAAACAATAACGCGAGGGGGTGTTTGTGACACTACCGGCAGATAAGTGTATGGTGTCGCATAAGCCAGTTGCGAATAATATCCCGAAATTGTTGTTGGTAGATATGTTGGCATCAGTGTCAGCATTGGTGTCGATATTGGGGCGTAATATGCTGGGGATGGAGGTGTAGTGAAAAACACACTTGGAAGAGGTGTAGATGTAAGGTGGTGCGATGGTGCATAGTGTAACACCCCTCACCCGTATTCAACGCCAGAATAGGGTTACAAAGCATTACCGGACTTACGATACATTTAAATGTACATTTCACATACTTTATCAAATTTATTTCAAACATCAATCAACAACATTCATATTGTCCCTATTACGAGCCTACGAGGCCCTAAACATGCATTCAGGGTGGTTCGGGACTAAACCGATAACTCAAGAAATTTTTCAACACTTAGAATTTTTTTTTTGCATAAAACAGGGGACACACGCCTGTGTGGCCCGGCCGTGTGTCTCACATAGCCACTAGACACGCCTGTGTCACAAGACGTGTGGACATTCGAAATGGGAGCACATGGTCGTGTCCCAGTCCGTGTTCGACCCTGTGTAACTCTCTGACTTGGGTCACACGGCCAACACACACGCCTGTGTGGGTAACCCGTGTGCCCTAGAAATGGCCATACACACCCGTGTGCCAAGCCGTGTACTAGGCCGTGTCAATCCTGTAGGGCATATTGACTTATGCCACACGGCCATATCACACGCCCGTGTGTGAGGCCGTGTGGAGCATACTGACTAGGTTTCAAAATCAACACCAAGGGACACACGGCCGTGTAACCTGATCGTGTGTCACACACGGCTGAGACACACGCCCGTGTCTCTGCCCGTGTGGACAAAAATAGGCTATTTACCAACCCATTTTGCCACCCAATTTGGTACACACCTACATCAAACCAATTGGCACCAATACAAGGCATAAATAAGCATTCTATTAACCTTATTCAAGCATAATTCCTACTATCTCAACACCAACCAATACAAACACATCAATACCATAATATACCTTTCAATTTCATACCTAAACTCACTTGCACAACACATTTACATGCACTAGTACATCTAAACATTCCTTTGCCTAGAACCACAAGCGTACCAATCTCAAATTCAACCATTAGCTACTCAAACTAATAATACACAATCAACCCTTCACCAAGCAATATAAACCACATCACAAAATGGCATTAGCACACATATATATATATATACATCACCAACTAAGCCAAATAGGTCAACTTACATGGCCATATACAACATTATATACATAACATTTATAAGCCAACACAAATGGCCAAATTCATAACAACACATATACCAAAGTGACTAGAGTCTCTATACATGCCATATATTTAAAATACCAAAGTTCATAGGTACCAAGTGATAGATGGACAGCGTGATGCGATCTCTGACGATCCCAGAATCCGAGCTAGCTTGAAATCACTATAAAACATAGAAAAATAAACAACATAAGCTTTATAGATTAGTAAGCTCGTATGAAATAAACTCGATATAATCATAAACACATAATTCAACAATTAACTATAAATACATGAATTCATATCAACTAACAAACCTTTCAATTACTCATTCACAAAACTATATACTTTCTTCACCATTTCTTCGAATCAAAGCTAATATGGTTTATGCACATACCTGTACCATCTCGTACCAATCTCATTCTGAACCACATCATTCATTTACCCGTTGAACCATTCGGAATAGAAGTCGGATACTCAATAGTCTCGCACAATAAGTACCTATACCATGGCCTGAAGCTAAATCAAGGTAACTTATATCCAAATTACTGATATCATGGCCCGAAGCCAAATCAGTCGATATTCATGGCCTGAAGCCAAATTGATATAACTCGCACCTGAAGTGCTAATATCATGGCCTGAAGCCAACTCAATGTATCCCCTAATGACATGTCACTAGTATCCTAAACTATTCCTAAGGTTCAATCGGGATTTCGAATGCCGAATTATCATCTAGTCATTGTCGAACTTGTCTGAAGTCTCGTATTCACAATTTATGCAATATTAAAGCATTTAAAATACATTTATAATGAAATTTATCACATACAAACTTACCTCGGATGTGAAAACAATGAAATAAGTCGATTAGTCGATAACTTTAGTTTTCCCCCGATCTAGATCCGAATTCCGCTTTTCTTGATCTAAATATATTCAAAATTAACTTATTTAATCATCAAGCTATTCAATTTAACATAAAATACTCATTAAGGCAATTTTACACATTTGCCCCTAATGTTTCACAACTTTTACAATTTAGTCCTCATTTCACAAAAACACAAATTAATGAAATTAAAAATTAACCCATGCTAGCCGAATTACTATTATGCCCCTAGCAGCTCATATTTTTCATTTATTTCACATTTTAACCACAAAGTTTCCACATTTCACAATTAATCCCTAATTTGCATTTTCACTAAAAATCACTTTATAAAACTTATATAATTCCTAACAAACATTCATAATCTATAATCAAACATCAAAACACACATGTATTCATCAATGGCAACATTCAAAATCTTTAACAGATTTGCAAAATAGTCCCTGGGCTAGCCAGACTAAGCTACAACGATCTCAAAAACATAAAAATCATTAAAAACGGGAAAAAAATCACTCACTAATTGAGCTACCAAGCTTAGCCAAATCAACATGCATCCATGGAGTTCATTTATTTTTATTTTCGGTTGAGAAAATGAAGAAGAAATATGATACTAATGTTTTTTTTATTTAATTTAACTTTAATTTCTAATTTACTATTTTAACCTTGTAAATAAAACATTAAAATTCACCTAACCATGCACATAAATGTCCATTTACAATATGAATGGTCTAATTACCATGCAAGTGCTCATACATTTCCATTCTATAGCCAATTAGTGCATTTAACTCATAGACCTCAAGTTTTGCACCTTACGCGATTTAGTCCTTTTTATCGAATTGAGCACTCAAACAGTGAAATTTCTTAACGAAACTTTTACACCAACATAATATCATACTATAGAAATTAAAATAATAATAAAATAATTATTCTAACTTCAGATTTGTGATCCTGAAACCACTGTTCTGATTTGACTGAAAACGAGCTGTTACACATAGTGTGGTGCTTGTGCAGAATACACGGGGTTAGTAAAAGGAGCAGGAAAATATGGAGGAAACTAACCGAGATACGGTATAGACATCGGTGCCCCTTGTTTGGTTAGAGCTGATGACGAACCCGTCGTACCATGTGGTCCGAACCTAGTATTCCGTGGTGGTCGTCGTGGCCTCTTCGGATGAATCTTCCTACTCCTCGCCTCCATCGACAGTAGGTATAGCTTCACGTGGTGTCTAAACCATGGCATGTACTCCAAAGAGGTCACCATTTTCGTTGCAAAAAAAGGTTTGCACATGGGTATGAAATCGTTCCTACGATCCCAAATGTCGATATATTTCTTGTGGAATTCCCACCAATCTCTATCTATTTTCCCCCACAAATCAAGCTTCTGCAGTGCTTCAATGCCTTGTGGTGGCGGTGAAATATTTGGCCTCCACCTAAACTATCGTATCACTTGATCGAATTCGTGCATCTCTACAGTCGTGTAAACTACCAATGGCACATTTGCGTCCTACGTACTCCAATTGGCCAAATTTTTGGGCGGGATGCATTCTACGATTGCTAGATCGACAAATGACATTCACTCAAACTGTAGTACATAATTATAAATTTTATTATCTACAAAATATTAAATTTCAAATCATTACAGAATTATTATATGTTTAAAAAATTTCAATAACCAACATTGACTTCCAAGCGTTGATCTAACAGCAGTCGGAAATCTTCAAGATACTCTGGTAGTCCCACATAACTCAGCCCAAAGTTCCACCTACTCAAACAATATTTTAATTCAAACATATAAAAATTAAACAACATTTATTATGGTAACTATATTATTATCAAATGAATTTTACCTTGCCACCAGGGGGAATGTATAAAGGGCATCGATTCGGGGATGTAAAAATGGTAGCTGCCACCACGCCCATGACTGCAGTAGGAGTAGACAACCACCGATAGACATATTATTCGGTTCCGTCGCCTAGCACAACTCTCGATACAATGTCTCTAACATGGTTGATCCCAAACTGAGTTGACCGCATACTTTAAAGTTGACCATATGTTGTAGCCACCTTAAGTGTATCAAATTTTTAGATTTATCGGGCATTAGAAGTCCCCCGATTAACTTCAGGATGAATGCTCGGGCGTATTTTTCTTTTTCAAAGACAGTCACGTGCTCATTAAGTTCACCAAAATTATCTTCCAACCATTTTATATCTATTCGACCACCTTGAAACCTATTTGATACCTTCCCTAATAATGTGTCATAAAGGTCTTCCCTACCGGAAACGATCACTCGCCCTGTAATAACTCCCCCATCCACCAGTAAGCCCAGTTATAAAGCCACATCCTCCAGTGTGATTGTACACTCACCGCATGGAAGATGGAATGTATGTGTCTCAGGTCTACACCTTTTAACCAACGCATTGATAAGTGTGGAATCCAATTTACAACCCCGAGCATACAAGACATGTAACAGCCTAATTTAGGGGCTAGTCAGAACAGTGGTCTCGGGATCACTAATCCGAGATTGGAGAAAATTATTTTTATATTATTACATGAGTTATAGTATATTATATAGGTGCATGAAAATTTTGGTACTTTAATTTTAGCGATTTCATGCTTAATCGCGAAAAAGGACTAAATCGCATAAAGTGCGAAAGTTATATTTTACAAGCTAGAGGTACCAAATAGCTGTAGAATTTTTAATTGGAGGCCCTTAATGTGAAATTAGGCCTTTATTAAAGCCATAGCCGGCCATAGGGGGGACAAGAGGATTAATTTAGTCAAAGTTTTGGTGGTGTTAGGTGATTAATGAATAAAATAAGAGAAAAATAAAGAAAGAAAAGATATCATCTTTTATCCTCTCCTACACCACCAAAAATTTACAGCATACTAAGGGGTTTGAGAGCTCAAAATTTCAGCAAGCTTCTCTCCTTACAAGTAAGTGTTCTAGTGATCCTTTCTTGATAAAAATTATACTTTTGGAACCCCTAAGGCTTAAGCTTTCTAAAGAGGGGACTATTTTGTAAGATGGTGAAGAGTTTAGAGTTTTTCCATGAGAGCTTTTAAGTAGTTTTCTGCATTTTCATGGAAGAAAATGAGTCTTAGTTGTTAGATAAACAACTTTTGTGAAGGTGTTATCATGAAAACACCTAAAAGGACCTTTTTGTAAAGGTTATAAAATATTTAGTAAATGTGTGAAATTTTGAGTTTTGATGGTAGCCGTAAGAGAAATAAATGTTCACCTAGGCTCGATAAAGGTAGAAATTTTATTAGAATTGATTTCTGAGCCTAGGGGTAAAATGGTCATTTTGCAAAAGTCTAAGGGCAAGATAGTAATTTGCCAAAGCATGGTTATTGAAATGCATTTATTAATGTGATTGTTGAATGAGCTAATTTGCTATTATAGATCAAGAGGAACCAAGAATTAACCTCGACCAGAGAAAGAACAAAGTATTGGACTAGATCGACAATCTAGCCTATTTTGAAATCGAGGTAAGTTTGTATGTGATAAATTCAACATTTATGCTAGTATGTTTGAGAATGTTTGATATTATAATGATACATGATATTCTATAAAATTGAGTATTGGTGTTGAATGAGAAAGATGATAAAGGTTGAAATGTTGAAGTCCCGGTTGGATTATAATAAATGTGAGAATACTACCATCGAGACATGAGATGGATAATGTCCCGTGTAAGACTATGTCGGGGACATGGCCTCGGCACAAAATTGAGGTTCCGTATAAGACCATATCCGGGATATGGTATCGGCACTCAGAGGTGACCCCATATAAGACCACATCTGGGATGTGGCATTGGCTTCGTGTTTATGTTAATGACGATGAATATGCGTCTTTGAGTATCCCCAGTGATTTAGTGGGATAAATAGATAAGCTTGGAAATAGAAATGAGGTTAGTACTAAAGTCATGTGATTAAGTGAATACAGGTACCCGTGAATAACTCACGAGGAATGTTTACGATATGTGGCATGGTATATGCTAGATAAGAACAAGTACGAGTAAGTTGTGGCAAAGTGCTTATGACTTTGTGTGGTTATCTAATGCCATGAATTGATGTCATTATGGACTTATTGTTGCTATTTATTTCCATGTAAACTTACTAAGCTTTATGCTTACCCCTTTCTTTTCCCTTTTTCCTTGTAGTATTGCCAAGATAATTTGAGAATCGTGGGACGTCGGAGTTTGGAAATCATACTATCGACATCTCTTTGGTATAATAAGTTAGACTTATTTTGAGTATGGCATGTATAGGACTTGGGTATTTTGTTATGTCATTTTGACAGCCAAAGTGTTGGCTATTTACGTTATCAAAGTAATTTTGTAAATGGTCATTGGTATTGGACCAATACATGTCAAGTTATTATTATGCAATGGTGATGAAATTATGAAGTTTATGCTTGTGTGGATGCTTTGAATTGAGTTTTTGGAAGTACCATATGGTCATAAATGTGTTGAATTGATTTGGCATAAGTGTGGTTGCTTGGTAGGGTGGCAAATGGCTTGGTAGATAGCCATATAATTGTCCACACTGGTAGACACACGGGCGTGTGTCTAAGCCGTGTGTGACACACGGTCAACCCCATGGGCGTGTGGAGTGGCTGTGTGTCCCCTTGCATGCTAGGTTTACAAGTCAGTATGCTCAGTAGTAAACACACGGGCAGAGACACGGCCGTGTGTCTCAGCCGTATGGGAGGCACGGCCATGGACATGGGCGTGTGCCCAAGCCGTGTGAAGTCTGCATCTAAAATTAGGAATTTAATTCGACACACAGTCTAAGGACACGGGCGTGTGCCTTGGCCGTGCGATCTTAGTGATGTGATGACGTCATAAACAGAATGCCAAGGTTTTGGCACACGGGCTAAGACACGGGCGTGTCGAGGCCGTGTGAGGCACACGGGCCAGGGACACGGGCGTGTGTCCGGCCATGTGAAATAAGTCAGTGTCGACCACGGGTGAAGAACACGGTCTTGTCCCAGGGGCACACGGGCGTGTCCCTTAGACAACACGGGCGTGTGGCCCCTGTTTAGGCAAAATTTTCTAAATGCGTAAAAGTTTTCGGGTTAATTCCGAAACCTTCCGTAAGTATGTTTAAGGCCTTGTAGGCCTAAGATAAGGATGTTATGAGTTTTAATGAAAAGTTTTAAGTTGGAGCGAACTTTTATGGCCCGATGTTATATATTTAAGCGAGTTGAGTTAGGTAACGCCTCGTATCTGGTTCCGGCTTTGAACACGGGTAAAGGGTGTTACAAGACACATGTAAAAATCTTGCATCTTACAAATGATGACGAATTACATTGGGTGCGCTCTTTGATAGATTGTGTATGAACCCCTTCAAAACCCGATCATCCGTCTATTTACATCAACAAAATAAATTATAAATTTAAAAACTTTAAAAACTTTAAAATTAATTTAATTAAATTAATAAAAATAAGTATTTTTCCTTACCATTGCCAATTGCGCGATGGAAATGTGTTTGTCGTCGAAACGAATAAGAGAACTTGTCATTTGTGAAAAATTAATTAAAATGAATAATTTACGAAATAATAAAGTAAAACTAGAATATTTTTATAAAAATTTATTGGAAAATTTAGAACTAATCTTGAGAGAATTGAGAGAATAAAGAGAATGGAGAGAATTGGATTTGAGTGAAAAGAGTGGAAAATGGATTGGGTTTATATAAGGAAAAAAGTTACCGTTGGGCAATTTATAATTTTACTATTGGCCAGATTTGAAATTTGACCGTTGGGAATTTACTGTTGGAGAAAAGCACGCCAGTTGGACGCGCTTTAACTGGACGCGTTTTCACGCACTCTCTTCGAAATTGACCTATTTCTCTAATTAAAAAAAAAGTCTATTTTATCAAAAAAAATTCAACATTTTTCCCTAAATTAGCTTGGAACCTAATGCAATTTTATTATTTTTATAAATCAACTAACCCGTAGCTTAAGAGAGGCTTAAAAAATTGAAATATAATATTTAAATTTAATTATAATATTTAAAATTAAATTAACACAATAATAAACGAATTGCCATATTTGCTGTTTGCTTACCCATTAACTTAATTTCAAAACTTAAATCATTTCAAAATTTGAATACATTTGGTTGGCCGAATGTAAATCTATAATGTTATATTCTAAAATGAAATTGTGGTGTTTGGATTTTAAAATTTTCAGCCATCCGTAATTTCATATTATGATCATCCTGTAATATAAGGTGTAATCTTATTACGGCTCATTCTTTAGGTAATCTTAAATTACAGGCATAATCTTAAATTTTAGACCAATTTGTCCTTTATTTTTATTATTCTAATCAATTTAGGTTTTTTCTTAAGACTAATTAAAAATAAAAATAATTTTTTTTCTTAATAGTAAATTAGTTGAGGTCATACATTACAATTCTAATAATTATATTTTATTTAATTACTTGTTTTTTAATATATTAATTATGGTTAAATTATAATTATGATTGTGTTGCAATAACTTTTCATGAATTATTATAATTATGATTTATAAATTATTTCAACATAATATATTTACTCATTGATATATAAATTGTAATAAAAAATAAGAATTGTAATAATTTATCATAATTTTATGAAATTTGAGACTAAAAATATTAAAGGAACTAAACTTGTTAAAAAAAATTCTATAACAAGGACAATCGAGCAAAATATGCTTCTAAATAATTTTATATTCCGTCAACCAAACACATGAATCTTACATTCCAACTAAATGAACCAAACAAGGTAATATCACATTTCACCCGTAATCTTACATTCCCATAATTCTGTTATGGAGCATAATCTAAGATTCAGTGAACCCAATGCCCTTATAGTTTCTTATTTTAGACATTTAAAAAAATTTAATTGCACCAAACATCCTCAAACTATGACCCTCATTTTAAATTGGTCCTTAATCTTCAAAATATTCTAATTTCATCCTCAAACTATCGATGTTATATCAATCAGGTTCTTTCGTTATTAAACCATTAATTTAACAACTTAATGACACGTTAAAATTTATGTAGATATGATACGAACTTGTTTCGGTGATGATTCGAGTCGTTTAGATTGCCCAAATCGTGAATTTGAGTAAGACTTGATTCATTTCAAAAGGAATGGAAAAGATAGGCAATGGCTACAAACAAAGGTCGAAAAGAAAGATAATTAAGCAATAGATAGGGAATTTGGCTAAGGGCAGAGAATGAACCAACAATAAAATGATTGTTGACCCGAGACTCAAAATAGCTCTTATGGGCATTCGGTTTAGGAAAATCAACAAAGAACCTTGACCCGCTATCAAAAGTGATAGGAACCACAGGTATAATGAACGCCACACCAAAGGTGATAAGTTCGGTTTACAAAGGAAAGATTGACGCCACAAGCTATGCTTGATAAGTCAAGTCAGACCTGAAAAGAACTATGAGAATTGGAAATCTCACAAAAGAACACTTGTTCATATAATTTGGCAAAAAGTCCCAAAACAAGCTGATTACAACATATATATAGTGCTACATGAAACCTAGCTGAAAAGTCACATGAATTCAGCTTTAATGTGCGGTTATAAGCTGAAATAAAACTTGATTACTAAGCACAAACTCTTGAATTCTCTAGGCCTAAGTAACAGCAACTTTTAACATGATTTAATGTTCCAATTCAGCTAAATAAATGAGCTGATTACTTAGGCTGGAAGAGTTCAACATTTTGAGCAGCCAAATGACTTCAATTCCTTCATTAAATCAGCCTTGGGTAGCCGAATAGACACCAGCAACATGTATAATGCTCTCCTTTAATTGTTGTCCATTGCTATTCTTGAACAACTCCTTGGAGAAGAGGAACAGGCTACAGAATTTAAATGATGCAAAATGCTCTTCTTAAATGTTGTAACAGCCGCATTTAACACTTTATAACAACTCCTTTGTACATAACTTATTCCAGCTGAATAGTCACCTACAAGCATTTATTAACAAACACATTAAAACACATTAAACACTTTTAAACACATTAAACTCAATAAGCTTAATCAATAAACTTAAATAAACACATTTAACACTAAATTATTCTAACAACTAAATTAACTAAGATGAACTTAATTAACTAAGATGAGTAATTTATTCCAGCAACTTAATTAACTAAGATGAACTCAATTAACTAAGATGAGTAATTTATTCCAGCAACTTAATTAATTAAACTAAATTAACTAAACACATTTAATACTTAAACTAAATATTATTTAAGTTTATTCTAGCAAATTAAAGATGGGTTGAAAGTAAGCTAAATGAGCTTGGTTGAACTAGACAAGCTTGAAGAAGCTAAAATTGAGCTTATTGAGCTGAGTTTAAGCTTCATTTTGCACTTCGGGCCCTCGAGCTTAGGCCAATTCTGAGGTCGGTGAGTTGTGTCGAAACATAATGCGGCCGGGATCGCATCATACCCTCCCTCTTGAAGATGATTTGTCCTCAAATCGAGCCACTTGCTCACGAAAAATCTTTCTTTGTCACAAACCTTTTGGTTAGTGAACTTAACAACATTGCTCCCAAGAATCTGAAAATCACATATAACTCGAAAAGAAAAAAGGTTAGGTGCATGCCCTCCTTCTTTAGGAGGAAACCATTTCAAAATGTCACCTACACAAAAATGAAATAGTTTAGTGAGACAAGAAATTATAATCTCAAGAGAACTTTTTAGAATCTTATTCAAAAATTGAGCAAATAAACCAATACCAGGATCAAAAATGGAAATCGGTCTTACCTTTCCACAATGAATCAAAAGGTTCTTAGAGGACAACAAACCAGAATCACAAGGCATTCGAGAGTTAACAACATTCCAATTCTCAAATCCCTTGAACAAAGATATAGAACATTGGTCTCTGGGGTCAAAAATGAAATGTTCTCTTACCGCTTCAATCTGACTTGAAAATTTTATGATCGGCATCGTAGAAAGAACATGGGGTAACTTGGAATCATTACCAAACAGAGCATGCTTGAATCGTTTAAACCACAATTTAAAACAATTTCCAGAATCAAAAACTTGATTTTGACTTTGCAAGCCAACACAATTCACAAGCTTTGTTTTTGAAAATAAAGATAAATCATCACACAAGCAAAGGTTGTTCCCACATTTACTCACATAAAATTTACGATACATACCTTCGCTTATCATCAACTTATGAAAACGTACTCCGGGTTTGAACACATAATTTTGATCACTTGTCTCATAGCATCACAGAAATTTCATTTTCACCAAGACATCACACATGCCAAGCAAATAAGATTTAGGCAAACAAACATTGGAACAATCAACCCCCACAATTATCATTCGAACAAGCATGCAAATACATGAAGGTGTCGCATAGGGATGTAAAAAGCTCACATTATCATCACGATCAAGTAGATTAAACATTTTTCATGAAAACTCTTTATCACACATGATCAAGCTTGGTACTTGCCGATTTAATCAAACGTCTTCAACAAAATTGCCAACAACAAACTTGTCATAGAAGTAACTTTTCATGGCACTAGTCGACACAAAATCATTAACAATAATAGACGATCGATAATTAACCAATTCAAGGTGAGAAGCTCTTTCACAAGATAAGTTTTCGGCAATCTTGTCAATAACAGTCAAGTGAGATTGGGAAGATTCAAACTTGGTAGAACCCTTACCTGGCTTACCTTTAAACACTTGTGGATTAACGTCAACTTCGATCTTACCTTTCTCGATCAATTGAAACTGTCTCTCGTTAGGAAGGTAATGAAGTTGGAGCTCACCACATAAACCTTTAGAAACCTGAAAAGAAACACGAGAAAAACTCACACATTGGTTAGCAAAGTTATTCCTCACTTTTTCTTGTTCTCTTGCATCTTTTTATCTCGTTTCTTTTTTATTGACAACACTCGTTTCTTGCTCAATATCTTTTCTGTTTTCAATCTCTCTCTCTCTTTCATTTTTCTTTTCTCGCTCTCATGCTTCTGCAATCTCAATCTCCTTTTTCTTTCTTTCATTCTCTTTTTCAGTTTTCTTTTCTTTCTCACATGCTTTTTCATTTTCATTACAAGATGATGATAACATATAAAAATCAGAAAAACAGGCTGTTAAGGGAAAAGAAGTGGAAGAATCTTTATATAAGTCACGTTCATTTCTTCGTGAATAAGCCTTCATGGAAGAGTACGGAACACGCTCACTTTTTCGTAAGGACTTCTCCGTAGATAAATACTTTGAGGCACTTGAAGAGAAATTCCTACCTTCTCGTTGATAGCCTCGAAAGGTTTCAAACTCCTAATTTGCTTCATACCGACTTAACTTCCTTAATGAATAAGAATCTCGATATGAGTCTCCTCCCAAATAGTCATTGGATACTTGTCTCCGTGATGATCTTGACTTCGTCTTTTGACTCGGAGAGATGCGCTCCCGATGGGCTCTTGGTCAATGGCCTCGCTCTTCGGCACAAACCAATCGTTCTTGTAGGGGTTTTAATTTTCTATCGAACAATTGGTCCATCTCTTTCATCAATGAAATTAAATTTCTGGAAACTCTTCTTGAATCATGGTTTATTATTGGAAAAGAAAAGTTATTTAAACAGAAAAAAATGAAGTCCTCACCCCTACAAACCTCACGTGTCACTCACAACAAAAACTCACCAATTCTCTCACAAAGAAAATCACTTACTCTTGGCTTTTTCTACACTCGGATGAGCTCACAACCCTCGTGCCTTTTTCCACTCACTCCGCCTCTCTAATTTCTTAAAGGGACTAGTTAGACTTAGAAGCAGTCGTTGTGGGTCGGTTGGCAAAATTGCTGTATGGTTTTGGTAGGAATGTTGTAGGACAAAGAAGGTAGGCTTGAAACAAAGAAATGGAAAGGGTTGGGTGTGGCCTAATGGTAGGATGTTGAATGGATGTTTTCGGGCAGCAAGCAGAATTTTCAAAAACTCGGCAATAAAGAACTTGAACACTTTCTATTTTTTTTAATTTCAAAACTACAATACTGTAATGCCGAGAACGTCGATTCTTACTCCAAATTCGCCAGCTCTGATACTAAATGATACAAACTCGTCTCGTGGGTTGTGATTCAAGTTGTAGATGTGCCCGATCGTAAAATGGAGAAGCTTCGTTCAATTCAGAGTTTGAAGGAATTTGGCTAAGTGTAGGCTTAAAGGAATGGTTTTCAAAAAGTTTTAGGATGGATTAGGATAGGCTCGGCTGGGTGTTGAAACAAAGGGGAATAAAGAGAAGGGTTGAATTGGCTAAATGAAATGATGATGGAAATGGCTAAGTGAATGATGGTGAAAATTCAGCTAAGGTTTGAAGCAAACAAATCAGAGTGTTGGATAAAACAGATAGTTGAGCTTAAGGACAAGAGTGAACCAATACTATTAAGAGTATTGACCCGAAACTTATAAGTCACTTAAGATGCTGGAAAAGAAACAAAGGACCTTGACCCGCTAACTATAGAGAGTTAGGAACCAAATTTATCAAAATGGGTGAATGCCACACTCGGGTTTGAGTGATAAGTTCAAAGAAACAAGGAAGACGCCACTAGCTATGCTAGATAAGTCAGCTTGAGTCTTAAACAAATTTAAAAAGTTGAATAAACTCACAAATGAATTAAAATTCATAAAATGTCAAAGTGTATTGTCTTGGGAAGAAATGGAATTTGATGATTGGAACAAAATCGAACACTTTCAAACAACTTCTCTTCTCTTTTTTTTTTCTTTTTTTTTGTAATTTTGAATTTCTTTCTTTTTTTTATTACAAGATGCTGAATACAAACAAATGCTTCTTGTACACGAGTTTTTTCTTGAATTTTTTTTGAATTTTTTTTCAAAACTTACCCCGAAATGCTACGAACGTCCGTACTTCTCGATTTTTACTAGCTCTGATACCAAATGATACGAACTCGTTTCGGTGATGATTCGAGTCGTTTAGATTGCCCATATCGTGAATTTGAGTAAGACTTGATTCATTTCAAAAGGAATGGAAAAGATAGGCAATGGCTACAAACAAAGGTCGAAAAGAAAGATAATTAAGCAATAGATAGGGAATTCGGCTAAGGGCAGAGAAAGAACCAACAATAAAATGATTGTTGACCCGAGACTCAAAATAGCTCTTATGGAAATTAGGTTTAGGAAAATCAACAAAGAACCTTGACCCGCTATAAAAAATGATAGGAACCACAGGTATAATGAATGCCACACCAAAGGTGATAAGTTCGGTTTACAAAGGAAAGATTGACGCCACAAGCTATGCTTGATAAATCAAGTCAGACCCGAAAAGAACTATGAGAATTGGAAATCTCACAAAAGAACACTTGTTCATATAATTTGGCAAAAAGTCCCAAAACAAGCTGATTACAACATATTTATAGTGCTACATGAAACCTAGCTGAAAAGTCACAAGAATTCAGCTTTAATGTGCGGTAATAAGCTGAAATAAAACTTAATTACTAAGCACAAACTCTTGAATTCTCTAGGCCTAAGTAACAACAACTTTTAACATGATTTAATGTTCCAATTCAGCTGAATAAATGAGCTGATTACTTAGGCTGGAAGAGTTCAACGTTTTGAGCAGCCAAATGACTTCAATTCCTTCATTAAATTAGCCTTGGGCAACCGAATAGACACCAGCAGCATGTATAATGCTCTCCTTTAATTGTTGTCCATTGCTATTCTTGAACAACTCCTTGGAGAAGAGGAATAGGCTGCTGAATTTAAATGATGCAAAATGCTCTTCTTAAATGTTGTAACAGCCGCATTTAACACTTTATAACAGCTCCTTTGTACATAACTTATTCCAGCTGAATAGTCACCTACAAGCATTTATTAACAAACACATTAAAACATATTAAACACTTTTAAACACATTAAACACATTAAACTTAATAAGCGTAATCAATAAAATTAAATAAACACATTTAACACTAAGTTATTCCAGCAACTAAATTAACTAAGATGAACTTAATTAACTAAGATGAGTAATTTATTCCAGCAACTTAATTAACTAAGATGAACTCAATTAACTAAGATGAGTAATTTATTCCAGCAACTTAATTAATTAAACTAAATTAACTAAACACATTTAATACTTAAACTAAATATTATTTAAGTTTATTCCAGCAAATTAAAGATGGGTTGAAAGTAAGCTAAATGAGCTCGGTTGAACTAGACAAGCTTGAAGAAGCTAAAATTGAGCTTATTGAGCTGAGTTTAAGCTTGATTTTGTACTTCGGGCCCTCGAGCTTAGGCCAATTCTGAGGTCGGCAAGTTGTGTCGAAACATGATGCGACCGGGATCGCATCAAGATAAATTTAAAATAAAAAATGTAAAGAAATATAATACTATTGCATATCTTTTAAAAGTAACAACTAGAAATAAAGTAAAACTGAGAAAAAAGTGTGAAACAATAAAGCTTCTGTAAAAACTTTGAAGATCTCAAAACTAAGATTTTTAGAACATCTATTTTTTTACAACATTCATTTTTTTTTCTAAATTTTCATTTTAAATTGTGGTACATAAGATCCAGCGTGTCATTTAACAATAAAATTAACAATTTTAGTAACGAAAGGACCTAATTGATATATTCTTGATAATTCAGGGATGTAATTAGAATGGTTTGAAGTTTAAAGACCAACTTAGAATAAGTGTCATAGTTTATGGATGTTTGGTGCAAAAATCAGATGTGGATTTCTTCAAAATAAAAATAAACTTAGTTTAATTATAAAATACATCTCTATACTTTACAAAAAATGAAAAGTTGGTCTCTCTATTTTAATTTGTTAGAATGTGATCATGGTATTTTAAGAAAATGTTAAATTCAACTATTAGTCCCTGTACTTTTCAAAAGTTTTGGATTTAATCCTTGCATTTTTATTTAGTCATTTTTAGTCCCCATACTTTTCAAAATTTAAAATTCCAATCCTCATCAAATAATATCTGTTAAATTCATTGAGTAAAGTTGTAACAGCCCGTTTTCAGTGAAATCAGAACAATGGTTTCGGGACCACAAATCTGAGTCAGAAAGAAAATTTATTTTAATATTTTTTCATAGTTTGCATTATGATAGGAATAACGTATGAAAATTTTGTTAGGAAAAATTTTACCGATTTCATGTTTAATTGACAAAAGGACCAAATTGCATGAAATGCAAAAGTTGAGTTCTAGTAGCTAAAAGGATCAAATAGCTATGAAATTCAAAATTTGAGGTCCTTATATGACAATTAGACCATTAAGAGAAGTTAGTAGATATTTTTTATGATTCATCCATGGAAAATTAGAAAAAGAAAAGGACAAAATTGGAAAAAGAAAAAAATAGAAGATGATATCTTAATTAAATAGAAAATATCATCATTTTATATCATCTTCTTCCTCAAATTATATGGAAACCCTAGGAAAGAAAATCAAGCAAGCCTAATTGGGTAAGTAATCTTGTCATGTTTTTAGTAATTTTTATATTTTTGAGATCGGAATAACCTAATCTAGCTATTTTGGGGATCAATTTGTAAAGTTATCAAAGTATTAAAATTTTTTCATGGATGAATATGCTGAAATTTTGAAATTTATGGTAGAAATTGAAAGGTTGTTGATAGATAAACAACTTTTGTAAAGTGAAGTTTCATGAAATTATGATTTAGGGACTAAATTGTAAAGATGTAAAATTCATGGAAAATTTTTTATTTTTATGAATTATATGTGCTGTAAATGTTATATGTAAAAATCAGTTAGGCTTGGAATAAGGATTAAATTGCACGAATTTTATTTTCCGAGCCTAGGGACAAAATCGTCATTTATGGAATGTATAAGGGCAAAATGGTAATTTTGCCTAGGATGTGAAATGAAATGGATTAAATTGACATTAAATTCATTTATATAGATCTGGAAAGACCTAGTACTGAGTTGGATCGAGGAAAATAAAAAGTGTCGGATTAGTAGATTCTTGAAATAAACAAGTATCGAGGTAAGTTCGTGTAACTAGATTATGTATATTAATATGTTTGGAATTGAATGTTGAAGATGTGTGAATTGTATAAATGTTTAATGTATAAAATTAATTACATGCATGATATTGCTCGATAAGTATAAGTCCCATTTGAATAGATGGAATTCAATGGATACAGGATTTCCCGATTGGTTGTGGTCTTGCATATGTTGTAGACACACCATAATTTGAAAGAGCATCCTGTTATAAGCCCTCTCAAGCTTTCCGTTATATGGTTCTGGCAAGCAACCCAATCGGTATTGACCCTGCATGTGTTGCGGTCATACCACAGCTCTTTGTGAGCGTTCTGTTATAAGATCGGTTGTGATCCTGCATATATTGCGGACACAAACGCAACTCTTTATGAGCGTCCTGATATCGGCTATTCTTGAGCTTCCTGATATGGCTCGTGATAAACCGTAAAAGTAAAATATTTTAATCCCACATTTAGCATGCTTTTGGATAAATTATCCCTTATTTTATGTAATTTGGTGCTCTTAATCCTTTATTTTCATGTTTTATACTCAGGAAAGCACCGGAGGATGAAAAGAACAAGAAACGAGCTTAAAACGGGCCAAATGGGACACATCACGAAATTGACACGGCTTGCACCCAAGACCACACGGCCGTGCCTCCTTAATAATCTCGAACACGGCCTGAGCCTAAGACCAAACGGCTGTGCCTCATTAGTCGACCCAACACGGCCTGGCCATGATTCACACGGGCGTGTGCCATGGCCGTGCCCCTGCCGTGGCAAAGAGAAGTTTCATTCGGATTGGGATACTTAGGGGCAAAGAAACACATTCCAAAAGCCTATATATACACCCTAAGTATGACCTAAAAGGGGGAGCCCAGTACCTTTTGACAGTGGGGCACCTTGCTAGGCAGAGAAAGGCGATTTGTGGGGATTCGCTCGAGGATAGCCAGTTGATTCATCTCTAGAAGCCGGAATTATACTCAAGATGGAGGATTTCTCCTTAATTTCCTTCAGGGAGTTTTAGGGATTTCTTATGTTTTGTTTTATCTTTTCTTCTGAGATGTTTTCTTTTATTGTTATGAACTAAACCCCCTCGGATACGAGGGGATGAAACTTAGATGAATCTTGTTATCAAGCATCTTGAACTATATGATAAATATTTGACTTGTTCTTAATTATGTGTTCTTAATTCTTGTGTTGATATTTCGCGGATATTAATTCAAGTTTGATGTGCTTAGGTGGAGGAGAAAAAGTCCCTGCCTAAGAGTAGATCTAGCATAGTTAAGCGGAGTTGATCGCGCGCCTAGAGATAGGGTGACGAGATTTTGCCAGATTAGGGTGAAACCTAATATGGGATTCCATAGATCGAGTTAATGCGATTCTAGGGGTTTTAATTAGAAAGAGATTTCAATTAATTAACCTAGGGTTAGACGTTATTCACCTCGAGAGAGGGTTTAATATACATTAGTGAATCTTACGGATCAAGTCAAGTGAATAAATAAATGCAGTTCGTGAGTTAGATAACAAGTGAAGTCTAGGTGGATTCTTCCTTGGGCGTCATCTTAATCAATTGGTTTTACCTCAAGTTATTTTCCCAAATTCATTCTTCTTTGTCTTAGAATCTTTAATTTAGTAGTTAATTAATTTAGATTTAAAACAATAAATTCCCTTTATTTTAGGCTAAATAATAAAAAGAAAGTTAGTATTAGTACTTTTAGTTCCTTTGGGTTCGACAATCCGGTCTTGCCTAAGCTATACTACTATTTGATAGGTGCACTTGCCTCAATCGTTGTCATAGTTAGTTTCCAGGTTCGATCATTCTCGTTATTTAAATTTTTAAAACTCTGACATACGATCAAGTTTTTGGCGCCGTTGCCGGGGAACTAAAATATTAAGAAAGCTCTATTTTTATTACTTTAGCCATTTTTTATTATTTTTTTTTGCAATTTACTTTTATTTTTATTTTTATTTTTACCTTAGTTTTAACTCTTCTAATTTCCTTTCTTTCTTTTTCCTAGCAGGTACCTATAGTTTATGACTAGAAGGAACCCGAGAGGACCTTTAGTATCTGACAGTGATATTGAAGCTACCGCTGCGAGAAATCACTGAGAGAAGTCAAAGTGAGCCCTAAATTACTGAGAAGAAGAGCAACAAGACGAATCCAATCCTACTGAAGGGATGGATGAGAATAATCCACCACCACAAGATGTGGGAGAAAATAATGCTCCTCGTACTATGTTTGATTATGCTAAACCACATTTAACAGGAGCCGAATCGAGTATTATTTGGCCTGCTATAGCTGCTAATAATTTTGAACTAAATCCTAACACTATACAAATGATTCAACAATTTGTTCAATTTGATGGTTTACAGGATGAAGACCCAAATACTCATATAGCTAATTTTCTAGAGTTCTGTGATACTTTCAAAATAAATGGCGTTTCTGATGATGCCATACGGATTTGGTTATTTCCCTTTTCATTAAGGAATAAAGCCAAACAGTGGTTAAACTCGTTACCACGAGGGTCAATCACCACATGGGATCAAATGACCGAAAATTTTTTATTAAAATATTTTCCGCCAGCCAAAACGACCAAATTAAGGAATGATATCTCTTCTTTTGTGCAGATTGATTTAGAAAATTTATACGACGCATGGGAGAGATACAAGGATCTCTTGAGGAGGTGCCCACACCACGGATTATCTTTGTGGCTTCAAGTCCAAACTTTTTACAATGGTGTGGACCCCTCAATGAGGCAACTAATTGATTCAGCCGCCGGTGGAACCCTGAACAACAAAACTCCTGAAGCAGCCTACGAATTCATAGAGGAGATGTCACTGAATAACTATCAGTGACAAGTTACAAGGACAAGGCCAACAAAAATAGCCGAAGTTTTCAACCTCGATGCAGTAACCATGCTATCAAACCAAGTAGAGATGATGAATAAAAAGCTTGATAGTTTGTGTTCTTCGCAGGTACATCTAGTGATGTAGTGCGACACAAGTGGAAGTGTGGCGAATCCTGAGCACCCACCCTACCAACCGGGCACAGAGAGCGAACAGATGAACTATATAGGTAACAAATTCAGACCTAATAATAATCCTTATAGTAATAATTATAATCCAGGTTGGAGGAACCACCCAAATTTTTCATGGGGAGGTCAAGGAAATCAAGGAAATCAAAGACAACAACCTCCTCAAAATTTCCAAAATCAGCCCTATCCACAGGAGAAGAAGCCGAACCTTGAAGAGATGCTGACAAAATTCATGGCAGCCACAGATACCCGTCTCCAAAAAACTGAGACAACGCTTCATGATCAACAAGCATCGATCAAAGGGATCGAGAATCAAGTTGGAGAACTTACTAAGTCAGTTGGACAACTTGCAAAGTTACTTTCTGAACAACCGCAAGGGCGTCTACCAAGCAACACTGAGATTAACCCAAAGGAGCAAATTCAAGCCATAACAGCTCAAGAAAGTGAAGGGTTAGACGATCCCAATTCAAGGCAAGAGAATGTGATCAAAGAAGGTAAGGTTGAGGTAAGTAATAATAAGCCAAAACCGGTAATCAAAGAGTACCAACCTCGCATACCATATCCCGAAGCATTAAGGAGAGACAACACAGAGGAACAGTTCGGTAAGTTTCTTAAACTTTTAAAGAAATTACATATTAACTTACCGTTACTTGAAGCTCTTTCACAGATGCCGGATTCTAGAAAATTTTTAAAAGAGCTTTCGACGAACAAACGAAGGATAGACGAGGCATCACACGTGGAACTAAACGCAATATGCTCAGCAGTCTTGCAAAATAAACTACCGCGGAAATTAAAAGATCCAAGGAGTTTTACAATTCCATGCTTAATTGGTAGTTTATCTATTGATAATGCGTTAGCTGATTTAGGGGCAAGCATAAATGTCATGCCTTATAAATTGTTTAAACAACTAGGTCTAGGGAAACCCAAACAAACTAGGATGAGCATTCAATTAGTTGATAAAACGGTTAGAATTCCTAGGGGTATAATCGAAGATGTACTCATAAAGATTGATAAATTCGTATTCCCAGTAGACTTAGTCGTTTTAGACATGGATGAGGACAATAGTATCCCCCTAATCTTAGGAAGACCATTTTTAGCAACTGCCAAGACTAAAATTGACATTGATGCAGGAGAACTAATACTTCGTGTAGGTAATGAGACAGTCACTCTCCAAGCTCTAGATTCGGCTAGAATATCGAGTAATCCAGGTGAGAAAATAAATTCTATTGATAACCATTCGGTTAACCCTTCTTTTCAGGAAACACCGGGAAAGAATACAACTGAACCCGATCTTATACCCTGTGTAAACAAAGAAATAACTCATGAGGAACGAGGGATTCAGATCGATGATCTAGACGAGTGGAAGACACATTTTAAGGAAAAATTAGGGATACACAAAGCGTAACCGAGCCACCCACGCGGCAAAAAGTTCAAAATCGAAGATCAAGTATTGATTGATAAAGCGGACCCTCGAATATCTCCTCCGACCCTAACACTAACAAAGAAATCCCTTTTAGGGTAATCGGTGTTTTCCCATACGAACGATCGAGGTAAGTAATCCTATTTTTGGTACTTTCAATATAAACGCATCTCGACTTGAACTATATTATGATAATGAAACCGATAGCATGAGGAAGGACTTTCAACTCCTCAAACCACCGTGATTAAGCGAACGAGAGGTGAGTCTAGCTTAAGACTTTAAACGAGCGCTTCTCGGGAGGCAACCCGAGTACTAACCCCATTAACTTTTACATTTTTATTTTGTCTTATATATTCTATTTTATCCTTTCTTTACAATTACCTAACTATAAACTAACCAAAAGTATGCAATTTGAGGCCACTGACCTTGCACACCGGTCGTGGCGTGGCCGTGGTGGATGCAATGCCAATCATTTGATCGACATGGCGAAGATGGTACGAGTCAAAGCGAATCAATTTTCAAATCACGGACTCCAACCACCACACCACGGGCACTGACAAAACCCCACGGCCGTACGATGCGGCCGTGGTCGACACTGGTAGTTTACACACGGACGTGGCAACCTAAACATGGGCGTGAGAGAAATGATACGATGCTCAACACGGCCGTGCGAGGTAGCCGTGTGACTTAGCACGCCCACGGTACACGGGCATGGGGTTGTACCAGGCTTGAAAATCTATTTAAACCCCCTCCTTTTTCTCTTCCCTTACTCACTTTCCTACTCTCCATCCCCTTTATTCTATCCCATTATTCAAACCTCCCCCTACTTTTCTTCTCCAATACATTCCCAAAACCCTTGAGCTACAACAATTGCCGAAGAAGCGGAAGGAATCAAGCATAGTCTCCCAGAGGGAGACCGATCTATATAAGTTCATGTCGGCCGCTTCAATCATTCGACGAGCCAAGGATATTTGAGGCCATTTAGTTTTTACTTCGTTTTTATCTTTTGCTTCAATTTCCTTATCTTTACTTCTCTTCTGCTTAACTTAGTTTATTTTATCTTAGTTTCTTAATTTTAGGTTTACAGTGCTAGGGAATCACACCGGAACCACGACCACCAACTCACATGACCTTAGAAATCACGCACACCTTGCTTACGAACCATCCAACAATAAGGACTCTACGGTCCATTTATCTTTTTCTTTAATTTTATTCTATTTTTTATTTTTATTTTTCTTCACTTTAGCTTGCTTTTCTTTAATTATTTAATTAGTATAGTTTTAATTATTATATCCTGGCTAATCCTCCATGAGCTACCCAATTTCTTCATCTAGCGCAGGATCGTCATAAAGAACGACCCCTCCAACTTATCTTTCACCTCCAACGAAAGGATTTCATCCATAATTCAGGGAGTTTCACCTCTCTCCATATCTTTTGAATTTATACTTAATTGTCTATATATATATCTTTGTACATTGAGGGCAATGTACATCTTAAGTGTGGGGGGGTGAACAACCTAAAACAGTGCCTAACTTTTGCATTATTCTCAAATCCCTTAATTATGCTTTGTCCTAAAGTAAGTTTCTCATATTATTATTAGAATGAAATTCCCCTGATTTATGATTTTTATTGATATGTCTTGAATTAAGTCATTGATAATTGTGCATTGATAATTAAATTCTAAGAATATTAGAGAATCAAGCATGATAAGTCTATTTTTTAGAATTAAAAATTTTCTAGGTTGTCTACCCGAATTTAAATATTTCTTTGAAGTTTGAAATTTACAAGGATGACATCAAAATACCCATAATTTTTGTGAGATTTTGAGCCTTATAGAGCATATATTCTTTTTCTTGCTCACTTTTTGATTATAAGTGTGTCAACATTGATTCGTTATTCTAGAACTTGCATCGATTATACATGTCGAGACCACACCTTTGATTTGATATACAGAGATGATGAAGGCACCTAGGATTTAACCCACTCACTCCACTAAAAAAATCTACCTCCATAATTAACCCCTAGTAAACCCCTTTTAATCCTAACAACCCTATTTATTGACTCACCCACTAATATTAACTCAAAACCCAGTTTGTATTTGTTATCACCATTCCTCTTGACTACCCTTTTTGTCGAGATTTGATTTTGAGCAGTTACCTAACTAAGTTCTATATTTCAGTTGTTAAAGTTCTTTATTATTATTTGTGACTTGTTCTTAAAAAAAGTCGAAGTGTATTCATTATTATTTTTTGATTAAGTGAGCTTATACGTTTAAATTCCAATTACTGAAGAAGAAGCTCGTATTAGAGTATTATTAGTACAAGTTTTCAATTGATGTAATTATTTATCAGTTCATTTTTTCTAGTTAGGTAATTTGTCAATTCAATCTCGATTCTAACCCTCTAATTTAGCCTTTATCCACACCTTTAACCCAAGCCCTGTTACAACCCTATTAAAGACCTTTTGATTTGTGTATTATCTCATATTATAGTGGTGGAGATTTGATTTTCATGCAAGCCTCTGGGATTAACTCTTCATGTTTGACTTTTGAGTGCTTAATTCTGAACCTTAAACACTTCGAGTGATTTGAGTGAATCTTTAGTGAGGATGTCAATTCTTGTCGATTTTGAATCAGAGGTAATTATTTAGATGAGGGGAAACACCTATGTTTTATGCTACAAATGTATGACTTAGATTGTTTGAATCTTTAGGACCCTTTGAGTTGGATTATCCATGTATAAATTATCCTTGAATTATGATGAAACACTATCAATGACTATTATGAATTGAGGGAAGTTTGTTTTAATTATGAGTTGAGAATTTTGCTTGAGGACAAGCAAAAGCTTAAGTGTGGGGGTATTTGATAAACCGTAAAAGTAACATATTTTAATCCCACACTTAGCATGCTTTTGGATGAATTATCCCTTATTTTATGTAATTTGGTGCTCTTAATCCTTTATTTTCATGTTTTATTGTAACACCCCAAACTCGGACAAGACACCACGCCCGAATCTGGTATGTTACGGGGAAAAACGTCTTTGAGTGATCAGATTTTTTTTCGTTTAGAAGTGGGGTGAAAACATAGTGAATTTGAGGAAAGTTTGAGTAGGCTTGTTTGATTAGATTTTGAAAGCTTAACCAAGTATATAGTTAAAACGAGTTAATTTCATTTAGGACTTCCAATAGTTTCTTAGTGCCATTTTGAAACATTTTAGACTTAGTGGCAAATCGGGTTTGATTTGAAAATCATTTGAGTTTATTGAATAACAACACATAGCGAGATACCCGATGGTATAGTTTAAAACACATTGCGATATAAGTTTGAAAACATTGTTTTTCCAAGTTTTAGTAAAATTTCATGCCAAGTTATTTGTTAAGCAAAGTTGAGAATCTAATTAAAACATACCCATCATAAAACATAATTTAAAGGCCTTTTACAAGTCCAAATTAAAACCCGAATAAAAGTAATTAAACTAAAGTACCCAAATGATAGAGTTGGAGTTAAAACTTTATTATGCATGGCATGAGCACCCGAGTCCATCCCGGCTCCATGTCCGCGTCTCACGAGTCACCCTGAAATGTCAAAGGAGAGGGTGAGTCGAGTGACTCGATGCATAAATCCCGCTCCCGATGAAACAACATGCTAACACACATCATACATAGCAACATAATTAATGCAACCCGATCCTAACCATCCGTATCTCCTTTTTCTACCCGTGTGGTACCAAACCACCTGGTGGTGCCAAACCACCGTGACGTATAGTCACAATGTGTTACCAAAACACTGGTGTCCCAAAGACACAATGTGCTACCCAAGCACTTTGGTGACCGTAGTCACAATGATCGAATGATGGGGCCAACCCATCGTGTGATACCCAATCACTAGCGACGATCCCATAACTCAAAGTGGGGCCAACCCACGGTGGTGTTAACCACGGGGACAAGTCGCAATGAGGTGCCCAACCTCTCGGTGTCCCAAAGACACAAATGTGCTACCAAAGCCTTTGGTGGTGACCGTAGTCACAATAATCGAATGATGGGGCCAACCCATCGTGTGATACCCAATCACTAGCGAGACGATCCCATATCTCAAAGTGGGGCCAACCCACGGTGGTGTTAACCACAGGACAAGTCGCAATGAGGTGCCCAACCTCTGGTGTCCCAAAGACACAAATGTGCTACCAAAGCTTTGGTGACCCAAAGTCACAAAGTGTGTTACCAAAACACTGGTGCTCGTCAAGCACAAATCATCACTTTGCCCCCTCCACTCATATCACCCATCAACAACTAACTCATGTAATCATGCATATCATACAAATTGTGCATATCATGCTAATATGTTTGACTCATGCCCCATATCACATACATACATAGTCATGATACCATATAGATCATCAGTAATCTAGTAAGTAACAATCTTGACTTACCCGGATACGCATACATACCCCGTTTGGGTATCCAATAATCCATCATCTTGTCATGATTTTAATAGGAAAAACAGTTTATTAATAACATTACTAGATATCGGTGTGTTAGTTTACACACAGTGTAATACGAGTCTAGAAATCGACAAAAGCGATCTAAGTCCCTTGATTAACTAGCTCCTACAATCGGCCAAGACATGGGGTTAGGCACTAAGACCATTCGGCCAAAGACATATAAACCCAAAGGGTTAATTCCAATCCCTTACCTTGAAGATGATCGGTTTCCTACCAAACTGAACCAAGCGATGGTTCTCCTTTAGCAATCGGCTACACCTTAAAAGAAAAACAGTTAATCCATTGTCATCCTTGACTTAATCGCACTAAATCGATAAATAACCCAATAACAACATAGCCACTTACCACTCGCTTACCAACGGTCTCTAACAGGTAAAGGCCTCACTTATGCTTTCAAAATCCCGAATGCCCTAACAAGCAATCGGTTTTAACAAAGGAGAATAACACCCATCAATAGTTGTCATATACAACTCTTACACAACTCACATCGATTAAGAGAAAGAAAGAAACTAAATGACCATTCGGCCAAGGGCTTACCAACACCCAAACGATTGAAGCAAAACCCCAACACCAACAAAGATTCGGCCAAGAGAGCTACAAGGGAGAGAGAGAGATTCGGCCACAATGAAAACACAAGCTAGAAGGAAATTTTGAAATCACCAAGGAGGATTGGCTACAACTAGAAAAGAAAATAATAAAAGAAATAGATGTGGTTTAAGGAAGAAAGAAATCGGTCAATGGTTGAAGAGATATTCGGCTCAAGTGCTTCAAGAAATGGGAGAAAATAAATGGAAATTCGGCTAAGAGAGCAATGTGAATTAGGCACTAGTGTATTAAGAGAAAAGAGACGAAAATATGCCAAGAAAAGGTATTAGTTTGGCTATCAATGTTTTTAAGTCAACGAAGGAATTATGGAGAAGAGAAAATACCATTCGGTTTACACAAATGACAAAAAAAGAACATGAAGAGGGGATATTCGGCTACCAAGAAAACTTAAGAGAAAGCAGGCAAATTTCAGTTGAATGCTCTTGAACTCTCGGTTTCAAAAGAAGAAAATGCACAATTTCTTTTACAAAAAGTGACCGAACACACCCAAAATGCCAAATGCATTTCGGCCCCTCAACACCATACCATGCCGTCCACTTCCCCACTCCACACTCCCCAAATTTGGCTAAATCCCCCAATAGCTCCCAACCACTCATTTCAAATGAGTTTACCAAGTCTTACTCCTACCATCACTCTCCACCTTTCATTTGAAAGTGAAGACCAAGTCAAAGGAGGAATTTAAACTTCATCCAACTCTTCCCTCCTATGCCGTCCAAAAAGAAGCCAAAATGTGGCCCACTCATGGCTTGAACTCGGGACCCCTGCCTCCCGCAATGACGCCTAACACTCAGCTCCAAGTGGCGCATGCTTTGCCACTCCACCAGCTCCTCTTTTGTGCTCAAGAACACCAAATAAAACTCTTATACCCTAGCTCCTACTGACTCCCCGACTTAACACCCAAAAATCAAAATTTTCCCATTCACTCAGCATACATTTAGACTTCAATTAAGCCCCAAAACATAGAAATAGCCACGCAGCACACTAGACACATGCAATATCATGCAACAACAAAATAGCCCCTAACCCGGGATATTACATTTATACTCAAAAAAGCACCGGAGGATGAAAAGAACAAGAAACAGGCTTAAAATGGGCCAAATGGGCCACATCACGAAATCGACACGGCCTGCACCCAAGACCACACGGCCGTGCCTCCTTAATAATCTCGAACACGGCCTGAGCCCAAGACCAAACGGTCGTGCCTCATTAGTCGACCCAACACGGCCTGGCCACGGTTCACACGGGCGTGTGCTATGGCCGTGCCCCTGCCGTGGCAAAGAGAAGTTTCATTCGGATTGGGATACTTAGGGGCAAAGAAACACATTCCAAAAGCCTATATATACACCCTAAGTATGACCTAAAAGGGGGAGCCCAGTACCTTTGATAGGGGCGTCTTGCTAGGCCAGAAAAGGAAGATTTGTGGGGATTCGCTCGAGGATAGCCGGTTGATTCATCTCTAGAAGCCGGAATTATACTCAAGACGGAGGATTTCTCCTTAATTTCCTTCAGGGAGTTTTAGGGATTTCTTATGTTTTGTTTTATCTTTTCTTATAAGATGTTTTCTTTTATTGTTATGAACTAAACCCTCAGATACCTGAGGGAGATGAAACTTAGATGAATCTTGTTATCGTTTACTGAACTATATGATAAATATTTGACTTGTTCTTAATTATGTGTTCTTAATTCTTGTGTTGATATTTCACGGATATTAATTCAAGTTTGATGTGCTTAGGTGGAGGAGAAAAAGTCCCTACCTAAGAGTAGATCTAGCATAGTTAAGCGGAGTTGATCGCGCGCCTGGAGATAGGGTGACGAGATTTTGCCGGATTAGGGTGAAACCTAATATGGGATTCCATAGATCGAGTTAATGCGATTCTAGGGGTTTTAATTAGAAAGAGATTCAATTAATTAACCTAGGGTTAGACGTTATTCGCCTCGAGAGAGGGTTTAATATACATTAGTGAATCTTACGGATCAAGTCAACTGAATAAATCGTCTGGTTCAGAGTTAGATAACAAGTGAAGTCTAGGTGGATTCTTCCTTGGGCGTCATCTTAATCAATTGGTTTTACCTCAAGTTATTTTCCAAAATTCATTCTTCTTTGTCTTAGAGTCTTTAATTTAGTAGTTAATTAATTTAGATTTAAAACAACAAATTCCCTTTATTTTAGGCTAAATAATAAAAAGAAAGTTAGTATTAGTACTTTTAGTTCCTTTAGGTTCGACAATTCGGTCTTGCCTAAGCTATACTACTATTCGATAGGTGCACTTGCCTCAATCGTTGTCATAGTTAGTTTCTAGGTTCGATCATTCTCGTTATTTAAATTTTTAAAACTCTGACATACGATCAGCTCGCTTGAACTTCTGTTATATGGCTATCCGGAGCTCCCTGATAATAACTCTTCGGAGTTACCTGTTAAGTTCAATGAGCTTCCTATTCTAAACTCTTATGAGTTTCCTATTATAGCCCAGATAAGCTTCCTGTTACGTGGCTCACATGAGCATCCTATTATATGGCTTGAGAGTGTGCTTCCTGATTATGTGCCCTAATGGGTACCCCCGTATATGAATTAACGGATCAATGATAAGTATATCTTGTGTGTACTACCTAGGTATCCATCGATATTTTAGTGATTCAACGGACAAAACTTCTGATATGAGAAAATATGAGAATTAAATAAATTATATCTTGAATATCCCTGAAATACCTGGAAATAGATGCATAATGAGCTCATCTCTGTTATCTTGATAATCATGTAAATTTCATGACTAACTTGTTTGATGAGAGCATGTGTCTAGGCAATTGGCCACAATGTTTTGGATGCATGTTTGTATGCTTACTTTAAATGAATATGATTGGTAAGTTAATTTCCTATTATACGAACTTACTAAGCATTTGAAATGCTTACTCGGTTTTCTTTTTTTTGTTTTATAGTGCTCGGAAGCTTGTAAAGGTTGGAACCGGTCGGAGCACCATCACACTATCCTTCAGCTTGTTTTGGTATAAATAGAAAACTTATTTTGGTATAATGTCATGTATAGGCTAACTTGGCCAATGTTGGCATATAAATGGTTGTTTCTAATCTAGCCATTGGAATGGCTAATGATGGTATGTTTAGTGAATATATATATAAGGTTATAATATGGTTAATATATGTGTGCTTGGTATGATTAGATTGAATTATGGAAAGCATATATGTCTTACAAAAGGTAAGCTTGAATACCTGTGATGATATATCTTATATAATGTTAATATTGGCTTGGTTTTAATGTCTTGAATTGGTTGGTATATGTATGTAAGTATTGATGTAGGTTGAAGACAATTTGGGTGAGAAAAGTGGCCATGAAAATGGCCTATTTTCGTCCACACGGGTAGACACACGGGCGTGTGTCTCAGCCGTGTGTGACACACGGTCATGCGCACGGGCGTGTGCTTTGGCCGTCTGTCCCCTGCATCTTAAAAATTGAGAAACAAAATGCTCAGAATTGGTCACACGGGCAGAGACACAGGCGTGTGTCTCAGCCGTGTGAAATACACGGCCCAATACACGGGCATGTGTCTTGGCCGTGTGAATCCTGCACCTAATTTTTGAAAATTAAATTGTTCACACGGCCTAGCACACGGGCATGTGGCTGGCCGTGTGACCCAAGTCAGTAGCTACCCTAATTTGAACACGGGCTCGGACACGACCGTGTGCCACACATCGAATGCCCACACGACCTAAGACACGGGCGTGTCACCTGGTCGTGTAAGCCACACGGCCTAATTCATATATGGAAATTTTAAAAAGTTCGCGAAAAATTCTCTAAGTTCCCAATTTAGTCCTTACTTGTTTCTAATGTAACACCCCAAACCCGGCCTAGACGTTATGGCTGAATCTGGCGTGTCACATTGAAGTGTTTTTCGAAAACCATGTTTTCATTGAAAACCCTTCTTGCAATTTCAAACTTCTTGCCATTTAAAACTTGTACAAAACTTCAGTTTGCGTTTGTTTATTTTCAATCGTGGTTTATTAAAAAGTTATTCCCTTTTTAAAACATTATTACCTTTAAAACCTTATTTGTTTCGGAAGCTTAATTTAAAACAAATTATTTACGAAAACGTGACATCTAAAAATTGAGTTGTGGAAACGTAGCGTTTGAAAATAGTTATTGTTTTGGAAAACTGTGTTCTACTTCTAGCAGATATAAATCACAATCAATAAAATCCCAAATTTCAAATCCAGAAATTATAGAGGCCTTATTACAACCCGAATCAAAATCAAAGTGCTTAAGTAAATGACCAAAACAGAATAAAACATGCGCAGTTGTGTGACCCTCTCCGAGTCCCTCGCAGCTCCGAACCGTCTAAAGCTGGGGATTACCTAAAAGGTTAAAAATGGGGTGAGTTTACGAAAAACTCAGTGTGTAATCCCCTTATTAAAAAGCGATCGGTATATAGAAATAGAATCGATGCAGGCACGAGCCCTTTAACGATAATGATATAGTGTGGGCCTTAGCCCAATCTGATGTCGATATGGTGCACATATGCAACCCACCCCAATCCAGCCAACACACCACCCGTACCAACCAACACACTATATGGGGATAAAATCGACCCACCCGGCCTAACACACGATATTAAAAGATAGTCGCGCAAGTAATAATAATGCAACAGAGTGCGCAAGACATAATATATGTGGCAAAGCCACGATAACGATATCTGTGGGAAAGCCACCAAGAATATGACACTTCCTCCATAATGATGATCCCAACCCCATGCAATATGCCATGTCATAAATATCTCGTGTATGCAGTATGTCCTACTCAGTACAGTCATATAATAATATACATTCATCAGTCGACTTACCTCTAGGGGTAAAATGGTAATTTCTATCTATTAGGGGTAAAATAGAAATTTTACCCTTTAGGGGTGTTTTGGTCATTTTACCTATTTTAGGGTTTCAGTGCAGATAACGACCTTTCCAAAGGTCTACAGTCGCCTCGAGCGACATAGATAACCCATATGATCAAAATGATGTAAATGGGCCCAAGGTCCAATATTCGGCCCAAGTGGGCCCACACGCTCGTGTGGCCCATCTAGCCCAAATTTAGTCACGGCTATGCGACCAACGTAGCCCAGTCCAGTGTTTGCCAATTATAGAGGATTTTGTCCATGTGGGGACCACGAGCTCAGTGGGCCCACACTGCCCATTTCAGCCAAACGAGGCCCATATCGGCCCAAGAGCATGAGAACGCTCGTGGTGGCCTCTACAGTCTATCGCCACGATTTGTGGGCTCGATTTACCACACGAGCAATCGTACGCTCGTCAGGCCTCAAATGTCGAAGTTTCGACTTTTTAGCTTTTCGGCTTCTGCCGATTCACAGAAAAGATAGTGTGGTTACACACCTGTTTGCGAAAATGTGCTAAGATCCACGAGAACTCCAAACCTAATCAACCATGATACACCATCAGTCTCTTAATCAATAGGATTTAGATAATCCCTTTCAATACCACTATCCAAAATGATTTAATACTTGCCTTGATCGACAGATGTGGCTTAGCCCACTTAGATCGTTGGTTAAGATTGATCACCCGTTGCTTACCGAATATCTGTGTTACAAGTGCACTCCTATTAGACACGATTGCCTAAAACCAAAGGTTGATCATACTCACAAAAGCCCTAGGTAAAGAAAATTAATATTTGGCCACAACAAAATATACAACCAACACACTCTAGATTGAGCACAATAATAGCAACAGGGTTACCTTCAGACGAATGATGATAGGAACATTTCGAAATGCTTCAGTATTTCTTGAGTACTCCTTCACTCCTCACAAAATTCTAGAACCCGAAGAACACAATCGGCAACAAGAGAATCAAGAGGAGAAAGAAGTATTCAGCTTTCAACAGTGTAGAGAGAGATGGCTTGAAAAAAATACAAGAAAGAATCGAGAATACTCACCGGTTGCCAGAGAATAGATGTCAAATCAAAAACAAAAATAAAGAAGTAAAGGCTGAAGAAGGAAAGAATCAATCATGTACCAAGGCCAAAGCTGAAAGAAATGAAAAAAAGGAGGAGAGGAAATAATCGGCCAGAGCAAAGTGTTTGAGTGAGAGGGAAAAACGAAGTCACCGAAACTCGAGAGTGGCGGAGAAAAGAAGAGAGGATAGGCCCAAAAGAAACTCTAGATGCAAGGAGAGGAAGAGAATTGCCAAAATCGATCGACACTTGAAATCTCTCACAAACTTCGGTACAAAGGAAAAAGAAATCAGTTACCAAAGAATAAATAAAAAGGGTCCCAAAATGTAAAAACCCGAATGCACCTTTACCACAATCAGCCTTCAAGCAGACAAAACCGAAACCAAATAGGTAAAAATGAAAATAGGAGGCAATCATAGCCGAATTCATGAGCCTCCAATTACCCATTCTGTAACACCCCAAACTCGGTCTAGACGTTACGGCCAAATCTGGCGTGTCACATCGAAGTGTTTTTTTCGAAATCAAGGTTGATGGGAGAAATTGTTCGAGTAAAAATCATTTTAGTTCTTATTTCTTGGGAAACAGTTGGTAAGTTATAAAAACCAACACTTAGTAAAACGATTACCATGTTTGTTACCGTTGGTTTAAATTCGTGGAAGCTACTCTATTTTCAGTTATCTTGAAGTTGAAAATATGTGTTTGCCTTGTAAAATAATTATTAGTTGTGAAAACTCATTTGTATCCATTTGGCAGTTCAAAGTAAGAAATTAAAAACCCAGTTAAAAGAAATTGAAAATCACTAGAGGCCTTATTACAAAAATATCAAACCAATATAAAATATTTAAATGATTACGTTTAAATAAACATCCTCGATCGTGTGGCCCCCTCCGAGTCCCTCGTAGCTCCAAATCACCTAAGACTGGGGATTACCTGTACAGTTAAAAGAAAAGGGTGAGTTACGAGAACTCAGTGTGTAATCCCCTATCATTTAATCAGTAATACATGAAGTAATGATGCAGGCACGAGCCTGTTTAGTAATGCTGATGCGGTGTGGGCCTTAGCCCAATACAGTAACAGTGTGGGCCTAAGCTTGATACAGTATCAGTATGGTGCAAGCATGCAAACCCACCCCAATCCAGCCAGCACACCACCCGTACCAACCCAACACACCATGTAGGGACAAAGTCGACCCACCCAGCCCTCACACCAATATTGCGGCATAGGCGCAAGATAATAACACACAGAGAGCTGCCGATCTGAGATATGTGGCAAAGCCACGATGCGATAATTGTGGCGAGCCACGATATCGATATGTGTGGCGAGCCACCGATGCTGATACTTCCTCCATAACAGAATCCCAACCCCATGCAGTATGCCATGTCATCAATATTCTGTGTATGCAACATGTCCTACTCGATGCTGATTATACGAAGTACATATTTTCATCTGTCAATCTATCTCTAGGGGTAAAATAGTCATTTTCATGTATTAGGGGTAAAACGGTAATTTTGCCCTTTAGGGGTATTTTGGTCATTTTACTCATTAGGGGTATTTGTATAGTTAACGACCTTTCTGAAGGCCTATAGTCGCCTCGAGTGACACAGATAATCCATTTGGTCGAAATAGTGTAAATGGGCTCAAGGCCCAATTTCGGCCCAAATGGGCCCACACGCTCGTGTGGCCCATTTGGCCCAAATTCAATCACGGCTATGTGATCTACATAGCCCAATCCAGTTTCTGCCACTTTTCGTAAATTTTATCCGAGTAGGGCCCACGAGCCCATTGGGCCTACATGGCTCATTTCGGCCCAACGAGGTCCATAACGGCCCAAGTGCACGAGAACACTCGTAGTGGCCTCCTCAGTCTACTACCCTCGGTTGTGGGCTCGATTTTTCCACATGAGCAATCGCACGCTCGTGAGGCCTCAAATGCCGAAGTTTTGGCTTTTCGGCTTTTGCCGATTCATAGCAGAGATAGTGTGATTACACACTTTTTTACGGAGTCATTCCAAGATCTACGAGCACCTAACCTAGGATCATCAAGATCCAATGTTAGTCCTTAATTGATAGGGTAACACCCTCTTACTAACACTTAATTCGAAATACCCTTCTTACCTTGTTTGAATGAGGGTGACCTTAATCCCTCAACGAACGCTGTTCGGAAACGATCACACACCTTCGCTGCTTTCCTAAAGTACAGTCAAGAACCGATTAGTAAGTGGTAGGGCATATTCGGCCAACCCCAAAAACATGAGGTACATTTATTCCCTTACCGGACGTTTGAGAATGAAAGTGTGACCCCTCCAAACCGTTCACACTTCACCACTCCTTGAGGAAGACCCTAGAATCGCAATGAGTGCAGTACGTGAAGAATGAAATAACAATCGGTCAATAGGGTTATTCGGTTTTGGAAAAAGAATAGAAGAGCATTGGTGCATTCGGTTTTAAACAATAAAACAAAGGATGGATTTGAACACTTACCGATTGTGAGAACCGTTGCTGTAAACTGACGCAGAGAGGGGTTATGTGACAGTCCGGTTTACACCCTAGTCGAAACAGTGGTTTTGGGACCACGAATTCGAGTTTAAATAATATTTTAATATTATTTTCTGTTTCGTTGATATGTGACTAAGCATGTGCTAAATTTCCGTAAGTTAATTTGTCTGTTTGTGGGTTTAATTTGATAAAAAGGACTGAATTGTATAATTGGTAAAAGGTGGCCTTTTATTTGATTTATGGCTAAATTGATGTGGCTTTATTTTAGTGAAGTCCTTAAAGGACAATATGCCCATTTTGATTTATGGTGGACGGCAATGATGATGATAAATAGAAATTATATGTTTGTTATATTTACTTTACTAGTTTATTAATATTATATTGTTATATGATATATTATTATAATGGAAACAAAATGAAAGCATTATCATCATTTTTATCACCCCCTTTGCCGAAAAACCAAATAGAAAAGAAAGAATAGAAGCTTTCAAACTTTTGGCACTTTTAAGCCAAAATTTAAGGTTAGTTTTCGATTCGTTTTTGATAATTTCTACGTTTTTGTAATCGTTGCTTTGAGAGCTTTAAAACCCATGTCTCAATTTCATGAATTGATGATGTTTGTGTAAAATGCCATTGATGCTATGTTGAGTTTTGTAATGTTTTATATATGTAATTGATGAACATACTTTGTTCTTAAATTTTTGATGAATTTAGCTAAATAGGGCTAAATTGAGAAAATAAATTTTTGAGGGACTAAAATGTGAAATAAATGAAATGCATGGACTTGTATGGAGACTAGAAACATTCGGCCCTTAAGGTGTGAAGACAAATTTTGTGTATTTTGTGTTTTGTGCAAATAGGACTAAATTGTAAAAGTGTGAAATATTAGGGGTAAAATGGTAATTTTCCCATTTAGGTGTTTTTGGATTAAATTGAATAGAAATGTGTTTGAATGAGCTTTGAAAATGTTTAGATCAAGAATAAAGAAAAACGGACTTGGATCGAGGAAAGACGAAAATTATCGAATAGCCGGTTTTTGCTATCCGACAATATCCGAGGTAAGTCTTTAAGCAATTTAATACCGTTAATTTCGGTTGTAACCTTGATTACATGCTGAAGTTTGAATTTTTTAAATTGGAATTTTGTCAAAGCCGAATGTGATAAAGTGTTCTAACAATGAAATGTAGTAAAATTTAATTGAGTTCGATATGTGAAAGTGATATGAATTATGTGTGATATATGTGATATTGGTAATATGTAATGTGTATGAGATGGCTCAGTAATATGAATATTCGGGCTTTGAGCCTAGCAGGCCTTGTCTTTGGTGAAGTTTATCAGGCTTATTGCCTAGCGGGCTAAATCTGGGTGAAAAATTCAGCTTATGCCTAGCGGAGTTTAATACAGGTGATAAAATATCAACTTGTGACTTATGAGAGTGCATTGTGATATGCTTATTGAGCAAGTAAGTTGATATTACGAGATGTTTATATTCGGCCATACAGGTAAGTGCTTATAAGATATTTAATTGAATTTTTATATTCGATCAATTAAGTAAGCATATATGTGAGTTTTGTTGGGCAAGAATGTGACTAATGACTATATATGCATATTCGGCTTTTGGTTAAGTGATTATAATATCTTTACATGGATATTGAATATTTAGATATATGAAACGTTGAATGGATAAGTGTATATATGTTATTGTATGTGGCTTTATTGAATGATGTGCCTATGAAATGAGTATAAGGTTGAAAGATAATATTTACTTTTTGAATCTTGAGCCGAGATAGTAATTTATTTGTTAAAGTAAGATGATAAAGAATGCTAAGTAAATAAGGCATTGGGGTTCGGCAATGTGTTACCATATGTGTTATGTTAAAGCTTAATTATTATTAAGTATTTGATCTAAAATGTTTGAGAGTTCAATTGAATTACTCTTAATTGCTTAAGACTTACTAAGCTAGTTAGCTTACTATGTGTGTTCATCATTCTTTTTTATAGATTTTGATCAAGCTACGAGCTCAGGGGATCGTCAACGAAGTCATCCACACTATCAACTTATTTTGGGTACTTTGTGTTTGGATTTTGGACTAAAGGCATGTATAGGCTAGACCAAGTTTGAACTTTAGATTTTATTCATGTATATATTATAGCCATGTGAAAATGGCTTACCTTTAATGTCAATTGTTTTGATGTTTTATGTTCTAAGTCATGATATATGTGTTTATCATATTTGGATTTTATGCATGGTGTCCATGTGAGTTTCTTATAAGCATAAATATGATTTGTTATGAGTTAATCTTAAAGGTCTCAAGTTGTGTCTTAGTAGCTGAAATGTGTGATCGTTGAATGTGTTTGGGGTGGTGATTCGGTCAAGACATATATGTGTTTTTGTTGGATTATAATTCGATTATTTGTTAGTGAAAATTTGTTATGTTTAGGTATACATTCAGTTGTAAAATAGGATGATTTGGTTTGATCACTTGAGTACATTATAAGCATGTTTATATATGAATAATATTAGTAATTGAATAATGCATGAAATGGATAAAATTTTATTTGGTAATATGCTAGCCGAATAGAACATGGGATGAATGGCAAAGTGTATTCGTGATTATGCTTGAATGGTTCATTTTGATGTAGTCAAATGCGCATAAGATTTTAAGGTTAATGAGATATGCTTGATCATAATATGAAATTGTTAATATCGTATTTGCTTATGGGTATTAAGTCGTGTATAAGTAGGTAAAGAATTATGAAGTAAAATGTTTAAATTAGGTTAGGAATTCGGATATTATTAAGGTGTTATGTACATAATTCAAGTTGTGTGTTTTGTCAAAGTATTTATATATATATATATATATATAGGGTATAACTTTGTGGCATATTTATTAGTTTGAAATATGATGATATACATGGTATGATTTCAAATGAATTTTGAGGTATGACCCATATGTATAATATGAGCAAGAATATATGTTTAATATTTAATTAGCTATATGCTTTATATATATATATGAATATGACTCGTGTGAATGGTTGGTTTTGCATTCGTGTTCGGTAATACCTTGTGACCTTAATCCGGCGACGGATATAGGATAAGGGTGTTACAGGTTAACAACTGCAATATTCGGCCAGCCTAGATTAAAGGATGAGCAGAAGTTAGAGAAGGGCAAGGGAAGGTTCGGCCTTTAGAGAAAAATAGAAGAGTGGAGGGGAAGAGAAGAGAAGTGCACTGGTAGGAGAGTAGAGCATCGACAAAGAAAGGAAAAAGAAACAACAACGAAAGATACCTATTCGGCAGTTTGTGGAAAAAGGGAGAGAGTAGAAGCAGTTTTAATCACTTCAATAGCTAAAACGTAAAACCCGAAATGAAAAAAAAAACAAATGGGAAACTAAGAAGTCAGCAAGAGAAATCAGCAATTCAACTCTCAAATCCTACAAAACCGAAACAAAGGAGTGCTTAGTGCCGAAAATGCTCCCTATTTCCCCCCTTAGCCGAATTCCACTAAGTCTTAAAGTCCCAATAGGCCACACACTATACCAACCTCCCACTTTCAAAAATCCTTGATTTTCTCCCCAATCCCCTCCTTGATTTGCTCCAAAATTCCTTCCAAGACCAATTCAAATTTCATCTTGCAGAGTTTCAGTCCAACTCTTCCACTTACACGGCACAAGCAGCAAAATGAACACCCAATGCGTAACCCAGGACTTGAACCTCAGACCTCCCAATTACACCACATGCCACTTGCCACTAGGCCACAAGCTCCTCTTGTGTCATAAAACCAACATTATTACTAAGAAAGCCTAAGTGCCAGTGTTCAGGTTCATTTAAGGGAAAAAATAAAAATTTTGCAAGAGTCAAGACTTGAACCCAGGCTTCTCACACACACCCAAATCACTTAGCCATTAAAGCAAACAAGCAATTTGTGTCAGGACATGCAAAATTAAAGACCCTATATTTTTGGGGCATTACAATTCTACCCCCTAAAAGAAATTTCGGCCTCGAAATTTACCTGGTCAGAATAGGTGAGGGTATTATTGTCGCATCGCCTCCTCAGGTTCCCACGTGGCTTCCTCGGTACCGTGATTTTGCCAAAGCACTTTAACCAGTGGGATCGATTTCTTCCTTAGTACCTTAACCTCACGGTCCAATATCTGTACTGGTTCTTCCTCGAAGGTCAGGTCTGGCCTAACCTCGATCTCCTCGACTATACTATATGTGTGGGATCCAAGCGGTAACGCCTCAGCATGGAGACATGGAACACATCGTGAATCCGATCTAATTCCGAAGGCAAATCAAGTTTATAGGCGACTGGTCCCACACGCTTTAGTATACGGTAAGGCCCAATGAACCTAGGGCTAAGCTTCCCCTTTCGTCCAAACCTCATTATCTTTTTCCATGGAAAGACCTTAAGAAATACGAAGTCTCCCCCGGAATACTCTATCGCTCGGTGTTTAAGATCTGCGTAAGACTTCTTCCTGTTCGACGCTTCCTTCAACTGGTCTCGAATCAGTTTTACCTTTTCTTTGGTATTAGAAACTAACTCTGGCCCCAAAACTTGCCGCTCACCCAGTTCAGTCCAACAGGTAGGGGTACGACACCTACGACCATGCAACGCCTCATACGGTGCCATTTGAATACTAGACTGGTAGCCGTACACAAACTCTGCCAGCGGCAAATTGTCTTCCCAGCTACCTCGGAAATCAATAACACAGCTTCTTAACATGTCCTCCAGTATCCGAATCACCCTCTCTGACTGACCATCTGTCTGAGGATGGAATGCAGTACTGAAGTCCAACCTAGTCCCCAAAGCCTCGTGTAATTTATTCCAAAATCGAGACGTGAATCGAGGGTCTCTATCAAATATGATGAAAACCGGTACCCCATGCAGTCTTAAAATCTCAGCCACATACAACCTTGCCAGCTTCTGCAACGAGTAATCCGTACGGACTGGTATAAATTGGGCAGATTTAGTCAATCGATCTACAATAACCCATACCGAATCCTTTTTAGTAGGCGTTAAAGGCAGCTCACTCACAAAATCCATGGTTACTCTCTCCCACTTCCAAAGTGGAATCTTAACTGGCTGCAGTAAGCCAGAAGGTAGTTGATGCTCAGCTTTAACTTGCTGGTACGTCAAGCACTTACCCACAAAATTAGTAACTTCGCGTTTCAGTCCTGGCCACCAGTATAGCTTACGAAGATCTCGATATAACTTGTTTCCGCCAGGATGCATAGCATATGGACTACTATGCGCCTCTCACAGTATAGACTGCCTCAGCTCAGAATCCCTTGGTACACAAACTCTCCCACGGAAACACAATACTCCTTCGCTATTCAGCCCAAAATCTGAAGTTTCCCCCTTCTCCACCTGTCGAAAACAAAGAACCAGTGACTCATCCAACAGCTATTTTCCCTTAATTTGCTCAGTCCATGTCGGTCTCACTTGAAGCTCAGCTAACAAGCTACCATAATCATACAAGCTGAGACGAGCAAACATTGCTCTTAAATCAGATACAGCCCTACGGCTCAGTGCGTCAGCTACCATGTTAGCCTTACCAGGGTGATACTCAATTGAGCAGTCATAATCCTTCAGCAGCTCCATCCATCTTCGCTGCCTAAGATTCAGCTCCTTCTGGGTAAGGAGGTACTTGAGGCTCTTGTGATCGGTGTAGATAATACACTTCTCGCCATATAAATAATGCCTCTAAATTTTCAGTGCGAGTATCACCGCGGCTAACTCCAAGTCATGAGTTGGGTAATTCACCTTGTGAGGCTTAAGCTAACTAGACGCATAAGCAACCACCTTACCCTCCTACATCAGCACACAACCCAATCAAATGTGTGATGCATCACTGTAGATAGTAAATTCTTTCCCAGACTCTGGCTATATCAAGACAGGGGCTTCAGTCAGAACCTTGTTCAGTTTCTCAAAACTTTCTTGCTGCTTATTAGTCTAATTAAACGGTACCCCTTTACGCAGCAACTTAGTCAGAGGTGCAGCAATTAAGGAAAACCCCTCAACAAAATGTCTGTAATACCCTGCCAAACCCAGAAAGCTTCAAATTTCAGATGCGATTTTAGGTGGTTTCCAGTCCAGTACGGCTTCAATTTTTCAAGGATCCACCCTGATCCCCTCGGCAGACACCACGTGACCAAGAAATGTCACTTCTCGCAGCAAGAAATCACACTTGCTGAACTTAGCGTACAGTTTCTTCTCCCTTAAAATCTGTAGAACAATTCGGAGATGTTCATCATGTTCATCCTCGGTTCTCGAATACACCAAGATATCGTCTATAAATACCACCATGGACCGATCCAGGTAGGGCTGGAATACTCGGTTTATCAGATCTATGAAAGTAGCTGGTGTATTCGTCAGCCCAAACGGCATCACTAGGAACTCATAATGACCATACCGAGTCCTAAACGCAGTCTTATACACATTAGCTTCCTTAACTCTAAGCTGATGGTACCCAGAGCGAATATCTATTTTGGAGAAGACCGAAGCTCTTCGTAGCTGATCAAAAAGATTGTCAATTCTTGGCAAGGGATACTTGTTCTTGATAGTCAGTTTATTAAGTTGTTGATAATTGATGCACATGCGCATGGACCCATCCTTCTTCTTCACGAACAACACTGGTGCTCCCCATGGGAACACACTCGGTCGAATGAATCCTCGGTCCAGCAGCTCTTAAATTTGAGCCTTTAACTCCACCAGCTCCTTCGGTGCCATTCTATATGGGGCGATTGACACTGGGGCTGTTCTAGGTAAGAGCTCAATACCAAATTCGACCTCGCGGTTCAGAGGTAACCCAGGGAGCTCATCAGGAAAAACATCTGGAAAATCCTTAACAGTTCTAATATCTCTGACAGAAGGACCTTCAGAATCAGAAATACTAACGTAGGCTAAAAACGCCTCACTACCCTTGCGAATTAGTTTTTCGGCCCTTAATGCTGAGATCACATTAGACAAATAATTCCTTCGCTCCCCAATCACAGCCACCTCCTCATCCTTAGTAGTCTTCAACACCATACGCTTAGCAGCACAGTCCAAACTAGCTCGGTGTTTCACCAGCCAATCCATAACCAAAATAAGGTCAAATTCACAAAACGGCAGTTCCATCAACTCCGCTGGAAAAATTGCTCCTTGGACCTCAAGGGGCACATCTATGAATAACTTATTTACCCTAACCAATTGACCCAGTGGACTTATCACTGTCATCTCACTAACTGTATTTTCAAACTGAATACCCAAAGCTCCCGACACATTACATGCGACGTACGAATGTGTAGACACAATATCAATTAAAGCAGTGTAGGGTACATTGTAAATTAAGAACGTACCGATTATGACGTCAGGAGCGTCACCATCCTCTCAGTGACGAGCATCATAGACTAAAGCTAGCTGCCTCGCCTCAGTGTTACCAGCACCTCTGCCTGGGGCTCCACGACCCCGTCCCATACCGTTTCCACCTCTGGCCTACCCACGGCCCCTCGGTGGCTGCTACCACCTCTCTCTGGCTGAACATAACCCTGTCTTGTAGCTTGCATCTGACCAAGCCTCTGAGGACAATCCTTAACTCGATGATCCATGGACCCACATCTAAAGCATGCCCTAGTCCTCTTCCAGAACTCACCCTGGTGAGATCTCCCACAATCAGCACAAGGCTGCGGCCTAGCAATAGTAACAGGAACTCCAGTCCGAACTGGCCCATCAAACCTGGCCTTCTTATAAGGCCTCCCAGAAGAACTTGAAGGCCCAAAATCCCTCTTATTTCTTCCCTTGTCTTTTTCACGATTCTGGCACTCCGAGCGCTTCACCTTTTCAGTAATCTTCGCCTTTTCTACAAGAGCAGCAAAATCTCGCTCCCTTTGTGGAGCTATCAATACCCTTAGCTCATCCTGAAGGCCATCCTCAAAACACACACAGTGTTCATACTCAGTTGCTACTATCCCTCGAGCATACCGACTCAACCGCAAGAATTCTGCCTCATATTCTGCCACTCTCTTACTCCCCTAGGTCAGGCTCAGAAATTTCTTTCGTCGGGCGTCCACATAACTTGTGCCCACATATTTCCCTTAGAAGGCCGCCTTAAAGAAATCCCATGTTATTCGGTCGGCCTGCGTACCCTCTCTCACGGTAAGCCTGTAACACCCTGAATTTGGGCCTAGTAGAATTGGGCCTATTGGGCCTTGGGCATGGGAGTGTGTAAAATTTTTGAGAACAAGAGAACGGAACAAATGCATGTTGGATCTGTTAGGTGAGTGATTTTGGAAGGTTAGGGGGCTTCTAAGAAGTCCTAGGTCCAAGTCATGTCATTTGGGAAACTTTTATTTTTTAGCATTAGGAAAAACCTGACTCCTGGTATTAAGCCTTTTAAGTAATTAAGATTAAAATGTGACACAAGATGAGCTTGTAGTCCAGTGGTTGTGGCGTCATTATGGTGGCAATGGAGCTTGAGTTCGAGTCACTCTATGCACAAAGGAGTATTTATTTTACTCCTTTGTTGTGTGAGTGGTGGAGTTTGAATAAAACACTACAAGGGTGGTTAGAATTTGAACTGGTCAAGGAATGGATTATGGAGAAAATCAAGGAGAAGATTGGGGAGGAAATCATGAAGGGATTTTAGGAGGAAAAAGGGGAGTTTGAAGTGAAGTAAGACTGTGCCGAATTTGCTTGGGAGGTACTCAGAAATTCGGCTGGGGAGGGGGCCTTGCATTTTCGGCTTTTGGTGATCATTGTTTTTGGGTTTTTCCTCTGCAACATCTTAGACGTATACTTCCCTTGAGTGGCCGAATACATTTGACCTGTTTTCATAACTCTTTCATCTATTCTTTTGAGTACTACGATCAATTCTATTCTGCTTCTTTTTCTATTTTCACTTCGGCATTCGTTCACCCATACTTCCCCTTTCGGTTAGCCCTCTAGTTGTATTCTCCTTTCTTTTGAGTTCTTGCCAGATACCTTCTTCTTCTTCCTTTTTGTCATTTCCTTCGGTTTTTGTTAAATGACTATTCTTTTTCCCTCTCTTACTACCGACTTCTACAATTGATTCTAAACAATCGGCTGAACATCTACCATCTTGTTCCTCTGCACTTCTCTACCTTCACCTCCAATTGCTTCATTGGCCGAATACTCATAGGTGAGTATCCGAGTTGCGCTTTCTTTCCTCTTTCAGATTTTTTCCTTCTCTGGTTGTTGTCTTTTTTTCTTCTTTTCGCACCAACTATATTATTTTGGTATACTCTTCAGATTAAACCAATTCTCGACTCGTGTGCACTACTCCTTTTATCAGTATTTGGTTCTACGGTCTGGTAAGGGGTGGAGAATGGGGTATAGGGTTCTTGTTGTAATGATATCGTATGTCTTGTGTGAATCTAAAGAAGGAGGGGGTTCTTGTGTAGGTTGTGGTCAAGGGTGATTGGTGCATTGCTTGTGAACTGAAGAGGTGATCGCTTCTGTTGTTGGTATAAGGTTACTTTGAGCACAATTCGCTTTCATACTCAGGTGTGTAACTTTGTGCTCTGTTGATGATCGACGGAAAAGCCGAAAGTGTGTATTAGTACCGTAATTGCTAATAAGTCAAAAGCTGATAGGGTGTGAATGTTTTTTGCACGGTGTTAGCTGTAGCGGAAAATGCCGAAATACCGGATTACCGAAAAGTCAAAAAGTCGAAGGATTGGGTTTTTGGGCCACATGAGCGTGCGAACGCTCATGTGATCAACCGAGCTCACGAAACGTGGGCGTACGACAAGGAAGGCCGCCATGAGCGATCTCACGGGCTTGGGCCAGAATGGGCCGTATGGGCCCAATGGGCCGTGGGCCCGCGTGGCTAAACTTCACTGTTAAGTGAGACGTAGATAGACTTGTCATGTCGCGCACATGGCTTAGGTAGTTCTGGGCCTCGTTGGGCCGAAGTGGCCTGTGTGAGCCCACACGGATAAAATGTATGTGATGTGGTAATTTTTGTTTGGACTGTGACGTGTACATAACTGTAGCTGTTTCTGGGCTAAGTGGGCCACACGAGTGTGTGGGCCTGATAAACCGTAAAAGTAACATATTTTAATCCCACATTTAGCATACTTTTGGATGATTTATCCCTTGATTTATGTAAAAAGGTGCTCTTAATCCTTTCTTTTCATGTTTTATACTCTAGAAAGCACCGGAGGATGGAAAGAACAAGAAACGGGCTCAAAACGGACCAAATTGGGCCAAAGTAAAGATCGACAGGGCCTAGAATTGAGTCAACACGGCCGTGTCTCCCTGCTAGACTAGAACACGGCCTGATCACGATTTACACGAGCGTGTCACCTCATTAAAAGTCTGAACACGGCCTAAAGACGATTCACACAAGCGTGTGCCATGGCCGTGTCCCTGTCGTGGAGAAGAGCAATTTCACTCGGAAAAGGATACTTAGGGGCAAAGAAACCTATTTCAAAAGCCTATATAAACACCGTAAATATAACCTAGAATGGGGGCAGTGAGCTAGGCCAAGGATCCGAGCCGAAAAGGTCAGATTTGTCAGAAACACTCGAAGATATCCAGTTGATCCATCTCAAGAAGTCGAAATTCTACTCAAGACGGCGGATCTCTCCTTCAATTCCTTCAGGGGGTTTTAGGGATTTCTTATGTTTTGTTTTATCTTTTCTTCTGAGATATTTTCTTTTATCGTTATGAACTAAACCCTTCAGATACCTGAAGGGGATGAAACTTAGATGAATCTTGTTATCGTTTCTTTGAACTATATGATAAATACTTGATTTGTTCTTAATTATGTGTTCTTAATTCTTGTGTTAATATTTCCGGGATATTGATTCAAGTTTGATGTGCTTAGGTGGAGGAGCAAAAGTCCCTGCTTAAGAGTAGGTCTAGCATAATTAAGCGGAGTTGATCGCGCGCCTAGAGATAGGGTGACGAGATTTTGCCGGATTAGGGTGAAACCTAATATAGGAGTCCATAGATCGAGTTAATGCAATTCTAGGGGTTTTAATTAGAAAGAGATTTCAATTAATCAACCTAGGGTTAGACATTATTCGCTTCGAGAGAGGGTTTAATATACATTAGGGAGTCTTACGGATCAAGTCAAGTGAATAAATCGTCTGGTTCAGAGTTAGATAACAAGTGAAGTCTAGGTCGATTCTTCCTAAGGGTATCGTCTTAATCAACTGAGTTTTTCCAACAGTATTTCCCCAATTCATTCTTTTTGTCTTTGCGTCTTTAGCTTAGTAGTAGTTAAATTTAGATTAAATAACACTTCACTTATTTTAGGCTAGATAATAAAAAGAAAGTTAGTACTAGTACTTTTGGTTCCTTTGGGTTCGACAATTCGGTCTTGCCTAAGCTATACTACCGTTCGATTGGTGCACTTGCCTCAATCGTTGTTATAGTTAGTTCCAGGTTCGATCATTCTTTTTATAAATTTTTAAAACTCTAAAATCAACGATCAAGTTTTTTGGCGCCGTTGCCGGGGAACTAAAATATTAAGAAAGCTCTATTTTTATTACTTTAGCCATTATTTTCCGCAATTTACTTTTATTTTTATTTTTATTTTTGTTTTTTTTTTTAACTTTGCTAAATTTTCTTTCTTTCTTTTCCTAGCAGGTACCTCTAGTTTATGACTAGAAGAAACCCGAGAGGACCACTAGTATACGACAGTGATATTGAAGCTACCGCTCGTAGGAATCGCAGAGAAATTAGGCGAGCCCTAAATTACACAGAAAAAGAGTGAGAAGGCAGATCCAATCCTACTGAAGGGATGGACGAGAATAATCCACCAGCACAAGATGTGGCAGAAAATAATGCTCCGCGTACTATGTATGATTATGCTAAACCTCATTTAACAGGAGCAGAATTAAGTAGTGTTAGGCCTGCTATAGCTGCTAATAATTTTGAATTAAAGCCTAACACTATACAAATGATTCAACAATTTTTTCAATTTGATGGTTTACAGGACGAAGACCCAAATACTCATATAGCTAATTTTTAGAGTTACGTGATACCTTCAAAATAAATGGCGTTTCGATGATGCCATTTGTCTTGATTATTTCCCTTTTCATTAAGGAATAAAGCTAAACAGTGGTTAAACTCGTTACCACGAGGGTCAATCACTACATGGGATCAAATGACCGAAAAAATTTTATTAAAATATTTCCCACGGACCAAAACGGCCAAATTACAGAATGATATCTCTTCTTTTGTGCAGATGGATTTAGAGACATTATACGACGCATGGGAGAGATACAAGGATCTCTTGAGAAGGTGTCCGCACCATGGTTTACCCTTGTGGCTCCAAGTCCAAACTTTCTATAACGGTGTAAACCCCTTAACGAGGCAACTAATTGATTCACCCGCGGTGGAACCACGAACAATGAGAACTCCCGGCGACCTACGAGTTTATTGAAGAGATGTCACGAATAACTATATCGAGTGGCGAGTTACAAGGACAAAACCAACAAAATCAGCCGGAGTTTTCAGCCTCGACGCAGTAACCATGCTATCAACATAGGTAGAGATGATGAATAAAAAGCTTGATAGTTTGTGTTCTTCACAGGTACATCCGATGAATGCGATGCGACGCAAGTGGAAGCGTGGCGAATCCTGAGTACCCACCCTACCAACCGGGCACAGAAAGCGAACAAATGAACTATATAGGTAATAATTTCAGATCTAATAATAACTCTTATAGTAATACTTATAATCCAGGTTGGAGGAACCACCCAAATTTTTCATAGGGAGGTCAAGGAATTCAAAGACAACAACCTCCTCAAAATTTCCAAAATCAGCCCTATCCACAGGAAAAGAGGCCGAACCTTGAAGAGATGCTGACAAAATTCATGGCAGCCACAGATAAACGTCTCCAAGACACTGAAACCACCCTTAAGAATCAACAAGCACAAATTAAGGGGATCGAAAGTCAAGTTAGGGAACTTACTAAGACAGTTGGACAACTTGCAAAGATAATTTCTGAACGACCGCAAGGGCGTCTATCAAGCAACACTGAGATTAACCCAAAGGAGCAAATCCAAGCTATCACAGCTCATGATAGTATAGGGTTAGATGAACCCAATCCAATACAAGAAAACGAGGTAGAGAAAGGTAAAGTTGAGGTAACACAAGAAAATCCAAAACTGGTAATCAAAAAGTACCAACCTCGCATTCCTTATCCCGGCGATGAAGAGAGGCGACATCGAGGAGCAGTTCGGTAAGTTTCTTAAACTTTTAAAGAAATTACATATTAACTTACCGCTACTTAAAGCCCTTTCACAGATGCCAGATTCTAGAAAATTTTTAAAAGAGCTTTTGACGAACAAGCGAAGGATAGACGAAGCATCACACATGGAACTAAACGCAATGTGCTCAGCAATCTTGCAAAATAAACTACCACGGAAATTAAAAGATCCAGGGAGTTTTATGATTCCATGTTTAATTGGTAGTTTACCTATTGATAATGCGTTAGCTGATTTAAGGGCAAGCATAAATGTCATGCCTTATAAATTGTTTAAACAACTAGGTCTAGGGAAACCCAAACAAACTAGGATGAGCATTCAACTAGTTGATAAAACTGTTAGAATTCCTAGGGGTATTATCGAAGATGTTCTTGTAAAAATTGATAAATTCGTTTTCCCAGTAGATTTTGTTGTCTTAGACATCGATGAGGATAATTCGATTCCCTTAATTTTAGGAAGACCCTTTTTAGCAACTGCTAGAACAAAAATTGATGTTGGTACAGGAGAACTCATACTTCGTGTAGGTGACGAATCGATCAGTTTACAAGCTCTTGACTCGGCCAGGACAACAATTGATGAAGGTGAGAAAGTAAATTCAGTTGATAACCAAGTTGTTCAACTTTCACCACAGGAAACACCACAAGGTTACAAACCTGAGCCGAATCATGGACCCCATGACAACAAAGAAGAATTACATAAGGAACGAAGCCTTAGGGTCGACAAATTAGAAGAGTGGAAAACACAATTCAAAGAAGAACCGGAACCACACGAAGTAAAACCGAAGGAGCCCCCAGAAGAGCTCATAGGAACAACAAACCACTTCAAAATAGGAGACCAGGTACTGTTAGATAAAGCAGATCCTCGCCTCATCACATCAGACCTGAACACAAACAAAGAAATTCCTCTTGACGTACACAATATTTTCCCATATGGAACAGTCGAGGTAAGTAATCCTATTTTTTTTACTTTTAATATAAACGCTTCTTGACTTAAACTTTATCAAGGAAATAGAACTGATAGCATGAGGGAAGATATTCAAATTTTTAAACCACCCTGATTTTTGCGAATACGAGGGAAGTCTAGCTTAAGACTTTAAACGAGCGCTTTTCGGGAGGCAACCCGAGCACTAACCCCAATTACTTTTTTATTTGTTTTCATTTTATTTTCTTGTCTTCTCTTAGTCTTAAACACCTAGTTTTAAACTAACCAAAAGTGCAGATTTCCAGCCCACACGGCCTTACACACGGCCGTGGCCGTGGCCGTGTGGAGGTACAGAATCTCCATACTGATGATGGCAGAAGAGGTACAAGTCAGAAAGAATCAAATCTTCAAGTCACGGACTCCAACCACCACCACACGGGCACTGACAAAACGCCACGGCCGTGCGACGCGGCCGTGGACGACACTAACTTATCACCAACGAGCGTGGCAATCTGTAAAATAGGCGTGGGAGACATGAACGACGCCCAACATGGCCGTGCGATGCGGCCGTGGTCGACACTGGTAGTTTACACACGGGCGTGGCAACCAGAACATGGGCGTGGGAGAAACAATACAATGCATAACACGGCCGTGCGAGGCGGCCGTGTGAATCAACACGCCCATGGTACACGGGCGTGGGGGCTGCACCAGGCCTAAAAATATATTTAAACCCCCTCCCATCTCTTCCCTTACTCACTTTCCTACTCCCCATCCCCTTTATTCTACCCCATTATTCAAACCTTCCCCTACTTCTCTTCTCTAATACATCCCCAAAGCCCTTGAGCTACACCAAATGCCGAAGAAGCGGAGGGAATCAAGCATAGTCTTCCAGAGGGAGACCGATCTATATAAGTTCATGCCGGCCACTTCAATCATTCGACGAGCCAAGGATATTTGAGGCCATTTAGTTTTTATTTCGTTTTTCTCTTTTGCTTCAATTTCCTTATCTTTACTTCTCTTCTGCTTAATTTAACTTATTTTATTTTAGTTTCTTGGTTTTAGGTTCTTCAGGCTGCTCGGGAATCACACCACGACCACCACCATATCCACAGCCTTAGAAATCACACCCACCTCATAAACCATCCAACAATAAGGACTCTACGGTCCATTCATCTTATATTTTCCTTTAATTTTATTCTATTTTTTATTTTCCTTCACTTTAGCTTGATTTTCTTTAATTATTTCATTAGTATAGTTTTAATTATTATTATTATATCCTGGCTAATCCTCCATGAGCTACCCAATTTCCTCATCTAGCGCAGGATCGTCATCAAGAACGACCCCTCCAACTTATCTTTCACCTCCAACGCAAGGATTTCATCCATAATTCTGGGAGTTTCATCTCTCTCCATATCTTTTGAATTTATACTTAATTGTCTATATATATATCTTTGTACATTGAGGGCAATGTACATCTTAAGTGTGGGGGGTGAACAACCTAAAAAGGTGCCTAACTTTTTTTCAATATTCTCAAATTCTTGAAATTAGGTGCCAAACTTTTTGCATTATTCTCAAATCCCTGAAGTATGCCTTGTCTTAAAGTAAATTTCTCATATTATCATTAGAATGAAATTTCCATGATTTATGATTTTTATCGATATGTTTTAGATTAAGTCATTGATAATTGTGCATTGATAATTAAATTCTAAGATACTAGAGAATCAAGCATGATAAGTCTATTTTTCAGAATTAAAAAAAAAATTTAGGTTGTTAACCTGAATTTGAATATTACTTTGAAATTTGAAATTTACGAGGTTGATATCAAAATACCCATATTTTTTGTGAGATTTTGAGCCTTATAGAGAATATATTCTTGTTCATGCTCACTTTTTGATTATGAGTGTGTCAACATTGAACTGTTATTCTAGAACTTGCCTCGATTATACATGTTGAGACCACATCTTTGATTTGATATACAGAAATGATAAAGGCACCTAGGATTTAACCCACTTACTCCATAAAAAGCCTACCTTTATAATTAACCCCTAGTGAACCCCTTTGATCCTAACAACCCTTTTTATTGACTCACCCACTAATATTAACCCAAAACCCTTTGTATTTGTTATCACCATTCTTCTTGACTACCCTTTTTGTCGAGATTTGATTTGACCAGTTGCCTAACTATGTTCTTTATTTCAGTTGTTAAAGTTCTTTATTGTTACTTGATCTTTAAAAAAAAACATCGAAGTATATTTAGTATTAGTATGATGAAAAGCGAGCTTGTACAGTTAAAGTCTATTTATTAAAGAAGAAGCTCGTATTATTAGTTTCAAAGTTTCAATTCATGTAATTATTTATTTTTCAGTTTTGTTGTTTCTAGTTAGTTAATTTTTTTCAGTCGATCTCGATTCTAACCCTCTAATTCAGCCTTTATCCACACCTTAACCCAAGCCCAGTTACAACCCTTTCAAAGACCTTTTGATTTGTGCATCATCTCATATTCTGATGGTGGAGATTTGATTTTCATGCAAGCCTATGGGATTAACTTTTCAGATTTGACATTTGAGTGCTTAATTCTGAACCATAAACACTTCGAGTGATTTGAGTGAATCTTTTGTGAGGATGTCAATCCTTGTAGGTTTTGGATCAGAGGTAATTATTTAGATGAGGGGAAACACCTATGTTTTGTGCTACAAATGTATGACTTATATTGTTTGAATCTTTAGGACTCTTTGAGTTAAATTATCCATGTATAAATTATCTATGAATTATGATGAGACATTGTTGATAGGAGTATTGAATCATGGAAAGTTTGTTTTAATTATAAGTTGAGAATTTTGCTTGAGGACAAGCAAAAGCTTAAGGGTGGGGGTATGTGATAAACCGTAAAAGTAACATATTTTAATCCCACATTTAGCATACTTTTGGATGATTTATCCCTTGATTTATGTAAAAAGGTGCTCTTAATCCTTTCTTTTCATGTTTTATACTCAGAAAAGCACCGGAGGATGGAAAGAACGAGAAACGGGCTCAAAACGGACCAAATTGGGCCAAAGTGAAAATCGACACGGCCTGGAATTGAGCCAACACGACCGTGTCTCCTTGCTAGACTAGAATACGGCCTGATCGCGATTTACACGGGCGTGTCACCTCATTAAAAGTCTGAACACGGCCTAAAGACGATTCACACGGGCGTGTGTCATGGCCGTGTCCCTGTCGTGGAGAAGAGTAATTTCACTCGGAAAAGGATACTTAGGGGTAAAGAAACCTATTTCAAAAGCCTATATAAACACCCTAAGTATAACCTAGAATGGGGGCGGTGAGCTAGGCCAAGGAGCCGAGCCGAAAAGGTCAGATTTGTGGGAAACACTCGAAGATAGCCAGTTGATCCATCTCAAGAAGTCAGAATTCTACTCAAGACGGTGGATCTATCCTTCAATTCCTTCAGGGGGTTTTAGGGATTTCTTATGTTTTGTTTTATCTTTTCTTCTGAGATGTTTTCTTTTATCGTTATGAACTAAACCCTTGAGATACAGAAGGGGATGAAACTTAGATGAATCTTGTTATCGTTTCTTTGAACTATATGATAAATACTTGATTTGTTCTTAATTATGTGTTCTTAATTCTTGTGTTAATATTTAGGGATATTGATTCAAGTTTGATGTGCTTAGGTGGAGGAGCAAAAGTCCCGCTAAGAGTAGGTCTAGCATAATTAAGCGGAGTTGATCGCGCGCCTAGAGATAGGGTGACGAGATTTTGCCGGATTAGGGTGAAACCTAATATGGGAGTCCATAGATCGAGTTAATGCAATTCTAGGGGTTTTAATTAGAAAGATATTTCAATTAATCAACCTAGGGTTAGACGTTATTCGCTTCGAGAGAGGGTTTAATATACATTAGGGAGTCTTACGGATCAAGTCAAGTGAATAAATCGTGCTGGTTGAGTTAGATAACAAGTGAAGTCTAGGTCGATTCTTCCTAAGGGTATCGTCTTAATCAAGCTGAGTTTTTCCAACGATATTTCCCCAATTCATTCTTTTTGTCTTTGCGTCTTTAGCTTAGTAGTAGTTAAATTTAGATTAAATAACAACTTCACTTATTTTAGGCTAGATAATAAAAAGAAAGTTAGTATTAGTACTTTTGGTTCCTTTGGGTTCGACAATCCGGTATTGCCTAAGCTATACTACTGTTCGATAGGTGCACTTGCCTCAATCGTTGTTATAGTTAGTTCCAGGTTCGATCATTCTTTTTATAATTTTTTAAAACTTTGAAATCAACGATCAGGGCCCACTTGGGTCGAGTAATGGGCCTTAGGCCCATTTACACCGTTGTGATTGTGTAGGTTACTTAAGTCGCTCGAGGCGACGATGGACCTTCCATTGGGTCGTTGATACCCCGATTTGCAAAATTACTGAAATACCCTTGATTTGTTAAATTATCGAAATACCCCCGATTTGTAAAATTACCGAAATACCTCCGATTGTAAAATTACCGAAATACCCTCGGATTGTAAAATTATCGAAATACCCTCGGATTGTAAAATTACCGAAATACCCACGGATTGTAAAATTACAAAAATACCCCCAATTTGTAAAATTACCAAAATACCTTCGATTGTAAAATTACCAAAATACCCTCGAATTGTAAAATTACCGAAATACCCTCATATTGTAAAATTGTCGAAATACCCTCGGATTGTAAAATTACCGAAATACCTTCAGATTGTAAAATTACCGAAATACCCTCGGATTGTAAAATTACTAAAATACCCTTAGATTGTAAAATTACCGAAATACCCCTGATTTGTAAAATTACCGAAATACCCTCAGATTGTAAAATTACCAAAATACCCTCAGATTATAAAATTACCAAAATACCCTCAGATTGTAAAATTATCGAAATACCCCTATAGGGTAGAATTACTGAAATAACCCTGAAGGGTAGGATTACCGAAATACCCTTATAGGGTAAAATTACTGTTTTGCCCTTGTGGGTAAATGACTGACTTGTGCTATGATTTGACTGATTTGACTAGGATTGTATGACTGTGTTTTAACTGACTTGGCGGTGGTTGTATGACTGATATGCTTTTAATATATGTCTAAATGTTTGTTACTGAACATGGTCATTTTGCATACACGTGTAACGATTGAGCATGACATACACGACATATTGCATGGGGTTGGGACATTGATACGGAGGAAGTTCTGATAGGGTCATACAGGTCGCATGAGACGACTGTGGATCCAGTATTGATCTGATAGGGTCGCACGGGTCGCATGAGACGACTGTGGATCCAGTATTGATATGTTAAGGTCGCACGGATCGCATGAGACGACTGTGGACCGACGGACGGCTTAAAGCCACGTAATCTGATTATGGCTCTGTGCCAACCTAAATATGGCTCTGTGCCATCTTGATTATGGCTTTGTGCCAATTGTATTTACCCGTGGCTATGTGCTTAACATATATATCGATGACTCTATGTCGATCATATTTACCCAAGACTGTGTGCCGACTATATTACCGTCACTGATGGCTATGTGCCAAACATAATACAGTTACTGATGGCTTTGTGCCAATTATAATACCGCTACTGAAGGCTTTGAGCCGCATATATATACTAGCAACTTTGTTGCGATTTCTATTAGGGCCGCAACCGGTGCTAACATTGGTGTGCTGGCTGGGTGGGTCGATTTTATCCCCACGTAAGTGTAGGGTTGGTACAGGTGGTGTGTTGGCTGGATCGGGGTGGGATGCATCCTCATACTATTGCATATCTGTTATGAGATTTGTCACTGTACTGGGCTTAGGCCACTTGTTCTGTTATTGGATTGGGCTAGGCCCAATTGATTCTGTTATGAAATTTGTGACCCAAATGGTATTGTAGTGGGCTTTGCCCACGTATGCTGATTTGGACCGCATCGTTACGGTTAAAGGGCTTTGGCCTGCATATTTCAGTTTCTATTTACAGATATCTCGATTGTTACTCTAGTAAGGGGATTACACACTGAGTTTTCGTAAACTCACCCGTTTTTAATCGTGCGAGGTAATCCCCACCTTTAGACGGATCGGTCTTTGCGAGGACTCGGAGAAGGCCACACACCGCTTATGTTTTTCGTTTTGATTGCTTACATTCAAGTATTTTGATTTGGGTTGTAATAAGGCCTCTTTAAGTTTCTGGATTTTAGCTTTGGGTTTTTATTTATGTTTGAATTATATCCGTTAGAAGTAAATCACGGTTTTCGAAAATGCTAATAGTTTTTAAAACAACACTACGTTTTCGCTACATTTTCGGAATGGTTTCGCGACTTAATCTTTTTCGTAAATTGATTACTCTCAAAATTAGCTTCCGCAATTAAAAAGATATTTTGGGAATAAAATTAATAATTTTTCAATGTACCACGTTTTAAGAATAAACTAACGTAACTGGGATTTTACTTAAGCTTTTAAACAAGAAGGGTTTTCAATGAAAATATGGTTTTCGAAAAACACTTCAATGTGACAAGCAAGATTCGGGCCTAACTTCTAGGCCGGGTTTAGGGTGTTACATGCCACCATTGGTAGGCCTCATCTCGCAGTAAGGACACTGCCCCTTTTAATTTTTGCTCCGTAGTACAGTCAAAGTCGTCCATAATTCGTTCAGTAGCCTCTAACCAGTACTCCGCCACATTTGGGGCTACTCCAGAAATACCCCTAAAAATTTCCGCCCCACTAGACCGGAGTCACTTTGAAATTGACCCTCGGCCCACTGTTCCAGTACTAGCTCCAACAACCCTCTCTTGAATGCGGAGCATTGCTTGGGATAGAGCATCATCCCCAGCTGCTCGATCATAAGACCCCGTCTTGGTTACTGGTGAGGCTGGTGCTTCCCTAGCAGGTATATAGCCCGATGCCGACGATCCGGCTCGAGCACTTCCTTGGGCCTCTACCGCGGATTGTGGTGTTTGGATTTCAAAATTTCCAGCCATCCGTACTTTCACATTATGATCATCCTGTAATATAAGGTGTAATCTTATTACGGCTCATTCCTTAGGTAATCTTAAATTACAGGCATAATATTAAATTTTAGACCAATTTGTCCTTTATTTTTATTATTCTAATCAATTTAGGTTTTTTTCTTAAGACTAATTAAAAATAACCCGCACAACTGAGGCGTGCTTTAGATGTGGATCAAGAGACCACAGGGTTAAAGACTGTACGTAGAGGCCGGGTCCGATGCCAGTTGCGGGTCAGAGATATGTTCAGCTTGGGAGAGGTGGTCAGCAGCCACCGAGAGGCCGTGGTCTAGGCCGAGGGGGAAATGGGTTTGGACGAGGTCGTGGAGCACTCGGCAGAGGTGCTGGTAATGCAAATGCTCAGCGTCGAGAGGATGGTTTATGCTGCTCAGTGTCAAGAGGATGGCAATGCACCTGACGTCATAACTGGTACGTTCCTCATTCATGATGTACCATGTTTTGCTTTAATTGATATTGGGTCGACGCACTCGTATGTTGCATGTAATATGTCTGGAACTTTGGGTATGCAATTCGAACTTACTGATAAAGAAATGTCGGTGATTAGTCTTTTAGGATAGTCTGTCGTAGTGAATAAGTTGTTTAGAGATGTGCCTTTAGAGGTTCAAGGGGTAGTCTTTTCGGAAGACTTGATGGAGTTACCATTTGGCGAATTTGATCCCATTCTTGGCATAGACTGGTTAGTGAAACATCATGCGAATTTGGATTGTGTGGCTAAGCGGATGGTATTGAAGTCTTCAGAGGGTGAGGAAGTGATTGTGATAGGGGAGAGAAGGGATTATCTATCCAATGTAATCTCAGCGTTAAGGTCCGAGAAGCTGGTTCGCAAGGGTTGCGAGGCGTTCCTAGCTTATGTCAACACGACTGATGTTAAGGGTTTGTCTGTTGGGGATGTCAGGATCGTAAAGGAATTCCTGGATGTATTCCCTGAAGAGCTTCCAGGGTTGCCACCGAATCGTGAGGTCGAGTTCGGTATTGAGCTGTTACTGGGAACGGCTCCAGTGTCCATCGCCCCTTATAGAATGGCACCAAAGGAGCTGGTAGAGTTAAAGGCTCAGATCCAAGAGCTGTTAGATCGAGGTTTTATCAGACCGAGTGTGTCTCCATGGGGAGCACCGGTATTGTTCGTGAAGAAGAAGGATGGGTCAATATGTATGTGTATTGACTACCGTCAGCTAAACAAGTTAACGATTAAGAACAAATACCCGCTACCAAGGATAGACGATATGTTTGATCAGCTGGGAGGAGCTTCGGTCTTCTCTAAAATAGATCTAAGATCAGGGTATCATCAGCTAAGGGTCAAGGAGGCAGATATATACAAGACTTCATTCTGAACTCGTTATGGGCATTACGAGTTTCTGGTTATGCCGTTCGGATTAACGAATGCACCAGCTGCTTTCATGGATATGATGAACCGGGTCTTCCAACCCTATTTAGACCGGTTCGTAGTGGTATTTGTAGATGACATTCTGGTGTATTCAAGAACTGAGGAGGAGCATGATTCACATCTTTGGGTTGTTCTGCAGATATTGAGAGAAAAACAACTCTATGCCAAGTTCAGCAAGTGCGAGTTTTGGCTGCGAGAGGTGAAATTTTCGGGTCATGTTGTGTCTGCTGAGGGGATTAGGGTTGATCCTCAGAAAGTTGAGGTCGTATTGGATTGGAAGCCACCAAAGACAGTATCGGAGATTCGAAGTTTTCTGGGTCTGGCTGGGTACTACAGACGGTTCGTTGAGGGGTTTTCATTGATTGCTACACCCCTAACTAAGTTACTGCGTAAGGGGGTACCATTTATTTGGACGGATAAATAGCAGGAGAGTTTTGAGAAGTTGAAAAAGATTCTAACTGAAGCTCTGGTATTAATACAGCCAGAGGCTGGAAAAGAGTTTATTGTGCTGATGCAAGAGGGTAAAGTGGTGGCTTATGCGTCCCGTCAGCTTAGGCCACACGAGGTGAACTACCCCACTAATAACTTGGAATTAGCTGCAGTGGTGTTCGCACTAAAGATATGGAGACATTATTTGTATAGGGAAAAGTCGATCATTTACACCGACCATAAGAGTCTTAAGTATCTCCTTACCCAAAAGGAGTTAAATCTCAGGCAACAGAGATGGATAGAGTTGCTGAAGGATTATGATTGCTCGACTGGGTACCATCCGAGAAAAGCCAACGTGGTAGCAGATGCACTGAGTCGCAAGGTGGTGTCTGATCTGAGAGCAATGTTTGCTCGTCTCAGTCTATTTGAGGATGGTAGTTTGTTGGCGGAACTGCAAGTAAAATCGACTTGGATTGGCCAGATTAAAGAGAAGCAGATGTTGGATGAGTCATTTGGTTTCTCGTTTCGATGAGGTGAAGAAAGGAGGCGAGGATTTTGAAATTTGAATAGCGAAGGGGTGTTATGTTTCCGTGGAAGAGTTTGTATACTGAGGGACTCTGAGTTAAGACAGATGATTCTGCGGGAGGCACATAGTAGCCCATACGCTATGCATCCTGGTGAAAACAAATTATACCGAGATCTACGCGAACTGTATTGGTGGCCAGGACTTAAGCGTGAGGTGACTGATTTTGTAAGTAAGTGTTTGACATGCCAGTAAGTTAAGGCTGAGCATCAATTGCCTTCGGGACTACTGCAACCTGTTAAGATTCCACTTTGGAAGTGGAAGAGGGTAACCATGGATTTTGTTAGTGGGCTACCCCTGACGCCTACTAAGAAAGATTCAGTGTGGGTAATTGTGGATCGGCTGACTAAATCCGCTCACTTTATACCAGTTCGCATGGATTATTCGTTGCAGAAGTTAGCCAAGTTATATGTGGCGGAGATTATAAGACTACATGGGGTACCAGTGTCTATCATCTCAGATAGGGACCCTAGATTCACATCTCGGTTCTGGAGAGTGTTACATGAAGCTCTGGGTACAAGGCTAGATTTCAGCATAGCATTTCATCCGCAGACTTATCGGCAGTCGGAGAGGGTAATTCAAATTTTGGAAGACATGTTAAGAAGCTGTGTGATTGACTTCAAAGGTAGTTCGGAAGACTATTTACCGTTGGCAGAATTTGCCTACAACAACAACTACCAATCCAGTATACAGATGGCACCGTACGAGGCGTTATATGGTCGTAGGTGTCGTACCCCCACTTGTTGGACAGAATTGGTTGAACGGAGACTGTTGGGTCGAGAGTTAATTTCTGAAACTGAGGAGAAAGTGAAATTGATTCAGGGTCAGTTAAAGGAAGCATCTGATAGACAGAAGTCGTATGCTGACTTAATGCGTAAAGAGATAGAGTTCACTGTGGGGGATTATGTCTTCTTGAAGGTTTCACCGCGGAAAAAGATTCTGAGATTTGGACGGAAGGGTAAGCTAAGCCCCATATTTATTGGACCTTACCGGGTGTTAAGACGTGTTGGACCGATCGCCTACCAGCTTGAGCTGCCCCCTAAGTTGAACCGGATACATGATGTATTTCATGTTTCTATGTTGAGGCGCTACCGTTCTGATCCTTCTCATGTGGTGCCAGTGGAGGAGATTGAGGTAAGACCTAACCTGACTTTTGAGGAAGAACCGATGCAGATATTGGATCGTGATGTTAAGGTCTTTGAGAAGGAAATCATTCGTTAGTCAAGTCTTTGTGTGGCGTAATCATGGTTCAGAGGAAGCCACATGGGAGTCTGAGGAGGCAATGCGACATCAATACCCTCATCTCTTTTGATCAGGTAAATTTCGAGGCCGAAATTTCTTTAAGGAGGGTAGAGTCGTAACATCCCAAAAATTAGGGGTTTGTGATTTTGCATAATTGCATGTGTTGAGCTTGTCTAGCTAGTTGTTTGGGTGTGTTTGGGGGTTCTAGGGAGGCCCGCATGTTTCGAGGGTGAACTTAATATTTAATTTGGGATTACTTTGCTTTTAATTATTGGGTTTTATAATTGTTGTAATAAGGCCATTGGAACTATTTTAACTTTTATTTTGGATTTTCTTTAAACACTACAAATTTAAACAACACGGGGTTTCCACAACAATAAACAACCGATTTTCAAATATCACACTTTCGGAATTATTAAGACCAAACTTCTGTAACTGACACGGTTTTTAATAAAGAAGATAATACGTGTATTTTTGAAAGGGTATTACAACGAGTAAACTTCTTTTGTGAATAAGCAACGAGAAACGAAATTTTGAACGTTTAAGTTGGAATTTGACAATGTGTTTTTCAAACAACCATGAGGTTTCAAACATCACCTGATGTAGCATGCTAGATCCGGTCATAACGTTTAGGCCGAGTTTGGGGTGTTACATCAGTAACAGTATATGTGGCAAAGCCACCAGTAACAGTACACTTCCTTCATAACAGTATCCCAACCACATGCAGTATACCATGTCATAAATATCTCGTGTATGTAGTATGTCCTACTCAGTACAGTCATATCATAATATACATTCATCAGTCGACTTACCTCTAGGGGTAAAATGGTAATTTCCATCTATTAGGGGTAAAATAGTTATTTTACCTTTTATGGGTGTTTTGGTCATTTTACCTATTTTAGGGTTTCAGTGCGAATAACGACCTTTCCAACGGTCCACAGTCGCCTCGAGCGACACAGATAACCCATATGATCAAAATGATGTAAATGGGCCCAAGGTCTAATATTCGGCCCAAGTGGACCCACACGCTCGTGTGGCCCATCTAGCCCAAATTCAGTCACGGCTATGCAAACAACGTAGCCCAGTCCAGTGTTTGCGAATTATCGAGGATTTTGTTCGTGTGGGGCCTATGAGCCCAGTGGGCCCACACGGCCCATTTCAGCCAAACGAGGCCCATATCGGCCCAAAAGCACGAGAACACTCGTGGTGGCCTTTACAGTCTATCGCCACGGTTTGTGAGCTCAGTTTACTACACGAGCTATCGCACGCTCGTGAGGCCTCAAATGCCGAAGTTTCAACTTTTCAACTTTTCAGCTTTTGCCGATTCATAGAAAAGATAGTGTGGTTACAGACCTGTTTGTGAAAATGTGCTAAGATCCACGAGAACTCCAAACTTAATCAACCACGATACACCATCAGTATCTTAATCAATAGGATTTAGATAATCCCTTTCAATACCACTATCCAAAATGATTTAATACTTGCCTTGATGGACAGATGTGGCTTAGCCCACTTAGATCGCTGGTTAGGATTGATCACCCGTTGCTTGCCGAATATCTGCGTTACAAGTGCACTCTTATTAGACACGATTTCCCAAACCCAAAGGTTGATCATACTCGCAAAACCCCTAGGTAAAGGAAAGTAATATTCGGCCACAACAAAATATACAACCAACACACTCTAGATTGAGCACAATAATAGCAACAGGGTTACCTTCAGACGAACGACGATAGGAAAGTTTCGAAATGCTTCAGTATTTATTGAGTACTCCTTCACTCCTCACGGAAATCTAGAACCCGAAGAACACAATCGGCACCAACAGAATCAAGAGGAGAAAGAAGTATTTGGCTTTCAACAGTGTAGAGAGAGATGGCTTGAAAAAATACAAGAAAGAGTTGAGAATACTCACCGGTTGTCAGAGAATTGATGTCAAATCGAAAACCAAAATGAAGAAGTAAAGGCTGAAGAAGGAAAGAATCGGTCATGTACCAAGGCCAAAGCCGAAAGAAATGAAAAAGAGGAGGAGAGGAAATAATCGGCCAGAGCAAAGTGTTTGAGTGAGAGGGAAAAACGAAGTCACCAAAACTCGAGAGTGGGGGAGAAAAGAAGAGAGGATCGGCCCAAAAGAAACTCTAGATGCAAGGAGAGGAAGAGAATTGCCAAAACCGATCGATACTTAAAATCTCTCACAAACTGCGATACAAAGGAAAAAGAAATCGGTTACCAAAGAATAAACAAAAATGGTCCCAAAATGCAAAAACCCGAACGCACCTTTACCACAATCGGCCTTCAAGCAGATAAAACCAAAACCAAATAGGTAAAAATGAAAAGAGGAGGCAATCATAGCTGAATTCATGAGCCTCCAATTACCCATTCAGCACAATTCTACTCCCCTTCAAACTCCTCTTTTTCCTCCCTTAATCTCTCCCAACATCCCTCCACAAATCTCTCAACCATCCAATTTGAACTTCATTCAAATTCCTCCATCATCCTCTCCACAAACTTCTCCTTGACCAATTCAAATTCTAACTTTGCAGAGTTCTAGTCGACTTCTGCTTCTCACATGGCAAGAGAGAAAAATAAATACTCTTTTTACCTTTCCATGACTTGAACCTTAGACCTCAAGAGAACTCCACATGCCACCTTGCCACTACACCACAGGTTCTTTTTGTGTCATAATTACAACACAATTTCTTTTAAAGCCTACATGCTAACACCAAGGTTCACTTAAGAGAAGTCCCAAAATTTTACAAAAAGCCAGGGCTAGAACCCAAGACTTCGCCTACACTCTCAATACACTTAGCCACTCAAGCAGTCATTTATTTATGTCCTTTCCTTGCACATCCAAATACCTACGTGCAGTCTCCTAGCTATTCCCATACTCAAGGCCCATTTCTTCTAGGCCCAAATTCAGGGCGTTATATCTAATGTATAAATTGGGCCTCGAGGGTCCAATTAAGGGACAATATGATTGAATATGATTGGTTTCGAATATGAATAGTAAATGATATAAATTAACTGTACTTTTTCTGTAAACGGATATGGGTTAGGGGTGTTACAAAAGTTTTGTTATTTCCAAAATCTAGTGCGACAAATATATTATCTATGTGTAATGCCTTATCAGGTTGTTTCCATATATTACTCACTAAGAATACTGTTAATGGATTAACGACTGTCATTTGTGTTAATACTAAAATTTCAAACTTTGAAAAGTATAAGGACTTAAAATTATTCAATTGGAGAAAATGGACTAAATGTACAACTGTATATATAGTATAAGACTAGTAATTGAATTTAACCAAACAAATTTAACTGCTATTGTTTAGTATGGAGTAAAATTTCAAAATTAAAAAAGTAAAAGGACTAAAATTGACGAATTCAAAAAGTGCATGGACTAAAATTTATAATCAAATTAAAGTATATGGACTAAATCTAAATCTTTTGTAAAATACAAGGACTAATAGCAGAATTTCACCTTAAGAAAATTGAGAAGTTAATCAAATTGTTGGCATGCACGTGAACTTGAAATATTGATTTTTATTAATTTGTTGGAAAGAAATTGTTGAATTATTTATTTTAACTAATTTAATACATATACATTGTTAAACTGTTGAATTTCAAGTCAGCGACATTAAATAACAAGGTGTGACAGTTTTACCAAATTGGATTAAATTCTTAATTTTTCATAAATATGATGATCAAATTCTAATAAATTAAAATAAAGGGACTAACTTTTCAATGTTTGTAAAATAAAGGGATGAAGTTTAGAATAAACCTTAAAAAACTATATATTCTAATTCCAATGAAGAATTTACTTTCTGAAAATAATTTTAAAATTACAAATTTTACCCTACCAACCATCACTTGACACGCCAGGGATATTGTTTTGGATAAGTTCTGACAATTACTAAAAATATTTAAGTGGCTCAAGTTTCGAAATTATCCCTCCCTCCTTTTCTTTGAGGGGAGGAGGGGACTTGTCAAGAGAAGAAAAACATCATTAATATATTCTATGAAAAATATGCCCTCTTTTCTAATATCATTAAATATAGCTCACATATTAGGTAAAAGTAAAAGTATTATGTTTTTATAATAGGAGATAGATTATATTTTATTTATTTATTCAAAAAATAGATAAATTAATTTTTATATGTTAGATTAAAAAATAAATGAGTTTTTTATTAAAAAAATTATCAATTTTTATTATTAAAAAATAGTCTTTGTACATTATCATGACATACAAATGGCATCCTGTGTGTCACTATATGGTTATTGTTGGAAAAATTGCATTTTATGGTAACTTTGAGGCATATTCTCAATAGGTAAAGGTGGAGAGTTGAATCATATTTTTTTGGTTTCATATTCTACTCCATGAGACCTTTACAACGGTTTATCATATGCTCAAAATGGTTAAGTGATGAATGAGAAATTGATACTCAAAATAAGCTACTTGGAAATATTGTTAAGGAAAAATAAAAGGCTTAGATCCCACATTGGTTAAATACCAAGTGTGAGATGTGTTTATATATGTGAACTCTCTTAAAGGGTAATTGAATGACTAAGCTTGTAACTTTGCCTCGCATGCAAGGGGGTGTAGGTCCAAACCCAACAGGGTTGGGGCGCACCCGCACAACGTGAACAACGCGAAATGTCTGAACCAGTCGAGCCCAAATGGGCCTGCAAATATTTTAGCCCAACACAAATTTATTTTCCTCAGCAGACAAAATTTTCTTATATATGGAAACTATCTTATTGATTTGATTCCAATAAAACTGTTTAATTTTTTTATCTAATAGCAGATTTTGGAGATATTTTTTTCCAAAATTCTAACACTCTTCATGCCTATAAAAGGTCATGATTCTGAAGGGTTTTTATACACTTCCATACTCTCTTAGAATTTCTCCTGCCGAAATTTTGTTGCTCTAAAAAAATCTCTTTTACTATCCTTCATGTTTTATAAATATTCTGGTGATAGAAAAAGGCATTGTTCGTTCGATTGATCGTGGTAGAGGTGCTACTACTTCGATCACTACTGTTGTATCTTGGGAGGCTTTCGACCAACGTTACTCCAAGTACCGTAGGAGCAGCCGAATCTGTCTTAAGGAAACCGTGTTTCATGAGCCTCAACGTTTTGTAAAATCTCAATTCTTGTAACACCCCAAACCCGTATCCGTTGTCGGAACAAAGTTACGAAGTATTACCAGAACTTTCAGAACATTTTCAGATAAATCATGTCAATCATTGTTCATTTTCCTAGATTATTCATAACGTCCCTTAAATGGATCCTTGAGGCCCAAAATAAGCATTAGAATCGAGCCGGGACTTAATCGGAAACTCTAAGAATTTTTCACGAAATTTCAAAATTTTTCCAAGGTGCAGGGCTCACACGCCCGTGTGGTCCAAGGGACACGCCCGTGCTGCAGGTCGTGCTCGACCCCGTGTAACTCTCTGACTTGTGAACATGGCCATGCCACACGCCTGTGTGCTAGGACGTGTGGTTAATTTAATTTTTTTGAAATTAGGTGCAGGTTTCACACGGCCAAGACACACGCCCGTGTTCTAGGCCGTGTAGCACACACGGCTGAGACACATGCCCGTGTCTCTGCCGTGTGCTCAATTCTGAGCATTCTGTTTCTCAAAATTAAGGTGCAGGGGACACACGACCTAACTACATGCCCATATACCAGGCCGTGTGTCACACACGATCTAGACACACGCTCATGTGGACAAATCAAAGCCATTTCTAGCTTCATTTCTCACCCAAAATCATACCAAAATCCTGCACCAAACTTACAATCCAAATACCAACCATTCCAATCATTGAATTCAAGCAATTTGCAACATCTAGCATGATATATTGTTACATGCATTTATTCTTTTAATCTTACCTTTTACAAGCATACTCATTTAACCTTTCTTAATCAATCAATAATAAACACTTATGTTATCTCCATAAGATAAACTTAAACACATATATATCTGTACCAAAACATAATCATCACTAGCCATTCCAATGGCTAGATTACAATAATCATTTACATTTACATGCCAATATGGCCAATATAACCTATACATGCCATTATAACCATAATTGATTTACCAGATGTACCGATATAGGCCGATGGATAGTGTGAGTGATCTCCGCCAAGCTTCTGATTTACCATAAAACAGGGAAATAAAACTAATCATAAAATGCTTAGTAAGTTCGTATAACATGGTACTTAACTTAACATTCATTCTATTTTGAGGTAACTATGTAAGGCATATTCAATCAATTTGCCTCAAGCCCTACACATATCCTCATTGCCCTTGTTAGTCATATATTCCATAATAACATCACAAACATATATGGGCTCAACAACAATCAAGTTTCCATGCACATATGCTTTCTACAACATGTATTCATTTAACATGTATAAATCATCTCTTTATATTACAAGTATAACTTCATAATAGTTCATCTCGAGTTCAGATCATTTTATATCAGAACTTTACCCATATTACTCGAAATATCAAGATCACGATTAGTACACTCAAGGTGTAAAAGTCTATAATCAAGGATGAACATATTCATCAAATGGATTCCATGTACAAATATCATCATCTCATGTTTTCATATATCAATTGTCATGTATCATTATTTTCATGTATTTCAAACAAATACGTGTAATAACTCATTTCTTATTCATATCTTCCCATATCAAGATTTTTACCCATTGAATTTATTCGGAATATCGATGGATACACATGTAGTACACACAAAGTGTACAAATCATTAAATCTGTCAATTCATATTCAGTGGAAACCATAAGGTACTAATTCAGAGAGTACACTCTCGAGCCACACATATATACCACAGGATTACCAATCCAGGCTAAATCCTTTTTATGACATATGCTCTAAAGAGCTCAATCTGGATTACCCGTCCGGACTAAATCCAATCCATAACATATGCTCGAGAAGACTTATATCAGGATGACCCATTCGAGCTAAATCCTTATATAATGAGGTAAATTGTAACACCCCAAACCCGGCCTAGACGTTATGGCCGAATCTGGCGAGGTCACATGGTAGTGTTTTTCAAAATAAATGAGTTGTCGTAAAAACCTCTTTTCTATTTAACCTCCATACAAAATCTTGTGTTAATTCTAGGATGCGTCGTTAATTTTCAAACGTAGTTCATTATTACAAAATTATTCTTTTTCAAAACATTGTTAATTTTCAAAATGTCACTTATTGTGGAAGCTTTGAAAATCAGTTGGCGTATTTGAGTGTATTTTGTTAAAACAGTTGGTTCTTTTTGGAAAACCCGATTAACCCTACTACTAGCAGTTGTAAATCAAAACAATAAAAAATCCCAAATTAACCATGAAAATCCAAAAAGGTCATTATTACAATAAAATACCCCAAAATAAAATTAAAAATCATTATTAAGTACTAATCGAATAATTTAGGTCGTGTGGCCACCTCGGAGTCCTCCGCCGCACCAATCCGCCTATGTCTGGGGGTTACCTGTACAATCAAATCAGAATGGTGAGTTTTCGAAAACTCAGTGTGTAATCCCATATAAAGCAAACAGATAGATAGAAGGTAATCACAGTCTGGGCCTAAGCCCTTTTCGAGAATCGATGTGATGATGCCGGTTTGGGCTTTAGCCCATCTCGATGCAAGAGCGATCCACGCATTTGCGCCTTGGCCCATTACAGTATCAATAATTAGCACAGTATCAAATTATGCAGTATACAAGTCCTACCCAGCCAGCCTCTACACTCCATCTCCGTCCAACCCTACACTTCATGTGGGGATATAATCAACCCACCCATCTCTACACTCCAAAAAGTACCGAATGAGGAACTAAACAGTAGTTTACAGCTGAGCTGCCAGTAAGTTAGGCTCGAAGCCTTTCAGTACACTTCCTCCGATCCATATAACCCATCCCCATGCAATGCATCATACAATCATGTCATGCCAAATCATGGTATCGTATATGTGTATTCAGTACAATTTTAATAAACATGCTCAAAATCTGATCGTACATGTATATATATAAAGTACATGGATATAATGATCATTGATCAATTAGGGATCTAGGTAATCTTACCAACCCTACAGAGGTCCCTGATCGACTCGGCGACATTCGTGCAACCTTAGCAGTCAAAACAGTGAAAATGGGCCCACAAGCCCATGTACTTTGCCCATGTGGGCCCACATGCCCGTGTGGCCCACAAGGCCCAAAATGGCCTTAGCAGTGTGGATCACACGGCCTGGCCCAATAATCCCACACGCCCGTGTGGGGCCCATACGCCCGGGGCCCACATGGCCCAACTCGGTCCGGCCCATGAATCGCACATGGCCTACCTCATCGATCACACGCTCGTGTTCGATCACAAGGCCTACCACACGGGCGGCCGCAGGCCCGTGTGGCATCGACTTTCACATTTTCTGGCTTTTCGCCGATTTGTATTTCCAGAGTTGTGTTTACACACCTGGTTACAAAAAATGCGCACACCGTTCTTGAGCACTCCAAACCTATGTTCGACCATAACACACAATTAATCACATATCAATTGGATTAAAATGACCCCTCTTCAAAACACTTGTCCAAAAGATCGACTGCCACTTGCCTTGTTTGAACAACTGAGGCATTACACACTTAAACCGTTGATAAAGAGTGGTCACTAGCTCCACGGTTAGTACCTGTATTCTAGCCGAACCCCTATTAATAAGTATTCGCATGACTAGCTTGAAACAAAACGAAAATCAACTTACCAAAAACGTAAATCCATGTCTAGGGGAAAGAAATTATCGGCCTACAACCAAAAAGAAGGCCAAAAGCACAACGACTCGACAAAGACAAAAGATAGAACAACCGCACCCCTAGCAATAATTGGCAACTTAACCAAAATAAATAAGTAAGAAGAAAGAAACTGAAAATAGGGATTGTAGGTAGCGAAATCGACAGCAAAAAGGGAAGTGTTTGGTGAAGCAACCACTTCGGCAGAATAACCGTTGCGCACCAAAAATCAATTGGACAAAGAACAAAAAGAGAATGGCGAGAAGAGGCAGGTTTCGGCTACAAAGAGGGATGAGAGAAAGAAAGAAAAAAACCAAAAGATAAAGTCGGTAGAAAAGCAAACAAGATGAAAAGAGAGAAAATTGCCAAAACCGAAAGAATTGTGAGAGTGAGAGGAAGAGTGCCGAAATTTTCAGCCAACCAAATATGGGATAACTTCAAAATCTCCAAATCTTCTCCTAAAAACTCTCCAACCTTCTCACTACTCAGACTTTTAATGAAACACAAACTCTAGATGTCCATAATAGCAAAAATAGTGCCCACACTAGTACTCGAACACAGGACCTCCAACACACCAACACTCTACTTATCCACTAGACCAGCAGGCCCATTCTGACATATTTTACCAACATATAATTATAAGCCTACTGACCAGAGATAGGGGTTTATTCATTTAAAAACAAAAATTTGCCCAAGCTAATGCTTGAACTTGGGACCTCTCAGACACTTCCTAAAACACTTAACCACTGAAGCAGATGCACAGTTGTGTCACAAACATACGAGAATAAATATCTAAGGGATTTTTGGGGCGTTACATAAATGGAATTACTCGTCCAAGCTAAATCCCGACAGCAACAAATTCAGGATCTCATTTATTTTGGGAAATCACATATCTATCAAAATTTTTCATTTATTCAAACGGAATTTAACATCTTTCCAGCATTATCAAACAGGTGGTCAATCTCATATATTTATGCATTTATGCAATTCAAATGTTCACATTCAACTCAAGCATAAAATTTGCATTTTTATCATTTATCATTTATCGGGCATTATCATTTATTGGGCTTTAACGAGTATGTGATCATTTCACATCTTTATGACATTTATACAATTCGCAAACACAACATTTAATTCAAGCATAAAAACATATAAAATTTAGTTACACGAACTTACCTCGACAAATGTTCGTGTACGTAAAATCTACTAATCCGACATTTTCCTCTTTTCCTTGTTCTAACATTGAATTTGGTCTATCCGGATCTATACGAGTAAATTTAACATCAATTTATAACATTTCATACTCATGTGGACTCAATTTACACCCTAGGCAAAATTACCATTTTGCCCCTAACTTTTCCATAAATTCCAATTTCGTTCTTAGGCTCGGAAAATGAAATTTGTGCAATTTACTCCCTATTCCAAGCCTAACCAAAATTCCATCATAAAATTTACAGCACATGTATTCATAAAAATTCATAATTTTTTATCAAATTTCATAACTTTACATTTTAGTCCCTAAATCATGTTTTCATCAAAAAACACTTTGTAAAAGTTGTTTATCTATCAACAACCTTTCATTTTCTACCATAAATTTCTAATTTTCAGCATATTCATCCATGACCCAAATTTCATACCTTGATAACTTTTCAAATTAATCCCCCAAATAGATAGATTAAGCTATCCCGGTTTTAAAAATATCAAAATTACTAAAAACGGGACAAGGAAACTTACCCAATTTGGCCATGAAAGTTTCTTCTCTCTTCTAGGGTTTTCATGTATTTTTGGGGAAGAAGATGATAAAATAAGATGATATTTCTTTTTATCATCCTTTAATTAATTAAATATTTTCATTTTCCAATTTAGTCCTTGCCATTTTTCTAAATTTCAGCCAACCAAATATGGGATAACTTCAAAATCTCCAAATCTTCTCCTAAAAACTCTCCAACCTTCCCACTACTCAGACTTTTAATGAAACAAAAACTCTAGCCGTCCATAATAGCAAAAATAGTGCCCATACTAGTACTCGAACACATGATCTCCAACACGCCAACACTCTACTTATCTACTAGACCAGCAGGCTCATTCTGACATATTTTACCAACATATAATTATAAGCCTACTGACCAGAGATAGGGGTTTATTCATTTAAAAACAAAAATTTGCCCAAGCTAATGCTTGAACTTTGGACCTCTCAGACACTTCCCAGAACACTTAACCACTGAAGCAGATGCACAGTTGTGTCACAAACATACGAGAATAAATATCTAAGGGATTTTTGGGGCGTTACATAAATGGAATTACTTGTCCGAGCTAAATCCCGACAGCAACAAATTCAAGATCTCATTCATTTCGGAAAATCACATATCCATCGAATTTTTCATTTATTCAAACAGAATTTAACATCTTTCAAGCATTATCAAACAGGTGGTCAATCTCATATATTTATGCATTTATGCAATTCAAATGTTCACATTCAACTCAAGCATAAAATTTGCATTTTTATCATTTATCATTTATCGGGCATTTTCATTTATTGGGCTTTAACGAGTATGTGATCATTTCACATCTTTATGAAATTTATACAATTCACAAACACAACATTTAATTCAAGCATAAAAACATATACAATTTAGTTACACGAACTTACCTCGACAAATGTTCGTGTACGTAAAATCTACTAATCTGACATTTTCCTCTTTTCCTTATTTTAACACTGAATTTGGTCTATCCAGATCTATACGAGTAAATTTAACATCAATTTATCACATTTCATACTCATGTGGACTCAATTTACACCCTAGGCAAAATTACCATTTTGCCCCTAACTTTTCCATAAATTCCAATTTCGTTCCTAGGCTCGAAAAATGAAATTTGTGTAATTTACTCCCTATTCCAAGCCTAACCAAAATTCCATCATAAAATTTACAGCACATGTATTCATAAAAATTCATAATTTTTTATCAAATTTCACAACTTTACATTTTAGTCCCTAAATCATGTTTTCATCAAAAAAACACTTTGTAAAAGTTGTTTATCTATCAACAACCTTTCATTTTCTACCATAAATTTCTAATTTTCAGCATATTCATCCATGACCCAAATTTCATACCTTGATAACTTTTCAAATTAATCCCCCAAATAGATAGATTAAGCTATCCCGGTTTCAAAAATATCAAAATTACTAAAAACGGGACAAGGAAACTTACCCAATTTGGCCATGAAAGTTTCTTCTCTCTCCTAGGGTTTCCATGTATTTTTGGGGAAGAAGATGATAAAATAAGATGATATTTCTTTTATCATCCTTTAATTAATTAAATATTTTCATTTTCCAATTTAGTCCTTGCCATTTTTCTAAATTTCCATGGATGAATCACCAAAATATCTACATACTTTTTATTAATGGTCTAATTACCATATAAGGACCTCAATTTTTGAATTCCATAGCTATTTAATCTCTCTAGCTACTAGAATTCAACTTTTGCATTCTATGCGATTTAGTCCTCCTCGTAAATTAAGCACATAATCGGTAAAATTTTCTTATCATAATTTTCACATGACATTTCTATCATATTACGGACCATAAAATAAAATAAAAATAAATTTTATTTTCGGCTCGAATTTGTGATCCCGAAACTACTATTTCGATTTCACTAAAATTGGGCTGTTACAATTCTCGTTTGTTTCAATTGTTTATTATGATTTTATTTGATTTTCATATTTGATAAATTATCTATAAAAAATTTTGTTCATATTTTTTATGTGTTTATTTATAATTAATTATTTTTGTTCGCTAACGTGTTTTGTCCAACAATCTTAAGATAGATTTGCTTATTTGCAATTTTCTAATCCGACACAACACCAAGGAAAAAAAAATTACATATTTTTTCGAAAATCAAATTTTTTTAAAATAAATATGTTTTGGGATTTTCCCGCCATTCAACAGATTTCCTATTTTCTTTTATTATTTTTTATTTCCAAATAAATATTAAAACTAATAAAATCTGTTTCGGGATTTTTCCTGTTGTTTAACAAATTTTATTCGATTTTGTTTCCAAATTAAAAATAGGTAAAATCCGTTTCGAGATTGATTCCCGCCGTTCAACGGATTTTATTCCATTAATTTTATTTTATTTCCAAATGGGAAATTAAAATTAAAACAAAATCGTTTCGAGATTGATTCCCGCCGTTCAACGATTTTATTCCAAAATGTCTTATTTCCAAAAACGAGTAAATAAAAATCATTTCGGGATTGATTCCCGTTGTTCAACGATTTTATTTCAAATTTGTTTTATTTTCAAAAACGAGTAAAATAAAAAAATTGTTTCGGGATTGATTCCCGCCGTTCAACGATTTTATTCCAAATTTGTTTTATTTCAAAAACGAGTAACATAAAATCTGTTTCGGGATTGATTCCCGCCATTCAATGGATTTATTACACTTTTATTTTGTTGAAAAAAACGAGAAATTAAATTAAATAAAATCTATTCTAGGATTTCTTCCCGCCGTTTAACAAGATTTTATTTGATTTTGTTTTGTTTCCAAATTCAAACTAAATTAAATAAAATCTGTTTCAAGATTTATTCTCGCCGTTTAACAAGATTTTATTCGATATTATTTTGTTTCCAAACAAAGACGTAATCAAATAATTCTATTTTCAGATTTATTCCTGCCATTGAATAGATTTTATTTTGATTTAATGATATAATTTTGTTTCGGGATTTAATCCTGTCGTTTAACAAAAATAATTTTGATTTTGTTTCAGAATTTTATTCTACCATTTAACAAATCAAAGGGAAATTTTTCTGTTTATGGTAGCCTTAATTGTGGCTTTAAATTGAATTAAAAGAAATTTATCGACGGTGAATTAAAAAGACAATATGAAAATGCATGTCTACGATTGGTTCCTTGAAAAACTTGGTATTTAAGCGTGCCGAGTGCACCACCTCTCTTTTAGGGTTACCTACCTGGTGCATTATTTTATTGTATTTTTAATTAGACCGTATAAACTTTTGTTTTGGGTTTTATTAGATTCCTGCCGTCTAACAAAAGTTGATAAGTTTTCTAAATCTTGTTTTGTTTCTTAACAGAAAAATGGATACTCCAACCAATTCAATCAATTCGCAATCTGAAGCTTTGGTTCAAACGCAATCTTCGATCCAAAACTCAGTATTGCCGATGGCGGCTGCTGCAAGCCACAACGAGAAACCTGCAAAATTTTCAGGACAAAATTTCAAGACTTGGCAACAAAAAATGTTGTTTTATTTGACCATGTTGAACTTGGCCAAATTTTTGAAAGATGACCATCCTACTGTTAAAGAGGACAAGGTAGATGAAGTTACCGCTTTCATTGCCGTTGAAGCTTGGAAACATTTAGATTTCCTATGCCAAAACTACATCCTGAATGGATTGTCGGATGCACTGTACGAAGTGTATAGTGTTAAAAAAATAGCTAAGGAATTATGGACATCGTTGGACCATAAATACAAAGCCGAGGATGCTGGAACTAAAAAGTTCTTAGTTGTTAAATTCTTGAATTTTGTAATGGTTGATTCTAAATTAGTTGTGAATCAAGTACAGGAACTTCAATTGATCATTCACGGAATTCTTGCTGAAGGGATGATAATAAGTGAATCCTTCCAAGTGGTAGCTATTATTGAAAAGTTGCCTCCTGCTTGGAATGACTTTAAGAATTACCTAAAGCACAAAAGAAAGGAAATGTCAGTGGAAGACCTAATTGTCAGACTTCGGATTGAAGAAGACAATAGAGGTACAAAAAAAAGGCTCAACAAAGCAGCAAATGACAATATTGCTAGGGAAAACGTCGTAGAAGTCAAGAAAGACTTCAAGAAAGGAAAACAACCGCAAAATGGGCCTAAACTGGGACCAAAAGGTGGTTTTTCCAAGAAGCAAAAATTTCAAGGAAAATGTTTCAATTGCAACAAGATGGGGCACAAGTCATCCGACTGTGGAAGAAATTTCCAAGAAAGTGTCCGATATGGAATTATGAGCCTAACTATGAATAATAATGTTCTTTGTAACACCCTTAACCCGTATCCATCGTCGGAACAGGGTTACGGAGCATTACCGGAGTTTACAGAACAAATAAAGATAATTCATATCATTTATTATTCGTATCTGAAACTAATCATATCGTCCCTTGAATAGACCCTCGAGGCCCAATTTTAGCATTAGGAACAAGTAGGGACTAAATCGGAATCTCAGAGAATTTTTCGTAAAATTTCAAAAATTTTCTTATATACAAGGGTCACACGCCCGTGTGAGTAGGCCATCTGGCTCACACGGCCAAGTGACATGCCCATGTCTCAGGCCGTGTGGGCATTTGATATGAGGCACACGGCCATGTCCCAGCCTGTGTCCTTACCCGTGTAACTCTTTGACTTGTGCCACACGGCCTGCCACACGCCCGTGTGCTAAGCCATGTGTCACACACGGTTGAGACATACGCCCGTGTCTCTGCCCGTGTGCCTAATTCTAAGCATTTTGTTTCTCAATTTTAAGATGCAAGGGACACACGGCCAAATCACATGCCCATGTGCCAGGCCGTGTGTCACACACGGTCAAGACACACGCCTGTGTGTCTACTGTTGTGGATAAAATAAAGCCATTTCCTAGCTTTATTTCTCACCCAAATTTGCCAACAATCTACACCAATACTTGCAAACATATACCAACCAATTCAAGCAATATAACCAAGCCAGCTCTAACATCTAACTTGATATATCATCACATGCATTCATGTTTATAATCTTACCTTTTATAGACATTCATGTTTAACATAACTCAATCAAACCATACTAAACACATATGTAATTACCATGATATAACCTTATAAATATACCAAATCAAACCATCACTAGCCATTCCAATGGCTAGATTACAAACTATCATTTACAAGCCAACAATTGGCCAAGTTAACCTATACATGCCATTATACCAAAATAAGTTTACTATTAATACCAAAACGAGCTAGTGGATAGTGTGATGATACTCTGACCGATCTCTAACCTTTACGAGCTTCCAAGTACTATGAAACAAAGAAAAGAAAACCTAGTAAGCATTTAATGCTTAGTAAGTTCGTATAACATGAATTAAACTTACCAATCATATTCAATTAAATAAACATAACAATATCATGCTTCCCAAGAAATTGGCAATTTGCCTAATCACATACACTCAATTAAGCAGGTTAGTCATGTAATTCACATGTACATCAAATAAACATGGATGAGCTCATCATGTTTCACACTTTCAGGTATTTCAGAAGCATTAAAGACATAATTCTTTTAATCTCATAATTTATCATGTCAGGAGTTTTATCCGTTGAATTATTGAAATAACGATGGATACTTAGGTAGTACACACAAGGTGTACAAAACTGTAAACCGTCAACTCATAATCAGGGGTACCCATTAGGGCACATAATCAGGGAGCACATTCTTGAGCCACATGTATCAGGATGCTCAGATGAGCCATGTAACAGGACACTTATCTGGGCTAAATAAGAAACTCATAAGAGTTTTAATCAGGGAGCTCATAGAGCTTTACAGGTAACTCCGAAGAGTTATTATCAGGGAGCACCGGATAAGGTAATAGAGAGTTCAAGCGAGCCATGTCAGGAAGCTCATAAGATCCTATATCAGGATACTCACGTAGAGCTGGGTTTGTGTCCGCAATAAATGCTGGATCACAACCAATCGAACTATGTAACATGACGCTCACAAAGAGCTGCGGTAATGTGCAACACATGCAAAATCACTACCGATCAGGATGCTCGCAAGAACTATATAACGGGATGCTTGAGAAGGCTTTTAATAGGTTGCTCGTCTGAGCTATAATGTCCACAACATATGCAGGACTATAATCAGTACGAGAAATCTTGTATCCATCGAAATTCATTTTCAAACAGAATTTAACATCTTTCGGACATAATCAAATATGTGATCATTTCATATATTTATAACATTTATATATTTCATGTAATCAAATACCACATTCAAATCAAGCATAAAAATAAACACAATTTAGTTACATGAACCTACCTCGATACTTGTTCGTATACAAAAATCTACTGATCTGGCACTTTTTCTTTTCCTCGATCTAACTTCGTATTTGAGTTTTTCGGATCTAAATAAATGAATTTAACATAAATTTTAATCCATTTCATACTCAATTGAACTCAATTCACTTCCTAGGTAAAATTACTATTTTGCCCCTATATTTTCACAAAAGACGATTTTGTCCCTGAGCTCGGAAAATGAAATTCATGCAATTTAATCCTTATTTCAAGCCTAACCAAATTTTACATGTTACAATAACAACCCATGAATTTCACAAGAATCAGAATTTTTCCATGGGTTTTACCACTTTTCAATTTAGTCCCTAAATCATAATTTCATCAAAATTCTCTTTGTAAAAGTTGTTTATCTATTAACAACCTTTCATTTTCTACCATAAATTTCAAATTTTCAGCATATTCATCCATGAAAAAACTTTGTTACTTTGATAACTTTTCAAATAAATCCCCAAAATAGTTAGATTAAGTTATTCCGAACTCAAAAATATAAAAATTACTAAACACGGGACAAGGATACTTACCCAATTAAGCCAAGAAAGCTTGTTTTCTTTTTCCTAGGGTTTCCATATAAATTTTGGGGAAGAAGATGATATAAAATGATGTTATTTGATATTTATTTATTTATCATCTTTTAATTTTTCAACTTTTCAATTTCATCCTTTTCTTTTTCAAATTTTCGATGGATGAATCACCAAAAATATCTACTAACTTTTATTTAATGGTATAATTACCATATAAGGACCTCTTATTTTGAATTCCATAGCTATTTAATCCTTTTAGCTACTAGAACTCAACTTTTGCATTTTATGCAATTTGGTCCTTTTCCTAATTAAACACATAATCGATAAAATTTTCTTATCAGAATTTTCATACATCCTTCCTATCATAATGCAGACCATGCAATAACATTAAAATAATTTTTCTTTTTAAATTGGATTTGTGGTCCCGAAACCATTATTCCGATTTCATTGAAAACGGGCTATTACATTCTTAGTAAAGTGAAATGTTTGTGGGAAGGGGATATGTATTAAACTAAATGCTATATCTGTAAAAGAAAAACTATGAATAAGAATGTTGTTCTTTCCTGTTCATATGCTTAAGTCATTTAATTAATGACATAATAGGCTCAGATGTGTTAATTATGGTACTTTACATACATAAATTAACTTAGAGCACATTCCTTCATTTCGCAATAATTATAATTATAAACGTGAAACATGTATTGAAGCAAATTAATAAAGGTAAAAAATCACTTGATCTAATACATAGCAATGTTTGTAAAGCTTGTTTAAACGAGAGGAAGGAATAAAAATGTTTATTACCTTCATTACTATGAGCTAAGATGAAGAGAATTTATTCTCTATAAGCAAGAAGTTGAAAACCAACTGAATAAAAAGATTAAGTAATCATGGTGTTGGATATATTGAATCATTTCAATAACACCACCATACTTTCCTAAAATAGAGTAACCGAGAAGAAGATCGGATTCTAAAGGAAAAGATGAACGCACGGCTAAAAAGCTCTGTGTTATCACATGAAATGTGGGGGGAGCGTTTCTATGAGTGAATTATCTTTTAAATAAGGTGCCACACAAGAAAAGGGACAAGACACCATATGAGTTATGGAAAGGTAGAAAACCATTCTACAACCACTTAAAAGTGTGGGGGTGTCTTGCTAGCGTAACATATAATAGTAAGTCGAGACATATGCGACGTTAACATAATACCATTAAACAAATGATCTCAAACAAAGTTATCTATATTGATTTTGAAAAATTAAAAGATAACATTGCGAATCCGCTAACTAAAGGCTTAAACTGAGATCATGCTGTTAAAACATTGAAATGAATGTGACTAAAGCCCATGAAAATAAAAGGCTCTATGTGAAGGAAAACCCAACCTAGTTGACTAGAGATCCCAAGATCTAGGTTCAAAGGGACAACCTAATTGCATAGACTTTGTGAGGTCACTGTGGGGGTACCTATCCCAAGTCTGTTCCTATGATGTAAATAGTGACTATAAATAGGATAGGCTAAGCGGTGAGCCGAACAACATAAGTCACCTATGTGAGAGTGAAGTGGGGTTGCTTCAAGGAGACTATTGGGGCATAGTTCTCTCAAACTCTTGCAAAACCAGGATATGTTCACGGCTATATGGACATAACTGTGAGAACTAAAACCTTGCCAGGAAGGTAGTTGTGTAAGGTATATCATCGTTTACACAAAAGGCAGAACAGTTCAAGGACATTACGTCTACTGGTCAGCTAGTAAAGTAAATATACTTTCGCAAGGGAAGGTTCAAGGGTGGATACTTACCTATCCTATGCAACTATAGATCGTAGATTCTATCACCACACCGAGTTAATGTTTTTCGATAAAACTATCAATTTTCATTCATGTGGGGGATTGTTGGAAAAATTTCATTTTATGGTAACTTTGAGGCATATTCTCAATAGGTAAAGGTAGAGAGTTGAATCATATTTTTTTGGTTTCATATTCTACTCCATGAGGCCTTTACAACGGTATATCGTATGCTCAAAATGGTTGAGTGATGAATGAGAAATTGATGCTCAAAGTAAGCTACTTGGAAATATTATTGAGGAAAAATAAAAGGCTTAGATCCCATATTGGTTAAATACCAAGTGTGGAATGTGTTTATATATGTGAACTCTCTTAAACAGTAATTGAATGACTGGCTTGTAACCTTGCCTCACGCGCAGGGGGTTGCAAGTCCAAACCTTGCCTCACGTGGGCGATGCAAAATGTCCGGACCGGTCGGGCCTAAATGGGCTTGCTAATATTTTTAGCCCAACACAAATTTATTTTCCTCAGCAGACAAACTTTGCTTATATATGTAAACTTATCTTATTGATTTAATTCCAATAAATCTGTTTAACTTTTTAATTTAATGGCAGATTTTGGAGATATTTTTTCCAAAATTCCAACACTCTTCATGCCTATAAAAGGCCATGATTCTGAAGGGTTTTTATACACTTTCATACTCTTTTAGAATTTCTCTTGCCAAAATTTTGTTGCTCTCAAAAAACCTCTTTTTCCATCCTTCGTGTTTTATAAATATTCCGGTGATAAAAAAAAGCATTGTTCGTTCGATTGATCGTGGTAGAGGTGCTACTACTTCGATCACCACTGTTATTGTATCCTGGGAGACTTTCGACCAACGTTACTCCAAGTACCGTAGGAGCGGCCAAATCTGTCTTAAAAAAATCGTGTTTCACGGGCCTCAACGTTTCGTAAAATCTCAATTCTCTTTTGTTTCAATTGTTTATTATGGTTTTATTTGATTTTCATATTTGATAAATTAACTATAAATAATTTTGTTCATATTTTTTATGTGTTTATTTATAATTAATTATTTCATTTTTAACATTATAAATGAATTAAAATTTTAATGACGACTAATTTACTTTTTAATCTAATGTACATGAATTAATTTGTCTATTTTTTTTGTAGATATGGCAAAATACAATCGGACTCCTAATATAGGAGCATCCATGATACTTTTACCCATATTAGTACTGTCAATATAGCAAATTGATCATTTTTTGTTTAAATTTTTATTCATTTGTACTATTAAAACCTAACTTGGTTGATAGAATGACATGATAGTGACACGTGTCGTATCACATGTACTTTGTATTGACCTACAATGACAAAATTTTAAAGATAAAAAATAGATGAAATTTTTAACAAAAAAATCAATTCGTTGCTTGATCAGACTAATTTACTCGTTTCTTGAGTATTAGACAAAAAGGGTAATATTGGAAATGAAAAGCTGCCTTAAGGCTTAAATTGTTTATTTTAAGTTGAAAAAAGTTGCCCCACAGACTAGTGTTCTTCATATATGCCACATCGCCAGTTCCCATAGTAGGATATCTATCAATCAAAGAAACATTGGTTTTTGTTTGTGTTTAAGTTTCGGATCTTTGCAAAAGAAAGGAGAAAGAAGAAATGCTAGCAGTTTTCGACAAATCGGTTGCCAAGAGCCCAGATGCTCTTAATGCTCCAGATAACCCTCAGGCTGTTTCTGCTCTCAAAAATGGCTTCTTACCTAATCACTTTGCCTCTGTTTATCCCGGTTCTGTCTCCATCAGTCTCGGCTCTTCTGGGGTAATGGCTTATTCTCTTGAAAAACAGAACCCACTTCTCCCCAGGTAAAACTGTTCTTTTTTTCATCTATTTTTAACCATCCTCAAGGTTCTCATTTTCTTTCTTCTTTTTCTCTTTTTTGTTTGATGGGTTTTGACGATCGAATCCCGATCTTAGATGGTTTGTTTGATTTATTTTTAGATCTTTTTCTTAGTTGGAGATGATGTTGGTTGTTTTATTATTTATGAGAATTGTGATTTATATATGCAAATGCCCTTTTACTGTTTGCTTTTCGAGAAAGGGAAAAAGCAAATGAAATATATCCAAAGAAATGAATAATTTACATTAATTGTTGTTTGCTGGTCATTGATGAATATCTTTCTAGACTTTGAGCTGTCCTTTTTTTTTCTGGAATTATTTGAGAACAATATGCAGCTTGAAGAAATTCCACCAGTGATCCCTTGAGCAGGGTATCATTTGAATCATGTATAATATGGATTCTTTTATGATAATTTATTAGCTTCCTCTGTGATCTTTATTTAGTGGCTTATAAGGCCTGATTTGTTTTTATATATAGATGAATTATTTTACCATGGGATATAGAGTACAGTCCAAAGTTAAAGATCTGATGTAATGGATTTATTATAACAAGCTTACATGGTACCAACAAGCATTGCACTCTCAAGGGGAGAATAGGGTTCAAACTTGGGAGACGACATTGTTGGGAGGGATAGCCACGAACCCGAACATAGACTGTAAAGCGGACATGAAAAGTACTTTTTTTTCATTGTTTTCTCAATGCAACGGATTGAAGATTGATGCATTTGATTTTATGTTTCCAGACTGTTTGCAGTTGTGGATGACATATTCTGCTTGTTTCAAGGCCACATTGAGAATATTGCCGTTCTTAAGCAACAATATGGCTTGAACAAAACAGCAAATGAGGGGATCATTGTTATCGAAGCTTACCGAGCCCTCAGAGACAGAGGTCCTTACCCTCCGGATCAGGTTGTAAGAGATATCCAGGGGAAATTTTCTTTCATTATCTATGATAGCTCTTCAAAAGCCACATTTATAGCTTCTGTAAGTAAACCTAATTTTGTTAGCCACTGCAATGCATGTCTCTGTAATTTTTTCTTCTATATGATCAAGTTTTTTTCCCTTTTCTTGTGCAGGATGCTGATGGAAGTGTACCTTTCTTCTGGGGAACTGATGCTGAAAACCACCTTGTTCTTGCAGATGATGTGGAGACTGTCAAGAAGGGCTGTGGGAAGTCTTTTGCTCCATTCCCAAAAGGTAAGTTAGTGTTTGGCACAAGTAGGTAGAAAAATTGGGGTGGCAACAGACCCAAGGTGAAGATTAAAGCATGTTAAAAGTGGATTCAAGACTAGTTTAGAATGACAGCAAAAACTCAAGGTGATTTGGGTGGAAATATACAGATTTCAATGGATAAATATGCATGAGACACATTTGTTTCGATAAAAGTATCATGGAGGCTCCTATATTAGGAGTCAAATTGCATTTTGCCCTCTCTATCAAAAAAATAAATAAATTAGTCCCTATACATTAGATCAAATGGCAAATTGGTCCTTTTTGTTAATGTTATCCATTTGTACTTTTAAAAACTAGTGTGACTGATAGAATAATCAGACACGTGTATCTCATGCTGATGTACAAAGACCAGTTTTTAACAACAAAAATGGATGAAATTGTTAACAGAAAAAACAGTTTATGGTACTTTTACTAGAGGGGATAAAATACAATTCAGCTCTTAGTACAAAGGCCTTTATGGTACTTTTACTCATTTGTTTTTTATATGGTTCTTTTCTACCAAACATAGGTTTAAATCGGGGTTGATCTATGCCATGCATGCTATAGTTGTTTGTCCTAAGACTATTAGCAAAATTTAGGAGCACAACGAGGACGTTATTGCTGATGATGTTTTGCAATTCCCCCATTTCTTTTTCAGGGTGCTTCTTCTCATCCACTGGTGGGTTAAAAAGCTATGAGCACCCCCTTAATGAGTTGAAGGCAATGCCTCGGGTGGACAGTTCGGGTCAAGTTTGCGGGGCTACTTTCAGTGTGGATGTAGAGGCAAAGAAGGAATCAACTGGAATGAAAAAGGTTGGAAGTGCTGCAAACTGGTCCTCTAACTACTGAGCTTTAGAAATGGCATCCTGTTTCAGCAAGGCTTCTGTTATTAGGGAGCCTTCCCTTGGTCTTATTTTTAATTCCTAATTTTGCTATCTCGATGGCTTGGCTGGATTACTGGGTTCCTATTTTCAAACTAAGTTAACAGTTTATGCGGTTTGTACATGCTTGCTTACCATCAGAACTGAGCCCGACATGCTACATCACATGAAATAATGTTTCTTGTCATAAATGCTTCTAATTTTTCTTTTCTAGTAGTTTACATTACTTATAAAACTCTTAACTGAATTTATGTCGAGTTAAATGAATATTAAATCAAATTGAGAAATAGTATTTAAGTAATTTTTCTTTTCTAGTAGTTTACATTACTTATAAAACTCTTAACTGAATTTATGTCGAGTTAAATGAATATTAAATCAAATTGAGAAATAGTATTTAAGTATTTAAGTAATTTTCTTAATTTTTTTAAATCAAAAAGCTTAAACTACCAAAAGAAATTTTAAAATGGATGAGTTGCCAAGTTGAAAGTTTAAACTCTTTGAGGTGCAGATTTGATCTTTAGTAGGCGCATAATTTGGCATTAATTATGGTGTTTGAATCCTTATATTCTTTTTCATTTTATTTTATTGACGATACATCGAGAATGACTGACAAAAATGGCACGAATTTAGAATTAGAATTGATAAATGAAAAAAAAAAATCTCAACTTAGAAAAACTTTTAAAAGTAAGGTATAAATTTAAAATAACAAAAATGCAATATAAATGTATGAATTTAATTTACTATATGTATATTATATTTTATAAAAAGAGAATTGTACACTGTTGACATAGAGAAGTGGAGAGGAAGGTAAGGTAATGGAGATTATGGACGGTTCATCCAATTTAGGCAGAAAGTCATACTATTTGGGTGGTTGAGGAAATGAAGTTGAAGGGAGAGCTTGAGGGAGAAGGGAGTGAAGAAAAGGTATAGAATGAAAGGTGATTAAACATGTCGAATCCTAAGGGTGAGAAAGGTATTTATATTGCCTGACCTCAAGAGACACGTGTTCCAATAGGTTAGCTGGTCCCTTTCAAGATCCTTGTTAGGAGAGTAATGTGACATCATCTAGGTTGTAGGATATGTGGTTGACAAGTGATTGTTGTCTTGTCGGAGTGGCCTAGTTGTCAGGAGTGATTGACTGACGTGTTCCTGAGTTCTTAGTGCAATAATTCTTCTAAAGCAAGTGGAGTAATTAGTGGAGCTAAGTGAGAAGAACTAGGAAGTTGTCTTGGCCAAAGTTACTAGGTGGCGAAGTTCCCCTATGTAACAATTGCCTCCCAATCGAAGGGTTGTAGTACCATGTTAGATAACACTATGAGCAATATGCAACTAGCGAGGGACAAATATATCAGGGTTCGCCATTGTTTAGTGCAGAACTTCACTTTACCTATTAGATGGAGGATGCCTTATAGCATGCGAAGTACAAAAAATCCTACTTTAGAGTCTAAGGTATCCCTTCGATTGTATGAATAGTTTTGTTGAGGTTTATTGTTGGAGGTTGAGGGAACTCTTACCCTTCACAACATTTGGAATTACTTCTTCGAGGAAAAAAGTCCAAATGGGTGCCAAATGTATTATTTGGGGCTTGCGACGTTTAAGAAGGATGATATGTTGAAACCTAGTATCAAAGCTTGACCACATGGTGCTAATGATACTATAGGGGAAGGTTTCACAAGGGCTAGAGAAAGAGCCAAAGGATATACTAGTTAACTACCCTCATTGCCCTTTTCACAAATAAGAGTATTGAAATAAAAAAGCTACAACTGAAAATAGGGAAAGAAGAAAGTTGGGCTTTCCAACGAAGGTTCAAAAGATACTGTGCCAATTGGGAAAAATGCATCTATTGGTTCACGTGTAGGTTCAACTACTAAGGACAACTTTTATGACTTTTATCTAATATTTTGTTTGTTTGTGTGCAGGCTGCCTTTTTATTATTATTATTTTTTTGTAATAGTTATTGTGAAGGTGAGAAGTTTTTAAAGAATGGTTGCTCCCTTTGTTATTAACATTAGTTTTGACAATGAAGTGTTGGACATTACTTCCCTGAGGAGTATTTATGACCATGAGGAATATATAAAGAAAAATAGCTTTGATTATGAGAGCTCTTCACTTAGCTCAAGCTAGCGTTTGAGCTTAAGTTCCAGTGTGTGTGTAGGAACTTGTGAAAATTTGCTTTTCTTTAAGTATGTGTGACCGTGACATTTCTTTTCTTCGTCTTTTCTTAGACAATGAGCCTAAGGAAGGGTAGGGAAATGTGGCTCAAATCTCATCAACTTGTAACGTTTTAAATTTCCTGATACGGTAAGTGGCGTTATTTTGGGATCGCTACAGTGAAAAATTCAAATATGAAACCAATAAAGAGAATTTTTAAAAGGGACTATAAGAATTTATTGTTGGAAATCGATAAAGTAAATATTGAATGCGAATTTGTGAAAAAAAAAAGAGACTAAAGTGTAAAGTGGTCAATTCGAGAAATTATGGATTGATAATTATTTATTAATATTAAATTGACATGAATATGTACACGTACCAAGAAAAATGATTTGTGGACTAAATTGTAAAATTTTCATTTTCCTCAGAAATTGGATAAGAGTGTATTTTTCACCATTTATGAATTTATATTAAGGGATATATTTTTGATATTATTTTTAGATTGAATAAGTGTTTATTGTTGTGAAGAAATTGTACAAAGAGACAAAATGATAATTTTGCCATAAAACAATATTTGATCATTTCTCAAGTTTTTTATGGTGGAAATAGTATTCTGATAATATATTTGATGTATGGAATTAATATGGACTTCTATAATATTATATGAAGATTAAATGTGCTAAGCGTCATATTTGGAAATAAAAGTGAAGTGATAAGAGAAATGGGCTAAAAGTACACATTCCCCATTTAAGAGATATTTTGGGACCTATAATGAATATTATAATGACAGTTTTATAATTATTTTAATGGTGTTAGTACGAGAGAAATTATAGCCATAGATGTTGAGGTTTTTAAAGTGTGAAAATCTGGAAGCCATTCATTTAAAAGTAGGATTGACTTTGACTATTTTTATTTGAATGAAAGAAAGAGAGAAAATATGGGAAAGCTTCCATTTTCCTCCTTATTTCCATCCACCATGCATGGAGAAGAGAAAATTCCCTCTTTTCATTTTTCTCATATTTTTTCAAATCTTTTTAAGAATTTCCACCACCCAAGTTATTTTCTTGCAATAATCTAATAGAAAATCCATTTCTAAACTTGATTTCATCATCATCATCATCTTCTTCACCACTGAAGACAAGGGTTTTCATAAGCTAGAGAGAGAAAACATGAGTTATTGTGAGAAAGTGAAGAATAAGATAAGAAAATATATTTTTTCTATCTCCAATAAGATTATTCATGGTTATTTCATATAAGTCTTAAATGAGCTTGATATTTGGTATTATGCATGTTATGTATTCATGAAGAGAAAATTTATATTTGGGTAATGGAGATTTGAACAAGGATAAGAGAAGTCTTGGATTAGTAAAGGATTTTGGTGATTTTACTCATTCAAAGAGAGGAAAGTTCTCAATAAACATCCTTGCCTTATAGACGATATTGGTGATTTTTCTTAGATTGGTTGGTTATTACAAGAGGTTTTTTAACAGTCCGATTTAGACCCTAGTCGGAATAGTAGTTTCGAGACCACAAATCAAAGGTCGAAATAATATTTTAATGTTATTTTTGGTGTTGATTATATGTGATATAGCCTGTGTGAAAATTCTGTGTGGTAATTTTATTCACTGTGTGCCGAATTAAGAGAAAGGATTTAATCGTGTAAAGTGTAAAAGCTGTGTGCTGATTTATAAGTACCTAAGTGCTATTGTCTTTATAATGTGGAGGCCTTATGAGGCAATTAGTCCATTATTAAAATTAGTGGATGGTAGATGGACATAAATGGCCTAATATTTGTTAATTAAATGGATGATTCATTAAGGGCAAATTAGTAAACATGAAATAAGATGACATTAAAATAAAACAAAAGCTAGAAAGTGCTCATCTTTGTTTTCTATCAACCGAAATAAGAAAAGAAGAGGAGGGTTTGAGACTTTGTGATTTTCGGCTAGGGATTTGCTTGATTAAGGTATGTTTTGACTTTGGTTTTTGATGATTTTTATGTTTTTGAGATTGTTGCTCAGTCTACTATCAAGCCCATGTTGTAATTTAAAGAATTGATGATGTTTATGAGATGTGCCATTGAAGAACATGTGAGCTTTGTGATGTTAGTTGGTGAAATATGAAAGCTTGGTGTTGGGTTAACATAGTTTGTATTTGAATTTTTGGTGAAATTGAGTATTTTGGGCTAAATTGTGAAAAGTGTAAATTGAGGGGCTAAAATGTGAAATAAATGAGATGTGTGGACTTGTATGAATATAGAGAGAATTCGGTTAGGCATGGGTGAAAGGAGATTATGTGTATTTCATGATTTTGTGAATTAGGGACTAAAGTGTCGAAATGTGAAAATATGAGGACTATTATGTAAAATGCCCTAAATATGTGTGTTTGGACTAAAATGAATGATTTGGTGATTGAATGGATTGAATTTAAATGTGTATAGACCAAGAGAGAAGAGGTTCGGATCGAGATCAAGGCAAAGATAAAGTGCTCGATTAATCGACCTTTTCGGTATTTCGACGTCCGAGGTAAGTTCGGATATAGTACAAGTTGTTAATTTATGTTCTATGTGATGTGAATTGAATGATTATCTATACAAATATGAGATTAGAAATGCTATGTGTTGAATTGAATTAGAGGGCACTAAGTGTGCGAAATTAGAAACGGGATAGAGATGATTGGCACTGTGTGTGCGAGATGATAAAAGATTCGGCTTATTGAATTGGCACTGTGTGTGCGATACCGATATAAGCTCGATTTAATGTATTGGCACTAAGTGTGCAATGAAAATTATGTTTGTCTATAAGTTGGCACTGAGTGTGCGAATAAAGCAAGAGAATAGCAAAGGTTGATCGAAATGTAAAGTCGAGTGGTGAGTAGCATTGTTGGTGACTAACTATGTGTTGGCAAAGGTATGTATGATACCTATGTGGTTGATGAAAATTAAAGTAGATGAATGAGATGCTATGTGAGTATTGGATATGGTTGAATTTGTGCGACATTGATAAATTATCTATGTAATGGTTTAATGTGTACATTGATTTGATTCAATGACTTAATTGTATTGTATTTCGAACTTACTAAGCTTTTGAAAGCTTACTATGTGATTGTTTCTCTGTTTTACAGTGTCAGTAAAGCTAGCTCGGATCCGAGAATCGTCAGCATCTCTATCACACTATCGACAAGCTATTTTGGTACTTTTGGAAAGATGTATATAGTTGAAATATGGCATGTATAGGCTAGAAGTTATGATATGTCTTGAATGTTTAATCCTTGCCATGTGATTTGGCTTGGAAGTTGAATGATGTAGAATTTATGAATGAGCTATGAATGTGGTATATTTCATGACTTTGTGGATTATGAAAGATGTGGTTTGAAGATGAATTGTGGCATGAATTACATAATGCTTGATATATATATTTTGAGATATACAATTGTTACTTTGAATGGACTTATTGTGATGATATTAGGCATGGAAGTAGATGGTAATGTTGATGATTATTTGGTGCATGAAATGGTATGTTTGAATGCATTTAAAAGCATGAATTGGTATTGTAGTGAAGCTTGTTGGTTGACCTTTGTGTGGATGGCAAATTGGCCTTGCAAATGGCCTATTTTGCATACATGGCTAAGAGACACGAGCGTGTGTCTCTGCCATGTGGTTTAAGGATACGAGACATTACCATGCTTGAACTCACTTAAACCTGTACTTACGGGCTGTAAAATTTTGTTCCGAAATAGAAACTCTTCTTTCTTAGTCAAAAAGTACATATCATGGGCCTATGAGGCCTTAAACACATATCCGAGAACTTTCAGAATACAATCAGGAACTTTTCCTCGAAACAGGGGTCACACGCCCATGTGGCTTGGGGCACGCCCGTGTACCCCTAAGACACGCCCATATCTCCCAACCGTGGTCGACACTGACTAATCTCACACGGTCTTGACACGCCCGTGGACTAGAATCGTGTGCTATACCTTGATATACTGACTTGTTCACACGGCCAAGGCACACGCCCATGTTCTAACCGCGTATCACACACGGTCTAAACAAACGGCCGTGGGATTAGCCCGTGGTCTATTCTGACTTAAGATACAAAGGTGCAGGGTGCACACGGCCTAGACACACGCCTGTGTGTCCATCCCTGTGGGCACTTAGAGGCTATTTACCAAGCCAATTGCCACCTTGAAATCAAGACCAAACTCATGCTCAATTCAGCAACTCAAGTATTACATCTAACATGAACAAGGATGCATACTTCATTGGTAGATTAAAACATACATACTTAATCATTCATGACTCATCTCTTTGGCCATATACAAAAAGAATACTAAGCTTGATAGCCAACACTTTGGCTAGTTTTAAAACATAACTCAAAATGAAATGTTTCCTATACATGCCATACTTAATAAAAACAACTTGGCTATACCAAAATAGCGATTGATAGTGTGCTCTGAGAGCTCGGTGATGATGATCCACGAGATTAGCTTGGCGGGACTACATGGAAAGAAAGAATAAAGGACGTAAGCATTTAGCTTAGTAAGTTTGCATGTAATTCTCATAGCAATATATTTGCTTAACATTAACCATTCATCATAAACAATGGCATTATGAAATCTCATGTATTTAAGCTTACTTACTCTTACCGATTCTTACATATCTCATGGTACTTACTATTCTCATGCTCAAATGACGGTAACAAGATACCTGTATCACTTGATCACATAGATCAATATACTTTACTATGATAAGCATAATCTCAACTTCATCATTCATATCATGAATAATACTCTTAATTAACTCTGACTAGCATAACTTGATAATAACTTTACTTACTTAACTTTCTTACTTTCTCATTTAATCTTTACTCTTTTGCCCGATGAATTACTATGAATAACAGAGGATACTAAATCTCAAAACACATGTGTCTTGATGCTAATGCTATATCCTTGATATAGTCTTACATGGGATCTCTTACTTGGTATTGATGCTGTAACACCCCTTACCCGGGTTCTACGCCGGGAACCGGGCCCGAGGCATTACCGAACTCAAACCGCTTAATCGCCACTTAGGCTCAACGTCATTACTCGCTATAACCTCATTCTTGACTTACGAGGCCTCACTCATACACATGAGGACTCTCAAGACTAATCCGGAACTTTTATGATCCTTAATATTTTTCTCTTTTATACAGGTCTCACACGCCCGTGCAAGATTAGACACGCCTGTGCATGAGCACACACGCCCATGTCCCCAGACCATGCCTAAAAACCCAAGCATTCTGCCAAATGCCCCACGGCCATGGCACGCCCGTGCTCCCAACCGTGGTGAACATCGACTTCCCTCAAGACGGCATAGAGTCCAGACACACGCCCGTGTGGCTAGCCCGTGGCCAACACCGACATCCTACACGCCCTAGGCACACGCCCGTGTGACTAGTCCGGGTCTATTCTGCATTTTCAAATATTAACATGCAGGGACACACGGCCGCAAAGACACGCCGTGGGCTGACCGTGTGTCACACACGGCCTAGACACACGCCTGTGTGTCTACCCACATGGTCAAGAACAAGACTAAGTGTCAAGTTCTTTTCCCTCTTCTAACATACACAACATATACTCATCTAACACCATCATAATCAACTCAAATTGAAGTGCATTCTCACATAGAAAACTACATCTTTCTTTCATATAATGTAATAGCCAACAACCATGGCATTATACAAAATAAGCTATCCATCTATAGGCCAACACATCTTAGCCATTTACAACAAAATTTACTTATCTAGCCCCTATACATGCCATATACAAAACATTAAGTTTCATGTACCAAAGTGTGCTGATATGTGGGCTATCTTCTGATGATCCTCGTATCTCGATTCAACGCTTTAATCTATAAGACAAGGGAAAAGAAAGAGAGTAAGCTTTGAGCTTAGTAAGTTTACACATAAACAAATAAGCAACATAGTATAAGCTAAGCAACTATTAGCATTATACCAACAAGTAATTAACAACTATGCTTACTCTTTCTATCCCTTACCACATTTCCAACACATCATGAGTCACATACTCATAACCATTGAAATGCACCCCGCATTCAATATCACATTTACGTAATATACAACACATCATTATTTATCGTAATACATCCACACAAATCAATCCACATAACTTATCCCACACGACTCATCCGCATGTGGCTAGTTTACATAACTAATCCACACTACTCATCCACACGGTTAATACACACAGTCAATCCACATACCAATATCTCGGTGGTTTCGCACTTAGCACACCACATTTGATTAATAAGGTGGTATCGCACTTAGCCTACCACAATGGTATTCGTAGTGATTCAAAGACATAGCTCACTAGATGATATACCTCGCGATAGCATCGCACATAGCTAGATCATCGTCAATATGCATTAGGATGGTATCGCACTTAGCCTACCATCTAGCATTATCACAACACATGCACAAGTCTACTTAAACCACATAGATTCCCAATCATTCTCGATCATACATTCATTCACCATTTCTATTACATTCATTCTACTTGAACCACATAGGTTCTAAATCAATCTCGAATTAGCTACACACTAGCTATCATCAACAAATTGTAAGTATGAATGCATTGTTTATGCATAGACTTACCTCGATACTCAAAAGTATTGAAATGTGCAATTTAGTCCGCCACCTTGCTTTTGCCTCGGTTTCGATCCAGGCTTCGTCTTTCTTGATCTATAATGAATAAATCAGCTTATTCAATACACACATTGACTAAATTGACCCACATCTCATACTTTAGCAAAATTACTATTTTGCCCCTAAACTTTCTCATATTTACACTTTAGTCCCAAAGGCTCGTAAAGTGATTTTTATTCAACTTTCTACTCTTTCATGCTTAGCCAAACCACTTACTCAACTAAAGCATTCATCAAATCTCACTAAATCACCTATGTATGACCAAACTTAAGATTTTCACAACTAAGTCCCTACATGCATTTTCATGGAAAATCACTTAGCAAAAGATGTTTCTACTACATCAAGCCTTCATATTCTTCCATAAAACATCAAAATACATGCATGTCATACATATGTACATTTTTGAACATCCATGATAGCTCACCAAATAGCTATAAATAGCTTACTCATGCTACCGGGACTTCAAAAATACGAAGAATATAAAAAATCGGCCTTAGGAGCACTTATTAGCAAGCTTGAAAAATTGAAAGAACCCTAACAATGGCTTCTCAAATTTTCGGCAGCTATGGGAAGAAGATGAATGAATTTCTACCATCTTTTCACCTATTTTAATCACTTAATTGATAAATGACCAAAATGCCCTTTTTGATAAACTTTCAATTTTAACTCATCCATGCCCATTTTTGTCCAAAAATAAGAATTTGGATAAATTGATATTTAAGGACCTCTAATTAATAATCCAAAGCTATTTCAGACATATAGCTTCTAGAAACACACATTTTACAACTCTTTCAATTTAGTCCTTTTGGACAATTCAACCACAATTTCACAAAATTGCTTCATGAAACTTTCACACTAGCATGCATACATATTATAAGCCTCAAAAACTCGTTCATGACCCTCGAATTTGTGGTCTCGAACCACTATTCCGACTAGGCCCTAAACCAGGATGTTACAACTCTCCCCACTTTAGAGATTTTCGTCCCTGAAAATCTTACCAGAAAAGAGGTTTGGATGTTGCTCTCTCATAGCTTCTTCCGTTTCCCACGTAGCCTCTTCCATGCCATGTTTCTGCCATAACACTTTCACTAGTGCTATGCTCTTATTTCTCAACTGTTTCACTTCTCGAGCCAAGATCTTAATCGGCTCCTCTTCATAAGACATATCCGGTCTTATCTCAATTTCCGTTGAAGGAATCACATGTGAAGGATCGGAGCGATACCGTCGCAACATCGACACATGGAACACGTTATGAATCTTTTCTAACTCTACCGGCAAAGCCAACCGGTAAGCTACAGGCCCAATTCTGTCTGTAATCTCATACGGCCCTATGAACCTTGGACTCAATTTCCCTTTCCGTCCAAATCTCATAATCTTCTTCCACGGCGATACTTTCAAAAATACTTTGTCACCTATCTCAAACTCAATTTCTTTTCTTTTCAAATCCGCATACGACTTCTGTCGGTCCGAAGCAGCTTTCAGACTATTACGGATTACTTTCACTTTCTCTTTGGTCTCTTTTACTAGATTGACCCCATGGATCCGTTTCTCGCTAAGCTCGGTCCAATACAAAGGAGTCCGACACTTATGGCCATACAAAGCCTCATACGGTGCCATCTGTATACTCGACTGATAACTATTGTTATAGGCGAATTTGACCGGAAGGTAGATATCTCTCCCAACTACCTTCGAATTCTAGCACACAAAGATCGAAGCATATCTTCAAGAACTTGAATCACTCTTTCAGATCGACCATCGGATTGCGGATGGAACGCAAAGATCGAAATTCAATCTCGCACCCATGGCCTCTTGCAACTTCTTCCAAAATCTCAAGTAAACCTCGGATCTCTATCCGATATAATAGACACAGTACACCATGTAATCTCACTACCCTCCACACGCACAACTCGGCTAACTTATCCAATTGAATAATCAACACGCATGGAATAAAGTGAGCCGACTTCGTCAATCTATCCACAACAACCCACACAGCATCTCTCTTTCTCGGAGTCATCGATAGCCCCATCACAAAATCCATGGTAACCCGATCCCACTTCCATTCGGGAACCATCACTGGCTGAAGCAATCCCGAAGGCACTTGATGCTCAGCTTTCACTTGTTGGCAAATCAGACACTTAGTCACAAACTCTGAAATATCTCTTTTCATACATGGCCACCAATACAACTTTCTCAAATCGTTGTACATTTTCATACTGCCCGGATGTACCGACAAGCATCCACTGTGGGCCTCATGCAAAACCTTTCGAATCAACTCCTCATTTTTAGGAACACAAATTCTGTCACGATACATCAGACAACCATTCAAATTCATTCGAAAATCAGAATCACTTTCTGATCCGCACTTAGCTATCTTAGCCTCGCATCTCATTGTCATTTTCTCGAGCTTCACATATTTGTTGAACAAATAGTGGCTTAGCTCTCAACTCTGCCAAAATAGCACCATCATCAGACAATGCTAAACTCACTCTCATAACTCTTAGAGCGTACAAGGATTTCCTACTCAAGGCATCTGCAACCACATTTGCTTTTCCCGGGTGGTAATCAATGACTAACTCATAGTCTTTCAACAACTCAAGCCACCATCTCTGTCTTAGATTTAGATCCTTCTGATCCATCAAATACTTTAAACTCTTGTGATCCGTAAAGATTCGGCACTTTTCGCCATACAAATAATGTCGCCAAATCTTTAACGCAAACACAACAGCAGCCAACTCCAAATCGTGAGTCGGATAATTTTTCTCGTGCGGTTTTAACTGCCTCAAGGCGTAAGCGACTACCTTACCCTCTTGCATCAACACACAATCGAGACCATTAAACGATGCATCACTATATACTACAAACTCCTTCCCCGATTCTGGTTGAACCAAAATCGGTGCCTCAGTCAACATTGTTTTCAGTCTCTCGAAGCTCTATTGACATGTCTCAGTCCATTCAAACTTGACATCTTTATGCAATAGCTTCGTCATCGGGGTAGCAATCACAGAGAACCCCTTTACGAAACGTCTGTAATATCCCGCTAATCCCAAGAAACTTCTGATTTCTAACACGTTCCTCGGCGGTTTCCAATCCATAACAGCCGATATCTTACTCGGGTCAACTCTGACACCATCACCGACACCATGTGTCCTAGGAATCGACCTCCTGAGCTAAAACTCACTCTTGCTAAACTTAGCATACAACTGCTTGTCTCTTAAAGTTTGCAAGACAATTCTCAAGTGCTCTTCATGATCGTTTTCATCCCGAGAATATATTAATATGTCGTCAATAAAGACAACCACAAACTTGTCCACATATGGTCTGAAAATACGGTTTATCAGATCCATAAAAATCGCAGGTGCATTCGTCAAACCAAACGGCATAACCAAAAACTCATAATGGCCATACCTTGTCCGAAATGCAGTTTTCAACACATCTTGCTCTTTCACTCTGAGCTGATAATAACCAGACCTCAAGTCTATCTTGGAGAACACTGTAGCTCCCTTCAGTTGATCGAAAAGTTCATCAATCCTTGGTAAAGGATACTTATTCTTAATCAGTAACCTTGTTCGCTTGTCTATAGTCTATACACAACCTCATAGACCCATCTTTCTTCTTCACAAACAATACCGGAGCACCCCACAGCGAGTAGCTCGGTCTTACGAAACCCTTATCTGTCAACTCTTGTAACTGAACCTTCAGTTCTTTCAACTCTACAGGTGCCATTCTGTACGGGGCAATTGAAATAGGTGCTGTTCCCGGAACCAACTCAATTCCAAACTCGACCTCTCTCACTGGAGGTAATCCGAGTAACTCTTCCGGAAACACATCTGGGTACTCACATACCACTGGCACTGTTTCAAACCCTACTCCAACCTCTTGAGTATTCAACACAAATGCAAGATAGGACTCACACCCTTTTCTTAAACATTTCTCGGCCACTAAGGAAGAAATCATCACGGGTAGACTGTCCGATCCACCTGATTCAATTCGAACTACATCTCCACTCTCACATTTCAGTTCAATAAACTTACTACCACAGTTCACTAAGACACTATAGGTAGTCAACCAATCCATGCCTAGGATTAAATCGAACTCATCAAACGGAAACAACATAAGGTTTGCCGAAAAATAATGATTCTCAATCAATAAAGGACAATTCTTACACACTTTGTCCACTAACGCATGCTTTCCTAACGGGTTTGACACCTTAATCACAATGTCCGTACACTCAACGGTCATACTCAAACTAGATGCTAATCTCATGCGAATATAAGAGTGAGTAGACCCTGGATCTATTAAAGCAATAACAGAGGTGTCAAAGAGAGAAAAAGTACCCGTTACCACATCAGGGGAGGATGCCTCTTCGCGAGTGCGAATGGCGTATGTCCTCGCAGGTGCCCGACCCTCTGGTCTCACAGCAGAGTCCTTGGACGCACCTCTACCACTAGCCCCACCTCTTGGGTTCCTTGGTGGTCTACCCCTCGTAGACACATCACTAGGTCTCACTTTTTGCCTCTCTTCCTTATCATCCCTCTCGGGACAGTTACGGATAAAGTGGTCAGGGGAACCACATTTGTAACATTTCCGACTGTTTCCCCAACACTCTCCGATGTGATACCTACCAAAACTAGGACACTCTGGTTTACTCTTTGTATTGCCCACACTTTCCACCGAGGGAGCTCGGACTCTCGAACCCTGATGAGTATTGTCCAAATCTCGATGCGAATACCCCACTGAGGCTGACATTCGAGGATTCACTTCCTTGGATCTTTTCGACTGGGCTTGATACGACTTGCCCGTCGGTCTCTTTCTCGCATCTCGGGCTTCACTCACAGCCCTTCTCTTTTCTGAACTCAATTCCTCGGCCTTACTTGCCCTCTCAACTAGCACCACAAATTCTTTCAACTCTAAAATGCCCACTAGGAGTTTGATATCCTCATTCAGCCCATCTTCAAAACTCTTGCACAAGATGGTCTCTATCGACACACATTCTTGAGCGTATTTGCTAAGCCTAACAAACTCACGCTCGTACTCAGCTACTGTCATCCTTCCTTGCTTCAGCTCAAGGAATTCTTTCCTTTTTCGGTGAGTAAACCTCTGGCTTATATACTTCTTTCGGAACTCTTCCAGAAAGAAGTCCCACGTCACCCGCTCTTTTGGGACCACTAACGTCAGCATCTTCCACCAGTAGTACGCCGAATCTCTCAGCAACGATACGACACACTTCAAACTCTCCTCAGGTGTACATGAGAGCTCATCGAACACCCTCATCGAGTTCTCCAACCAGAACTCCGCCCTCTCTGGGTCATCATCTACCATAGCTCTAAACTCCTCAGCCTCGTGTTTCCTAATCTTATCCACCGGGGGTTTCGATATCCGCACTACATCCAGACCTTGAGGAGCCACAGGATTTGGCTGAGGTATGGGAGGAGGTGGAGGAGGTTGAGCGTTAGGGTTCGCTCGAACGTAGTCCGAGTACCAATCACTCATCATATGGAGAAAGGCTTCTCGTGCCTCTTCCCTTGACCCTCGCCGGGTCCACTTTGCACCGGCAAGACGGTTCTCATGCAGAGCCGATGCATTACTAGTCGCTCCATCGCCAGTCAATGGATCGGAATCCATATTCTATATAAAACAAGATTTAAAATCATCAGAAACCACCACACTATCAGCGTACACTTATGGCATGTATAGCTAGACTCTTACACCCGCTACGGTAGTCCTAGAACCGACTAAACCATAGCTTTGATACCACTAAATGTAACACCCCTTACTCGGGTTCTACACCGGGAACCGAGCCAGAGGCGTTACCGAACTCAAGCCGCTTAATCGCCACTTAGGCTCAATGTCATTACTCGCTATAACCTCATTCTTGACTTACGAGGCCTCACTTATACACATGAGGACTCTTGAGACTAATCCGGAACTTTTACGATCCTTAAAATTTTTCTCTTTTATACAGGTCTCACACGCCCGTGCAAGATTAGACACGCCCGTGCATGAGCACACACGCCCATGTCCCCAGACCATGCCTAAAAACCCAAGCATTCTGCCAAATGCCCCACGGCCATGGCATGCCCGTGCTCCCTAACCGTGGTGAACACTGACTTCCCTCGCACGGCCTAGAGTCTAGACACACGCCCGTGTGGCTAGCCCGTGGCCAACACTGATTAATCCCACACGCACCCTAGGCACACGCCCGTGTTACTAGTTCGGGGTCTATTCTATTTTCAAATATTAACATGCAGAGGACGCACGGCCACAGCACACGCCCATGGGCTGACCGTGTGTCACACATGGTCTAGACACACGCCTGTGTGTCTACCCACATGGTCAAGAACAAGACTAAGTGTCAAGTTCTTTTCCCTCTTCTAACATACACAACATATACTCATCTAACACCATCATAATCAACTCAAATTGAAGTGCATTCTCACATAGAAAACTACATCTTTCTTTCATATAATGTAATAGCCAACAACCATGGCATTATACAAAATAAGCTATCCATCTATAGGCCAACACATCTTAGCCATTTACAACAAAATTTACTAACTTATCTAGCCCCTATACATGCCATATACAAAACATTAAGTTTCATGTACCAAAGTGTCTTTGATATGTGGGCTATCTTCGATGATCCTCGTATCTCGATTCAACGCTTTAATCTATAAGACAAGGGAAAAGAAAAAGAGTAAGCTTTGAGCTTAGTAAGTTTACACATAAACAAATAAGCAACATAGTATAAGCTAAGCAACTATTAGCATTATACCAACAAGTAATTCACAACTGTGCTTACTTTTTCTATCCCTTACCACATTTCCAACACATCATGAGTCACATACTCATAACCATTGAAATGCACCCTGCATTCAATATCACATTTACGTAATATACAACATATCATTATTTATTGTAATACATCCACACAGTCAATCCACATAACTTATCCACACAGCTCATCCACACAATTAGTTTACATAACTAATCCACCCTACTCATCCACACAGTTAATACACACAGTCAATCCACACAGCCAATATCTCAGTGGTTTCGCACTTAGCACACCACATTTGATTAATAAGGTGGTATCGCACTTAGCCTACCACAATGGTATTCGTAGTGATTCAGCACATAGCGCACTAGATGATATACCTCGCGATAGCATCGCACATAGCTAGCTCATCGTCAATATGCATTAGGATGGTATCGCACTTAGCCTACCATCTAGCATTATCACAACACATGCACAAGTCTACTTAAACCACATAGATTCCCCAATCATTCTCGATCATACATTCATTCACCATTTCTATTACATTCATTCTACTTGAACCACATAGGTTCTAAATCAATCTCGAATTAGCTACACACTAGCTATCATCAAAAAATTGTAAGTATGAATGCATTGTTTATGCATAGACTTACCTCGATACTCAAAAGTATTGAAATGTGCAATTTAGTCCGCCACATTGCTTTTGCCTCGGTTTCGATTCGGGCTTCGTATTTCTTGATCTATAATGAATCAATCAGCTTATTCAATACACACATTGACTAAATTGACCCACATCTCATACTTTAGCAAAATTACTATTTTGCCCCTAAACTTTCTCATATTTACACTTTAGTCCCAAAGGCTCGTAAAGTGATTTTTATTCAACTTTCTACTCTTTCATGCTTAGTCGAACCACTTACTCAACTAAAGCATTCATCAAATCTCACTAAATCACCCATGTATGACCAAACTTAAGATTTTCACAACTAAGTCCCTACATGCATTTTCATGGAAAATCACTTAGCAAAAAATGTTTCTACTACATCAAGCCTTCACATTCTTCCATAAAACATCAAAATACATGCATGTCATACATATGTACATTTTTGAACATCCATGATAGCTCACCAAATAGCTATAAATAGCTTACTCATGCAACCGGGACTTCAAAAATATGAAGAATATCAAAAACCGGGCTTAGGAGCATTTACTAGCAAGCTTGAAAAATTAAAAGAACCCTAACAATGGCGTCTCAAATTTTCGGCAGCTATGGGAAGAAGATGAATGAATTTCTATCATCTTTTCACCTATTTTAATCACTTAATTGATAAATGACCAAAATGCCCTTTTTGATAAACTTTCAATTTTAACTCATCCATGCCCATTTTTGTCCAAAAATTAGAATTTGGATAAATTGCTATTTAAGGACCTCTAATTAATAATCTAAAGCTATTTCACACATATAGCTTCAAGAAACACACATTTTGCAACTTTTGCAATTTAGTCCTTTTGGACAATTCAACCACAATTTCACAAAATTGCTTCATGAAACTTTCACACTAGCATGCATACATATTATAAGCTTTAAAAACTCATTCATGACCCTCGGATTTGTGGTCTCAAACCACTATTCCGACTAGGCCCTAAACCGGGATGTTACAGATGCCATGTCTTGACATGGGCTTACACGAAGTCTTCCTTATGAGTTCCCTTGGGAACTTACCATTGACATGTCTCGACATGGTCTTACTTGGTATCTTTGCTTGTCAATGCCGAGCCTTGGTTTGGACTTACATGAAATCTTTCTTGTTACTACCAATGCCATGCCTTGGCTTGGACTTACATGGGATCTCTATCTCTTTATAGCTTTTCAATGCCAAGACTTGTCTTGGACTTACATGATAACTTTGCTTGGAGACTCACCAATGCCATGCCTTGGCTTGGGCTTATATGGGTCTTCATCTCATAGTAACTCTTCAATGCCAAGACTTGTCTTGGTCTTACATGATAACTTGCTTGATTGCCGATACCATGCCTTGGCTTGGTCTTATACGGACTTTCTCATTTCATGTGATAGATCGAGTATCCTAAGTAATTAAACTTCAATCGGGACTTTCTCATGCTTGATCTAATTGATTTCTTTGTTTAACATAGCATTAAACAATCTAATTGATAGTGTGAGCGAATCTCCGACGTCCACCGATCCCCGAGATAACTTGGCAATACTACAAGGCAAGGGAAAAGAGAGGGGAAGTAAGCATATATGCTTAATAAGTTCATATGCAAATAATAAGAAATTAATAAACTTGTGTGGATAAATCCTCACAATAATTTCTTAAGATGATATAATCATTATCTCACATGCTAACACCTTATTACTCATGTTCACATTAATCTGTCTACTTGAGTCACTGTCACTAAATTATTTATTTCTCGAGCTACAGAGCTCCGAATGAAGAACCACAAATTTTCCCTGAAACTAGACTCACATAAATTCTTACCATAGAAATTTCAGAATTTTTGGTATATCCAATTAGTACAGTTTATTCATTAAATTTACCCCTGTTTCGCTGTCCAACAGTTCTGACACTTCTTCACTACAAATCAATTTTCTCATCGTATAAAATTCATATTATGTTATCGTTTATTTCACTTGAAAATAGACTTATTAAGGATTTTAAAAATATTAATTATTCTCCATAATTATTTTTTTACAATTTATACTGATTTTCCAAATTTGGAACAGGGGATTCTGAAACTCGTTCTGACCCTGTCTCACTAAAATTCAAATATCTCATAATTCGAACTTCTTTTGCTTACTTTGTTTCTTTTATGAAATAATAGACTCATTAATATTTAATTTCATATCTCACCCAGCCTTTAATTCAATTTCCACCATTTTTGGTGATTTTTCAAAGTTATACTAATGCTGCTGCCCACAACTGTTTTAATGTCAATTTCACTCATTCATTAATTCTTTGTGTTCACTTTCATTTATACACACTTACACCAAAGAATATTATAACTTGGAACATAAAAATCAAGTGATCATAGACACATCTTACTCGTTTGCATCCTTATCAATAATGCATCATAATCCGAGCATAGTATTTATGAGTCTCGTATACATACCTGTGCCTAGTCATAATACTCACATATCCTACTCTTATCTTGAGCATACTCCTTGAATTTCCCATTGAACTGCTTGTAATATTAGGAATGTTCGGGATATCTCGTACACCTGGTAGGACGCCAATGCCATATGCCAGATATGGTCTTACATGGGATCACATATCGGTGCCGATGCCATGGCCCAGACATGGTCTTACACTGGCACTCATCTCGAGCCGATGCCATGTCCCAGACATGGTCTTACACTAGCTCATACTCATCTTGGTGTAAATGCCATGTCCCAGACATGGTCTTACACTGACATAACTTGAGGCCAATGCCATGTCCCAGACATGGTCTTACACTGACATAACTTGAGGCCAATGCCATGTCCCAGACATGGTCTTACACTGGCACACTCACTGCCATGGTCCAACCATGGTCTTTTCCGTCAATTCATCACGAGTCGTGAGTGCGAATGTACTTGACCCTCGCATTTCTCACGATTGATCCTTCAATCCAATCTAAATACTTACATAAAGTTATGATTAGATAACAAACATATATAAAATAATACATCATCTCAATTCAAATTTAATAATCGTTCACTATAGACTAACCATATGAACTTACCTCGACGCGAATCGGTCATTTTGATTGACATTTCCCCGTACTTGGTCCAAATCTCAATTTCTTTGATTTAAATGTCACATTTCACTTAATTATCACTCCCATTACTCATTTTAATACAAAAATCATACTACAGCAAATTTACAATTTTGCCCCTAAACTTTCTCATAATTACGATTTTGCCCCTAGGCTCGTAATATGATTTTTATTCAATTTCTATAAAATTCAAGGTCAGCCGAACCTTTTTCTCTTCCAAAGCAACCTCAAATTCTTATTATTTCACACTTTTAGGAGCATTTACAACTTTTACTAATTAACCCGTTTTAACCATTTTCAATGAAAATTACTTAGCAAAAATCGTTCTCCTAACCTCGTGCACCCTTATTCTACCATTAAACATCAAAATGCACAAATATCTAGCATGGGTCAATTTTTAAACTTCATTTTTGATGCAAATAAATGGTAAAAATAGAAAGGTTAATCTTCTAAGATCTAAAAAATACGAAGAACATTAAAAATGGGGCTCAAATGCACTTACAATTGAGCTTTGAAAAAGCTTGAAACCCTAGCCATGGCTTCTTGAAAATTTCGGCAGCATGGAGAAGAGAATGAGCAAATTTTTGGGTTTCAATTTTGTCTTTTATGCCTTAAAACACCCAATGACAAAAATGTCCTTTTTACTAAACCTTCAATTTTTACCCTTCCATGACTAGTTTTGTCCATAACAAAATATGATGGTCTATTTGCCATTTAAAGACCTCTAGTTTAAACCCCCATTTAAATTAATTACTTATGTTCTAGAACTCATATTTTGCAATTAATGCAATTTAATCCCAATAATAAAATTGGGCACTTTATCGATAAAAATTACTTAACAAAATTTGCACACCATCACCCAAACATATCATAGACTCTAAAACAATCATAAATTAAATATTTTTACTTCGGGTTTGTGGTCTCGAAACCACTATTCTGACTAGGCCCTATTTTGGGCTGTTACAATTCTCCCCCCTTAGGGATTTTCGTCCCCGAAAATTTTACCAAAAGATAAACTTAGGATTGATTTCGCAAAGCACTGTCAAATTCTCACACAACTTTGGCATCCTCAACATCTCACTTCTTAAACTAAGATTCTGAACTGTACTTTCTTATCTCGGACATAAGAACCACATCACTTTGAATTTTACAAGTTCGACTTTAAATACACACTAATAAGTAACTGGCCTCATTCTATCAATAGTCTTATACTCTTCGATGAACCGTAAATCACTTTTCTTTACTTACCAAATAAAATAAAAAAAAATTGTCACAAAGATACTTTCAGAAGCACCTGTCACTTATCTAAGTTTTAATACTCTTACATTTCGGTTCTGTATGCAATTTCTGATAATCTATAATTGATTTCTTGGTACACAAACTCTGTCTCGAAACAACAAATAAATGGTCGGTTTCCGACTTGGAGTTCTGAATCAGAAGTTAGTTCCTATCGAGCACTTCTAACTTACCATTTACTGACAAAATTCTAAGTTTTACAAAATCATGGAATAAGCATCATTATTTATGAATAATAATCAATTTCTAATTCACATCATAAGATTCTTTTCATGCAGTATTAACTGAGTGCAAGCATAAACTACCATTTTCACGTTCTTGTGTCAAAATACACTTCAAACCAATAAACTATCCAGACTGAATAATTGAATTGGTCTTGGTTGTTTCACAGTACCCTTCTAAAGGAACCATTTTCATCTAGTTGCCATGATAACTCAGACATGTATCCTATTGCAATTCTTTCCGGTTACAAATCAATGATCCTTAAATCAACTATACAGTTTCAATGATACATAACAATCTCGTTTTAACTCTTTGAGATATATCAAATTACTCAGAAATAACAACCATAGCGCATGATTCCATTTCGATCCTTCATCATTTACTCTTTTATCAATGTTGATTCCTTTCCCAAAATCTAAAGATAGATCACATCTAATAAAATTCATTTTACTGTTAATTCTCAAATATAAACCACATTGGAATTGCATCTCTCTGACAATTAAAATCGTAGCGCCATTTCAAGGCTAACATCTCAGTCACACCGATAAACAATATTTTAACCAATGCAAAAGCACAGTCTTTACACATATGACAATAGTAACACTGTACGTTCACTATCAAACTAGATTTCATAATCACAAAAGTATGATTTGTAACACCCCAAACCCGGCCTAGACATTATGATCGGATCTGACGTATCACATCGAAGTGCTGATTTGAAAACCGGTCTTGTCGTTGCAAATTCGTGACTAAGTTTTAAATCCTTGTTGAAACTAATTACTATTGAAAACGTTGGGGTTGTAAAAACAAACTTGTTAATCGCTTATTGGTCATTTCATTTGTTACAAGTTTATTAATCAGGATTAAATATCACGGAAGCTTTTCCAATTGAAAACTTTAAAATTTAAAAATGTGTGATTTTATTTGGAAATCGTTATTATTTTGAAAACCCATTTTTCCTAGTCTAACAGGTTAACGTAAAAAGTTAAAACCAAATTAAAGTTAAAAACCTCAAATGGCCTTATTACATAAATATTTCCCCAAAATAAATAACTTAAAGAAAACTAGGTATAAATCAAAATACTTGCAAACATGTGGCCACCTCCGAGTCCCTCGCAGCTCCAAATCCTCTATGGCTGGGGATTACCTATATAGTTAAAAGAAAAGGGTGAGTTACAAGAACTCAGTGTGTAATCCCCTATCATGCAGTAACAGTTTGGGCCAGAGCCCTATTCAGTGATAGATCAGTCTGGGCTTTAGCCCTATACAGTAACAGAGTGGGTTTGAGCCCAAGTGATAACAGTGCAGAACAAAAATGCAACCCCACCCAGTCCAGCCAACACGCCACCCGTGCCATCCAACACACCATGTGGGAACTAAGTCGACCCACCCAGCCAACACACCAATATCGTAGCATAGCTGCTAATAGTAACGCAGCAAAGCTGCTATTAACAGTAAACGTGGCCAAGCCACTAAAATTAGAATACGTGGCAAAGCCACTAAAACAGTAAAAATGTGGCAGAGCCACTAGTACAATACTTCCTCCAATTCCGAAACCCAACCCCAATGGAGAATGTCGTGTCATAAATAATATGTGTATGCAGTATGTCATAATCATAATCAATCATATAAACATCATACATCACTTAAACTACCACTAGGGGTATAATGGTCATTTTGTCAGTTAGGGGTAAAATGGTAATTTCACCCCTCAAGGGTATTTCTGTAATTTTACCCTTCGGGGGTATTTCGGTAATTTTACCCTTCGGGGGTATTTTAGTACTTTTTACCCTTCGAGGGTATTTCAGTAATTTTACCCTTCGAGGGTATTTCGGTAATTTTACCCTTCGAGGGTATTTCGGTAATTTTACCCTTCGAGGGTATTTCAGTAATTTTACCCTTTGAGGGTATTTCAGTACAATTTACGACCTTTCCAAAGGCCTACCGTCGTCTCAAACGACTCAAATAACTTATATGGCCAAAATAGTATAAATGGGCCCAAAGGCCACTATTTGGCCCAAGTGGGGCCCACACGCTCGTGTGGCCCATTCAGCCCAATTTCAGTCATGGCTATGCAAACTTCGCAGCCCAATCCATTATTTGTCACTATCATGAATTTTGCCCATGTGGGACCTATGAGCCCATTGGGCCCACATGGCCCATCTCGTCCCAATGAGGCCCATTATGGCCTAAGCCCACGAGAACGCTCGTGGTGGCTCCTACAGTCTAGTGCCCTTGTTCATGGGCTCGGTTAGCCAGCACACACGCGCGCGCACATTCGTGTGGCATCACACGCCATATTTCTGGCTTTTCGGCATTCAACCGACTCTACAATCTTAGCAGTATAACCATTACGTACTTTCAGCTTTTCAGCCTATTATCGAAAGCGGCATACAATTACACACCTGTTTGCGAGACTAGATAAGGTCACGCTCTCTGAATCCTACAATCCACCAACATATCGCATCAGATTACACCAATCAGGTTAACGTATACACTTAATCCACCACCATTATTAACTTAAACCACAATCACTCACCTTGCTAGGACTAACAGATACTAGCGCCACCCTGCTGATCAAGGGTGATCACCCTCTCCTAACATGATTTGGTGTAATAAAAGTTGTTAGAAACAATCAAACATTTGGCCCCTAGTAGAAAAATAAAAAGGGAAAGCCGAAGCTTGTTAATAGAGTCAAAAGAAATCTTTGCTAATAACAAAATAATAAAGTGGTTGAAGCAACCCCCTTACCAATATCGATAACCAATGAATACCGGCAGTAGTCAGTCTAGAAGGTTCGGCCCTAACCACAGAGAACAAAGAGATTTGAGAAGAAGGGAGTATGAAGATTCAGCCTACTAGAGAAGGGGAAAACGAAGTTTGAAAAAAAAGAAGAGATGGAAGCAAAAGAGGGTCGGCTATGGAAGAAGTGATTAGAGAAGAGATGAGAGAAAGACTTCAAAGGGTTGATCAAAATTGGGCACTCGCTATTTATGTTCCGGCAAAAAGTGGGCAGCAGTTGAGAATAGAGATGAAGAGAACAAAGACCCGAATTGTCAAAAAAAGTGCCAAGATGCGAAAATAAAACCCGAAAATACTAGAGAAAATTCGGCACCTTTACACTCTCCCAAAGCCAAAAATGCACCAAATGCCCCACCCTTGGCCGAATTTCCCCTTACTCAAGCTCTCCCAACTGGCCAAGACTCCCCTCACATTCCAACTCTCTCAAACTCTCCACCAAATCCTCCTTGAATTGCTCCTAGCCTCCCATTCGAATTTGTTGACCAAGTCTCCAAACTCCTCTGCAGAGTTTGATTCAAAATCTACCTCTCACACCACCAAATCATAAAATAAAAGCCCCCTATTTGCATGCCATGGGATTCGAACCCGAACTCCCCTTGCCCTCTTAGTGACGCCACCACCATCAAGACACATGCCCTTTTGTGACATAGAAACACACATATTTAAACAAAAGCCCTAACTACTAACAGCCAATTTCACTTAAGAGCAAAAATTAAAAATTTTCCAAGGCTCAGACTCGAACCCAGGCTTCCAAAAAACCCCCCAAATACACTCAATTACTTAGCCATTGAAGCACACATGGAATTTAAGCCAAATCAGCAAAATTACAACCCTACATTTTTGGGGCGTTACATGATTACTTCCAGTAAAGGAATATCTCTTGCACAATTCACAAAATAAAGTCGATAAGAAATTTGAGATAAGGAAATCCAAGATTCAATACCATACTAGAAGCCCAAGAATATAGCTCATAAGAGAAATAATACCGACTTCGATGATTCTCAGAAAATTTCCAGAAGGAAAACAATACTTATAAGCACTGAACGATAACAGAAGCAACATAGCTTTCGTATACACATTTCACAGAATAACAATCAGTGGAAACTGAATTTCAACATCATATGAACTTTACTGTCACTTTTCTATCAACTCATTAAAATAGAATACCAGAAAAGATAGAGTAATACCAATCACGGCCCAGACATATTAACACTACTTTCATCTATCATTGAAATCAACTAGCATTCTCATATGATAAGAACCCCGAACGAGTCGATTAGTCAATATTAACTTTTTCCTTAACTGTAACATTGGAAAACACGGATGATTTTCATAATAACCCGGTATTCCTTCTGTGAATGTAATCAATTGTCAAATTATTATTATTATTATTTTTTTAACTTCAATCACGTTTTCAATCAACCCGTCCTATTACTCTTTGACCTCTCACTTATGAACACATTCGACATGAATCTCATGAAATTTATTATGATTTACCTCATTAGTAAATGGGGTAAGGTTGTAAAGCCTCTAACTCTATTCTCGTATAGACATGTACATAACTTAACACTTATAAGCTTTTAACACACTATTACGCTCATGCAATTTACTTTAAGCAAATTGACATGAATGTTCATCTCAGAATAACCTTCTGCTCGCCTTATGCAAATGAACGTACTTATTCATGCACTCTATTAATCTTGATTTCATTCACTTAGTAAGCAATTTTGACACATATTATCATCAAAATTTTATCACAGTCATATAGTTTGCTTCAAGTAATTTAACTTATATACTCATGTCCCAAAAATTTTCTAATCATATTTGTAACAGCCCGGTTTAGACCCTAGTCGGAATAGTGGTTTCGAGACCATAAATCTAAGGTTGGAAAAATATTTTTAAATTATCTTTGATGTTTATAATGTGTGATTGAGCCTGTGTGAAAGTTTCGTGTGAAAATTTTATCGACTGTGTATCGAATTGTGAGAAAGGACTTAATCGCGTAAAATATAAAAGCTGAGTGCTGATTGTTAAGTGTTAGATTGTCATGGCTTAATAAGTGTGGAGTCCTTAAATTGAAATTATACTATTTGATGAATGCATGGACGGTTAAGACATTAAAATACATGATTTCTATATTATATTAAAAGGGGTATAATAGTAAAATATGAAATAAGCTAATATTACTCAAAATAAAACAAAAGATAGTGGAGTAATGTTAATCTTTTCACCAAAATTGAAGAAGAAAAGAAAGAGTTAGGGCTTAAAACATTCGGCCATTGTTGTTCTTAATCAAGGTATGTGTTTTGATCAGTTTTTGATAATTTATACGTTTTTGTAATCATTGCTTTGTGCTCTACGAAACCCATACTTAAATTTTGTGAATTGGTGATGAATTTGAAATGTGCCATGAATGAATTCATGAGCTTTGTGTTAGTTGATAATGGAATATGAAAGATATATAAAAGATTATCATATTTTGTCTTGGGATTTTTAGTGAAATTGAGTAATTTGAGCTTAATTGAGAAAAGTGTAAATTGGAGGACTAAATTGTGAAATAAATGAAATGTGTGGGCTTGTATTAGCATGGGAAGAATTCGGCTAAGCTTGTGTGAGTAGAAATTTGGTGTATTTTGTGATTTTGTGAATTAGGGACTAAAGTGTCAAAGTGTGAAAATGTGAGGGCTATTTTGTAAAATGCCCTAAATATGTGTGTTTGGATTAAATTGAATGAATTGGTGATTGAATGGATTGAATTTGAATGTATATAGACCAATAGAGGAGAGGTTCGGATCGAGATCGAGGCAAAGACAAAGTGCTCGATTAATCGACCGTTTCGATATTTCGACGTCCGAGGTAGGTTAGGACACAGTACAAGTTGTTAATTTACCTTCTATGTAATGTGAATTGAATGATAGATATTGAATTAGAAATGTAATGGATGAAATTGAGTAACTAGGCACTAAGTGTGCGTAATTGAATTGAGACAGAGTTGATTAGCACTGTGTGTGCGAAATAACAGAAGCTTTGGCTTCATAGTTGGCACTGTGTGTGCGATTCAAAATTACGTTCGGTTTTGTATTGAGGCACTAAGTGTGCGATGGTATATAAGCTTCTTCTATGAATTGAGGCACAAAGTGTGCGAAGTTAATTTAGTTTCGACTACAAATTGGGCACTAAGTGTGCGATTGAACCTAATGAATAATGAAGGTTGGATTGAGATACAATATCGAGCATAAATTGGCTTGGATGGTGAGTAACCATGTGTTGGCTAAGGTATGTATTGAACCTTTGTGGTTGAGGAGATTGTGTATGACTTCATGAGTGGTTGAGTAAGATTATTGGCTATGAATGATATGGTATAAACATTTGGAAATTTATCTATGTGATGAGTTCTTGTTGTGCATTGTATTTGAACTATTAAGTTGAATGTATTATGTTACGAACTTACTAAGCTTTTGAAAGCTTACTGTGTGATTTGTTTCTCTGTTTTATAGTGTCAGTAAAGCTAGCTCGGATCCGGGGATCGTCAGCATCTCTATCACACTATCGGCAATCTATTTTGGTACTCTAGAAGATGTGTATATTTGAATATGGCATGTAAAGGCTAGTTGTTTTCAACCATGATTGAGATGTGTAAATAGCCATGTGATGTGGCTAGATAAATGATGGCAATATGCATGTGTGATTTTGGTATATGATGCATGTTATGGTATGGCTTGATGGCAATGAAAATGACTTATGAATGGTAAGTTTATTGATGGATTGATGCCATAGTGACTTAGTGAAATTGTGGATGAATCATGCTTGGTTTTACATATGAATTGGTTGAGTTATTTAGCTTATAAGATGGTATGCTAGAAATGAGATTGAATTGGGTTGATATGATGAATATTTTGATGTGTTTTTGGTTGCTATTGATACATGGAGAGATGTTTAATTGTGCTTGTAAGGATGACCCTTTTGTGGGTGGCAAATTGGCCTTCCAAATGGCCTATTATGCATACATGGTCAAGGGACACGGGCGTGTGTCTCTGCTGTGTGGCTCAAGGGCCACTTCGAAGTGTGCCTGGGCAGGTTACACGGTCGTGGCACACGGGCGTGCTTGGTGGCCGTGTGACCAAGTCAGTAGCTAGCCTAATTTCACACGGCCATGGCACACGGGTATGTCTGGTGGCCGTGCGGACAAGTCAGTATGTATGCTCTGTTTTGGCACGGCCTGGACACATGGGCATGTCTGGTAGCCGTGTGAGGCACACGGCCTGACTGCACGGGCGTGTGACCTCTGCAGTTTTGAAGAATGTTCAAATTTCCAAGAATTTTTGTATGTGTTCGGTTTAATCCTGACCTCTTTTTAACACGTGTTTAAGGTCTCGTAGACCGTAATAAGGGACTATATGTTTATATTTGAATATGTTTTATTGATGATTGACTTTGTGTCATGAAATGGTTGTAAAATGTTTCGATTGATCAGTAATGCCTCTTAACCCTATTCTGGCGACGATTTTGGGTTAGGGGTGTTACATTTTATTGGTATCAGAGCTACGGTTTAGTCGATTCTCAGACTAACGTAGCGCGTGTGAGTCTAGCTATACATGCCATATATGAAATTGCGAAAGTGTGATGAATCCTGACAGTTATAAATGTTTTTCGTATAGTAATGGATCCCAATCGAGCAGTTGCTGACAATGTTGAGAGTAATATGCCTGCTCCCGCTCAAGGGATAGTGCCGGCCACATCTAGGCCGAATGATAGTGGTGAGGGAGGAGAGACTAAGCAAGCCTTCTTCTGAATGATGAGTGAGTGGTTTTCAGAGTTTGTTCGAACGAATCCGGCTGCTCCACAACCTCCACCCCCACAAGTACCTATTGTGCCTCAAGTTGTAGATCTAAATCGATTGAATAAGCCTCTTGTGGATTAGATCAGAAAGTATGAGGCCGAAGAGTTTAGGGCCACAACTGATGATGATGCTGAGCGAGCTGAGTTTTGGCTCGAGAATACAATCCGAGTGTTCGATGAGATGTCGTTGACCCCTGAAGAATGTATTAAGTGTGCAGTTTCCTTATTGAGAGATACGGCATATAATTGGTGGAAAATGTTGATTGCTGTGGTTCCGAGAGAAAGAATCACTTGGGATTTCTTTCAAGTTGAATTTAGAAAGAAGTATATCAGTCAACGATTCATAGATCAGAAACGTAAGGAGTTTCTAGAGCTGAAATAGGGCTGCATCTCCGTTACTGAGTATGAACGGGAGTTTGTAAGATTGAGCCAGTATGCACGGGAATGTGTTTCGACCGAAGCTACTATGTGTAAACGCTTTATAGAAGGGCTGAATGAATATATTAAGTTGTTGGTCGGGATACTTGACATAAACTAATTTTTTGTGTTAGTTGAAAGAGCTCGCAAAGCCGAGGAGCTCAGTAAAGAAAAGAAGAAAGGCGATTCTGAAGCTCGAGATGAAAGAAAACGATCGATGAGTAAGTTGTCTCAACCTTCGACGAAGAGATTTAGAGATGTAAGCAATCGATCAAATGCTTCGTTTGGACATCCAAGTAGAGATCGTGTGAGACAAAGCATCGGTCCACGAGTTCAAATTCCGACTAAATCAAGTGTTGGAAGTGGCAAAAGCAACAAACCTGAGTGTAGACAGTGCGAAAGACGACATGTGGGAGAATGCTGGGGCAAGTATAATAATCGAACTTGTTATAAGTGTGGATCACGAGATCATTTCATACGAGATTGCCCAAAGATAGCTGAGGAAGAAAATGTTTAGAACGTGAGATCGAGTAATGTGACGGTTAGGGGTAGACCACCCAGAAACACCAGAAATGTGAGTGGAAGTCAGAGAGGGACTTCGGATACAACTGTGAGATCCGAGGCGAGAGCACCTGCCCGAGCCTATGCTATACGTACGCGAGAAGAAGCGGCATCTCCAGACATCATCACTGGTACTTTTACTCTATTTGATACTGATGTGATTGCATTGATAGGTCCAGGTTCTACTCATTCCTATGTGTGTGTGAATCTAGTATCAAGTAAGACTCTACCTGTTGAGTCTACTGAATTTATTATTAGAGTATCGAACCCTTTAGTCAAGTGTGTCTTGGTGGATAAAGTGTGCAAGAATTGCCCATTGATGTTTCGGGATGCTTATTTTCTGGCTAATTTGATGTTGCTACCATTCGATGAATTTGATATTATTCTGGGTATGGATTGGCACACTTTGCATAATGCCATTGTGAATTGTAAAAGAAAGATTATTGAATTGAAAAGTAAGAACGGTGAGATAGTTTTAATTGAATCCAATGATATGAAAAGGTTATCAGCTATTGTATCTGCGATGAAAGCCTTGAACTATGTGAGAAAGGGTTGCGAAGCTTATCTGGCATATGTGATTGATACAAAAGTGACAGAAAAGAAAGTTGAATCTATGCCTGTAGTTTGTGATTTCCTTAATGTATTTCCTGAAGAACTACCGGGACTACCTCCGATACAGGAAGTTGAATTTGGCATTGAATTGGTGCCGGGAACAACTCCTATCTCAATAGCTTCGTATAGAATGGCACCAACGGAATTGAAAGAGTTAAAGTCTCGGTTGCAAGAGTTGACCGATAGAGGATTTGCACGACGAAGTTTTCATACAGGGTGCTCTGTGTTGTTTGTGAAAAGAAAGACGGCACCATGAGAATGTGTATTGATTACTGACAATTGAACAAAGTAACGATAAAGAATAAATATACGTTGCCTTGTATTGATGATTTGTTTGATCAGCTGAAAGGAGCTACAATGTTTTCTAAGTTAGATTTGAGATTGGGCTACTATCGGTTGAGAGTTAAAGAATCCGATGTCTTAAAAGCGCTTTCGAGAATGAGGTACGTGGACATTATGAATTCTTAGTGATGCCTTTCGGACTAACGAATGCTCCTGCAGTGTTTATGGATCTGATGAATCGGATATTCAGACCGTATTTGGATCACTTTGTGGTTGTGTTTATTGATGACATTCTGATTTATTCATGTGATGAGATGCAACATGCCGAGCATTTAAGAATTGTGTTACAGACTCTGCGTGAGAAGCAATTGTATGCAAAGTTCAGTAAATGTGAGTTTTGGTTGCGTGAGGTTGGATTTCTAGGACGTATTGTATCAGCTACGGGAATACGAGTTGATCCGAATAAAATTTCAGCTATTTCGAAGTGGAAGCCTCTGAGAAATGTGTTAGAAATTCGTAGTTTTCTGGGACTAGCGGGATATTATAGACGGTTTGGGAAAGGCTTCTCGATGATTGTGACTCCGTTGACGAAGTTGGTACAAAAATATGTTAAATTCGAGTGGTCAGAAAAGTGCCATAAGAGTTTTGAGCAGTTGAAAGCGTTGTTGACGGAAGCACCAGTGTTAGTTCAGCCTGAATTGGGTAAAGGATTTATAGTTTATAGCGATGCATCGTTGAATGGTTTGGGTTGTGTGCTGATGCAAGAAGGCAAAGTCTTTGCTTATGCTTCGAGGCAGTTAAAGCCGCATGAAAAGAACTATCCGACGCATGATCTTGAACTAGCCACGATTGTGTTTACGTTAAAGATTTGGCGTCACTACCTATTTGGTGAGAAATGTCATATTTATACCAATCACAAGAGTTTGAAGTACTTGATGACTCAAAAAGAATTGAATTTGCGACAGAGAAGATGGTTAGAATTGTTGAAAGATTACGAACTTGTGATTGATTATCATCCTGGCAAAGCTAATGTTGTTGCTGATGCCTTGAGTCGAAAGTCTTTATATGCTTTGAGAGCTATGAGTACTCAGATAGATCTGTGTGATGATTATTCAATTTTGGCTGAGTTGAAAGTGAGGCCGATGTTCGTAAGTCAGATTTGCGATACTCAGAAAAGTGATGAGGAGATAATAGCAAAATGAGCTCAATGTGATTTGAATTCCGGTTCAGAATTTCTAATCGATAGTGATGATTGTCTAAGATTCAGAGATCGGATTTGTGTTCCGAAGAATTCAGAGTTGATTTAGTTGATTTTGAACGAAGCTCACAATAGCCGCTTGACTGTTCATCCGGGGAGTACGAAAATGTATAACGATCTGAAGCAGTTTTATTGGTGGCATGGTATGAAAAGAGATATTTCTGACTTTGTGTCGAAATGTTTAGTTTGTCAGCAAGTTAAAGCTAAACATCAGGTTCCATCCGGTTTGTTACAACCGATTATGATTCCTGAGTGGAAATGGGAGAGAATCACAATGGACTTTGTGTCGGGATTGCCTTTGTCTCCGGGAAAGAAAGATGCAATCTGGGTGATAGTTAATGATTAACGAAATCACTCATTTTGTTTCGTAAGAAATGCATTTTTCACTCGATAGATTGGCTGAATTATATATTGCTGAGATTGTAAGATTGCATGGGGTGCCATTATCTATTGTATCTAACAGAGATCCGAGATTTACCTCGCGATTTTGGAAGAAATTGTAAGAGGCTTTAGGCACAAAATTGCATTTCAGCACTGCATTTCATCTGTAAATGGATGGACAATCTGAGCGGATCATTCAAGTTCTCGAAGATATGTTGAGGTGTTGTATTCTTGAATTTGAAAGTACGTGGGAAAAACATTTGCCGTTGATCGAGTTTGAGTAAAATAATAGTTTTCAATCTAGTATCAAAATGGCACCATATGAAGCTCTTTACGGTCGAAAATGTCGAACTCCATTGTATTGGACTGAGCTGAGTGAGAATAAGATTCACGGAGTTGATTTGATAAAAGAGATTGAGCAGAAAGTAAAAGTGATTCAAGACAATTTGAAAACGGCCTCAAATCGTCAAAAGTCTTATGCAGATTTGAAATGAAAAGATATTGAATTCGAAGTTGGTGACAAAGTGTTTTTGAAAGTGTCTCCGTGGAAGAAATTACTTCGATTTGGCCGAAAGGGCAAGCTGAGTCCGAGGTTCATCGGGCCGTACGAGATCATTGAATGAATTGGGCCAGTTGCTTATAGATTGATGTTGCCACTTGTGTTAGAGAAAATTCATAATGTGTTTCATGTGTCGATGCTTCAACGGTATAGATCTGATCCGTTTCATGTGATTGCTCCTACTGAGATTGAAATTCAGTCAGATTTGTCGTATAGTGAAGAACCGATCCGAATTTTGGCACGAGAGACCAAAGAGTTAAGAAATAAGAGAATTTCCTTAGTGAAAGTGTTGTGGCATAAACACGGAGTTGAAGAGGCTACGTGGGAGTCTGACGATGTAATGAGAGAGCAATATCCGAACCTATTCACTGGTAAGAATTTCGTGGACAAAAATCCCTAAGGGGGGAGTTGTAACAGCCCGGTTTAGACCCTAGTCAAAACAGTGGTTTTGAGACCACAAATCCGAGGTCAGAAAAATATTTTAAAATTATCTTTGATGTTTATAATGTGTGATTGAGCCTGTGTGAAAGTTTCGTGTGAAAGTTTTATCGACTGTGTGTCGAATTGTGAGAAAGGACTTAATCGCGTAAAATATAAAAGCTGAATGCTGATTGTTAAGTGTTAGGTTGTCATGGCTTAATAAGTGTGGAGTCCTTAAATTGAAATTATACTATTTGATGAATGCATGGACGGTTAAGACATTTCTATATTATATTAAAAAGGGTATAATAGTAAAATATGAAATAAGCTAATATTACTCAAAATAAAACAAAAGATAGTGGAGTAATGTTCATCTTTTCACCAAAATTGAAGAAGAAAAGAAAGAGTTAGGGCTTAAAACATTCGGCCATTGTTGTTCTTAATCAAGGTATGTGTTTTGATCGGTTTTTGATAATTTCTACGTTTTTGTAATCATTGCTTTGTGCTCTACAAAACCCATGCTTAAATTTTGTGAATTGGTGATGAATTTGAAAGGTACCATGAATGAATTCATGAGCTTTGTGTTAGTTGATAATGGAATATGAAAGATATATAAAAGATTATCATATTTTATCTTGGGATTTTTAGTGAAATTGAGTAATTTGAGCTTAATTGAGAAAAGTGTAAATTGGAGGACTAAATTGTAAAATAAATGAAATGTGTGGGCTTGTATTAGCATGTGAAGAATTCGGCTAAGCTTGTGTGAGTAGAAATTTGGTGTATTTTGTGATTTTGTGAATTAGGGACTAAAGTGTCGAAGTGTGAAAATGTGAGGGCTATTTTGTAAAATACCCTAAATATGTGTGTTTGGATTAAATTGAATGAATTGGTGATTGAATGGATTGAATTTGAATGTATATAGACCAAGAGAGGAGAGTTTCGGATCGAGATCGAGGCAAAGACAAAGTGCTAGATTAATGGACCGTTTCGATATTTCGACGTCCGAGGTAAGTTCGGACATAGTACAAGTTGTTAATTTACCTTCTATGTGATGTGAATTGAATGATAGATATTGAATTAGAAATGTAATGAATGAAATTGAGTAATGAGGCACTAAGTGTGCGTAATTGAATTGAGACAGAGTTGATTAGCACTGTGTGTGCAAAATAACAGAAGCTTTGGCTTCATAGTTGGCACTGTGTGTGACACACGGCCTCAAATTGGCTTTGGCTTTTCAAATTAGGGACTAAATTGTCCAAATGTGAAAATGTGAGGGCTAATTTGTAAATTACCCTAAATGTGTGTTTTTGGATTGAATTGAATGTGTTGGTAAATAAAAGGGTTAAATTTGAATATGTATAGATCAAGAACCGAAGAAAACAGACTTAGATCATGGGAAAGCGAAAGTAGTCGAATAACCGAGTCCAAACGAATATCCGAATCCGAGGTAAGTCGATATACAAATAAATGTATTTGTATTGAATTATATATGTTCATATGACTATTGATAAAGATGAATGCACATGAGATGATGTATACATGAATTCTGAGATAGAATCTACTTAGTGTCAACGTCCGAGAAGTCCCGTTTGAACCTAGGAATAGATAGGATAGTATATGTCATGACATAGGTGTCCGTTATGTGATATCATGTAAGACCACATTTGGGACGTTGGCATCGATATGATATTTACGTGTAAGACCATGTCTGGGACATTGGCATCGTATTGATTCGTGTAAGACCCTGTCTGGGACAGTGGCATTGATATCTGGATACATGTAAGACAATGTCTGGGACATTGGCCTTGTACGACTATTCCGATCACTCTGATTATCCTATTAGATTCCGAACGGTTCAACGGGCAAGTCCGAGATACGAATGACTATATGGTTTGCATATCTGTTTCAGGTACGTTTGATAAATACACTTTGTGTGTATAAAAAGGTAAGTATACTCATAAACTTACCTAGATGAATTGTGTATTTGAATATGAGAATGTAAATGTGATACATGAATGGAAAAGCTATGAGCTAACAAGTAAATGATGATATACAAGATTGAAAGATGAATGGCTAAGTAAATGTGCCAAGAAGAATTATGGCTATGCAATTGAGCTTTTAGTGAATTCATATTGATTATATGTCTTGAATGCTTAAATGTTAAGTTTATTTGTCTATGGCTTACTAAGCTTTTGGAAAGCTTACTCTGTGTGTGTGTTTACTCTGTTACAGATCGTCAAAGCTACTGAAGGCTCGGGGACCATCGAGGATCGTCATCACACTACTCAAACTTATTTTGGAACTTTGAAAATGTGTATATAGCTAAATATGGCATGTATAGGCTAGTTATTTGGTATAAGTTTGAGATATGAATTTAGCCATGTGATGTGGCTAGTTATGTGTTGGTATTATGCATTTGTGAATATGGTATATGATGTTGGTTTTAGCATGATCTTATGATTATGAAATGGACATGTTTATGGTAAGCATATGGATGGAATTTTGAGTATGTATGTTTGATCAAAGAAATGGTTATATGAAAGGTAAATGTAGATGAATCATACTTGAATGTATATGTGTTCTGGTTATGCAAATTTATATATAAGTTTGCATGATTTGAGTTGAAATTGGATAAGATGGCATGTTGATCTTTTGACATGATTTTGGTTGTCAATTGTGCATGAGATGAATTGGTATATTGCTTGTAGGTATGACCCTAATGTGGGTGGCATTATGGCCTTGCAAATGGCCTGTTTTGCTTACACGGCTATGGTACACGGGCATGCCTGATGGCTGTGTGATCAAGTCAGTAGCTAGCATAGTTTCACACGACCATGGCGCACGGGCGTGTCTGGTGGCCGTGTGGACAAGTCAGTAGGCATGCTCTATTTTGGCACGGCCAGGACACATGAGTGTGTCTGGTAGCCGTGGAAGGCACACGACCTGACTGCACGGGCGTGTGACCTTTACAGTTTTGAAAAAAATGTTGAAAACTTTGGAAAATTTTCTAAGTGATCGGCTCAGTTCCGGCCCAATTATAAAACATGTTTGAGGTCTTGTTGACCTAATTAAGGGACGCTTTGATGTGAAATGATGACTAAGTTATGAGTTATCCATAAAAGTCTCCAATCTGTCAGGTAACGCCTGTATCCCTAATCCGACGACGGATACGGGTGAGGAGTGTTACATTTGGTTGGTATAAGAGCTACGGTTTAGTCGATTCTCGGACTAACGTAGCGTATAAGAGTCTAGCTATACATGCCATATATCTGAAATGTAATAGTGTGATGAATCCTGACGTGTAAAATGTGATTTTCGTATAGAAATGGATCCCGAAAGAGCCGTTGCTGACGATGTAGAAAGTAATGCGCCTGCTCCCGCTCAAGGGACAGTGCCATCTGATCCGAGACCGGCTACGAGCGGTCAAGAGGGAGAAGCTAAACAAGCTGTCTTCCAGATGATGAGTGAGTGGTTCACTCAGTTTGTACGAAATAATCTGACTGTTTCACAACCTCCGCCCCCAGTTAATCCCCCTTAGACTTCAGTTGTGCCTTCGGTTATGTATCCGAATCTGTTAAACAAGCCTCCGGTAGATAAAATTCGTAAGTATGGGGCTGAAGAGTTCAGGGCTACCAGTGATGACGATGCTGAGAGAGCCGAATTTTGGTTAGAAAATACTATTCAAGTATTCGATGAAATGTCATTGACACATGAAGAATGTATAAATGTGTTGTATCATTGTTACGAGATGCGGCCTATCAGTGGTGGAAGACTCTGATTTCTGTTGTTCCGAAAGAGCGGGTCACATGGGATTTCTTTTAGATTGAGTTCTGAAAGAAATACATCAGTGAGAGATTCATTGATTAGAAACGAAAGGAATTTCTGGAATTGAAGCAGGGCCGTATGTCTGTCACCGAATATGAACGAGAGTTCGTGAGGCTAAGTCAGTATGCTCGAGAATGTGTATCATCGGAAGCGATAATGTGTAAAAGATTTGAAGATGGCCTTAATGAAAATATCCGTTTGCTAGTTGGGATTCTAGAGATAAAAGAGTTCGTTGTGCTTGTTGATCGAGCGTGCAAAGCTGAGTCACTCGAGAAAGATAAAAGAAAAGCTGAATTGAAGTTAAAGATGTGAGAAATAGATTTTCGAGCAAATCATTTCAATATGCTTCGAAGAAATTCAGAGATGAACATAGCCGTTCAAAGACTAATGTGGGACATTCTAGTAGAGATCGAATTAGATCACATTTGACTTCCAAAGCTCCGGCAACATCAATGTCAAGTGTTGGAAATGTTCGATCTGAATGACCTGAGTGTAAGCATTGTGGTAAAAGACATCCGGGAAGTTGTAGATTGAATGATCGGGTTTGCTTCAGATGTAGATCATTAGATCATTTCATCCGTGATTGCCCAGAGTCTGTTGAGCAAGAGACTGCCCAGAATCCGAGATTCGATAATGTTCCCGCAAGAGGTAGACCTTCTTGAAATGCATGGAATGTTAGTGGTAGTCAGAGAACTACGAGAGATACTGTTGCGAGATCTGAAGAAAGAGTGCCTGCCAGAGCGTATGCCATCCGAGCTCGTGAGGAAGCTTCATCTCTGGATGTTATAACGGGTACATTTACAGTTTATGATTGTAACACCCCATACCCGGGTCCGAGGCTAAGACCGGATACGAGACATTACTATACTTGAACTGTCTTTAGCATGTACTTACAGGCTATAAAATTTTGTTCCAAATTAAAAACTTCTCTTTCTTAGCCAAAACATACTTATCATGGGCCTACGAGGCCCTAAACACATAACCGGAAATTTCAGAATTCAATCGGAAGCCTTTCGTTAAAACAGGGGTCACACGCCCATGTGACTTGGGACACGCCCGTATACCCCTAAAACACGCCCGTGTCTTCCACCCGTGGTCGACACTGTCTAATATCACACGGCCTTGACACGCCCGTGGCTTTGGCCCGATTATTAAACCTTGGCATTCTGACTTATCCACACGGTCAATACACACGCCCGTGTACTTCCACCGTGTGGTAATTCAATTTATAAGTGCAAGGTGCAGACTTCACACGGCCTTGGCACGCGCCCATGTGCCATCCGTGTGTATCACACGGCCTGAACAAACGGCCGTGTCACCAGCCCATGGTCTATACTGACTTAAGACATTAAGGTGCAGGAGACACACGGCCTAGACACACGCCCGTGTGTCTATCCGTGTGGGCACTTAGAGGCTATTTTACCAAGCCTTTTACTACTCTTGTCTGCATACATTCATATACTACTTCAAGACATTCACAAATCATCAATTAAAACACATGAATTAACACATTTGATTCATAAAAATGAAGTCTTTCTCCCATACATGGGGTAGAACTATTTCTAGAACAATTTTAATCGACTTTTTGTCGTCATCTATGTCTATATACAAACGTCCCATAACTCATTTAGGCCAACACATTTGGCACATTAACAATGACCTAATCAACCTTAAGTATACATGCCATGACTTCTAAAGACTTGATACCTCATACCAAGAATCTGCTCGATAGTGTGAAAACATCTCCGGCGGCCTCCAACCCGATCTAGTTAATATAACCTATAAGAGATGAGAAAAGTAAAGGAGTAAGCAATAATGCTCAGTAAGCTCATCTGCATAATGTGTCAAATATTGATATTCATTGAATATACAAAATTACAAAGTATCATGAAGAGTGTCCCTCATAAACTCATGGTTACTTACTCAACCATTCTTGAAACTTACTGTTTCAATCTCTTACCACATTCTTACCATGTCACAAGCAAATTCGCTCATTTAATTAGCATACGTTCCTGCAGTGATCATCACAAGATCATATATAACAACACATCAAGCATTTTCAATAAGCCGCTCATGCTACTAATATCTCGGTGGTTTCGCACTTAGCCCACCATTGAATCTCTAATTGGGAGGTATCGCATATAGCCCACCAATCATTTATAAGTGATGGTATCACACATAGCCCATCGATTAATAATCGATAAGGTGATATCGCACATAGCTTACCGTTATTTACATTCATGGATAATAATTCACAAGTATATCTCTATCTCAAATGTTCATTCAAGAACATCCTCACATGTTTCCATTTTTACTTAACTTTCTACGATACTCGTTCTCATTCACACAGTGCATCAAATACACATACCCCACTAGGGGTGCATCATTTATTGAATTCATCTCAATTCAATTCTACACATACTTGTGCCACTCATGGTACAACCACATACATTCACATATACATTGAATCATTCGAATTGTTAAATAACTCTTTTGAGTCTCATGCATATAGTTCTCGTTGTCACTCTACCCCAATTGGGTTTTACATACACTAACATATCGATGCCATGTCCCTGACATGGTCTTATACGAATTCTTACACCGAGGCCATATCCCAATATGGTCTTACTCGAGCCTTTAACCATCGTCCTATCGTGCTATACACCTTTCCTATTACTCTAAATTCAATTCCATTGACATCTCATTAAGAGATATTTCATACATTCATATAGTAATATACATTCCATACAACATTGGAATACTAAATAAGCTCATACGTGATTTCAACATTTGCACATGAACTTACCTCGATGTCGAAAGAGCCGAAAAGGACTTTTTGCCCACATTTCTCTTTTCATTCGTTCTAGGTCCGAAACTCATTTTCTTTGATCTAAAAAAATGAAATTTACTCATTTAATCACTTAATGATCGTATTACAACATAATCTCTACCTAGGAAAAAAAGACCATTTTACCCCTATAGTTTGGCAAAATTACAATTTTGCCCCTAGGCTCGTAAATAAATTTTCATCACATTTTCTTGTTAAACAAGCCTAGCTGAACATTTAATCCTCTTACATCTATTCTCAATTCCATCAATTTCATGCCTCAATGAACAAATTACAACTTTTGCATTTTAGTCCCAATTATGTGTTTTCATGACAACACCTTTCACAAAAGTTGTTTCTCATCATCCTATCATTCATTTTATTTCATAAAAACTCATCAAACAACATAAAATCTCTCATGGCAAGTCCCTAGAGTTTCAACCATATTGCAAACTAGTCCCCTCTTTAGAAAGCTTAAGCTTTAGGGGTCTCAAAAGTACAAAAATTAACATCTAAAGCCATCAAAATCACTTACTTGAGTGAAGAGAAGCTTGTTGAAATTTTCAAGCTTTCAAAGCCCTCCCATGGCTAATATTTTCGGTTGAAAAAGAAGAAATAAAAAGATGATAGCTTTTTGGCTTATTTCATCTTTTTTTTTTTTTAAACACCTAACATGACCACATTTAACGTTCTTGTCCCCTTAGCTTACTATGGACGGCCAACTCACTTAGACAAAGCCAAATTGCTCATTTGGGACCTCCAATTACTAAGCCATAGCTATTTGGTACCTTTAGCCTATAGAATGGAACTTTCGCACTCTATGCGATTTAGTCCTTTTTCACAATTTAGGTAGAAATCGCTAAAATTAAGGCACCAAAATTTTCATGCATCTTCATAAACATGTCATAACACATAACATAACATGAAAATAATTTTCTCTAACCTCGAATTGGTGATTTCGAGATCACTGTTCTGACTAGCCCTTAAATCAGGTGGGGTTGCTATTATCATTCTCAAAACGTTTCCATAAACTCTTTAGGTGTGATACATAAGATCGAAACGTAACTTGAGACCTAGGTTATTCTTCCTCTGAGGCTTATACTATATCCAGAAATCCATTAATTTGGAACTCCGTACATGCCCAAATGATCGTTCAGATCTTCACTGGTTGATTCACTACAATTCGAATGACATCCCCTTCTTAGGGAATCTTGTCAAAATGAATTTGAAATCTATAAGGTTTTACTTTACTTTCTCATTAAAGCATTCACCGACTGTAATAGTCTTGACTTATACGCTTTGAAAACTCAGCTTTTAGTGGTCAACTATTTCTGACCATAATCTCAATCATATCGTGAAATGTACTCTATTGTCAAAACTTTTATGCACATAACTGTACTTTCTTTTTCTTGCATTAGTAGATATGCTACCTCTGAATCCCATACCAAAACTTCTGTATAAGTTCTGGATTTATCATCATTCCAATTCTATCTCGAGGAATCATCAACAACGGAAACTTATACAACCTGTATTTATCATCTCGAATAAACTCATTCAGAGCTTATTTAAAATACCATTTACTATCTCACTTCGAACTCTTTTTGTTCGAAAAGAAAACTCGCTCTTGTCATTAACCTTCTTTGAAACTAGGATATTACCAACTAATATCAACCGAGTAACTAACTCGCATTGCTTAACATGAATCTTTCATAACATCTAACTCACATCACAAACATAAAAGTGATCGTCTTAGGATCACCAACCTGTCAACTATGTTTCTCGATTAGGACTGAACTCAATATTAGAACTTTCAATTTATAGTTCTTTTTATAGCTTCCAACTCCACTATCATGGTTTGAACATTTCGATGAGCATACTCTTTATCATGCTCCCTACTTAAGTATACACAAGATTTGAATCATATCTCGATACATTAATCTACTCTTTTCTCCACACAGAGAACATTTTTCTAGCACACTCTCGTCGGAGTTTCTCTTACTGTGCTAATCTAAAGCCTTTACTAGCATCATATCTTACGATAGTAGGGACATCTCGATCGAATTCATTAACTCTATTCAGCTTACCCAAAAACCCATCACACAATGTGAAACTTTTGATTTCCCCTCTTATACACGAATCATTACCAACTTCCTCCTCAAGGTACCCAATTAAGGTTACGAGGAGATAGAGGAAATGTCGATTTCAATTAACTAAATCGATAACCGTTTAGTGTACTTTTTTTGTCAGTTAACATTCTCACACAATCACAATTTCATGAAAAGAACGACCACAATACCCCTGAAGGGAAACATGTATTAGTACATAATACTAAATGAGATCATTATAATCCCATCCATGGCATTAACTAACCATGCGCAAACCACAGGCTTCGAGCCAACCTACTCATACTTGCCATTTATTTAGCACATATCATGCCACACATCGTACTAGTTTCTTCGTGATTTATTCACAAATATCTACATTCACTCCTTCACATGACTTTAGTACTAATCTCATTTATACTTCTAGACTCATCTATTTGTCCCACTGATCACTAGGGATAATCAAAGATGCAAATTCGTCGTCATTCATGTAGGCACGAAACCAATGCCACACCCCTGGGGTGGTCTTATATGGAGTCACCTCTAAATGCCAATTCCATATTCTAGATAAGGTCTTATATGGACTTCCACATCAAGTATCGATGCCATGTTCTGAATATGGTCTTACACGATTCTCATATTCATTCATCGATGCCATATTCTATATATGGTCTTATACAGAATCATAACTTGGTGCCGAGGCCATGCCTCGAACATGATCTTATATGGGACCTCGTCTATCTCATATCTCGATGATAGCCTCATCATTTTAGTCCTCTAGGACTTCAACCTCATGTTCAACAACAGTTACTCTATTTAGTAGAGTATTATGCATCGATGTGATACAAAGCATTCTCAAAATGCTAACATAAATACTGCATTAATCACATATAAAATTACTCAATTTAACTCTCGTAACATCTCATCATAATTAAACAGTGGTAAGGGAGTGAGGTTGCAAAGTCCCTTAGCCTAACTCTCGTGACTACATACACATGATTTACTACTCATTGTCAATGAAATATCATCATAGTCACACAACTCGCCTCAGGCAAGTTTTCATACTTACTCATGTTACAATGGTTTCTATCACCATAATTTCGAACAGTGACTTCACTTACTCAAGTTCCACCTTAATGTCTACTCAAGTACTCAACATTAACCTCTAATTCCTCTTACTATTTCTTATTAATCTAGAGAATGTCTTACGGGTTTTGAGTACGTCGTTTACTTGATTGCCATAGTCCAACTATGGTCTTACTCGTATAATAACATCATAGCCCAGCTATTGCTTTACATGTCGTCACGATGCCATAGCCTCGCTATGGTCTTACACGAAATATCATATCAACGCCAATGCCATATCCCAGATACGGTCTTACATGGAAACTCATATCGATGTCGATGCCATATCCCAGATATGGTCTTACACAAAATCTTATCATGAAGTTGGTCCCGGGACGTGGTCTCACACGGGATTACTATTTGATGCCGATGCCATATCCCTGATATGGTCTTATACGGGATCTCACCACAACTATCGATGCCATACCCCAGATATGGTCTAATCCAATTATCTTATTTAATGCCGAAGCCATATCCCTGATATGGTCTTATATGGGACCATGTATCGATGCCAATGCCATGCCCCAGACATGGTCTTATATGGGATCACATATACCGCCATGGTCCAACCATGGTCTTATTCATCATTTTTATCATTGAATGACTGTACTCATTTCCTGCATTCTACTTAGTCAAACTTTTCAGTTTTAACTCCCACACTATAATACGTGTGACTTTGTAACAAGGTCATAAGACGAAACATTATATCTTCTCTACTTTAACAGTCACACGTGATTTTTAACCATGTGGACCTATTTATCATAAACAATAGCATCACAAATCTCAAATGCTTACTTACTCTTACTGTTTCTCACATACATCATGGTACTTACTAGTCTCATGTTTGTAAGGTAAACAAGGTACCTGTAACACTTGATCACATAGATCAGTATACTTTACTATAATAAGCATAATCTCAACATCATCATTCATAACATGAATTATACTTATTAGTCAGCCTTCACTAGCATGACATAATACCAACTTTACTACTAACTTTCTTGCTATCTCATTTAAGCTTTACTCTTTTGCCCGATGAATTACTATGAATGACTGAGGATACTGAACCTTATCTCACATTTAGCTCGATGCCAAAGCCATATCCTAGATACGGTCTTGCATGGAATCTCTCTTCTTGGTTTCGAGGCCATGTCTTGACATGGGCTTATACGAAGTCTTTCTCGTGAGTTCCCTTGGGAACTTACCACTGCCATGTCTTGACATGGTCTTACTTGGTATCTTTACTCATGAACTGGTCAATGCCGAGCCTTGGCTTGGACTTACATGGAATCTTTCTCTTGATAGCTTTTCAATGCCAAGCTTGCCTTGGACTTACATGAAATCTGTTCAATGCCAAGCTTGCCTTGGACTTACATGATAACTGTTCAATGCCAAGCTTGCCTTGGACTTACATGATAACTGTTCAATGCCAAGATTGCCTTGGACTTACATGATAACTGTTCAATCCCAAGCTTGCCTTGGACCTACATGATAACTGTTCAATGCCAAGCTTGCCTTGGACTTACATGATAACTGTTCAATGCCAAGCTTGCCTTGGACTTACATGATAACTGTTCAATGCCAAGCTTGCCTTGGACTTACATGATAACTGCTCAATGCCAAGCTTGCCTTGGACTTACATGATAACTGTTTGATTGCCGATGCCATGCCTTGGCTTGGTCTTATACGAACTTTCTTATCTCATGTGGTGGATCGAGTATCCTGGGAAATTCACCCTCAATCGGGACTTTCTCATGCTTGATCTTATTGATTTCTTTGTTTAACATAGCATTAAACATTTCTATGGTAATAGTGTACCTTATACTAAGAAATTCAATGATAGAAATCATAAAGCTTAGAAATCATACAAACTTACTGAAATTAGCTCGGTTGGGATTCATCTCTGTCTTAACAAAACAATTTCGTTAGAGCCAGGAGACATCACACTATCACGGTCCACTTATGGCATGTATAGCTAGACTTTTACTCACGCTAGGTTAGTCCTAGAAATGACTAAACCATAGCTCTGATACAACTAAATGTAACACCCCATACCCAGGTCCAAGGCTAAGACCGGATACGAGACATTACTATGCTTGAACTGTCTTTAACATGTACTTACAGGCTATAAAATTTTGTTCCGAATTAAAAACTTCTCTTTCTTAGCCAAAACATACTTATCATGGGCCTACGAGGCCCAAAACACATAACCGGAACTTTGAGAATTCAATCGGAAGCCTTTCGTTAAAACAGGGGTCACACGCCCATGTAACTTGGGACACACCCGTATACCCCTAAAACACGCCCGTGTCTTCCACCCGTGGTCGACAATGACTAATATCACACGACCTTGACACGTCCGTGGCTTTGGCCCGTGTACTAAACCTTGGCATTCTGACTTATCCACACGGTCCATACATACGCCCGTGTACTTCCACCGTGTGGTAATTCAATTTACAAGTGCAAGGTGCAGACTTCACATGGCCTTGGCACGTGCCCATGTGCCATCCGTGTGTATCAAACTGCCTGAACAAACAGCCGTGTGACCAGCTCATGGTCTATACTGACTTAAGACATTAAGGTGCAGGAGACACACGGCCTAGACACACGCCCGTGTGTCTATCCGTGTGGGCACTTAGAGGCTATTTTACCAAGCCTTTTACTACTCTTGTCTGCATACATTCATATACTACTTCAAGACATTCTCAAATCATCAATTAAAACACATGAATTAACACATTTGATTCATAAAAATGAAGTCTTTCTCGCATACATGGGGTAGAACTATTTCTAGTACAATTTTAATCGTCTTTTTGTCGTCATCTATGTCTATATACAAACGTCCCATAACTCATTTAGGCCAACACATTTGGCACATTAACAATGACCTAATCAACCTTAAGTACTAGCCCTTTACATGCCATGACTTCTAAAGACTTGATACCTCATACCAAGAATCTGCTCGATAGTGTGAAAACATCTCCGGCGGCCTCCAACCCGAGCTAGTTAATATAACCTATAAGAGATGAGAAAAGTAAAGGAGTATGCAATAATGCTTAGTAAGCTCATCTGCATAATGTGTCAAATATTGATATTCATTGAATATACAAAATTACAAAGTATCATGAAGAGTGTCTCTCATAAACTCATGGTTACTTACTCAACCATTCTTGAAACTTACTCATTCAATCTCTTACCACATTCTTACCATGTCACAAGCCAATTCGCTCGTTTAATTAGCATACGTTTCTGCACTGATCATCACAAGATCATATATAACAACACATCAAGCATTTTCAATAAGTCGCTCATGCTACTAATACCTTGGTGGTTTTGCACATAGCCTACCATTGAATCTCTAATAGGGAGGTATCACATATAGCCCACTAATCATTTATAAGTGATGGTATCACACATAGCCCATCGATTAATAATCGATAAGGTGATATCGCACATAGCTTACCGTTATTTACATTCATGGATAATAAATTCACAAGCATATCTCTATCTCAAATGTTCATTCAAGAACATCCTCACATGTTTCCATTTTTACTTAACTTTCTACGATACTCGTTCTCATTCACACAGTGCATCAAATACACATACCCCACTAGGGGTTCATCATTTATTGAATTCATCTCAATTCAATTCTACACATACTTGTGCCACTCATGGTACAACCACATACATTCACATATACATTGAATCATTCGAATTGTTAAATAACTCTCTTGAGTCTCATGCATATAGTTCTCGTTGTCACTCTACCCCAATTGGGTTTTACATACACTAACATATCGATGCCATGTCCTTGACATGGTCTTATACGAATTCTTACATTGAGGCCATATCCCAATATGGTCTTACTCGAGCCTTTAACCATCGTCCTATCGTGCTATACACCTTTCCTATTACTCTAAATTCAATTCCATTGACATCTCATCAAGAGACATTTCATACATTCATATAGTAATATACATTCCATACAAAATTGGAATACTAAATAAGCTCATACGTAATTTCAACATTTGCACATGAACTTACCTCAATGTCGAAAGAGCCGAAAAGGACTTTTTGCCCACATTTCTCTTTTCATCCGTTCTAGGTTCGAAACTCATTTTCTTTGATCTAGAAAAATGAAAATTACTCATTTAATCACTTAATGATCGTATTAAAACATAATCTCTACCTAGGAAAAATGACCATTTTGCCCCTATACTTTGGCAAAATTACGATTTTGCCCCTAGGCTCGTAAATAAATTTTCATCACATTTTCTTGTTAAAAAAGCCTAGCTAAACATTTAATCCTCTTACAACTATTCTCAATTCCATCAATTTCATGCCTCAATGAACAAATTACAACTTTTGCATTTTAGTCCCAATTATGTGTTTTCATGACAACACCTTTCACAAAAGTTGTTTCTCATCATCCTATCATTCATTTTATTTCATAAAACTCATCAAACAACATAAACTCTCTCATGGCAAGTCCCTAGAGTTTCAACCATATTGCAAACTAGTCCCCTCTTTAGAAAGCTTAAGCTTTAAGGGTCTCAAAAGTACAAAAATTAACATCTAAAGCCATCAAAACCACTTACTTGAGTGAAGAGAAGCTTGCTGAAATTTTCAAGTTTTCAAATCCCTCCCATGGCTGATATTTTTGGTTGAAAAAGAAGAAATAAAAAGATGATAGCTTTTTGGCTTATTTCATCTTATTTTATTTCTTTTTAAACACCTAACATGACCACATTTAATGTTCTTGTCCCCTTAGCTTACTATGGCCGGCCAACTCACTTAGACGAGGCCAAATTGCTTATTTGGGACCTCTAATTACTAAGCCATAGCTATTTGGTACCTTTAGCCTATAGAATGGAACTTTCGCACTCTATGCGATTTAGTCCTTTTTCACAATTTAGCTAGAAATCGCTAAAATTAAGGCACCAAAATTTTCATGCATCCTCATAAACATGTCATAACACATAACATAACATGAAAATAATTTTCTCTAACCTCGAATTGGTGATTTCGAGATCACTGTTCCGACTAGCCCCTAAATCGGGCTGTTACAATGATACTTCTGTGATTGCATTGATAGACCCTGGTTCTACTCATTCATATATATACATGAACTTAGTATCCAGTAAGACTTTGCCTATAGAGTCTACTAAATTTGTAATTAGGGTATCGAATCCCTTAGGTAAAAGTGTACTGGTTGACAAAGTATGCAAGAACTGTCCGTTAATGTTTTGAGATATCTGTTTCACTGCTGATTTGATGCTATTACCGTTTGATGAGTTTGATATGATTCTGGGTATGGATTGGTTGACATTGCATGATGCTGTTGTGAACTTTAAAAGAAAGTATTGATTTGAGTCGTTAGAATGGTGAAATAGTTCGTATTGAGTCGAATGATTTAAATGGATTGCCTGCTGTGATATCTGTGTTGAAAGCTCTGAGTTATATGAAAAAGGGTTACGAAGTTTATTTTGCTTATGTGATTGATTCAAAAGTATCTGAAAAGAAAGTTGAATCAGTGCCAGTTGTTTGTGAGTTTTTTGATGTATTCCCTAAAGAATTGCCGGGATTACCTCCGATACGTGAAGTTAAATTTGGTATTGATCTATTGCCTGGTACAAAACCTATTTCGATAGCTCCGTATAGAATGGCACCAACAGAGTTGAAAGAGTTAAAGTCACAGTTGCGAGAGTTAACTGACAGAGGGTTCGCAAGACTGAGTTTCTCACCTTGGGGTGCTCCCGTTCTGTTTGTGAAAAAGAAAGATGGCACGATGAGAATGTGTATAGATTATCGTCAGTTGAATAAAGTGACCGTAAAGAACAAATATCCGTTGCCCAGGATTAACGATTTGTTTGATCAGTTAAAAGGAGCCACTGTGTTTTCTAAGATAGATCTGAGATCGGGATATTACCAGTTGAGAGTAAAAGATTCAGACATTTCGAAAACTATTTTCAGAACGAGGTACGGGCATTATTAATTTTTAGTTATGCCTTTTGGACTAACGAATGCTCCTGCTATTTTTATGGATCTGAAGAACAGAAATTTTAGACCGTACCTAGATCGATTTGTTGTTGTATTCATTGACGACATTTTGATATATTCACGGGATGAAATTGAACATACTGAGCATCTAAGGATTGTGTTGCAAACTCTCTGAGAAAAGCAATTGTATGCGAAATTCAGCAAATGTGAATTCTGGTTGCGTGAAGTTAGTTTTCTGAGGCACATTGTGTCAGTATCCGGTATACGAGTAGATCCGAGCAAGATTTCTGCTATTTTGGAATGGAAACCTCCGAAGAATGTGTCTGAAGTTCGTAGTTTTCTGGGACTTGCTGGTTATTAACGCAGATTCGTAAAAGGCTTTTCGATGATAGCTACTCTGTTGACTAGATTGCTTCAGAAAGATGTGAGATATGAATGGTCCGATAAATGTCAGAAAAGTTTCGATCAGTTAAAAGTTCTTTTGACTAAAGCTCTAGTTTTGGTACAGCCAGAATCAGGCAAAGAGTTTGTGATTTACAGTGATGCTTCGTTAAATGGTCTGGGATGTGTACTGATGCAAGAAGGAAAAGTTATAGCTTATGCCTCGAGACAACTAAAGCCGCATGAAAAGAACTATCCGACACATGACCTTGAGCTAGCTGCGATTGTATTGGCATTAAAGATTTGGTGACATTATCTGTACGGTGAGAAATGTCACCTGTTTTCAGCTCATAAAATTTTAAAATACCTGATGACTCAAAAAGATTTGAATCTACGACAGAGAAGGTGGCTAGAACTATTGAAAGACTTATGAACTTGTGATAGAATATCATCCGGGCAAAGTAAATGTTGTAGTTGATGCTTTAAGTCAGAAATCACTATTTGCATTATGTGCTATGAATGCTCAATTAGATCTGTCTGATGATAGTTCAGTGATAGCTGAATTGAAAGCAAAACCGTTGTTTATACAACAAATATGTGAAGCTTAGAAAGTTGATAATGAATTGTTAGCAAAGCAAACTCAGTGTGATCCGAACTCTGAATTCGAATTTCAAATTGATAATGATGATTGCTTGAGATTTCGAGATCGAATCTGTGTTCCGAGGAATCCAGAGTTGATTCAATTAATTTTGAGTGAAGCTCATAGTAGTCGTCTATCTATTCATCCGGGAAGTACTAAGATGTATCGTGATCTAAAGCAACACTATTGGTGGTCTGGTATGAAACGAGACATTTCTGACTTTGTTTTGAAATGTTTAGTCTGTGAGCAAGTTAAAGCTGAACATCAGGTTCCATCTGGTTTGTTACAACCGTTTCTGATTCCCAAGTGGAAAAGGGATAGAGTAACGATGGATTTTGTTTCTGGATTACCTCCACTCCGAGAAAGAAAGATGAGATATGGGTTGTAGTTGATCGATTGACGAAATTTGCTCATTTTATTCCGGTACGATCTGATTCCTCACTTGATAGATTAGCTGAGCTTTATATTTCTGAGATAGTGAGATTGCACGGGGTGCCACTATCCATTGTGTCCGATAGAGATCCGAGGTTTACATCACGATTCTGGAAGAAATTGCAAAAGGCTTTAGGCACAAAATTGTATTTCAGTACAGCTTTTCATCCGCAAACGGATGGCCAGTCTGAACCGATTATTCAGATTCTTGAGGATATGTTGAGATGCTGCATCCTTGAATTTGATGGTACGTGGGAATAGTACTTACCACTAATTGAATTTGCATATAACAACAGTTTTCAGTCGAGCATTAAAATGGCACCTTATGAAGCTTTGTACAGACGTAAATGTCGTACACCTCTGTATTGGACCGAGCTTAGTGAAAATAAGATACACGGGGTTGATCTGATAAAAGACACTGAACAGAAAGTGAAAGTGATCCGTAATAGTTTGAAAGTAGCATCCGATCGTCAGAAATCTTATGCAGATTTGAAACGTAAAGATATTGAATTCGAGATCGGTGACAAAGTGTTTCTGAAGGTGTCTCCGTGGAAGAAAGTACTCTGATTTGGACGTAAAGGCAAGTTGAGTCCGAGGTTCATCGATCCATATGAGATCATTGAACGTATTGGGCCAGTTGCGTATAGATTATTGTTGCCACCTGAGCTAGAAAAGATTCATAATGTGTTTCATGTATCGATGCTCCGTACCGATCCGATCCGTCACATGTAATTGCTCCGTCTAAAATTGAAATCCGATCTGATATGACTTATGAAGAGAAACCTATTCGTATCTTAGCTCGTGAAGTGAAAGAGTTGAGAAATAAGAAAATTCCGTTAGTGAAAGTATTATGGAAACGACACGGAATAGAAGAGGCTACATGGGAGCCTGAAGATTCAATGAGACAACAATATCCGAATCTGTTTAACGGTAAGATTTTCGGGGACGAAAATCCCTAAGGGGGAGAATTGTCACAGTCCAGTTTAGACCCTAGTCGGAACAGTGGTTTTGGGACCACAAATCCGAGTTAGAATAATATTTTAATATTATTTTCTGTGTTTATGATATATGAACTAGTATGTGTGAAATTTCTGTGCATTAATTTGTCCGACTGTATGCTTAATTTGGCATAAGGATCAAGTTGTGAAAAATGCAAAATTTGCATGCTTTATGAGAAAACACCTATTTGAGATGGCTTTTAAAATGGGGAGGCCTTATGTGGCAATTAAGCCAATTATAAGATAGTGGAAGGTTAAATGACATAATAACCTTAATATCAATTTGTCTTATATGATTAATAGATGGGTAAATTGGTAATTGAATTAATAATGTATTATTAACGAAACAAAAGTATGAAAATAACATGGTTATCATCCTTAGTGCCGAAAATTAGCAAAGAAAAAGAAGAAAGAAGAACATCTAGGTTTCGGCTAAGTATAAGCTTGATTCAAGGTATGTTTGACTTCGGTTTTCAATAATTTCTACGTTTTTGCAATCGTTGCTTCGTATGTGTAACACCCCTTACCCGTATTCAACACCGGAACAGGGTACAAGGCATTACCGAATTTACAACACAAGCATTCAAACAAATCTGAGTCATAAATTTGCGTCCAATTTAAAAACATTTGTATTCAATCATAAAGTCCCTAATACGAGCCTACGAGGCCCAAAATGTGCATTGGAAGTGGTTCGGGACTAAACCGAGAACTTTAGAAATTTTTACAAAACTTAAAATTTATTTGCTAACTGCAGGGCTCACACGCTCGTGTAGATCTTGGGACACGCCCGTTCTCTCTCAAGGCATGCCCGTGGTCGACACTGACTAAAATCACACGGCCATGGCACGCCCGTGCCTTCCACCCGTGGTCAACATTGACTAAAATCACACGGCCATGGCCCGCCTGTGTATCATGGCCGTGGGGCATTTACAATTTTATGAGCAAGGTGCAGACTTCACACGGCCTGGGTACACGCCCATGGGCTAGCCGTGCCCCCCACACGGTTTAGACCCACGCCCGTGTGTCTAACTAAATGGGCAATTAGTAGGCTATATACCAAGCCATTGCCACCTAAGGGTGCACACAAACATACCTCTACTCAAAACAATACCACTCCTAACCCTTTTGCAAGTCTAAGAACTCATCCAACATACACATTATTGAAATAAACACACAATTCATGAATTTCATCTTCATTAAACAAAAGAGTTTGCCAAGTATTTGTCTAACTCATAGGGCCATTTACAAAATGACTTACATAGCCAACACTTTAACTAACAATCACATCTTGACAAAATACTCAAGTCCTATACATGCCATACTTAAAACAAGTCTAAGATTGTTATACCAAAGTGCTGTGATTTCTAAACTCCTGCAGTCACGATCCTCGAGTTACCTTGGCAATACTACAAGGAAGAAGGGCAATGAAAAAAGGTAAGCATAAAGCTTAGTAAGTTGCATGGAAATAAAAAAAAACAATCATAATACTCATAAAAATAATCCATCCACGGTATTATCTAACCATACACAAATCAAGGCTTCTTGCCATGCTTACTTACGATTCGCCCTTACTTAGTACGTACCGTGCCACACATCACAATCGTTTCTTCGTGACCCAGTCACGAGTACCTGTATTTACTTATTCACATGACTTAAATATCATTCTCATCTCTACTTCTAAATTCATCCACTTATCCCACCACTCACAAGGGATAGTCATAGGCACGTGTTTACAGCCATTACTATAAATGTACAGCCAATGCCACGTCCCTGAGGTGGTCTTACATGGAGTCTTCTCTAGGTACCAATGCCATATCCCAAACATGGTCTTATATGGGATTACCTCTAGGTGTAACGATGCCATATCCCAGATATGGTCTTATACGATTTCCATGTTTATCGCCGAAGCCATATCCCGTATATGGTCTTATAAGGGATCTCAACTCGGTGCCGAGGCCATGTCCCGGACATGGTCTTATACGGGACCTTATTTATTCCATATTTCAATGATAGCGTTTCTATAATCAACATGGCCCAATTAGGACTCCAACATCTCATTCACATTAATTACTCAATTTAGTAATGCATTATGCTTTAATTTAATGCCAAGCATTTCTCAACATGCTAATATGAATATTGTTTAAGTCACATACAACTTACCTCGTTTTCAAAATGAGCTAGTTTCTTCGGTTCAGTCCAAGACTTTATTTTTTCCCCGTTCGAGGCGGATTCTCATCTCCTCTTGCTCTATAATAGCAAATTAGCTCATTTTAATCACTACATTAATACAAGCATTTCAATAACCATGCCTAAGCAAAATTACCATTTTACCCCTAGACTTTGGCAAAATGACCATTTTGCCCCTAGGCTCGGAAATAAATTCTAATCACATTTCTACCTTCAGCAAGCCTAGATAAACATTTAATGCTCTTAAAGCTATCATCAAAAATCAATATTTCACATACTTACTACAAAATTTGTAACCTTTTTATCAAGGTCCTTATTGGTGTTTTCATGCTAACACCTTTCACAAAAGTTGTTCATACAACAACTAAGCCTCATTCTCTTCCCTAAAAATGAAACAATAACTAAAATAGCTCTCATGGCAAACATTTAAACTATTTTCCATATTGCACAATAGTCCCCTCATTTGAAAGCTTAAGCTTTAGGGGTTTCAAAAGTACAATTATTTTCAAGAAAAGTTCACTAGAACACTTACTTGAATGGATGAGAGATTGCTGAAATTTTGAGCATTCAAAACCCCTATTTGCTGCTAATTTTCGGTGGAAGATGAAAGGAGAAAAGATGATATCTTTTTTCTCTCCTTACTTTATTAATATTAGTCAAATAAGTCACCAACTATCACCAACTTTGACCAACATTGTCCATCTTTGTCTCCTATGGCCGGCCATGCTAAATTTGGGGGTCTAATTGCCTTTTAAAGACCTCCAATTTACAATCTATGGCCATTTGAAACTTTTAGCTTATAGAATGGAACTTTCGCACTTTATGCGATTTAGTCCTTTTTCGCGATTAAACACGAAATCGCTAAAATTAAAGCATCAAAATTTTCATGTACATATGCTATCATGTTCTAACTCATAATATATTATGAAAATAAATTTCTCAAATCTCGGATGAGTGATCCCAAGACCACTATTTCGACTAGCCCCTAAATCGGGCTGTTACAATTCTCCCCCTTAAAGATTTTCGTCCTCGAAAATCTTACTGGTGAAGAGATTGTGTAACACCCATTTACCCAGGTTCTATGCCGGGAACCGGGCCTAAGGCGTTACCGAACTCAAACCACATAATTGCCACTTAGGCTCTACGTCGTTACTCTCTAAAACCTCCATCTCAATTTACGAGGCCTAACACATGCACCCGATAACCCCTCAAGACTAATCCAGAACTTTTTCCATCCTTAATTTTTTTTCTTTTCAAGACAGGTCTTACACACCCGTGCAAGATGAGACATGCCCGTGCATAGGCACACACGCCCATGTCCCCCGCATCGTGCCTAAAAACCCGATGATTCTCGCCAATTTGCCCACGGTTAAGGCACACGCCCATGCATTTTAGAACACGCGTGTGCCTATCACACGTCCGTGCCTTTCACCCTTGGTCGACACTGACTAATCACACACGGTTTTAACACGCCCGTGGGTCTAAACCGTGTGCCATACCTTAGTATTCTGACTTATTCAACACGGCCTCGACACGCTCGTGTGCTTTAACCATGTGACCATTCCAATTCTAATTTCAAAGTGCAGACTTCACACGACCAGGGCATCCGTCCATGGCTTGATCGTGTGTCTCACACAGCCGAGACACACGCCCGTGTGCCTACCCGTGTGGACCAGAACAAGGCTGCTTGCCAAGCTCTTAGCACCCCTATAGCTTACACTACAAGAATCCATTCAACGTACCAATAAACACTCATGACTTTAACATGGACTTCCATAGGTAACCTTATAATTTCATGAAAGGTAGAATGAGCCATCATGCATGGAAATTTACAAATTTCAATATCTTACAAGATGCCAATACACCTTTGGCCAAAATAACAAAATAACTTAACTAGCCTAGCACCTATACATGCCATTTACAAAATCATTAAATCTAGGTATACTGAGAGGAGCTGATAGTGTGGGCGGTCTTCCGGTTAGCTGCGTATTCCGGCTCGGCTCTTAAACTCTATAAAACAAGGGAAAAAGAGAAGGGAGAGTAAGCTTTAAGCTTAGTAAGTTTACATATAAACAACACAACATTATAACATGTATTGAACAAATACATAGCATTACATAATAAGCAAGAAGCAATTTACATTCATGACATGCTTACTCATTTTCTCCATTCCCACATTTCAACCATCTCACATTTTAATGCACACACTCATTAAGAGTTTCCCTGCACTTAGTATCACAAGGTCACACAATACAACATTCACTATTTCTAATTTCATTTCACACAGTCAAGCCACTTGGTGGTTTTGCACTTAACCCACCAAAAAGATTAGTTATGGTGGTACCGCACATAGCCTACCAAAAGATGAATAGACGATGGTATCACACATAGCCCATCGTAAATTAGCAACAAGGTGGTATCGCACTTAGCCCACCAAAGGATTTTAGACGATGGTTTCACACATAGCCCATCGTAACTTAAGCAACAAGGTGGTATCGCACTTAGCCCACTAAAAAGTGTCGACATTACATTTTTATATGACTACTTCATCATTCATACAGTAATTATTCAGCAATTTCCACATTCAATCCATTTGAACTGCACATGTTCTCGATCTTGCTTACACTAGCTAACCACACAATATTTACACATTCATGGATTGTTTACACATAAACTTACCTTGCTGCAAAATGTGATAACCAACGATCTAATCCGTCACCTTGCCTTTTCCTCGGTCAAGGTTGATTCCGCGCTCTTCTTGATCTATAAAAATGAAATTTATTCGTTTAGATCATTCTATGGTCATAATACTTGAAATCTACACTTGGGTAAAAATGACCATTTTGCCCTTGTACATTGGAAAAATTACGATTTTGCCCCTAGGCTCGTAATTTATTTTTCAACACATTTTCTCAATGCACAAGCATAGACGAACATTTATTTCTCTTACAACTACTCATCATTCCAACTATTTCATGCATTTATGACACAAATTTAATCTTTGAATTCAAGTACACCTTTCACAAAAGTTGTTTCTCACCTCCCTAACATTCATTTTCTTCCATGAAAACTCAGCTAACAACACAACTACTCTTATGGAAAGTCCTTAGACTTTCAATCATATTAAAAACTAGTCCCCTCATTAGCTAGCTTGAGCTTTGGGGACTCCAAGAGTACAAAAAATATCAAATAAAACCACCAAAATCACTTACTTGCAAAGAGATAGCTTAGCTGAAAGTTTGAACCCCAAAACTCTATATTTTCTCTTAAATTTTTGGTGGAAGAAGGTGGGTGAATAGTGATAGATGATATCTTTCCTTTTTAGCATTTTTTTATTCATCTTTTTATCACCTAATGTCACCAAATTTGACTACAATTAATGCTCTTGTCTCCCCTAGCTTGTATGGCCGGCCAACACACATTAAATGGCCTAACTGCACTTTAAAATCCTCTAAATTTACTTTCTATAGCTATTAGGCACCTCCACCATGAAAAATAGAACTTTCACACTTTATGCGATTTAGTCCTTTTTCACAATTAAGCATGCTGTCACTCGAATTAAAACACCAAAATTTTCATGCATCCATATAATCATGCTACAGCACGTAAATTAACGTCAAAATAAATTTTCCCGACCTCGGATTAGTGGTCTCGAAACCACTGTTCTAACTAGCCCCAAAACTGGGCTGTTACAACTCCCCCCTTTTAGGGATTTTCGCCCTCGAAAATCTTACCGATAAAGAAGTTTGGATATTGTTCCCTCATAGCTTCTTCCGGTTCCCAAGTAGCCTCTTCTACACCGTGCTTTTGCCATAATACTTTTACTAAGGCTATATCCTTGTTTCTCAATTGTTTCACCTCTCAAGCCAAAATTTTAATCGGCTCTTCATCATATGTCATATCCGGTCGTATTTCGATTTCTGTTGGAGGAATCACATGCGAAGGATCGGAGTGATAACGCCTTAACATTGATACATGGAACACATTATGAATTTTCTCTAACTCTACCGGTAAAGCCAACCGATATGCCACTGGCCCAATCCTCTCGGTAATCTCATACGGCCCTATAAATCTCGGGCTCAATTTACCTTTTCGACTAAATCTCAATATTTTCTTCCACGGTGACACTTTCAGAAATACATTGTCGCCCACTTGAAATTCAATTTCTTTTCTTTTCAAATTCGCATACGACTTTTTTGTCCGGCTAAAGCGACCTTGGACTATACCGAATAACTTTCACTTTCTCCTTGGTCTCTTTAACCAAATCAACCCCATGAACTTGCTTCTCACTCAGCTCGGTCCAATACAAAGGGGTCCGACATTTACGACCATACAAGGCTTCATACGGTGCCATCCGTATGCTCGACTGATAACTATTGTTGTAAGCAAATTCGACCAAGGGTAGGTATTTTTCCCAACTACCTTCGAACTCTAACACACAACATCGAAGCATATCCTCAAGAATTTGGATTACTCTCTCGGACTGACCATCGGTTTGAGGATGAAATGCAGTACTAAAATTCAACTTCGTACCCAAGGCCTCCTGTAACTTCTTTCAAAACCTCGAAGTAAATCTCGGGTCTCTGTCCGAGATAATGGATACTCACCATGTAATCTCACTATCTCTGCCACGTACAACTCAGCTAATTTATCCAGTGAATAATCAACACGTACTGGAATAAAATGAGCCGACTTTGTTAACCTGTCAACAACAACCCACACAGCATCTTTCTTTTTCGGAGTCAAAGGCAATCCCGTCACGAAGTCCATGGTGATCCAATCCCACTTCCACTCGGGAACCATCACTGGTTGAAGTAATCCTGAAGGCACTTGGTGCTCCACTTTCACTTGTTGACAAATTAAACATCTTGTTACATACTCTGAGATGTCTCTTTTCATTCCCGGCCACCAATAGAATTTCTTTAGATCATTATACATTTTCATGCTGCCCGGGTGTACTGACAAATAACTACTATGTGCTTCCCGTAAAATTTCTCGAATCAACTCGTCATCTTTAGGCACACAAATTCTATTGTGGAACATTAAGCAACCATCCGAACTCACTCGGAATTCAGAACTTGTCCCTGATTCACACTCAGCTCTTTTAGCTAGTATCCCACTATCGTTCCTTTGAGCCTCACATATTCGTTGAACAAATAGTGGTTTAGCTCTCAACTCGGCCAGTATAGCACCATCATCGGACAATGACAAATTCGTGCTCATAGTTCTCAAAGCATACAAGGATTTTCTACTTAAAGCATCTGCAACTACATTCGCTTTCCCCGGGTGGTAATCGATCACTAGCTCGTAGTCCTTCAATAATTCAAGCCACCGTCATTGTCGTAGATTTAATTCTTTTTGATCCATCAAGTACCTCAAACTCTTATGATCAGTAAAGATTCGGCCATTCTCACCATATAGGTAATGGCGCCAAATTTTTAATGCAAAAACAATCGCGGCCAACTCCAGGTCATGAGTCGAATAATTCTTCTCATGCGGTTTTAGTTGTCTCGAGGCGTAAGCGATTACCTTACCCTCTTGCATCAACACACAACCGAGACCATTTAATGACGCATCACTGTAAACTACAAACTCTTTTCCCGACTCAGGTTGTACCAAAACCGGTGCATCTGTCAACAACATTTTCAATCTCTCGAAACTCTGCTGGCATTCTTCAGTCCATTCAAATTTAACATCCTTGTGTAATAGTTTCATCATTGGAGTAGCAATCATAGAGAATCCTTTCACAAACCACCTATAGTACCCTGCTAAACCCAGAAAGCTTCTAACTTCCGGCACATTCCTCGGCGGTTTCCACTCCACAATAGTCGAGACCTTTCTCGAATCTACTCTAATACCTTCACCCGATACAATATGTCCTAGGAACCCTACTTCTCGAAGCCAAAACTCGCTCTTGCTAAGTTTAGCATATAACTGCTTGTCTCTTAAGGTCTGTAAGACAATTCTCAAATGTTCTGCATGATCACTCTCATCTCGAGAATAAACCAATATGTCGTCAATAAAGACAACCATAAACTTGTCCAAATACGGTCGGAAGACACAGTTCATTAAATCCATAAAAACTGCAGGAGCGTTCGTTAAACCGAATGGCATGACCAGAAACTCATAATGATCATACCTCGTCTGAAATGCCATTTTCGGTATATCTTGCTCCTTAACCTCAATCGATAATAGCGGACCTCTCAGTCGATCTTGGAGAACACCGTAGCTCCTTCGGGGTTGATCAAATAAATCATCTATCCTCGACAAGGGATACTTGTTCTTCACAGTTACTTTATTGAGTTGTCTGTAGTCTATGCACAATCTCATCGACCCATCTTTCTTCTTTACAAAGAGTACTGGGGGCCTTACGGTGAATAGCTCGATCTTGCAAAACCCTTATCCGTCAATTCTTACAACTGAACTTTCAGTTCTTTCAACTCTAGCGGGGCCATCCTATACGGAGCAACTGAAATGGGTGTTGTTCCCGGAATTAACTCAATTCCAAACTCGACCTCTCTAACTGGGGGTAATCCAGGCAACTCTTTCGGGAATACATTCGGATACTCACATACAACCGGTACTGTTTCAATCCTGACTTCAAATTCTTGAGTGTTTAATACAAAAGCGAGATAAGATTCGTACCCTTTTCTCAAATATTTCTCAACTATCATGGAAGAAATCATCTCCGGTAAGCTATCCGACTCACCTGATTCAACCCGAATAACATCTCCATTTTCACAATTTAGTTCAATAAATTTACTACCATAATTCACGAAAACACTACGGGTAGTCAACCAATCCATACCAAGAATCAAATCAAATTCATCAAAAGGCAACAATATAAGGTTCACCGGGAAACAATGACCTTTAATTGTCAGAGGACAATTCCTACACACCTTGTCAACTAACACTTGTTTACCTAGAGGGTTTGACACTTTTACCACAAATTTAGTAGACTTAACAGTTATACTCAAACTAGATGCCAATCTCATACAAATATAAGAATGAGTTGATCCAGGGTCAATTAAAGCGATAACAGAGGTGTCATAGAGAGAAAATGTACCAGTTATTACATCCGGTGATGACGCCTCTTCTCGAGCACGAATAGTATAGGTTCTTGCTGGTGCCCGACCCTCTGGCCTCACAGTGGTGTCTCGTGATACACCTCTACCACTAGTTCTGCCTCCCAGGTTCTTTTGTGGCCTACCTCTAAAGGATGCACTGCTTGATCTTATCTCTTACTTCCTCTCCTTATCATCCTTTTCAGGACAATTTCGGATGAGATGGTCGGGGGATCCACACTTATAGCAATTTCGATTATTTCCCCAACACTCTCCAATGTGATGTCTGCCACAACTTGGGCACTCTGGTTTGGGCCTTGGATTGCCCACACTTGCCATTGAGGTGGCTCGAGCTCTTGAACCCGGATACATGTTGCCTTGCTCTCTCTGCAAATATCCGACTGATGTAGTTGTCCGAGGGTTCACTTCCCTGGACCTCTTCGATTGAGCTTGGTATGATTTGCTCATCGGCCTTTTCTTCGCATCTCGAGCCTCACTCAGGGCTTTCCTCTTTTCCTTACTCAATTCTTCGGCCTTACTAGCCCTATCCACCAACACCAGAAATTCTTTTAGCTATAAAATTCCGACTAAGAGTCTGACATCTTCATTCAACCCATCTTCAAATCTCTTGCATAAGGTAGCTTCTGTGGATACACATTCTTGCGCATACTTGCTGAGCCTAACAAATTCGCGCTCATATTCTACCACAGTCATTTTTCCTTGCTTCAACTCAAGGAATTCTTTCCGTTTCTGGTCTACAAACCGTTGACTTATATACTTCTTTCGAAACTCTTCCAAAAAGAAGTCCCACGTTACTCTCTCTAGGAACCACTGATGTCAATGTTTTCCACCAATGGTATGCCGAGTCCCTCGGCAAAGACATAAAGACATTTCAAACTCTCTCTCGGTGTGCGGGAGAGTTCATCAAAAACCCTTATTGAGTTCTCAAGCCGTAACTCGCTCGCTCAGTGGTCGTCATCTATATTAGCTCAAAATCCTCACCCCTTGCTTCCGAATTTTGTCTACCGGGGCTTAGCCGTCCTCACCATTTCTATACCTTGGGCAAAGCTGAGAATTGGGTGAGGTATAGGTGGGGGTGGAGGAGGTTGAGCATTGGGGTTTACTCGCACATACTCAGTGTACCAGTTATCCATCATTTGGAGAAAGGCTTCCCGAGCCTCTTCTCCCTGACCCCTAGTCTCGGGGTTACTCTGTATAGGCGCAGTCCCTTACGTAGGAGCCGACGTATTACTAGCTGCGTCATCTGCAGCCGATTGTTCGGGATCCATATGCTACAATAAAAAAGTTTAAAATCATCAGAAGCCACCACACTATCATCATACGCTTATGGCATGTATAGCTAGACTCCTATCCACGCTATGGTAGTCCTAGAACCGACTAAACCATAGCTCTGATACCACTAAATATAACACCCCTTTACCCGGGTTCTACGCCGAGAATCGGGCCTGAGGCATTACTGAACTCAAACCACATAATCGCCACTTAGGCTCTACGTCGTTACTCTCTAAAACCTCCTTCTCGATTTATGAGGCCTAACACATGCACCCGATAACCCTCAAGACTAATCCGGAACTTTTTCCATCCTTAATTTTTTTTCTTTTCAAGACAGGTCTAACATGCCCGTGCAAGATGAGACACGCCCGTGCATAGGCACACACGCCTATGTCCCTAGACCGTGCCTAAAAACCCAGTATTCTGCCAATTTGCCCACGGTTAAGGAACACGCCGATGCATTTTAGGAACACGCCCGTGTACCCTATCACACGTCCGTGCCTTTCACCCGTGGTCGACACTGACTAACCACACACGGTTTTAACATGCCCGTGGGTCTAAACCATGTGCCATACCTTAGTATTCTGACTTATTCAACACGGCCTCGACACGCCCGTGTGCTTTAACCGTGTGACCATTCCAATTCTAATTTCAAAGTGCAGACTTCACACGGCCAGGGCATCCGTCCATGGCTTGATCGTGTGTCTCACATGGCCGAGACACACGCCCGTGTGCCTACCCGTGTGGACCAGAACAAGGTTGTTTGCCAAGCTCTTAGCACCCCTATAGCTTACACTACAAGAATCCATTCAACGTACCAATAAACACTCATGACTTAAACATGGACTTCCATAGTTAACCTTATAATTTCATAAAAGGTAGAATGAGCCATCAGGCATGGCAATTTACAAATTTCAATATCTTACAAGACGCCAATACACCTTTGGCCAAAATAACAAAATAACTTAACTAGCCCAGCACCTATACATGCCATTTACAAAATCATTAAGTCTAGGTATACCGAGAGGAACTGATAGTGTGGGCAGTCTTTTGGTTAGCTGCGTATTCCGGCTCGGCTCTTAAACTCTATAAAACAAGGGAAAAAGAGAAGGGAGAGTAAGCTTTAAGCTTAGTAAGTTTACATATAAACAACACAACATTATAACATGTATTGAACAAATACATAGCATTACATAATAAGCAAGAAGCAATTTACATTCATGACATGCTTACTCATTTTCTCCATTCCCACATTTCAACCATCTCACATTTTAATGCACACACTCATTAAGAGTTTCCCTGCACTTAGTATCACAAGGTCACACAATACAACATTCACTATTTCTAATTTCATTTCACACAGTCAAGCCACTCGGTGGTTTCGCACTTAACCCACCAAAAAGATTAGTTATGGTGGTATCGCACATAGCCCACCAAAAGATGAATAGACGATGGTATCGCACATAGCCCATCGTAAATTAGCAACAAGGTGGTATCGCACTTAGCCCACCAAAGGATTTTAGACGATGGTTTCGCACATAGCCCATTGTAACTTAAGCAACAAGGTGGTATCGCACTTAGCCCACCAAAAAGTGTCGACATTAAATTTTTATATGACTACATCATCATTCATACAGTAATTATTCAGTAATTTCCACATTCAATCCATTTGAACCGCACATGTTCTTGATCTTGTCTTACACTAGCTAACCACACAATATTTACACATTCATGCATTGTTTACACATAAACTTACCTCGGTGCAAAACGTGATAACCAACGATCTAATCCGTCACCTTGCCTTTTCCTCGATCAAGGTTGATTCTGCACTCTTCTTGATCTATAACAATGAAATTTATTCGTTTAGGTCATTCTATGATCATAATACTTCAAATTCTACACTTGGGTAAAAATGACCATTTTGCCCTTGTACATTGGAAAAATTACGATTTTGCCCCTAAGCTCGTAATTTATTTTTTAACACATTATCTCAATGCACAAGCATAGATGAACATTTATTTCTCTTACAACTACTCACCGTTCCAACTATTTCATGCATTTATGACACAAATTTAATCTTTGCATTCAAGTCCTATTTAGGTGTTTCCATGCTAACACCTTTCACAAAAGTTGTTTCTCACCTCCTTAACATTCATTTTCTTCCATGAAAACTCAGCTAACAACACAACTACTCTCATGGCAAGTCCTTAGACTTTCAACCATATTACAAACTAGTCCCCTCATTAGCTAGCTTGAGCTTTGGGGACTCCAAAAGTACACAAATTATAAAATAAAACCACCAAAATCACTTACTTGCAAAGAGATAGCTTAGCTGAAAGTTTGAACCCCAAAACTCTAAATTTTCTCTTAAATTTCCGGTGGAAGAAGGAGGGTGAATAGTGATAGATGATATCTTTCCTTTTTAGCATTTTTTTATTCATCTTTTTATCACCTAATGTCACCAAATTTGACTACAATTAACGCTCTTGTCTCCCCTAGCTTGTATGGCCGGCCAACACACATTAAATGGCCTAATTACACTTTAAAATCCTCTAAATTTACTTTCTATAGCTATTAGGCACCTCCACCATGAAAAATAGAACTTTCGCACTTTATGCGATTTAGTCCTTTTTCACAATTAAGCATGCTGTCACTCGAATTAAAACACCAAAATTTTCATGCATCCATATAATCATGCTACATCACATAAATTAATGTCAAAATAAATTTTCTCAACCTCGGATTAGTGGTCTCAAAACCACTGTTCCAACTAGCCCCAAAACTGGGCTGTTACAGATTAGGGTATTGGTTTCTCATCGTTTCCTTGGACTCCCATGTAGCCTCTTCTATACCGTGCCTTTGCCATAGGACTTTCACTAGGGCTATGCTTTTGTTCCTTAACTATTTGACTTCACGAGCCAAAATTCTAACTGGTTCTTCTCCATACGTTAAATTCGGTTGTATCTCTACCTCTGTCGGCTCTATAACATGTGAATGGTCTGAACGGTATCAGCGCAACATAGACACATGAAAGACGTCGTGAATCTTTTCCAGCTCAGGTGGCAAGGTTAACCGATAAGCTACTGGTCCTATCCTCTCGGTAACATCATAAGGTCCAATAAAGCGCGGACTTAACTTGCCCTTTCAGCCAAATCTAAGGACTTTCCTCCAAGGTGATACTTTCAAGAACACTTTATCCCCAACTTTGAATTCTATTTCTTTACTTTTTAAATCTGAATAGGAATTCTGTCTATCTGAGGCGACTTTCAAACAGTCACGTACCACTTTTACTTTATCTTCAGTTTCCTTAACCAAGTCAACCCCGTGTATCTATTTCTCTCTGAGTTCTGACCAATACAAGGGCGTTCGACATTTACGCCCATACAATGCCTCATAAGGTGCCATCTTCAAACTTGATTGAAAGCTGTTGTTGTAGGTAAATTCCCCCAATGGTAAGTATTTCTCCCAATTACCATGGAATTTCCAAAACACAACACCGAAGCAAGTCTTCTAGTTTCTGAATTACCCTCTCTGACTGTCCATCAGTTTGTGGATGAAAAGTTGTACTGAAACTCAATTTCGTGCCTAATGCTTCTTGTAACTTTTTCCAAAATCGTGACGTGAATCTCGGATCTCTATCTGAAATGATCGACAATGGTACACCATGAAGTCTTACTATCTCAGACATATACAAATCTGCCAATTTGTCGAGCGAATAGTCGACTCGCACGGGTATAAAGTGGGCTGACTTAGTGAGTCTATCAACCACTACCCATACTGCATCTTTCTTCTTTGGAGTCAATGGTAAACCCATCATTAAGTCCATAGCAATACAGTCTCATTTCCATTTAGGAACCATAATAGGCTGAAGTAAACCCAAAGGTACTTGATGTTCAACCTTCACTTGTTGACAAATTAGGCATTTCGATACAAACTCGGAAATGTCTTTCTTCATACCAAGCCACCAGTACCATTTCCTCAAATCATGGTACATCTTCGTACTGCCTGGGTGTACATTCAAACATCTGTTATGTGCTTCGTGTAAAATTTTGCGGATAAGGTCATCATTCCTGGGTACACAGACTCGATCTCAAAATGTTAGACATCCATCAAGATTTACGCGAAAGTCTGTCTCAATGCTTGACTCACATAAAACTCTCTTGGCTTGCAAACTGTTATCATTCTTCTGAGCTTCACAAATCTCCTGGAGAAATAATGGTTTAGCCCTCAACTCGGCTAAAACAGAACCATCATCTAACAAGGTCATCTGAGTATTCATGGCTTTTAGTGCAAACAAAAATTTTCTGCTCAAAGCGTCGACGACTACATTGGCCTTTCCCGGATGGTAGTCTATTACCAACTCATAATCTTTAATCAGCTCTAACCATCTCTGTTGCCTCAAATTCAATTCCTTTTGAGTCATCAAATATTTTAGGCTCTTGTGGTCAGTGAAAATTTGACACCTTTCACCATATAAATGATGTCTCTAAATTTTCAACGCAAACACAATTGCGGCCAATTCTAAATCATGAGTCGGGTAGTTCTTCTCGTGCGGCTTCAATTGTCTAGAGGCGTATGCAATCACTTTACCCTCTTGCATAAGTACACAACCCAACCCGTTCAAGGACGCATCACTATAAACCACAAATTCTTTTCCCGGTTCTGGTTGCACCAAAATAGGAGCTTCAGTCAACAGTGTCTTCAGTTTCTCAAAACTCTGTTGACACATTTCCGTCCAGTCAAACTTTACATCTTTCTGTAAAAGTCTCGTCATCTGGGTAGCTATCATGGAAAACCCCTTGACAAAACGCCTATAATAGCCTGCTAGGCCTAGAAAACTCCTCACTTCAGTTACGCTCTTCGGCGATTTCCATTCGACAATTGTCGAAATCTTACTCGGGTCGACTCTAATCCCTTCTCCAGAGACAATATGCCCCAAAAATCCCACTTCCTTGAGCCAAAATTCACTCTTACTAAATTTGGCATACAATTGTTTTTCTCTCGAAACTTGTAGAACCATACTCAAATGCTCTGTATGATCGTTCTCATCTCGAGAGTAGATCAGAATGTCGTCGATAAAGACCACAACAAACCTATACAAGTACGGTCAAAAAATGCGATTCATCAAATCCATGAAGATATCCGGGGCATTTGTTAGACCAAAAGGCATGACCAAAAATTCATAGTCGCCGTACCAAGTTCTAAATGCGGTTTTCGGCACATCCGAGTCCTTGACTCTCAACTGATAGTACCCTGACCTTAGATCTATCTTGGAAAATATTGTAGCTCCCTTCAATTGATCAAATAGATCGTCGATCCTCGGCAACGGGTATTTATTCTTCACTGTCACCTTGTTGAGTTGCCGATAGTCTATACATAGTCTCATGGAACCATCTTTCTTCTTCACAAATAGGACGGGTGCACCCCACGGAGAAAAACTCGACCTCGCAAAACCTTTATCTGTTAATTCTTGCAATTGTGCTTTCAACTCTTTCAGTTCGGTTGGGGCCATTCTATAGGGAGCGATAGAAATAGGGGCAGTACCCGGAGCTAATTCAATCCCAAATTCAATCTCTCTATCCGGTGGTAGCCCAGGCAACTCTTCTGGGAAAACATCTAGGTACTCGTATCCTATGGGTACTGACTCAATTTTCAACTCAGTCTCTTTAGTGTTCAACACCAAGGCAAGATAAGCCTCATACCCCTTTCTTAGGTACCTCTGAGCTGACAGGGTTGATACCACTATTGATGACCTATCTGGCTTATCTAATTCAACACGAATAAAATTACCATTTTCATCTCTCAACTCGATATGCTTATTCCCACAATTCACAATTACACTATGGGTAACTAACCAATCCATCCCGAGAATGACATCAAATTCGTCAAACGGTAATAACATAAGATCGACAGGGAAAATGACCCTTAATCATCAAAGGGCACCCTTTGCAAACTCTATCAACCAACACACACTTGCCTAGGGGATTAGACACTCTTATAATGAATTCGGTAGGCTCTATAGGCATGCTCATGCTAGAGACTAATTTCATGCATATGTATGAGTGAGTAGATCCCGGGTCAATTAAAGCTATAACACGAGTATTATGAAGAGAAAAAGTACCCGTGATCACATCGGAAGAAGATGCCTCGTCACGAGCACGAATGGCATATGTCCTCGCTGGTGCTCTACCCTCAACTTTAGCAACTTGCTCTCTAGGTGGATTCTTGCTTCCCATCTCAATCCCCAGGTTTCTCAATGGTCTTCCCCTTGTGGTACTTCCCGATCTCGCATTCTGAGGCCTTCCTTTCTCGTCTACCTCGAGACAATTTTTGATAAAATGGTCTAAGGACCCACATCTGAAACAAGCTTTCTCATTAGCCCTACACTCAACAGAATGGTGCCTGCCACACCGAGGGCATTCAGGTCTATTTGGTCGAACGTTGCCCACACTAGCAACTGATGTAGTGTGCCCTTTCGATCCTGAGAGTTGCTTGCCTTTATTTCGGGTTGAAAACCCCTCTAAAGTGACTGATCGAGTAGTGAAATCCCTTGATTTCTTAGATGAGGATTGGTGAGACTTGTTTAGTTGTCTCTTCCTTGAGTCACGAGACTCGTATTCAGCTCTTCTCTTCTCTTTAGCCAATTCTTCGGCTTTACAGGCCCTATCCACCAACACTACAAACTCCTTTAATTCGAGAACTCCCACGTATAGACGGATATCTTCATTCAGTCCGTCCTCGAATATCTTGCACATGATGGCTTCCGTAGACAGGTACTCTCGTGCATACTTGCTAAGCCTTATGAACTCCCGTTCGTAGTCGGTCACTGACATACGGCCTTACTTCAATTCCAAGAACTCCTTTCTCTTGTGGTCGATGAACCTCTGGCTGATATACTTCTTCTGGTATTCCTCTTGGAAGAATTCCCAACTAACTCTCTCCCTTGGTACCACCGACACCAGGGTGTTCCACCATCGGTAGGTTGAATCTCTCAGGAGAGACACCGCACACTTTAAGCACTCCTCAGGCGTGCAGGATAACTCATCGAATACCCAAATGGTATTCTCGAGCCAGAATTCCGCTTTCTTCGGGTCATCATCCTTATTCGCCCGAAATTCCTCGGCTCCTTGCTTCTGAATCTTATCCACCGGAGGTCTTTCTCTTCTCACCGCCTCAACTACTTGAGAGGCTACTGGAGCGGGTTGAGGAATTAGTGGGGGCGGAGGGGGTTGAGCGTTAGGATTTTCTTGGGTATACTCAGTATACCAGTTGCTCATCATATGGAGAAAGGCTTCTCGAGCCTCTTCCCCCTAACTCAAAGTCTCAGGTCTACTATTAGCTGGCGCGGTCCCTTGAGCGGGAGCTGGCGCATTACTCGCAGCATCATCGGCTGTAGTTCGGTCTGGATCAGAATCCATCTACTACATAAAACACAAATTTATACGTCAGGAGCCGTCACACTATCATTACTCAGACACTCTTACATATGGCATGTATAGCTAGACTCGTACTTACGCTACATTATTCCAAGAATCGACTAAACCGTAGCTCTAATACCAATAAATGTAACACCCCTTACCCATATTCAACACTAAAACACGGTACGAGGCATTACCGAATTTACAACACAAGCATTCACACAAATCCGAGTCATAAATTTGTGTCTAATTTAAAAACATTTGTATTTAATCATAAAGTCCCTAATACGAGCCTACGAGGCCCAAAATGTGCATTGGAAGTGGTTTGAGACTAAACCGAGAACTTTAGAAATTTTTACTAAACTTAAAAAAATTTTGCTAATTGCAGGGCTCACACGCCCGTGTAGATCTTGGGACACGCCCGTGCTCTCTCAAGGCATGCTCGTGCCTTGTGCCCGTGGTCGACACTGACTAAAATCACACGGCCATGGCACGCCCGTACCTTCCACTCGTGGTCGACACTGACTAAAATCACACGGCCATGGCACGCCCGTGTATCATGGCCGTGGGGCATTTACAATTTCATGAGCAAGGTGCAGACTTCACACGGCCTGGGTACACGCCCATGGGCTAGCCGTGCCTCCCACACGGTTTAGATCCACGCCCGTGTGTCTAACTAAATGGGCAATTAGTAGGCTATATACCAAGCCATTGCCACCTAAGGGTGCACACAAACATACCTCTACTCAAAACAATACCACTCCTAACCCTTTTGCAAGTCTAAGAACTCATCCAACATACACATTATTGAAATAAACACACAATTCATGAATTTCATCTTCATTAAACAAAAGAGTTTGCCAAGTATTTGTCTAACTCATAGGGCCATTTACAAAATGACTTACATAGCCAACACTTTAACTAACAATCACATCTTGACAAAATACTCAAGTCCTATACATGCCATACTCAAAACAAGTCTAAGATTGTTATACCAAAGTCTTTGTCGATAGTGTGATTTACGAACTCCTGTGATCCACGATCCTCGAGTTATCTTGGCAATACTACAAGGAAGAAGGGCAATGAAAAAGGGTAAGCATAAAGCTTAGTAAGTTGCATGGAAATAAAAAAACAATCATAATACTCATAAAAATAATCCATCCACGGTATTATCTAACCATACACAAATCAAGGCTTCTTTCCATGCTTACTTACGATTCGCCCTTACTTAGTACGTACCGTGCCACATATCGCAATTGTTTCTTCATGACCCAGTCACGAGTACCTGTATTTACTCATTCACATGACTTAAATATCATTCTCATCTCTACTTCTAAATTCATCCACTTATCCCACCACTCACAAGGGATAGTCATAGACACATGTTTACAGCCATTACTATAAATGTACAGCCAATGCCACGTCCCTGAGGTGATCTTACATGGAGTCTTCTCTAGGTACCAATGCCATATCCCGGACATGGTCTTATATGGGATTACCTCTAGGTGTAACGATGCCATATCCCGATATGGTCTTATCACGATTTCCATGTTTATCATCAAGCCATATCCCGGATATGGTCTTATACGGATCTCAACTTCGGTCTTTCGAGGCCATGTCCTGACATGGTCTTATACGGACCTTATTTATTCCATATTTCAATGATAGCGTTTCTATAATCAACATGGCCCAATTAGGACTCCAACATCTCATTCACATTAATTACTCAATTTAGTAATGCATTATGCTTTAATATAATGCCAAGTATTTCTCAACATGTTAATATGAATATTGTTTAAGTCACATACAACTTACATCGTTTTCAAAATGAGCTAGTTTCTTCGGTTCAGTCTAAGACTTTATTCTTTCCCCGTTCGAGGCGGATTCTCGTCTCCTCTTGCTCTATAATAGCAAATTAGCTCATTTTAATCACTACATTAATACAAGCATTTCAATAACCATGCTTAAGCAAAATTACCATTTTGCCCCTAGACTTTGGCAAAATGACCATTTTGCCCCTAGGCTCGGAAACAAATTCTAATCACATTTCTACCTTCAAAAAGCCAAGATAAACATTTAATGCTCTTAAAGCTATCATAAAAAATCAATATTTCACATACTTACTACAAAATTTGTAACCTTTTCATCAAGGTCCTTATTGGTGTTTTCATGCTAACACCTTTCACAAAAGTTGTTCATACAACAACTAAGCCTCATTCTCTTCCATAAAAATGCAAAAATAACTAAAATAGCTCTCATGGAAAAACTTTAAACTCTTTGCCATATTGCACAATAGTCCCCTCATTTGAAAGCTTAAGCTTTAGGGGTTTCAAAAGTACAATTATTTTCAAGAAAAGTTCACTAGAACACTTGCTTGAATGGATGAGAGCTTGCTAAAATTTTGAGCATTCAAAACCCCTATTTGCTGCTAATTTTCGGTGGAACATGAAAGGAGAAAAGATGATATCTTTTTCTCTCCTTACTTTATTAATATTAGTCAAATAAGTCACCAACTATCACCAATTTTGACCAATATTGTCCATCTTTGTCTCCTATGGCCGGCCATGCTAAATTTTGGGGTCTAATTGCCTTTTAAAGACCTCCAATTTACAATCTAAGGCCATTTGGCACTTTTAGCTTATAGAATGGAACTTTCGCACTTTATGCGATTTAGTCCTTTTTCGCGATTAAACACGAAATTGCTAAAATTAAAGCATCAAAATTTTCATGTACATATGCTATCATGTTCTAACTCATAATATATCATGAAAATAAATTTCTCAAATCTCGGATGAGTGATCTCGAGACCACTATTCCGACTAGCCCCTAAATCGGGCTGTTACAGTATGCTATAAAACCCATGTTGTATTTTGAAGAATTGATGATGTTTGTGAGAGGTGCCATTGATGAAATGGTGAGATTTGTAATGAGTATTGATGTTAAATGAAAGATATGTGTTTAATGAACATGTTTTGTTCTTGAATTTTTGATGAATTTAGCTAATTAGGGCTAAATTGCGAAAATAGCATGTTGAGGGACTAAATTGTGAAATAAATGAAATGCATGGATTGATATGATCATGGAGTGTATTCGGTTAAACATGGGTGTAAGCAAATTAAGTGTAATTTGTGATTTTGTGAATTAGGGACTAAATTGTCCAAATGTGAAAATGTGAGGGCTAATTTGTAAATTACCCTAAATGTGTGTTTTTCGATTGAATTAAATGTGTTGGTAAATAAAAGGGTTAAATTTGAATATGTATAGATCCAGAACCGAAGAAAACGGACTTAGATCGCGGGAAAGCGAAAGTAGTCAAATAACCAAGTTCGAACGAATATCTGAATCCGAGGTAAGTCGATATACAAATAAATGTATTTGTATTGAATTATATATGTTCATATGACTATTGATAAAGATGAATGCACATGAGATGATGTATACATGAATTCCGAGATAGAATCGACTTAGTGTCAATGTCCGAGAAGTCCCGTTTGAACCTAGAAATAGAGAGGATAGTATATGTCATGATATAGGTGTCCGTTATGTGATATCATGTAAGACCACGTCTGGGACGTTGGCATTGATTTGAGATTTCGTGTAAGACCACATCTGGGACGTTGGCATCGATATGTGATCGTATGTCTATCGAGTTTTAAAATTTATAAAGAGAATGATCGAGCCTGGAAACTAACTCTGACAACGATTGAGGCAAGTGCACCTATCGAATAGTAGTATAGCTTAGGCAAGACTGGATTATCAAACCCAAAGGAACTAAAAGTACTAATACTAACTTTCTTTCTATTATTTAGCCTAAGAATTAAGCGAATGGTTGTTTAATCTAAATTAATTAACTACTAGACTAAAGACTCTAAGACAAAGAAGAATGAATTTGGGAGAATACTTGAGGAAAAACCAATTAATTAAGACGACACCTAAGGAAGAATCCACCTAGACTTCACTTGTTATCTAACTCTGAACCAGACGATGTATTCACTTGACTTGATCCATAGGATTCCCCAATTTATATTAAACCCTCTCTCGAGGCGAATAACGTCTAACCCTAGGTTGATTAATTGAAATCTCTTTCTAATTAAAACCCCTAGAATTGCATTAACTTGATCTATGGACTCCCATATTAGGTTTCACCCTAATCCGGCAGTGCCTCGTCACCCTCTCTCTAGGCACGCGATCAACTCTACTTAACTATGCTAGATCTACTCTTAGGCAGGGACTTTTGCTCCTCCACCTAAGCACATCAAACTTGAATCGATATCCGCAAAATATCAACACAAGAATTAAGAACACATAATTAAGAACAAATCAACTATTTATCATATAGTTCAGCAAACGATAACAAGATTTATCTAAGTTTCATCCACCTCAAGTATCTGAGGGTTTAGTTCATAACAATAAAAGAAAACATCTCAGAAGAAAAGATAAAACAAAACATAAGAAATCCCTAAAACCCCCTGAAGGAATTGAAGAGGAGATCCTCCGTCTTGAGTATAATTTCGACTTCTTGAGATGGATCAACTGGCTATCCCTGAGTGAATCCCCACAAATTTGCCCTCTCTGGCCTAGCAAGACACCCCTAAATGATAGCTTTGGGCTCCCGTCGACAGAGGATTTCTGTCGAACTCCCCCCTTAAGTTGCCCCTTAGGGTGTTTATATAGGCTTGGAGACGCCTTACTTGGCCTCCAAGTATCCTAATCTGAGTGAAATTCCTATTTGGGTGTTTATATAGACTTTGGAATGTGTTTCTTTGCCTCCAAGTATCCTATTTTGAGTAAAAATCCTCTTGGCCGTGGCAGGGACACGGCCATGGCACACGCCCGTGTGAATCGTGGCCAGGCCGTGTTCAGGTCTGATAAGGAGGCACGACAGTGTGGTCTTGGGCCCAGGCCGTGTCGATTTCGTGATCTGGCCCATTTGGCCCGTTTTAAGCCCGTTTCTTGTTCTTTTCATCCTCCGGTGCTTCCTTGGGTATAAAACATGAAAACAAAGGATTTAGAGCACCAAATGACATAAAATAACAGATAATTCATCCAAAGGCATGCTAAATGTGGGCTTAAAATATGTTACTATTACGGTTTATCAATATGATATTTACGTGTAAGACCATGTCTGGGACATTGGCATCGTATTGATTCGTGTAAGACCCTGTCTGGGACAGTGGCATCGATATCTGGATACATGTAAGATCACGTCAGGGACGTTGGCCTTGTACGACTATTCTGATCACTCTGATTATCCTATTAGATTCTGAACGGTTCAACGGGCAAGTCTGAGATACGAATGACTATATGGTTTGCATATTTGTTTCAGGTACGTCTGATAAATACATTTTGTGTGTATAAAAAGGTAAGTATACTCATAAACTTACCTAGATGAATTGTGTATTTGAATATGAGAATGTAAATGTGATGCATGAATGGAAAAGCTATGAGCTAACAAGTAAATGATGATATACAATATTGAAAGATGAATGGCTAAGTAAATGTGCCAAGAAGAATTATGGCTATGCAATTGTGCTTTTAGTGAATTCATATTGATTATATGTCTTGAATGCTTAAATGTTAAGTTTATTTGTCTATGGCTTACTAAGCTTTTGGAAAGCTTAACCTCTGTGTGTGTTTACTCTGTTACAGATCGTCAAAGCTATTGACGTTCGGGGACAGTCGAGGATCGTCATCACACTACTCAAACTTGTTTTGTTACTTTGAAAATGCGTATATAGCTAAATATGGCATGTATAGGCTAGTTATTTGGTATAAGCTTGAGATATGAATTTAGCCATGTGATGTGGCTAGTTATGTATTGGTATTATGCATTTGTGAATATGGTATATGATGTTGGTTTTAGCATGATCTTATGATTATGAAATGGACATGTTTATGGTAAGCATTATAGATGAAATTTTGAGTATGTATGTTTGATCAAAGAAATGGTTATATGAAAGGTAAATGTAGATGAATCATACTTGAATGTATATGTGTTCTGGTTATGCAAATTTATAGATAAGTTTGCATGATTTGAGTTGAAATTGGATAAGATGGCATGTTGATCTTGTGACATGATTTTGGTTGTCAATTGTGCATGAGATGAATTGGTATATTGCTTGTAGGTATGACCCTAATGTGGGTGGCATTATGGCCTTGCAAATGGCCTGTTTTGCTTACACGGCTATGGTACACGGGCGTGCCTAATGGCCGCGTGATCAAGTCAGTAGCTAGCTTAGTTTCACACGGCCATGGCGCACGGGCGTGTCTTGTGGCCGTGTGGACAAGTCAGTAGGCATGCTCTATTTTGGCACGGCCAGGACACATGGGTGTGTCTGGTAGCCGTGGAAGGCACTGCGGCTCGATCGCATGCGGTCGTGTGACCTTTACAGTTTTGAAAAAAATGTTGAAAACTTTGGAAAATTTTTGAAGTGATCATCTGAGTTCCGGCCCAATTATAAAGCATGTTTGAGGTCTTGTTGACCTAATTAAGGGACGCTTTGATGTGAAATGATGACTAAGTTATGAGTTATCGGTAAAAGTCTCCGATCTGTCTGGTAACGCCTGTAACCTTAATCCGGCGACGGATACGGGTTAGGGGTGTTACAATATTAGGCAAACAAGCGCACTTATAAATATATTCAATAAATCTTGAGTAAGTTTACTCATCACATTCATTTTATCTACTAAATAAACATATAATCTCATACTGACACAATCAAGCATGGGTGCTTAACACTTTATAACTCTTATTTCATTGTACTTTTCCATGTTTCAAGCATAATTCTCATAAAATTTCATCATAACACACCAGTTATTTTAAGCAATTTAACATACATATTCACGGTATTCATCCGTATCTTTTGTCTCTTCCGAAGGTTCATCCGAGAATTTCCTCACTTTCTATCATTTTAATAAATATCAATAATATTCACTCACATTTCACATAATACATTAATATGTAAAAACATAAGTAAAAAGGATGTATCATTTACATATAAACTTACTCATTTCAAATCTTACCACATTCCAAATACATATCATAAACATTGCTCACATTTACATGCACTTATACCCTACACTTGTCATCACATAGTCACATGTAATTTCACTTAGTCAAAGTTTCTCGATGAACACTTCGGAATAATACTGAATACACGGTGGTTTCGCACACAACCCACCAGTAATAATAAATATGGTGGTATCGTACACAGCCCACCAATAATAATAAATACGGTGGTATCGCACATAGCCCACCATTAATAATAAATACGGTGGTATCGCACACAGCTCACCAATAATAATAAATACGGTGGTATCACACATAGCCCACCATTAATAATAAATACGGCGGTGTCGCACACAGCCCACCAATAATAATAAATACGGTGGTATCGCACATAGCCCACCAATAATAATAAATACGGTGGTATCACACACAGCCCACCATTAATAATAAATACGGTGGTATCACACATAACCCACCAATAATAATAAATATGGTGGCATCGCACACAGCCCACCAATAATAACATATTCACATGCTGCCATGGTCAACCCATAGTCTTTATCGTCAATCCATCACATGTCTCTAAACGAAAGTACCCGTTTCAAACGTTCTACTCGGTTCACACATTTAATTCCTTTTTCATAAATTCTCAACATTTATAACATTTTACCTATTGCATAAAATCACCATGATTTATCGAAATACAACATTCAACTAGGACAGTAACATTGTACCCAAAATTCTCAAATTATGGTTATTTCATTTTATACATCCTCACATACATATTATGAACTCTTATTCGTACCTTACCACATTTCAACTTATCACAAACATATTTTCAAATATCTCAATGTCAATGTTAGCATTTTTGAAAATACCTCGGTTGGACAGCACCTCTGTCTCAACAAACAATTTCATTAGAGCCCGAAGATATCACACTATCATGGTCCACATATGGCATGTATAGCTAGACTTTTACTCATGCTAGGTTAGTCCGAGAACCGACTAAACCATAGCTCTGATACCACTAAATGTAACACCCCTTACCCGTATCCAATGCCGTAACAGGGTACGAGGCATTACCAGACTTAAAATTTCTTAAACATGTAAAACTGGGTCATAAAATTTCGTCAAATTTAAAACTTTTCTAACACATGCATTTTGTCCCTTATATGGGCTTATAAAGCTCAAAACATCCTTTAGGATGGTTCGGGACTAAACCGAGAACTTTGGAAACTTTTGAGAAAATTTAGAAAATTTTGTCAAAACAGGGGTCACACGCCGGTGTGGTCTGGGACACGCCTGTGTCCCTAACCCATGTAACTCTCTGTTTATGACATCATTATCAAAATAGAGTCACACGGCCTTGGAACATGCCTGTGGTCTTAGACCGTGTCTGTCACATGGCTGAGACACATGGCCGCGTCTCTGCCCGTGTGACCTGGAAGTTGGCTATTTTCCAAGCCAGTTCCCCACTCTATAACACAAACTCCCTTGTATCCATTTCATCAACATGTATCATGCTATAATTGGACATCTGAATATCCAATTTTGCATACACATTCCCATACACATCGTCATTCATGAAATCATTTGTAAGCCACATCCACAACATCTCAATTATGCAATTACCACATACATGAATAAGCACATCATAGGCATATAACAACCATCAATATTGGCCATCCCCAAGTAGCCTTAATCAAAATGAACATTTATTAAATAAGGGCCAACATTTTAGGCCATAAGAAATATGACATATATGAAAAAATGACCAAGCCTACTATACATGCCATAACCCAAAAATTAATGTCTCTAGATATACCAAGTGTTCCAATTGATAGTGTGAGCGAATCTCCGACGTCCACAGATCCCCGAGCTAACTAGGCAAAACTACAAGGCAAGGGAAAAGAGAGGGGAAGTAAGCATAAATGCTTAGTAAGTCCATATGAAAATAATAAGAAATTAATAAACTTGTGTGGATAAATCCTCACAATAATTTCTTAAGATGATATAATCATTATATCACATGCTCACACCTTATTACTCATGTTCACATTAATCTATCTACTTGAGTCACTGTCACTCGATTATTTATTTCTCAAGCTACAGAGATTTGAATGAAGAACCGTTAATTTTTCCTGAAACTAGACTCACATAAATTCTTACCATAGAAATTTCAGAATTTTTGGTCTAGCCAATTAGTACAGTTTATTCATTAAATTTACCCCTGTTTTGCTGTCCAATAGTTCTGACACTTCTTCACTGCGAATAAATTTTCTACTCGTATAAAATTCATATGATGTTCTCGTTTATTTCACTTGAAAATAGACTTATTAAGGATTTCAAGCATATGAATTATACTCCATAATTATTTTTGTACAATTTTTAATGATTTTCCAAAGTTGGAACAGGGGATTCCGAAACTCATTCTGACCCTGTCTCCCTAAAATTCAAATATCTCATAATTCACACTTCTTTTGCTTACTCTGTTTCTTTTATAAAAAAAATAGACTCATTAAGCTTTAATTTCATATCTCACCCAGCCTTTAATTCAATTTCCACCATTTTTGGTGATTTTTCAAAGTTATAGTAATGCTGCTCCCACAACTGTTTTAATGTCAATTTCACTCATTCATTAATTCTTTGTGTTCACTTTCATTTATACACACTTACACCAAAGCATATTATAACTTGGCACATAACAATCAAGTGATCATAGACACATCTTACTCGTTTGCATCCTTATCAATAATGTATCATAATCCGAGCACATTATTTATGAGTCTCGTATACATACCTTTGCCTAGTCATAATACTCAAATATCCTATTCTTACTTATCTTGAGCATACTCCTTGAATTTCCCATTGAACTACTTGTAATATTAGGGATGTTCGGGATATCTCATACACCTGGTAGGACACCAATGCCATATCCCAGATATGGTCTTACATGGGATCACATATCGGTGCCGATGCCATGGCCCAGACATGGTCTTACACTGGCACTCATCTCGAGCCGATGCCATGTCCCAGACATGGTCTTACACTAGCTCATACTCATCTCGGTGTCGATGCCATTTCCCAGACATGGTCTTACACTGACACAACTTGAGGCCAATGCCATGTCCCAGACATGGTCTTACACTGGCACACTCACTACCATGGTCCAACCATGGTCTTTTCCGTCAATTCATCACGAGTCGTAGTACGAATGTACTTGACCCTGCATTTCTCATGATTAATCCTTCAATCCAATCTCGTACTTGCATAAAGTCATGATTAGATAACAAACATATAAAAAATAATACATCATCTCAATTCAAATTTTATAATCGTTCACTATAGACTAACCATATGAACTTACCTCGACGCAAATCGGTCATTTTGATTGACATTTCCCCGTACTTGGTCCAAATCTCGATTTCTTTGATCTAAAATGTCACATTTCACTTAATTATCACTCACACTACTCATTTTAATACAAAAATCATACTACGGCAAATTTACAATTTTCCCCCTAAACTTTCTCATAATTATGATTTTGCCCCTAGGCTTGTAATATGATTTTTATTCAATTTCTATAAAATTCAAGGTCAGCCGAACCTTTTTATCTTCCAAAGCAACCTCAAATTCTTATTATTTCACACTTTTAGGAGCATTTACAACTTTTACTAATTAACCCGTTTTAACCATTTTCAACAAAAATCACCTAGCAAAAATTGTTCTCCTAACCTCGTGCACCCTTATTCTACCATTAAACATCAAAATGAATAAATATCTAGCATGGGTAATTTTTTTAACTCCATTTTTCATGCAAATAAATGGTAAAAATAGAAAGGTTAAGCTTCTAGGATCTCAAAAATACGAAGAACATTAAAAACAGGGCTCAAATGCACTTACAATTGAGCTTTGAAAAAGCTTGAAACCCTAGCCATGGCTTCTTGAAAATTTCGGCAGCATGGAGAAGAGAATGAGAAGATTTTTGGGTTTCAATTTTGTCTTTTATGCCTTAAAACACCAAATGAAAAAAATGCCCTTTTTACTAAACCTTCAATTTTCACCCTTCCATGACTAGTTTTGTCCATATCAAAATATGATGGTCTATTTTCCATTTAAAGACCTCTAGTTTAAAACCCCATTTAAAACAAGTACTTATGTTCTAGAACTCATATTTTGCAATTAATGCAATTTAATCCCAATAATAAAATTGGGCACTTTATCGATAAAAATTAATTAACAAAATTTGCACACCATCACCCAAACATATCATAGACTCTAAAACAATCATAAATTAAATATTTTTACTTCGGGTTTGTGGTCTCAAAACCACTGTTCCGACTAGGCCCTAGTTTGGGCTGTTACAATTGTAGACGACATAATAATCCTTCTAAGTATTTGAATCAAATGCTCATTTTGATTCTTTTACTGGATTACGAACTCGTTTAGATTATCTACTGAAGTAAGTTGTTTTTCTTGCAATTTGAACATTCTTACAGTGCCACTTATTATTAGTTTGAACTTAGACATCAATGAGCTAATATTTATTTGCCAAAATTTTGCTATGCATGCAAAACATGAAAGACAAAAACACAAAACACATACTAGTGAAATGTGAAATTAACTTTATTTATTTATTCGTCGTTTAAATACATAGAAAATAATTACATGTTTACTACAATATGGGCACATTTCCCAAAAATAAGTGTTATTTTCAGCAAACCAAATATTGAATCTTCTATTTGATTCTTTAAATTCCTCCTTTATTTTCTTATTTTGGAGTTTTAGGAAGTGTAGCTAAATTTTAATTTAGTGGTGTTGTGGACCTAGGTGTTCTACATATATGTGTTGTTCTGAAAATAGAGGTGAAGCTAATTTTGTTACATGTTCCCATGTAGACTAGATGTGAACTAGTAGGATATAAATGACATGCTATTAGGAAACATTCATCGCACACTTTGATAGAGCACTTTGGTGTGACTCTAATATTGCATTTCAGTGCACTTCTATTACATTAGCTCTTCTGAGTACCTTTATGATATTTCTGTGTATCCTACATGTTTAATTAAGTCTACGTTGGGCTTCTGTGAAAAGATAGGTAAGAATAAAAATGCTATGACTAGAATGAATGTGATTTATAATTGATAGAATGTCAAGTAAGTAATATTTTTGAGGACTCTACTAAAAATGTTACTTAAGTTTATTTAAGATACTATTGATTAGTAAGTATATATTGAATATTTTTTAGGTTAAGGTAAATTTAATTATCATTGTTCTTACTAAGCTTTCACGAGCTTAGTATGTATTTTCTAATGTGTAGGTAAAAAACTGAAGTGAAGCTCTATTACGAGGATTTGAGCTTGATGCCTCTCATCACATCTTCAAGCTTGGAAGAAAGTATGTGGATATATTTTTGGTTTAAAGTATGGAGCGCAAAAATAGGCTAGATTAAGATTTTTGCATTAAATTCCTAATAGAAATACTAAAAGTAATATAAATATTTTGTTATCTTAGTGAACTTATTTGAGTACTTAAGTTATATGATGATTTATGTGATAATTTGAGATGTTTTATGGTTTAAAATGGTTGATGGATGTTAGGCATGATTTTAGGTCCCCTTTAGAGAAGTATCGATACTTGTTAAACTTGTATCGATACATGTAACACCCCTCACCCGTATTCAACACTGGAATAGGGTTATGGAGCATTACCAGACTTATAACACACTTATACATACTTATAGAATTCATTTTCTCAATTTAATAATTCATCATTTAATCACAATCAATATGTCCCTAATACAAGCCTACGAGGCCCTAAACATGCATTGGAGTAATTCAGGACTAAACCGATAACCTGAGAAATTTTTCACGAAACTTTGAAATTTTTTCTCAAAACAGCGGACACACGCCTGTGTGGCAAGGCCGTGTGTCTCACACGACCACCAGACACGCCCGTGTCACAGGCCGTGTGAACATTCGAAATGGAAACACATGGCCGTGTCCCAGCCCTGTCCTACCCCATGTCCAAACAAGTGAGCTTACTGACTTGGGTCACACGGCCAACACACACGCCCGTGTGGCTAGCCCGTGTTCCCTAAAAATGGCCATACACGCCCGTGTGCCAGGCCGTGTCAAACCTGTAGGGTATACTAACTTATGCCACACAGCCAAGTCACACGCCCGTGTATGAGGTCGTGTAGAGCATACTAACTTGATTTCTAAAACCACACCAAGGGACACATGGCCGTGTAACATAACCGTGTGTCACACACAGCTGAGACACACGCCCATGTCTGTAGGTAAGGGGATTACACACTGATTTCTTGTAACTCACCCTTCTCTTTAACTGTGCAGGTAATCCCCAGCCTTAGAGGATTTAGAGCTACGAGGAACTCAGAGGTGGCCACACGCCCTGTATGTTTTGGGGTTAATTTAGCTACTTTATTTCAGTTTACTTTACTTAAATTTTTTGGTTAATAATTTTTGTAATAAGGCCATTGGAATTGTTTTAACTTTTATTTGGTATTTCTCTACAAACTACTAAGTTATTAAACAAGGGTTTTAAAACAATAACTACTGTTTTTAAAATATCATGTTTCCTCAATAGTTTAAACCAAACTTCCATAACAGACAAGGTTTCATGTAACGACCCAAATTCGGGCCTAGTAAGACTGGGCCCAATGGGCCTTGGGCGTAGTAGCGTTTAAAATTTTTGAGAACAAGAGAACGGCTCTAATGCAAGTTGGACCTATTAGGTGAGTGATTTTGGAAGGTTAGGGGGCTTCTATGAAGTCCCGGGATTAAACTTGAGCTCTAGGAAAATTTTGGTTTTAGGTGAAAAAAACCCTGGGAGTTGGTAAGTAGGCTTTAAGAATAAAATGTGGAGAAAAATGACACAAGTGGAGTGTGTGGTGTGGTGGCAAAGTGACGCCACTTAGGGAGCAAGGGGGTGACGTCACACAAAGGAGTAAGGGGTCCAAGGTTCAAGTCTTGGTGCTTGCATTTTGATTTTCTTTTTAAATGGACTTTAGAATTTGGCCATAGATTTATATTTAGTTGCGCATGATTTTAGACACAAAAGAGCTTGTGGCTTGGTGGCAAGTGGCGTGTTGAGCTATTGAAGGGAGCAAGGGTTCGAATCTCATGACAAGCAAGGGAGTATTTATTTTGCGGATTGGACGGCAAGAGTTTGAGTTGGATTTAAACTCTACTGATGGAAGGATCCCACATCGGAAAGAGAGCAAGAGGGAAGGTGAGAAGCTGGCTATATAGAGCATTTTATGATAGGAGGAAGGATACCTTGGAGGGCGTTTGGGCACAGGAGTGGTCAGAGCGCGGATTAGCACCAGATTCCTATCAGGTGTGTAACTCTCTCTACTCTAGTTGTAGAGCGGCAAATGCCGAAATGCCGGTCACGGCAATAGTGGCCACACGAGCATGCGAACGCACGTGTGGCGCTTCGACGCGATAGTTGAGGCCATCATTAGTTTTCTTGTGGGTTGAGGCTGCTTGGGCCACGATGGGCCGAAGTGGGCCCAATTGAATAAAATGTATGATGGTGTAGTATATAGTGAACTAGACTAGGTGAATCTCATAGACGTGGCTAGATTTGTGTTAGGTGGGTCACACGAGCGTGTGGGCCCGAATGGGTCGAAATCGAGTTTTAGGCCCAATAGTCCGGTACGACCGAAAATGGTAGTTAAGCCGCTCGAGGCGACATTAGGCCTTTGGAAAGGCCATTGTAGGTGCAAAATTACTAAAATACCCTTGGTTTACAAAATTACTAAAATACCCTTGGTTTACAAAATTACTAAAATACCCTTGGTTTACAAAATTACTAAAATACCCTTGGTTTGTAAAATTACCGAACTACCCCCGATTTGCAAAATTACGAAAATACCCTTGATTTGTGAAATTAGTGAAATACCCCAGTTTGCGAAATTACTAAAATACCCCGATTTGCGAAATTACCAAAATACCCCCGATTAGCGAAATTACCGAAATACCCCCGGTTTGCGAAATTAACAAAATACCCCCGATTTGAAAAATTACGGAAATACCCTCAATTTGTGAAATTACTGAAATACCCCAGTTTGCAAAATTACTGAAATACCCCGATTTATGAAATTACCAAAATACCCCCGGTTAGCGAAATTACCGAAATACCCCCGATTTGTGAAATTACCGAAATACCCCCAGTTTGCAAAATTAGTGAAATACCCCTGATTTGTGAAATTACTGAAATACCCTCAATTTGCAAAATTACCGTTTTACCCCTAAATGACAAAATGACCGTTGTACCCTCGTGGTAGTACTAGCGTTTTATGTGTTAATTGTATGATTGATTATGTTTGAGATGCACTGCATACAGGAATTAGTTATGAGTAGAATTATCGAACTACCCTTGAAGGGTAGGATTACCGAAATACCCTCATAGGGTAAAATGACTGATTTGCCCTTGTAGGTAACTGATTGGCTTGTGTTATGATATGACCGATTTGGCTGTGGTTGTATGACTGATATGCTTTTATTACATGTTTAAATGATTGTTCTGAGCATGGCCATTACGCATACATGAGTAATGATTGAGCATGACATACAAGACATATTGCATGTGATTGGGATATGATATTGATGAAAAGGGGCAGTGTATTTCGGTGACTCTGTCACACTATTTCGGTGGCTCTGCCACAAATTTCGGTGGCTCTGCCACATTCTATATAATGGCTATGTGCCAACCTAAATATGGCTCCGTGCCATCTTGATTATGGCTTTGTGCCAATCGTATTTACCTAAGGCTGTGTGCCGATTATATTACCGTCGCTGATGGCTATGTGCCAAACATAATACAGTTATTGATGACTTTGTGTCAATCATATTTACCCAAGGCTGTGTGCCGATTATATTATTATTTCGGTGGCTCTGCCACATATTTCGGTGACTTTGTCACATTATTTCGGTGGCACTGCCACAATTTTGGCGATGAGCAGCGTGACTGCAGCATGACTGCCATCGATGGTGTGTAGCAGATGAGGGTTGATTATAGAAATCCCCACTGGTGTGTTTTGGCTGGAATGGGTGGTGTGTAGCGGATGGATAATTAGGTTGGGTTGGGATGCATTGCATTCATTGCATTCATTATCTGCTATACCATGCTAATAGGGCTAAGGCCCAAATTGTTTCCGTAAGGGCTAAGGCCCAGTTCGTTTCTGTATGGGCTTCGCCCAATGTGATTTCGTAAGGGCTAAGGCCCAGATGGTATTTTAATGGGCTCGGGCGATTATGGTTCATGTGGGAATTACACACCGAGTTCTCGTAACTCACCCTCCGCTTAATTTTTTGCGGGTAATCCCTAGCTTGAAGATTTGGAGCTGAGGTGGACTCTGTGGTGGCCATGCTTAATTTCCTTAGTAAACACCATTTTTCTTTATTACTTTAAGTTTATCTTCATTTGGGATTTTGTTCTGTAATAAGGCCACTAGTTTAGTTTTTATTTTGGTTTTTGCTTTAATGCGGTTACTATCTATTATTAAATAATCAATTCAGGATTTTCTTAAAACTACAACAACTGTTTCAAAACGGCACATTTCTGAAATCCACTGAATCTGGCTTTTGTGTTATAAAACAAGTTTGCGGTGTTAGTAATATTTATAACATTTTGCAAGAAAACCTTAAAAACAAATTTGATTTTTGAAATGGAAACAAAACTCAAAATATTAAAATGATCGCGAAGTTTCTTTAACAACCTTTCCATGTGACATGCCAGATCCGGTCATAACGTCTAGGCCGGGTTTGGGGTGTTAAAATTATGGTATCAGAGCCAGGTTACAAAACTCGGCGGTGGAGTGGGTTCAAAAACATTTTCAAAATTGGTTTGAAATATGGTTTAGGAAAATATGTGTTTCTTTGGAAGTATGGCACCCGAGTCTCCGGCACCAAATCCGTAAGTCCCCTTATACTATACTCTATTATGTGCTGAAATGAATGTATTTCTGGCATTCATTCTGTGATGTGTGGATGTGATGTATGAATATAGAAATTGTATGTGTGAAAAATATCGACTTGCTTCTATGGTTAGATTTGGGTTGTGTGAAGAAGTTCCAAGATTAAGTTAGAAAGTGTATTAGTGTTTTAGAATCAGAGTGCGCAGCGTGAGCGTAGTGTTGTAAGTTAGGATGTGCAACTGTTTCTATAGTTGGAAATTTCGAGGATGAAATTTCTTTAAGGAGGGTAGATTTGTAATGACCCGAATTTGGGCCTAGTAAGACTAGGCCCAATGGGCCTTGGGCGTAGTAGCGTTTAAAATTTTTGAGAACAAGAGAACGGCTCTAATGCAAGTTGGACCTATTAGGTGAGTGATTTTGGAAGGTTAGGGGGCTTCTATGAAGTCCCGGGATTAAACTTGAGCTCTAGGAAAATTTTGGTTTTAGGTAAAAAAAACCCTGGGAGTTGGTAGGTAGGCTTTAAGAATAAAATGTGGAGAAAAATGACACAAGTGGAGTGTGTGGTGTAGTGGCAAAGTGACGCCACTTAGGGAGCAAGGGGGTGACGCCACACAAGGGAGTAAGGGGTCCAAGGTTCAAGTCTTGGTGCTTGCATTTTGATTTTCTTTTAAATGGACTTTAGAATTTGGCCATAGATTTATATTTAGTTGCGCATGATTTTAGACACAAAAGAGCTTGTGGCTTGGTGGCAAGTGGCGTGTTGAGCTATTGAAGGGAGCAAGGGTTCGAATCTCATGACAAGCAAGGGAGTATTTATTTTGCGGATTGGACGGCAAGAGTTTGAGTTGGATTTAAACTCTACTGATGGAAGGATCCCACATCGGAAAGAGAGCAAGAGGGAAGGTGAGAAGCTGGCTATATATAGAGCATTCTATGATAGGAGGAAGGATACCTTGGAGGGCGTTTGGGCACAGGAGTGGTCAGAGCGCGGATTAGCACCAGATTCCTATCAGGTGTGTAACTCTCTCTAGTCTAGTTGTAGAGCGGTAAATGCCGAAGTGCCGGTCACGACAATAGCTCGTGTGGCGCTTCAACGCGACAGTTGAGGCCATCAGTAGTTTTCTTGTGGGTTGAGGCTGCTTGGGCCACGATGGGCCGAAGTGGGCCCAATGGGCCCGTGGGTCCAATTGAATAAAATGTATGATGGTGTAGTATATAGTGAACTAGACTAGGTGAATCTCATATACGTGGCTAGATTTGTGTTAGGTGGGTCACACGAGCGTGTGGGCCCGAATGGGTCAAAATCGAGGTTTAGGCCCAATAGTCCGGTACGACCGGAAATGGTAGTTGAGCCGCTCGAGGCGACATTAGGCCTTTGGAAAGGCCATTGTAGGTGAAAAATTACTAAAATACCCTTGGTTTACAAAATTACTAAAATACCCTTGGTTTGTAAAATTACCGAAATACCCTCGATTTGCAAAATTACGGAAATACCCTCGATTTGTGAAATTACTGAAATACCTCGGTTTGCAAAATTACTAAAATACCTCGATTTGTGAAATTACCAAAATACCCCCGATTAGTGAAATTACCGAAATACCCTCGGTTTGTAAAATTATCGAAATACCCCCGATTTGTAAAATTATGAAAATACCCTCGATTTGTGAAATTACTGAAATACCCTGATTTGTGAAATTACTGATGCGAAATTACCAAAATACCCCCGTTTAGCGAAATTACCGAAATACCCCCGGTTAGTGAAATTATCGAAATACCCCCAGTTTTCAAAATTTGCGAAATACCCCTGATTTGTGAAATTACCGAAATACCCCCAGTTTGCAAAATTACCGTTTTACCCCTAAACAAAAAAATGACCATTGTACCCTCGTGGTAGTACTAGCGTTTTATGTGTTAATTGTATGATTGATTATGTTTGAGATGCACTGCATACAGGAATTAGTTATGAGTAGAATTATCGAACTACCCTTGAAGGGTAGGATTACCGAAATACCCTCACAAGGTAAAATGACTGATTTGCCCTTGTAGGTAACTGATTGGCTTGTGTTAGGATATGACCGATTTGGCTGTGGTTGTATGAGTGATATGCTTTTATTACATGTTTAAATGATTGTTACTGAGCATGGCCATTCTGCATACATGAGTAATGATTGAGCATGACATACAAGACATATTGCATGTGATTGGGATATGATATTGATGAAAAGGGGCAGTGTATTTCGGTGACTCTGTCACACTATTTCAATGGCTCTGCCACATATTTTGGTGACTCTGTCACACTATTTCGGTGGCTCTGCCACATATTTTGGTGGCTCTGCCACATTCTATATAATGGCTATGTGCCAACCTAAATATGGCTCCGTGCCATCTTGATTATGGCTTTGTGCCAATCGTATTTACCTAAGGCTGTGTGCCGATTATATTACCGTCGCTGATGGCTATGTGCCAAACATAATATAGTTATTGATGACTCTGTGTCTATCATATTTACCCAAGGCTGTGTGCCGATTATATTATTATTTCGGTGGCTCTACCACATATTTCGGTGACTTTGTCACATTATTTCGGTGGCACTACCACAATTTCGGCGATGAGCAGCGTGACTACAGCATGACTGCCATCGATGGTGTGTAGCGGATGAGGGTTGATTGTAGAAATCCCCACTGGTGTGTTTTGGCTGGAATTGGTGGTGTGTAGCGGATGAATAATTAGGTTTGGTTGGGATGCATTGCATTCATTATCTGCTATACCATGCTAATAGGGCTAAGGCCCAGATTATTTCCGTAAGGGCTAAGGCCCAGTTCGTTTCTGTATGGGCTTCGCCCAATGTGATTTCGTAAGGGCTAAGGCCCAGATGGTATTTTAATGGGCTCGGGCCCAGTTATGGTTCATGTAGGGAATTACACACTGAGTTCTCGTAACTCACCCCTCTGCTTAATTTTGCAGGTAATCCCTAGCTTGAAGATTTGGAGCCGAGGTGGACTCTGTGGTGGCCATGCTTAATTTCCTTAGTAAACACCATTTTTCTTTATTACTTTAAGTTTATCTTCATTTGGGATTTTGTTCTGTAATAAGGCCACTGGTTTAGTTTTTATTTTGGTTTTTGTTTTAATGCGGTTACTATCTATTATTAAATAATCAATTCAGGATTTTCTTAAAACTACAACAACTATTTCAAAACGGCACATTTCTGAAATCCACTGAATCTGGCTTTTGTGTTATAAAATAAGTTTGCGGTGTTAGTAATATTTATAACATTTTGCAAGAAAACCTTAAAAACAAATCTGATTTTCGAAATGGAAACAAAACTCAAAATATTAAAATGATCGCGAAGTTTCTTTAACAACCTTTCCATGTGACATGCCAGATCCGGTCGTAACGTCTAGGCCAAGTTTGGGGTGTTACATTTCAAAAGCAAATTAATAGATGAAAAATAACATTTCTGAAAAGGAATGATTTCAACTAAAACTCGTTTTGTTAATAAGCAATGAAAATCGAGATTTTTAATCGGTAGAGAGTTTTGACTCGTAGATACGTTTTCCATCGAACACAAAGTTTTCAAACAACACCTGATGTGACACGCTAGATCCGGTCATAATGTCTAGGCCGGGTGTGGGGTGTTACATTTAGTGGTATCAGAGCCAGGTTGCAAAACTCGACCGTGGAATGGGTTTTGAAAATTTTCCCAAATCTGTTTAGATTTTGGTTTAAAAAGTAGTGATATCACTGAATGTGTGGCACACTGAGTCTCCGGTACCAAATCCGTAAGTTTCTTTACTCTATACTTTATTTGCTAGAATGTCTGTACTAAAAAACTACTAAGTAGCATACTGAAATTACTTAGCGGTAAAAATTGAGACTATAGGAGACTGAAACTGTAGAAAATGCGATCTGCGAGAACAACCCTAATTACTACTTTTCATAAGAAATTTGTTAATGAACTATAAGCTAATTCATAAAATTTTTAATCAAATAAGTACGCTACAACGATATGAGTTCAAGAGGTCACGGAATAGGTACACGTGGCCATGGTAGAGGCCGAGGTGCTAGGGCTGGGTCCTCAAAGATCGTGACATATCTTCGAAAGGGAAGCACCGCATCACCGATGGATCAAACGGGTCTCATGACCGAGCCGGAGGGGATGATGCTTTTTCCCAAGCGATGCTACGGGTTCTGGAAAGGGTGGTTGGAGCGAGTACTGGGTTAGTGGCCCAAGGGTCAATTTCTGAGCGACTCCGGTCAAACGGGCTAGAAAACTTCTGAGGCATCTCTGGTGTAGCCCCGAACGTAGCGGAATATTGGTTGGAGGCGGTAGAGCGAATCATGGATGACCTTGATTGCACAGTGGAACAAAAGCTGAAAGGAGCAGTGTCTTTACTGCGAGATGAGGCATACCAATGGTGGCTTACAGTGAGGGAAGGCACGCAGGCTGACCGTGTGACATGGGATTTCTTTAAGGCGGCCTTCCAGGGAAAATATGTCAGGGCAAGTTATGTGGACGCCCGTAGAAAGGAATTTTTGAATCTGGTCCGGGGGAATAAGTCCGTAGCAGAGTATGAGGTAGAGTTCCTACGCTTGAGTCGGTATGCTCGAGGCATAGTCGCGACTGAATATTAGCGCTGCGTGCAGTTTGAGGATGGTCTTCGGGATGAGTTGCGGGTACTGATAACCACGCAGAGGGAAAGAGACTTCACTGCCCTAGTTGAGAAGGCTAAGATTGCTGAGGATGTGAAACGCTCGAGCGTCGAACTGGTAATGCGAGGATAGGCGAAGTAAGAGGAATTTCAGGCCTTCAAGTTCTTCTGGTGGGCCTAGGAAAAGGCCTAGATTTGATGGGCTGATCCGAACTGGAGTTCCGATTATTGCTGACAGACCTCAGCATTGCGCTGTGTGCGGGTTATCCCATCAGGGTGAATGTTGGAAGAGAACTGGGGTGTGCTTCAGATGTGGGTCTAGGGATCACAGGGTTAGAGACTGTACGTAGAGGCCGGGTCAGATGCAAGCTGCGGGTCAGGGACATGTTCAGCCAGGGAGAGGTGGTCAGCAACCACCGAGAGGCTGTGGTCTAGCTCGAGGGGGAAATGGGTTTGGACGAGGTCGAGGAGCACCAGGTAGAGGTGCTGGTAATACAGAGGCGAGATAGCCAGGGTTGGTTTATGCTGCTCGGCGTCAAGATAATGGCGACGCACCTAACGTCATAACTGGTACGTTTCTCATCCATGACGTGCCATTTACAGCTTTAATTGACATTGGGTCTACACACTCGTATGTTGCATGTACTATGTCGGGAACATTGGGTATACAGTTTGAACTTGCTGATAGGGAACTGTCAGTGATTAGTCCACTGGGACAGTCGGTTAGGGTGAATAAACTATTTAGAGATATGCCCCTAGAGGTTCAAGGGGTTGTCTTTCCGGCGAATTTGATGGAACTGCCGTTTGGCGAATTCGATCTCATTTTGGGCATGGACTGGTTAGTGAAACACCGTGCGAATTTGGATTGCGCTGCTAAGCGTATGGTATTAAGGACTTCGGGGGATGAGGAGGTGATTGTGATAGGGGAGCGAAGGGATTATCTATCCAATGTAATCTCAGCATTAAGGGCCGAGAAGCTGGTTCGCAAAGGTTGCGAGGCATTTCTAGCTTATGTCAGCACATCTGATACTAAGGGTTTGTCTGTTGGGGATGTCAGGACAGTAAAGGAGTTTTCGGATATATTTTCTAAAGAGCTTCCGGGGTTGCCACCAAGCTGTGAGGTCGAATTCGGCATTGAGCTCCTATTGGGAACGGCTCCAGTGTCCATCGCCCCTTATAGGATGGCACCGAAGGAGCTGGTAGAATTAAAGGCCCAGATCCAAGAGCTACTGGATTGAGTATTCATCCGACCGAGTGTGTCACCGTGGGGGGCACCGGTACTATTCGTAAAGAAAAAGGATGGTTCAATGCGCATGTGTATTGATTATCGTTAGTTGAATAAACTGACGATTAAGAACAAGTACCCTTTACCAAGAATAGACGATTTGTTTGATCAACTATGAGGAGCAATAGTTTTCTCCAAGATAGATCTTCGATCGGGATACCATAAATTAAGGCTTAAGGAGGCAGATGTGTACAAGACTGCATTCCGAACTCGTTATGGACACTACGAGTTTTTGGTCATGCCATTTGGGCTAACGAATGCACCAGCGACTTTCATGGATATGATGAACCGAGTCTTCCAGCCCTACTTAGACCGGTTCGTGGTGCTGTTTATAGATGATATTCTGGTGTATTCGCGAACCGAGGAGGAGCATGATGCCCATCTCCGGGTTGTCCTGCAAATATTGAGAGAAAGGCATCTTTATGCCAAATTCAGCAAGTACGAGTTTTGGCTGCGAGAGGTGACATTTTTGGGTCATGTCGTGTCTGCCGAGGGAATTAGGGTTGATCCTCGGAAAGTTGAGGCTGTATTAAATTGGAAACCACCAAAGTCAGAATCTAAGATTCGAAGTTTTTTGGGTCTGGCCGGGTATTACAGACGGTTCGTTGAGGGGTTCTCACTGATTACTGCACCCCTAACTAAGTTACTGCATAAAGGAGTACCGTTTGTTTGGGCTGATAAGCAGCAGGAGAGTTTCGAGAAACTGAAGAAGATTCTGACTGAAGCCCCGGTGCTAATTCAGCCAGAGGCTGGAAAGGAATTTGTTGTTTACTGTGATGCGTCGCCCACGGGTTTGGGTTGTGTGCTGATGCAAGAGGGTAAAGTGGTGGCTTATGTGTCCCATCAGCTTAGGCCGCACGAGGTGAATTATCCTACTCATGACCTGGAATTAGCTGCGGTGGTATTCGCACTAAAGATTTGGAGACACTACTTGTACGGGGAGAAGTCAGTAGTTTATACCGACCATAAAAGTCTCAAGTACCTCCTTACCCAGAAGGAGTTGAACCTTAGGCAAGGAAGATGGATAGAGTTGCTTAAGGATTACGATTGCTCGATTGAGTACCATCCGAGAAAAGCTAACGTGGTAGCAGATGCACTGAGCCGTAAGGTTGTGTCTGATTTAAGAGCAATGTTCGCTCGTCTCAGCCTATTTGAGGATGGGAGTCTGTTGGCTGAACTTCAAGTGAAACCAACGTGGGTAGTTCAAATTAAAGAGAAACAGATGTTGGATGAGTCGTTGGTTCCTCGCTTCCAACAGGTGAAGAAGGGAGAGACTGAGGATTTTTGGCTGAATAGTGAAGGAGTATTATGCTTCCGTGGAAGAGTTTGTGTACCGAGGGACTCTGAGTTAAGGCAGTCGATTCTGCGAGAGCTGTATAGTAGCCCATACGCTATGCATCCTGGTGGAAACAAGCTTTACCGAGATCTATGTGAACTGTACTGGTGGCTAGGGCTTAAGCGTGAGGTTACCAATTTTGTAAGTAAGTGTTTGACATGTCAGTAAGTAAATGCTGAGCATCAACTGCCTTCGGGACTGCTGCAACCTGTTAAAATTCCACTCTGGAAGTGGGAGAGGATAACCATGGATTTTGTTAGTGGGTTACCCCTGACGCCTACTAAGAAAGATTTGGTATGGGTAACTGTTGATCGGCTGACTAAATCAGCCCACTTCATACCGGTTCGCACCGATTACTCATTACAGAAGTTGGCAAAGTTGTATGTGGCAGAGACTGTAAGGTTACATGGGGTACCAGTGTCTATCATTTCGGACAGAGACCCTAGATTCACATCTCGATTCTGGAGAGTGTTACATGAAGCTTTGGGTACGAGGTTGGATTTCAGCACAGCGTTCCATTCGTAGACTGATGGTCAGTCGGAGAGAGTAATTCAGATTTTGGAAGACATGTTAAGGAGCTTTGTGATTGATTTCAAAGGTAGTTGGGAAGACTATTTGCCGTTGGCAGAATTTGCTTATAACAATAGCTACCAATCTAGTATTTAGATGGTACCGTACGAAGCGTTATATGGTCGTAGGTGTCGTACCCCTACTTGTTGGACAGAATTGGGTGAGCGGCAACTGTTGGGTCCAGAGCCGGTTTCTGAAACTGAGGAGAAAGTGAAATTGATATGGGGTCGGTTAAAAGAAGCATCTGATAGGCAGAAGTCATACGCTGATTTAAAGCGCAAAGAGATTGAGTACTCGGTGGGAGATTTTGTCTTTTTGAAAGTCTCACCTTGGAAGAAGATTTTGAGATTTGGGCGGAAGGGCAAGCTGAGCCTTAGATTTATCAGACCATACCGGATAGTAAAGCGTGTGGGACTGGTCGTATACCAGCTGGAACTGCCTCCTAAGTTAGATCGTATACATAATGTATTTCACATTTCTATGCTGAGGCGCTACCGTTCTGATCCCTCTCATATAGTTCTGGTGGAGAAGATCGAGGTAAGACCTGATATGACATTTGAAGAAGAACCGGTGCAGATCTTGGATCGTGATGTTAAGGTGCTGAGAAGGAAATCTGTTCTGTTAGTCAAGGTGCTGTGCCGTAATCACAATTCGGAGGAAGCCACGTGGGAGCCTAAGGAGGCGATGCGACAACAGTACCCTCATCTCTTTTGATCAGGTAAATTTTGAGGCCGAAATTTCTTTAAGGGGGTAGAGTTGTAACGTCCCAAAAATTAGGGGTTGTAATTTTTGCATGTTTTCATGTTGTGCTTGCTCAGCTGGTTAATTGAGATTATTTGAGGGTTCTAGGGAGGCCTGGGTTCGAGTCTAAGCCTTGGAAAAATTTTAGTTTTTGGCTCTTTACTGGAGAGGGTTGTTGGCAGTAGGGCTTAAGTATAATTATGTACATTAGGAGACACAATTTGGGCATGTGGCAAGGTGGCTGTGGCGTCAATGAGAGAGCAAGGAGGGAAGGGGTTCGAATCCCTCAGTTTACAAAATGGAGGCTTTTATTTTGTGGCAGGTGAGTGGAGGAAGCAGAGTTCGGATCAAACTCTTCAAGGGGAGTTGGAGACTTGGTCAAATAGTTCAAATGGATGAAGGAGAGAATCAAGGGATGGAGGAGTGTGCTAGTGTTCGCCGAATGTGGGGAAGTGGTGATAGTTGAATTTTGGCTATGGTTAGGCATGTGAGTGTGCATATTCGGTTTGGAGAGGGGAGAGTGTGCCGAATTTCTTTGGTCTTCCTTTGAGAGTTTTGCATTTTGGGTTTTATTTTCACCAACATTTCGGGTCATTTTCTCTCTTCTCTGGCTTTTCCCGATTTCACCTTGCTCTCATTTTTCTTCCTCCTTCATTTTTCTGCTAAGTGCTAAATTAGTAAGCCTTTTTGAAACACCCCAAACCCGACCCACGAGATTTGCCCAGATTTGGTATGTTCCTCAAGTAAACCGGTTTCAAAATTCTTTCGTTACCTAGAGAAAACTTGTGCGATTTTGAAAAAAAAAAACATTGTTTGGGTTGGGCTTGTGTTGAAAACGAATTCAATTCTTTATATTAAAAAGTTTACTTAAACTTTAATAGGTAAAACTCATAATCATAATAAATAGAAATAAATGGAAAACAATTCAACTATGTCCTTATGGCCTTATTACATCAAATAATTTCCAAGTTATTCAAGTACTTAAATAAAAATAGTAGTTCATAAAATAAAAACTTCATGTTGAGCATGGCCACCACAAGTTCTGCCGTCCCGGTCCATCACTGTTCCTTACCTGAAACATGGTCCCACAATGGGGTGAGTCAAACGGACTCAATGTGTACACGACACTAAGTCATAATAGAATCGGGCATACAGGAGTTACACCTTCAAAACATAGAATACAAGTTATGATGCATTCCCAAACCCAAACCTAATTGTCCATCCGCTACACACCCCGCACCAACCATGCACACCGTGGAGACTACTAAGTCGACCCTCCTTCCGCTTACACTCCAAATTGCGGTCTTAGGTCACCGCATTCGTGGTCTTAGGTCACCACGTTCGGCTTTTCATTGTGGTCTTAGGTCACCACTTTGGGACATCGTGGTCTTAGGTCACCACTTTCAGATATCACGGTCTTAGGTCACCGTGTTCGTGGTCTTAAGTCACCACATTCACTTCCCCTTTCAAACAAACCCATATGCCCCATATAATAATGATATGCATAAATATGCCAGAGTTCACATTCTTATCATATTCTCATGTTACTAATGACCTTTTTCATATTCTTTGTAGAAGTAGGAAACGTACCCTGAGTACTTAGTACCATAACATGGTACCCTAGCCACTTTCATATTCTTAGTAACACATATTTTAATAAAACAGGCCATGAAACATATTAAGAAGTAGTGTGGGGTACACACCTGATTTGCTTAACCACTTCACTGAAATCCCGAAATCTGATCTACTGCCTTAGATCTCAAGTTCCTTGGTGTCGATTTGATGATTTAATCAAATCCCAGAAACTCGTATTTTTCCTCTTTGAAATCGGCTAGTCACTAAATCCCTTGAATTGGTTAGTTTTCGGCTTAAAACACATAATAATAGATCTACTACTAAAATAGGCCTTGGCCGAATTTACCTTTGTTCTTACCTTCCAAATCTTAAATCCTAAATTGGATCCTTGCTTCTTTATTGCTGTCGAAATCCCTATGTACCCATGTTAGATCCAATCTAACATTAAATCATAATAATATAGCTTATGGCCGAATGGTATTCATAACTTACCTTAGATCTTAGAAGTTTCGAAGGATACCTTCTTGTAGTTGACAATTTCTTAAATCCCGAAAACACCCTTCCATAACTCGGCCAAAATCCATAATAGAGATTAGTCCCTAAATTTTAGATAGGTTTAAAATATAAAAGAATTGAAACCAAACTTTGGATCTTACCCTTTTAAGAAATCGGTAGCACCCTTGTTAAAAGCCCCTTAAAGAATCGGCCTTGATGACTAGATGATAAAGTTTCGGCTTTTGGGATTTAATGGAGAAGTCGGCTAGAGGTTCTCTTGGGGTATTTGGTTTCCACGAAAATAAGGAAAAGAAACTTGAGAATTTTGGCAATGGTGGACTATAGATTCGGCTTGACAAAGAAAAAGAGAAGAGAAGAGAGGAGCACTCGAAATTCGGCAGAGAGAGAGGAGGAGGAAGAAAAATTGATGAGTAGCCCTATTTCCTTCCTTTTTTAGCGAAACTACTCCTCGTAATCCCTTACTTGGCCACCACTCTTCTTTATTTGATAGCTTTATCTCTTAATCTAAAATAATTAGAGAATAATCCTTTATTATCTCTTCAAAAATAATCCAAATTAAATCCCTTATTTATCACCTTATTAATCGAATATTAAAGAGAATAAAACTCCTCCTTTCTAGAAGGCTTGTGCCGTCCACCTCAGAGCTTCCGGAAGCAAAAATAAAACTTCTTTTATTTGCTTCCCAAGTGACTCGAACCCAGGCCCAACACCTTGCATGTGGCGCCATTTCCAGAGGCCCTAAGTGGCATCTTCAGGCCACTTTTCCAAGCCTGTTTGTGTGTCAAATTTCACAAACTTTTTCTTTTAAGGCCACATTGCCTTAATTTCCTCTTTTAAACTTTAAAACTAGACATTTCTAAGTCATTTCTAAGTTTCCAAAAATTTTCGTTCGGCTCTGTAAACTTGACATTTTCTTACATTTCCAAGTTTTAAATGTGCACTTTCCTATTTTGAATCATTTCCAAATAATTTCCATCCATTTTCAGGTTTCCAAAAATGTTCAAAATTTATTCTTAGTACATAAAACATGTTACTTCGTACAATTAAACCGAAAATGCATAGGCCCTTTCCAGGATGTTACAGTTCTACCCCCTTAAAATAATTTCATCCTCGAAATTTTCTAACTAAAATAATTGAGGGTATTGTTATCGCATTGCCTCTTCTGGTTCCCACGAAGCTTCTTCCGATCCATGATTGCGCCATAACACCTTGACTAGAGGAACTGACTTCCTCCGTAGCACTTTCACATCATGTTCTAATATCCGAATCGGCTCTTCCTCGTAGGATAAGTCTGGCCTTAGCTCTACTTCTTCGACAGGTACCACATGAGACGGATCCGATCAAGAACGACGTAGCATGGATACATGGAATACGTCGTGCATCTATCCGCAACTCGTGGCAACTCCAATTGGTATGCCATCGCTCTAACTCACCGATTGACGATAGGGCCCTATAAACCTTGGGCTTAACTTCCCTTGCGACCGAACCTCATTACCTTTTTCCAAGGCGAGACTTTGTAAACACTTGGTCTCCCACTTCAAACTCTATTTCCTTCCGCTTAAGGTCTGCGTGACGACTTACGCCTATCGAGGCTTCCTTTAACCGTGCTCGAATCATCTCAGCCTTCTCTTTGGGTTCGCCACTAACTCTGGACCCAAAACTCGACGTTCTCCTAACTCAGTCCAACAAGTAGGAGTTCTACACTTCCGACCATACAATGCTTCATATGGTGCCATCCGAATGCTAGCCTGATAGCTATTGTTGTAGGCGAACTCAGCTAAAGGCAAATAGTCTTCCCAACTTCCTCGGAAATCCATCACACAGCCTCTCAACATATCCTCCAACACTTGTATAACTCTGCCTTGGTGCCCGTCTGATTGTGGATGAAAAGCCGTAGTGAAGTCCAACTTAGTGCCTAAAGCTTGATGAAGTGCCCTCCAGAATCGAGACGTAAACCTTGGGTCTCTGTCGGAGATGATCGATACTGGTACACCATGTAACCTCACAATTTCTGCCACATATAACTTAGCCAGCTTCTGAAGAGAATAGTCAACTCTTACCGGGATGAAGTGCGCGGACTTAGTCAAACGGTCCACTATCACCCATACCGAGTCCTTCTTAGTAGGCATAAGGGGAAGCCCACTAACGAAATCCATGGTAATTCTCTCCCACTTCCATTGCAGAATCTCGATTGGTTGAAGCAATCCTGATGGAACTTGGTGTTCAGCCTTAACTTGCTGACACGTCAAACATTTCCCCACAAATTCAGTCACTTCTTGCTTAAGATCAGACCACCAAAATTGTTCCCTTAGATCTCTGTACAGCTTAATGCCTCCGGGATGCATAGCATAAGGGCTACTATGCGCCTCCCAAAGAATCCTTTGTCTTAACTCCTTATCCTTGGCATATGGACTTTTCCCTGTGTAACACAATACTCCTTCATCATTAACGCCATAATCCTTTAATTCCCGTTCGCACTTGTCAGAACTTAGCACTTAGATCCTTATCAACCAACTGTCCCTCTTTCACCTCCTTCACCATGTGGGCTTGACTTGCAACTCGCCAACAAAGCTTCCATCATCATACAAACTTAAGTGAGCGAACATAGCCCTTAGATCCAACACAACCTTCCGACTTAGGGCATCGGCTACCACATTCGCCTTGCCGGATGATATTCTATCGAACGATCGTAGTCCTTCAACAACTCTACCCACCTTCGTTGCCTCAAGTTCAACTCCTTCGAGTCAATGAGATACTTAAGGCTCTTGTGGTCCGTGTGTAGATCACCGACCTTTCTCCATAGAGGTAGTGCCTCCAAACCTTAAGGGCGAAAACCACTTTGCCGCGGTTCCAAGTCATGAGTTGGGTAGTTAACCTCATGAGGCCTTAGTTGCCGAGACGCATAAGCGACTACTTTTCCTTCTTGCATTAGCACACATCCTAATCCCGTATGCAAAGCGTCACAGTACACCACAAAATCCTTCCCAGCCTCCGGCTGAATTAACACTGGAGCCTCCGTCAACACCTTCTTAAGGTTGTCAAAGCTCTTCTGTTGCTTATCAGACCATTCAAAGGGTACTTCTTTCCTTAGTAACTTTGTCAAAGGCGCGGCTATTGACGAGAATCCTTCTACGAACCTTCTGTAATAGCCTGCCAAACCTAAGAAACTTTGAATCTCAGCCACGAACCTAGGTGGTTTCCAATCCAACACTGCTTCGATATTCCTAGGATCCACTCTTATTCCTTCTGCGGATACCACATGCCCTAAGAATGCCACCTCCTTAAGCCAAAATCCACACTTGCTGAATTTGGCATAGAGCTTCTTCTCCCTTAACACTTGTAGCACCACTCGGAGATGTTCATCATGCTCCTCTTCAGACTTAGAATACACCAAAATATCGTCGATGAACACAACGATGAACCTATCCAAGTAGGGTTGAAAAACTCGGTTCATCATATCCATGAACGCGGCTGGAGCGTTTGTCAATCCAAACGGCATCACCACAAACTCAAAATGGTCGTATCTTGTCCTAAAAGCGGTCTTATGGATATCTGCCTCCTTCACCTTCAACTGGTGATATCCCGACCTTAAGTCTATCTTTGAGAATACTGCGGCCCCCTTCAGCTGATCGAACAAGTCATCGATCCTTGGCAAAGGATACTTGTTCTTGATAGTCAGCTTATTCAACTGACGGTAATCTATACACATACGCATAGTTCCGTCCTTCTTCTTTACAAACAGAACTGGTGCTCCCCATGGAGACACACTGGGTCGTATGAACCCACGATCCAACAACTCTTGGATTTGAGCCTTGAGCTCAACTAACTCCTTTGGCGCCATTCGGTATGGAGCGATTGACACAGGAGCTGTTCCCGGTAGTAAGTCTATTCTAAACTCCACCTCCCTATATCTGGGGTATTCACAGTAATTCCTCCGGAAATACATCTTCAAAGTCTTTCACAGTTCTAACTCCACTGACACCTTCTTCCTTTCCACCTAACGCACTTACGAAGGCTAAGAACGCCTTGCACCATTTCTTAACCATTTTCTCAGCCTTCAACGCCGAAACTATGTTGGACAGGTAGTTTCTTCTCTCTCCGATCATTACTACTACTTCATCCTCCGGGGTCCTTAGTTCCATTTGTTTAGCCGCACAATCCAACACGGCTCGGTGCTCTACTAGCCAGTCCATTCCAAGTATAAGTTCAAACTCCCCGAAAGGTAGTTCTATTAAGTCAGCCCGAAAGTTCACTACCTAAATCTCTAGGGGTACATTCCAAAAGATCTTATCCACCACTACAGTTAGGCCTAATGGGCTTACTACAGTCATCTGCCTATCAGAAGGTTCAGAGTCTAGGCCTAGTGTTTCCACTACACTACATACAACATAGGAATGGGTCGAGCCCACATCAATTAGAGAAAAATAGGGCTTGTCAAAAATAAAGAACGCGTCTGGGTTATAACGTCCGCGCGTCTCCATCTTCCTCCGGCGAACCGCATAAACCAAACCTGGTTGCCTTACCTCAAGATTAGCAAAGCACCTCCGCCTTGTGTTCCACGGCCTCTGCAAAGCACCATTACCTCTGTTACTCGAACCACGACCTCGTTGAGGTGCGGTCCTCCTCTACCAATCGACCAACATTCGAAATTTGTTGGTCGGCTTTCATCCGATTGCTTAGGACAATCCTTGATCACATGGTCCTTGGACCCACATCTAAAACATCCTCCTGTTTTCTTCCAAAGACTCTCCTAAGTGCTTCTTTCCACACACATCACAAGGTCGATACCGCCTTACGAACCAACTTGCGACCTCGCGGTCCATCAACTCTAGGCCTCTTATGAACCTTTCCAGACGTTCCAAAACCTCTTTTGGGCCTATTCCTATCCATAGCCTGCTTTGTAGAATCATTGATTCCCTCAGCCACCTTGGCCTTTTTCTACCAAAGCAGAAAACTCCCGCTCTTAATGCGGTGCTATCAACGATCTCAGATCATCCCTTAGCCCGTCCTCAAAGCGGACACAACGCTCATGCTCGATTGCCACCACTCCTCGAGCATATCGGCTCAACCTCGTGAATTGACCTCATACTCCGCCACGGACTTGTTCCCCTTGAACCAGCCCCGTAAATGCCTTCCTTTGCTCATCAAGATACCTGGTTCCTACATACTTCTTACGAAATGCTTCCTTAACATATTCCTGTGTCGGATCCTCACCGTGGCACCATCCCGAAACAGTCAACCACCATCGTCACGCTTCATCAGAATAGCGATTGCCACCATTCCTTTTAACTTCTCCTCGGGGTCAAGTCAAGCTCATCCATGATGCGCTCTGTTGCTTCCAACCAGTACTCAGCTGAACTGGGTGCCACACCCGATACTCTACGAAACATTTCGGCTCCATTAGCTCGGAGCCGCTCAGGCACAGTCTTATGGGTTCCCGAATTTCCTCCTGCACTAGCCACCAACTCCAAAACTCGCAGCACAACCTGCGACACAGCATCATCCCCCGTCTGAGCTTGCTGCTCAACACCAACAGCTGGGGGTGGTGGTGGCGTTGGTATCTCATTGTCAGACCCTTGACCCGATCTAATGAGTTCTGACACCGTCATCCTTCCTCTACCTCATCCACGACGACCACGTCCTCTAGAGCTCATTTCTAACATCGTGATCTGATTAAGAAGTTTTATTAATTAGTCTTTGTTTCACTTGATTACCCGCGAAGAAATTTTATGAAAAGAGTTTTAGGAGTGGTTCTTTCGTATGCACACAGTCTTTCCATTCATTCATCCATACATCCATCAAACAATCATGAACTCCCGTTCATTCAGAGAAAGGTTGTAGTTTTCATTGTTATTGTTTTTTTTCTTCCACTACCCAGGGGTATTTTCGTAATTCTGTCCTACAGGGGTATTTTCGTAATTTTTCAAAAGGAAAAAGTTCCTTGGTGATTTTTTTTTGTTTAAGCCGGGGTAAATTTGTAAAATCTTATAAATCAGGGATATTTCAAAGGTTGCAAAACTTTGAGGGTTCTTTTTGAGAATTGTACTTTTCAAAACAGTGATGTTGCAAAAATTTTGGAAATCAGGGTCATTTTGGTAATTTTATAAGTTAGGGGCAATTTTGAAATTTCCAAAATTCAAGGTATTTTTGATAATTTGCAAATTAGGGTTTTTGAACATTGATAAAATAATGAAATTTTGGCAAAACTGTTGGGTAGTTGGTCATTTTATAAACCAAGGGTATTTTGGTAATTTTACCACTAGGGGCATTTGTGTATAAATCGAAAATCTTTCAGAAAATTTTGTAAAGATGGTTTTCATGAATTTAGAAGAAAGTTTTAAGAATTCTAAAACTAGGGTTTTGTTGTTTTTATAAAAACACGGCTAATTCCCTTTCGGGTTTTAGTTATTGTGTTTAGCCTATGACCGAGTCCTCTTGGTCGGGTGAACCAAAGCTACGCACCAGGCAGGATTCGAGTGGAGAGGAGGTGAGTCACGCGGACTACTTAAATACCAAGCTCCCACCGAAACCATTCCTAGACATGCGCACAGAGGTTGCCACACCTACTGAGCCCTCTGTGTTAGGGTGAACCGAAGCTACGCACCAGGTAGGATTCTGCGAAGAGGAGGTGAGTCACTAGGACCGCTTAAATACCTGTGCTCTTAGGATCCAATCCTAGACATGCGCATAGGGGTTACCACACCCTAACTTAGTGACTTAGCCATAGGTTTGTTTAACGTTCCTTAAGTCTTATGTGTTTGTGTTTGAGTAGACTAGTCCTAGGGTTCAAGTTCCTATCATGCTATTCTCACGTTCCATTCCTTTTCTACCCTTCTAATATTCATTACACATAATCACACAAATAGTTAGGGTACTTACAGTGGATCGATCATGGTCGGAGACTTAGGTGCCATGCCGTAAAAACGCTTATTTCATAAAATATTTTCAAAAAAACTCATTTGGGCTCGCTTTGAAAATGTTTTGGGCCTTGGGCCCACCAGCCGAGAGTTTTAAAACTGGCTCGATACCAAATGAAACAACCCAAACTGGCCCACGAGATTTTCCCCATTTGGTATGTTCCTCAAGTAAACCGGTTTCAAAATTCTTTCGTTACCTAGAGAAAACTTGTGCGATTTTGAAAAAAAAAACATTGTTTGGGTTGGGCTTGTGTTGAAAACAAATTCAATTCTTTATATTAAAAAGTTTACTTAAACTTTAATAGGTAAAACTCATAATCATAATAAATAGAAATAAATGGAAAACAATTCAACTATGGCCTTATGGCCTTATTACATCAAATAATTTCCAAGTTATTCAAGTACTTAAATAAAAATAGTAGTTCATAAAATAAAAACTTCATGTTGAGCATGGCCACCACAAGTTCTGCCATTTCGGTCCATCACTGTTCATCACCTGAAACATGGTCCCACAACGGGGTGAGTCAAACGGACTCAATGTGTACACGACACTAAGTCATAATAGAATCAGGCATACATGAGTTACACCTTCAAAACATAGAATACAAGTTATGATGCATTCCCAAACCCAAACCTAATTGTCCATCCGCTACACACCCCCGTACCAACCATGCACACCGTGGGGACTACTAAGTCGACCCTCCTTTCGCTACACTCCAAATTCTTTGTCTTAGGTCACCGCATTCGTGGTCTTAGGTCACCACGTTCGGGTTCATCGTGGTCTTAGGTCACCACTTTCAGATTACATCGTGGTCTTAGGTCACCACTTTCAGATATCACGGTCTTAGGTCACCGTGTTCGTGGTCTTAAGTGACCACATTCACTTCCCTTTTCAAACAAACCCATATGCCCCATATAATAATGATATGCATAAATATGCCAGAGTTCACATTCTTATCATATTCTCATGTTACTAATGACCTTTTCATATTCTTTGTAGAAGTAGGAAACGTGCACTGAGTACTTAGTACCATAACATGGTACCCTAGCCACTTTCATATTCTTAATATCACATATTTTAATAAAGCAGGCCATGAAACATATTAAGAAGTAGTGTGGGGTACACACTGATTTGCTTAACCACTTCACTGAAATCCCGAAATCTGATCTAATGTCTTAGATCTCAAGTTCCTTGGTGTCGATTTGATGATTTAATCAAATCCCAGAAACTCGTATTTTTCCCCCTTTGAAATCGACTAGTCACTAAATCCCTTGAATTGGTTAGTTTTGGCTTAAAACACATAATAATAGATCTACTACTAAAATAGGCCTTGGCCGAATTTACCTTTGTTCTTACCTTCCAAATCTTAAATCCCAAATTGGATCCTTGCTTCTTTATTCTTTGTCCGAAATCCCTATGTACCCATGTTAGATCCAATCTAACATTAAATCATAATAATATAGCTTATGGCCGAATGGTATTCATAACTTACCTTAGATCTTAGAAGTTAGAAGGATACCTTCTTGTAGTTGACAATTTCTTAAATCCAGAAAACACCCTTCCATAACTCGGCCAAAATCCATAATAGAGATTAGTCCCTAAATTTTAGATAGGTTTAAAATATAAAAGAATTGAAACCAAACTTTGGATCTTACCCTTTTAAGAAATCGGTAGCACCCTTGTTAAAAGCCCCTTAAAGAATCGGCCTTGATGACTAGATGATAAAGTTTGGCTTTTGGGATTTAATGGAGAAGTCGACTAGAGGTTCTCTTGGGGTATTTGGTTTCCACGAAAATAAGGAAAAGAAACTTGAGAATTTTGGCAATGGTGGACTATAGATTCGGCTTGACAAAAGAAAAGAGAAGAGAAGAGAGGAGAGCACTCAAAAATTCTAGCAGAGAGAGGAGGAGGAAGAAAAATTGATGAGTAGCCCTATTTCCTTCCTTTTTAGCCGAAACTACTCCTCAGAATCCCTTACTTGGCCACCACTCTTCTTTATTTGATAGCTTTATCTCTTAATTTAAAATAATTAGAGAATAATCCTTTATTATCTCTTCAAAAATAATCCAAATTAAATCCCTTATTTATCACCTTATTAATCGAATATTAAAGAGAATAAAACTCCTCCTTTCTAGAAGGCTTGTGCCGTCCACCTCAGAGCTTCTGGAAGCAAAAATAAAACTTCTTTTATTTGCTTCCCAAGTGACTCGAACCCAGGCCCAACACCTTGCATGTGGCGCCATTTCCATAGGCCCTAAGTGGCATCTTCAGGCCACTTTTCCAAGCCTGTTTGTGTGTCAAATTTCACAAACTTTTTCTTTTAAGGCCACCTTGCCTTAATTTCCTCTTTTAAACTTTAAAACTCGACATTTCTAAGTCATTGCTATGTTTCCAAAAATTTTCGTTCGGCTCTGTAAACTTGACATTTTCTTACATTTCCAAGTTTCCAGAAATGTGCACTTTCCTATTTTGAATCATTTCCAAATCATTCCCATCCATTTTCAGGTTTCCAAAAATGTTCAAAATTTATTCTTAGTACATAAAACATGTTACTTCGTACAATTAAACCGAAAATGCATAGGCCCTTTCTAGGATGTTACACTTTTCTTTCATCCTCTTTCCTTTCTTCTTCTCATTTCTCTTCTTCCTAAACATCCACTTATTTTCTTTACCTCTAAGCCGTATCCACACTTCTCTCTTTCCGATTTCTCCTTAAGCCAGATACGTTTCTTCTTGAAGAGTGGTTTTCCTTTTGCCGGCTGAATCTTGTAAGCCGAACATTCACTTTCTCTTTTCAGTTTCTCTTTAGCCGAACACCCAACCTTTCCCTTTCTCCCGTTTTTCTCTTGGCCTTGCAAAGCTAATCAAGTAGTAAGCTTTGACTTTTTGTGTAGGCCGAATCCTCTAGGGTACGAATACTTTCTTCTTGTTGGTTCAAACTGGTTTGGAATCTCTTCCGTTTGTTGGTAAGTTGTGGCCATGGCCGAATAGGGGTGGTAGTTTTCTCTTTATCATTTTGAGTTCTTTGGGGCTGAAAGGGTGTTTCTCTTGTCGTCTCGAAACAACGTTTCTAACACGTTCTTTTCGCTAGGGACTCAGTTCTTTAATCAGGAGGTGTAAGCCGAATACTCTCCCATAGCAAGGAGTCTGTCGTTCTCTGGTCAGTGAAGACAATAGATAAAGTATTTCTATATTTTAGTTTATCAAGGGTGAAAACTAACTAATGGCCAATCGTTATCATAGGTGTCTTGGAAGCAGTGGTAATCACAACTCGTAATCAAGGTGTGTAATCTCACACCTCCGTTTAATCTGCTAATGCTATGATCTATGAATTGGCTAAAAGCCGAAATACCGAATAGCCGAAATATCGGCAACTGAGATCACTCGAGCGTGCGAGCGCTCGTAGTGATAAATCGAGCCACGAACGTTGACGATAGGCCTTTGGGAGTGTCACGATCTTTTTCGCGGGCTTAGGCCGTAACGGGCCTTGTTGGGCCGTAGTGGGCCAAATGGGCCCAGTGGGATAATGGGCCCACAGGGGCGAAACCCCCGGTAAGTTCTGGATGATTGATGCGACTGCGAAGTCTGTAAAACCGAGACCGAAAATGAGCTGAGTGGGCCACATGAGTGTGTGGGCCTGTTTGGGCCGAAACTGGATATTAGGCCCAATTGCACCGAAAATGAGCAAAAAGGGAGCCGGTGTCACTCGAGGCGACAGTTGGCTTCCAGAAAGGCCATAAATGAGTAAATTGCCAAATTACCCTTAGTGGGTAAAATTACTGAAATACCCTCGGCGGGTAAAAAAATTACTGAAATACCCTTGGTGGGTAAAATTACCGAAGTACCCTTAAAGGGTGAAATTACTGGAATGCCCTCGTTGGGTGAAATTATTGGAATACCCCCGAGGGGTAAATTATCGTTTTACCCCCAACCGATCAAATGACCATCATACCCCTAGTGGTAGATCTAGTGTTGTATGTGTAATCTGTTTAATTGATTATGATGGTAATTTATTGCATGCATTGATTTAATATGTGACAACATGTTGCATTGGGTTGGGTTATGTATTTGGAGGAAGTACTGTACTAGTGGTTATGCCACATTATACTGATTCAGTGGCTCTGCCACGATATATTGATTTTAGTGGCTCAGCCACGCATATCTTTGTCTTGGCGGCTTTCTTTGCGTTGATGTGTGACTAGGCTGCGTTATTGGTGTGTAAAAAGGTGGGTCGACTTGGTCCCCACATGGTGTGTAGGGTTGGTGCGGGTGGTGTGATGGTTGGGTGGGTTGGGCTGCATTTTTTTGCATTAACATGATTTTGGGGCTTAGGCCGGATCGATCTTGCATGGGCTTGGGCCCAAATTGTGGGTGTAGTAAGGGGATTACACACTGAGTTCTCGTAACTCACCCTTTCTCTTTAACTGTGCAGGTAATCCCCAGCCTTAAAGGATTTGGAGCTGCGAGGAACTCAGAGGTGGCCAGACGCCCTGTATGTTTTGGGGTTAATTTAGCTACTTTATTTCAGTTTACTTTACTTAATTTTTTGGGTTAATAATTTTTGTAATAAGGCCATTGGAATTGTTTTAACTTTTATTTGGTATTTCTCTACAAACTGCTAAGTTATTAAACACGAGTTTTAAAACAATAACTACTATTTTTAAAATATCATGTTTCCTCAACAGTTTAAACCAAACTTCCGTAACAAACAAGGTTTCAAAAGCAAATTAATAGATGCAAAATAATATTTATGAAAAGGAATGATTTCAACTAAAACTCGTTTTGTTAATAAGCAACGAAAATCAGAATTTTTAATCGGTAGAGAGTTTTGACTCGTAGATATGTTTTTCATCGAACACAAAGTTTTCAAACAACACCTGATGTGACACGCTAGATCCGATCATAACGTCTAGGCCGGGTGTGGGGTGTTACACAATTTGTGATATTTATAGCAAAGAACTTTTTTCTCAAAAAAATACATGTGCTTTGTGTGAGATGGATCCTAGTCATTCTCGACTTTCAACCAAATGACCTTTCCTGCTATTCTCATGCCTTGAATTGCTTGAGTGTGAGCTTGAACAATCACGAACCAAACATAGAACAAGAAATGATTTATTACTTTCAGTGGGAAAATAATTCCCTCTCAATAGAAACCGGCAGAATTGTTATTTCCATACAATGTAATTTTTACTTAGAAAATATATTCTCTCTACTTTCTAGCAGAATAATAATATTTCAAACTTGTATGAAACTTGAGTTTAACTTGTGTTAATAGCTCTACCAGTTCCATCTATTTATAGGGAGAGATAGGAGAATCCTGGTTGAATTAGTAAAACACAAACAATATTTATTTAATAGAAAAAATCAATCTTCTAGTTGAACTACAAGAGGGGGCGACACACCCTAGTTAAATATACTGGGGTTGTCGCCCCTCATATGTAATATGAAAGGATTTGGGCCTGTCATGTATTGGTTTCAATTGTATGTATTTCTTGAACTTTTAACCCAACATTTTATAATTTAATCCAACCCGATTCATATTTTTTCTATTTCCCAAAATAAATATTATTTAATTAATTAATTTAATTAGATAAATTAAATTTTCAATTAAATAGTTTTCTCAATCAAATTCTAATTCCATTAAAGTCATGGCAACTTTCCCATAAAAGAATTTATGAAAAAATATATTTAATTTCCATATTCAATGGATTCACAATTACTAATCAATTTAATTCAATTTTTGAATTTCAATTATTTAATTAAATAATAATTCAAAAAATTAAATTAATTCTCAAGTCATTTTTATACTCAGTAAGAAAACGCAATCATTTGTGATTGTGACCCATTTCTCTAACTTCATCATTGCCAACCATTTTTGTTCAATTGATTTTACATGCAACTCATTTTTGGTTTCAACAAGCTAACAGACTGTAACGCCCCGAATTTGGGCCTAGAAGTATTGGGCCTTGAGTATGGGTCCGTAAAGAGGCTGCAAATAGGTATTTAATTGTGCAAGGAAATGACATAATTAAATGTCTGCTCAAGTGGTTAAGGGTCCTGAGAAGTGTTGGAAAAGTACTAAGTTCAAACTTGGGCTTTAGCAAAAATTTTGGTTTGAAGTGAATAAAACCCTGGATGCTTGGATGTAGGCCTTTTAAATTATTTTGATAAGAAAATGATGCAAGGAAGCATGTGGCCTAGTGGTTGTGGTGTCATTAAGGGTGTAAGGGAGCTTGGGTTCAAATCTTGGCTCTTGCAGAATTTCTTTAATTTTTGGCTCTTGTAAGAATCTGGACATTGGCACATAGGTTTTATAAATATTTGCGCATGTTTTAAGTCTCAAAAGGAGCTTGTGCTGTCGTGGCATGTAGCGTGTGGAGCATAGGAGAGGGCAAGGGTTCGAATCCCATTGCAAGCAAAAAGGGATATTTATTTTGCAGTTGGGACGGTTTTGGAGGATTGATGGAGGGATCCCACATTGGAAGCTAGCATGAGAGTAGGCGAGAAGCTGGCTTTAAATAAGAGCGATCTATGAGGAGAGTAAGCATACCATGGTTGGCGTTTGGGCATAGGAGTGTTCGGAGCGCGGATTAACTCAGCATTCCTATCGTGTGTATTTCGACTACTCTAGGTGTAGAGCGGCAAATCTTGAAAAATGCCGGTCACGGCGATGGTAGCCACACGAGCGCAAGCGCACATGTGGAGCTTCGACGCGATAGTTGAGGCCATCATGAGTGTTATTGTGGGTTTAGGCTGTCTGGGCCACGGTGGGCCGAAAAGGGCCATGTGGGGCCAATGGGCCCGTGGGCCCAATCGGATAAGTTGTATGATTGTGTAGTAAATATTGGACTGGACTATGTGAATCTAATCTCTGTGGCTAGATTTGGGCTAAATGGGCCACACGAGCCTGTGGGCCCATTTAGGCCGAGAATGGGCCCTAGGCCCATTCGCATCGTTATCTCCGTTTAGAATACCATTGGTTTACAAAATTACTGAAATACCCTTGGTTTACAAAATTACTGAAATACCCTTGGTTTACAAAATCACTGAAATACCCTTGGCTTGTAAAATTACCGAAGTACCCCTGTTTGTAAAATTACCGAAATACCCTTGGTTTACAAAATTACTAAAATACCCTCGACTTGTAAAATTACCAAAGTACCCCCGATTTGTAAAATTACCGAAATACCCTCAATTTGCAAAATTACCAAAGTACCCCTAATTTGCAAAATTACCGAGATACCCTCAGTTTGGAAAATTACTGAAATACCCCCGATTTGCAAAATTACTGAGATACCCCCGATTTGTAAAATTACCAAAATAACCTCAGTTTGCAAAAATACCAAAGTACCCCTAATTTGCAAAATTACCGAAACACCCTCGATTTGTAAAATTACCGAAATACCCCCGATTTATGAAATTACTGAAATACCCTCAATTTGTGAAATTACCGAAATACCTTTGATGTGTAAAATTACCGAAATACCCCTGATTTGGGAGATACCCCTGTAGGGTAGAATTACCGAAATACCCCTGTAGGGTAGAATTACTGAAATACCTCTGTAGGGTAGGATTACCGTAATACCTTTGTAAGGGTAAAATGACTATTTTGCCCTTGTGGGTAAATGACTGACTTGTGCTATGATTTAACTGATTTGACTGGGCTTGTATGACTGTGTTTTAATTGACGTAACTGAGAGTTTACTTAAGCTTTTAAACAAGAAGGGTTTTTAATGAAAACAAGGTTTTCGAAAAACACTTTAATGTGACACACCAGATTCGGGCCTAACTTCTAGGTCGGGTTTGGGGTGTTACACAGAGGGACTGATTGGACATATGTTGTATGACCCAATTTTACCCCAACCAAAGCCCAAATCTAAAATCGTACAAAAAAAAAAAACAACAAAAGCCCAAACACTAAAACCAAACCCAAACAAACCCAGGCCTAGACCTAACCTAGCCCACAACCTAAACTCTTAACCGAAACCCTAGCCCCACATGCACCGCAACTGCCAGCAGCCCCACCCTCGCGCGCCGGACGCCACACCCCGTGACGTGCGCCACTCCACCACGCCACGTCAGAGATGTGCTCGATCGCACCTGTAAATAAGCAAGAATCAGTTGTAAAATAGGCTATAAAGCCGAAAGAAATAGGATGTAAAAGGGGGATTTTTTTTGGGAGATTCATTTATTTTTGAAAGCACACAAACAGACTATTTTTACGAGAAATCAACACAAAATCAGAGCAAATCGTCAAGGTTTCGGTTCTTTTTTCTTTTTCTTTTCTTTTTTCCTTGTTTCGAATCTGTTTACCTTTTTTTTTTCTTTTTTTCCCTCTTCGTTTTTTTAAAAACAAAACCCATATATATATAAAATAGATTAAGAAAATAGAGAAAAATTTTACCTCTTAGGGTTTCCGGCCACCGTGCGGCGTCACGGCAGTCCGGCGACTGGACACTGGCCGGCGTTCAACCGGACGGATGGGGGCAGAGAGAATTTTTAAAAGTTTTTTTTGGTGTTTTGGGGAAAATGAAAATGAGGTTTTTTTTTGTGTGGAAAAAAATGACTTAAATAAGGCCCTAAAACGGCGCCGTTTGGTGCCAGGCTCATAATCACAAAAAATGGTGCCGTTTAAACCATAGCCCGTGTGCGCGACCTGACCCGCAAGGAGGGTCCGCACGTTTTCACTAAAGGGGCTATTTTCAATCCAGGTCCCTCCGCTTTTTTATAGTTTCACAATCAGGTTTTTTTTATTGCTGATTTGGCCCCAAAATTCTTCCACTGTTTCAATTTGGTCCTCATTCGAACGACACCATTTCAGAGGGTGGGGTTAATTTCTATCTTGGTCCCTCTGCGTTGCGCGCGCATCACAATTTGGTCCTTTTTGCCTCCATTTGTTCTTAATTTGCCCTAAACTCCTGTTTTAAATTCAATTTAGTCCTTTTTTTTTTACCTATTTTACTTTATTTTCAAATTAATCATTTTTTGTTATTATACTTATTATTTTTATTATTACCATTATTTTTTTTATCATTACTATAATTATATTTATTATTAGTATTATATTTATTATTATTAGTACCCCTATTTTATATATATTATTATCTATAATTATATTTACTATTATTATTCTTATTATTGCTATTATTATTTTATTATTGTTATATTTTTGTCATTATTTGTTTATTATTGCTACCTACTATTATTATATTACTATAACTATTATTATATTCACTACTATTTTTTTAATTTTATTATTGCCACTACTTTACATATATTATTATTGAAATTGTTTTTTTATTATATTTTATTATATATATATTATATCTAGTATTGTTATTTCCATTATTATCACGATTAATTTCGATGTGGTTACTATTATTTTACTATTAATATTTTTTTACTATCACTTTTATTATTATTTTTATTTGTAATTATTATTTTAATATTAATACTACCGTATCCTTTTAAATTTTACAATTATTATTATATTCATTTCTCATCATTATTATTCTATTATTACCACCTTTATTATTATTATTACTATAATTATGTTATTATTATATTTATTTTTATTTACTTTTATTTTTATTATTAACGTTATTACTGCTATTTTCATTGTTATTATTCCTTTTATAGTATTCTTACTATTATTTGTTTATTAATATGTCTTATCATGATTATTGCGATTTTTTTTGTATTACTATCATTGTTATTATTATTAATACTATTGTTTATTTAAATTTTTTTTCCTCCTATTATATTTATTATTATCATTCTTTATTATTATCGTGTTTACATTATCACTAGTCGCTTAGTAGAACCTTTTTTTTCGTTTTAACTGATTTTTAATTTTAAATGCTACATCGACTTTTCCTTTTACCACTTTTTTATCCAAACTCATAAAAAGGATTTTTAAACAAGGCAATGTTTTGTGTTTGGAAGTTCGAGGAATCGTGCCCAATCGTGCTGGGTTTCGATTTTCCATGCATCCAAATGACTAAATATCCTTTTAATATTTTGACCGTGTTTTCTTAAATAAGGCAATATTTCATGTTTGAAAATTCGAGGAATCGTGCCCAATCGTGCTGGGTTTCGATTTTTTAGTTTGGCCAAATAGTGGAATACCCTTTTTAAATTGCAATGCATGAATTTTGGAAATCATGAAATGATCTTGGTATCGAGGGTTTGAAACATCGTGTCCTATCGTGCTGGATGTGGTATTTCATCTTTTCGGAACAAGAGAATTTCGATATCCAATTCGAATTATCCAAACATTTTCTAAAGGATTCATATTTTAAAATCTCGACCAATTTTCGATATTAGAACATTAATCAATCAATAAGGTACCAATTTTGGGCGTTGCAAGGGTGCTAATCCTTCCTTGTGCGTAACCGACTCCCGGACCCGTTTTCTTAAAATTTGTGGACCAAATGTTTTATAAGGTGACCCAATCACACTTCAAAAAAGATTGGTGGCGACTCCATTTTCCTTTTTAAAGTCGGCCCGTTTTCCAAACAAACAAAAAAAATGGTTTCGACATATGTGATTAGGGCTAAAATGATTTATAGTTAAGTTTTAGCTTTTCGCCTATTATTATGAACTCATTTAGTGACGAAGTCGTTCCACTAAAGTATATTGTCTGAGCTCTCCTTTGTTACATACCATTGACCTTGTCATAAGTGTGTTACCCTCATAGATATCCTTAATCTCTTTGAGATAAATTCGTTCTCCCAATATGATCTTATTTATTCTCATGGTAACCATTACATCTTCCTTTATGAAAAGTCAATTACTATTAAATAGTAATCAATTTGTTTATCACAAAGACAATCAACTCGTGGCCATGTTTACTTTTCATCTATCATGTAATGCCAATAAGAGGATATCATCTACCCATTTCTTGGGTTATGAATTCCACTATTGTGAATGATGCTATATATTGTAAAAGTCGTATGCCCAACACACAAGCTTTTTGTACCTTATCTATTTGAACTCAGGATTTTACTTACATCAAAGTTGTAATGCCCTCAACTCGACCTGATTCACCAAGTCCGAATCTCTGGTTTTACAACACATAAACTTAGCAAAATTTGAAAAATGGTTGAAAGATACTCCTTACGTAATTCATATTATTTTTTATTTATTTTAATTAATGACTCAATTTCAAATAAACAAAGAAAAATATTTGACAATAATATAATAAAATATTACATCAGACTTATCATAATTTAATTACAACACAAAAGTTTACTAAAGACTGACTCCAAAAGGCGTAACCCTATTATACACCACTTTTCCAAATTGACAACTATATGTATAGTAACCCAGTTCGCCCTTCTTTGGCGTATTCCTGGCGTCGCCCCTTTTGGCGTAATCATTCACAACAATACCTAAAACATACTCATAACATTTGTAAGTTATACAAATTTAGTGAGGTTAAGTACAAAATACCTCTAAACTTTTCTTGCTGAATTCTATATTTTGACTTTTTGGATTACCATTTCTGTCTTTGGCAGATACCTTCACATCTTCATATCTATATATATACTTTATACATACTTACACCCCTTACCATCTTTAAATTATTATCTTTTAATTAACTCTTTGGCTATTTCCAGAATCTTACCAGATGGTAGAATCTCTTCTATTATCATCAAACAACCTTCAACTTTTATTCTAGAACAGTTGATCACCTATACTATTCTCTTGGCGATACTACATACAAATCTTACATTTGGCGAATTCCCATGCTGAGTTTGCTAACCCAGATCTTCGGTAACTCAAACATTGATTGAACCCAATACATACTCATACTAATGAGGAACCTTCCAGGTCATTCAGAAGAAATCTAAACATCTATATTTCTCAACATAAGAATACCATATTTACCAAAGCTTAGAATCCACCTGTAACACCCTAAACCATGGTCTATGCGTTAAGACCAGGGTTTGGGGTGTTAAATTTTATGGTATCAGAGCCAGTTTCAAAACTCGGCTGTGGTTTGGGTTCAACAACAATTTTTATTTAAAGCTGTTTCGAATTTATAGAATTTATGTTTTAAAGGTAGTATGGCACCACGAGCATCCGGCACCAAGTCAAGTAAGTATTCGTATATTGAATGTTTATTATGGTGATATGATCATAGGAATACTCTAGAACTTCTAGTTTTAGGTGTTGAAACTGTAGAGATTGAGACTATAGGATGTGATTGCGAAAACAACTCTATCTCTTATATCTCATAAAATATCGTTAGTAAACACTGAAATAGTATTCTGATTCATAAAACTTGTAATCAAATTTAACTGAAATAGTCAAAATAAGTGCTAGAGGATATAGACGTGGTAGGCGTGGCCGTGGTAGAGGCCGAGGTGCTAGGGTTGCGTCTGAAATGTTGGGACATATACCAGAAATGGACGCACCTGCATCACTTGGGACTGAGACTGGATCGCATGATCATACGAGGGAGGACATTGCCTTGACCCAAGCAATGTTGCGAGTCTTGGAAAGGGTTGCTGGAGCTAGAATTGGGCCAGCACTCGTGGATCAATTTCGTAACGACTTAGATCGAGTGGTGCGAAGTTTTTAGGGTATTTTCGAGTAGCCCCAAATGTTGCGGAATATTGGCTCGAGGTCAGTAGAGCGAGTTATGGATGACTGGAGTGTATCGCCGAGCGTAAACTAAGAGGAGCCGTGTCCTTGTTGAGGACGAGGCGTATCAATGGTGGTGGCTTATCGTTCGAGAAGGCACCCAGGCTGAACGTGTTACATGGGATTTCTTCAAAGCTACTTTTCAAGGAAAGTATGTCGGGGCAAGTTATATGGATGCCCGGAGGAAGGAATTCCTGAATCTGGTTCAAGGGAATAAGACAGTGACAGATTACGAGGCAAAATTTCTTTGCTTGAGCCGTTATGCTCGCACAATAGTACCGACCGATCATGAGCACTGTGTACATTTTGAGGATGGGCTGAATGACGAGTTACGGGTACTGATAGCCCCGCAACAAGAATGGATTTTTGCCACGCTTGTGGAGAAAGCCAAGATAGCCGAAGAGGCTAAGAACTCAGAACGTCAGAACCGGGAAAGAATTAGAGGCAAGAGGGATTTTAAGTACTCGGGTTCTACTAAAAGGTTTCAAAAGAGGCCTCAGAGTGATGAGCCAACTCAAGCTAGAGCATCTGTGGCTACCAATCAGATTCGAGAATGTGCAGACTGTGGGAAATGACACCCCGGGGAATGTTGGAAGAGAACTGGAGGTTGTTTTAAATGTGGTTCCAAGGATCACCAGTTTAGGAATTGCCCTCAATGGACTGCTACGACTCAAGAAGCTCATAACCCTGATGCACAGCCAGTCAGAGGTGCTCAACAGCCACCGAGAGGCCGTGGACCAGGTCGTGGTGGTAATGGGGCTGGACGTGACCGGGTCGAGGTAATGGCTTCAGGGGTAACGCGGAGGCAAGACAGCCGGGGTTGGTCTATGCGGTCAGGCGTTGTGAAGATGGCGATGCACACCGATGTGATAAGCGCACGTTCTTTATCCTTGATGTACCGCATCGCTTTGATAGATATCGGGTCTACCCACTCGTATGTTGCTAGTGCCATATCTGGAAACATAAATATTAGATCCGAGATTTCCGATAGAGAGATGACGGTAATTAGTCCTTTAGGACAATCAGTAATCGTGAATAAATTGTATAGAGACGTGCCTTTAGAAATTCAAAGAGAAATATTTTTGGCAGATTTGATGGAACTGCCTTTCGGCGCGTTCGATCTTATTTTGGGCATGGATTGGTTGGTAAAGCACCGGGTGCAATTGGATTGTGCTGAAAAGCGGATGTCAATAAGGACTTTGGATGATAAGGAGGTAGTAATGATAGGCGAGCGAAGGAACTTTTTGGCAAATATGGTATCTACTTTAAAGGCAGAAAAGTTGGTGCGAAAAGGGTATGGAGCGTTCCTAGCCTTCATCAGTGCTTTGGATGCCAAGGAACTATCGGTGGAAAGTATGAGAACGGTGAAAGAATTTCCAGATGTTTTTCCCGAGGAACTTCCGGGTCTACCTCCAGATCGGGAAGTAGAATTTGGCATTGAGCTTTTGCCCGAAACGACTCTGGTGTCCATTTCTCCTTATAGAATGGCGCCAAAGGAGTTAGCGGAGCTTAAAGCTCAAATTCAAGAATTGTTAGATCGGGGATTTATTCGACCAAGTGTGTCTCCGTGGGGGGCACCGGTTTTGTTCGTTAAGAAGAAGGATGGGTCGATGCGTATGTGCATTGATTATAGGCAGTTGAATAAATTGACGATCAAGAATAGGTATCCATTATCGAGATTCGACGACTTGTTTGATCAATTGAGGGGAGCTTCAGTTTTCTCCAAGATTGATTTGAGATCGGGTTATCATCAACTCAAGGTTAAGGAGGCGGATATTCATAAGACGGCATTAGAACCCGTTATGGACATTATGAGTTTTGGTGATGCCGTTTGGTTTGACCAATGCACCAACCGCATTTATGGACATGATGGCGAGTCTTTCAACCCTATCTAGACCGGTTCGTGGTGGTGTTCATAGATGATATCTTGGTATATTCGAGGAATGAAGAAGAGCATGACTCACATTTGCGCACGTGATTGCAAATCTGCGAGAGAGAGCAACTTTATGCCAAATTCAGTAAGTGTGAATTTTGGCTGAATGAGGTGACTTTCTTGGGGCACGTTGTGTCAGTCGAAGGAATCAGAGTTGATCCTCGAAAGGTAGAGGCGGTGTTAGATTGGAAACCACCGAAGGCAGTGGCTGAGATTCGGAGTTTCTTAGGTTTGGCTGGTTATTATAGACGCTTTGTTGAGGGGTTTTCGTTGATTGCTACACCCCTAACTAAGCTGTTGCAAAAGGGAGTACCGTATGTGTGGACCGATAAACAATAAGAGAGTTTTGAGAAACTGAAGAAGATTTTGACGGAAGCGCCAGTACTGATTCAACCTGAGGCTGGAAAAGAGTTTATCGTTTACTGTGATGCGTCACACACGGGTTTAGGATGTGTGTTGATGCAAGGTGGAAAAGTGGTGGCTTATGCTTCTCGTCAGTTAAGTCCACACGAAGTCAACTATCCTACTCATGACTTGGAGTTGGCTGCGGTGGTTTTTGCTTTAAAGATATGGAGGCACTATCTCTACGGTGAGAAGTCTATCATTTATATGGATCATAAGAGTCTTAAGTACCTCCTTACCCAAAAGGAGTTGAACTTGAGACAACGGAGGTGGGTGGAGCTGTTAAAGGATTATGACTTCTCAATCGAGTACCATCCTGGAAAGGCTAACGTGGTGGCAGACGCATTGAGTCGTAAGGTAGTATCGGAGTTAAGAGCAATGTTTGCTCATCTTAGTTTGTATGAGGATGGCAGTCTGCTAACGGAACTTCAGGTGAAGCCTTTATGGTTAGAACAGATCAAGTAAAAGCAGTTATCAGATGAAAAGTTGGGTCCGTTAAAGCAACAATTTGAAAGTGGTGTAATGGGGATTTTGGAATGAACAAGGATGGAGTGATGTGTTTTCGTGGAAGAGTTGGTATGCCCATGGATTCGGACTTGAGATTAATAATTTTGCGTGAGGCGCATAGTAGCCCTTATGCTATGCACCCCCGAGGAAATAAGATGTATCGAGACCTCCGTGAGCAGTATTGGTGGCCATGGTTAAAGCGGGAGGTTACTAATTTTGTGGGTAAGTGCTTGACTTGTTAGCAAGTGAAGGCAGAACATCAATTACCGTCGGGTTTATTGCAACCGATAAATATTCCTCTATGGAAATGGGAGTGGATAACGATGGACTTTGTTAGTGGGTTGCCCTTAACACCTACTACGAAAGATTCTATCTGGGTGATAGTGGATCGATTGACAAAGGCTGCTCATTTTCTACCAGTTCGTACGGATTACTCACTGCAAAAGTTGGCTAAGTTGTATGTATCGGAGATCGTGAGGTTGCATGGGGTACCAATGTCTATTATATCGGACAGGGACTCTAGGTTCACATCGCGGTTTTGGAAAGCTTTACATGAGGCTCTGGGAACAAAGTTAAACTTCAGCACGGCTTTTCACCCTCAGTCAGATGGTCAGTCGGAAAGAGTAATCCAGATTTTGGAAGACATGTTAAGGGGTTGTGTGATTGACTTCAGAGGTAGTTGGGAAGATTTTCTACCGTTGGCAGAGTTCGCGTATAATAACAGTTACCAATCCAATATTAAAATGGCACCCTATAAAGCATTATATGGTCGTAGGTGTCGCACCCCTACTTGTTGGACCGAATGGGGAACAGCGGTTGTTGGGTCCCGAATTGATATCCGAGACGGAAGAAAAGGTAAAGGTGATTCGAGCACGGTTAAAGGAAGCTTCGGATAGACAAAAGTTGTATGCGGATCCAAGCGTAAGAATATTGAGTTTGCGGTGGGAGATCGTGTCTTCGAAAGTTTCACCTTGGAAGAAGATTTTCAGATTTGGAAGGAAGGGCAAGTTGAGCCCTAGGTTCATTGGACCGCATCTGCGTGTATTGAAGCGTATAGGACCAAAGTGGCCTATCGGCTTGAATTACCTCCGAGTTGAGTCGATTCATAGCGTCTTCCATGTCTCTATGTTAAGGCGTTATCGATCGGATCCGCTCTCACATAGTACCGGTAGAAGAAGTGGAGATAAGGTCGGACTTGTCTTTTGAGGAGGAACCGGTGAAAATCTTAAATCGTGATGTTAAGGTGCTAAGAAAGAAGACTGTGCTGTTGGTTAAGGTTCTATGGCAAAATCACGGAGCGGAAGAAGCTACGTGGGAGCCTCGAGGATGCAATTCGGCAACAATATCCTCACTCTCTTTAAACTGTAAATTTCGAGGACGAAATTTTCTTTAAGGGGGTAGAATTGTAACATCCTAAAAATTTAGTATCGATATGTTGCATGATTTTGGTGCTTAGCTTGTGAATGAGTCAATTTGTGTGTTTAATATAGTCTTGAGAAGGCTCGGGATTTATTCGGAATTAGAATAAATTTTTGTAATGAGTACTTTATTGAAATAGAACAAGTAACCTTGATGCTTAAGGTAATTAAGTGGTAAAAAGATAGCAAAAAATGAGCCATTGGTTAAGAGGTTATGCGCAACATGTATGGTCTTGAGGAGAGAGGTTCGAATCCCCTAGTATGCATTTTGTGAATATTATTTTTTTGATCTTTCCTAGCAAGTGTCGGCCAAGCTTTATTCTTGGTAGGTTAGACTTTTATTTTTATGGTATGATGGCTAAGAGATATGGTAAGAGTGAACTTAAGGAAAGAAATCATGAGCTTATGGCAAGTAAGGGGGGACACAAGGCACTTCTTAAGGGATGTGTTTTGGAAAGTTTGGAATGGCCAAGCTTTGTCCATGAACTTGGACGGTTTTGGGGGCTAGGGGGGTGGCCGAAATTTTGTTGTAGGCATTGATAAGGATGTGTAGCTAGTGGTTACTCTCATTTTGGTCATTTTTGTTTTTCGCAAAACACTTTTCTTTTCATTTTTTCTCTCATAGCCGAATTCACTTTAGGCTTTGGGTAAACATATTGGTTTTTCTTCTTTTGGTCATTTCTTTTTGACCATTTGGTCATATTTTGCCAAACCTCTTAAATTCTTTTCTCCTAGTGCCGAAAATATCAAAACACAAAAGCCATTTCTTTTCTCTTCTCCTCCATGGCCGAATCTTACTAGTATTATTTTCTTTTTTTTCTTTCTTCTTGACCGAACCTTCCTCTTCACCTATATTTTCTTATCAATCGTTTTCTTTGCTTTCGTTGTGATTATTCGGTAAGAACCCTCTTCGATTCTTTATTTTTCTTCTTTTCTTTGTCGAATTTACTCTTGATTTGGAAGGGTCTTTTGACCGAAAATATCCTCTATCTCTCTCTTAGACAATCTTTTTCGTCTTCATAGTGACATAGAAAAAGGTCGAAACTCGGAGTGTTCGTAATCATCGTGAATCGCTAGGATTCAGTTCAAAGTGTTAAGGTAAGGGTTTCTATCAAGGACTTCCATATTACTTGTTATTTCGACAAAGATGGGTGACAAATCGATTCTTATCTTAGGGACGTTATCGCTCGATTTTCATCCCGTGAACGTAAGATTTCGTGGTAAGCCGATTTCGCCCTTAAAACCTATAGACTTAATTTCCTAAATATTAATTGGACTAATATTCTTTTGTCAATGGAGGCAATCAAGATAGGGTCAAAAAGGGTAGTGAATAGTGCTCGGAAGAGGGGCAGATTCGCTATTCCCTCTAGATTCAAGCGAAGGGCTGTTTCGACAATCCGAGACTTTCCACCGGTTCGGGACCCTTATCCAGGGAGAATCAATTATTCGAAGTTGTTCGTAGTTCAGAGCCTTTAGCTGTTCGGGGTTTTCCACCGGGTTGTGAATCGTCAACCGGGGAGAATCGACAAATAGTTGTTGTTCGAGATTCCGAGGGTAAAAATCTAGACCGCTTACTTTAGCATAGATTTATGTTAAGTATTAGTGTTCTAATCAAGCGTGACATGTATTTAGGTATTGACGAGCGGGAAAGTATAGTTCTCACCATAATCAGGTGTGTAACCTCACACTTATCTCATGGGTTAGATGAATATACCGTAATTAAGCATTAGACTAAAAATCGCAAGGTTGGTGAAATCAGAAAATATGGTATATTAATACTTTAGTGTAAGTGCATGAAATCGGTATTAAAATTGTGAAATGGGCCAAATTGTGAAATGGGCCAAACTGTGAAATGGGCCAAATTGTGAAATGGGCCAAATTGTGAAATGGGCCAAATTGTAATACGGGCCAGTTTGTAATAAATCTTTTACGGACTTTATGGTGGAATTATCATATGAATAATTGTTATGCATTTTATATACATGATTGCATGGGATGGGATATTGATGAAGAGAAGTTTTGGTAGCTTTGCTACATTATTCTGATGGCTCTGCCACAAATATTGTAAATGGCCACTGGCCTGCAAATTATTGAAATAAATGGCATAATGCCTGCGATTGGTTGTAAATGGCCACTGGCCTGCGAATTATTGAATTAAACGGCATAATGCCTGCGATTGGTGTGTTGGCGGGGTGGGTGACTAAAGCTCCCCACAGGTGTGCTGGTTGGTACGGGTGGTGTGTAGCGGATGGAAATTTAGGTATGGTTGGGAATTTCATATCACATGTATTTTACACATGTTAAATTGATATATTTGTAAATGGACTTAGGCCCAATTAATGCTTAAATGGTTTTGGTGATGAACTTGGTAAGTGGGTTACACATCGAGTTCTAAGTAACTCACCCCGTTTCCTTTACCCTTCTCAGGTAACGATTAGTAATGGAGGCTTGGGCCGGGGATGACTTCGTGGAGGCCATACTTCAAATAATGGTTTATATGAGCTTTGAACTACTCCTAAGTATTTTTAATTAATTACTATTTCAGCTATGATGTAATAAGGCCTCTGGTATTATTTTTATGGATTTTTACTTGTGGATGGATTTTAATTATGTTTAAATACTAAAATGGGACTATTCTATTTTTTATAAATGTTTTCTTAAATTCTCGTGCAAAAAGGGGTTTTTCTTAAATATTTTATTCTCGTAAATTTTTCTGTAAAATTCTTTAAGAATCTTGTTTTCAAATTTCCTTTTGAACCCTTTTAAACTTCTCGTAAAATTTTTACCAATTAATTTCTAAGTTTTAATTTATAAACTCTTATGTCTTAAATCATAGATTTTAAATTAACCTCAGTTTTAATAAACTTCAATTACAAAATAGATGAGGATCCGTTTTATTTAAATCAATAAATGACTAGATGTATGTTCGTTTTGTGTGACATACCAAATCTGGTCTTAATGCATAGACCAGGGTTTGGGGTGTTACACTACCACCCCTAGATAAGACATGATACTACTCAAAGGTGAGAGATATCAGATAATTCATATTTCAATTTTTCATAGCAAAGTCTAAATTTGTACTAACGAACATTCATACCCTTCGAAATCTGAATACGCCCATTTCCTAATCTGACAGACTATTATGGTGAATTCCCTCAGAAATACAAACACGAATTTCTCATTCAGAATATACCTTGTACAACTTATCAAACTTTATTATCAGATCGAATAACCCAATTTATACTCACCATAGAACTACCTATCGAAGAGATCCCACAATTTACCCAGATTTTAGCACAAGGGCGAATAACCACATTCCATCACACAGGTATTATCAAATATGCCAATGGAATGATACAGAACTTACCACATAGGCCATACAAAATACACCACCAAGACTTAGCAGATCATGCCACACAGACAAACGTACTGAATCACGTGTTTACTATCCCGATGGACTTTCATAGAAGGTGCCATGGGTTTCTTCCATAAGGACTTATACATAAATTCATGTCATGATATGCCAATTCAATTACATATTATTGAAGGCTTCACCATGAATATTCATATCACCATATCATAATATGTCATGGGACTCAGCCGCATGGACTTTCACATTTTCATGTCGTGATGTGTCAGTCCAGTCTTCATCTTACTAGAGGCTACATTATGAGTGTTTTCATATCATACATTGCCATGATCTTACACTTATTTTCATATTGTGATCTGCCAGTCTGGTTAGCAATGTCCTTGTCCTACCAGATGCATCACAAAGGAAGTTGTACCCAGACTTGTTTATGCACAACTGATCGATTCTTATATTTCTAAGTCAGACTTTACCTGCATACTTACCAATCAATTTCTATTTATACAGTAGTTCATACATGATATCATTATACAAACATATCATCTTTACTATGCTTCACCCACTTACCCGTTATCTGAGCTATTATCATTATATATAAGTTTTTATCTAAACAATTAACATGTAAGAGTCAGAATAGAGACTCATATGATACTCACCTAAACTGTAGCTCGAAGCTCCAAACTCGGGCATCCATCTCAACCCAGCAGCAACCACTACTTAAAGAATAAAAATTCACCATTTAAAACCTATTTTCATACAATTTGCTAACATTTTAATCATAGATAATCTCCATGCAAGACCTTGCAATCATATTTACTATTCTTAAAATTGTTAACAACTTTACTTCTTCAAAAACTTAACATGCAGAGCTATAACACTTACTAGGAGGTAGAACAACCATTGATTAAGTTAAGAACTTTAGCTTCCAACTTAATAAGGAAGAGATAATATTTAGATTTTAGAAAAAAAATAGAGAGTAATATGGAGGAAGAAACTCCCTCACAAACACTTCTGACCCATATATATAACCAACTTCTCTTATTTGAACTTAACAAGTGCCGATTGTATCTAGAATTTGTCCTTCTTAATGGTCTGCAGGTTTTGAGAGAAACATAAATGAGTATACTGTATAATTGGTATTTAACTAGACAATATAGTTGGCTCTTAACCAGTTCACATTACGAACCAAACCAGCACAGTGCTCAGACAAACTAGGCGTACTATACATATGGCAGTAACTCACTCGGCTTATACTTCACTAGATATACCCTTCTCTTAGATAACAAAATAAGAATAACTTAAAACCTTTATTCACTTTTACGGAGGTTACAATATGCCACAATCCAATTCGCCAGGCAGAGTCCACTATGCCAAACAGGTAAGGTATGCCACACTATGAACGTCACAAGTGATTAAATCTATAAACAGATTTAGGATCTATTCTACTTAGGTCATGTCTGATGTACTATCAGTACAGTTAGTCACATATATGTCTCTATCTTCTAGGATTCATTCGATCTGATGCTTAAGACAAAGCATATCCCCAATTAGACTTGATAGACAACATATTAATCTTTTAATCAGTTTGCTTATTTTCAATTAGACTAAGGACATGTTTAGGTTTACTACTCATACAAGTTGTCTTTTTGTATTATGATTTGACCACGTAATATCGCTTAGTATTAGTTAAATAATAGATAACCATTGAGCCAATATTTGCTTCCATTTTGCTTTGCTTGCAAAAACCATTGACGACAATATACAATGGATATTAATATAATTAATGGATATTATTATTAAACCAATTGTTTAGAAAATACAAGTATACAAAAGGAATATACTACACTTAGGGCACCAGATCCAACACCCTACCCTGCACTGTTTAACTTGTTTTGACTCTAAAGGGGCCTGATCGATCACTGGTCACAACCAAATTATAGGGGATGCCTAGGAATGACCCAATATACCTCAAAAGAGTTTAAAATAATAATTATAAAATGTATAAAGTTGAATTTGAATCAAATTAACTCAAAGTCTAAATGTAGCATCACTTGCTTAGGTTGTCAGTTTAATTCGGGTAAGGGGTGTTACACACATGCATATTCTGAAGCTTTGTGCTTAACATATTAGTTTTTTTCTTTGGTGTGGAGGAGATTTCGCACTTATGTGTACTTTATGTCGCATTTGGGCATTGCACTTCACTACATCTTGGTATGGTGTAATTATGCTCCCATGAGCCTTGGTGTGACAGAAGGGATGTGATTTGGTACCTAGCACTTTGTGTTTTCGAGTGTGGTGGAGGATTTTTATGAATTTGAGTCTCCTTCTACTAGTGTTTACTAAGGGAAAAGGCTACATGTCATAAGAAAGATGAAATAAAAATATATGGAAATAATGAATCAAATGGAAGTAATGAAATGAATCCTAGGGCTTTAAAAATGACTTAATTAAATGCTAATTTACGCATAAGATAATATTGAATCATGAGGTCACATGAAATTAAGAAAGTGAAAATTGGAATTTATAAACCAATCTTAGGAATAAGGTACTTGAGTCATGAAATGTATTAAAATGAGAAGTTGAACTATAACTGCCATAATTGCAAATTACATTAGGATTTTATAATAAACGAACAAAACTTAATGTGGAATAACCCTTCATATGAGGTAAGGTAAGTTGAGTATTTCATTGATACTTACTAAGTATTTATTCTTAACATGTTGTTTCTTACGTGTAGATTTGTTTGGAGGTCAAATGAAGCCATATTCGTTTCAGAAGGTTCAATCACCTTTTTGCAAAGTTTAAGTGTAACAACCCATTTTTTAGTGGTATAAAAAACGGTGATTTCAAAACTCTAAATTTTTTATGATCGAGTTAGTAAGTGTAACGCCCTCAACCCGACCTGATTCACTGAGTCTAGATCTCGAGTTTTACTACACATAACTTAGCAAAATTTCAAATCAGTTGAAGGATGCTCCCTACTTCATAATATTTTGTATTATTTTATTTAAAGACTCAATTTCAAAGGAACAAACAACAATATTTGAAAATAATATGACACATAAGACTTATCATAATTTAATTACAACACAAAATTTTACTAAAAATAACCACAAATAGGCGTAAGCCTACTATAAGCCAAAACCTAATATGTTCCCTGTATGCATAATATCCTAACTTGCCACTTCCATGGTGCAATCTTGGCTCGGTCTCCCCTGGCAAACACATCCTCAATAACACCTGAAACGTAAACATACATTTATAAGTTTATGTGAACTAGTGAGCTTTAATATAGAATACCTTGGAATCTTCTTAATTGTATTTCTCCTTTCGGAGATTTGTTTCCAAAACTATTGTAACAGCCTATTTTTAGTAAAATTGGAACAGTGGTTTTGGGACCACAAATCTAATGAGTAAATTATTATTTTATTATTAATTTTAATGTCTACAATATGTTAGTAGGGTCGTATAAAAATTTCGTTAAGAAATTTTGACATTTGCATGCTTAATTAAGTCATAATGACTAAATTGCAAAAGGTGAAAAAGTAGAGTTCTATTAGTAAAAGGAGTCAAGTTGCTATGAAACTTAAATATGAGTGGATTTAAATGGTAATTAGACCATTTTTATTGTTAGTGGACAAAGATGGACACAAATTAAGTGAAATTTAAGTTAAAAACAAAGGTTAAAAAGGTAATTAAATAAATAAGTCTTAATTAAACTAAGTAAAAAATTGTATCATCTTTTTCAATTACTTCTTTTACCGATTTTTGAAGAGGAAAAAGCCATTGTTAGGGCATTGAGGTTCGGCTACTTCTCTTTTCTTGCATGTAAGTGGTTTTGATTCCCTTTTTAATGATTTTTTATGCTTTTGAAGTCGTTGTAGCTTAATCTAGCTAGCCCAGGGACTAATTTGCAAAATTGTTAAAGGTCTAAAGTTTTTCCATGAACATGTTTGCATGATTTTTTACGTTTAATGAAAGATTATGAGTCCCTGTTGTTAAAAAAATAAGTTTTGTAAAGGAATTTTTGATGAAATTATCATTTAGGGACTTATTTGTAAAAGTAGTGAAATATCATTGTTAAATTGTAATGATAATTTTTGTGGATTGATATAAGTCCCTAGGTGGTTCGGCTAGCATGAAATGTAGATGAAATTGCATAAATTTCAATTTACGAGCTTAAGGACTAAATTGTAAAGAAGTTAAAATATTAGGGGTAAAAGCATAATTTTGAAAATTATGAATATTAAATGGATTAATTTTGATTATTTAGATCAAGATAAACCTCGTACGGATCTAGATTAAGGAAAAGCTAAAGCTTCGGATTAGTTGACCTTGTTTGTAATCTTTATTATCAAGGTAAGTTTGTATTTTTAAATAACGTTTTAATGTTATTTTGACATATGTTATTGTGCTACTTATCATGTAATGAACAATGGAAATCCAACAATGTTTCGACGATTATCGAGTCCCATTTGAACCTTAGGAATATATAGGATACAAATGACATGTCATTAGGGTTACCATGTTTTGCGTACTGGTCCTGAATGTCCTACCGATGGCTGAGTTCCGGCATTTGTTGCAGATATTCGTTAGCTTCTGTGAGGGACATCGTGTAGCTTACATTCCGACCATCAGCTTGTGTGAGCAGACCCATTTTATGACTCAAGTGAGAAACGATGTGAAGAAAAAGGAAAAGGAATGGTTTTGACCATATGTTTAGCACACTTTGTGTGAGCTTTCCCACGTACCCGATATTATTCTAAGTGGTTCAACGGGAATGTAAAAGGAAAGAACGGTAAGTGGTCCAATCGACTATGTTATGAACCTATGAAAAGGTATGAAATGAAAATGTTCAAGGAATGTATATTTATGCTTATGGAAAGTTTGAATTCAATGGTACTATGTTCATGTAAATCTATCTTACCATGTGATATTTTAATTGGGTTATGTGTTAAAGCACTAACATAAGTTGTTGTCGATGGTTAGGCTTGTGCCAAGCTTGTGGTTGGATTATATCATGCTTAATTTTAATGGTATTGTAACAGCCTGTTTTTAGTCAAATCAGAACGGTGGTTTTGCGACCACAAATCTAAAGTTGAAATAATTATTTTATTATTATTTTAAGGTTTACAGTATGATAGAATAATTGTGTGAAAGTTTCGTTAAGAAATTTTATCGTTTGAGTGCTAAATTTGATAAAAAGGACTAAATCGCGTAAAGTGTAAAACTTGTATTCTATTAGCTAAAGGTGTCTAATAGCTATGGAACTTTAAAGTGGAGGTCCTTATGTTGTAATTAGACTGTAACGCCCCGAATTTGGGCCTAGAAGTATTGGGCCTTGAGTATGGGCCCGTAAGGAGGCTGCAAATAGGTATTTAATTGTGCAAGGAAATGACACAATTAAATGTCTGCTCAAGTGGTTAAGGGTCCTGAGAAGTGTTGGAAAAGTCCTGGGTTCAAACCTGGGCTTTAGCAAAAATTTTGGTTTTAAGTGAATAATACACTGGATGCTTGGATGTAGGCCTTTTAAATTATTTTGATAAAAAAATGACACAAGGAAGCATGTGGCCTAGTGGTTGTGGCGTCATGAAGGGTGTAAAGGAGCTTGGGTTCAAATCTTAGCTCTTGCAGAATTTCTTTAATTTTTGGCTCTTATAAGAATCTGGACACTGGCACATAGGTTTTATAAATATTTGCGCATGTTTTAAGTCACAAAAGGAGCTTGTGTTGTGGTGGCATGTAGCGTCTGGAGCATAGGAGAGGGTAAGGGTTCGAATCCCATTGCAAGCAAAAAAAAGGGATATTTATTTTACAGTTGGGACGATTTTGGAGGATTGATGGAGGGATCCCGCATCTGGAAGCTAGCATAAGGGTAGGCGAGAAGCTGGCTTTAAATAGAGCGATCTATGAGGAGAGTAAGCATACCTTGGTTGGCGTTTGGGCATAGGAGTGTTCGGAGCGCGGATTAACTCCAGATTCCTATCAGGTGTGTATTTCGCACTACTCTAGCTGTAGAGCGGCAAATGCCGAAATGCCGATCACACGGCGATGGTAGCCACACGAGCGTGCGAGTGCACGTGTGGGAGCTTCGACGCGATAGTTGAGGCCATCATGAGTGTTCTTGTGGGTTTAGGCTGTTTGGGCCACGATGGGCCGAAAAGGGCCATGGGGGCCAATGGGCCCGTGGGCCCAATCGGATAAGTTGTATGATTGTGTAGTAAATATTGGACTGGACTATGTGAATCTCATATATTTGGCTAGATTTGGGCTAAATGGGCCACACGAGCGTGTGGGCCCATTTGGGCCGAGAATGGGCCCTGGGCCAATTCACATCGTTATCTCCGTTTAGAATACCCTTAGTTTACAAAATTATTGAAATACCCTTGGTTTACAAAATTACTGAAACACCATCGACTTGTAAAATTACCGAAGTACCCCCAGTTTGTAAAATTACCGAAATACCCTCGGTTTGCGAAATTACCAAAGTTCCCCTAATTTGCAAAATTATCAAAATACCCTCAGTTTGGAAAATTATCGAAATACCCCTTAATTTGGAAAATTACTAAAATGCCCCCGATTTGCAAAATTACCAGAACACCCTCAGTTTGCGGAATTACCAAAGTACCCTTGATTTGCAAAATTACCGGAACACCCCCGATTTGTAAAATTACCAAAATACCCTCAATTTGCAAAATTACTGAAATACCCTTGATTTGTAAAATTACCGAAATACCCCTGATTTGTGAAATACCCCTGTAGGGTAGAATTACTGAAATACTCCTGTAGGGTAGAATTAATGAAATACCTCTGTAGGGTAGAATTACCGTAATACCCTTGTAAAGGTAAAATGGCTTTTTTGCCCCTCAAGGGTAATTGACTCACTTGTGGTACGATTGGACTGATTGGGCGGTAATTGACTGTTGTGACTGTGTATGTATGATTGTTTATGGGCATAACATTTCGCATACATGACATACTGCATGGGGTTGGGATATTGATACGGAGGAAGTTCTGATAGGGTCGCACGGGTCGCATGACGACTATGGATCCAGTATTGATCTATTAAGGTCGCACGGGTTGCATGAGACGACTGTGGACCGACAGATGGCTTAAAGCCGCGTAATCTGAGTATGGCTCTGTGCCAACCTAAATATGGCTCTGTGCCATCTTAATTATGGCTTTGTGCCAATCGTATTTACCCGTGGCTATGTGCCTAACATATATACCGATGACTTTGTGTCGATCATATTTACCCAAGGCTGTGTGCCGATTATATTACTGTCGCTGATGGCTATGTGGCAAACATAATACTATTACTGATGGCTTTGTGCCAATTATAATACCGCTACTGAAGGCTTAGAGCCACATATATATACTAGCAGCTTTGATGCGATTTTGGTTAGTGCCGCAACCGGTGCTAACATTGGGAGTGTAGGGATGGCGTGGGTGATTTATTCCCCGCAGGTAGTGCAGGGTTGGACGGAGGTAAGTGCAGGGTTGGATAGGATGGGTTTGCATGCATCACACACTATGCATATGGAATTGATTCTGATAAGGGCTGAGGCCCAAGTGGAATTGTACTGGGCTTAGGCCCACTTGTTCTGTTATTGGTTTGGGCTAGGCCCAATTGATATTGTAGTGAGCTTTGGCCCACGTATGCCCTGATCTGTACTGTATTAATCTATTACTATAATTGGGTTTCGGCCTAGACTGATTATGATTTCTGTCTGTTTTACTAACTATTTTAGTTAGGAGGGGACTATACACTGAGTTTTCGCAAACTCACCCCGTTTTTAACTGTGCAGGTAATCCCCATCTTTAGGAGGATTGGTGCTGCGAGGGACTCGGAGATGGCCACATGACTGCCTTTGGATTTCATTTATGCTTTAGATTCTATTTTGGGTTTTAATTTTTGTAATAAGGCCTCTTTAAGTTTCTGGATTTTAACTTTGGGTTTTATTTATGTTTGAGTTATATCCGTTAGAAGTAAATCACGGTTTTCCAAAATGTTAACTGTTTTTAAATAACACTACGTTTTCGCAACATTTTCGAAATGGTTTTGCGACTTAATCTTTTTCGTAAATCAATTTCTTTCAAAATTTGCTTCCGCAACTAAAAAGATATTTTGGGAATAAAATTAATAATTTTTCAATGTACCACGTTTTAAAAATAAACTAACGTAACTAAGAGTTTACTTAAGCTTTTAAACAAGAAGGGTTTCTAATGAAAACAAGGTTTTTGAAAAACACTTCAATGTAACACACCAGAATCGGGCCTAACTTCTAGGCCAGGTTTGGGGTGTTACATAGACCATTATTAAAGTAAGTGGACAAAGATGGACATCACTTATGTAATTTTTAATATTTAAAGTAAGGTTAAATTAGTAATTAAGTTAATTAGTAAAAGAAAACAAAAAGAAAATAAAGGAGTCATCTTCTTTAATGAAAATCACCACCGAAAATAGAAGAAAGAATTGTCCATGAAAGCTTGCTAGGGTTCGGTCACTTGCATTTCTTAATTGGTAAGTTATTTTGACTCGGTTTTTAATGATTTCTATGTTTTTGAGATTGTTGCAGCTTAGTCTAACTAGCCCAAGGACTATTTTGCAAAACTGTTAAAGGTTTAGGGTTTTTCCATTGATGAATGTTGACGTAATTTGATGTTTAATGGTAGAAAATGCATGTTTGTTGTTAGATAAACAACATTAGTAAAGTGATTTTTGACAAAATTGTCAATTACGGGTTAAATTGTAAAATGTGTAAAATTCATGGTTAAATGGTGAAATAAATGAAAAATAAGGGCTACTAGGGACCTAATTGAAATTCGGCTAGCATGGGTTTTGGTTGAATTACATGAATTTATGATTTTTATGAAATAAGGACTAAATTGTAAAAAAATGTTGAAATGTTAGGGGCAAAAATGTAACTTTTCCTTAATGTGTAATTTGGACTAAATTGAATAGAGAGATTATTCAATAAGTTAATTTTGATTACATTTAGATCAAGAAAAGCGAAATACGGATTTAGATCGAGGAAATAACAAGATTTCAGATTAATCGACTTAATTCGCCGTTTTCGCATTTGAGGTAAGTTCGTATGTAATAAGCTTTGTTATAATTGTATTTTATATGCTTTGATATTGCATAAATTGTGAATACGATTCTACGGACATGTTCGACGATAATTCGGCAAGTGTGAAATCCCGGTTGAACCTTAGGAATAGATTAGGATACGAATGACATGACATTAGGGGTTATTATTGTTTTGGGTGCTGGTCCGTACGTCCTACCAGTGGCTGAGTTGTCCAGCATGTGTTACAAATTCTCGACAGCTTGCGTGAGCAGCACCGTGTAGCTACGTCATGACCGTCAGCTTGTGTGAGCAAACCCGTTGATAGCTCGAGAGTGAGCATTATTGAGATATGATTTTGAGATAGCTTCAACTATGTATTGGAACTTCGGTGCAAGATTTTATTGAGATAGCTTCAGCTATATATATTGGCACTTAGGGTGCGAGATTCCCGAGTATCCTGTATTATTCCAAATGGTTCAACGGGTATATCGAGGATATGAAATGGTGAGAAATAGATACATATCAATACATGTATGTACGGAAACTAAATATGCATTGAAGATATGAAAGAATTGAGTTCATGGTTAAATAGATGATTGAATATATGTTAACATTGTGGTTATATATATTTTGTAGTATGTTATATGTATATTTTGAATGGTAACTAAATGGTGAGTTTTGCTTATTATTCTCATACGAGCTTACTAAGCTTTATAGCTAACATCGTTTATTTTTTCGTGTTTTATAGTGAAATCAAGCTAGCTCGAATTCGGGGATCGTCGGAGAGTTCATCACACTATCCAACTATCACTTTGGTACTTTTGAATTTAAGTATTTTGAGTATATGGCATGTATAGGGATTTTGGGTCATTTTGGTATATAGTTTGGTAAAGAAGTTAGCCATTTGAGTTAGCTTGTAAATGTCTAAAGTTTGGTTTTGTATATAGCTATGGGAGTTGGCTTGTTTTGGTATAGCTGATCATGTATATATATGTGCATATGGCTTGGCTGATGTGTTGAATGATGGTTATGTGATGCTTGTTGATAATAGGTTTTGTGGATAGAAAATGGTTGAATTATAAATATTGGTATGCTAGTAAATTTAGGCAAATAACGCATATTTAGAAAATGACCATATTGATGATTTGAGAAAGTGATTTTTGGTATGAAATTGAATGGCATATTATGAGATTGTATACCTTGTAATTGTTGGTGTTGGAAATGGTATGAAATATGCTTGATTGAGGTTGATTGAATGCCTATTATATGCTATGTTTTGATGCCATTTGGGTTGATGTAGGTCTATGCAGGTTTGGGTGGCAAAATGGCTTGGTAAATAGCTTATTTTTTGTCCACACGGGCAGAGACATGGGCGTGTGTCTCAGCCGTATTCGACACACGGTCAAGTTACACGGTCGTGTGTCCCCTGGTGTTAAATTAAAAATCAAGTCAGTATTCTCCACACGGCCCAGCACAAGGGCGTGTGATTGGCCGTGTGGCCTAAATCAGTATACCCTTCAGGTTTGGCACAGCTTAGTACACGGCCTGGCACACGGGCCATTTTTAGGGCACATGTGCTAGCAACACGGGCGTGTGTGTTGGCTGTCTGACCCAAGTCAGAGAGTTACACGGGGTCAGACACGAGCTGGCACACGGCCGTGTGATCCCATTTCGAATGTCCACACAGCCTGTGACACGGGCGTGTCTTTGGCCGTGTGAGAAACACGGTCGGGCCACACGGGCGTGTGTCCCTTGAAATTTGAAAAATTTTCTAAGTGTTTCAAAAATTTCTTGAGCTATCGATTTAGTCCCGAACCACTTCTAAATCATGTTTAGGGCCTCGTAGGCTTCTATTAGGGACAATGTGATTGAGTTTGAATGATGATTGCATGAAATTTGAAAATGTATGTCAAATTATTGCTAAATTGTTTTATAAGTCTGGTAATGCTCCGTAACCCTATTTCGGTGTTGAATACGGGTGTGGGGTGTTAAATTTATTGGTATAAGAGCTACGGTTTTGTCAATTCTAGGACTAGCGTAGCGTATGTAAGAGTCTAGCTATACTTTCCATATATAACTTGTGATAGTGTGATATCTCCTGACAATTTAAATCATGTTTTCATATAGTAAATGGACCCCAATCGAGTTGTAGCTGATGATGTTGAAAGTAATGTGCCTGCCTCCGATCACAGAGTAGTGCAATTAGAATCGAGACCCGTATCGGGTAGCCAGGGAGGAGAGGCTAAAGAAGCCTTCTTCCAAATGATGAACGAGTGGTTCACGGAATTTGTTCGAACAAATCTGGCTACTCAACAACCTCCACCTCCACCCCCACCTAATCCCCAACCAGTTCCCGTAGCTTCTCAAGGTTTGGAACTTATACGACTGAATAAGCCGCCAGTTAATAAGATTTGAAAATACAGGGCTGAAGAGTTCAGAGCTACTATTGACGACGATCTTGAGAGAGCCGAGTTTTGGCTTGAAAACACTATTAGAGTATTTGATGAACTTTCTTGCACACCGGCTGAGTGTTTAAAATGTGCCGTATCACTTTTGAGGGACACAACGTATCAATGGTGGAATACTCTAATATCAGTGGTACCAAGAGAAAGAGTTACCTGGGAATTCTTTCAAGCTGAGTTCAGAAAGAAATACATCAGTCAACGATTCATTGATCAAAAGCGAAAAGAGTTTCTAGAGCTAAAACAGGGCCGTATGTCTGTGACTGAATATGAGCGAGAGTTTGTTAGACTCAGTAAGTATGCTCGGGAATGTGTTTCAACTGAAGCAATTATGTGCAAAAGATTCGAAGACAGGTTAAATGAATATATCAGATTGTTAGTCGGGATTCTAAAGTTGAAGGAATTTGTGGTACTAGTTGACCGAGCTTGCAAAGCCGAGGAATTTGGCAAAGAAAAGAGAAAGCTGATTTCGAAGCTAGAGATTCAAGAAAAAGATCGATGAGTAAACCATATCAGTCTTCATCAAAGAAATCACGAGATTCATACACTCGTTCAAATGCTTCAATCGGGTATCCAAACAGAGATCGTGGAAAGCAATACTTAAATCCTAAAGCTCAAGCTACATCAGTATCGAGTGTTGGCAGTGTGAGAAACAATAAACCCAAGTGTCAACAGTGTGGTCGACGATATTTTGGAGATTTTTGGATGAATAATAACAATAAAGCTTGTTTCAGATGTGGTTCGCAAGAACACTTTATTCGTGATTTTCCTCTGCTATCCGGGAAAGATAATCTTCAAACTTCAAGGCCGAGTAATACAGTTGCCAGAGATAAACCACCTCGATGTGTTGGAATTATGACTAATAGTAGAGGAATAGGAAAGGACTCCACTGTGAGATCCGAGGCCAGAGCACCTGCTATAGCTTATGCTATTCGTGTTCGCGAAGATGCATCGTCACCCGATGTTATCACCGGTACATTTTCTCTTTATGACACTAATGTAATTGCATTGATTGATCCTGGATCGCCTCATTCATATGTTTGTGAGAATTTAGTGTCTAGTAAGAGTTTGCCTGTTAATTCTACTGAATTTGTGATTAAAGTGTCGAACCCCTTAGGCAAGTATGTTTTAGTTGATAAAGTTTGCAAGAATTGTCCTTTGATGACTGTAACACCCCTTACCCGTATTCAACGCCGAAATAGGGTACGAGGCATTACCGTAACACATACACTTGTAAACGTATTAAACCGAGTCATAAAATTTCATCCAAATTAAAACTTTTCAAATTTTTATCTTTGAGTCCCTAAATAGGGCCTACTACGAGGCCCAATACATACTTTGGAAGTGGTCCGGGACTAAACCGAGAACTTTGGAAAACATTAGAAAATTTCTTGAAAAATAGGGGCACACGCCCGTGTCCAAGGCCATGTCCTTCACACAGCCGAGATACACGCCCGTGTGTTAGGCCGTGTGGCCACAAGTAAGGCTATTTACCAAGCCCTTTGCCACCCCAAAACACTTATACACTTATACAAATTTATCATCACACAACATGGTATTATTAAGCATTCAAACATCCACACTAAGACATCCACATACCATTTACAAATCACATTCATCATGCACAACCACACATACACTTAACTAATCATAGCATATAACTTACTCAACCATTCACATTTAGTATTTGCCACACATAATTATCACACATTCACTCATCCAACCCAAACAAGCATGCACATCCATGTAATTCTTCATCATAGACTTATAACATAACAAATATTGGCCACATCAAATGGCCTTATACAACAATGACCTTCAATTAGCATAGGCCAATATTCTAGGCCAACTCATAATAACATGTACACAAATGACCAAGTCCCTATACATGCCATTGACTTAAAAAGCTAGAATAAAAATCATCGATACCAATCTATAGCTTCTTAGTATGATAGAATCTCCGACGACCTCCAACTCGAGCTAGCATCTGTGACACTATAGGAAAAAGAAAGGAAGGGGGGGTAAGCATTATAGCTTAGTAAGTAGGTATCTAAATAATAAGTGATTTATTAATAGGCTTTTATAAATCTTCACAATATGTTCTGAAGATAATACAATCATAATTGCACATAGTTCCACTATTTATTCATGTTCATCTTAAGCTGTCTACTTGAGTCATAGTCACTAAATTATTTATATCTTGAGCTACAGAACTCCAAATTAAGATCCGCTAACTTTCCCTAAAACTATACTCACATATCTTATTACCATAAAATTTTCAGAATTTTTGGTTTAGCCAATAAGTACATTTTATTCTTTAAAGTTTCCCCTATTTTGTTGTCTGACAGTTCCGACCCCTCTGCACTAAAAATTAATTATCTCATCATACAAAATTTGGATAATGTTTATATTTATTTCTATTTAAAGTATACTCATTAATAAATTTAAGCATATAAATTATAAACCATAATTATTTTTATACAATTTTTAATGATTTTCCAAAGTCGGAACAGGGGATTCCGAAATCATTTTGACCCTTTCTCACAAAAATTTGAATATCACAGAATATGAAATTCTTTTGTTTACACCATTTCTTTTATGTGAAAATAGACTCATTCAGATTTAATTTCATATCTTATTCAACCTCTAATTTGATTTCCACCATTTTGGTGATTTTTCAAAGTCACACAAGCTCACGCTTTGTCTAAAAGCTGTTTTGTTGCTAAATTTACTCTTTCATAATTTCACTTACTCCATTTCATCTTACCGAAGGTTCGATCAAATATCGAGCACATTGTTCATAAATTTTCACACTTATACCTGCACTTATTCATCACATAGTCATATTCAATTACACTTAGTCGTTACATGATCACATGTATTTTCACTTAGTCAATTTCCCGTTGAACTCATCGGAATAATAACAGATACACGGTGGCCTGCACATAGTACCACCCTTGCAGCCGAATCTATCTGGTGCACATAGTATCCTGCACTTAGTACTACACATGTGACCAAAACCATCACTTACACATAGTGGCCTGCACTTAGTACCACACATGTGATCGAAGCTATCGGGTACGCATAGTAGCCTGCACTTAGTACTACACACGTGACCTAAAACCATCTCGTAGCTCTCTTGTACACATAGTGACCTACACTTAGTACCACACATGTGACCTAGCTACCTCATTCGTATCTTTTCTATTCCGAAGGTTCAACCGGGAATTCTCACTTTTCAACATTTTACCAATTCATCCATAATCAATCACAATTCATAATTTACATCAAATTATTACTCCATATTCAACCATATCTCATATAATATAACAAAATATTAAAAAATAAATAAAAAAGGTGTATTATTTACATACAAACTTACCTCGACACCAAAAATGGCAAAGAAGGACCTAACCGTTAATTTCTCGTTTTTCTCCCGTTCTAGGTCCGAACCTCATTTTCTTTGATCTATAATATCATATTTAGTCTATTTATTAGTCACATTATTCAATGTGATCCAAAAATCATATTATGGCAAAATTACATTTTTGCCCCTAAAGTTTCACATATTTACACTTTTGCCCCTAGGCTCGTAAAATGATTTTTATTAAATTTCCTTGTATTTTAAGCCTATCCAAACAATTTTCATAATTATATCAATCCACAATTTCCATTTATTCACACACTTACACACATTTTACAACTTTTTACAAACTAGTCCATTTTGACAATTTCACTGAAAATCACTTACTAAAAGTCATTTATTACACACCGAGCATTCATAATCTACCATTAAAAATCAAAAAACAAGCATTTCTCATATGGTTAAATTTTCAAACATCAACCCTAGCTGAAATAAAATGGTAGAAATAGAGAGATCGTGTTACGAGGATTTCAAAAACGTAAAAATCATTAAAAATGGGGCTAGAACGGACTTACAATCGAGCTTGGAAGCTTGAAAAACCGTAGACATGGTTTTTCCTTGTGAAATTCGGCCATGGGGTTGAAGATGGACAAAAAATGGCTTTTAATTTTTTTAATCATTTTAATTACTAAATGACCAAAATGCCCCTAACTTAAAAATATTCTATTTCACCTATTTCATGTCCATTTTTGTCAAACAAATTAACCAATGGTCTAATTATCATTTAAGGACCTCAAATTTAAAATTTCATAACAATTGGACACCTCTAACATGTAGAACTCAACTTTTGCACTTTTTACAATTTAGTCCTTTTAACTAAATTGAGTGCCCAAACGTCGAAATTTTCAAACGAAATTTTCACTAAATCATTTTGTGAAATTGTAGACAATAAAAATGTAATAAAAAAAAATTTTTCCTCGTCGGATTTGTGGTCTCAAAACCACTGTTCCGACTAGGCCCAAAATCGGGCTGTTACAATGACTCGGGGTTACTATTTTTCAGCAAATTTGATGCTACTACCGTTTGATGAATTTGATGTAATTCTGGGTATGGATTGGTTGACGCTGCATGATGTCGTTGTGAATTGTAGACGAAAGGCTATTGAATTGAAATGTCAGAATAATGAGATCCTCCGGATTAAATCAGATGAGTCAAGTGAATTGCCTGTTGTGATTTCGTCTATGTCAGTTCAGATATGTGTGAGAAAAGGTTATGAATCTTATCTTGCTTATTTTTTAGATACAAAAGTGTCTGAATCAAAAATTGAATCAGTGCCAATTGTCTGTGAGTATCCAGATGTGTTTCCAGAAGAATTACCGGGGTTACCACCGATCAAAGACGTTGAGTTTGCTATTGAATTAGTACTGGGAACATCATCGATATTGATAGCTTCGTACAGAATGGCTCCAACCAAATTGAAAGAGTTGAAAGCTCAGTTGCAAGAGTTAACAGATAGAGGTTTTGCACGACCTAGTTTTTCGCCCTGGGATGCACCAGTGTTGTTCATAAAGAAGAAAGATGGACCAATGAGACTATGTATTGATTATCGTCAGCTCAACACGGTTAAGATAAAGAATAAGTATCCTTTGCCGAGAATCGATGATTTGTTTGATCAGTTGAAAGGGGAAACAGTGTTCTTGAAGATTGATTTGCGGTCTGGTTATTATCAATTGAGAGTAAAAGATTTGGATGTGCTGAAAACTGCGTTCAGAACAAGGTACGGCCATTATGAATTTCTTGTTATGCCTTCCGGATTAACTAATGCTCCTGCCATTTTTATGGATTTGATGAATCAAATTTTTAAATCGTATTTAGACAGATTTGTGGTTGTATTCATTGACGACATTATGATCTATTCACGAGACGAGTCTGGGCATGCCGAGCATTTGAGGATTGTACTACAAACCTTAAGAGATAAGAAAATGTTTGCTAAATTCAAAAAATATGAGTTTTGGCTTCGAGAAGTCAGATTTTTGGGACACATTGTTTCAACGGAAGGTATACAAGTTGATCCGAGCAAGAATTCAACAGTTGTTGATTGGAAACCACCAAGAAATGTGTCTGAAGTTAGAAGCTTTTTGGGGTTAGCTGGCTATTATCGACGTTTTGTAAAAGGATTTTTGATGATTGCAACATCGATGACTAGATTGCTACAGAATTATGTGAAGTTCGAGTGGTCTGAGAAATGTCAATAGAGTTCTGATCAGTTGAAAGCATTGTTAACTGAGGCACCAGTTTTGGTTCAAATTGAGTCGGGTAAAGAGTTTGTAATTTTCAGCGACGCGTCATTGAACGGTTTGGGTTGTTTTTTGATGCAAGTGGGTAAAGTGATAGCTTATGCCTTTAGACAGTTGAAGCCGCATGAAAAGAATTATCCGACGCATGATTTAGAGTTGGTCGCTATTGTATTTGCATTGAAAATTTGGTGACATCATTTATAAGGTGAAAAGTGTCATATCTTTACCGATCACAAGAGCTTGAAGTACATAATGACTCAAAAAGATTTGAATTTGCGACAACGAAGATGGCTCGAGTTGCTTAAAGATTATGAGTTAGTGATTGATTATCATCTGGGGAAAGCGAATGTAGTCGCGAATGCACTGAGTAGAAAATCATTATTTGCTTTGCGAGCGATGAATACACAGTTATCTTTGTCTGATGATGGTTCGATTTTAGCTGAGTTAAAAGCTAAGCCGTTATTTCTTCAGCAAATTTGTGAAGTTCAGAAATGTAACGACGAGTTGCAAGCTAAAAGAGTGCAATGTGAGTCGACTACTGATTCAAATTATCAGATCGGATCCGATGATTGTTTAATGTTTCGAAATAGAATTTGCGTACCAAAGAATTCCGAGCTTATTCAGAAAATTCTACACAAAGCACACAGTGGTTGTTTATCTGTTCACCCGGGGAGTACTAAAATGTACAATGATTTGAAACAGTTGTATTGGTGATCGGGCATGAAACGAGACATTTCATAGTTTGTGTCGAGATGTTTGGTTTGTAAACAAGTTAAAGTTAAACATCAAGTACCATTGGGATTACTACAGCCTGTGATGATACCAGAGTGGAAATGGGATAGAGTGATGATGGATTTCGTATCGGGATTACCCCTGTATTCGAAAAAGAAAGATGCTATTTGGGTTGTTGTTGATCAACTGACGAAATCTGCACATTTCATTCCGGTACGTACAGACTATTCGCTTGATAAATTGGCCGAATTGTACATTTTTTATATCATTAGATTGCACGGAGTACCAGTTTTGATTATTTCGGATAGAGATCCGAGGTTTACGTCACGGTTTTGGAAGAAATTGCAAGAAGCTCTAGGTACGAGGTTGAACTTTAGTACCGCATTTCATCCGCAAACCGACGGTCAATCTGAAAGAGTAATACAAATTCTCAAAGATATGCTTCATTGTTGTGTTTTAGAGTTTGAAGGCAACTGGGAGAAATATTTATCATTGGTTGAATTCGCGTATAATAAAAGCTTTCAATCGAGCATAAAGATGGCACCATATGAAGCATTGTATGGTCGTAAATGCCGAACTCTGTTGTACTAGACCGAGCTTAGTGAGAAAAGGATTCACGGGGTTGATTTGATCAGAGAGACTGAAGATAAAGTGAAAGTAATTTGTGACAGTCTGAAAGCAGCTTCAGATTGAAAAAAATCATACGCGAATTTGAAACGAAAAGACATTGAATTTTAGATCGGTTACAAAGTATCTCCGTGGAAGAAAATCCTTCGTTTTGGTTGTAAAGGCAAATTGAGTCTGCGATTTATCGGACCGTATGAGATTATTAAGCAAATAGGGCCAGTGGCATATTGGCTAGCTTTACCGTCAGAGTTGGAAAAGATTCACAATGTGTTTCATGTATCGATGTTACGAAGGTATCGATCAAATCCATCACATATCATTTCTCCGTTTGAGATATAAATTTAGCCTGATATGATGTATAACGAAGAACTGATCAGAATTTTAGCTCGAGAGGTTAAAGAATTGAGAAATAAAAGCATAGCTTTAGTAAAGGTTTTGTTGCATCGGCACGATATCGAAGAAGCTACGTGGGAACCCGAGGAAGCTATGAGAAAACAGTACCCTAACCTCTTTTCTGGTAAGATTTTCGGGGACGAAAATTCCTAAGGAGGGAGAGTTGTAACATTTTATTTTTAGTCAAATCGGAACGGTGGTTTTGGGACCACAAATCTGAAGATGAAATAATTATTTTATTATTATATTAAGGTTTACAGTATGATAGAATAATTGTGTGAAAGTTTAGTTAAGAAATTTTATCGTTTGAGTGCATAATTTGATAAAAAGGACTAAATCGCGTAAAGTGTAAAACTTGTATTCTATTAGCTAAAGGTGTCTAATAGCTATGGAACTTTAAAGTGGAGGTCCTTATGTTTTAATTAGACTATTATTAAAGTAAGTGAATAAAGATGGAAATCACTTATGTAATTTTTAATGTTTAAAGTAAGGTTAAATTAGTAATTAAGTTAATTAGTAAAATAAAACAAAAAGAAAATAAAGGATGCATCAATGAAAATCACCACCAAAAATAGAAGAAATAATTGTCCATGAAAGCTTTCTAGGGTTTGGTCACTTGCATTGCTTAATTGGTAAGTGATTTTGACTTAGTTTTTAATGATTTCTATGTTTTTGAGATCGTTGGAGCTTAGTCTAACTAGCCCAGGGACTATTTTGCAAAATTTCTAAAGGTTTACGGTTTTGCCATTGATGAATGTTGAATTAATTTGATGTTTAATGGTAGAAAATGCATGTTTGTTGTTAGATAAACAACATTTGTAAAGTGATTTTTGATAAAATTGTCAATTAGGGGTTAAATTGTGAAATATGTAAAATCAATGGTTAAATGGTGAAATAAATGAAAAATATGGGCTTCTAAGGACCTAATTGAAATTTTGCTAGCATGGGTTTTTGTTGAATTACATGTATTTGTGATTTTATGAAATAAAGACTAAATTGTAAAAAAAATGTTAAAATGTTAGGGGCAAAAATGTAAATTTGCCTTAATTTGTAATTTGGACTAAATTGAATAGATAGATTATTAAATAAGTTAATTTTGATTACATTTAGATCAAGAAAAGAGAAATACGGATTTAGATAGAGGAAAGAACAGGTTTCGGATTAATCGACTTAATTTGCCGTTTTCACATTTGAGGTAAGTTCGTATGTAATAAGCTTTGTTATAATTGTATTTTATATGCTTTGATATTGCATAAATTGTGAATACGAATCTACAGACATGTTCGACGACAATTGGACAAGTGTGAAATCCCGGTTAAACCTTAGGAATAGATTAGGATACGAATGACATGCCATTAGGGGTTATTATTGTTTTGGGTGCTGGTACGTACGTCCTACCGGTGGTTGAGTTATCTAGCATGTGTTGCGGATTCTCGACAGCTTGTGTGAGCAGCACCGTGTAGCTACGTCATGACCGTCAGCTTTTGTGAGCAGACCTGTTTGTAGCTCGAGAGTGAGCATTATTGAGATATGATATTGAGATAGCTTCAGCTATGTATTGGCACTTCGGTGCAAGATTTTATTGAGAGAGCTTCGGCTATATATATATTGGCACTTAGAATGCGAGATTCCCGAGTATTCTATATTATTCCAAATGGTTCAACGGGTATATCGAGGATATGAAATGGTGAGAAATAGATACGTATCAATACATGTATGTATGGAAACTGAATATGCATTGAAGATATGAAAGAATTGAGTTCATGGTTAAATATATGATTGAATATATGTTAACATTGTGGTTATATATATTTTGTAGTATGTTATATGTATATTTTGAATGGTAACTAAATGGTGAGTTTTGCTTATTATTCTCATACGAGCTTACTAAGCTTTATAACTTACATCGTTTATTTTTCTGTGCTTTATAGTGAAATCAAGCTAGCTCGAATTCAGGGATCGTCGGAGACTTCATCACACTATCCAACTATCACTTTGGTACTTTTGAATTTAAGTATTTTGAGTATATGGCATGTATAGGGAATTTGGGTCATTTTGGTATATAGTTTGGTAAAGAAGTTAGCCATTTGAATTGGCTTCTAAATGTCTAAAGTTTGGTTTTGTATATAGCTATGGGAGTTGGCTTATTTTGGTATAGTTGATCATGTATATATATGTGCATATGGCTTGTGTGATGTGTTGGATGATGGTTATGTGATGCTTTTTGATAATATGTATTGTGGATAGCAAATGGTTGAATTATAAATATTGGTATGCTAGTAAATTTAGGCAAATAAAGCATATTTAGAAAATGACCATATTGATGATTTGAGAAAGTGATTTTTGGTATGAAATTGAATGGCATATTATGAGGTTGTATACCTTGTAATTGTTGGTGTTGGAAATGGTATGAAATATGCTTGATTGAGGTTGATTGAATGCCTATTATATGCTATGTTTTGATGCTATTTGGGTTGATGTAGGTCTATGCAAGTTTGGGTGGCAAAATGGCTTGGTAAATAGCCCATTTTTTGTCCACACGAGCAGAGACACGGGCGTGTGTCTCAGCCGTGTGTGACACACGGTCAAGTTACACGGCCGTGTGTCCCCTGATGTTAAATTAAAAATCAAGTCAGTATGCTCCACACCGCCCAGCACAGGGGCGTGTGATTGGCCGTGTGGCCTAAATCAGTATACCCTACAGGTTTGGCACGGCCTAGTACACGGCTTGGCACACGGGCGTGTGTGGCCATTTTTAGGGCGCACAGGCTAGCCACACGGGCGTGTGTGTTGGCCGTGTGACCCAAGTTAGAGAGTTACATAGGGTCAGACACGGGCTGGGACACGGCCATGTGATCACATTTTGAATGTCCATGTAACAGCCCGATTTTGGGCCTAGTCGGAACAGTGATTTTGGGGCCACAAATTCGACGCGGAAAAATCATATTTTTATTATATTTTTATGGTCTACAATTTCACGGAAAGATTTTGTGAAAATTTCGTTCGAAAATTTCGACGTTTTGGCACTCAATTTAGTCAAAAGGACTAAATTATAAATAGTGCAAAAGTTGAGTTCCACATGTTAGAAGTGTCCAATTTCTATGAAATTTTAAATTGGAGGTCCTTAAATGGTAATTAGACCATTGGTTAAATTTTTGGGAAAAAATGGACATGAGATAAGTGAAATAGGATATTTTTAAGTTTGGGGCATTTTGGTAATTTGGTAATTAAATGGACTAAAAGACAAAATAAAAGCCAAAAAACCTTGTCCATCTTCCTGCTTGGCCGAATTTAGCATGGGGGAAGCCATGGCTAGGGTTTTCAAGCTTTCAAGCTCAATAGTAAGTGCATCCAAGCCTCGTTTTTAATGTTCTTTACATTTTTGAGATCCTCGTAACTCGGTTTAGCTATTTCTACCATTATTTTGAGCTAGGGTTTGTGTTTAAAAATTTACCCATGGATGAAATGCAAGTGCTTTAATGTCTAATGGTAGAATATGAATGCTCGGTGTGTAGTAAACGACTTTTACTAAGTGATTTTCGATGAAATCGCATAAAAGGACTAATTTGTAAAAAGTTGAAAATGTATGAAAATGTGTGAATGAATGCAAATTGTGGACTGCTATAGTTATGAAAATGGTTCGGCTAGGCCTAAAATACAAGGAAATTGAATAAAAATCATTTTACGAGCCTAGGGGCAAAAGTGTAAATATGACAAAATTTAGGGGCAAAAATGCAATTTTGCCATAGTATTATTTTTGGGTCACAATGAATAGTGTGACTAATAAGTAAGCTAAATGTGATGTTATAGATCAAAGAAAATGAGGTTCGAACTTAGAACGGGGGTAAAAACGAGTAAGTGACAATTAGGTCCCTTTTTGACATTTTGGTATCGAGGTAAGTTCATGTGTAAATAATACAACATTATATTATGTATTTAATATTTTGATATTGCATGAATTGTATATATATGTTTCAACGGAGTCAATTGATGAAGATTTGGCGAAGAATCGAAGAATGAGAATCCCGGTTGAACCTTAGGAATGGAAAGGATACCTTGTCACGACATTAAATTAATAAGGTCCCGTGTAAGACCATATCTGGGATATGGCCTCGGCACTGAATTGAGATCCCGTGTAAGACCATTACTAGGATATGGCATCGACATTGAATAGTGATTCCGCGTAAGACCACGTCTGGGACTTGGCTTCGGTATGATCTCGTGTAAGACCATATCTGGTGTAACAGCCCGATTTAGGGCCTAGTCGGAATAGTGGTGCTAGACCACGAATCTGAGGTGAATTTATGAGTTTTTAAGGTTCATGCCATGTTTGCATGTTAGTGTGAAAGTTTCATGAAGCAATTTTGCTAAATTGAAGTTGAATGGTCAAAAATGACCAAATTGCAAGAGTTGTAAAATATGAGTTTCTAGAAGCATTTTGTATGAAATAGCTTTAGAATAGCAATTATAAGTCCTTAAATAGCAATTTTCCCAAATCATAATTTTTGGACAAAAATGGACATGAGTTAGTAATTTGTAAAATTTTAAAGAGAAGAGCATTTTGGTCATTTAGCAAATAAATGATTAAAATGGGAAAATATGATAAAAATCTTATTCATCTTCTTCCCCCTTGTGTCGAAAATTTGGGAGACTCCATAGCTAGGGTTCTTCAAATTTTTGAAGCTTGCAAGTAAGGCATCTTAGTCCCGTTTTTAATATTCTTCGTATTTTCGAAGTTCTCGTATTATGAATTAGCTATTTTTAGCTATAAAGTGAGCTAAGATGCATGTTCAAAAATCTACCCATGAATGATATGCTTGTTAAATGATGTTTTATGGAAGTTTATGAGAGTTTGATGTTAGATAAACATCTTTTTCTAAGTGAATTTCATGGAAAATGAGCATAGGGACTAGTTTGTAAAAGTTATGAGATTGTTCATACATAGTAGAAATAGTGAGAATTGAGGATTGTTATAGTAGAGAAAATGAATCAGCTAAGCATGTAGTCTAAGAAAGTTGAATGAAAATTATTTTACGAGCCTTGGGGCAAAAGTACAAATATGAGAAAGTATAGGGGCAAAATAGTAATTTTTCCCAAGTATGAGTAAAGGGTCAATTTAGTCAATGTGAATATTAAATGATCTATTTATGATTATAGATCAAGAAAAATGAAGCCCGGATCGAAACCGAGGCAGGAACAAGGTCGAGGACTAAATTGCATACCTAGCTACATTTTCTATATTGAGGTAAGTTTTTATGATTTCTAAGCTTTATGATTTATATCATTAAATTGCTTAGTATAATGTATAATGTTATTATGAAAAATGTTTAATGTTATGTTAAACAAAGAAATTAATGAGATCAAGCATGAGAAAGCCCCGATTGAAGTTGAATAGCTTAGGATACTCGATCTACCACATAAAATAAGAAAGTCAGTATAAGACCAAGCCGAGGCATGGCATCGGCAAGCAAGCAAGATATCATGTAAGTCCAAGGCAAGCTTGGCATTGAACAAGCTATCATGTAAGTCCAAGGCAAGCTTGGCATTGAACAAGTTATCATGTAAGTCCAAGGCAAGCTTGGCATTGAACGAGTTATCATGTAAGTCCAAGGCAAGCTTGGCATTGAACGAGTAATCATGTAAGTCCAAGGCAAGCTTGGCATTGAATAAGTTATCATGTAAGACCAAGGCAAGCTTGGCATTGAAAAGTTGTCAAGAGAAAGAGATCCCATATAAGTCCAAGCCAAGGCATGGCATTGGTGAGAACGAGAAAGACTTCGTATAAGTCCATGTTAAGCTATGGCCTCAAAATTTAGATGAGATTCAGTATCCTCGGTTATTCATATAAATTCATCGGGAAAACGAGTTAAGCTCCAAAGAGATAACAAGAAAGCTAAGTAAGTAAGGTTATTATCAAGTGAAAAAGAATATTATTCATGTTATGAATGATGAATTAGAAATTATGAGTATTATGTTCAAGTATGCTGATCAATGTGATCTAGTGATACAGGTACTTTGTTTGCCTATCAGGTATGAGACTAGTAAGTTTCATGAGTTATGTAAGAATCAAGTATGAGTAAGTAAGCTTTATATAGATGAATTTATGATGCCATTGTTTATATCAAATGGTTTATATTAAGTAAGAATGTTGCTATGTATATTATGCAAACTTACTAAGCTAAATGCTTATGTCTTTCACTCTTTCTTTCCATGTAGTCCCGCCAAGCTAATATCGAGGATCACCATCATCGGAGCTCGGAGCACACTATCAATTGCTATTTTGGTATAGCCAAGTTGTTTTATTAAGTATGGCATGTATAGGTAGCATTACATTTTGAGTAAATGTTTTAAGAAGAGGCAAAGTATAGGCTACTAAGTTTGTTATTCTTTTGTATATGGCTAAGTGATTGGCCAAGTATGTATGTTTATAATTATCAATGAAACATGTAGTATTATTCATGAATGATGTAGTATTGAGTTGTTGAAAATGAGTATGAATTGGATCTTAATTTCAGGGTGGCAATTGGCTTGGTAAATAGCCTCTAAGTGCCCACACGGTTGGACACACGGGCGTGTGTCTAGGTCGTGCGTAAACTGCACCTTAGTCTTATAAGTAAGGATAGACCACGAATTAATCCCACGGCCGTATGTTAAGGCCGTGCATGACACACGGTAAGAACATGGGCGTGTGCCCCGGTCGTGTGGAATAAGTCAGTATATCAAGATGTAGTACATGGTCTAGGTCCACGGGCGTGCCAGGGCCGTGTGAAAATTGGAAGAATACTGAGTTTTTAGGCACGGTCTGGGGACATGGGCGTGTATGTCTATACGCGGGCGTGTCTTATATTACACGGGCGTGTAACCCCTGTTTCAAATAAAAGTTTTTCGATAAGGTTCCGAAAGTTTACCAGTACGAGTTTAAGGCCTTGTAGGCCCATAAAATGTACGAATTGTTTAAGAATGAGAAGTTTTAATTTTGGAACGAAATTTTATAGCCCATAATGTCATGATTAAGTAAGTCAAGCATAGTAATGTCTCGTATCCGGTCTGAGCCTCAGACTCGAGTATGGGGTGTTACATTTAGTGGTATCAGAGCTATGATTTAGTCAGTTCTAGGACTAACGTAGCATGAGTACGAGTCTAGCTATACATGCCATACGTAAGAATGTTTTTATAATAATAGTGTGACGACTCCTGACGACTTAAATTATGTTTATATATATATAGTAAATGGATCCTGAAAGAGATATGGCAGATGACGTAGAAAGTAATGCACTGGCTCCCGCTGAAGGAATGGTGCCGAATGAGAACGAGAATAGACCCACTACGGTGAGTCAAGAAGGAGGAGAAGAGGCTAGAGAAGCCTTCCTCCATATGATGAACACATGGTACACGAAGTTCGTTCGTACGAACCCGAATGCACAACCCCCTCCACCCCCACCTATTCCTCAACCTATCCCAATAACCCCTCAAGTAGTAGTGGTGGTAAGAGGAGAGAAGCCTCCGGTTGATAGAATCAGGAAACATGGGGCAGAAGAATTCTGGGCTAGAAAAGATGACGATCCAGGAAGAGTCGATTGCAGTTAGAAAATACCATCAGTATTTAATGAGCTGTCATGTACACTTGAAGAGTGCATGAAGTGCGTAGTTTCTCTTTTAAGAGATTCTACCTATCAATGGTGGAACACCTTGGTATCAGTAGTCCCAAGAGAGAAGATCTCATGGGAATTTTTCCAAGAAGAGTTCAAGAAAAAGTATATCAGTCAAAGGTTTGTCGACCAGAAAAGGAAGGAATTCCTAGAACTGAAACAAGGCAAGATGTCTATAACTGACTACGAGCGTGAGTTTGTAAGACTCAGCAAATACGCTCGAGAATGCGTATCCACCGAGGCCATCATGAGTAAGAGATTTGAAGATGGGCTAAATGAGGACATCAAACTGTTTGTTGCTATCCTAGAATTGAAGGAATTTGTTGTGCTAGTCGAGAGGGCTTGTAAAGCCGAAGAACTAGTAAAAGAGAAGAAGAAATTTGAAATGGAGTCTCGTGACTCGAAAAAGAGGCAGTGGAAAAATTCATTCCAATCTCCATCCAAGAAGTCAAGAGATTTCCCCGCCCGATTGACTACTTCCACTGGATTTTCCAGGAAGGACAAGACTAAACAGTATTCGGGAAATAAAGCACAGACTACTTCAGTTTCTAGTGTGGGGAATGTTCGATCTGATAGACCCGAATGCCCACATTATGGCAGATGTCATTTAGGAGAATGTCGAGCACAAGAAAATGCTTGTTTCAGATGTGGTTTCCAGGACCATTACATAAAAGATTGTCCAGATATGATGAAAGAAGACAGAACTCAGAACCCAAGCTCCGGGAGTATGGTCATAGGAAGGCTGCAGAGAAACCCCGGAAGTGGGGCAAGTGGAAGAGGTAACCCTAGAGAGTAGGCCACGAGACCCGAGGGTAGGGCGCCTGCACGGACTTATGCCATTCGCGCTCACGAAGAGGCATCTTCCCATGATGTTATCACGGGTACCTTTTCTCTTCATGATGTTAAAGTTATTGCTTTAATAGATCCCGGATCTACACACTCTTACATTTGCATGAAATTGGTATCCGATTTGAGTATGCCTATAGAGTTTACAAAATTTGTGATTAGAATGTCTAATCCTTTAGGCAAGAGTGTGTTAGTGAATGAAGTATGTAGAGAATGTCCATTAATGATTAGAGGTCATTGTTCTAAAGCAAACCTTATGTTGTTACCATTTGACGAGTTTGATCTCATTCTCGGTATGGACTGGTTAACTGCCCATAATGTAATAGTTAATTGTGGGAAGAAATACATTGAAATGAGATGTGAGGATGGGGACACCCTTCACATAGAATCAGATGAGCAGAGTAGATTGTCAGAATTGATTTCTCACGTGACGGCACAGAGATACATGAGAAAGGGGTATGAAGCATATTTGGCTTTTGTGATGAATGAAAAAGAAAAAGAGTTAAAGATTGAGTCAGTGCCAATAGTATGTGAGAACGTGGATGTGTTTCCCGAGGAATTGCCAAGACTACCACCAGCTAGAGAGGTTGAGTTCAAAGATTGAGCTAGCTCTGATGCATGTACCAATATCTATTACTCCTTACAGAATGGCTCAGACCCAGGAGTTAAAGGAGTGAAGTCGCAGATTACAAGAGTTGTGAGATAAAGGCTTTGCAAGGTCAAGTTGTTCTCCCTCGGGTGCTCCGGTTTTATTTGTGAAAAAGAAAGATGGCACTATGAGATTGTGCATAGATTACCGTCAACTTAATAAAGTGATAGTAAAGAATAAGTACCCATTGCCTAGAATCGATGATTTGTTCGATCGGTTGAAAGGAGCCCTTGTGTTCTCCAAAATAGACTTGAGATCGGGTACTACCACTACGAGTAAAAGAATCGAGATGTGCCTAAAATAGCCTTAGAACAAGGTATGGGCATTATGAATTTTTAGTCATGCCCTTTGGTTTGACCAATGCTCCGCGGTATTCATGGACTTAATGAACCGCATGTTTAGACCATACCTTGACAAGTTTGTAGTCATTTTCATTGACGACATCTTGATTTATTCCCAAGATGAGAATGAGCATACTGAGCTCCTACGGACAGTTTTACAGATTCTACGACAAAATCAATTATATGCTAAGTTCAGTAAAAGCAAATTTTGGCTCAAGGAAGTAGGGTTTCTGGGACATATTGTCTCGGAAAAAGGAGTTCGAGTGGACCCCATGAAGATTTCGGCCATAATGGACTGGAATCCACAGAAGAATATCTCCGAGATTAGAAGCTTTCTAGGCCTAGTGGCTATTATAGACGATTCATCAAGGGTTTTTTGTTATTGCAACCCCAATGACTAAATTATTTACGAAAAATGTGAAGTTTGAGTGGACTGAAAGATGCCAACAAAGTTTCGAGAAAAAGAAAAAGCAATGTTGATGTAAGCCCCAGATTTTGGTTCAACTTTGAGACAGAAAAGAATTTGTGATTTACAATGATGCATCCTTAAATGGATTAGGCTATGTACTTATGCAAGAAGGCAGAGTTATTGCTTATGCCTCCAGACAGTTGAAGCCTCATGAGAAGAATTATCCGACGCATGATTTAGAATTGGCTGCCATAGTCTTCGCATTGAAGATATGGAGACATCACCTATATGGTGAGAAATGTCAGATTTTCACTAATCATAAAAGTTTGAAGTACTTGATGACACAGAAAGAGTTGAAATTAAGACAACGGAGATGGTTAGAGTTGATAAAAGATTATGAGATGGTCATTGATTACCATCCCGGGAAGGCAAATGTGGTCGCCGACGCTTTGAGCAGAAAATCCTTATTTACATTAAGGGCAATGAATTCACGGATGACTTTGTCCGACGATGGTTCTATTCTAGCTGAGTTGAGAGCTAGACCAATATTCCTCCAAGAGATCATTGAAGCTCAAAAAGAGGATAGTGAATTGCAAGTTCAGAGAGATCAGTGCGAGACAGATGTTGAGTCTGACTTCTTGATTAGTCCCAATGGAAGTCTGATGTTCAAAGACAGAGTTTGTGTACCGAGAAAAGAAGAGCTTATTCAGAAAATTATGCATGAGGCCCATAATGGATATTTATCTGTACATCCGGGTAGTACCAAGATGTATAATGACTTGAAGCAACAGTATTGGTGGCCGAGAATGAAGAAAGATATTTCAGAATTTGTTTCCAAATGCTTGATTTGTCAGCAAGTAAAGGCTGAACGCCAAGTACCTACGGGTTTGCTTCAACCCATTTTAGTTCCGGAGTGGAAATGGGACCGTATGACTATGGATTTTGTAACGGGTTTACCACTATCTCCGAGCAAGAAAGATGTCGTATGGGTTGTAGTTGATAGACTCACGAAATCAGCCCATTTTACACCTGTTCGAGTGGATTACTCCCTTGACAAGTTAGCAAACCTGTATATTTTAGAAATAGTAAGACTTCATGGATTTCCCTTGTCAATCATATCAGATAGAGATCCGAGATTCACATCCAGGTTTTGGAAGAAGTTACAAGAGGCCTTGGGGAAAAAGTTGAACTTTAGTACCGCTTTTCATCCTCAAACTGACGGTCAATCAGAGAGGTTAATTCAAGTGCTCGAGGATATGCTCAGATGTTGTTTTCTTGAATTCCGAGGTAGTTGGGAAAAGTTTCTCCCATTAGTAGAGTTTGCCTACAATAATAGTTTTTAGTCGAGCTTAAAGATCGCGCCTTATGAGGCTTTATATGGGCGTAAGTGCCGAACGCCTTTATATTGGACTGAACTTAAAGAAAACCAAATTCATGGGGTTGATTTGATTAGAGAAGCTGAAGAGAAAGTGAAAGTGATACGAGAAAGTTTAAAAGCTACATCAGACAGACATAAGTCTTATTCGAACTTAAAGAGAAAAGAGATAGAGTATCAAGTCGGAGATAAAGTTTTCTTGAAAGTGTCACCTTGGAGAAAAGTTCTCAGATTTGGCCGGAAAGGCAAGTTGAGTCCACGTTTTATTGGACCGTATGAGATTACTGAGAAAGTTGGGCATGGAGCTTACAGAGGCTTTGCCATCAGAGTTAGAAAAGATACATGATGTGTTTCATGTGTCAATGTTGAGACGCTACCGATCAGACCCTTCGCATGTAATTCCCCGGTCATAGATAGAGATTTATCCCGACATGACTTATGGTGAAGAACCAGTCAAGATATTAGCTCGGGAAGTGAAGCAGCTAAGAAAGAAAAGTATTGCCTTAGTGAAAGTATTATGGCAAAGACATGGAATAGAAGAAGCCACATGGGAACCAGAAGAGAGTATGAGAAACCAAAGATCCAAACCTTTTTCTTGGTAAGATTTCGAGAGACGAAAAATCCCTAGGGGGAAAATTATAACAGCCCGATTTAGGGCCTAGTCGGAATAGTGGTGCGCGACCACGAATCCAAGGTGAATTTATGAGTTTTTAAGGTTCATGCCATGTTTGCATGTTAGTGTGAAAGTTTCATGAAGCAATTTTGCTAAATTGAAGTTGAATGGTCAAAAGGGACCAAATTGCAAGAGTTGTAAAATATGAGTTTCTAGAAGCATTTTGTATGAAATAGCTTTAGAATAGCAATTATAAGTCCTAAAATAGTAATTTTCCCAAATCATAATTTTTGGACAAAAATGGACATGAGTTGGTAATTTGTAAAATTTTAAAAAGAAGGGCATTTTGGTCATTTAGCAAATAAATGATTAAAATGGGAAAAGATGATAAAAATCTTATTCATCTTCTTCCCCCTTGTGCCGAAAATTTGGGAGACTCCATAGCTAGGGTTCTTCAAAATTTTGAAGCTTGCAAGTAAGGCATCTTAGTCCCGCTTTTTAATATTCTTCGTATTTTGAAGTTCTCGTGATTATGAATTAGCTATTTTTAGCTATAAAGTGAGCTAAGATGCATGTTCAAAAATCTACCCATGAATGATATGCTTGTTAAATGATGTTTTATGGAAGTTTATGAGAGTTTGATGTTAGATAAACATCTTTTTCGAAGTGAATTTCATGGAAAATGAGCATAGGGACTAGTTTGTAAAAGTTATGAGATTGTTCTTACATAGTAGAAATAGTGAGAATTGAGGATTGTTATGGTAGAGAAAATGAATCAGCTAAGCATGTAGTCTAAGAAAGTTGAATGAAAATTATTTTACGAGCCTTGGGGCAAAAGTACAAATATGAGAAAGTATAGGGGTAAAATAGTAATTTTCTTAAGTATGAGTAAAGGGTCAATTTAGTCAATGTGAATATTAAATGATCTATTTATGACTATAGATCAAGAAAAAGGAAGCCAGGATCGAAACCGAGGCAAGAACAAGGTCGAGGACTAAATTGCATACCTAGCTACATTTTCTATATTGAGGTAAGTTTGTATGATTTCTAAGCTTTTATGATTTATATCATTAAATTGCTTAGTATAATGTACAATGTTATTATGAAAAATGTTTAATGTTATGTTAAACAAAGAAATTAATGAGATCAAGCATGAGAAAGCCCCGATTGAAGTTGAATAGCTTAGGATACTCGATCTACCACATGAAATAAGAAAGTCCGTATAAGACCAAGCCGAGGCATGGCATCGGCAAGAAAGCAAGATATCATGTAAGTCCAAGGTAAGCTTGGCATTGAATAAGTTATCATGTAAGTCCAAGGCAAGCTTGGCATTGAATAAGTTATCATGTAAGTCCAAGGCAAGCTTGGCATTGAACAAGTTATCATGTAAGTCCAAGGCAAGCTTGGCATTGAATGAGTTATCATGTAAGTCCAAGGCAAGCTTGGCATTGAATAAGTTATCATGAAAGACCAAGGCAAGCTTGGCATTGAAAAGTTGTCAAGAGAAAGAGATCCCATATAAGTCCAAGCAGAGGCATGGCATTGGTTAGAACGAGAAAGACTTCGTATAAGTCCATGTTAAGTCATGGCCTCGAAATTTAGATGAGATTCAGTATCCTCGGTTATTCATATAAATTCATCGGGCAAACGAGTTAAGCTCCAAAGAGATAACAAGAAAGCTAAGTAAGTAAGGTTATTATCAAGTGAAAAAGAATATTATTCATGTTATGAATGATGAATTAGAAATTATGAGTATTATGTTCAAGTATGCTGATCAATGTGATCTAGTGATACAGGTACTTTGTTTTCCTATCAAGTATGAGACTAGTAAGTTTCATGAGTTATGTAAGAATCAAGTATGAGTAAGTAAGCTTTATATAGCTGAATTTATGATGCCATTGTTTATATCAAATGGTCTATATTAAGTAAGAATGTTGCTATGTATATTATGCAAACTTACTAAGCTAAATGCTTATGTCTTTCATTCTTTCTTTCCATGTAGTCCCGCCAAGCTAATATCGAGGATCACCGTCATCGAAGCTCGGAGCACACTATCAATCGCTATTTTGGTATAGCCAAGCTGTTTTATTAAGTATGGCATGTATAGGTAGCATTACATTTTGAGTAAATGTTTTAAGAAGAGCCAAAGTATAGGCTACTAAGTTTGTTATTCTTTTGTATATGGCTAAGTGATTCGCCAAGTGTGTACGTTTATAATTATCAATGAAACATGTAGTATTATTCATGAATGATGTAGTATTGAGTTGTTGAAAATGAGTATGAATTGGATCTTAATTTCAGGGTGGCAATTGGCTTGGTAAATAGCCTCTAAGTGCCCACGGTTGGACACACCAAGGCGTGTGTTCAGGCCGTCATGAAAGCGCACCTTAGTCTTATAAGTAATGATAGACCACAGATTAATCCCACGGCCGTGTGTTAAGGCCGTGCATGACACACGGTTAGAACATGGGCGTGTGACCCGGTTGTGTGGAATAAGTCAGTATATCAAGATGAAGTACACGGTCTAGGTCCACGGGCGTGGCAGGGCCGTGTGGAAATTAGCAGAATACTGAGTTTTTAGGCACGGTTTGGGGACATGGGCGTGTATGTCTATGCACGGGCGTGTAACCCCTGTTTCAAAGAAAAAATTTTCGATAAGGTTCTGAAAGTTTACCAGTACGAGTTTAAGGCCTTGTAGGCCCATGAAATGTACGAATTGTTTAAGAATGAGAAGTTTTAATTTCGGAACGAAATTTTATAGCCCGTAATGTCATGATTAAGTAAGTCAAGCATAGTAATGTCTCGTATCCGGTCTGAGCCTCGGACTCGAGTATGGGGTGTTACATTTAGTGGTATCAGAGCTAAGGTTTAGTCGGTTCTAGGACTAACGTAGCATGAGTACGAGTCTAGCTATACATGCCATACATAAGAATGTTTTTATAATGATAGTGTGGCGACTCCTGACGACTTAAATTATGTTTATATATATATAGTAAATGGATCCTGAAAGAGATATGGCGGATGACGTAGAAAGTAATGCGCCGGCTCCCGCTGAAGGGATGGTGCCGAATGAGAACGAGAATAGACCCACTACGGTGAGTCAAGGAGGAGGAGAAGAGGCTAGAGAAGCCTTCCTCCATATGATGAACACATGGTACACGGAGTTCGTTCGTACGAACCCGAATGCATAACCCCCTCCACCCCCACCTATTCCGCAACCTATCCTAATAACCCCTCAAGTAATAGAGGTCGTAAGAGGAGAGAAGCCTCCGGTTGATAGAATCAGGAAACATGGGGGCGGAAGAATTCGGGCTAGAAAAGATGACGATCCGGAAGAGCTGAATCAGTTAGAAAATACCATCGTGGTATTTAATGAGCTGTCATGTACACTGAAGAGTGCATGAATTGCGTAGTTTCTCTTTTAAGAGATTCTGCCTATCAATGGTGGAACACCTTGGTATCAGTAGTCCCAAGAGAGAAGATCTCGTGGGAATTTTTCCAAGAAGAGTTCAAGAAAAAGTATATCAGTCAAAGGTTTGTGGACCAGAAAAGGAAGGAATTCCTAGAACTGAAACAAGGCAAGATGTCTGTAACTGACTACGAGCGTGAGTTTGTAAGACTCAGCAAATACGCTCGAGAATGCGTATCCACCGAGGCCATCATGAGTAAGAGATTTTAAGATGGGCTAAATGAGGACATCAAGCTGTTTGTTGCTATCCTAGAATTGAAGGAATTTGTTGTGCTAGTCGAGAGGGCTTGTAGAGTCGAAGAACTTGTAAAAGAGAAGAAGAAATCTGAAATGGAGTCTCATGACTCGAAAAAGAGGCAGTGGAATAAGTCATTCCAATCTCCATCCAAGAAGTCAAGAGATTTCCCCGCCCGATCGACTACTTCCACTGGATTTTCCAGGAAGGACAAGAGTAAAGAAGATTCGGGAAATAAAGCCAGACTACTTGGTTGCTAGTGTGGGGAATGTTCGATCCGATAGACCCGAATGCCCACATTGTGTGTATGTCATTTAGGAGAATGTCGAGCACAAGAAAATGCCTATTTCAGATGTGGTTCCCAGGACCACTACATAAAAGATTGTCCAGAGATGATGAAAGAGCATAGAACTCAGAACCCAAGATCCGGGAGTATGGTCAGAGGAAGGCTGCAGAGAAACCCCAGAAGTGGGGCAAGTGGAAGAGGTAACCCTAGAGAGTAGGCCACGAGACCCGAGGGTAGGGCGCCTGCACAAACTTATGCCATTCGTGCTCACGAAGAGGCATCTTCCCATGATGGTATCACGGGTACCTTTTCTCTTCATGATTTTAAAGTTATTGCTTTAATAGATCCCGAATCTACACACTCTTACATTTGTATGAAATTGGTATCCGATTTGAGTATGCCTATAGAGTTTACAAAATTTGTGATTAGAGTGTCTAATCCTTTAGGCAAGAGTGTGTTAGTGAATGAAGTATGTAGAGAATGTCCATTAATGATTAGAGGTCATTGTTTTAAAGCAAACCTTATGTTTTTACCATTTGACGAGTTTGATCTCATTCTCAGTATGGACTGGTTGACTGCCCATGATGTAATAGTTAATTGTGGGAAGAAATACATTGAAATGAGATGTGAGGATGGGGACACCCTTCACATAGAATCGAGATGAGCAGAGTAGATTGTCGTAATTGATTTCTCACGTGTGCACAGAGATACATGAGAAAGGGTATGAAGCATATTTGGCTTTTTGTGATGAATGAAAAAGAAAAAGAGTTAAAGATTGAGTCGGTGCCAATAGTATGTGAGAACGTGGATGTGTTTCCGAGGAATTGCCGGACTACCACCAGTTAGAGAGGTTGAGTTCACATTGAGCTAGCTCCTGTGCTGTACCAATATCTATTACTCCTGCTGAATGGCTCCGACGAAGTTAAAGGAGCCAAGTCGTAGTTACAAGAGTTGATGAGATAAAGGCTTTGCAAGGTCAAGTTGTTCTCCCCGGGTGCTCCGGTTTTATTTGTGAAAAGAAAGATGGCACTATGAGATTGTGCATAGATTACCGTCAACTTAATAAAGTGATAGTAAAGAATAAGTACCCATTGCCTAGAATCGATGATTTGTTTGATCAGTTGAAAGGAGCCCTTTGTGTTCTCAAAAATAGACTTGAGATTGGGGTACTACCATTCACGAGTAAAAGAATCGGATGTGCCTAAAAAAAGCGACCTTAGAACAAGGTATGGGCATTATGAATTTTTAGTCATGCCCTTTGGTTTGACCAATGCTCGTGGTATTCATGGACTTAATGAACCGCATGTTTAGACCATACCTTGACAAGTTTGTAGTCGTTTTCATTGACGACATACCGATTTATTCCCAAGATGAGAATGAGCATCACCGAGCACCTACGGACGCTTTTCTGATTCTACGAGAAAATCAATTATATGCTAAGTTCGGTAAAAGTGAATTTTGGCTCAAGGAAGTAGGGTTTCGGGACATATTGTCTCGAGAAAAAGGAGTTCGAGTGGACCCCAGTAAGATTTTCGGCCATAATGGATTGGAATCCACAGAAGAATATCTACGAGATTAAAAGCTTTCTAGGCCTAGCGGCTATTATAGACGATTCGTCAAGGGTTTTCTGTTATTGCAACCCCAATGACTAAATTGTTGAGAAAAATGTGAAGTTTGAGTGGACTTAAAGATGCCAACAAAGTTTTGAGAAAGAAAGCGATGTTGTGAAGCCCCGATTTTGGTTCAACTCGAGACAGAAAAGAATTTGTGATTTACCGGCGTTGCATCCTTAAATGGATTAGGCTGTGTACTTATGCAAGAAGGCAAAGTTATTACTTATGCCTCCAGACAGTTGAAGCCTCATGAAAAGAATTATCCGACGCATGATATAGAATTGGCTGCCATAGTCTTCGCATTGAAGATATGGAGACATCACCTATATGGTGAGAAATGTCAGATTTTCACTGATCATAAAAGTTTGAAGTACTTGATGACACAGAAAGAGTTGAACTTAAGACAACGGAGATGGTTAGAGTTGATAAAAGATTATGAGATGGTCATTGATTAACATCCCGGGAAGACGGATGTGGTCGCCGACGCTTTGAGCAGAAAATCCTTATTTGCATTAAGGGTAATGAATTCACGGATGACTTTGTCCGACGATGGTTCTATTCTATTTGAGTTGAGAGCTAGACCAATATTCTCCAAGAGATCATTGAAGCTCAAAAATAGGATAGTGAATTGCAAGTTCAGAGAGATCGGTCATGAGCGGATGTTGAGTCCGACTTTCGGATTAGTCCCAATGGAAGTCTCGATGTTCAAAGACAGAGTTTGTGTACCGAGAGAAAGAAGAGCTTATTCGAGAAAATTTTTGCATGAGGCCCATTATGGATATTTATCTGTACATCGGGTAGTACCAAGATGTATAATGACTTGAAGCAACAGATTGGTGGCGAGAATGAAGAAAGATATTTTGTAATTTGTTTCCAAATGCTTGATTTGTCGACAAGTAAAAATTTGAACACCAAGTACCTTAGGGTTTGCTTCAACCCATTTTAGTTCCGGAGTGGAAATGGGACCGTATTACTATGGATTTTGTAACGGGTTTACCACTATCTCCGAGCAAGAAAGATGCCGTATGGGTTGTAGTTGATAGACTCACGAAATCAGCCCATTTTACACCTGTTCGAGTGGATTACTCCCTTGACAAGTTAGCAAACCTGTATGTTTCAGAAATAGTAAGACTTCATGGATTTCCCTTGTCAATCATATCGGATAGAGATCCGAGATTCACATCAAGGTTTTCGAAGAAGTTACAAGAGGCCTTGGGGACAAAGTTGAACTTTAGTACCGATTTTCATCCTCAAACTGACGGTCAATCAGAGAGGTTAATTCAAGTGCTCGAGGATATGCTCAGATGTTGTATTCTTGAATTCCGAGGCAGTTGGGAAAAGTTTTTCCCATTAGTAGAGTTTGCCTACAATAATAGTTTTCAGTCGAGCTTAAAGATGGCGCCTTATGAGGCTTTATATGGGCGTAAGTGTCGAACGCCTTTATATTGGACTGAACTTAAAGAAAACCAAATTCATGGGGTTGATTTGATTAGAGAAGCTGAAGAGAAAGTGAAAGTGATACGAGAAAGTTTAAAAGTCGCATCGCATGCATGTAAGTCTTATTCGGACTTAAAGAGAAAAGAGATAGAGTATCAAAGTCGGAGATAAAGTTTTCTTGAAAGTGTCGCCTTGGAGAAAAGTTCTCAGATTTGGCCGAAAAGGCAAGTTGAGTCCACGTTTTATTGGACCGTATGAGATTACTGAGAAAGTTGGGCATGTATCTTATAGAGGCTTTGCCATCAGAGTTAGAAAAGATACATGATGTGTTTCATGTGTCAATGTTGAGACGCTACCGATGATAGAGATTCATCCCGACATGACTTATGGTGAAGAACCAGTCAAGATATTAGCTCGGGAAGTGAAGCAAACTAAGAAAGAAAAGTATTGCCTTAGTGAAAGTATTATGGCAAAGACATGGAATAGAAGAAGCCACATGGGAACCGTAAGAGAGTATGAGAAACCAAAGATTCAAACCTTTTTTATTGGTAAGATTTTCGAGGACGAAAATCCCTAAGGGGGGAAAATTGTAACAGCCCGATTTAGGGCCTAGTCGGAATAGTGGTGCGCGACCACGAATCCGAGGTGAATTTATGAGTTTTTAAGGTTCATGCCATGTTTGCATGTTAGTGTGAAAGTTTCATGAAGCAATTTTGCTAAATTGAAGTTGAATGGTCAAAAAGGACCAAATTGCAAGAGTTATAAAATATGAGTTTCTAGAAGCATTTTGTATGAAATAGCTTTAGAATAGCAATTATAAGTCCTTAAATAGCAATTTGCCCAAATCATAATTTTTTGACAAAAATGGACATGAGTCAGTAATTTGTAAAATTTTAAAGAGAAGGGCATTTTGGTCATTTAGCAAATAAATGATTAAAATGGGAAAAGATGATAAAAATCTTATTCATCTTCTTCCCCCTTGTGCCGAAAATTTGGGAGACTCCATAGCTAGGGTTCTTCAAATTTTTGAAGCTTGCAAGTAAGGCATCTTAGTCCCGTTTTTAATATTCTTCTTATTTTCGAAGTTCTCGTATTATGAATTAGCTATTTTTAGCTATAAAGTGAGCTAAGATGCATGTTCAAAAATCTAACCATGAATGATATGCTTGTTAAATGATGTTTTATGGAAGTTTATGAGAGTTTGATGTTAGATAAACATCTTTTTCTAAGTGAATTTCATGGAAAATTAGCATAGGGACTAGTTTGTAAAAGTTATGAGATTGTTCATACATTGTAGAAATAGTGAGAATTGAGGATTGTTATAGTAGAGAAAATGAATCAGCTAAGCATGTAGTCTAAGAAAGTTGAATGAAAATTATTTTACGAGCCTTGGGGCAAAAGTGCAAATATGAGAAAGTATAGGGGCAAAATAGTAATTTTTCCCAAGTATGAGTAAAGGGTCAATTTAGTCAATGTGAATATTAAATGATCTATTTATGACAATAGATCAAGAAAAATGAAGCCCGGATCGAAACCAAGGCAAGAACAAGGTCGAGGACTAAATTGCATACCTAGCTACATTTTGTATATTGAGGTAAGTTTGTATGATTTCTAAGCTTTATGATTTATATCATTAAATTGCTTAGTATAATGTACAATGTTATTATGAAAAATGTTTAATGTTATGTTAAACAAAGAAATTAATGAGATCAAGCATGAGAAAGCCCGATTGAAGTTGAATTAGCTTAGGATACTCGATCTACCACATAAATAAGAAAGTCCGTATAAGACCAAGCCGAGGCATGGCATCGGCAAGCAAGCAAGATATCATGTAAGTCCAAGGCAAGCTTGGCATTGAATAAGTTATCATGTAAGTCCAAGGCAAGCTTGGCATTGAACAAGTTATCATGTAAGTCCAAGGCAAGCTTGGCATTGAACAAGTTATCATGTAAGTCCAAGGCAAGCTTGGCATTGAACGAATTATCATGTAAGTCCAAGGCAAGCTTGGCATTGAATAAGTTATGATGTAAGACCAAGGCAAGCTTGGCATTGAAAAGTTGTCAAGAGAAAGAGATCCCATATAAGTCCAAGCCAAGGCATGGCATTGGTGAGAACGAGAAAGACTTCGTATAAGTCCATGTTAAGTCATGGCCTCGAAATTTAGATGAGATTCAGTATCCTCGGTTATTCATATAAATTCATCGGGCAAACGAGTTAAGCTCCAAAGAGATAACAAGAAAGCTAAGTAAGTAAGGTTATTATCAAGTGAAAAGAATATTATTCATGTTATGAATGATGAATTAGAAATTATGAGTATTATGTTCAAGTATGCTGATTAATGTGATCTAGTGATACAGGTACTTTGTTTGCCTATCAAGTATGAGACTAGTAAGTTTCATGAGTTATGTAAGAATCAAGTATGAGTAAGTAAGCTTTATATAGCTGAATTTATGATGCCATTGTTTATATCAAATGGTCTATATTAAGGAAGAATGTTGCTATGTATATTATGCAAGCTTACTAAGCTAAATGCTTATGTCTTTCATTCTTTCTTTCCGTGTAGTCCCGCCAAGCTAATATCGAGGATCACCGTCATCGGAGCTCGGAGCACACTATCAATCGCTATTTTGGTATAGCCAAGTTGTTTTATTAAGTATGGCATGTATAGGTAGCATTACATTTTGAGTAAATGTTTTAAGAAGAGCCAAAGTATAGGCTACTAAGTTTGTTATTCTTTTGTATATGGCTAAGTGATTGGCCAAGTGTGTATGTTTATAATTATCAATGAAACATGTAGTATTATTCATGAATGATGTAGTATTGAGTTGTTGAAAATGAATATGAATTGGATCTTAATTTCAGGGTGGCAATTGGCTTTTTAAATAGCCTCTAAGTGCCCACACGGTTGGACACACAGCGTGTGTCTGGGTAAATGTAAACCGCACCTTAGTGTTATAAGCAAGGATAGACCACGGATTAATCCCACTACCGCGTGTGTTAAGGTCGTGCATGACACACGGTTAGGACATGGGCGTGTGCCCCGGTCGTGTGGAATAAGTCAGTATATCAAGATGTAGTACACGGTCTAGGTCCACGGGCGTGCCAGGGCCGTGTGGAAATTGGCATAATACTGAGTTTTTAGGCACGGTCTGGGGACATGGGCGTGTATGTCTATGCACGGGCGTGTCTTATATTACACGGGCATGTAACCCCTGTTTCAAAGAAAATTTTTTCGATAAGGTTCCGAAAGTTTACCAGTACGAGTTTAAGGCCTCGTAGGCCCATGAAATGTACGAATTGTTTAAGAATGAGAAGTTTTAATTTTAGAACGAAATTTTATAGCCCGTAATGTCATGATTAAGTAAGTCAAGCATAGTAATGTCTCGTATCCGGTCTGAGCCTCGAACTCGAGTATGGGGTGTTACATTTGGGATATGGCATCGACATCGATATGAAATCCCATATAAGACCATATCTGGGATATGGCATCGGCATCGACATGCGATCTCGTGTAAGACCATATCTGGGATATGGCGTCGACATCGATATGAGATCCCGTATAAGACTATATCTGGGATATGGCATCGGTATTGGCATGCGATCCCTTGTAAGACCATATCTGGGATATTGCATTGGCATCTTACTACGTGTATGACAATTTCCGAGTATCCTTCGATATTCCAAGTGGTTCAACGGGATAAAGAATTAAAGTTTATGTTAAAGACGGGAAAATGACTAAAGTGTCAATGAATATGAATATGTGACGATTAAGTGCAGGAATATGTATGTATACACTCATGAGCAATGTGCTCAAGGATGTGATCGAATTCAGTAAGAAGGTAAACGAGTAAGTTATACCTATGAGAATGACCTTGTGATTATAAGTCCATGCTTATGATGTAAGAATATGTGGGAAATGTGATTGATGATCATGTGTGAGGCTTTTAAGCCAAATTAAATTGAGAAATGAAATGTTCAAGTCTTTGTTGTTGATGTATAGGTTAAATTGGCCAATGAATGGCTTGTAAATATTTGATGATGACTAGCTATTGGCATGGCTAACTATGGATATACTTTAGTGTTATGTGTGTGTAAATGAGATTTAATACAAAGAAAACATGATAGAGTAAAATTAGCAATAAAACAGTTTGGACAACAGCAGTTGTATCACTTTGAAAATTTACCAAAAATGGTGGAAATTTAATTAGAAGTTGAATAAGATATTAAATTAAATCTTATTGAGTCTATTTTCAAATAAAAGAAACGGTGTAAGCAAAATAATTTCATATTATGAGATATTTGAATTTTTATAATACAAGGTCAGAGTGATTTCGAAATCCCCTCTCATGACTTGGGAAATTCATTAAATATTGTACAGAAATAATCAAGGGATAAAATTTATATGCTTGAATCTATTAACAAGTCTATTTTCAAGAGAAACAAACAAGAACGTATTTCGAGTTCTGTAAAATGAGAAAATATTTTTTTTAGTGAAGAGGGGTCAAAACTGTCGGACAGTGAAACAGGGGAGACTTTAAAGAATAAACTGTACTGATTGGCCAAACTAAAAATTCTGGAAATTTTATGGTAAAAAGATATGTGAGTCTAGTTTCAGGGAAAATTAGAGGATCTTAATTTGGAGTTCTGTAGCTCTGGATAAAAATAATTTAGTGACTGTAACTCGAGTAGATAGCTCAAGATAAACATAACTAAATAGTGAAATTTTGTGTAATTATGATGGTATTACCTTGAGAACATATTGTGAGAATTGGTGAAAAACATGTTAATAAGTTTCTTATTATTTGCATACAAACTTACTAAGAATTGTAGCTTACTCCCCTTCCTTTCTCATATCTTATAGGGTTTTATACTAGCTCGAGTTTGAGATCGTTGGAGATGCTATCACACTATCAAGCTATCATCGTGGGGTAAAAGTGAATATAGACCTCTTAAGTCTATGGCATGTATAGGGAATAAGTCACTTTGTGATTGTGTCATTGTGATTTAGCCAAAGGTATTGGCTTGTAATGGTTAAAGGTTTAATGTAATGTGTAGTCATATGAATCGGCTTATATTGGCTAATTGGTTATAAGCCTATATCTTTATTCATATGCATATGCCAATGTCTTGTGATGTGGTGGGTACTTATTTGGTACATGTGATGGATTGCAGTTTATGGCCTAAAGACCTAATGGTTGAATGTGGCCCAATAGTCTTATTATTGAATGTGATTTGGTATGTTTGGATTCGGTAAAGCATGATGTTAAGAGTATGTATATGATGATATTGACATGATATGTTATTGTTTGTGTTTGGTTGGTATAAATGCATTTATATGCTTAAGATTGTGCCATGTGATGTTGTGTGAGTATGTGCAAGTGAGGGCAATGGCTTGGAAAATAGCCTTGTAATTGTCCATACGGGTAGACTCACGGGCGTGTGTCTAGGCCGTGTGTGACACAAGGTCAACCCCATGGGCGTGTGTTCCAGCCGTGTGTCCCCTGCACCTTAATTTAGGTAAAACAGAATGTCCAGAATTCAGCACATAGGCAGAGACACGGGCGTGTGTCTCAGCTGTGTGGAGGACACGGCCTAAGCACACGAGCGTGTGACTTGTCCGTGTGACCTCTTTTGATGATGACGTCATAAATAGAATGTCAAGGTTTTCACACACGGGCTATGATACGGGCGTGTCATGGCCGTGTGAGGGACACAGGCTATAGACACGGGCGTGTGGCCCTATTTTGAGTAAAAATTTTCCAAGTGTTTGTAAGATTCTGGTTTAGTCCCGAACCACTCTATATGTATGTTTCGGGTCTCGTAGGCTCATAATAGGGACGTTATGAACACGAATGAAAAGTTTTAAGTTGGAATGAAAAATTATGGCCCGATTTTGCATGATTAAGAATGCTAAGTCCGGTAATGCCTCGTACCCAGTTCCGGCGTTGAATACGGGTAAGGGGTGTTACAGTCCACATGGCCTGTGACACGTGTAACACCCCTAACCTGTATCCGTCGCCAAAGTAGGGTTACGAGGTATTACCGATCAATTCACAACATATAGCACACATTTATCAAACATAAAGCATTCATTCTCATAAATCATTCAACACAATTACATTGTCCCTTATAAGGTCCTACGAGGCCTTAAACATGCTTTAGAAGTGGTTCGGGACTAAACCGATAACATACGAAAATTTTTGGAAACTTAGAAAAATTTCAACCATACAGGGGTCACACGCCTTGCGTGTGAGCAGGGCCGTGTGCCTCACTGCGGCTCGCACACGCCGTGTCTCAGGCCATGTGGAAACAGGGCATACATACTGACTTGGGTCACACGGCCAACCACACGCCCGTGTATCTAGCATGTGTGCCCTTCGAAGTGACCACACACGCCCGTGTGCCAGGCCATGTGCTAGGACGTGCCAAACCTGTAGTGTTTACTGACTTGTACCACACGGCTAGTCACACGCCCGTGTGTGAGACCGTGTGGAGCATACTGACTTCAATTCAATTTCAACACCAGAGGACAAACGGCCGTTTAACATGACCGTGTGTCACACACGGCTGAGACACACGCCCGTGTGGACAAAAATAGGCCATTTGCAAGGCCAATTTGCCACCCCAACTTCAATGTACCTACACAAGGAAAAATGGTACCATTTCCATACACAATGGGGAGCCAAATCAATTCCAATTCATGCACATTTCATGATATTCAAATACAACCATTTCACTTACTCAAATATATACCAAAACAACATGATCTTTAACCTTAATTCATACAAAATATATATATACCAACTTCATATTCACAACCAAAAATCATCCTCAACTCAATCAATTCATTCACTGTAATACATGCTACTTAACTACCAATTTGACATATAAGTTCATGCCACAATAAGACCTTTCTCAAGCTTTCATCCACCATAATTCAAATAACCATTTTAACTTCCATAGTGTCTTGGTTACAACAATACCAAAACAATCCATCTCACAAGGCATTATAAACATCTTACAAAAGTCATTAATAATCATTTCTAATAACCAAACACACATCAATATTAACATCATTAACAAGCCAAATCTCATGGCTATAATCACAACCAAAATACCACATCTAGCCTATACATTCCATATACTATAAATGTATAATTCAAAAGTACTAACTTAGATGTTTGATAGTGCGATGATGTTCCCGACGACTCCCGGATCCGAGCTAGCCTTGATTCACTATAAAATATAGAAAAATAACACGAAGTAAGCTTCATAGCTTAGTAAGCTCGTATGTGAATAACTTATTTCATCGAATGAATGCAAATCAACCAATTACACATGACAAAACCATATACACATTAACTACAAACCTTTCTCATGTCTCAGAACATGATCAAATACAAACTCATCGAACTTTTACTAATTAATGCTCAAATAGGTTCTGTACATACCTGTATCACCTCGTACTAACCTCTTTCTCAACCACATGATTCATTTACCCGTTGAACCATTCGAAATAGAAATCGGATACTCAGGAGTCTCGTATGATAAGTACCTATACCATGGCCCGTATGTAACACCCCTAACCCGTAATCGTTGCCGGCCTAGGGTTAAGAGGCATTAACGAATCATCAGAACATTCACAAATCATTTCACAACACAAAGTCAATCATAATTCATGCATACTCAAATTCGACTAGTCCTAGAAAACTACGGACTTTGGATACATTTCTCGGAGGCTTCCAATTTATAATAGCAGAAATTTTGCTCAGGTCAACTCATTTACCCGCGGCTGAAACTATATGTCCCAGAAAACCAACCTCTCGTAGCCAAAACTCACATTTGCTGAAATTTGCAAACAACTGTTTATCTCTCAAAGTTTGTAACATTATTCTCAAATGCTCGGCATGCTCAGATTCATCATGAGAGTAAATCAAAATGTCATCAATAAACACAACTGCGAATCGGTCTAAGTACGGCCTGAAAATCTGGTTCATCAAGTCTGTAACACCCCAAACCCGGTCAATACACCACGACTGAATCTGGTATGTTACGGGGAAAACGTACTTGGGAGGTTTAGGTTTTTCGTTTAAAAGCAGGATGTAAACACTTCACTATATAGTGTATTTGAAGAAAATTTGAGTAGACTTGTTTGAAATCAGGTGGTGAATTTAGAAAACCCAAAAATTTTGAAAGCTTAACCAAAAGATGTAGTTAAAACGAGTTTATTCCATTTTATTATTCAAATAGTTTCTTAGTGTTACTTAAGACATTTTAACTTGGTAGAAAATCGAGTTTTGATTTGGAAATCGTTTGAGTTTCTAATGCAAGTCATGGTGAGATACCCGATGGTATAGTTTAAAACACTTTGCGTTATAGTTTTTAAATCATTGTCTTTCCAAATTTTAGTAAAAATTCCAACCCACTTATTTTGTTAAGGCATATTAAAGTCTATTTAAAGCAAAAACATCATAAAACATAATTTAAAGGCCTTTTACAATCCAAAACAAAACCCAAATAATAAAAAGCAAGCTAAAGTACCCAAATTATAAAGTCTGAGTAAAACTTTATTAAGCGTGGCATGAGCACCCCGAGTCTATCCCGGCTCCATGTCCGCGTCTAAGTGTCACCTGAGATGTCAAAGGAGAGGGTGAGTCGAATGACTCAGTGCATAAATCCCGCTCCCGATAAAACAACATGCTAACACACATCATACATAGCAACATGATTAATGCAACCCGATCCTAACCATCCATATCGCCTTTTCTACCGTGTGGTACCAAACCCGCTGGTGGTGCCAAAACCACTTGGTGACCCAAAGTCACGATATCCATAAGTGTGGTGCCAAACCCCTGGTGACCCAAAGTCACGAATAATCGATGATGGGGCCAACCCATCGTGTGATACCAAATCACTAGAGACGATCCCATATCTCAAAGTGGGGCCAACCCGCGGTGGTGTTAACCACGAGGGACGAGTCGCAATGAGGTGCCAAACCCTCGGTGTCCCAAAGACACAATGTGATACCAAATCTTTGGTGACCGCGATACAAATCCGATGATGGGGCCAACCCATCGTGTGATACCCAATCACGGCGTCAATCCCGTATAATCAATGTGGGCCAACCCACCGTGGTACTAAGCCCTTTGGACGAGACACCGAGGTGCCAAACCCTCGTGACCCAAAGTCACAAAATATCACTGTGGTACCAAACCACTTTGGAGGTGCCAAACCTCGGTGTCCCAAAGACACAAAGTGTCCCAAAGACACGGATATCATCATCCTCCCTCCACTCATATCACCCATCATCATGCCATACTCATGTGATCATGCATCTCATACAAGTCATGCATATCATGCCAACATGCCAAGCATTATATCTCATAGCATACATAACATAGATCATAATATTGAGTCTACATCAGTAGAACTCGTAATGCTACGGACTTACCCGGATCCGTACATATACCCCACTTGGGTACCAATTAATCCATCATACTGTTTTGGTTTTACAAAGCAATCAGAGTTATTAATAATATTACTAAGTATGGGTGTGTTAGTTACACACCTGGAATAACGAGGGCCCTAATCCCAAAGAAAAGATCTACAATCTTTAAACTCCTTGCTCCTAGAATCGGCCAAACATAGGGGTTGGCTCAAATTCAACCCATCTGCGCTGCCTCAAATTCAAATCCTTCTGAGTCAGTAGATACTTCAGACTCTTATGATCCGTGTAGACTATCGATCTCTCTCCGTACAAGTAGTGCCTCCAAATCTTTAAGGCGAAGACTACAGCCGCTAGCTCCAAATCATGCGTCGGATAGTTGACCTCATGTGGCCTCAGCTGTCGAGAAGCGTAAGCCACAACCTTACCTTCTTGCATCAGCACACATCCCAATCCCGTATGTGATGCATCACAATAGGCTGTGAATTCCTTACGACCTCAAAGTTGAATCAAACCGAGCCTCGGTCAAAATCTTCTTTAACTTATCGAAGCTTTCCTGCTGTTTTCGGTCCAAACAAACGGAACTTCTTTCCTTAACAACTTGGTCATGGCGCGCTATCATCGCGAAACCCTCAACAAACCTTGGTAGATATCCGGCCAAACCAGAAAACTCGAATCTCGACCACCGACTTAGGCGGCCTCCAATCCAAAAGCGCCTCAATCTTAGAGGTCTACCCGAATCCTCGGTGACACTACATGCCCCAAGAAAGTCACTTCTCTAAGCCGAACTCGCATTTCTTGAACTTAGCATGAGAGTTGCTTCTCCTCAAAATCTGCAGTAGCACCACACGCAAATGCGCATCATGCTCTTCTTACGTCCCTGAGTACACTAAGATGTCATCTATGAAAACCACAACGGCCGATCCAGATCACTGCTTTGAAACACCCTATTCATCATATCCATAAATCTTTGCCGGTGCGTTAGTCAACCCGAGCGGCATTACGAGTCGTAGTGCCCATACCGAGTCCGGAAGCTTATTTGTTTTATGGATATCGGCCTCCTTAACCTTTAGCCCGATGATACCCGGACCTCAAGTCGATCTTGAAAATACGCGAAGACTTTCGGTGATCAAGCGGATCATCTATCCGTGGCAGCGGATACTTGTTTAATCGTCGGCTTATTCAATCAAGCGGTAATCTATACACATCCGCATCGTACCATCTTTCTTCTTAACAAAAAAGTACCCGGCGCACTTACGGCGAAACACTTGGCCTAATAAAACCCGATCCAATAACTCCACGGATCCGAGCCTTAAGCTCCACCAATTCCTTTGGCGCCATCCTATATGGAGCAATAGACACTGCGCGATTCGGGGTATGCAGATCTATCCCGAACTCTACCTCACGATCACGGCGGCAAACCCGGAAGCTCCTCGGGAAACACATCAGCAAATTCCTTAATGATCTGCAGACCTTCTCTCTCTATGAGACTCTTTTTAGCCTCCAAGGCATACACATGAACCACATACGCCTCACACCCTTCCCGACCATCTTCTGCGCCTTGAGCGGATACCACATTTGATAAGTAATCTCTCCTATTACCTATCATAGCCACTTCATCTCCTCAACCGTCTTAAGAACCATGCGCTTGGCGCGCAATCCAACCTCGCTTTGGTACTTGACCAACCAGTTCATCCCAAGAATCGGATCGAACTCCCCAAACGGCAGTTCCATCGGATCGGAAAGCAAACACTACCCCTTGGAGTTCTAGGGTACATCTCTAAACGACTTATCTACTACCACAGAGTGACCTAAAGGGCTAATTACGGTCATCCGCCTAGAAGATATCTCGAGTCTAAATCCATGGTCTCTACTATACTACGGCAACATAAGAGTGCGTTGAACCCACATCAATCAAAGCAAAGTATAAGGAGAACCAAAGATCGAAACGTCACGGTTATGGCGTCCAGGTCGCGTCGCCCTCCTCTCGGCGCCTCATTGCATACACTAATCCGGTATGCGGCATCAGAACTACCGCACCTCGCCCGGTGCTCCACGGCCGACCAGAACCATTACCACCTCTGCCATTACCACGGCCCCTCTGCGATGGCGGTCCACTACTCTGAGCCCGATTACGTACGACTCTCGGGATGAATCCTAGCCAACCTCACGCGGACGGTCCCTCACGCGATGATCGAGAGAACCACACTCAAAACAACCTTTTCCTCCACCCAACAACCACCCCAATGGGATTTCCCTGCTTTGGGTTACAACTGCGGCGGTCCACGCCTAGCGACAACAAACCTACGGCTGATTTGACCCACTCGGTCTAGCCCTTTTACGTGGATTACCCGGCGATCCGAGAAGACCCAAAGCTCCTCTTATGCCTATTTACGTCCATGCTCGCCTCACGCGACTCTTTAACACCCTCGGCTACCTTAGCCTTTTCAACTAAGACGACAAACTCGCTCCTGGCGAGGAGCAATCTAGCGATCTCAACTCGTCTCATGGACCATCCTCAAACGAACACACCTCTCATGTTCGGTGGCTACAATACCACGGCATACCTACTCGACTTCAAGAACTCGGCCTCGTACTCGAAGCAGACTTACTCCCTGAACAAGCCTCGAAATGCCCTTGGCTGGAGTCAATATAACTAGCCCCAATGTACTTCTTTTGATACGCGACCACGAAATAATCCCATGTCGGATCTCTCCGCCACACTGCATCCCGAACCGTGAGCCACCATTGATATGACTCATCCCGGAGAAGCGTACGATGCCGCCCGGCTTCTCTTGGCAGTTAAGTCCGGATCATCCATGATCCGCTCGGTGCCTCCGGCCAATATTCAGCAGTGCTAGGAGCAACACGGATACCCTCGAAAGAATTCGGCCCCATTTGCCCGAAGTCGCCAGTACGCAATTTCCTAGCTCGCACCACCACCTACTCCAACTACCCTTTCCAACACTCGCAAAGATCGCTCGTGACGCTGCGTCATCCCGATCGATCTTGAAACTCACCACCTCCGGTGGTGGCGACCCGGTATCTCATTTTACGACCCACGACCGGACCCTACGGGTTCGTAAAGCCGTCATCCTACCACGACCTGCCCACGACCACGTCCACCTCTAGCGCTCATGACTAAATTCTCTACGTATCTAATTTAGGAGTTTTATGCATCGATATTTATTCCTTTGTTTTAAAGCAAAGTCTTATGAATAGTAAAGAAGCTTTGTTTTCGCGAGTTCCATGAGAATCCTATCGAGTTCAGATTTCTAAAGTAATCCACTACTGCAATCATCCAATCACATCAATAAATCACAAGAAATAGTAAGGGTACTTACAGGCGGGTGGTGCAGGAGACTCGGTGTCATGCCTTACAAACCATATATTTAAAAACAAAGACTATCAAACAAACTTTTAAAACGTTTTGGGCCTTGGGCCCAGTAGAAGCTTTTGAACTTGGCTCGATACCACAATTGTAACACCCCAAACCCGGTCAATACACCACGACAGAATACGGTATGTTACTGGGGAAAAGCGTACTTGGGAGGTTTAGGTTTTTCGTTTAAAAGCGGGATGTAAACACTTCACTATATAGTGTATTTGAAGAAAATTTGAGTAGACTTGTTTGAAATCGGTGGTGAATTTAGAAAACCCAAAAATTTTGAAAGCTTAACCAAAAGATGTAGTTAAAGCGAGTTTATTCCATTTTATTATTCAAATAGTTTCTTAGTGTTACTTAAGACATTTTAACTTGGTAGAAAATCGAGTTTTGATTTGGAAATTGTTTGAGTTTCTAATGCAAGTCATGGTGAGATGCCCGATGGTATAGTTTAAAACACTTTGCGTTATAGTTTTTAAATCATTGTCTTTCCAAATTTTAGTAAAAATTCCAACCCACTTATTTTGTTAAGGCATATTAAAGTCTATTTAAAGCAAAAACATCATAAAACATAATTTAAAGGCCTTTTACAATCCAAAACAAAACCCAAATAATAAAAAGCAAGCTAAAGTACCCAAATTATAAAGTCCGAGTAAAACTTTATTAAGCGTGGCATGAGCACCCGAGTCTATCCGGCTCCATGTCCGCGTCTAAGTGTCACACTGAGATGTCAAAGGAGAGGGTGAGTCGAATGACTCGGTGCATAAATCCGCTCCCGATAAAACAACATGCTAACACACATCATACATAGCAACATGATTAATGCAACCCGATCCTAACCATCCATATCGCCTTTTCTACCCCGTGTGGTACCAAACCACTGGTGGTGCCAAACCACTGGTGACCCAAAGTCACGATATCCATAAGTGTGGTGCCAAACCACTGGTGACCCAAAGTCACGAATAATCCGATGATGGGGCCAACCCATCGTGTGATACCAAATCACTAGCAGACGATCCCATATCTCAAAGTGGGGCCAACCCACGGTGGTGTTAACCACAGGGACGAGTCGCAATGAGGTGCCAAACCTCTGGTGTCCCAAAGACACAATGTGATACCAAATCACTGGTGACCGTAGTCACAAATCCGATGATGGGGCCAACCCATCGTGTGATACCCAATCACTGGCGTCAATCCCGTATAATCAACTGTGGGGCCAACCCACCGTGGTACTAAGCCACTGGGACGAGACGCTGAGGTGCCAAACCTCTGGTGACCCAAAGTCACAAAATATCACTGTGGTACCAAACCACTTTGGAGGTGCCAAACCTCACGGTGTCCCAAAGACACGAGTGTCCCAAAGACACGGATATCATCATCCTCCCTCCACTCATATCACCCATCATCATGCCATACTCATGTGATCATGCATCTCATACAAGTCATGCATATCATGCCAACATGCCAAGCATTATATCTCATAGCATACATAACATAGATCATAATATTGAGTCTACATCAGTAGAACTCGTAATGCTACTGGACTTACCGGATCCGTACATATACCCCACTTGGGTACCAATTAATCCATCATCTTTGTTTTGGTTTTACAAAGCAATCGAGTTATTAATAATATTACTAAGTATGGGTGTGTTAGTTACACACCGGAATAACGAGGCCCTAATCCCAAAGAAAAGATCTACAATCTTTAAACTCCTTGCTCCTAGAATCGGCCAAACATAGGGGTTAGATACTTAAGACCATTCGGCCAAGGACTTTTAAGCCAACAGAGTCATTATCAACCCTTACCTTTGTACTTGATTTGGTTTCCTACCAAATCTCGAATCAACGATGATTCTCCTTTAACAATCGGCACCCTAATGAAACAAGTAGTTAATCTCCAATCACCTTTGACTTAATCGAAATCAAAAGATTGAACTAACAATAATATACCAATCACTTACCCTCTACTTACTAATCGGTTTACAAAGAAGGAAGACTCCTCTTGATTACTTCCAAAATCAGAAGGCCCTATCATGAATTCGATTCCAACATAAGAGGTTAACTCCTTTCAACATATGCCCAAAATCGGCTATTAACCCAACCAAAACCGATAAATCATAAGAGAGGAAGAAATGGCCATTCGGCCTAGCACTTACCCAACACCAACCGATGATTCGGCCTACACAACCACAGGAGAAGGGAGATATTCGGCTAAGTTAAAGACTAATAGAAGAGAAAAGAGATTCGGCTAGAATAAGCAAAAGAATTTTGTGTCCAAAAGAAAAATAGAATCGGCCAAGGTCTTGAGAAGAGAAGAAAATGGAAAAGAGAGATAGGTGCTTTCGGTTTTTGGAGAAAAGAAATGGAATAGATGAATGAAGATTTCGGTTTTAGGGACAAGGTAAGTTCAGGACATAAAAAGAATGGAGGAGATGAATGGAGAATTCGATTGAGAAGGAAATGGTAAGTTTAGGCTCTTATGAAAATAAAGAAATTATGAGAGGGAGAGAAGAGAGCATTGGCTATATTGGAATTAAGAGAAACAAAGGCAAGTTTCGGCTAAGGTGTATGTTGCTTACACTTTCGGTTTCAAGGAGAAATGGAAGACTTACTTGAATATTGGTAACAAAGAAGAAACTCTCGACATTCGGCTAACAACTTGACCAAAAGGAGAATTTTAGCTAGACATACCAAGACCGAAAATGAAAGAAAAACACTAGAAATGCCAAAAGCATTTTCGGCATAGTCACTTCTCACACCAAGCCGTCACTCCCCCAAACTCCTCCTAAAAATTCGGCCAAGTCTTCCCATTCACTCACCACCACTCCTTCAAACTTGCTTGACCAAGTCTTCCTCCTAAACTTCCTCTCCACCCTCCATTTGAATGTGTAGACCAAGTCCAAGGAAGAATTCGAATTGCCTTCTACCTCTTCCTCCATGCCGTCCAAAATGGAAGCCAAAATGTGAGGTCTTTGCGGCTTGAACACAAGACCTCCACCTCATGCAGTTGACGCCACACCTAGCTCCCAAGTAGCGCATGCCTTGCCACTTTGCCAGCTCCTCACCTGTGCAACAAGCACCAAATAAAATACATATCCCTCAGCTCCATCAGCTCCCTACACCTAAAGCTCAAAAACTAAATTTTCCCATTCCCTCAGGCATACTCCTAGCCTACAACTACGCCCCTAAAACATAGAAATAGCAACATAGCACACCAACACGTGCAATATCATGCAACAACAAAATAGCCCCCAACCCGGGATATTACAAAGTCCATAAAAACAGCAGGTGCATTTGTTAGTCCGAAAGGCATAACAAGAAATTCGTAGTGTTCGTACCTTGTACTAAATGCAGTCTTTGGCACATCTGAGTCTTTCACTCGCAACTGGTAATAACCCGATATCAAATTAATTTTCGAAAACATTGTTGCCCCTTTTAACTGATCAAACAAATCATCTATTCGTGGCAAAGGGTATTTATTCTTGATCGTCACTTTGTTAAGCTGTCGATAGTCTATACACATTCACATCATGCCCTCTTTCTTTTCCACAAATAACACCAGTGCACCCCAGGGAGAGAAACTCGGTCTAGGAAAACCTCTATCTGTCAACTCTTGCAACTGAGCTTTCAATTATTTTAACTCTTTCAGAGCCATTCTGTGCGGAGCTATCGATATCGGCATTGTTCCCGGTACTAATTCAATACCAAACTCAACCTCTCTGATAGGTGGTAAACCCGGTAACTCTTCGAGAAATACATCTGGATACTCGCACACAATTGGTACTAATTCAATCTTTGTTTCTGTCACTTTCGTATCAAGTACATAAGCAAGATAAGCTTCACACCCCTTTCTCACAAATCTCTGAGCTAACATAGACGAGATCACAACTGGCAAACTATTCAGATCATCATATTCAATTCTAATAGTCTCATTATTCCGACATTTCAGTTCAATTGTCTTTCATATACAATTCACTATAGCATCATGCATCGTTAGCCAATCTATACCCAAAATCACATCAAATTCATCGAATGGAAACAACATCAGATTAGCCGAAAAACAGAAATCCCGATTCATTAATGAACAATTCTTGCAGACTTTGTCAACCAAAACACATTTGCCTAAGAGGTTCGATACTCTAATCACAAATTCAGTAGACTCTACAGGAAAAGTCTTACTAGATACTAAATTCATACATATATAAGAATGAGTTGATCCTGGATCTATCAATGCAATCACATTAGTATCATAGAGAGTGAAAGTACCGATGATAACATCTGGAGATGACGCTTCTTCGCGAGCGCGAATAGCGTAGGCTCTAGCAGGTGCTCTGGCCTCGGATCTCACAGCTGAATCTTTTGTCGCCCCTCTACTACCACTTACATTTCTAGCAATTCTAGGTGGTCTACCTCTATTCGACGTGTTACTTAGTCTCACATTTTGAACTTTATCTTTCTCATCCAGCTCAGGGCAATCTCAGATGAAGTGATCTAGCGAACCACATTTGTAACAAGCTTTATTACTTTTATTCCAAAGCATTCTCCAAAGGTCGTCTCCACACTCACGACACTCGGGTTTGTTGTCTCTCACACCGCCAACACTCGTCATCGATGTAGCTTAAGCTTTAGAACACGAGTATTGTTTTCTCACGATCTCTGTTCGAATATTCGTTTGAAGCATTTGGGCGAGCGTACGAATCTTTGGATTTCTTTGATGAAGAATGATACGGCTTACTCATCGATCTTTTTCTCGAGTCTCTAACTTCTAAATCTAATTTTCTCTTTTCTTTGCTAAGATCCTCGGCTTTACAAGCCCTTTCAACCAGAACGACAAATTCTTTCAACTCCAGAATTTCGACTAGTAGTTTTATATATTCGTTTAACCCGTCAACGAATCGCTTACACATAATCTCTTCGGTAGAAACATACTCCCTGGCATGCTTACTCAATCGTACAAGACCTCTTTCATACTCAGTTACAGTCATTCAGCCTTGTTTTAATTCTAGAAACTCTTTCTGCTTTTGATCGAGAAATCTTTTACTGATGTATTTCTTTCGGAATTCGGATTGAAAGAACTCCCAAGTAACCCATTCTTTCGAAACCACAGATATCAACGTGTTCCACCATTGATACGTGGTGTCTCTCAGCAAAGATACAGCACATTTAATACGTTCATCAGGAGTACAAGATAATTCATCGAATACTCGAATCGTATTTTTGAGCCGAACTCAGCTCTCTCAGCATCATCATCAGCAGTAGCCTGGAACTCTTCAGCCCCATATTTATGAATCTTATCTACTGACGGCTTGTTCAACCATATCAGATTTATAACTTGAGGAACAACAGGGATTTGTTGAGAAATAGGTGGGGGTGGAGGTTGTTGAGCAGCTGGATTCGTTCGAACGAACTCCGTGAACCACTCGTTCATTATTTGGAAAAAGGCTTGTTTAGCCGCTCCCTCGTGGATACTCGTTACAGGCCTAGAATCAGATGGCGCTTCCCCTTAAGCGGGAGCGGGCGCATTACTCTCTACATCATCAGCTACAGCTCGTTCGGGATCCATTACTATACGAAAACACAATTTAAGCTGTCAGGAATCATCACACTATCGTAGAGTATATATGGCATGTATAGCTAGACTCTCACACACGCTACGTTAGTCCTAGAATCGACTAAACCGTAGCTCCGATACCAATAAAATGTAACACCCCTAATCCGTATCCATCGCCAGAGTAGGGTTACGAGGTATTGCCGATCAATTCAAAACATATAGCATACATTTATCAAACATAAAGCATTCATTCTCATAAATCATTCAACACAATTATATTGTCCCTCATAAGGGCCTACAAGGCCTTAAACATGCTTTAGAAGTGGTTCGGGACTAAACTGATAACATAAAAAAAAATTTGGAAACATAGAAAAATTTCAACCATACAGGGGTCACACGCCCGTGTGAACAGACCGTGTGCCTCACACGGCTCCAGACACGCCCGTGTCCCAGGCCGTGTGGAAATAGGGCATACATACTGACTTGGGTCACACGGCCAACAACACGCCTGTGTGTCTAGCCCGTGTGCCCTTCAAAGTGGCCACACACGCCCGTGTGCCAGGCCGTGTGCTAGGCCGTGCCAAACCTGTAGGGTATACCGACTTGTACCACACGGCCAGTCACGCGCCCGTGTGTGAGACCATGTGGAGCATACTGACTTCAATTCAATTTCAACACCAGGGGACACACGACCATGTAACATGCCCGTGTGTCACACGCGGCTGAGACACACGCTCGTGTCTCTGCCCGTGTGGACAAAAATAGGCCATTTGCAAGGCCAATTTGCCACCCCAACTTCAATGTACCTTCACAAGGCAAAATGGTACCATTTCCATACACAATGGGCAGCCAAATCAATCCCAATTCATGCACAATTCATGCTATACAAATACAACCATTTCACTTACTCAAATATATACCAAAACAACATGATCTTTAACCTTAATTCATACAATATATATATACCAACTTAATATTCACAACCAAAAATCATCATCAACTCAATAAATTCATTCACTGTAATACATACTATTTAACTACCAATTTGACATAAAAGTTCATGCCACAATAAGACCTTTCTCAAGCTTTCATCCACCATAATTCAAATAACCATTTTAACTTCCATAGTGTCTTGGTTACAACCATACCAAAACAATCCATCTCACAAGGCATTATAAACATCTTACAAAAGTCATTAACAATCATTTCTAATAACCAAACACACATCAATATTAACATCATTTACAAGCCAAGTCTCATGGCTATAATCACAACCAAAATACCACATCTAGCCTATACATGCCATATACCATAAATGTATAATTCAAAAGTATCAACTTAGATGTTTGATAGTGCGATGATGTTCCCGACGACTCCCGGATCCGAGCTAGCCTTGATTCACTATAAAATATAGAAAAATAACATGAAGTAAGCTTCATAGCTTAGTAAGCTCGTATGTGAATAACTCATTTCATCGAATAAATGCAAATCAACCGATTACACATGACAAAACCATATACACATTAACTACAAACCTTTCTCATGTCTCAAAACATGATCAAATACAAACTCATCGAACTTTCACTAATTAATACTCGAATAGGTTCTGTACGTACCTGTATCACCTCGTACTAACCTCTTTCTCAACCACATGATTCGTCTACCCGTTGAACCATTCAGAATAGAAATCGGATACTCAGGAGTCTCGTACGATAAGTACCTATACCATAGCCCGTATGTAACACCCCTAACCCGTAACCGTTGCCGACCTAGGGTTAAGAGGCATTAACGAATCATCGGAACATTCACAAATCATTTCACAACACAAAGTCAATCATAATTCATGCATACTCAAATTCGAACGTGCAGTCCCTCAATTAGGTCTATGAGACCTTAAACACGTTTAGAAAAGGGTCGGGACTAAACCGAACACTAATAAAAGTTTACAAAATTTCAAATATTCTTCAATACTGTTGAGGACACACGCCCGTGCAATCAGGCCGTGTGTCTCACACGATCACCAGACACACCCTTGTGTCCAGGCCGTGCCAAAATAGAGCATGTATCCTGACTTCTTCACACGGCCACCAGGCACGCCCGTGTGCTAGGGCCGTGAACTCTTAGGCAATATACTGACTAATTCACACGGCTACTAGGCACGCCCGTGTGCCATAACCGTGTAGGCAAAACAGGCTATTGCAAGGCCAATTTGCCACCCATACAAGGGTCTACTAACAAGCTTCATAACAAGGCTAATTCATGCTTTTAAATGCACTCAAACATGCCATTTCATGCACTCAATAACCATCAACATTACCATCTACTTCCATACCTAATATCATCACAACTAAGTCCATTCAAAGTGACAATTATACATCTCAAAACATATGTAATTCAAGTATCATATAATCCATACCAAAACTCTTCTTTTAATCACCTCTTTCATCAACCACAAAGTCATGAAATATACCACATTCATAGCTCATTCATAAATTCTACATCATCCCACTTCCAAGCCAACTCACATGGCAAGGATTAAACATTTCAAAACATATCTTAACTTCTACCCTATACATGCCATATTTCATCTATATACATCTTTCCAAAAGTACCAAAATAGATTACCGATAGTGTGATTGATATGCTAACGATCCCCGGATCCGAGCTAGCTTTACTGACACTGCAAAGCAGAGAAACAAATCACACAGTAAGCTTTCCAAAGCTTAGTAAGTTTGTAACATAACATATTTAAAACAAACAAACCACCAGATAGATTATTTCACACATATATATATCATACCATCCAAAACTAATATACTCATTTAACATTTCATAATCTCATTCATAGATTCATCAACCACATAGGTTCCGAGCGTACCTTAGCCGACACTTAGTAATCAATTACATTTGCTACTCAATACTCACTATTCCCTTTCGATTAACTTCCGTCTCTTCTTCGATTCAATCGCACACTTAGTGCTCAGATATTTAGCCAAAGCTTAATTAACATCGCACACATAGTGCATCTATATGAAACCACTCTTTAATCGATATCGCACACACAGTGTCGACCACAAAGTCGAAACTTATATTATTTTGCACACACAGTGCTGATCATCTCGGTCACGTTTTCAAATACGCACACTTAGTGCCACATAACTCAAACTCTTACATAGCATCCACATTTCAATATCATCATAACATTCATTTCATAGCATTTAACATAACAAAATATTCGTATTATGTCCGAACTTACCTCGGATGTCGAGCTATCGAAACGGTCGATTAATCGAGCACCTTATCTTTGCCTCGATCTCGATCCGAACCTCTCCTCTCTTGGTCTATACACATTCAAATTCAATCCATTCAATTACCAAATCATTCATTTTATTCCAAACACACATATTTAGGGCATTTTACATAATGGCCCTCACATTTTCACATTTCGACACTTTAGTCCCTAATTCACATAATTTCTTTCCACACAAGTCTAGCCGAATTTTCCTTGTGTTCATACAAGCCCACACATTTCATTTATTTCACATTTTAATCCTTTAATTTCTCATTTTCTCAATTAAGCCTAAAATGCTCAATTTCACTAAAAATCCCAATGCAAACTATGTTTTCTAAACACCAAGTTTTCATATTTCACTATCAATTAGCATATAGCTCCACATTCATCAATGGCTCATCACAAAAACATCATCAATTCACAACATTACAACATGGGTTAGCTAGAGCACGAAGCAACGATCACGAAAACATAGAAATTATTGAAAATCAATTAAAAACATACCTTGAATTTGAATTAAAAGCTAGCCGAAACCTAGCTTCTTTTTCTTTTCTTCTTCTTTTGTATTTTCGGCTAAAGATAGTGAATATGGCCACTTACTCTTGTTTTGTTTTATTATATTACCATATATTATTAATTTATATATATTAACCATTAAAATAACATATAAAACTTATACATTTAATAGCCTTGCCGCCCATTATCTTATAAAATGGCTAAATTTCAACATAAATCCTCCAATTTATAAAGACAACAACAATTAAACATATAACAATCAGCATACAGCATTTTACACTTTATGCGATTTAGTTCTTTCTCTAATTCGGCACACAGTCGATAAAATTTTCACACAGAATTTTCACATAGGTTATATCACATATTGTTCACACAGAAAATAATATTTTAAAATATTATTCCAACCTCAGATTTGTGGTCTTGAAACCACTATTCTGACTAGGGTCTAAACCGGGCTGTTACACCATAGCCAAATCAAGGTAACTTATCCGAAAAACTATTATCATGGCCCAAAGCCAAATCATCCGATATGCATGGCCCAAAGCCAAATCAGTAAAATACGCACCCGAAGTGCTAATATCATGGCCCAAAGCCAACTCAACGTATCACTTACTGACATGTCAATAGTATCCAAAACTATTCTTAAGGTTCAACGGGGCTTTCACACTTTTCGTTTCTATCATCGAATGCATCCGTAAAGTCATTTTCACAATTCATACATTATCCATAATCCCGTTTTAAAAATTTATGCAATATTAAATCATTTTAACATACATTTATAATGTAATCATCACATACGAAGTTACCTCGTATTCGGAATTGACGGATCGGGTCGACTACTCGATAACATTGCTTTTCTCCCGATCTAAATCCGAATTCTTTCTTTCTTGATCTATATGAATTCAAAATTAACTTATTTATTCATCTACTCATTCAATTAATCCAAAAATACACATTTGGGCATTTTTACACATTAGCCCCTAAACTTTCGCATTTAATCAGTTTAGTCCCTATTTCACAAATACACAAAATACACACAATTCAACAAAACCCATGCTTGGCCAAATTATATATAGGTCCCTAGCAGCCCAAAACTTTCATTTATTTCACTTTTCAACCACACAATTTGCACATTTCACAAATTAATCCCTTTTTGACATTTTTCTCAAAAATCACTTTACAAAACTTGTTTAACTATCAACAAGTTTTCATATTTCAACATTAAACATCAAAGAACACATAGATTTAACAATGGCAACTCTCAAAATCTTTAACAGTTTCAAAATCTAAGATACGGGCTAGCTAGAATACGAAGCAACGATCTCAAGAACACAAAAATCACTAAAAACCGAGCTCAAAATTACTTACAATTGGAGCATGCATTAGTCGTACCATAAAAAGCTTCCAACCTTTCTTTTTCCTTTGATATTCGGTCACCAAGGAAGAAGATGAACACAAATTCATGTTTTGATATAATTTAATTAACTTAATTTATCAATTTACTTATTTACCCTTAATGAATAAACATAGAACTTTATAATGCATGTCCATTAATGTCCATTAACACTACCAATGGTCTAATATCATCATAAGGACTTTTAATTTAATTAATCAAAGTAATTAAACACCTTTAAGAAGTAGAATGTGTAACACCCCAAACCCGGTCAATACGTTACGACCGAATCTGGTATGTTACAAGAAAGGTAGTTTTGAAATTTTCAACAGAACATCGTAATTTGGAAAACTTTTCGTTTAGTGATTAAATCTTAAAGATAATTTAAAATTTTGGTTGAAGATTTTCTTACCAACTTCTATTTAAAAGTGAACTAAAAAGTCATAAACAGTTTTGTTTCACGAAGGCCGAAATCAGGAAATTCCATAAATGTGACATTTGAATATGATGTTGAGGTTTTAAGAAAATCTCCAGATTATTTAGCTTAAACCTTTAATCACTTGTCATCTTTTGTTAATACTTTAAAAATATGATTGTTTATATTTTTATTTTAGGTTACTCCTTACTTGACAATTCATAAGATATGCAATAACCAATTTAAAGCAAAAACCCAAATTAAAGTTATGGAGGCCTTATTACATTGCAAAATCCCAAAATTAAAAAGTAAGTTTGAATAAGAAACGAAAGTTTACAAGAAAATAATGCATGGACACCTCAAGCCCACCTCGGCTCCAAATCCCCAACTAGGGGTTACCTACAAAATTAAGCAGAGGGGTGAGTCACCGAGACTCAGTGTGTAATTCCCCTTATAACACAATCGGGCTTTAAGCCCACAGATGCACATTGGGCCTTAGCCTTCACAATATAGCATATTAAAAATGTATGCAATGCAGCCTAGCCCAACCTAGTTTTCCATCCTCTAGGTCACCTGAATCAGCCAAACACCCGTGGCATCAAGCCACTGTGGTTCCAAACCACTGTGGTCCCAGACCACTTGTGACAGAGTCACAGAATATATAAACGTGGGGCCAACCCACTGTGGTCTCAGACTACTGTGACAATCTCTGATAAGTATATGTGGGGCCAACCCACTGTGGTACCAAACCACTGAGATAAGTCACTGGTAAATATATGTATACGTGGTTCCAAACCACTTTGTGGTCCTGAACCACCGTGATGAAGTCACTAAATCACACTTCCCCCTGTCAATCATATCCCAAATCCCATGCAACATATTATCATATTGAGATGAATGCAAACATACTTTCAATGTACAACAGACAATTAATTCATACATACCTATCTTCGAAAGTAAAATCATAGTGGTACTTACCCGGTGTCTCCAACCTTACCCACAAGGGTATCTCGACTATCTATACTGATGCGTTTTTGGCTTTTCACCAAACACGATTACTAACGCAAATAAGAAAGAAAAGTGTGAGCGTTACACACCTGATTACGCGTAAGACTAAACTCTCTAGATTGTCGACACTCTCACTAGAAGAAACAACCGCGATTTGTCTATCCCAGGCGGATGTCGGCTCCTGGCCCGGCTGGCGGAAAGTCTCGAACCGCCGACACCAAGCACGTCACTTAAACTTAGGAGTAGAGACTACGAGTCCACTCCCCTCCTTAGTTTGGCTAGCACTCGCATCCATGGAGAGAATCTTTGAATCAGTACCCAAGGAGAAATGTAGGTTGACTAACAAAAGAATTTGATTAAGGCAGACTACAATTGAAAGGGATGAAATAGCCAAGAAAACGTAAAGATGGCTCCTTACCTTAAGAACCCGAATGGAGTGATCAGATTCGGCAATCAACATACCTTCAGCCTTCGGACCTCCAACGCTCAGCTAATGGGGTTTCCTGAAGTAAACGTTCCAAAACGAGAGAAGAAGAAGAAGGGTTTAGCCGAAATTTAAACACCAAAAACAAAATAGCCATTCGGCTATGACCACACAGAATCGAAAGAAATAAAGAAAGAAACGAAGGAGTCTCCCCCTTACCTTAACCAACAGAAACCGATTGAAGAGACTTCCTGCGGCCAAAGATTCCTAGCACCTTGCTTCGCGTTGTCCAGCTAACAGAAAAAGAGTGTAAGAATAGATTTAGTGTGGTGTCAAAGGAGATTCGACTATGGTGAAAAGGTGTAGAAACGAAACACACAAGAGAAAAGAGTGAGAAGTATGTTTCGGCTAGAGAAGAAAAGAGTGTAGAAGAGAAAACCGCTAGAGAAAATGAATGAAAGGAAAAAGAAATGCCCGAGTGGTCACCCTAGTTTCGGCTAATGTCAAAGAGGCAAGAAGAGATGAAGAGAAGAAAGCTGAAAGTTTTGGCACAAAGAGAAGTAGAAAACCGAACAAGAGAAAAAGAAAGAACTCCCTAAGACCCTTGCAAAAATTCGGCACTCTCCCTATATGACTGAAAATGCCAAAATGAAAATGCCTACTACTCAAGAGAATTTCGGCACACTCACCTATCCTAACAACTTAATCGAAATCCCCCCTCCAAGCTCCCCAGATTCGGCCAACACCTCCACCATCACCTAATCCCTTGATTTGCTCCACCAATTACTCCCTATCCCTCATTCAAATTGGTTTGACCAATTCAAACTCCTCCAAGCTCTCTTGTCTATCCATTTGAATGCATTGACCCATTCAAACACCACATTTGAAGAGTCCCAGCCGAAACCACCACTCCTCCACCTTGGCACAAAAAATAAAGCTTCATAATGAGGCTTATTGGATTCAAACTCGTCCCCTTCTGCTTCTACGAGTGACGCCACCTCCACTTGGACACAAGCTCCTTTGTGTCATCAAGCACACGCAAATAAACTTAAAGCCTGCTCCTACTAGCTCTCCCCCCTTAGATGCCCAAAACAGAAAATTTTACCAATGCTCTAACTTGAACCCGAACCTCCCCCGGACCCCCAAGCACACCTAAATAACAAGAAGCACAAGCCAAGCACACAGAAAAGCATAAAATGCAAAACCCCTAATTCTAGGATGTTACAGTTCTACCCCCCTTAAAGAAATTTCGGCCTCGAAATTTACCTGATCAAAAGAGGTGAGGGTATTACTGTCGCATCACATCCTCTAGCTCCCACGTGGCTTCCTCTGAACCGTGATTTCGCCATAAGACTTTAACCAACGGATTTGACTTACTTCTCAACACTTTAACATCTCGATCTAAGATCAAAACTGGTTCTTCTTCAAAAGACAAATCAGGTCTTATTTCAATTTCCGCTACCGGCACTAAGTGAGATGGATTCGAATGATAGCGTCTTAACATTGAAACATGAAATACATCATGTATCTGATTCAACTCCGGCAGTAAGTCAAGCTGATACGCTACCGGTCCCACACGTTTCAACACTCAATAAGGCCCGATGAATCTGGGGCTCAACTTGCCCTTTCGTCCAAACCTTAAATCCTTCTTCCAAGGTGAGACTATCAAAAAAACTTGATCACCCACTGAGAATTCTATCTTCTTACGCTTTAGATCTGCATACGATTTCTGCCAGTCAGAAGCTTTCTTCAATCGAGACCGAATCAACTTAACCTTTTCCTCCGTCTCTGAAACCAATTCTTGACCCAACAACTATCGCTCACCCAACTCTGTCCAGCAGGTAGGAGTACGACACTTACGACCATATAACGCTTCATAGGGTGCCATCTGAATACTCGATTGATAGCTATTGTTGTATGCAAATTCTGCTAACGGTAAGAAATCCTCCCAACTACCCCTGAAGTCGATAACACAAGCTCTCAACATATCTTCCAGAATCTGAATTACCCTCTCTGACTGACCATCAGTCTGTGGATGAAACGCCGTGCTGAAATCTAGTCTTGTACCCAACGCTTTATGTAACACCTTCCAGAACCGCGATGTAAACCTTGGGTCTCTGTCTGATATGATAGACACTGGTACCCCATGTAACCTCACAATCTCTGCTACATACAGCTTGGCTAACTTCCATAGTGAGTAATCAACACAAACCCGTATGAAGTGAGTAGACTTCGTCAACCGATCGACAATTACCCATACTGAATCTTTCCTAGTAGGCGTAAGAGGTAGCCCACTAACAAAGCCCATAGTTATCCTCTCCCACTTCCAAATTGGAATCTTCACTGGTTGTAGCAACCTTGAAGGCAACTGATGTTCCGCCTTCACCTGCTGACACGTCAAGCACTTACTCACAAACTCGGTAACCTCTTGCTTCAGACTTTGCCACCAAAACTGTTCACGCAAATCTCGATACATCTTACTCCCACTGGGATGCATAGCGTATGGACTACTATGTGCCTCCTGCAGAATCCTCTGTCTCAACTCAAAATCCTTTGGCATACAAGCCTTTCTACGAAAGCACAATACTCCATCACTGTTTAGACCAAATCCTTCTGTCTCACCACCTTCCACTTGCTGAAGTCGAGAACTTAACAATTCATCTGACAACTGCTTCTCTTTAATCTGACTTACCCATGAAGGCTTCACTTGAAGTTCGGCTAATAAACTTCCATCATCATACAAACTGAGATGAGCAACATTACCCTCAAATCCCCTATTACCATACGGCTCAATGCATCCGTCACAACGTTAGCTTTACCCGGGTGATACTCGATCGAGCAATCGTAGTCTTTCAACAATTCAATCCACCTCCGCTGCCTTAAATTCAACTCCTTCTGGGTAAGGAGATATTTCAGGCTCTTATGATCTGTGTAGATAATAGACTTCTCTCCACACAGGTAATGTCTCCAAATCTTCAGAGCGAACACTACCGCAGCTAACTCCAGATCATGAGTGGGATAGTTCACTTCATACGGTCTTAGTTGCCGAGACGCATACGCTGCCTGATAAGGCGTTGCTTGGCAAAACAACATTCCTTGAGTGTTTACGAATCTAGGATTATAGCAAGCACTTCCCTGCAATTAAACAAAACAAAGAGGTTGGTTTTAGACTTAAAAACACACGAAATTGAATAGATTTGAAGAAGAGAGAAAAAAATGTTGCTGGAATTTCTAGACAGATTTGAAGAAGGTAGAAGATGAATGCTTCAAAATTCATCCATGGCAGCCTTGAACATTCAAAAAAAAAAGGTAGAAATAACGCTGGAAACTGGCTGGGAATTTGAACAACGAAGAACTCAAAAGAACTCGCACAATCTGTTATGCAAACCCGAATCAAATTTGTTCTACGTCAATGGACTTGGACCCACTAGATAGCGATCTAAGAACCCGAAGTATCACAAGATTGACACAATAATTCAGAATTGAAATGTCAAGAAAGAAGTTCAAACAAAGAACCAAATTTGAGAGAAAACTCACAAAGTAATTTTTATTTCAAAATAAAAGTCTATCTTTTTTGAAGTACAAATATATAGTAGAATGAAGAGGTGACCAAATTACATTGTGTGGCTAACATTAAAGGAGTTTAAAATTTAAATTTGAATTGAAATAACTCCTTTTAGGCAGAATTAATTTGTAGCCAAGTAAAAAAAAGAGTGAGTTGGCATGTTTATCACTTTAAATATGTGCTAATTTCATTTGAAATTAAAACACACAACTTCCCTTGTTCTTATCTCTTCAATTGCCACACAAATGCACAAGAATGGGCTGGTTTTTGGTCACACATTTGCACCACATGTGTTCAAGGCTGGCACATGCACACCCACATGCTTGGATGCCACCTAGGCTGCCACATGTGTGCTGGTATACTCCCAACACGTAGGACACTATTCAGCTATACGGACTCATCACCTAAAGTTGAGCTAGTGGAGTGGAGGTGAGCCGACTGGAGCTAAACCGAGTTGAATTCAGCTAGCTAGAAGTGAAATGAGATGACATGAGTGGAGTAGAGTGCTCTGAGTGAGGTGAGCGGGAAACAAGCCTCGAAAGTGACTTGAGTGAAAATGAGCTGCATATACTTTCTTAAAGTGGAGTCCTTTCGTGTACATGTTACAAAACGATATAACACTTATCAAAGCTATGTAAACTTAACATAACATAGTCTAATAAGTTGTAAACAAGTGCACACTTATTCGTTAACACACAAACAACTTGAAGACAATACAAATACTATCAACCCAATCCAAAACATACTTAGCATAATATATACATACTAAACACACCAATATAAGTAGTAGGGCATAAGTATGTCACATATCAAACATGCAACACACTATAAAACTTATCTTCTAAGGCACATTCACTTTCGAAAGAGTCGAAACTTTAGCACAACCTGAAAGAAAAACTTCCCAATTTCTTTGCCTTAGATCGTGTGATAGGTCCTAATGGCAAGACCTCTGGATCAGCCTCCTTGATTGGCTTGGATGTGCCCACATCGCTTCTTCGTGAAAAGGATTTGTCCTCAAATCTGCAGAATTGTCATAAGGGGTTAAGTCGAAACATTAAATGTGGAACTTACATTATATTCACCGGTAGAAGTCCAATTTGTAGGCGTTGTCATTAACTTTCTCCAACACCTGAAAGGACCATCTCTCGCGGTAACAACTTAGACCGTCTTTGGGCTGAAAAACGTTCCTTTCAGAAATGAACCCAAACCCAATCACCAACATCAAAGGTGACTCGCTTTCTTCCTTTGTTTGCTTGCTTTTCGTACTGCTGAGTCCTTCGTTCTAAGTTCTCCTTAACCTGTTGATGCAACTTCTTCACATATTCTGCTTTCACTTTACCGTCCCTGTTCATCACCTGTTCTTGTGGCAAAGGCAACATATCTAGAGGGGTAATAGGATTAAATCCATAAACAAACTCAAATGGTGACATCTTAGTAGCAGAATGTATAGCGTGATTATATGCAAATTCAACATGTGGCAAACAATCTTCCCAAGTTTTTATGTTCTTTTTAATTATGGAACGAAGTAAAGTAGATAAAACCCTGTTAACAACCTCAGTTTGTCCATCAGTCTGGGGATGACAAGTAGTAGAAAACATAAGTTTCGTACCTAATTTGCTCCAAAGAGTCCTCCAAAAGTGACTCAAAAACTTTACATCCCTGTCAGAAACAATTGACCTAGGAATACCATGTAAATGAACAACATCCCTAAAGAATAAGTTAGCCACATTTACAGCATCATCAGTTTTATGGCAAGCAATAAAATGTGTCATCTTTGAGAACCTATCAACCATAACAAATATACTATCTTTACCGGTCCTAGTTCTAGGCAATCCCAAAACAAAATCCATCGAAATATCAGTCCAAGGGGAATCAGGAATAGGTAAAGGCAAGTACATACCATGTGGTGAAACCTTCGATTTTGCTTTCTTACATGTCACACAACGTTCACAGTACCGTTCAACGTCCCTACGCATTTTAGGCCAAAATAGATGCTCCTTTAATGTCTGTAACATTTTGGTGACTCCAAAATGACCCATCAGTCCACCTTCATGTGCTTTATGGATCAAAATACCATGCATAGATCCTTGTGGAATGCATATCATGTTCTCTTTGAAAAGATAGCCATCATGCCTATAAAATTTTTCTTCTGCACCTTTTGCGCAAGCATTAAACTTATCTCTAAAATCAGGATCATCAGCATATAGCTCACGAATATATGCAAATCCAATCAAATGAGAATCAAGATAATTTAAAAGTGCATACCTGCGTGATAAAGCATCAGCAACGACATTGTCTTTACCTTTCTTGTAACGAATGACATAAGGAAAAGACTCAAGAAATTCAACCCATTTAGCATGTCGTTTGTTTAATTTATGCTGACCTTTGATATATCGCAAAGCCTCATGATCAGTGTGAATCACGAACTCCTTAGGCAACAAATAATGCTGCCAAGTTTCTAATGCCCGAATCAGTGCATACATCTCCTTATCATAAGTAGGATAATTCAATGTCGCTCCACTAAGCTTCTCACTGAAATATGCAACGGGCCTCTTTTCCTGTGATAAAACAGCACCTATACCAACTTCAGAAGCATCACATTCAACTTCAAACATTTTATCAAAGTTAGGTAATGCTAAAACAGGTGCTTTTGTCAAACACTCCTTTATTTTCAAAAAGGCTTCCTCTTGTTCTTTACTCCATGAGAAGACTGAATTCTTCTTTATAATCCCGGTTAAGGGGGCGGTAATAGAACCGAAATGGGGAACAAACCGACGGTAGAAACTAGCTAAACCATGAAACGATCTAACTTGACTAACCAATGTCGGTCGTGGCCACTCTTGAATTGCCTTAATCTTCTCAGGATCAACTTCAACTCTCTGAGAACTAACAATATAACCAAGAAATATAAGCTTATCAGTACAAAACACACATTTCTCCTTGTTACCAAACAATCTCTCTTCTCGCAAAGTCTGTAAAATAGCTCGCAAATGTTTTACGTGATCCTGCAAAGTCTTGCTATAAATCAAAATGTCATCAAAGTACACAACACAAAACTTACCAATAAAAGATCGCAGAACATGATTCATCAAACACATAAAAGTACTAGGAGCATTAGTTAAACCGAAAGGCATCACTAACCATTCATACAATCCTAGCTTCATCTTGAAGGCTGTCTTCCACTCGTCGCCTTTTTTCATGCGAATCTGATGATATCCACTCTTCAAATCAATTTTGGAGAAGATAGTCGCTCCGCACAACTCATACAACATGTCATCAAGTCGAGGAATGGGATGTCGATACTTGATTGTAATCTGGTTCACTGCTCGACAATCAACACACATCCTCCAACAACACTGGTACAGCACACGGACTCAAGCTCTCTCGAATGTACCCCTTGTCTAACAACTCGTAAATCTGTCTTTGAAGTTCCTTTGTCTCTTGAGGTTCTTGTGATATCTTTGGTCTATTCGAATTGTGGCTCTCCGGAAGAAAGTCAATCTGATGTTCGATGCCACGAATAGGGGGTAAACCCTTCGGTGTTTCATCAGGAAACACATCCTCGAATTCCTGCAAAAGAGATGAAACAGAAACAGGCAAATCACTAGGAATCTCAGCTAATAAACAATTATCTTTAAACAACAAAATAAGCATAGAATGCCGAGAGGACAGACACATTTCTGATTTCCTTCTTCGCTAGTGTATACATTCATCTTCTTTTTCCTTCGAGCTTCTTCGATATTCTTTCGCAATCTCACTTGGTCTTCTTGCACTTGGCTCGGTGTCAAAGGTGCTAAGATGATCTTTTTATCTGCATGAACAAAAGAATACTGTTTGTAAAGCCATCATGTCTTTGCCCTTTTGTCAAATCGCCATGGGCGTCCCAACGAAGAAATGGCTCGCATCCATCGAAATGACATCATAAAGTACTTCATCTTTGTACTTTCCAATGGAAAACGACATAAGAACCGCCTAGTCACTCTAATTTCTCCTCCGTTATTTAGCCATCAGAATTTGTAAGGATTTGGATGCCGTGTCATCTTCAAACCCAACTTATCAACCATCACAGAACTAGCAACATTAGTGCAACTACCACCATCAATAATTACAACACATACCTTGTCATTGATGAGACATCTTGTGTGAAAGATGTTCTCTAATTGCTGTTCATCCTGAATCGGTTGAGTATTCAGACTCCTCTTGACAACAAGTGTTTCACCGGTGGCAAACGTCTGCACATTATCATCACCTTCTTGTATGTCCACTGTAGGGGGCTCCTGTTCATCTTCTTCGAACTCAGATTCAATCTCGCCACTATCCAACAACATCATGGTCCTCCGATTTGGGCACTGACTGGCAACATGCCCTCGACCAAGGCACTTGAAACACAGAATGTCCCTCGAACGTTCTTGTGTCACCACCTGCTTGTCACGCCTATTTTCAGTAATAGGAGTCTTTGGTTTGCTTGACTCTACCTTATCTCGAATCTGAAGTGGTTCTTGTGGTCTAGGCTTCCTGAAATTGTTAGGAGTAGATAAAGCATTTGAAAATGATTTAAATGGAGTATTACCTCGATTTGAAGACTTCCTACGTTGCTGTCGTTCAACTTTTATCGCCATATGCACCATGTCCTCTAACTCGACATAATGCTACAACTCAACAACATTAGCAATCTCAGAATTCAAACCTGCAAGAAAGCGTGCCATAGCAGCCTCTCGATCCTCAACAATGTTGGCTCGCATTATGGACACTTCCATTTCCTTGTAATAGTCTTCAACACTCCTACTACCATGTTTCAACGTTTGCAACTTCTGGAATAAGTCACGATGGTAATGAGAAGGAACAAATCTTTTACGCATGATTTGTTTCATTTCATTCCACGTTCTCACTGGACCTTCACCGGTGCGTCACTGACTAATTAGCAATTGATCCTACCAGATCAAAGCGTAATCAGTGAATTCCATCGCAGCCAAACGAACCTTCTTCTATTTCGAGTAATTGTAACACTCAAAAACATGTTCGACTTTGCTTTCCCAAGCGAGATAAGCATCGAGGATCTGTTGCGTCCACGAAATGATGGAATAGCAACTTTAATGTTAGGCAGTTATCATCAAGTTGTATATGCCTTCTCGGATTCTCGCCTCGGAGATCGATCAACTTCATTCTCATCATTTCCTTCATTAGGAACTGATTGGGAACCACCACCGTCATTCTGTCCATCCTCGATTGTAAAGGTTCGAGTTCTTGTCTTAAAAGATGAAGTTCACGTGTTATGGCCTGCATTTGCAAGTTTGGTTGCTGCCGCCATCCGAAAGTTGCTCTCATTAGAACTCGTCATTTTAAATAATAGTAATAATAAAACACTATTAAAGGTTAGTGAAAATAAAGGAATGGACCTCACAGCACACTCAATACAGTCTCACAGATCGCTCCCAAAGAAAGAACACTCAATAATTTCACTTAGCGCTCGTGTTTCACTCGAGAGAATACTTTAAAGGCTCTTCTTTTGTCTCCCCTTCTGATCTCACACGCTCAATTGCCTTTTCCACTCAATCTCTCATAATCAGTTCTTTAAAGGAACTAATTTCGATCTTTCAGAATTTGTTTACTGTGTCAACTTGTATGAAACAACAAGGATAAAGAATCAAGGGTTAGAATGAAAATAGGGCTGAAAGAAAAGAGAAAAAAAATAATATAAAGGCTGAAAACAATGAAATACAATGCTGGAAAATTAACAAACGAAATGAAGAAAATAAGGATGAAAATAAGAAGAAAAAAAATCAACAACTTACTGCAACAGAAATGCTTACAACGACCCTATCACCGAACAGACAAGAATAAGTTGTCTAGGTTGATTTCCAAGCATTTCATGGCATAACATGGCATAATATGAGCATCTTTTATCATTTCAACAAATTAGCACACTTTTTTTTTCTTTTGTTTCTATTTTGTTGTTTCGAATCTGATTTTTTTTGTGTTTTTTTTTTAATTTTCAATTTTTTTTTTTACTTTTTATTTTGTTTTCTTGATTTTGAGTGCAGAATGTGCTAAAAAATCCAACCTGGGCTCTGATTACCATATGATAAGGTGTTGCTTGGCAAAACAACATTCCTTGAGTGTTTACGGATCTAGGATTGTAGCAAGCACTTCCCTGCAATTAAACAAAACAAAGAGGTTGGTTTTAGACTTAAAAACACACGAAATTGAATAGATTTGAAGAAGAGAGAGAAAAAAATGTTGCTGGAATTTCTAGACAGATTTGAAGAAGGTAGAAGATGAATGCTTCAAAATTCATCCATGGCAGCCTTGAACATTCAAAAAAAAGGTAGAAATAACGCTGGAAACTGACTGGGAATTTGAACAACGAAGAACTCGAAAGAACTCGCACAATTTGTTATGCAAACCCGAATCAAATCTGTTCTACGTTAATGGACTTGGACCCACTAGATAGCGATCTAGGAACCCGAAGTATCACAACATTGACACAACAATTCAGAATTGAAATGTCAAGAAAAAAGTTCAAACAAAGAACCAAATTTGAGAGAAAACTCACAAAGTAATTTTTATTTCAAAATAAAAGTCTATCTTTTTTGAAGTACAAATATATAGTAGAATGAAGAGGTGACCAAATTACATTGTGTGGCTAACATTAAAAGAGTTTAAAATTTAAATTTGAATTGAAATAACTCCTTTTGGGCGGAATTAGTTTGTAGCCAAGTAAAAAAAAGAGTGAGTTGGCATGTTTATCACTTTAAATATGTGCTAATTTCGTTTGAAATTCAAACACACAACTTCCCTTGTTCTTATCTCTTCAATTGCCACACAAATGCACAAGAATGGGCTGGGTTTTGGTCACACATGTGCACCACATCACATTCAAGGTGGCACATGCACATCCACATGCTTGGAGGCCACCTAGGCTGCCACATGTGCTTTGGTATACTCCCGACACGTAGGACAATATTCGGCTATACGGACTCATCGGCTAAAGTTGAGCTAGTGGAGCTAGAGGTGAGTCGACCTGGAGCTAAACCGAGTTGAATTCAACTAGCTAGAAGTGAAATGAGTGACATGAGCTGGTGTAGAGTGCTCTGAGCTAAGGTGAGCCGGGAAACAAGCCTCGAGTGACTTGAGTGAAGATGAGCCGCATATACTTTCTTAAGTGGAGTCCTTTCGTGTACATGTTACAAAACGATATAACACTTATCAAAGCTATGTAAACTTAACATAACATAGCCTAATAAGTTGTAAACAAGTGCACACTTATTCGTTAACACACAAACAACTTGAAGACAATACAAATACTATCAACCCAATCCAAAACATACTTAGCATAATATATACATACTAAACACACCAATATAAGTAGTAGGGCATAAGTATGTCACATATCAGCATGCAACACACTATAAAACTTATCTTCTAAGGCACATTCACTTTCGAAAGAGTTAGAAACTTTAGAACAAGTGAAAGAAAGAACTTCCCTGAATTTCTTTGCCTTAGATTGTGTAATAGGTCCTAATGGCAAGACCTCTGGATCAGCCTCCTTGATTGGCTTGGATGTGCCCACATCACTACCGCTATCCCCTCTTGCATCAACACACATCCTAACCCTGTGTGCGACGCATCACAATAGACGACAAACTCCTTTCCAGCCTCAGGCTGAATCAACACTGGTGCCTCCGTCAGAATCTTCTTCAACTTCTCAAAGCTTTCCTGCTGCTTATCTGTCCATACAAACGGTACCCCTTTTCATAACAACTTGGTTAAAGGTGCAACAATCAACGAGAATCCTTCAACAAACCATCTGTAATACCCAGCTAACCCAAGGAAACTTCGAATTTCTGCTACAGACTTTGGTGGTTTCCAATCCAAAACAGCTTCAATCTTTCGAGGATCAACCCTAATCCCCTCGGCAGACACAACATGCCCCAGAAAAGTAACTTCCCTCAACCAAAATTCACACTTGCTGAACTTGGCATACAATTGCTTCTCTCTCAAAATCTGTAGAACAATCCGAAGATGCGAATCATGCTCCTCTTCCGTCCTTGAATATACCAAGATATCATCTATGAACACTACGACAAACCGATCCAAGTAGGGTTAAAATACCCGGTTCATCATATCCATAAATGCGGCTGGTGCATTTGTCAACCCAAATGGCATCACTAAGAACTCATAGTGACCATAACGAGTTCAAAAACCAGTCTTATGAATATCCGCCTCATTGACCTTAAGCTGATGGTACCCTGACCTCAAGTCTATCTTCGAGAAGACTTAAGCGCCTCGCAGCTGATCAAACAGGTCATCAATTCTTGGCAACGGGTACTTGTTCTTAATCGTCAACTTGTTCAATTGTCTGTAGTCACTGCACATTCGCATCGACCCATCCTTTTTCTTGACAAATAACACCGGTGCTCCCCACGGAGACACACTTGGTCGAATAAAACCACGATTCAACAATTCCTGAATCTGAGCTTTAAGTTCTACTAGCTCTTTCGGTGCCATCTTATATGGGGCAACAGACACCGGAGCTGTTCCCGGAAGAAGATCAATGCCGAACTCCACCTCGAAATCCGGAGGTAACCCTGGAAGCTCTTCTGGAAAAACATCCGAGAAATCTTTCACCGTTCTAACATCTCTTTCAGACAATTCATTGGCCTCCAAAGCACTAATGAAAGCTAAGAAAGCCTCACACCCTTTTCGCACCATCCTTTCAGCCTTTAATGCAGACACCACATTGGACAGGTAATTCCTTCTCTCACTTATTACCAACACCTCCTTATCCTCGAGAGTCCTCAAAATCATACGCTTAGCAGCACAATCCAAGTTTGCTCGATACTTAACTAACCAGTCCATGCCTAAAATCAAATCGAACTCGCCGAACGGTAATTCCATCAAGTTAGCCGGGAAAATAACCCCTTGTACTTCTAAGGGCACACTCCTAAATAGTTTGTTTACTACTATAGATTGTCCTAAAGGGCTAATCACAGTCATTCCTCTAGAAGAAACCTCAGATTCCATATTCAAAGTTCCAGACACAGTACTAGCAACATTTGAATGTGTAGACCCAATGTCTATCAGTGCTGTAAAGGGCAAACCAAAAATAAGGAATGTACCGGTTATGACGTCCGGTGCATCGCCATCCTCTCGGCATCTAGCTGCATAAACCAATCCAGGTTATCTTACATCTGTATTCCCAGCACCTCTGCCCGGTGCTCCACGCCCTCGACCAAAACCATTTCCTCCTCTGGACAGACCAAGACCTCTCGGTGGTTGCTACCCACCTCTTCCAGACTGTACATATCCCTGACCTACTGGCCGTGCCCTACTCGGCTCATATGGACAGTCCCTCTTACCAGATGATCTATAGATCCACACCTGTAACATCCTTTACTTCTTTCCCAACACTCCCCCAAATGATAATTCCCACATCTAGCACATGTTTGAGACCTACCAACAGTAACAGGCTTCGTAACTCGACCCGGCCCATCAAACCTAGGCCTCTTTTGGAAACTCCCAGCAGATCTTGACGACCCAAAATTCCTTTTATTCCTACCCCTATCCTTATCCCGATTCTGCCTCTCAGACCGCTTCACCTCTTCAGCTATCTTATCCTTCTCAACAAGAGTAGCAAACCCTCTTTCCCGTTACGGAGCTATCAGTACTCGCAACTCGTCCCTCAGACCATCCTCAAATCGGACACAATGCTCGTGATCTGTTGCAACGATACCCAGGGCATAACGGCTTAAACGCAGGAATTCTGCCTCATATTCAGCCACTGACTTGTTCTCCTGGACCAAGTTTAAAAATTCCCTCCTCTGAGCGTCCACGTAACTTGTCTCAACATACCTTTCTTGGAATGCTGACTTAAAGAAGTCCCAGGTAATACGGTCCGCTGATGTACCATCTCTTACCGTGAGCCACCATTGGTATGCCTCATCTTGAAGGAGGGACACTACTCCTTTCAACTTTTCCTCCGCAGTACAATCAAGATCGTCCATGATTCGTTCAACTGCTTCCAGCCAGTACTCAGCTACGTTAGGAGCCACACCAGAAATGCCCCTAAATATCTCAGCCTCATTAGCTCGGAGTCGCTTAGAAATAAATTTTTAAGCTATTGATCCCGTGCTTGCTCCAGCAACCCGCTCCAAAACACGCAACATAGCTTGAGACACATCATCGTCTCCACCAGTTTGGTCCTAGAATCCCGCTTTCACAATTGGTGATGCTGATACTTCACCTTCCTGCCCATGCCCTGATTTCGAGGGTTCAGCCTCAACATCCCGACCTCTACCACGACCGCGCATACCACGTCCACGTCCTCTAGCGCTCATGATTATGAATTTGACTTAATCTGATTAAAATTTTATGAGTTAGTATTTCTTCCATTGTTTATTACCGGACAATCGTATGGAAATAGCATTAGAAGTAGTTTTCGCAAAAACATATTTCTAAAGGTCTTAGTTTCTAAAGTTGAATTTCTTAGAACTATCTATCACAATAAAATTTTTTTCATAAGAATTCAAACAATAATCAGAAAACTTACAGTGCGGATTGGTGCCGGAGACTTGGGTGCCATACTTCCAGAAAACATGTATTTTTCTAAACCATATTCCAAACCAACTTTTGAAAACATTTTTAAACCCCAAACCCACAGTCGAGTTTTGCAACCTGGCTCTGATACCATAATTGTAACACCCCAAACCCAATCAATACGTTACGACCAAATCTGGTATGTTACAAGAAAGGTAGTTTTGAAATTTTCAACAGAACATCGTAATTTGGAAAACTTTTCGTTTAGTGATTCAATCTTAAAGATAATTTAAAATTTTGGTTGAAGATTTTCTTACCAACTTCTATTTAAAAGTGAACTAAAAAGTCGTAAACAATTTTGTTTTACGAAGGCCGAAATAAAAAAATTCCATAAACGTGACATTTGAAAATGAAGTTGAGGTTTTAAGAAAATCTCCAGATTATTTAGCTTAAACCTTTAATCACTTATCATCTTTTGTTAATACTTTAAAAATATGATTGTTTATATTTTTATTTTAGGATACTCCTTACTTGACAATTCATAAGATATGCAATAACAAATTTAAAGAAAAAACCCAAATTAAAGTTATGGAGGCCTTATTACATTGTAAAATCCCAAAATTAAAAAGTAAGTTTAAATAAGAAACGAAAGTTTACGAGAAAATAATGCATGGCCACCTCAAGCCCACCTCGGCTCCAAATCCACAACAAGGGGTTACCTGCAAAATTAAGCAGAGGGGTGAGTCACCGAGACTCATTGCGTAATTCCCCTTATAACGCAATCGGGCTTTAAGCCCACAGATGCACATTGGGCCTTAGCCCTCACAATATAGCATATTAAAAATGTATGCAATGCAGCCCAGCCTAACCTAGTTTTCCATCCTCTAGGTCACCTGAATCAGCCAAACACCCGTGGCATCAAGCCACTATGGTTCCAAACCACTGTGGTCCAAGACCACTCGTGACAGAGTCACAGAATATATAAACGTGGGGCCAACCCATCGTGGTCCCTGCACCACCGTGACAATCATCGATAAGTATATGTGGGGCCAACCTTTGTGTGGTACCAAACCACCGAGATAAGTCACGGTAAATATATGTATACGTGGTTCCGAACCACCGTGGTCCTGCACTCATCGTGACAAAAGTCACTAAATCACACTTCCCCCTGTCAATCATATCCCAAAGCCCATGCAACATATTATCATATTGAGATGAATACAAACATACTTTCAATGTACAGCAGACAATTAATTCATACATACCTATCTTCGAAAGTAAAATCATAGTGGTACTTATCCGGTGTCTCCAACCTTACCCACAAGGGTATCTCGACTATCTATACAGTCGTTTCGGCTTTCAGCCAACACAGTTACTAACGCAAATAAGAAAGAAAAGTGTGAGCGTTACACACCTGATTACGCGTAAGACTAAACTCTCTAGATTGTCGACACTCTCACTAGAAGAAACAACCGCGATTTGTCTATCCCAGGCAGATGTCGGCTCCCTACCACAGCCTGGCGGAAAGTCTCGAACCGCCGACACAGCATGTCGCTTAAACTTAAGAGTAGAGACTACGAGTTCACTCCCCTCCTTAGTTTGGCTAGCACTCGCATCCATGGAGAGAATCTTTGATTAGTACCCAAGGAGAAACATAGGTTGACTAACAAAAGAATTTGATTAAGGCAGACTACAATTGAAAGGGATGAAATAGCCAAGAAAAAGCAAAGATGGTTCCTTACCTTAAGAACCCGAATGGAGTGATCAGATTCGACAATCAACAGACCTTCAGGCTTCGGACCTCCAACGCTCGGCTAATGGGGTTTCCCGAAGTAAACATTCCAAAACGAGAGAAGAAGAAGAAGGGTTTAGCCGAAATCTAAACACCAAAAACAAAATAGCCATTCGGCTATGACCATACAGAATTGAAAGAAATAAAGAAAGAAACGAAAGAGTCTCCCCCTTACCTTAACCAACATTAAACTGATTGAAGAGACTTCCTACGGCCAAAGATTCCTAGCACCTTGCTTCGCGTTGTTCGGCTAACCGAAAAAGAGTGTAAGAATAGATTTAGTGTGGTGTCAAAGGAGATTCGGCTATGGTGAAAAGGTGTAGAAATGAAACACACAAGAGAAAAGAGTGAGAAGTATGTTTCGGCTAGAGAAGAAAAGAGTGTAGAAGAGAAAACCGCTGGAGAAAAAGAATGAAAGGAAAAAGAAATGCCCAAGTGGTCACCCTAGTTTCGGCTAATGTCAAAGAGGCAATAAGAGATGAAGAGAAGAAAGCTGAAAGTTTCGGCACAAAGAGAAGTAGAAAACCGAACAAGAGAAAAAGAAAGAACTCCCTAAGACCCTTGCAAAAATTTGGCACTCTCCCTATATGACCGAAAATGCCTACTACTCAAGAGAATTTCGGCACACTCACCTATCCTAACAACTAAATCGAAATCTCCCCTCCAAGCTCCCCACATTCGGCCAACACCTCCACCATCACCTAATCCCTTGATTTGCTCCACCAATTACTCCCCATCCCTCATTCAAATTGGTTTGACCAATTCAAACTCCTCCAAGCTCTCTTGCCCATCCATTTGAATGTATTGACCCATTCAAACACCACATTTGAAGAGTCCCAGTCGAAACCACCACTCCTCCACCTTAGCACAAAAAATAAAGCTTCATAATGAGGCTTATGGGATTCAAACTCATCCCCTTCTGCTCCTACGAGTGACGCCACCTCCACTTGGACACAAGCTCCTTTGTGTCATCAAGCACACGCAAATAAACTTAAAGCCTACTCCTACTAGCTCTCCCCCCTTAGATGCCCAAAACAAAAAATTTTACCAAGGCTCTAACTTGAACCCGAACCTCCCCCGGACCCCCAAGCACACCTAAATAACAAGCAGCACAAGCCAAGCACACAGAAAAGCATAAAATGTAGAACCCTTAATTCTAGGATGTTACAGTTCTACCCCCTTTAAAGAAATTTTGGCCTCGAAATTTACCTGATCAAAAGAGGTGAGGGTATTGCTGTCGCATCACATCCTCTGGCTCCCATGTGGCTTCCTCTAAACCGTGATTCCGCCATAAGACTTTAACCAACATATTTGACTTCCTTTTCAACACTTTAACATCTCGATCTAAGATCGGAACTGGTTCTTCTTCAAAAGACAAATCAGGTCTTACTTCAATTTTCGCTACCGGCACTAAGTGAGATGGATCCGAACGATAGCGTCTTAACATTGAAACATGAAATACATCATGTATCTGATTCAACTCCGGTGGTAAGTCAAGCTGATACGCTACCGGTCCCACACGTTTCAACACTCGATAGGGCCCGATGAATCTGGGGCTTAACTTACCCTTTCGTCCAAACCTTAAATCCTTCTTCCAAGGTGAGACTATCAAAAAAACTTGATCACCCACTGAGAATATTATCTTCTTACGCTTCAGATCTGCATACGATTTCTGCCTGTCAGAAGCTTCCTTCAACCGAGACCGAATCAACTTAACCTTTTCCTCCGCCTCTGAAACCAATTCTTGACCCAACAACTGTCGCTCACCCAACTCTGTCCAGCAGGTAGGAGTACGACACTTACGACCATATAACGCTTCATAGGGTGCCATCTGAATACTGGATTGATAGCTATTGTTGTGTGCGAATTCTGCTAATGGTAAGAAATCTCCCAACTACCCCTGAAGTCGATAACACAACCTCTCAACATATCTTTCAGAATCTGAATTACCCTCTCTGACTGACCATCAGTCTGTGGATGAAATGCCGTGCTGAAATCTAGTCTTGTACCCAACGCTTTATGTAATGCCTTCCAGAACCGCGATGTAAACCTAGGGTCTCTGTCTGATATGATAGACACTGGTACCCCATGTAACCTCACAATCTCTGCTACATATAGCTTGGCTAACTTCTATAGTGAGTAATCAACACGAATCGGTATGAAGTGAGCGGACTTCGTCAACCGATCGACAATTACCCACATTAAATCTTTCCTAGTAGGCGTAAGAGGTAGCCCACTAACAAAGTCCATAGTTATCCTCTCCCACTTCCAAATTGGATTCTTCACTGGCTGTAGCAACCCTGAAGGCAACTGATGTTTCGCCTTCACCTGCTGACACATCAAGCACTTACTCACAAACTCGGTAACTTCTTGCTTCAGACCTGGCCACCAAAACTGTTCACGCAAATCTCGATACATCTTACTCCCACCGGGATGCATAGTGTATGGACTACTATGTGCCTCCTGCAGAATCCTCTGTCTCAACTCGAAATCCTTTGGCATACAAGCCTTTCCACGAAAGCACAATACTCCATCACTGTTCAGACCAAATCCTTCTGTCCCACCACCTTCCACTTGCTGAAGTTGAGAACTTAACAATTCATCTGACAACTGCTTCTCTTTAATCTGACTTACCCATGAAGGCTTCACTTGAAGTTCGGCTAATAAACTTCCATCATCATACAAACTGAGATGAGCAAACATTGCCCTCAAATCCGCTATTACCTTATGGCTCAACGCATCCGCCACAACGTTAGCTTTACCCGAGTGATACTCGATCGAGCAATCGTAGTCTTTCAATAATTCAATCCACCTCCGCTGCCTTAAATTCAACTCCTTCTGGGTAAGGAGATATTTTAGGCTCTTATGATCTGTGTAGATAATAGACTTCTCTCCATACAGGTAATGTCTCCAAATCTTCAGAGCGAACACTACCGCAGCTAACTCCAGATCATGAGTGGGATAGTTCAATTCATGCGGTCTTAGTTGCCAAGACGCATATGCTACCACTTTCCCCTCTTGCATTAACACACATCCTAACCCTGTGTGCAACGCATCACAATAGATGACAAACTCCTTTCCAGCCTCAGGCTGAATCAACACTGGTGCCTCCGTCAGAAACTTCTTCAACTTCTCAAAGCTTTCCTGCTGCTTATCTGTCCATACAAACGGTACCCCTTTTCGTAACAACTTGGTTAAAGGTGCAGCGATCAACGAGAATCCCTCAACAAACCTTCTGTAATACCCAGCTAACCCAAGGAAACTTCAAATTTCTACTACAGACTTCGGTGGTTTCCAATCCAAAACAGCTTCAATCTTTCGGGGATCAACCCTAATCCTCTTGGCAGACACAACATGCCCTAGAAAAGTAACTTCCCTCAACCAAAATTCACATTTCCTAAACTTGGCATACAGTTTCTTCTCTCTCAAAATCTACAGAACAATCCGAAGATGCGAATCATGCTCCTCTTCCGTCCTTGAATATACCAAGATATCATCTGTGAACACTACAACAAATCGATCCAAGTGGGGTTCAAATACCCGGTTCATCATATCCATAAATGCGGCTGGTGCATTCGTCAAACCAAACGGAATCACTAAGAACTCATAGTGACCATAACGAGTTCAAAAACCAGTCTTAGGAATATCCGCCTTCTTGACCTTAAGCTGATGGTACCCTGACCTCAAGTCTATCTTTGAGAAGACTGAAGTGCCTCGTAGCTGATCAAACAGGTCATCAATTCTTGGCAACGGGTAATTGTTCTTAATCGTCAACTTGTTCAATTACCTGTAGTCAATGCACATCCGCATCGACCCATCCTTTTTCTTGACAAATAACACCGGTGCTCCCCACGGAGACACACTTGGTCAAATAAGACCACGATCCAACAATTCCTGAATCTGAGCTTTAAGTTCTACTAGCTCCTTCGGCGCCATCCTATATGGGGCAACGGACACCGGAGATGTTCCCGAAAGAAGATCAATGCCGAACTCCACCTCGCGATCCGGTGGTGACCCTGGAAGCTCTTTTGGAAAAACATTCGAGAACTCTTTCACTGTTCTAACATCTCTTACAGACAATTCCTTGGCCTCCAAAGCACTAATGAAAGCTAAGAAAGCCTCACACCCTTTTCGCACCATCCTTTCAGCCTTTTATGCAGACACCACATTAGACAGGTAATTCCTTCTCTCACCTATTACCAACACCTCCTTATCCTCGAGAGTCTTTAAAATCATGCGCTTAGCAGCACAATCCAAGTTTGCTCGATACTTAACTAACCAGTCCATGCCTAAAATCAAATCGAACTCGCCGAACGGCAATTCCATCAAGTCAGCCGGGAAAATAACCCCTTGTACTTCTAAAGGCACACTCCTAAATAGTTTGTTTACTACTACAGATTGTCCTAAAGGGCTAATCACAGTCATTCCTCTAGAAGCAACCTCAAATTCTATATTCAAAGTTCCAGACACAGTACTAGCAACATATGAATGTGTAGACCCAATATCTATCAGTGCTGTAAAGGGCAAACCAAAAATAAGGAATGTACCAGTTATGACATCCGATGCATCGCCATCCTCTCGGTATCTAGCTGCATAAACCAATCCAGGCTGTCTTGCATCTGTATTCCCAGCACCTCTGCCCGGTGCTTCACGCCCTCGACCAAAACCATTTCCTCCTCTGGTCGGACCAAGACCTGTCGGTGGTTGCTGCCCACCTCTTCTAGACTGTACATATCCCTGACCTACTGGCCGTGCGCTGCTCGACTCTTGTGGACAGTCCCTTACCAGATGATCTACATATCCACACCTGTAACATCCTTTACTTCTTGCCCAACACTCCCCCGAATGATAATTCCCACATCTAGCACATGGTTGAGACCTACCAATAGTAACAGGCTTCGCAACTCGACCCGACCCATCAAACCTAAGCCTCTTTTAAAAACTCCCAGCAGATCCTGACGACCCAAAATTCCTTTTATTCCTACCCCTATCTTTATCCCGATTCTGCCTCTCAGACTGCTTCACCTCTTCAGCTATTTTATCCTTCTCAACCTGAGTAGCAAACTCTCTTTCCCATTGCGGAGCTATCAGTACTCGTAACTCGTCCCTCAGACCATCCTCAAATTAGACACAACGCTCGTGATCTGTTGCAACGATACCCCGGGCATAACGGCTTAAACGCAGCAGTTTTGCCTCACATTCAGCCACTAACTTATTCTCCTGGACCAAGTTTAAAAATGCCCTCCTCTGAGCGTGCACGTAACTTATCCCAACATACCTTCCTTGGAATGCTAACTTGAAGAAGTCCCAGGTAATACGGTCCGCTGATGTACCATCTCTTACCGTGAGCCACCAATGGTTTGCCTCATCTCGAAGGAGGGACACTACTCCTTTCAACTTTTCCTTCGCAGTACAATCAAGATCGTCCATGATTCGTTCAATTGCTTCCAGCCAGTACTAAGCTACGTTAGGAGCCACACCAGAAATGCCCCTAAATATCTCAGCCCCATTAACTCAAAGTCGCTCAAAAACAGATTTTCGAGCTACTGATCCCATGCTTGCTCCAGCAACCCGCTCTAAAACACGCAACATAGCTTGAGACACAGCATCGTCTCCACCAGTTTGGTCCTGGAATCTCGCTTCTGTAATTGGTGATGCTGGCACTTCACCTTCCGGCCCATGCCCTGATTTTGAGGGTTCAGCCTCAACACCCCGACCTCTACCACGGCCGCGCATACCACGTTCACGTCCTCTAGCGCTCATGATTACGAATTCGACTTAATCTGATTAAAATTTTATAAGTTAGCATTTCTTCCCCTGTTTATTACCGGACAGTCTTATGGAAATAGCATTAGAAGTAGTTTTCGCAGAAACATATTTCTAAAGGTCTCAGTTTCTAAAGTTGAATTTCTTAGAACTATCTATCACAATAAAAAATTTTCATAAGAATTCAAACAATAATCAAAAAACTTACAATGTGGATTGGTGCCGGAGACTCGGGTGCCATACTTCCAGAAAACATGTATTTTTCTAAACCATATTCCAAACCAACTTTTGAAAACATTTTTAAACCCCAAACCCACAGCCGAGTTTTGTAACCTGGCTTTGATACCATACTTGTAACACCCCAAACCTGGTCAATACGTTACAACCGAATCTGGTATGTTACAAGAAAGGTAGTTTTGAAATTTTCAACAGAACATCGTAATTTGGAAAACTTTTCGTTTAGTGATTCAATCTTAAAGATAATTTAAAATTTTGGTTGAAAATTTTCTTACCAACTTCTATTTAAAATTGAACTAAAAAGTCGTAAACAGTTTTGTTTCACGAAGGCCGAAATCAGGAAATTCCATAAACGTGACATTTGAAAATGATGTTGAGGTTTTAAGAAAATCTCCAGATTATTTAGCTTAAACCTTTAATCACTTGTCATCATTTTTTAATACTTTAAAAATATGATTGTTTATATTTTTATTTTAGGATACTTCTTACTTGACAATTCATAAGATATGCAATAACCAATTTAAAGTAAAAACCCAAATTAAAGTTATGGTGGCCTTATGACATTACAAAATCCCAAAATTAAAAAGTAAGTTTAAATAAGAAACGAAAGTTTACGAGAAAATAATGCATGGCCACCTCAAGCCCACCTCAGCTCCAAATCCGCAACTAAGGGTTACCTGCAAAATTAAGCAGAGGGGTGAGTCACCAAGACTCAGTGTGTAATTCCCCTTATAACGCAATTGGGCTTTAAGCCCACAGATGCACATTGGGCCTTAGCCCTCACAATATAGCATATTAAAAATGTATGCAATGCAGCCCAGCCCAACCTAGTTTTCCATCCTCTAGGTCACTGAATCACCAAACACCCGTGGCATCAAGCCACTTTGTGGTTCCAAACCACCGTGGTCCTGCACTCACTTGTAACAGAGTCACAGAATATATAAACGTGGGGCCAACCCACTGTGGTCCCAAACCACTGTGACAATCTCTGATAAGTATATGTGGGGCCAACCCACTGTGGTACCAAACCACTGAGATAAGTCACTGGTAAATATATGTATACGTGGTTCCAAAACCACCGTGGTCCCAGCACCACCGTGATGTAAGTCACTAAATCACACTTCCCCTGTCAATCATATCCTAAAGCCCATGCAACATATTATCATATTGAGATGAATACAAACATACTTTCAATGTACAATGACAATTAATTCATACATACCTATCTTCGAAAGTAAAATCATAGTGGTACTTACGGTGTCTCCAACCTTACCAACAAGGGCATCTCGACTATCTATACAATGCTTTGGCTTTCACCAACACACGATTACTAACGCAAATAATAAAGAAAAGTGTGAGCGTTACACACCGACACGCGCGTGAAGACTAAACTCTCTAGATTGTCGACACTCTCACTAGAAGAAACAATCTGCGATTTGTCTATCCCTGTGGAGATGTCCGCCTTACCACACACGACGGAAAGCCTCGAACCGCCGACACAGCACGTCGCTTAAAATTAGGAGTAGAGACTACGAGTCCACTCCCCTCCTTAGTTTGGCTATCACTCGCATCCATGGAGAGAATCTTTCATCAGTACCCAAGGAGAAACGTAGGTTGACTAACAAAAGAATTTGATTAAGGCAGACTACAATTGAAAGGGATGAAATAGCCAAGAAAATGAAAAGATTGCTCCTTACCTTAAGAACCCGAATGGAGTGATCAGATTCGGCAATCAACAGACCTTCAGGCTTCCGACCTCCAACGCTCGGCTAATGGGGTTTCCCAAAGTAAACATTCCAAAACGAGAGAAGAAGAAGAAGGGTTTAGCCGAAATCTAAACACCAAAAACAAAATAGCCATTCGGCTATGACCACACAAAATCGAAAGAAATAAAGAAAGAAACGAAAGAGTCTCCCATTTACCTTAACCGACAGAATCTGATTGAAGAGACTTCCTGCGGCCAAAGATTCCTAGCACCTTGCTTCGCATTGTTCGACTAATAGAAAAAGAGTGTAAGAATAGATTTAGTGTGGTGTCAAAGGAGATTCGGCTATGGTGAAAAGGTGTAGAAATGAAACACACAAGAGAAAAGAGTGAGAAGTATGTTTCGGCTAGAGAAGAAAAGAGTGTAAAAGAGAAAATCGCTAGAGAAAAAGAATGAAAGGAAAAAGAAATGCCCGAGTGGTCACCCTAGTTTCGGCTATTTTCAAAGAGGCAAAAAGAGATGAAAAGAAGAAACCTGAAAGTTTCGGCACAAAGAGAAGTAGAAAACCGAACAAGAGAAAAAGAAAGAACTCCCTAAGACCCTTGCAAAAATTCGGCACTCTCCCTATATGACCGAAAATGCCAAAATGAAAATGCCTACTACTCAAGAGAATTTCGGCACACTCACCTATCCTAACAACTAAACTGAAATCCCCCCTCCAAGCTCCCCACATTCGGCCAACACCTCCACCATCACCTAATCCCTTGATTTGCTCCACCAATTACTCCCCATCCCTCATTCAAATTGGTTTGACCAATTCAAACTCCTTCAAGCTCTCTTGTCCATCCATTTGAATGCATTGACCCATTCAAACACCACCTTTGAAGAGTCCCAGCCGAAACCACCACTCCTCCACCTTAGCACAAAAAATAAAGCTTCATAATGAGGCTTATGGGATTCGAACTCCTCCCCTTCTGCTCCTACGAGTGACGCCACCTCCACTTGGACACAAGCTCCTTTGTGTCATCAAGCACACACAAATAAACTTAAAGCCTACTCCTACTAGCTCTCCCCCATTAGATGCCCAAAATAGAAAATTTTACCAAGGCTCTGACTTGAACCCGAGCCTCCCCCGGACCCCCAAGCACACCTAAATAACAAGCAGCACAAGCCAAGCACACAGAAAAGCATAAAATGCAGAACCCCTAATTCTAGGATGTTACAGAATGCAACTTTTGCATTTTATGTGATTTAATCCTTTTTATCAAATTAACCAACAAATCGATAAAATTATCTCACGAAATTTTCACACATATCAAATAACATGCTTTAAATACCGAAAATAATATTAAAAAAATTTTCTGACATCAAATTTGTGGTTCCAAAACCACTGTTCTGATTTAGCTAAAACTGGGCTGTTACAACATGGGCGTGTCTTTGGCCGTGTGAGACACACAGCCGGGCCACACGGGCATGTGTCCCCTAAAATTTGAAAATTTTCTAAGTGTTACAAAAATTTCTTGAGCTATCGGTTTAGTCCCGAACCATTTCTAAAGCATGTTTAAGGCCTCGTAGGCTTGTATTAGGGACAATTTGATTGAGTTTGAATGATGATTGCATGAAATTTGAAAATGTTTGTGAAATTATTGCTAAATTGTTTTACAAGTCTGGTAATGCTCTGTAACCCTATTCCAGCGTTGAATACGGGTGAGGGGTGTTACAGGTATACAATGAAATGGTAAGTTATGTTCATGTTTTACGAACTTACTAGGCATTATATGCTTACGTAGTTTTCTTTCCTATGTTTTATAGATTATCGGAAGCTCGTCGAAGACCTATCACACTATCCAGCGAATATATCGGTAGTTTTTGATGATTGGATTAAGGTTATAATGGCATGTATGGGTGGACTTATGTTTAAAGTTTGGGTTTAATGCTAAGTGTTGATTTTGGTATGTATATATATTTGTTGGTTGCTTGGTACCATTTGGAAATGGTTGGTTTGTGTCACTTATGTAATTTTGATGCATGTGAGTAATGGTCCAAATGGTAAGATTATATTGACATGGTATATGGACAATTATGGTATGTTTTGGTATGGAATTGAGCTAGATGTGTATGGATGAGATATGGCTAATTATGCATAAGTTTAAGTATATTTGATTGATTGTGATTTAGGTGCCTATATGGCATATTGGTTGGATGGATTATTGGTCTATTGAATTGGTCATTTTATGTATGTTTTGGTATGTTTTGATGCCTTGGTCAAGGGTGCAAATCGCTTGTAGGTATATGCTTTAAGTAGGTGAAGGAAATGGCTTGATTTTGGTCAATTTCATGGCCAAACGGCCTAAGACACGGGCATGTGTCTTAGCCGTGTGTGACACACGGCCATGTGACACGACTGTGTGTCCCCTGTAGGTTTCAAAGTTGCAAGTCAGGCAGTTACACGGCCTGGCACATGGGCGTGTGAGGCCATTTCGAGTGTTACACGGCCTCGGACACGAGCTGGGACACAGCCGTGTGTCCTTAATTCAATTGTTACACGGCTTGAGACACGGGCATGTGTCTCAGTCATGTGAGTCACACGGCCTGGCCACGTGACCGTGTGACCCCTACAGTTTAAAAATTTCTAAATTTTTCCTCAATGTTTCAAATGTTCCTAATTTAGTCCCGAATTGTTTCTAAAGTATTTCTAAGGCCTCGAAGGCTCGATTAAGGAATGATATGCATGTATTTGGATTATGTTATGTTTATGTTAACATTTGGAAATGTATGTTTTTACGATACGATTTTAAGGTAATACTCCGTAACCCTATTCCGGCGATGGATACGTGTTAGGGGTGTTACATTTAATGGTATCAAAGCTACAATTTAGTCAGTTCTCAGATTGAACGTAGTGTGTACGAGTCTAGAAATACATACCATTATATAACCTGTGATAGTGTGATAACTCCTAACTCGATTTGAACTATGATTTCATATAGATAATGTTATCCAACCGAACCGATTCTGATGAGGTTAAAAGTAATTTGCAAGCCTCCGTTCACGGAGCAGCGTCGAGTGGTTGTAGGCCCGTATCTGAGGTCCTAGGAGGAAAGGCTAAGGAAACCTTCTTCCAGATGATGAATGAATGGTTTACCGAGTTCGTACGAACAAACTCGATGGCTCAACGACCTCCACCCCCACCTGTTCCTCAACCGGTCCCAGTAGTTCCACAGGGTTTGGAACAAGTACGGTTGAGCAAGCCTTTGGTCGATAAAATCTGTAAATATGAGGTCAAAGAGTTTATAGCTACGTCTGAAGATGATCCAGAGAGAGCCAAGTTCTGGTTGGAAAATACGATCAAGGTTTTCGATGAATTATCTTGTACATCGGTAGAATGTGTTAAATGTGTTGTTTCCTTATTGAAAGACTCAGCCTATCAGTGGTGGAACACCTTGGTTTCAGTTGTGCCGAGAGAGCGAGGAGACTGGGAATTCTTTCAAACCAAATTTTGAAAGAACTATGTGAGCTAGAGATTTCTTGACAAGAAACGTAAAGAGTTTCTCGAGCTGAAACAGGGCCGGATGTCAGTATCTGAATACAAGAGGGAATTTGTTCAATTGAGTAAGTATGCTCGAGAACATATACTGACGGAGATTGCTATGAGTAAACGATTTGAAGATGGGCTGAATGAAGACATAAAGCTGTTAGTCGAGATTCAAGAATTGAAAAAATTTGTTGTTCTAGTTGACCGAGCGCACAAAGCTAAAGAATTGAGTAAAGCTAAAAGAAAAGCTGATTATGAGGCTCGTGATTTGGGTAAGAGATCAGTGGGAAAATCATATCAATCATCATCAAAGAAGTCAAAATAATATCACAGTCATTCATCAGCTTCAATGGGTTACTCTGGTAGAGATCAAGGAAAACAACATGCAAGTTCAAAACCTCAGGCTACGTTTGTAGCGAGCGTAAGCAGTGTTAAGAGTAACAAGCCTAAATGTCAACAATGTGGACGTCAACACTTTGGTGATTGCAAAATGAAAGACGGGGCATGTTTTAAATGTGGTTCGTATGAACATTTTATCAGAGATTGCCCGGAGAGGTCTGAAAAAGAAAAGGCTCAGACTGTTCGACCGAGCAACACTGCTGTGAGAGGTAGACCGCCGCGGAACACTGTAAATGTGAGAAATAGCCGTAGTGGGACAAATGACTCTACTGTGAGATCCGAGGCACAAGCACCGACTAGAGCCTATACAATCTGTGCTCGAAAGGAAGCTTTAGCGCCAGATGTTATCACTGGTACATTTTCTATCTTTGATGCTAGTGTTACTGCTTTGATTGACCCGAGGTCTACACATTCATATGTATGCACGGCTTTAGTGTCAGATAAGAAATTGCCTTTTGAGTTTACAAAGTTTGTGGTTAAAGTAACGAACCCCTTAGGTCAGTATGTGTTAGTTGATAAAGTTTGTAAAAACTATCCTTTGATGATTCGGGGTTGCAACTTTTCGGCTGATTTGATGTTACTATCCTTTGATGAATTTAACATGATTCTGGGTATGGATTGGTTAACTTTACATGATGCTATTGTGAACTGTAAACGAAAGCATATTGTGTTGAAATGTTAGAACGGTGAAAAGCTTCGAATTGAGTCAGATAGACTAGATAGCATATCTAATGTTATATCAGCTATGTCAGCATAAAAATATGTTAGAAAAGGGTGTGTAGCGTATCTCGCATACATATTTGATTCTAGAGTTTCCGAGTTGAAGCTAGAATCAGTTTCAATGGTATGTAAATATTCAGATGTGTTTCTAGAGGAGATAGTGTAACAACCCTAACCCATATCCATCGCTAGAATAGGGTTACAGAGCGTTACCGTAAAACGTAACTTTAAAACATACATTTTATACCTCAACATAAACATGATATAAATCATATGAATACATGCATGTCGTCCCTTAATCGAGCCTTCGAGGCCTTAGAAACACTTTAGAAACAATTTGGGACTAAACTAAAAACATTTAGAAAATTTAAGAAAAGTTGGAAAATTTGAACTGCAGGGGTCACACGGCCGTGTGGTCAAACCGTATGACTGTAACGCGTAGGTTTGTGCAAGTGTACACAGTTGTTATCAATTAATAAGTAAGTATCGAGTTATCGTCTCCACAGGGATTATATTTGTGCTAAGTCACTTAATTTGTAAAATTATATTAACAATTTAGTAAATAAAAACACAATATAGTTGAGAAGTGGTGATTAAAATATATTAAACTAAATGAAATGATCCCTAATGCAAATTATCCTAAGTATGCAAACTATATGAATGAAATAGATTTTAGTAAAATTAAACACAATTTGCAACAATTATAACATAAATAAACTAGGACAATTACTTTAATTAAACTCAATTTATTATCAACATGCTTAATAACATTTGAAAAACATTCCATGGCAACTCGATCTTTCATGAGTTTGGAAACCACATAAGGTCCTTTCGGAATCCTTTACTTAGTAAATACGCATTTTACTAATCCTTATTTACTAAGGGTTTCTTAGCATTCGTGTGAGGTAACAGGGACGTGTCAGGTTTGAAACAGTTTAATCACACAAATCTAAAAACTATGCAGATAATAGAGCTCGGTCAGAATTGTTATGCAACCTACAATTTAATCGGGTCAGGATCTAAATTGAGCATGCACATTTCAATTATGTGTCCATTAGCCATCGCTTGGTCGATCGCCACTAATTCAGTGCATTTCAATCACGTATGAACGAAATACAAACTTGATTTTAATTGAAAACATCATCGATTGAGGCACAAACATTATAAGCATGAATCAAATAAATATTATTTAATCAAAGTAATCATCCTAGCTTAAATAAAATTAAGCTAACATTGTTGTAAACAAGAACAAAGAACACATAGCAAACATCTTTAGATTAAATTAAAGAAAAGAAAGATTAAACCCAATTCAGAGTGGTTGTCACCCAAGACTCTGACTGACGAGGCTCCTTCGTTCCATTGATTTGCTCCTTTGCTGATGGCTCTCCAAGGTGGCTGACCAAGGGTTCTTTAAGAGGCTTAATTGCTAAAATCTCTATGAAGAGATGATGCTAGGCGTGGGAATGGAAAAGGCTAAGATAATTTGGAGAGAAGATAGAATGATGAATGATGAGAATGAATGAGGAATGATTCAGGGATGATGAAAGAGGGAATGAGAGGGTCTTATTTATAGGTGAGGAGAGGGGGATAGTTTGCTAAAAATAGTGGATGTTAACCTCTTCAAATCTCCTCAAATTGTGGCCGGCCATGCTTAGTGGCTTTTGACTTGATTTTTTCTTGATTTTTAAGCAATTTTGGATGCCACACAACTCAGATCGAGACTCGGTGAATCAGAATCTTCAGCAAATCTCTAATTTCTTCAACACTGCAAGGTCCTTGTGTAATTAAACCAAATAATGGTTTAAATGGATAGCCATGTGTAGCCGAATATTGGGTTGACTTGGTCTCCAATTTGGGCGGTTTTGTAATCTAGCAAAGTTATCAGACATGTCCAGAATAAATCAACAAGTTAGAGGACCAAAGAATAAAATTTATTGATACAGTCCCGGTCTCGAGAGGAAAACGGGATGTATACTTGGTTGCCCGATCGTAATCGAGAAATACGAAAATTGAAGATAGAATTAGAATAATAGTCAAGAAATAAAAGAAGTATAATTTTAGAGAAAAGGGTAGGAAGTCTGGTTAATGTAAAGTACGAGTGGTTCGGGATTAGCTCGGGTTTAGAAAAGGTCTTCGGGAAAGGGCTCGGTTTAGGAATGGCTCGGGATTGATATGGAAGAGTTAATGTTGTAAGTTAGGTCGGGATAATAACTCAGATAAGGATTCAAGGAATGTGCGGGGTTCGGTTTTTAGAAAGGAAGGTTTCGTTTAAGGTTTAAGAAATAAGTATGAACCAATACCGAAAAGATATCGACCCGGTTTACTTATACATTTCTTAATGTTCTGTTTTTTTTGGATTCTGAAACGGACCTCGACCCACTATCGAAATATGATAGGAACCTCGGTATCGGGATAAGAAAGAGGAAAGATTGACGCCACTAGCTTGCTAGATAAGCCAACGGATCCTAAAACGAAAGTGGAGAAGTGTTCTAACAAATTCGACAGAATAACGGTATAATATTCATCAAAAGTTCTTTTACAAATGGCATTGTTTGGATATTTATAGTCCATAAGAAACCAACCCAAAAGACACAAAAATTAGCTTAATTTCTAAGTAAATTCGGCCCTTTAATGTCCTAGATAAGTCTAGAATTTTCAGCCCCTTAGTTGCTGTCCATATTCATTCATGAATCTCAAAAATCATCTTCTAGAAGTAGCCTGGTGCAGCCGAATTCATTGTAGGAGCAAAGGGGTTGGATGGCCCTTAATATTTGGCCTAGGGACGTGCATGGCATGCCAAGGGAAGCCGAATGGCTATGTCTTTGTTCAAGGCTGTATTGGGACGTGTAAAAGCCCTCCCAAAGTCTCATACCATCTTTTTAATTGCTTCCCACGTATGGAGACAACAATCAGCATATTAATCACGTTTTGAATAGAGGAAACAACCCATTAAATGATGCCCTTTGCTTTCACGAGGCCAACAAGCTCATTAAGCCTTTGTCTTTTACAAAAATAGCCTAGGAAAATGGAACAAACAGCCATTGAATGTGCCGTCCAAATCCATGCATGCCAGCCCATTTAATGCCGTCTAAACCAACACCAACACCTTATTAAAAGGTGTTTTTGCATGCTTCTAAATTGTCCATCTTAATGGACGTGTGGGAGACATAAAAAGACACATTGGGAAGCTTAAACCAGCAGCTAATTAACTCCCACGCATGGAGACACAAACTAGCACATTAATGATGCCTTTTTACTTTCACGATGCGTCCAACATAGCATTTAATAATGTTTCATGCATGCAACTAGTTGTCCTTGTTTAATGGATGTTTGGAGTAGTCCAAAAGACACGTTGGGAAGCTTACTCCAGCAGCACATTAATTCCCACGCATGCTCCAACAAAGCCTTAATGCTGTTTCATTAATTCTGCTGCACATGCATTAAACATGTCCCAAAAGCACCTACAAATAATTAATTTCGGCCATTAGTTTTTCCAGCAACAAAACACATATTTAGGACATGTTTTAAGCTACATAACATGTAATAAATAGGGCCTTAAGTTATCTAAAATTTGGCTAGACACATTTAATATGCAGCATCTTTTAATTAGATCCTAAACTAGACATATTAACTAATATTCATTAATTATGTAATATCTAAGACATATTAAAGATAAATATTAATTATGCAAAGACTCTGACTTATTTAATCTTATTTAATTGCATCAAATAATTATAACACTTATTTAAGTTGTCCGAATTTGTTTAATTAATTTGAGCTAATTATTTAACTGGGGCCGAGTGGCCAAATGACTAAGGCCGAACGGCCATATGGAGTTCTTCCGGAACATGAGCTCGCAGTATCATGCAACACGGAGTCGAAATATCTTTCGAATTAGACTTAGCATCGTCCCATGCTTGTTGGATTAGAACTCCGATCGCTTCTTTAAATTGTTTCACACGAGCTCTCGTAATCGGTCCTTGAGGTAACACCAACGGGTCTCGGCTCGATTGCTGCTCATGATGGGGCGTGCCCATATCATCCTCCCCCTCTTGAAAATAACTTGTCCTCAAGTCAGGACCTGCATCAAACGGAGTTAAATCAGCCACATTAAAACTGGCGCTGATGTTGTACTCACCGTGCAAATCTAGTTTATATGAGTTCTCATTAATTCGCTCGAGGACTTGGAAAGGTCTGTCTCCTCTCAGTGATAATTTATTTCGTCGACGAGCTGGAAACCGTTCCTTTCTCATATGCACCCAGACCCAGTCTCCGGGTTTAAACACAATTTGCTTCCGTCCTTTGTTGGCTCACTGAGTGTATTGCTCGGTTTTTGCCTCGATATTCTCGTGCACCTTTCGATGCAGCTCTTTGACATAGTCCGCCTTTTTCCTAGCATCAAAATGGACAAATTTGTCAAAAGGCAATGGTAATAAATCAAGAGGAGTTAGAGGATTAAACCCGTAGACATTCTCGAAGGGGGAAAATTTAGTCGCAAAATGAACAGCTCTGTTGTATGCAAATTCGACGTGAGGCAGGCAGTCCTCCCATGTTTTGAGATTCTTCCGCACTATTGCTCAAAGCAGAGTCGATAGGACTTGGTTCACCACCTCGGTTTGCCCATCCGTCTGAGGATGACAAGTGGTTAAAAACATTAATTTTGTTCCTAGTTTTCCCCACAGAGTTCGCCAAAAATGACTTAGGAACTTGACGTCTCGATCGGATACGATCATCCTCGGAACTCCATGTAGACGTACGATTTCCCTGAAAAACAAGTTTGCAATATGCACAGCATCATCAGTCTTAGAACAAGGAATAAAATGGGACATTTTGGAAAATCAATCAACTACAACGAAAATCGAGTCCTTCCATGTTTTAGATCTTGGTAAGCCAAGGATAAAGTCCATGGAGACGTCGGTCGAAGGAGTGTCCGGAATAGGAAGGGGCATATATAAACCATGAGGTTGAACTCGTGCCTTTGCTCGTTTGCAGGCTATACATCACTCGCATATTTGTTCGACATCCTTTGGCATCCCCGACCAAAAGAAGTGTTCTTGTAGAGTTGACATCATTTTGTCTCGTTCGAAGTGACCCATAAGGCCACCACTATACGCTTCTATTACGAGCAACTCTCGAATAGAGCCGTTCGGTATGCATAGTTTGTTCTCTTTGAAGAGAAATCCTTCGTACCTGTAACACCCCAAACTCGGTCAGTACACCACGATCGAATCTGGTATGTTACGGGGAAAATTGTATTTGAGAGGTTAGGTTTCCGGTGAAAGGTTTATGAAAACTCTTTGATGTATCCGCATTTGTAAAAAAACCTTGGGCATGATTGTTTTAAAACCAAGAGTGCATTTTGAAGACCCGGGAATTTGAAAGCTTAGTTGAAAAGTAAGTTTTTATCATTTAGAAGGCCGAGAAATTCCTTTTAGTTACTTAAAAACATTTTGAACTTAGTGTGGAAGATCACAAGTTTAGAAAATATTTGAGTTATGTTCATTTAAAGATTTTAATGTGATACCCGTTGGTAAAGTTTAAAACATATCGCTTTGTAGTCTTGAAAACCGTTTCATTCCAAGTTTTATCCATTATTAACCCAAGAATTTATTAAGGCTAAATTGAAATCAAATTTTAAGCATATAAATAATCAAAGCATAATTTTAAAAGGCCATTTACAATCCCAACAAAACCAAATGAAAATAAATGAAATAAAGTACCAAGTGCTTAAATCAAAGGCAGTAACCGACTTTATTCATGGCATGGTGACCTCGAGTCCACCCGGCCCATGTCCGCGATCTAAGTGTCACTGAAATGATAAGGGAGAAGGTGAGTCGCAAGACTCGGTGCATAAATCCCCTCCCGATTAATACAACATACTAACACACACAATACAGAGCAATGTCATTAATGCACCCAATCCTAGCCATCCACAACACCTTTTCTACCCCGTGTGGTACCAAACCACCGGTGGTGCTAAACCACCGGTGACCCAAAGTCACAAAATAACTGTGGTACCAAACCACTTTGGTGACCCAAAGTCACGAAGAATCCAATGATGGGGCCAACCCATCGTGGTGATACCAAATCACCGGGCGACGATCCCATATCTCAAAAGTGGGGCCAACCCACGGTGGTGTTAACCATAGGGACGAGTCGCTATGAGGTGCCAAACCTCGGTGTCCCAAAGACACGAATGTGATACCAAATCACCGTGACCGAAGTCACGAATCAAGTGATGGGGCCAACCCATCGTGTGATACCAAATCACCGGCGCCAATCCCGTATTATCAATCGTGGGGCCAACCCATTTGTGGTGCTAAGCCAACGGGACGAGACGCTATGAGGTGCCAAACCTCCGTGACCCAAAGTCACAAAATAATCTGTGGTACCAAACCACTGGAGGTGCCAAACCTCCGGTGTCCCAAAGACATGGATATCATATTCCCCCTCCTCTCATATCACCCATTATCATACCGACTCATGTAAAGTATGCAAATCATACAAATCATGCTACATGTTTAATGTTGCATCTCATAACACATACATCATAGGTCATGATCTCAAGTATATCAACAATAGAACTCGTAATGAAACGGACTTACCCGATCCGCGCACATACCCAATCGGGTATCATATCAATCAACCATCTGCTTTGGCTTTATTAAACAATCGATTATTAAGCATATTACTAAGCAAAGAGTGTGTTAGTTTACACACTGTTAAAACGCAAGCCTTAATCCCAAGGAACCGATCTAAGACCCTCGATTATCTTACTCCTATAATCGCCACATATGAGATTAGCACCTAGGCCATTCGGCAAAAACCATTAAACCAAAGGGGTTAACGTTTGAACCCTTACCTTACACTTGATTTGGTTTCCTACCAAATCCCAAACCAAACGATGGTTCTTCTTTATGCACACGGCACACCCTATTAAGAGGAAAGATTAATCCTTTGAAACTTTGACTTAACGAAACTAAAAGAGTGGACTAAAAGAACCAACCCTTACCACCACTTATCAATCGATTAACAAAGGAAGACGGCTCCTCTTGCTTGCTTCCAAAATCCTGGATGCCCTATGATAAAATCGGTTCCAACACAAAAGATTAACTCCTATCAACAAAGGCCAAAATAGGCTCTTAACCAAACCAAAATCGACAAAGAACAAGGGAGAAGAGAAATGAACATTCGGCCAACCACTTACCTTGCTCTAAACCCGATTGGACACCACACACAAGAGAGATCACACCACACCAATATTCGGCCAAGACTTAAACAAAAAAGAGAAGAAGATTCGGCCTTACACAAAGAAGGAGAACACAAGAGAAAGATGAAAAGAAAGGGGTTGATATTCGGCCAATAAATGTAAAATGGGAAAAAGAAGAAGAAGAAGGAAAGTACTTTCGGTTTTGAAAAGAAGAAGGAATGGAGAAAATGTTTTGGGAATAACTTTTGGCTATCAAGGTTTCAAGAGAAGAATGGAAGAAAGTATGAGAAGAATAGGTACTAATTTTGGTTTACACAAATGAAAAGAAAGAAAGATGGAAGAGAACATTCGGCTATCAAAGAATATCAAGAGAAACAAGCAATTTTCGCAAGTATGTGCTTGGACTTTCGGTTTCAAGAAGAAAATGCAGAAACTCACTTGAAATTTCGGCTTGCTTTTGACAAAAGAAGGATTTTGGCTTACACAAATTTGACCGAAAATGCTCCAAAATGCCAAAAAGAATTTCGCCCTCTCCACTTACCCACTTACCAAAACCCGCCACTCCCCATGAAGCACCCAACATTCGGCCACTACCTCCAAACACTCCCAACCACTAATTCAAACTAGTTTGAACTAGTCAACCTCCACAATTTACTCTCCACCCACCATTTGAACAATTTGACTTGGTCTATGGCGAGTTTGAACTCGCCCACAACTTCTTCTTCTCCCCGCCATTAAAATGGAAGCAAAAATATGAGACTTCGCAGCTTGAACACAGGACCTCCTTCCCGCAAGTGACGCCAAACCCAAGCTCCAAGTGGCGCCTAACTTGCCACTCTACTAGCTCAATTCTTGTGCTAACATTCTCCTAAAAATATTTATAAACCCCACTCATTCAAAGCTCCCTCACCTAAAGCTTAAAACTAAAGTTTCCCCAACCACTCAAAGCTTACACCAAGCTTACAACTAAGCCCCAAAACAATTGAAACACAACATTGCAGGCCAAATACATGCAAACAATGCAATAATCAAAATAGCCCCTAACCCGGGATATTACAGTTCTACCCCCCTTAAAAACAATTTCGGCCTCGAAATTACCTGGTCAAAAGAGTTGAGGGTATTGCTGCCTCATCATATCCTCTGGTTCCCACGTAGCTTCTTCTATGCCATGATTCCGCCATAGCACCTTTACCAAAGGAACTGACTTTCTACGCAGAACCTTGACATCTCGGTCTAGAATCTGCACTGGTTCTTCTTCCATGGTCAAATCCAGATTTACCTCGATCCCCTCCACCGCTACGACATGCGATGGATCTAAACGATAGCGCCTAAGCATCGAAACGTGAAATACGTCGTGAATCTGACTTAGCTCTGCTGGCAACTCAAGCTTATCTCAGTACCTTATACGGCCCAATAAACCTCGGACTTAACTTCCCTTTCTTTCCGAACCTCAACACTTTCTTCCATGGCGAGACCTTCAGAAAAACTTGATCTCCCACAGCAAATTCTATATCTCTCCGCCTGAGATCGGCATAAGACTTCTGCCTGTCTGAAGACTCCTCCAACCGAGCCTGAATCAACTTAACCTTGTCTTCAGTTTCTGCAACCAACTCTGGTCCCAACAACTGACGTTCACCCAACTCCGTCCAACATGTAGGTGAGCGACACTTCCTACCATACAACGCCTCATATGGTGCCATCTTGATACTTGCTTGATAACTATTGTTGTAGGCGAACTCACTAATGGCGTAAACTCCTCCCAACTACCTCAAGTCCAAAACATGACCTCTCGGCATATCCTCTAAGATCTCAGATAACCCTCTCCGATCGCCCTGGCCGATGTGGGTGAAATGCCGTCTTGAAATCCAACCGCTGCACAGAGCTTGATGCAACGCTTTCCGAACCTTGATGTAAATCGGGATCCCTATCCGAGATGATCGACACTTGGCACACCGTGCGGCCTCACTATCTCGGCACATACGGCTTCGCCAACCTCGAAGGGAGTAATCGACCCTCACCGGAATAAAATGAGTGATTTAGTCGGACGATCCACAATTACCCAAATCGAGTCCTTCTTGCTCGGCGTAAGAGGTAATCCACCGACAAAATCCATAGTTATCCTTTCCCACTTCCACTGGGAATCTTCACTGGTGAAGCAACCAACCGACGGCAATCGATGTTCGACCTTGACCTTGACTACGACATGTCGGACACTTTCCAACAAACTCTGTCACCTCTCTCTTCGGACTGCCACCAAAATCGCTCTCTTAGATCCCTATACATCTTGCTACCTCCGGGATGCATAGCGCACGGGCTGCTATGGGCATCCCGAAGAATCCTCTACCTTAACTCGATATCCTTCGGCATACAAGCTCTCCCTTGAAAACACAAAGACCCCATCACTAGACATATCAGAAACCCTCCAAACCACCATCATGCACTTGCAACCTCCGCGCATTCGTAACCTCATCCACTAATCTGTTTCCCCGACCGCGCAACCCAAGTAGGCTTAACTCGCACTCCGCTGAATACTTCCGTCGTCATACAAACTCAAATGGGCAAACATCGCTCTTAAGTCCGATACAACCTTACGGCTCAACGCATACGCCACCACGTTAGCCTTGCCGGATGATATTCAATCGAATAGTCGTAGTCCTTGAGCAACTCAATCCATCTCATACGCCTCAAATTCAAATCTTTTCGAGTCAAAAGGTACTTGGACTCTTATGATCTGTGTAGACTATCGATCTCTCTCCGTACAAGTAGTGCCTCCAAATTTTCAAGGCGAAGACTCTGCCGCTAACTCCAAGTCGTGCGTCGGATAATTGACCTCATGTGGCCTCAATTTGCCTAGATGCATACGCCACAACCTTCCTTCCCGCATCAAGACACAACCCAATCCCGTATGTGATGCATTGCAATACACTGCGAATTCCTTTCCCGCTCAAAGTTGAATCGAACAGAGCCTCGGTCAAAATCTTCTTTAACTTGTCGAAACTCTCCTGCTGTTTCTAAGTCCAAACAAAGCAGAACTCCTTTCCTAAAAGACTTAGTCATCGGTGCGCAATCAACGAAAATCCTTCTACAAATCTTGGTAGTATCTCGCCAAACCAGAAAACTCCGAATCTCACCCACCGACTTAGGCGGCTTCCAATCCAAAATCGCCTCAATCTTCCGAGGATCCACCTAATCCCTCGGCCGACACTACATGACCCAAGAAAGTCACCTCCTAAGCGAACTCGCACTTACTAAAATTAGCATAAAGTCGCTTCTCCTCAAAATCTGCAAAGCACCACTCGCAAATGCGCATCATGCTTCTCTTCCGACCTTGAGTACACCGGGATGTCGTCGATAAAAACCACAACGAATCGATCCAAATCTTAGCTTTGGAACACCCTATTCATCATATTCATGAATGCTTTCACGCGCGTTAGTCAACCCAAACGGCATTACCAAAAATTCGTAGTGCCCATACCGAGTACAAAAAATTTGTCTTGTGGATATCCGCCTCCTTTACCTTTAATTGGTGATACGGACCTTAAATCGATCTTCGAGAATACCGAAGCACCCTTCGGTGATCAAACAAGTCATCTATTCGTGGCAACGGATACTTGTTTTTGATCGTCACTTATTCAATTGGCGGTAATCTATGCACATTCGCATCGCATCGTCTTTCTTCTTGACAAAAGTATCGGGCGCTCCCCAAGGTGAAACACTTGGCTCGATAAAGCCTCGATCCAACAACTCCTCGGATCTCGAGCCTTTAATTCCACTAATTCCTTTGGCGCCATCCTATACGGAGCGATAGACACCGGCGCAGATGCAGCGTGATCTATCTCGAACTCCACCTCGCGATCCGGTGGCAAACCCGGAAGCTCCTCTGGAAACACATCAACAAATTCCTTAACTGTTCGGACCTCCTCTCTACAAAGCAGACTCCTTAGCCTCCAAGGTATACACATGAACCACATATGCTTCACACCCTTCCCGACCATCTTCTCGGCCTTGGAGCGGATACCACGTTGGATAAGTAATCTCTTCTATTACCTATCATGACCACCTCATCACCCTCACCGTCTTTAGAACCATGCGCTTAGCCGCGTGAGCCCAACCTCTCGCTGGTGCTTAACCAACCATCCATCCTCAGAATCGATCGAACTCCCCAAATGGTAGTTCCATCAGATCGACCACAAACACTACCCCCTTGGAGTTCTAGGGTACGTCTCTATATAGCTTATCTACAACTACTGAGTGACCTAGAGGGCTAACTCATCACACCGCCTAGAAGTAGTCTCAGAGTCTAAATCCATGGTCTCTACTATGCTACTCGGCAACGATGAATGCGTTGAACCCACATCAATCAAAGCAAGTATAAGGAGAACCAAAGATCAAAAACGCATCGGTTATGACGCCCAGGTCGTCGCTTCTCCTCTCGGCGCCTCATTGTATACACCAACCCAGTGTCTTGCCTCGTAACTACCCGCACCTCTACCCGGTGCTCGCGGCCTGACGACAGAACCATTGCCTCATCTTCCATTACCACGACCCTTTGCGGTGGCGGTCCATTATTCTGAATCGAGTACGGGCGACGACTCGGGTGAATCCTAGCCAACTTACGCGGACGGTCTCTCACATGGTGATCCAATGAGCCACACTCAAAACATCCTTTTCCACCGGTCCAAAGATCCTCCCAATGAGATTTCTCACAACGGGTTGCACTATGCGGGTCCCTGATTAGCGGCAACAGACCTACCGGACTGATTTGGCCCACTCTGTCTAGCCCTTTTCTGAGGATTACCCGATGACCCAGAAGATACAAAACTCCTCTTATGTCTGTTCCTATCCACGTTTTGCCTCACAGACTCCTTCACTCCTTCGGCTACCTTAGCCTTCTCAACTAGGGACGGCAAACTCACGCTCCTGCTTTGTGGAGCAATCAGCAGTCTTAATTCATCTCTCGAGACTATCCTCAAATCGAACACACCTCTCATGTTCGTGTAGCCACAATGCCCCTAGCATACCGGCTCGATCTCAAGAATTACGCCTCGTACTCCGAACACGCACTTGCTCCCCGAACCACCTCGTAAATGCTTTTCGTTGCTCATCAATGTAGCTAGATCCAATGTACTTTTTCCGATGTCGACCTTGAAATAATCCCAAGTAAGATCCTCATCGCAAAGATCTGTCTCCGAACCGTGAGCCACCACCGGTATGACTCATCCCGAAGAAGCGATACTACCCTTTCGGCTTCTCCTCGCGATCAAGTCCAGATCATCCATGATCCGCTCCGTCGCCTCCGGCCAATACTCAACCGTCTTTGGGAGCAACACCGAAACACCTCGAAATATACTCGCCCCATTTGCTCGGAGTCGCTCGCCACGATTTACGAACACCTGCGCCTCCACCTACTCCGGCTACCGCTTTCCAACACTCGCAAAGATCGCCGCTGCAACATCTGCGTCATCCCCGGCCTCGATCTCGAAACTCACCACCTCCGGTGGTGGTGGTACCGGTATCTCATTATCTCGACCACGACTGGACCCTACTGAGTTCGAAACCGTCATCCTACCCCGACCGCGCCCACGTGTATTACGACCCGACCTCGAGTGCTCATGACTAAAATCTCGACTTATCGATTTAGAAGTTTTATGCATCGCATTACCTTTTCCACTTCGTCTTTTAAAGCAAAGTCTTATGAATATTTCTTATTAAAGAAGTTTTGTTTTCGCAAGTCCTGAGTCCTATCGTTTTGATTTCTAAAGTAATCCACTATTGCTAGTCTTTCAATCATATCACACCCATCAATCACAAGAAATAGTAAGAGGTACCCCACCAGGCATGATTGGTGTAGGAGACTCGGTGCCATGCCTTTCAAACCATATACTTTAAAACAAAACACTTAAAACCAATATTTAACACATTTTGGGCCTCGAGCCCACAGCTGAGCTTTTAAACTTAGCTCTGATACCACAAATGTAACACCCCAAACCCGGTCAGTACACCACGACCGAATCTGGTATGTTACGGGGAAAATCGTATTTGAGAGGTTAGGTTTCCGGTGAAAGGTTTAACGAAAACTCTTTGATGTATCCGTACTTGTAAAAAAAAAACCTTGGGCATGATTGTTTTAAAACCGGTAGTGCATTTTGAAGACCCGGGAATTTAAAAGCTTAGTTGAAAAGTAAGTTTTTATCATTTAGAAGGCCGAGAAATTCCTTTTCGTTACTTAAAAACATTTTGAACTTAGTGTGGAAGATCACAAGTTTAGAAAATATTTGAGTTGCATTCATTTAAAGATTTTAATGTGATACCCGTTGGTAAAGTTTAAAACATATCGCTTTGTAGTCTTGAAAACCGTTTCATTCCAAGTTTTATCCATTATTAACCTTGATAATTTATTAAGGCTAAATTGAAATCAAATTTTAAGCATATAAATAATCAAAGCATAATTTTAAAAGGCCATTTACAATCCCAACAAAACCAAATGAAAATAAATGAAATAAAGTACCAAGTGCTTAAATCAGTGCAAAACCGACTTTATTCATGGCATGGTCACCTCGAGTCCCGGCTCCATGTCCACAATCTAAGTGTCACTGAAATGATAAGGAGAAGGTGAGTCGCAAGACTCGGTGCATAAATCCCCTCCCGATTAATACAACATACTAACACACACAATACAGAGCAATGTCATTAATGCACCCGATCCTAGCCATCCACAACACCTTTTCTACCCCGTGTGGTACCAAACCACTGGTGGTGCCAAACCACTGGTGACCCAAAGTCACAAAATAATCTGTGGTACCAAACCACTGGTGACCCAAAGTCACGAAGAATCCAATGATGGGGCCAACCCATCGCGGTGATACCAAATCACCTGGCGGCGATCCCATATCTCAAAAGTGGGGCCAACCCACGGTGGTGTTAACCACAGGGATGAGTCGCTATGAGGTGCCAAACCTCTGGTGTCCCAAAGACACGAATGTGATACCAAATCACTGGTGACCGAAGTCACGAATCAAGTGATGGGGCCAACCCATCGTGTGATACCAAATCACTATCATCAATCCCCGTATTATCAGCGTCATGGGCCAACCCTTTCGTGGTGCTAAGCCACCGGGACGAGACGCTATGAGGTGCCAAACCTCACGGTGACCCAAAGTCACAAAATAATGCGTGGTACCAAAACCTTTGGAGGTGCCAAACCTCTGGTGTCCCAAATACACGGATATCATATTCCCCCTCCTCTCATATCACCCATTATCATATCGACTCATGTAAAGTATGCAAATCATACAAATCATGCTACATGTTTAATGTTGCATCTCATAACACATACATCATAGGTCATGATCTCAAGTATATCAACAATAGAACTCGTAATGAAACGGACTTACCCAGAATGCGCACATACCCAATCGGGTATCATATCAATCAACCATCTTTGCTTTGGCTTTATTAAACAATCAGATTATTAAGCATATTACTAAGCAAAGAGTGTGTTAGTTTACACACTGTTAAAACGCAAGCCTTAATCCCAAGGAACCGATCTAAGACCCTCGATTATCTTGCTCCTATAATCGGCCACATATGAGATTAGCACCTAGGCCATTCGGCCAAAACCATTAAACCAAAGGGGTTAACGTTTGAACCCTTACCTTACACTTGATTTGGTTTCTACCAAATCCCGAACCAAACGATGGTTCTTCTTTATACACACGGCACACCCTATTAAGAGGAAAGATTAATCCTTTGAAACTTCGACTTAACGAAACTAAAAGAGTGGACTAAAAGAACCAACCCTTACCACCACTTACCAATCGATTAACAGAGGAAGACGGCTCCTCTTGCTTGCTTCCAAAATCCTGGATGCCCTATGATAAAATCGATTCCAACACAAAAGATTAACTCCTATCAACAAAGGCCAAAATCGGCTCTTAACCAAACCAAAATCGACAAAGAACAAGAGAGAAGAGAAATGAACATTCGGCCAACCACTTACCTTGCTCTAAACCCGATTGGACACCACACACAAGAGAGATCACACCACACCAATATTCGGCCAAGACTTAAACAAAAAGGAGAAGAAGATTCGGCCTTACAAAGAAGGAGAACACAAGAGAAAGATGAAAAGAAAGGGGTTGATATTCGGCCAATAAATGAAATGGGAAAAAGAAGAAGAAGAAGGAAAGTACTTTCGGTTTTGAAAAGAAGAAGGAATGGAGAAAATGTTTTTGGGAATAACTTTCACTATCAAGGTTTCAAGAGAAGAAAGGAAGAAAGTATGAGAAGAATAGGGTACTAATTTCGGTTTACACAAATGAAAAAGAAAGAAAGATGGAAGAGAACATTCGGCTATCAAAGAATATCAAGAGAAACAAGCAATTTTCGGCAAGTATGTGCTTGGACTTTCGGTTTCAAGAAGAAAATGCAGAAAACTCACTTGAAATTTCGGCTTGCTTTTGACAAAAGAAGGATTTTGGCTTACACAAATTTGACCGAAAATGCTCCAAAATGCCAAAAAGAATTTCGGCCCTCTCCACTTACCCACTTACCAAAACTGGCCACTCCCCCCATGAAGCACCCAACATTCGGCCACTACCTCCAAACACTCCCAACCACTAATTCAAACTAGTTTGAACTAGTCAACCTCTATAATTTACTCTCCACCCACCATTTGAACAATTTGACTTGGTCTATGGCAGAGTTTGAATCGCCCACAACTTCTTCTTCTTCTCCCCGTCAAAATGGAAGCAAAAATATGAGACTTCTGCGGCTTGAACACGGACCTCCTTCCCTGCAAGTGACGCCAAACCCAAGCTCCAAGTGGCACCTAACTTGCCACTCTACTAGCTCAATTCTTGTGCTAACATTCTCCTAAAAATATTTATAAACCCCAGCTCATTCAGCTCCCCTCACCTAAAGCCTAAAACTAAAGTTTCCCCAACCACTCAGGCTTACACCAAGCTTACAACTAAGCCCCAAAATAATTGAAACACAACATTGCAGGCTAAATACATGCAAACAATGCAATAATCAAAATAGCCCCTAACCCGGGATATTACAGTACCTATAAAACTTATCAAAGGCACAGTTTTCGCAAGCATTATATATGTCCCCAAAGTCAACATCATCAACATACAAATCTTTTATATGATGGAAACCAAGTAATTTAGAATCAAGAAAGTCAATAGAGTATACCTTCTTGATAACACATCCGCTACTACATTTTCCTTACCTTTTTTATACTTGATTACGTACGAAAATGATTCTAAATACTCGATCCATTTCGTATGCCGTTTATTTAGCTTATGTTGACCTTTGATGTACTTGAGCGCTTCGTGATCCGAATGAATAACGAACTCTTTCGGCCTCAAGTAATGTTGCCACGTTTCAAGCGATCTTATGAGAGCGTACATATCCTTGTCATACACGCGGTGATTAAGTGCAGCTCCGCTCAGTTTCTTGCTAAAGTACACCACCGGTCTTCCATTCTGAGTTAGCACGGCTCCGATCCCTACACCTGATGCATCACACTCAATCTCAAAAGTTTTAGTAAAATCGGGAAGGGATAACAATGGGGCTTTAACAAGACATTCTTTAATGGCATTAAAAGATCGTTCTTGCTCATCAGACCAATAAAATGCCGAATTCTTCTTGATTACGCTAGTCAAAGGAGCAGCTATCGTGCTGAAATTGGGCACGAATTGGCGGTAGAAACTAGCCAACCCATGAAAGCTTCGTACTCTACTAATCATCGTAGGACGAGGCCATTCTTGGATTGCTCAAACCTTCTCTTGGTCTACCTCCAAGCCATTTGCGCTTACGACGTATCCTAAGAAAACAACCTTGTCAGTGCAAAATGAACATTTCTTGAGATTAGCGTATAATACCTCTTTCCGTAATGTTTCTAAGATTGCTCGTAGATGTTGGACATGTTCCTCCAAAGATTTACTGTACACTAAGATATTGTCAAAATAAACAACACATGATTTTCCAATGAAAGCTCGTAAAACATGATTCATAAGACGCATAAAAGTACTTGGAGCGTTTGTAAGCCCGAATGGCATTACCAACCATTCGTACAAACCTAGCTTCGTTTTGAAATCTATTTTCCACTCGTCGCCCTCGCGCATCCGTATTTGGTGATATCCACTTTTGATGTTGATCTTTGTGAAGATTCTCGCTCCACTTAACTCGTCGAGCATATCGTTGAGTCAGGGTATCGGGTGTCGATACTTAAAAGTAATCTTGTTGATGGTGCGATAGTCGACACACATGCGCCATGAGCCATCTTTCTTAGGCACAAGTAATACCGGTACCGCACATGGACTAAGGCTCTCTCGAATATAACCTTTTTCGAGCAATTCAGTGATTTGCTTTTGGAGCTCTTTTGTTTCCTCGGGATTACTCCGGTACGCAGGTCGATTGGGTAGAGAAGCTCCAAGCACCAAGTCGATCTGGTGCTCAATGCCTCGAATGGGCGGCAAACCACTTGGGATCTCCTCCAAAAAGATGTCTTCGAATTCCTGAATCAAAGACAGCACAGAAGAAGGAAGATTATTGGATAAATCGTTAGTGTTCAAAAACACTTCTTTGTACAGAAGCAAGTACATAGGATGTGTAATAGACCAAATTTGACCCAAATCGGAACGGTGGTTTCGGGACCACGAATCCGAGTCCGAGAAATGTTTTAATATTTTATTTCATGATTATTATATGTGAATGAAAATGTGTGAAAGTTTCGTAGAAAAATTTAATCGTTTAAGTGCTCAATTTGATAAAAAGGATTTAATCGAGAAAAGCGCAAAAGTTGCATGCTAAAGTGAAGAGTACTAAATTGATTGTGGCTTTTTAAGTGGGTGTACCAAAAGGGCAATTAGCCCATTCACCATAGTAAGGGACGACAATGGGCTTTTATAAGTTCAAATTATATGTTAAATTAGCCTATTATATGTTATGTTGATATATTAGTAAATAAGATATATTAAATGTGTTATTATAACATAAAATAATAAAGCTAAGTGGGAAGAAAGAGAACATCATATTGTTCATCTTCTTGGCCGAATGTTTGAGGAGAAAAACTCCATTTTTGGAGCTTGAAGTTTCGGCAACTTAAGGCTTGATTTGGGGTAGGTATTTTACTTAGTTTTTGGTAAATTTTACGTTTTTGAGATCGTTGTTTAGTGTATTACCCGACCCATGTCTAAATTTTTGAAAATACTATGTATATAAGATTCGACCATTGACATGCTTGGGTAGTTTTTATGTTTGATGGTTTAAAATTGAATGTATGTTAAGGATTTACAAGTTTTGTATTGGAGTTTTTGGTGATTTTGAGTTTATAGGGCTAAATTGAAAAGAATAAAATTATGAAGGGTTAAAATGTCAAATAAATGAAATGCATGGACACCTATGACTATAATGAAGATTCGCCAAACTAGGATGTTGGAAAATTTTGCATATTTTGTGTTTTGTGCAAATAGGACTAAATTGTAAAAATGGGAAACATTAGGGGCAAAATGGTAAATTGCCCATTTGGGTGTTTTGGGACTAAATTGAGATGAAATGAGATTAAATGAGCTAAATTCTAATGTGTTTTAGATCAAGAGCAAAGAAAGACCGAATTAGACCAGGGAAAGACGAAGGTTCTTGAATAGCCGATTCGCACGGACTATCGACAACCGAGGTAAGTCCTTTAGTTAAATTATGTCAAAGAATAAATTATGGTTATCTTGACTATTAAAAATTGATGAATGTTAGTATCCAATTGCATCATGGCCGAATGTATATCTACATATTGGTTGATGATTTATGTTGAGTATATGATGGAAATTATTTTGGCTAATGCAAGGTGAATGAGTAAGTTCTTGAGCTACTTATTATTTAAAGATCATTTACATATCTAGTGAATGATAAAATTTGTAATAGCTTGGTGTAAAACTATGAGTTGGCGAATGTGATAATGATGGATTAGATTGATTTCAAATTTATTTATTGCAATGGGAATAAATGTTTATAATTCGATATGTGATAGTGAAATGTGAAAAGCATGTAATAATAATATTCGACATTGGGCTCGAGCCTAGCAGCCTCGTGTCGGTGACATTAATCGGGCTTTATGCCTAGCGGCCCTCGTGCGGTGTTATTTATCGGGCTTTATGCCCAGCGTGCCTCGTGCGGTGACATTAATCGGGCTTTATGCCCAGCGTGCCTTGTCTGCCGGTGTTATTTATCGGGCTTTATGCCTAGCGTGCCTTGTGCTGGCGGTGCTAATTATCGGGCTTCTACGCCCAGCGTGCCTTGTGCCGGTGTTACTTTACGGGCTTTTATGCCTAGCGTGCTTGATGCCGGTAATGTACTTTACCAAAGATAAATCGAATCCTTGTTCAAGATAACTTAAAGTTAATTTATTGGGTTTACGTTTGGGTAAGCATGTAAGGTATGTATGCTTAATATTACCTGGGTTAAATTAATATTGTGAGAATTGTGTTATATGTGTTTGAAATTAATATTGATGGATGTTATATGATAGAATTCGAGTTAGAATGTGCTATTATGGGACAATTGGTTTATTTTTTAGTATAAATGTTTTATTATCATGAGTTAGGACTTACTAAGCTAGTAAGCTTAATTACGTGAAATGTTCTTCTTTGTTTTATAGATTTTGGTCACGTTGCGGGCTCGTGAAAGATCTTCAAGAAGTCATCCACACTATCGCCTTCCTTTGGTATTTTGAATTTTTGGTTGCGATTTAGAAGGCATGTATAGGCTAGATGAAGTTTTACAAACATACGATGTTTAACCTTGTATATATATGACCATGCGAATATGGCTAAATATTTGGTTATGTATGTTTTAGGGTTTTGTCATAAATGTGGGTAATAGTGATACTCCTTTAAATCGATGATGTTAGAATATCATGTGAATGTTTTAAGTACAAGCTACCTTCGTAAGTGATTAAAAATGCATGGAGAGTATGAATTGTATGTGAGTATAACCGGTTATAAGCTAGAAAGCATATTTAGTATAGAAACAGTCTTTAGTTACAGCAGTGATGTGAGTTAGAAAAATCACCAAAAATAGGATAAGTTGAATTAAAAGGTGAATGAGATATCGAATTAAACCTTATTGCGTCTATTTTTACATGGAAGAAACAGAGTAGGCAAAAGATTTTTATATTATGAGATAATTCAGTTTTAGTGAGACCTGCTCTGAATGCATTCGCGAGTCACTGTTCTGTTTTGGAAAAATTGTCAAAAATTGTACAAAAATAATTAGGAAGCATGGGTTATATGTGTAAAACCCTTATTGAGTCTATTTTTCATTGGTATAAACTAGAACAGTATATGAAAGTTGTGCAATGAGATAACTTTATTTTTGTAGAGACAGGTCAGAATTGTCAGACAGTGTAATAAGGGTAACTTTGATTAATAAACTGTACTAATTGGCCACATGAAAAATTCTGGAAAAATTATGATGAAATGTTATATGAGTCTAGTTTCAAGGAAAATTTACGGATCTAAATTTCGAGTTTTATAACTCGAGTTATGGTCGATTTAGTCAGCATGACACAGTTGGACAGCTTTAAAGTTTTACACCTTATGTTAATAGTCAAGTCTAGTAACGCCTCTTGCTCAACTCCGGCGACGGTCTCGGAGTGCACGGGTGTTACATTTGTTTTGGTATCAGAGCTTACGGTTTAGTCGATTCTAGGACTACCGTAGCGGCGTGTGAGTCTAGCTATACATGCCTTTATTATATGTTGATAGTGTGGTGACTTCTGACAGCCTGAATTTTGTTTTATATAGTAAATGGACACTGATCCTGAAAGAGCCGTAGCCGATGATGGGAAGAGCGTAGCGCCTGACCGTGCCCACGGATCAGCGCCAATAGACTCGACCTGTTTCGGGTAGCCACGAAGGAGAGACTAAACAAGCGTTTTATCGGATGATGAATGAATGGTTTGCCCAATTCATTCAAAATAACCGAGCTATACCCCACCTCCACCCCGAATAATCCATCCCCGATTCCCAAACTTCCCCAATGATAGATCCGATGAGATCTAGTAGGCCTCCAATTGATAAAATCCGAAAATTTGGGGTCAAGATTTTAAAGCTAATGACGATGATGACGCTCGAGAGAGCCGAAATGTGGCTCGATAACACTATTCGGTACTTGATGAGTCAGTCTTGTACTCCGGATGAATGTTTGAAATGTGTTATATCCTTATCGAGGACTTTGCATATCTTTGGTGGAACACACTAGTATCGATGGTTCCGAAAGAAAAAGTGACATGGGATTTCTTTCAGAGTGAATCCGCAAGAAATATATCACCAAAGATTCATTGATCAAAAACGAAAAGAATTCCTTGAGTGAAACAAGGACGAATGACCGTGACGGAATATGAACGAAAATTTGTCGGACTCGATGAGATATGCTAGAGAGTGTGTTTCTTACAAGCTATTATGTGTAAAAGATTTGAAGATGGCCTTGAATGAAGATATAAAGATGTTTGTTGGCATTCTTGAAATTCAAGAGTTTGTGACTTTAGTTGAAAGAGCTTGCAAAGTTGAAGAGCTCGGGAAAAAGAAAAGAAAGGCCGAGACTCAAGCTAGAGACATTCGTAAAAGATCTTCTGCAAAGTCTTTCATTCCACGACCAAGAAGCCTAGAGACGACTACAGTAGAATGAAAGCTAATACAGATCCACCTAGATGGGATCGACCTCCTATGAGCTCCCGAGCTACCTCGATAGCTTGATGTTGGTAATGTTCCACAAAATAGAGTCGAGTGCAAACACCGTGGGAAATGGCACTCGTGGAGTTGTAGATTTCACGACCGGTCTTGCTATAAATGTGGATCATCGATCATTTTATTAGAGAGTGTCCGGGTTAATCGGCGGGTAATGCGATCCAGAGCACTAAGCCGAGCAATGTGTCAATGCGAGGTAGACCACTCGCACATTCGGGCAATGTAGGTGGTAGTCGAGAAAGGAGCGAAGAACACCACGGATCGATCCGAGGCTAGAGCTCCGGCTAGAGCATATCTCGCGCGAGCTAGAGAGGATGCTTCCTCCCCCGACGTCATTACCGGTACCTTCACTCTTTATGATACTACCGTGATTGCACTAATTGATCCTGGTTCGACTCATTCTTATGTGTGTGAAACTTTAAAATTTGGCAAGACTCGCTAGTTGAGTCTACCGAGTTTGTAATTGTGTGTCCAACCCTTTGGGTAGATGTGTGCTTGTTAATAAAGTGTGTAGAGGTTGCCCGTTGATGGTTCGAGATTATTGCTTTCAGTGATTTGATGTTGTTGCCCTTCGACGAATTTGATATAATCTTGGGTATGGATTGGTTAACTTCACATGAGGCGTTGGTGGATTGCAAAAGAAAGTTTATTGATTTGAAATCAAACGGTGAGACAATCGTAATAAAATCTGTGATGTAAATGGGTTACCTACTGATAATATCTTCAATGGTAGCCCAAAAGTATGTGAGAAAAGGGTGCGAGGCCTATTTGGCTTATGTAATGGATAATAAACCGTCCGAGAAACTAATGGAATCGGTATCGCTTGTATGTGAATACACCGATGTATTTCTGAAGAACTACCGGGCTTACCCATGACGAGAGATTGAGTTTGGCATTGAATTAGTGCCGGATCGACCCCAATTTCGATAGCTCCGCATCGAATGGCGCCATCGAATTAAAAGAATTGAAAGCGCATTGCAAGAATTGACAGAGAGGGGTTTCGCACGACCGAGTTTTTCTCCGTGGGGAGCACCAGTCTTATTTGTGAAAAAGAAAGATGGGACAATGCGAATGTGTATCGACTACCGGCAACTAAATAAGGTGACCATAAAGAATAAATACCCGTTACCTCGGATCGATGATTTATTTGATCGATTAAAAGGGGCTTCAGTGTTTTCGAAAATAGATTTGAGATCGGGCTATTATCAATTGCGAGTCAGAGATTCAGATGTGCCAAAGACTGCATTTCGAACGAGGTACGGACATTATGAGTTTTTAGTTATGCCATTTGGACTCACTAATGCACCTGCTGTTTTTATGGATCTAATGAACCGAGTCTTCCGACAGTTTTTAGATCGGTTTGTAGTAGTGTTTATTGATGATATATTGATCTACTCCAAAAATGAAGCAGAACACGTTGAGCATTTGAGAGTAGTACTACAAACCTTGAGAGATCAACGGTTATATGCAAAGTTCAGTAAGTGTGAGTTTTGGATGAACGAAGTCAGCTTCTTGGGTCATGTGGTTTCGGCATCAGGTATTCGCGTGGATCCAAACAAAATAGCAGCCATACTTGATTGGAAACCACCTAAGAATGTTTCCGAGATTCGAAGTTTTCTAGGCCTCGCGGGATATTATAGACGATTTGTAAAAGGTTTTTCCGTAATAGCTACACCTTTGACGAGACTACTACGTAAAGATGTCAAATTTGAGTGGTCGGGAAAGTGTCGAGAAAAGTTTCAACAGCTTGAAAGCCCTTTTGACCGAGGCTCCAGATTAACTCGGCTGAATCGGGTAAAGAATTTATTATTTTTAGTGATGCTTCCTTGAGTGGGTTGGGTTGTGTTTTAATGCAAGAAGGCAAGGTGATAGCCTACGCTTGAGACAATTGAAGCCGCATGAGAAAAATTATCCAACTCATGATTTGGAGTTGGCGACCATTGTGTTCGCATTAAAAATTTGGCGTCACTACTTATTTGGCGAAAAATGTCATATTTATTCAGATCACAAAAGTTTGAAGTATTTAATGACTCGTAAAGATCTAAATTTGAGACAACGCCGATGGTTAGAATTTTTGAAAGACTATGAATTAGTGATTGACTACCATCCGGGAAAGCTAATGTTGTTGCGGATGCGTTAAGTCGAAAGTCATTATTTACTCTTCGTGCATTGAACGCACGCAGTGGCTATATCGATGATGGTTCGATCATGGCCGAATTACAAGCAAGGCCGATGTTCATTCAAAGCAGATTTGTGATGCACGAAAGTTGACAAAAAGTTGATTTCTATTCGGATTCGAAGCAGAAAATGGTATAGAATCAGATTTTCGATTGATGCAAATGATTGTTTGAGTTACAAAAAAGTCGATTGTGTATTCCTAAGAACTCGATTTGATCTGAGATGATTTCGAGGAGGCCCATAATGGTCGAATGTCGATACACCGGGTAGTACGAAAATGTATAACGATTTGAAACAGATTCTATTGGTGGCACTGGCATGAAACGAGATATATCCGAATTTGTTTCCAAGTGCTTAATCATCAACAAGTGAAAGTTGAGCATCAAGTACCATCCGGATTACTTCACCAATCATGATACCCGAATGGAAATGGGATAGAGTTACCATGGATTTTGTATCCGGTCTCCCTATGACACCTAGTAAGAAAGATGCCGTATGGGTTATCGTTGATAGACCGACTAAATCAGCTCATTTTGTACCTGCAGACGCATCGACTATTCGCTTGACAAACTTACCGAATTGTATGTGTCGCAGATTGTAAGATTGCACGGTGTACCGAGTTCCATTGTCTCAGATAGGGACCCAAGATTTACATCGCGGTTGGAAGAAATTGCAAGATGCTTTAGGTACTAAACTTCATTTTAGTACATGACTTTCCATCCGCAAACAGGACGGTCGGCCTCGAGCGAACTATTTTGATACTTGAGGACATGTTGAGGTGTTGCGTTCTCGAGTTTGAAGGTACATGGGAACGATACCTACCTTTGATCGAATTTGCTTACAATAATAGTTTTCAATCTAGCATAAAAATGGCGCCTTATGAAGCCTTATATGGTCGAAAATGTCGCACACCGTTGTATTGGGTGAGCTCGGTGAGAATAAGATACACGGGGTTGATTGGATTAAAGAAACCGAGCAGAAAGTGGTTGTGATTAGAAGTAATTTGAAAGTCGCCGGATCGTCAAAAGTCCTATGCCGACTTAAAACGCAAGGACATTGAATTTCGTGTCGGAGATCGGGTGTTCTTGAAAGTTTCTCCGTGGAAGAAAATATTCCGATTCGGTCGAAGGCAAGTTGAGTCCGAGATTTATCGGACCGCATGAAGTTATTGAACGTATTGGACCGGTTGCTTATAGATTAAGATTGCCCTCCGAGTTAGAAAAGATACACAATGTATTTCATGTTTCGATGCTTCGCAAATACAGATCGGATCCGTCCCATGTGATCACCCCCGCCGAGATTGAAATTCGATCCGATTTGACCTATGATGAGGAACCGATCCGTATCTTAGCTCAGAAACCAAAGAGTTAAGAAATAAAAGAATTCCATTAGTAAAGGTTTTATGGAATCGTCACGGAATTGAAGAGGCTACGTGGAGCACGAGGAGTCAATGAGACAACAATATCCGAACTTATTCAACGGTAATATTTTCGAGGACGAAAATTCTTAAGGGGAGAGTTGTAATAGACCAAATTTGACCCAAATCGAACGGTGGTTTCGGGACCACGAATCCGAGTCCGAGAAATGTTTTAATATTTTATTTCATGATTATTATATGTGAATGAAAATGTGTGAAAGTTTCGTAGAAAAATTTAATCGTTTAAGTGCTCAATTTGATAAAAAGGATTTAATCGAGAAAAGCGCAAAAGTTGCATGCTAAAGTGAAGAGTACTAAATTGATTGTGGCTTTTAAGTGGGTGTACCAAAGGGCAATTAGCCCATTCACCATAGTAAGGGACGACAATGGGCTTTTATAAGTTCAAATTATATGTTAAATTAGCCTATTATATGTTATGTTGATATATTAGTAAATAAGATATATTAAATGTGTTATTATAACATAAAATAATAAAGCTAAGTGGGAAGAAAGAGAACATCATATTGTTCATCTTCTTGGCCGAATGTTTGAGGAGAAAAACTCCATTTTTGGAGCTTGAAGTTTCGGCAACTTAAGGCTTGATTTGGGGTAGGTATTTTACTTAGTTTTTGATAAATTTTACGTTTTGAGATCGTTGTTTCGTGTATTACCCGACCCATGTCTAAATTTTTGAAAATACTATGTATATAAGATTCGGCCATTGACATGCTTGGGTAGTTTTTATGTTTGATGGTTTAAAATTGAATGTATGTTAAGGATTTACAAGTTTTGTATTGGAGTTTTTGGTGATTTTGAGTTTATAGGGCTAAATTGAAAAGAATAAAATTGTGAAGGGTTAAAATGTCAAATAAATGAAATGCATGGACACCTATGACTATAATGAAGATTCGCCAAACTAGGATGTTGGAAAATTTTGCATATTTTGTGTTTTGTGCAAATAGGACTAAATTGTAAAAATGGGAAACATTAGGGGCAAAATGGTAAATTGCCCATTTGGGTGTTTTGGGACTAAATTGAGATGAAATGAGATTAAATGAGCTAAATTCTAATGTGTTTTAGATCAAGAGCAAAGAAAGACCGAATTAGACCGGGGGAAAGACGAAGGTTCTTGAATAGCCGATTCGCACGGACTATCGACAACCGAGGTAAGTCCTTTAGTTAAATTATGTCAAAGAATAAATTATGGTTATCTTGACTATTAAAAATTGATGAATGTTAGTATCCAATTGCATCATGGCCGAATGTATATCTACATATTGGTTGATGATTTATGTTGAGTATATGATGGAAATTATTTTGGCTAATGCAAGGTGAATGAGTAAGTTCTTGAGCTACTTATTATTTAAAGATCATTTACATATCTAGTGAATGATAAAATTTGTAATAGCTTGGTGTAAAACTATGAGTTGGCCGAATGTGATAATGATGGATTAGATTGATTTCAAATTTATTTATTGCAATGGGAATAAATGTTTATAATTCGATATGTGATAGTGAAATGTGAAAAGCATGTAATAATAATATTCTGACATTCGGGCTTCGAGCCTAGCAGGCCTCGTGCCGGTGACATTAATCGGGCTTTATGCCCAGCAGGCCTCGTGCGGTGTTATTTATCGGGCTTTATGCCCAGCAGCCTCGTGCGGTGACATTAATCGGGCTTTATGCCCAGCGTGCCTTGTGCGGTGTTATTTATCGGGCTTTATGCCCTAGCGTGCCTTGTGCGGTGCTAATTATCGGGCTTCTACGCCTAGCGTGCCTTGTGCTTGCGGTGTTACTTTACGGGCTTTTATGCCTAGCGGGCTTGATGCCGTAATGTACTTTACCAAAGATAAATCGAATCCTTGTTCAAGATAACTTAAAGTTAATTTATTGGGTTTACGTTTGGGTAAGCATGTAAGGTATGTATGCTTAATATTACAGGTTAAATTAATATTGTGAGAATTGTGTTATATGTGTTTGAAATTAATATTGATGGATGTTATATGATAGAATTCGAGTTAGAATGTGCTATTATGGGACAATTGGTTTATTTTTAGTATAAATGTTTTATTATCATGAGTTAGGACTTACTAAGCTAGTAAGCTTAATTACGTGAAATGTTCTTCTTTGTTTTATAGATTTTGGTCACGTTATGGCTCGTGAAAGATCTTCAAGAAGTCATCCACACTATCGCCTTCCTTTGGTATTTTGAATTTTTGGTTGCGATTTAGAAGGCATGTATAGGCTAGATGAAGTTTTACAAACATACGATGTTTAACCTTGTATATATAACAGCCATGCGAATATGGCTAAATATTTGGTTATGTATGTTTTAGGTTTTGTCATAAATGTGGGTAATAGTGATACTCCTTTAAATCGATGATGTTAGAATATCATGTGAATGTTTTAAGTACAAGCTACCTTCGTAAGTGATTAAAAATGCATGGAGAGTATGAATTGTATGTGAGTATAACTAGGTTATAAGCTAGAAAGCATATTTAGTATAGAAACAGTCTTTAGTTACAGCAGTGATGTGAGTTAGAAAAATCACCAAAAATAGGATAAGTTGAATTAAAAGGTGAATGAGATATCGAATTAAACCTTATTGCGTCTATTTTTACATGGAAGAAACAGAGTAGGCAAAAGATTTTTATATTATGAGATAATTCAGTTTTAGTGAGACCTGCTCTGAATGCATTCGCGAGTCACTGTTCTGTTTTGGAAAAATTGTCAAAAATTGTACAAAAATAATTAGGAAGCATGGGTTATATGTGTAAAACCCTTATTGAGTCTATTTTTCATTGGTATAAACTAGAACAGTATATGAAAGTTGTGCAATGAGATAACTTTATTTTTGTAGAGACAGGTCAGAATTGTCAGACAGTGTAATAAGGGTAACTTTGATTAATAAACTGTACTAATTGGCCACATGAAAAATTCTGGAAAAATTATGATGAAATGTTATATGAGTCTAGTTTCAAGGAAAATTTACGGATCTAAATTTCGAGTTTTATAACTCGAGTTATGGTCGATTTAGTCAGCATGACACAGTTGGACAGCTTTAAAGTTTTACACCTTATGTTAATAGTCAAGTCTAGTAACGCCTCTTGCTCAACTCCGGCGACGGTCTCGGGTACGGGGTGTTACAGGATGCCTCAAACTTAAAGCCTTTCGTATATCACTTGCTTTTGCTAGAACACTCATTTTTCCACTCTCTTTTTCATCTTCATCTTTTTCTTTCTTTTGTTTTCTCTCTTTTGTTTTTGCACTCGTATTTTTCTCTCGCTCATTTTTCTTAACTTTCTCTTTTGTATTCTTTTCTTTTTCTTTTGATTGATCAATGGAAACTCGAAGCTTTTGCTCATCATCAAAGACTTGTTTAGGCGTTAAGGGGGCAAGTGTCACATTCCTTCCGAGATGCTTGAAGGAATACCGATTAGTGTAGCCATCGTGCATCACTCGACGGTCATATTGCCATGGACGTCCCAAGAGTAAGTGGCCCGCATGCATTGGCACTACATCGCATAGCACTTCATCGGAGTATTTCCCGATGCTGAAGGATACTAAGACTTGCTTAGTAACTCTGAGTTCTCCGCCGTCGTTAAGCCACTGAAGCTTATACGGAGTCGGATGCTTTGTCATTGTTAATCCTAGCTTTTCCACCATGAGGGTACTTGCTACATTCGTGCAACTCCTTCCGTCGATGATAAGGCTACAAACCTTGCCTTGAACCTGGCATCTCGAATGGAAGATATTTTCTCGCTGCTCCTCGTTTCCCACGCTTTGAAGGCTGAGGCTTCGCTTCACGACGAGCAATTCACCTTTAACAGGTTGTTCTATGTCCTCATCAGCTTCAGAGTTAGATTCAGACTCACACTCTTCCTCATCTTCTGTTTCAATCTCACCGTCAGCCCGCATCACCATAGTTCATCTATTCGGGCATTGACTTGCGATGTGTCCTCGGCCAAGGCATTTGAAGCATTTGATGTCCTCAATCTAGTGTTAGAAAGCCCATGCGGAGCCTTGCCTTTCTTTGGTTTCGGCCATAGGCTTGTTCATCTTAGGGGTGAAAGTGGAATCTTTTGGCTTGTTCGCGGGGAACCCCTTACTTGTATTTTGGCCCCATTTCGAGGGTTTAGCGTTAGAGTAACTTTGGGATGCTCCTTTTTGCTTCAACTATTTTTCTACTTTGATGGCCATGTGGACCATATCCTCCATCTCGACATAATGTTGTAATTCCACAACATTTGCTATCTCTCGGTTGAGCCCGACTAAGAAATGAGCCATGGTAGCTTCTCGTTCCTCTTGGATGTCGGCTCGGATCATCGCGAGCTCTATTTCTTTATAATAATCTTCGACGCTTCTCGTCCCTTGAGAAAGATGTTGGATTTTTTGATGTAACTCCCGATGATAGTATGAAGGGATGAAATGTCATCTCATGGCTGCTTTCATCTCAGCCCATGTAGTGATTGGTCGTTCGCCATTGCGCCTTCGACTTGTAGTCAACTAATCCCACCAGATCATGGCGTAGTCGGAAAACTCTATAGCGGCTAATTTGACCTTCTTGTTTTCGGAGTAGTTGTGGCAATCGAACACAAGTTCGATCTTCTTTTCCCATTCCAGATAGGCTTCAGGATCTGACTTACCTTGGAAGGGAGGGATGGTCAACTTGATATTCTTGAGATCATCGTCTTCCCGCCTCTGATCTCTTTGACCGCGATTTTGGGGTTCTCTCCTTCTAACACTGATGTTGGATTCATGATCGCTTTCGCCCTCACTAAATTCATTAATATCTTCTTCAACTTCCCGTTGTTGCTCACGTTGTTGATTAGGTCGTCCTCGCCTTTGCCTGGCAACTTCGGGGGTCACCTCTCGTGGTCTTTGGGCTTCCACTTGAAAGATTCGATCTTCAAAAGGGTTGAGCCTCTGTTCGAGTAGTTTTTCCATTTCTCGTAAGAGGGCTTGCATTTGTAAATCAGGTACGTTCTGAACCGGTTGTCTTCCTTGTTGATCCTCCGCGTTTCGCCCAGCTTCTTGAGACATTGTAGTAAAAATTAACTCCTCACAATCAAATCCTCACAGTTCACTCGGAAAGAAAGAAATTTAATGACACTCACACTCGTGTTTAACACTTTTGGTTTGGCTTTTACCTCCCCTCGAATGATCTCACACTCACGTGCCTTTTACCTCTACACTTTCTCAGGATTTCATTGTTCAGATTCGCCAAGGCTTATTAGAGCTTAGGGGGTCGGTCACAAACTGGTTTTCAAGGGCTATAACGTATTAGGTGTTGGGTAAGCTGAAAGAAGAAAGTTTCGGGTGGTTGGAACGAGATGATTAGAATTGGGTCGAGAGAAAGAGAAGAAGATTACAGAAGAAGAAGAGTTATCAAACTTTTAAACGAATTTTTTTTTATAATACGAATTTTTTTTAAATTCACGAAATTTTTTTATATATATACGATTTTTTCAACTTACTTTGGATCTTCGATTAATAGTTTCGGATTAGTCGTCGAACTTCGTAAATCTCGATTTAACCAGCTCTGATACCAGATGATACAGTCCTGGTCTCGAGAGGAAAACGGGATGTATACTTGGTTGCCCGATCGTGATCAAGAAATACGGAAATTGAAGATAGAAGAAGAATAATAGTCGAGAAATAGAAGAAGTATAATTTTAGAGAAGAGGGTAGGAAGTTTGGTTAATGTAAAGTACGAGTGGTTCGGGATTAGCTCGGGTTTAGAAAAGGTATTCAGGAAAGGGCTCGGTTTAGGAATAGCTCGAGTTTGATATGGAAGAGTTAATGTTGTAAGTTAGGTCAGGATAATAACTCGGATAAGGATTCGAGGAATGTGCGGGGTTCGATTTTTAGAAAGGAAGGTTTCGGTTTAAGGTTTAAGAAACAAGTATGAACCAATAACGAAAAGGTATCGACCCGGTTTACTTATACGTTTCCTAATGTTCGGTTTTTTTTGGATTTTGAAACGAACCTTGACCCACTATTGAAATACGAATGGAACCTCGGTATCGGGATAAGAAAGAGGAAAGGTTGACGCCACTAGCTCGCTAGATAAGCCAACGGATCCTAAAACGAAAGTGGAGAAGTGTTCTCACAAATTCGACAGAATAACGGTATAATATTCATCAAAAGTTCTTTTACAAATGGCATTGTTTGGATATTTATAGTCCATAAGAAACCAACCCAAAAAATACAAAAATTAGCTTAATTTCTAAGTAAATTCGGCCCTTTAATGTCCTAGATAAGTCTAGACTTTTCAGCCCCTTAGTTGCTGTCCATATTCATTCATGAATCTCAAAAATCATCTTCTAGAAGTAGCTTGGTGCAGCCGAATTCATTGTAGGAGCAAAGGGGTTGAATGGCCTTTAATATTCGGCCTAGGGACGTGCATGGCATGCCTTGGGAAGCCGAATGGCTATGTCTTTGTTCAAGGCTGTATTGGGATGTGTAAAAGCCCTCCCAAAGTCCCATACCATCTTTTTAATTGCTTCCCACGTATGGAGACAACAATCAGCATATTAATCACATTTTGAAGAGAGGAAACAGCCCATTAAATGATGCCCTTTGCTTTCACGAGGCCAGCAAGCTCATTAAGCCTTTGTCTTTTACGAAAAATAGCCTAGGAAAATGGAACAAACAGCCATTGAATGTGCCGTCCAAATCCATGCATGCCAGCCCATTTAATGTCGTCCAAACCAACACCAACACCTCATTAAAGGGTGTTTTTGCATCTTTGCTGAATTGTCCATCTTAATGGACGTGTGGGAGACATAAAAGACACATTGGGAAGCTTAAACGAGTAGCTAATTAACTCCCACGCATGGAGACACAAACCAGCACATTAATGATGCCTTTTTACTTTCACGATGCGTCCAACATAGCATTTAATAACGTTTCATGCATGCAATTTGGTTGTCCTTGTTTAATGGACGTTTGGAGGAGTCCAAAAGACACGTTGGGAAGCTTACTCCAAGAAGCACATTAATTCCCACGCATGCTCCAACAAAGCCTTAATGTCGCTTCATTAATTTCGCCGCACATGCATTAAACATGTCCCAAAAGCACCTACAAATAATTAATTTTGGCCATTAGTTTTTCCAAAGCAACAAAACACATATTTAAGACATGTTTTAAGCTACATAACATGTAATAAATAGGGCCTTAAGTTGTCTAAAATTAATTTGGACACATTTAATATGCAACATCTTTTAATTAGATCCTAAACTAGACATATTAACTAATATTCATTAATTATGTAATATCTAAGACATATTAAAGATAAATATTAATTATGCAAAGACTCTGACTTATTTAATCTTATTTAATTGCATCAAATAATTATAACACTTATTTAAGTTGTCTGAATTTGTTTAATTTATTTGAGCTAATTATTTAACTGAGGCCGAATGGCCAAATGACTAAGGCCGAACAACCATATGGAGTTCTTTCGGAACGTGAGCTCGCAGTATCATGCAACACGGAGTCGAAATATCTTTCGAATTAGACTTAGCATCGTCCCATGCTTGCTGGATTAGAACTCCGATCGCTTCTTTAAATTGTTTCGCACGAGCTCTCGTAATCGGTCCTTGAGGTAACACCAACGGGTCTCTGCTCGATTGCTGCTCATGATAGGGCGTGCCCATATCATTTATCTAATTTAATTAATTAATTAAAACCCAGATTATTAATGAAATATTTTAAAATGAATTATTAAATATAATTTTATATTTTATTATTTAATTTAATCATGCATGGCCCACTTTATGTCTTAAAAATATAATATATTCAAATTAATATAAAATAAGCCATTTATTGCATGAAAACTATATAATAAAGCATAAAATCACATTTTAATAATTTCTATGTCCTAATTTCATATTTTCACATATTTTATTAATTTATTAAACAATTACTTAGTTTTAACAACAGATTTAAGTAAAAAGGTGATAAATTACATAGGAAAAATCCTATATATTTTTCCGTTTTCAATGACTCACACGATTGAGACACAAGCCCATGTCTTAGGTCGTGTAACAGTCAAAATAGGGACACACGGCCATGTCCCAGCCCGTGTCCGTGCCCGAGTAACTTTTAAAGTTGGGTCACACGGCCAAGCCACACGCCCGTGTGCCAAGCCAGGTAACTACCTGACTTGAACGCCTTTAAAACCTTTAGGGGACACACGACCGTGTTGCATGGCCGTGTGTCACACACAGATGAGACACACGCCCGTTTCTTATGCCGTGTGGACATGAAATTGGCCAAAATCAAGCCATTTCCATCACCCATTTCAAGCATGTACCTACAAGCAATTTGCACCCATGACCAAGGCATCAAAACATGCCAAAACATGCATAAAATGTCCAATTCATAAGGCCAAATCCATTCAACCAATATGCCATACAAGGCACCTGAAATACAAATATATACACATTGACCTAAACATATACCTATACTTGACCATATTTCATTCATAGACATCTAGTTCATTTTCATCTCAAAACATAACATAACTTGACCTATATCATTTCAACATAATCTTACCATTTGCCATACCATTCTTCTCATGCATCAGAATCACATAAGTGACACAAACCAACCATTTCCAAATGGTACCAAACAACAAACATATATACATACCAAAATCAACATTAAACAATCAACCAAACATTAAACATAAGTCCACCTATACATATCATTATAACATTGACCAACACATGAAAACTACCGATATTTATGCTAGATAGTGTGATAGATCTCCGACGAGCTTCCAAACCAATCTAGCTTCCGATAATCTGAAAAGTAAATGAAATTAATTACGTAAGAAATGAATGCTTAGTAAGCTCCTATAAACTTTAAACATAACAATCCATTTCAATAATAAACTTTATAGGTTAAATATAAACCTATACCAATGCCTCAAGATTTATCAACTACATAACCATCAACTCCCAAATGAGTAAGTCTATCAACATCACATATATTTTTCATTCCTAACATAATAGGATTTTATAAGACATATTACACAATCATTAACCTTTTCATAAGACTATAAAACACTTTACTTACATACTTATCTTTCCATTTACTTACTTTTCATTCCATTTATTTAGCATAAGCTTAAATAACATTATTAACTCACGAATTAGTATATTTATTCATGACATGAGTAAATCCATCCATAACATAAGTATACTTCTCACATATAAATACGTCATTTAACTTATCGATCCTTTTATTTCATCATATTACATCTCAATTATGAACTTACCATTTCATTACATTTACTTACCCGTTTCATTTGCATAACACAAGACATAAGCATAAACATCATCATCAATACACAAGATAGTGCATTTATACATAACTCTTTTGGGATCAACCACATGATAAACCATTTCATTAGAAAATACATCTTTTGATTCATACCACCTTTTCATGAACATAAGCATATTTCCATTTGAACACTTACCATTTCAATGTATAACATTACAATTAAACATGATATAATCCAACCATAAGCTTGGCACAAGCCTAAGCATCATTAACAACACATGTTAGTGCTTTAACACATATCTCAATAGAATTATCACATGGTAAGGTAGAATACATGAATATAATGCCATTTAATTCATACTTTCCATAAACATAGATATACATACATGGATCATTATCATTTCATACCTTTCCATAGGTTCATAACCTAGTCGATTGGAACACTTATCGTTCCTTCCCTTTTACATGCCCATTGAACCACTCAGAATAATATCGAATACAAGGGAAAGCTCACAAAGAGTGTGCTAAACATATGGTCAAAACTATTCCTTTTTCTTTTCCTTTACATCGATGCTCACTCGAGCCATAAAATGGGTCTACTCATACAAGTTGATGGTCAGAATGTAAGTTACACGATGCCGCTCACAGAAACTGACAAGTATCCACAAAAATTATCAGAACTCAACTGTCAGTAGGACATTCAGGACCAGCACCTGAAACATGGTAACCCTAATGACATGTCATTTGTATCCCATATATTCCTAATGTTCGAATGAGGCTCGAAAATTGTTGAAACATCGTTGGATTTCCAACATTTCTTTACATGATAAATTGCATAATAACATATATATATTGATTCATTTACATTAGAAGAACACATTAAACATTCAATTTGTAACACCCCTAACCCGAATCCGTCGCCAGAACAGGGTTACGGAGCATTACCAGATATTATAGATCAGATAACAAACATTTCACATTTATACAGTATTCATATAAAAAATTAATCATTAAGTCCCTTATAAGAGCCCTCGAGGCCCAAAATATGCGTTACAAGTAAGTCGGGACTAAATAAAAAACTCAGAGAATTTTTTTGTGAAATTACAAAATTTTTCTAGGTGCAGGGGACACACACCCGTGTGGCCAGGCCATATGGCTTACACGGCCAAATGACACGCCTGTGTCTCAGGCCGTGTGGGCATTCGATGTGAGGCACACGGCCGTGTCCCAGCACATGTCCTTACCCGTGTAACTCTCTGACTTGGCTCATACAGCCAGCCACACGCCCGTGTAACACCCCAAACCCGGCCTAGACGTTACGGCCGAATCTGGCGTGTCATATCGAAGTGTTTTTCGAAATCAAAGTCTGATGGGAGAAAACATTTGAGTAAAAAATCCATTTAGTTCTTATTTGTTAGGAAACAATTGGTAAGTTATAAAAACAACCACTTAGTAAAACGGTTACCATGTTTGTTACCGTGGGTTTAAATTCGCGGAAGCTACTCCGTTTACGGTTATCTTGAAGTTGAAAATATGTGTTTGCCTTGTAAAACAGTTATTGGTTGTGAAAACTTATTTGTATCCGTTTAGCAGTTCAAAATAAGAAATTAAAAACCCAATGGAAAGAAATTAAAAATTACCAGAGGCCTTATTACAAAAATATCAACCCAATATAAAATATTTAATTAACTACGTTTAAACAGACATCCTCGCTCGTGTGGCCCCCTCCGAGTCCCTCGCAGCTCCAAACCCACTAAGTCTGGGGATTACCTATACAGTTAAAAGAAAAGGGTGAGTTACGAGAACTCAATGTGTAATCCCCTATCACTCAATCCGTAATACATGCAGTAACAGTCTAGGTCTGAGCCCTGTTCAGTAACAGTGTAGTGTGGGCCTTAGCCCAATACTGTCTGTGAAGCTTGATGTGGGCCTAAGCCCGATCAAGATGTCGATATGGTGCAAGTATGAAAACCCACCCCAATCCAGCCAGCACACCACCCGTACCAACCCAACACACCACGTGGGGACAAAGTCGACCCACCCAGCCCTCACACCAATATTGCGGCAAAGATACCCGCAAGAATAATAACACAAAGAGAGTCGCGAGATGATATGTGGCAAGGCCACAAGAATGTGAATTGTGGCAGAGCCACCAGTATCAGTATGTGTGGCAGAGCCACTAGTAACAGTACTTCCTCCATAAGAGAATCCCAACCCCATGCAGTATGCCATGTCATCAATATTTCGTGTATACAACATGTCCTACTCAGTACAGTCATACAGCACATATTTTCATATGTCAATCTATCTATAGGGGTAAAATAGTCATTTTCATGTATTAGGGGTAAAACGGTAATTTTGCCCTTTAGGGGATTTTGGTCATTTTACTCACTAGGGTATTCCAGTCATTTTACTCATTAGGGGTATTTTAGTCATTTTACTCCCTAAGGGTATTTCAGTCATTTTACTCATTAGGGGTCTCGATACAATTAACGACCTTTTCGAAGGCCTACAGTCGCTTCGAGCGACACAAATAATCCATTTGGTCAAAACAGTGTAAATGGGCCCAAAGCCCAATATTCGGCCCAAATGAGCCCACACGCTCGTGTGGCCCATCTGGCCCAAATTCAATCACGGCTATGTGCTCTACATAGCCCAATCCAGTTTCTGCCACTTTTCGTAAATTTTATCCGTGTGGGGCCCAAGAGCCCATTGGGCCCACATGGCCCATTTTAGCCCAACGAGGCCCTTAATGGCCCAAGTGCACGAGAACACTCGTAATGGCCTCTTCAGTCTACCGCCCTCAATTTTGGGCTCATTTTTTCCACACGAGCAATCGCACACTCGTGAGGCCTCAAATGCCGAAGTTTCGACTTTTCGGCCTTTGCCGATTCATAGTGGAGATAGTGTGATTACACACCTTTTTTCGGAGTCGTTCCAAGATCTACGAGCACCCAACCTAAATTCAAACATGACCCACGTTAATCCTTTAATCAATAGGGTAAAGCACCCTCTTATGGGCACTTAATCCAAACCACCTTCCTTACCTTGCTTGAATGAGGCGACTTTAGTCCTCCAAAACCACTATCCAGAAGTGATCACACGCCTTTATGGTTTATCTGCATCACAACACCGATTCTTAAACAAGATAGGCCTTATAAGTGGCCTCAGTTCGAATATATCACTTGTAGAACATAGGGATAATCGTCCTATGCACAGAAAAGACAAGATGACTCTTTTACCTTGACAGATGAACGAAAAGGTTTTGCTTGCTTCAGTCACTTGCACCCCTTCGCTCTACTGGAGCCCCTAACACCCAACAAACCGCCACATTACAAGGAAGACAAGAACGCAAAAGAATTCATGAGAAGAAGTACTCAACTTTCGAGAAAGATAGAAGGAAACAAATTGAACACATAAAGAACCAAAAAAAAGGCGAATGAGGGGACTCATGACTACCTACAGATTCGTCAGAACCCTTTCAAAACTGAAACCACAACACCACTACAGAGTATAGAGACAGTCGGCCAACCCCCATAAACAAAAGAACACAGAATGGAGGAGAAATAGAGGAAGGAAAGAAATGTTGAAAAGGAGAAGAAGAAGATTTGGCTATGAACCAAAAGCCGAGTAATAGAAAGGAGGAAAAGGGGGATTCGACAGCAGAGGAAAAGAAATGTGCACAAGTGTGCAGAGAAAAGAAAGTGTAAAAGTGTGCAGAGAAAAGAAAAGTGCAAAAGTACCTAACACATTCGGTCATCGAGAGAAAGCAACCAAAATAATTCTGAAAAGGACCCAAAAGCTGAAAAATGGGAGGAGAGCAGGGAGAATTCAGCAACTGCTAGACAAAAGCCGAAAATGACTAACACTCCCCCCAGCCGAATTGTCAAAGTTTGAGTTCCCCCAAACGGAACAACTCTCCTGTAACACCCCTTACCCGTGTTCGAAGCTGGAACTGGATACGAGGCATTACCTAACTCAACTTGCTTAAACATGACGTTTTAAGCTATAAAATTTCGTTTCATCATAAAAACTTTCCATTCAAACCCATAACATGCTCACCCTAGGCCTACGAGGCCTTAAACATACTTCCGGAAGGTTTCGAAAATTAATCGGAAACTTTTACACACTTAGAAAAATTTTGCCTAAACAGGGGCCACACACCCGTGTTGTTCAAGGGACACGCCCGTGTGCCCCTGAGACATGCCCGTGCTCCTCACCCATGGTCGACACTGACTTAATACACACGGCCGGACACACGCCCGTGTCCCTGGCCCGTGTCCCTCACACGGCCTCGACACGCCCGTGTCTTAGCCCGTGTGCCAAAACCTTAGCATTCTGTTTGTGACGTCATCACCTCACTAAGGTCACACGGCCAAGGCATATGCCCGTGTCCTTAGGCCGTGTGTCAAATTAAATTCTAAATTCTAGGTGCAGACTTCACACGGCCTCGGCACACGCCCATGTCCATGGCCGTGTCTTCCACACGGCTGAGACACACGGTCGTGTCTCTACCCGTGTGTTTACTACTGACCATACTAACTTGTAAACCTAGCATGCATGGGGACAAACGGCCAATTAACACGCCCATGGAACTGACCGTGTGTCACACACGGCCTGGACACAGCCCGTGTGTCTACCCATGTGGACATTAAAAAGGCTATATTCCAAGCCAAATGCCACCCTACGTAGCCACCATACTTATACCAACTCAAATCAAACATCCACACAAGCATAAACTTCATAATTCATCATCAATAAATATATATAAACTTTTCAAGTATTGGCAAACTTCAATGACCATATACAAAAATAAATTGAGCAATCATAGTAGCCAACACATTTGGCTTGCCAAATGACATAACAAAAAGACCAAGTCCTATACATGCCATACTAAAAATAAATCTAATTTGGCTATACTAAAAAGTGGTCGATAGTGTGATCTCCAAACTCCGACATCCCCAATTTCTCGAGTTATCTTGGAAATACTACAAGGAAAAGAGAAATAAGAGGGGTAAGCATTAAGCTTAGTAAGTTTGCATGGAAATAAATAGCAACAATGAATTTATAAAGATATCCCTCCATTGCGTTAGATAACCACACACAATGTCACAGGCTCTTGCTATAACTTACGCATATTTGCCCTTATCTAGCACATATCATGCCACATATCGTAAATGTTCCTTGTGAATTACTTACGGGTACCTGTGTTCACTCAATCACATAACTTTAATACCAATCTCAATTCTATATCTCAGTTGGTTTATATACCCAAATAAATCACTAGAGATACTCAAGATGCATATTCATTATCACTTAACATAAACTCGAAGCCAATGCCACATCCCGGATGCGGTCTTACATGGGATTACCTTTGATTTCCGATGCCATATCCCGGATATGGTCTTATACGGAATCACACCTCAAGTATCGATTCCATATCCCGAATACGGTCTTATACGATTCTCATATTCAATGCTGAAGCCATACTCCCGATATGGTCTTATACAGTATCTCAATTCGGTGCTGAGGCCATGTCCCCGACATGGTCTTACACGGGACCGTATCTATCTCATGTCTCGATAATATTATACTCACATTCATTATAGTCCAACCGAGACTTCAACATTTCAATTTCTTAGAATATCGTACATCAATATAATATCAAACATTCTCAACAATACGAGCATAAATGTTGAATTTATCACATACAAACTTACCTCGATATCAAAATAAGTTAGATCGTCGATCTAGTCCGAGACTTTATTCTTTCCCCGGTCGAGGTTGATTCTTGGTTCTTCTTGCTCTATAATAGCAAATTAGCTCATTTTAATCATCACATTAATAAATGCGTTTCAAAAATCATGCTTTGGTGAAATTACCATTTTGCCCTTAGACTTGGGCCAAATGACCATTTACCCCTAGGCTCGGAAATTAATTCTAATCAAATTTCTACCTTTAAAAAGCCTAGGTGAACATTTATTTCTCTTATGGCTATCATCAACACCCAACATTTCACACATTTACTACAAACTTTATAACCTTTACAAAAAGGTACATTTAGGTGTTTTCATGGCAACACCTTTCACAAAAGTTGTTTATCTAACAACCAAGACTCATTTTCTTCCATAAAAATGCAGCAAATAACAATGAAAGCTCTCATGGCAAATCTCTAAACCCTTCACCATATTACAAACTAGTCCCCTCATTTGAAAGCTTAAGCTCTAGGGGTTCTAAAAGTACAACTATCTTCAAGAAAAATCATTAAAATCACTTACTTGAATGGAGATGAGTTTGCTGAAATTTTGAGCTTTCAAAACCCCTATTTTGCTTGCTATTTTCGGTGGAGAAAGATTGAGAGAAAATATGGATATCATCTTTTCTTTATTTTATTCTATTTATCAATTTAGTCAACAACTATTACCAACTTTGACCAATTTGTCAATTCTTGTCTCCTATGATCCCCTATGGCCAGCCAACCATTTACAAAGGGTCTAATTACCCTTTAAAGTCCTCAAATTAATATTCTATGGCTATTAGGTTCCTTTAGCTTATAAAATAGAACTTTTGCACTTTATGCGATTTAGTCCTTTTTCGCTATTAAGCAAGAAATCGCTAAAATTAAGGAACCAAAATTTTCATGTACACATATAATCATGCTCTAGCTCATAAAATATCATAAAATAAATTTTCTATAACCTAGGATTAGTGGTTCCGAACCACTATTCCGACTAGCCCCTAAATCGGGCTGTTACAATTCTCCCCCTTAAGGATTTTCGTCCCCAAAAATTTTACCGGTAAAAAGGTTGGGGTATTGGTTTCTCATAGATTCTTCGGGCTCCCATGTAGCCTCTTCTATTCCATGTCTCTGCCATAGTACTTTAACAAGGGCTATACTTTTGTTTCTCAGCTGTTTAACCTCCCTTGCAAAAATTCTAACCGACTCTTCACCATAAGTCAAATCCGATTGAATCTCTACCTCTGTTGGTACTATGACATGTGAAGGGTCTGAACGGTATCAGTGCAACATGGACACGTGAAAAACATCATGAATCTTTTCCAGCTTAGGTGGCAAGGCCAACCGATAAGCTACCGGTCCTATTCTCTCGGTAATTTCATAAGGTCCGATAAAATGCGGACTTAATTTGCCTTTCCGGCCAAATCTGAGGACCTTCCTCCATGGTGATACTTTTAGAAACACTTTATCACCGACTTGGAATTCAATCTCTTTCCTTTTTAAATCCGAGTAAGACTTTTGTCTATCTGAGGCTGCTTTCAGACTCTCGCGTATCACCTTTACTTTTTCTTCAGTTTCCCTAATCAAATCGACCCCGTGAATCTATTTCTCTCTGAGTTCTGACCACTACAAAGGCATTCGACACTTACACCCATACAATGCCTCATAAGGCGCCATTTTCAAACTTGACTGAAAATTGTTGTTGTAGGCGAATTCCACCAACGGTAAGTATTTCTCCCAAATACCTTGGAATTCCAAAACACGACATCGAAGCATGTCTTCGAGTATCTGAATTACTCTTTCCGACTGCCCGTCGGTTTGTGGATGGAAGGCTGTACTAAAACTAAATTTTGTGCCCAAGGCCTCTTGTAACTTTTTTCCAAAACCGTGATGTGAATCTCGGATCTCTATCCGAAATGATCGACAACAGTACACCATGAAGTCTTACTATCTCTGACACATACAAGTCCACCAATTTATCAAGCGAATAATCGACTCGCACTGGTATAAAATGGGCCGACTTCGTGAGCCTATCGACCATGACCCACACAGCATCTTTCTTTTTGGGCGTCAACGGTAAACCCGTCATGAAGTCCATGGTAATACGGTCCCACTTCCACTCAGGAACCATAATGGGCTGAAATAGACCCGAAGGTACTTGGTGTTCAGCCTTCACTTGTTGACAAATTAGACATCTCGATACAAACTCGGAAATGTCCTTCTTCATACTAGGCCACCAATACCACTTCCTCAAGTCATTGTACATCTTCGTGCTACCTGGGTGCACAGTTAAACATCCTCTATGCGCTTCATGCAAAATCTTACGAATAAGTTCATCATTTTCGGGTACACAGACCCTATTTCGAAATGTCAAACATCCATCAGGATTTACCCGAAAGTCTGTCTCAACATTTGACACACAAAGAACTCTTTTAGCTTGTATGTTGCTGTCTTCTTTTTGAGTTTCACAAATCTCTTGAAGAAATAATGGTCTAGCCCTTAGCTCGGCTAGAATAGAACCATCATCCAACAAAGTCATCTGAGTATTCATGGCTCTCAGCGCGAACAATGATTTTCTGCTCAAAGTATCGACGACTACGTTTGCCTTTCCCGGATGGTAGTCAATCACTAACTCATAATCCTTAATCAGCTCCAACCACCTTCTTTGCCTCAAATTCAATTATTTTTGAGTCATCAAATATCTTAGGCTTTTATGGTCGGTAAATATCCGACATCTTTCACCATACAAATGGTGTCTCCATATCTTTAATGCAAACACAGTGGCTGCCAACTCTAGATCATGGGTCGGGTAATTCTTCTCCTGCAGCTTTAATTGTCTAGAGGCGTATGCAATCACCTTACCCTCTTGCATAAGTACACAACCCAATCCATTCAAGGATGCATCACTGTAAACCACAAATTCTCTTCCCAGTTCAGGTTGCACCAAAATAGGAGCCTCAGTCAACAACGCCTTTGGTTTTCAAAACTCTGTTGACACCTCTCTGTCCATTCAAACTTCACGTCTTTTTGCAATAGTCTCGTTATCGGGGTAGCTATCATAGAAAACCCCTTGACAAAACGCCTATACTAGCCGGCTAGGCCTAGGAAACTCCTTACTTCAGTTACACTCCTCGGCGGTTTCCAATCAACAATTGCTGAAATTTTACTCGGGTTGACTCTAATTCCATCTCCCGAGACAATGTGCCCCAAAAATCCTACTTCCTTAAGCCAAAATTCACTCTTGCTAAAATTGGCATACAATTGTTTTTCTCTCAAAGTTTGCAGAACCATACTCAAATGCTCGGCATGTTCATTCTCATCTCGAGAGTAGATCAGGATGTCATCGATGAAGACCACTACAAACTTATCCAAGTATGGTCGAAAAATGCGGTTCATCAGATCCATGAAAACGGCAGGGGCATTCGTTATACCAAAAGGCATGACCAAAAATTCATAGTGGCCATACCTAGTCCTAAATGCGATTTTCGGTACATCCGAGTCCTTTACTCTCAGCTGATAGTACCCTGACCTCAAATCTATCTTGGAAAATACCGTGGCTCCCTTCAATTGATCAAATAAATCATCGATTCCCGGTAACGGGTACTTGTTCTTCACAGTTACCTTGTTAAGTTGTCGATAATCTATGCATAATCTCATAGAACCATCTTTCTTCTTCACGAATAAAACGGGAGCACCCCACGGAGAAAAACTTGGTCTTTCGAAAGCTTTATCCGTTAGTTCTTGCAACTGTGCTTTCAACTCTTTTAGCTCGGTTGGAGCCATTCTATATGGAGCAATAGAAATGGGGGTGGTACCCGGAGCTAGCTCAATCCCAAATTCGATTTCTCTAACTGGAGGTAGCCCTGGCTATTCCTCCGAGAAAACATCTAGATACTTGCATACTATAGGCACTGATTCAATTCTCAACTCAGTCTCTTTAACATTCATCACAAAGGAAAGGTAAGCTTCGTACCCCTTTCTTAAATATTTCTGAGTCAACAAGGGTGGTATCACTACCGGTGATCTGTCCTGTTTATATGATTCAACACGAATAAGATCTCCACTTTTACATTTTAACTCGATAGACCTTTTTCCACAATTCACAATCACGTCATGAGTAACTAACCAATCCATCCCAAGGATGACATCGAACTCATCAAACGGTAATAACATAAGCTCAACTGGAAAGAAATAACTCCTTATCATCAATGGGCAACTTTTACATACTCTATCAACCAACACATATTTGCCTAGGGGATTAGCCACTCTTATTACGAATTCAGTAGACTCTATAGGCATGCTCATGCTAGAGACTAATTCTATGCATATGTATGAGTGGGTAGATCCCAGATCAATTAAAGCTATAACACGAGTATCATAGAGAGAAAAGGTACCCGTGATTATGTCAGGAAAAGATGCCTCTTCACGAGCATGAAAGGCATATGTTCTCGCCGGTGCTCTACCCTCGACTCTTGCAGTCTGCTCTCTAGATGGATTCTTGTTACTTATTTCATTTCTCGGGTTTCTCTGCGGTCTTCCTCTAGCAGCACTTCCCGGTCTTGCATTCTGAGACTTCTCTTTCTCGCCCATCTCGGGGCAATCTCTGATAAAATGGTCTAAGGACCCACATCTGAAACAAGCTTTCTCATTTGCTCGGTACTCACCAGAATGATGCCTGCCACACTACAGCCATTCTGGTCTACTCAGTCGAACGTTGCCCACACTAGCAACTGATGTGGTCTGCACTTTAGACCCCGAAAACTGTTTGCCCTTACTTCGGTTTGAAAACCCGACTGAAGTGGCTGGTCGAGTAGCAAAATCCCTCAATTTTTTAGTTGAGGATTGGTAGGACTTACTCAATTGCCTTTTTCTCGAGTCACGGGATTCAATCTCATCTCTTCTCTTCTCTTTAGCCAACGTTTCGGCTTTACAAGCCCTATCCACCAACACTACAAATTCTTTTAGTTCGAGGACTCCAACATATAAACGGATATCTTCATTTAACCCATCCTTGAATCTCTTGCACATGATAGCCTCGGTAGACATGCACTCCCGAGCATACTTTCCAAGCCTTACGAACTCTCGTTCGTATTCGGTCACCGTCATTCAGCCTTGCTTTAATTCCAAGAACTCTTTTTTCTTATGGTCGATGAATCTCTGGTTGATATACTTCTTCCAGAATTCCTCTTGGAAGAATTCCCAGCTAACTCTCTCCATTAGTACCACCGACACAAGGGTGTTCCACCACTGATAGGCCGAATCTCTCAAGAGAGATACCGCACATTTTAAGCACTCCTCAGGCGTGCATGATAACTCATCGAATACCCTGATGGTATTCTCGAGCCAGAATTCCGCTCTCTCCGGATCATCATCCTTACTAGCCCAGAATTCTTCGGCTCCTTGCTTCCGGATCTTATCGACCAGAGGCCTTTCTCTTCTCACTACCTCAACCACTTGAGGAGCTACGGGAGCGGGTTGAGGAATAGGTGAGGGTGGAGGGGTTGAGCATTAGGATTTGCTCGGGTATACTCAGTATACCAGTTGCTCATCATACGGAGAAAGGCTTCTCGGGCCTCTTCTCCTTAATCCAAGGTCTCGGGTCTACTATCCGCTGGCGCGGTCCCCTGAGCGGGAGCTGCCGCATTACTCGCAGCATCATCGGCTGCAGTCGGTCTGGATCAGAATCCATTTACTACATAAAAACACGATTTTAAACGTCAAGAGCCATCACCCTATCATTACACAGGTACTCTTACATATGGCATGTATAGCTAGACTCATACTTACGATACGTTAGTCCTAGAATCGACTAAACCGTAGCTTTGATACCACTAAATGTAACACCCCTTACCCGTGTTCGAAGCCGGAACCAGATACGAGGCATTACCTAAATCAACTTGCTTAAATATGACGTTTCATGCTATAAAATTTTGTTTCGTCATAAAAACTTTCCATTCAAACCCATAACATACTCACCCTAGGCCTACGAGGCCTTAAACATACTTTCGGAAGGTTTCGGGAATTAATCGAAAACTTTAACAGTTAGAAAAATTTTGCCTAAATAGGGGCCACATGCCTGTGTTGTTCAAGGGACACGCCCGTGTGCCCCTGAGACATGCCCGTGCTCCTCACCCGTGGTCGACACTGACTTAATACACACGGCCTAACACACGCCCGTGTCCCTGGCCCGTGTGCCAAAACCTTAGCATTCTTTTTGTGACGTCATCACCTCACTAAGGTCACACGGCCAAGGCACACGCCCGTGTCCTTAGGCCGTGTGTCGAATTAAATTCTAAATTCTAGGTGCAGACTTCACACGGCCTCGGCACACGCCCATGTCCATGGTCGTGTCTTCCACACGGCTGAGACACACGGTCGTGTCTCTACCCGTGTGTTTACTACTGAGCATACTGACTAGTAAACCTAGCATGCATGGGGACACACGGCCAATTAACACGCCCATGGGGCTGGATCAGTGTGTCACACACGCCTGACACACGCCTTGCGTGTGTCTACCCGTGTGGACATTAAAAAGGCTATATTCCAAGCCAAATGCCACCCTACATAGCCACCATACTTATACCAACTCAAATCAAACATCCACACAAGCATAAACTTCATAATTCATCATCAATGAATATATATAAACTTGTCAAGTATTGGCCAACTTAAATGACCATATACAAAAATAAATTGAGCAATCATAGTAGCAAACACATTTGGCTTTCCAAATGACATAACAAAAAGACCAAGTCCTATACATGCCATACTCAAAATAAATCTAATTTGGCTATACCAAAAAGTGGTCGATAGTGTGATTTCCAAACTCCGACGTCCCCAATTTCTCGAGTTATCTTGGCAATACTACAAGGAAAAGAGAAATGAGAGGGGTAAGCATTAAGCTTAGTAAGTTTGCATGGAAATAAATAGCAACAATGAATTTATAAAGATATCCCTCCATTGCGTTAGATAACCACACACAATGTCACAGGCTCTTGCTATAACTTACGCATATTTGCCCTTATCTAGCACATATCATGCCACATATCGTAAATGTTCCTCGTGAATTACTTACGGGTACCTGTGTTCACTCAATCACATAACTTTAATACCAATCTCAATTCTATATCTCAGTTGGTTTATATACCCAAATAAATCACTAGAGATACTCAAGATGCATATTCATTATCACTTAACATAAACCCGAAGCCAATGCCACATCCCGAATGCGGTCTTACATGGGATTACCTTTGATTTTCGATGCCATATCCCGGATATGGTCTTATACAGAATCTCACCTCAAGTATCGATGCCATATCCCGGATACGGTCTTATAAGATTCTCATATTCAATGCTGAAGCCATACTCCCGATATGGTCTTATACGGAATCTCAATTCGGTGTTGAGGCCATGTCCCCGACATGGTCTTACACGGGACCGTATCAATCTCATGTCTCGATAATATTATACTCACATTCATTATAGTCCAACTGGGACTTCAACATTTCAATTTCTTAGAATATCATACATCAATATAATATCAAACATTCTCAACAATACGAGTATAAATGTTGAATTTATCACATACAAACTTACCTCGATTTTAAAATGAACTAGATCGTCGATCTTGTCCGAGACTTTATTCTTTCCCTGATCGAGGTTGATTCTTGGTTCTTCTTGCTCTATAATAGCAAATTAGCTCATTTTAATCATCACATTAATAAATGCGTTTCAAAAATCATGCTTTGGCAAAATCACCATTTTGCCCTTATACTTTGGCAAAATGACCATTTTACCCCTAGGCTCGGAAATTAATTCTAATCAAATTTCTACCTTTAATGAGCCTAGATGAACATTTATTTTTGTTATGGCTATCATCAAAACCCAACATTTCACACAGTTACTACAAACTTTATAACCTTTACAATAAGGTCCATTTAAGTGTTTTCATGGCAACACCTTTCACAAAAGTTGTTCATCTAACAACAAAAACTCATTTTCTTCCATAAAAATGTTGCAAATAACAATGAAAGCTCTCATGGAAAATCTCTAAACCCTTCACCATATTACAAACTAGTCCCCTCATTTGAAAGCTTAAGCTCTAGGGGTTCTAAAAGTACAACTATCTTCAAGAAAAATCATTAAAATCACTTACTTGAATGGAGATGAGTTTGCTGAAATTTTGAGCTTTCAAAACCCCTATTTTGCTTGCTATTTTCGGTGGAGAAAGATGGAGAGAAAAGATGGATATCATCTTTTCTTTATTTTATTCTATTTATCAATTTAGCCAACAACTATTACCAACTTTGACCAATTTGTCAATTCTTGTCTTTTATGATCCCCTATGGCCGGCCAACCATTCACAAAGGGGCTAATTTCCCTTTAAAGTCCTCAAATTAATATTCTATGGCTATTAGGTACCTTTAGCTTATAAAATAGAACTTTCGCACATTATGCGTTTTAGTCCTTTTTCGCGATTAAGTAAGAAATCGCTAAAATTAAGGCTCCAAAATTTTCATGTACACATATAATCATGCTCTAGCTCATAAAATATCATAAAATAAATTCTCTATAACCTCGGATTAGTGGTTTTGAACCACTATTCTGACTAGCCCCTAAATCGGGCTGTTACATCTCCTCTCACTCAAACTCCTTGATTCCCTCCACCAATCTCTCCATAATCCTCTCCATAAATCGCTCCTACAATCTCTCCATGACCAATTCAAACCTCTCATCCATCAGACTTCCACTGCAACACAAACTCTAGCCGTCCTAGCTGCAAAATAAATGCCCCCTATGCTACGCCAACACTCGAACCTCAGACCCCCTTGCCACACTTGTAACGCCACAACCACTGCACCAATAGGTTTTTTGTGACTTAAGGTAAGCACAATAATTAATAAGACCTAGGTGCTAGCGTCCAGATCCTTTTAAGAGCAAAATTTAAAAATTTTGCAAAAGCCAAGACTTGAACCCAGGCTTCTCAAACACTCCCAAACACACCTAAATCACTTAGCCATTAAAGTAAATAAGCAACTTGTGTCAGAACATCCAAAATTAAAGACCCTATATTTTTGGGGCGTTACAACTCTACCCCCTAAAAGAAATTTCGGCCTCGAAATTTACCTGGTCAGAATAGGTGAGGGTATTGTTGTCGCATCATCTCCTCAGGCTCCCACGTGGCTTCCTCGGTACCATGATTCTGCCAAAGCACTTTAACCACTGGGATCAATTTCTTCCTTAGTACCTTAACCTCACGGTCCAATATCTGCATTGGCTCCTCCTCGAAAGTCAGATATGGCCTAACCTCAATCTCCTCGACTGGTACTATATGTATGGGATCGGAGAGGTAACGCCTCAGCATGGAGATATGGAACGCATCGTGAATCCGATCTAATTCCGGAGGCAACTCAAGTTGATAGGCGACCGGTCCCACACGTTTCAGTATACGGTAAGGCCCAATAAACCTAGGGCTAAGCTTACCCTTCCGCCCAAACCTCAGTATCTTTTTCCATGGAGAGACCTTGAGAAATACAGAGTCTCCCACGAAATACTAGATCTCTCGGCGTTTAAGATCTGCATAAGACTTCTGCCTATCAGATGCCTCCTTCAACCGGTCTCGAATCAGTTTTACCTTTTCTTCGATATCAGAAACTAACTCTGGCCCCAAAACTCACCGCTCGCCCAGCTCAGTCCAACAGGTAGGGGTACGACACCTACGACCATACAATGCCTCGTACGGTGCCATTTGAATCTTTGGATCGGGTAGTTGTTATTATATGCGAACTCGCTAGTGGCAAATAGTCTTCCCATGTACCTCGAAAATCAATAACACAACTTCTTAACATGTCCTCCAGTATCTGAATCACCCTCTCTCGATCGACCATCGATTGAGGATGGGAGCGATCAAGATCAAGTCCAACCTAGTACCCAAAGCCTCGTGTAATTTCTTTCAGAACCGAGACGTGAATCGAGGGTCTCATCGGATATGATGGAAACCGGCCCCATACACGATCTCACAATCTCGACCACATACAACTTTGCGGACACGCAGCGAGTAATTGCATTCTGTTGGTATAAAATGGGCAGATTTAGTCAGTCGGTCTACAATAACCCATACTGAATCCTTTTTAGTGGGCGTTAAGGGTAGCCCACTCACAAAATCCATGATTACTCTCTCCCACTTCCAAATTGGAATTTTTACTGGCTAGAGTAACCCTGAAGGCAGCTGATGCTCGGCTTTGACTTGCTGGCATGTTAAGCACTTACTCACAAGATCAGTAACTTCGCGTTTTAGCCCTGGCCACTAGTACAACTCACGAAGATCTCGGTATAACTTGTTTCTGCCAAGATGCATAGCGTATGGACTACATGCGCCTCTCGCAGTATAGACTACCTTAACTAAGAATCCTTCGGTACACAGACTCTCCCACGGAAACACAGTACTCCCTCACCATTCAACCTAAAATCTGTAGTCTCTTCACTCTCAACTTGTCCGAAACGAGAAACCAGTGACTCATCCACCAGTTGTTTCCCCTTAATTTGTTCAATCCACGTCGGTCTCACTTGAAGCTCAGCTAACAAGCTACCATCATCATACAAACTGAGATGAGCAAGCATTGCTCTCAAATCCGATACAGGCCTACGGCTTAGTGCGTCAACTACCACGTTAGCCTTACCAGGGTGATACTCAATCGAGTAGTCATAATCCTTAAGCAGCTCTACCCATCTTCGCTGCCTAAGATTCAGCTCCTTCTGAGTAAGGAGATACTTGAGGCTCTTGTGATCTGTGTAGATAATACACTTCTCGCCGTATAAATAATGCCTCCAAAATTTCAATACGAATATCACCGCGGCTAACTCCAAGTCATGTGTGGGGTAATTCGCCTTTTGAGGCTTAAGCTGACGGGATGCATAAGCAACCACCTTACCCTCTTGCATCAGCACACAACCCAATCCAATGTGTGATGCATCACTGTAGACAGTAAATTCCTTCCCAGACTCTGGTTGTATCAAAACAGGGGCTTCAGTCAGAACCTTCTTCAGTTTCTCAAAACTTTCTTGCTGCTTATCAGTCCAATAGAACGGTACCCCTTTACGCAGCAACTTAGTCAGAGGTGCAGCAATTAAGGAAAACCCATCAACGAAATGTCTGTAATACCCTGCCAAACCCAGAAAGCTTCAAATTTTAGATACGGTCTTAGGTGGTTTCCAGTCCAGTACAGCTTCAATTTTTTGAGGATCCACCATGATCCCCTCGGCAGACACCACGTGACCAAGAAATGTCACTTCTCGCAGCTAGAACTCACACTTGCTAAACTTAGCATACAGTTGTTTTTCCCTTAAAATCTGCAGAACAATTCAGAGATGTGCATCATTTTCATCCTCAGTTCTCGAATACACTAAGATATTGTCTATAAATACCACCACGAACCGATCCAGGTAGGGCTAGAATACTCAGTTCATCAGGTCCATGAAAGCAGCTGGTGCATTCGTCAGCCCAAACGGTATCACTAGGAACTCGAAATGACCATACCGAGTCCTAAACGTAGTCTTATACACATCAACTTCCTTAACTCTAAGCTGATGGTACCCAAAGCGAAGATCTATTTTGGAGAAAACTGAAGCTCCTCGCAGCTGATCAAAAAGATCGTCGATTCTCGGTAAGGGATACTTATTTTTTATAGTGAGTTTATTAAGTTGTCGATAATCGATGCACATGTGCATGGACCCGTCTTTCTTCTTTATGAAAAATACTGGTGCTCCCCATGGAGACACACTCGGTCGATGAATCCTCGATCCAGTAGCTCTTGAATTTGGGCCTTTAACTCCACTAGCTCCTTCGGTGCCATCCTATATGGGGTGCTGGACACTGGAGCTATTCCAGGTAAGAGCTCAATACCAAATTCAACTTCGCGGTTCGGAGGCAACCCAAGGAGCTCATCAAGAAATACATTCGGAAAATCCTTAACAGTTCTAATATCTCTGACAGAAGGACCTTCAGAATCAGAAATACTAACGTAGGCTAAAAATGCCTCACTACCGTTGCGAATCAATTTCTCGGCCCTTAATGCTGAGATCACGTTAGACAAATAATTCCTTCGCTCCCCAATCACAGCCACCTCCTCATCCTCTGTAGTCTTCAACACCATACACTTAGCAGCACAGTCCAAATTAGCTCGGTGTTTCACCAGCCAATCCATACCCAAAATAAGGTCGAATTCACCAAACGGCAGTTCCATCAACTCCGCTTGAAAAATTACTCCTTAGACCTCAAGGGGCACATCTCTGAATAACTTATTTACCCTAACCGACTGCCCTAGTGGGCTTATCACAGTCATCTCACTAACAGTATTTTCAAACTGAATACCCAAAGTTCCCGACATAGTGCATGCAACGTACGAATGTGTAGACCCAATATCAATTAAAGTAGTGTAAGGTACATTGTAAATTAGGAACGTACCGGTTATGACGCCAAGGGCGTCACCATCCTTTCGGTGACGAGCAACATAGACTAAAGCTGGCTGCCTCACCTCAGTATTACCAGCACCTCTGCCTGGGGCTCCACGACCCTGTCCCATACCGTTTCCACCTCTGGCCTACCCACGACCCCTCGGTGGCTGCTGACCACCTCTCACTGGTTGAACATAACCCTGTCCTGTAGCTTGCATCTGAACAGGCCTCTGAAGACAATCCTTAACCCGATGATCCATGGACCCACATTTAAAGCACGCCCCAATCCTCTTCCAGCACTCACCCTGGTGAGCTCTCCTACAATCAGTGCAAGGCTGCGGTCTATTAATAGCAATAGGAACTCCAGTCCAAACCGGCCCTTCAAACATGGCCTTCTTAATAGGCCTCCCAGAAGAACTTGAGGGCCCAAAATCCCTCTTATTTTTGCCCTTGTCTTTTTCACGGTTTTGGCACTCCGAGCGCTTCACCTCTTCAGCAATTTTTACTTTTTCTACAAGAGCAGCAAAATCTCGCTCCCTCTGTGGAGCTATCAATACCCTTAACTCATCCCGAAGGCCCTCCTCAAATCGCGCACAGCATTCATACTCAGTTACTACTATCCCTCGAGCATACCGACTCAACCGCAGGAATTCTGCCTCAAATTCTGCCACTGTCTTACTCCCCTAGGTCAGGCTCAGAAATTCCTTTCGCCGGGCGTCCACATAACTTGCACCCACGTACTTTCCTTACAATGCCGCCTTAAAGAAATCCCACGTCACATGATCAGCCTGCGTACCCTCTCTTACGGTGAGCCACCATTGGTAAGCCTCGTCTCATAGTAAGGACACTGCCCCTTTTAATTTTTGCTCCGTAGTACAGTCAAGGTCATCCATTATTCGTTCAGTCGCCTCTAACCAGTACTCCGCCATATTTGGGGCTACTCCGGAAATACCTCTAAAAATTTTCGCTCCATTAGACCAGATTCGTTCTGAAATTGACCATCGGCCCACTGTTCTAGCACTAGCTCTAGCAACCCTCTCTAGAACGCGGAGCATTGCTAGAGTATCATCCCCAGCTACTCGATCATGAGACCCCGTCTCTGTTACTGGTGAGGCTGGTGCCTCCCTAGCAGGCATATGGCCCGATGCTGACGATCCAGCCTGAGCACTTCCTCAGCCTCTACCTCGACCTCGTGTACCACTTCCACGAGTACCTCTAGTACTCATTTCGATATGCACTTTATCTGATTAAAAATTCTTATGTATCAGCTTATAATTTCAGTAATTATTAATAAATGTATTATGAAAAAAGTCATTAGAGGTTTGTTTTTGCATATCGAGGTCTCACTACAGTTTACAGTCTCCTACGGTCTCAGTTTCCTCTATCTAGAGTTTCACAGTATAACAGTAATCAGATTTAGAGAACTTATAGATTTGGCGCCAGAGACTCGGTGTGCCACACTTGTACATCTTTCGAAAACATTTAAAATCTTAAAAATCTACTTTCAGAAAAACTTTTCAAACCCATTCCACAGTCGAGTTTTGCAACCGGGCTCTGATACCACTAAATGTAACAACCCAAACACGGCCTAGGCGTTACGGCCGAATCTGGCGTGTCACATCGAAGTGTTTTTCAAAATCAAAGTCTGATGGGAGAAAATGTTTGAGTAAAAAATCCATTTAGTTCTTATTTGTTAGGAAACAATTGGTAAGTTATAAAAACCACCACTTAGTAAAACGGTTACCATGTTTGTTACCGTGGGTTTAAATTCGCGGAAGCTACTCCGTTTACGATTATCTTGAAGTTGAAAATATGTGTTTGCCTTGTAAAACAGTTATTAGTTGTGAAAACTTATTTGTATCCGTTTAGCAGTTCAAAATAAAAAATTAAAAACCCAATGGAAAGAAATTAAAAATTACCAAAGGCCTTATTACAAAAATATCAACCCAATATAAAATATTTAATTAACTACATTTAAACGGACATCCTCGCTCGTATGGCCCCCTCCGAGTCCCTCGCAGCTCCAAACCTACTAAGTGTGGGGATTACCAGTACAGTTAAAAGAAAAGGGTGAGTTACGAGAACTTAGTGTGTAATCCCTATCACTCAATCCATAATACATGCAGTAATAGTTCGGGCGCACGAGCCTGTTCAATAACGATGCGGTGTGGGCCTTAGCTCATCTGAAGCAAGATGTGGGCCTAAGCTCGTCATGAAGATCGTATGGTGCAAGTTTGCAAACCCACCCCAATCCAGCCAACACACCACCCGTACCAACCCAACACACCACGTGGGGACAAAGTCGACCCACCCAGCCCTCACACCAATATTGCAAAGATAGCCGCAAGATAATAACGCAAAGAGAGCTACTACGATGCGAGATATGTGGCAAGGCCACGAGTAGCGATAATTGTGGCGAGCCACCAAGATCGTGATGTGTGGCAGAGCCACGAATGTGATACTTCCTACATAACAGAATCCCAACCCCATGCAGTATGCCATGTCATCAATATTTCATGTATGCAACATGTCCTACTCAGTACAGTCATACAATACATATTTTCATCTGTCAATCTATCTCTAGGGGTAAAATAGTCATTTTCATGTATTAGGGGTAAAACGGTAATTTTGCCCTTTTAGGGGTATTTTGGTCATTTTACTCACTAGGGTATTCCAGTCATTTTACTCATTAGGGGTATTTTAGTCATTTTACTCCCTAGGGGTATTCAGTCATTTTACTCATTAAGGGTTTCGGTACAGTTAACGACCTTTCCGAAGGCCTACAGTCGCCTCGAGCGACACAGATAATCCATTTGGTCAAAACAGTATAAATGGGCCCAAAGCCCAATATTCGGCCCAAATGGACCCACACGCTCGTTTGGCCCATCTGGCCCAAATTTAATCACGGCTATGTGCTCTACATAGCCCAATCCAATTTTTGCCACTTTTCGTAAATTTTATCCGTGTGGAGCCCACGAGCCCATTGGGCCGACACGGCCCATTTCGACCCAACGAGGCCCTTAACGGCCCAAGTGCACGAGAACACTCGTAATGGCCTCTTCAGTCTACCGCCCTCAGTTGTGGGCTCAGTTTTTCCACACGAGCGATCGCACGCTCGTGAGGCCTCAAATGCCGAAGTTCTGGCTTTTCGGCCTTTTCCGATTCATAGTGGACATAGTGTGATTACACACATTTTTACGGAGTCGTTCAAAGATCTACGAGCACCCAACCTAAATTCAAACATGACCCACGTTAGTCCTTTAATCAATAGGGTAAAACACCCTCTTATGGGCACTTAATCCAAACCACATTCCTTACCTTGCTTGAATGAGGCGACTTTAGTCCTCCAAAACCACTATCCAGAAGTGATCACACACCTTTATGGTTTATCTGCATCACAACATCGATTCTTAAACAAGATAGGCCTTATAAGTGGCCTCAATTCGAATATATCACACTTGCAGAACATAGGGATAATCGGCCTATGCACAGAAAGGACAAGATGACTCTTTTACCTTGACAGATGAACGAAAAGGTTTTGCTTGCTTCAGTCACTTGCACTCATTTGCTCTACAGAAGCCCCTAACACCCAACAAACCGCCACATCGCAAGGAAGACAAGAACGCAAAAGAATTCATGAGAAGAAGTACTCAGCTTTCGAGAAAGATAGAAGGAAACAGATTGAACACATAAAGAACCAAAAAAAAAGTCGAAGGAGGGGACTCATGACTACCTACCGATTCGTCAGAACCCTTTCAAGACTGAAACCGCAACACCACTGCAGAGTATAGAGACAGTCAGCCAACACCCATAAACAAAAGAACACCAAAATGAGGAGAAATAGAGGAAGGAAAGAAATGTTGAAAAGGAGAACAAGAAGATTCGGCTATGAACCAAAAGCCGAGTAATAGAAAGGAGGAAAAGGGGGATTTGGTAGCAGAGGAAAAGAAAAGTGCACAAGTGTGCAGAGAAAAGAAAGTGTAAAAATGTGCAGAGAAAAAAAAAGTGCAAAAGTGCCTAACACATTCGGTCACCGAGAGAAAGCAACCAAAATAATTCTGAAAAGGACCCAAAAGCCGAAAAATGGGAGGAGAGCAGGGAGAATTCGGCAACTGCTAGACCAAAGCCGAAATTGACTAACACTCCCCCCCAGCCAAATTGTCAAAGTTTGAGTTCCCCCAAATGGCACAACTCTCCTCTCACTCAAACTCCTTGATTCCCTCCACCAATCTCTCGATAATCCTCTCCACAATTCGCTCCTACAATCTCTCCATGACCAATTCAAACCTCTCATCGATCAGACTTCCACTGCAACACAAACTCTAGCCGTCCTAGCTGCAAAATAAATGCCCCCTATGCTACGCCAACACTCAAACCTCAGATCCCTTTGCCACACTTGTAACGCCAAAACCACTGCACAAATAGGTTTTTTGTGACTTAAGGTAAGCACAATAATTAATAAGACCTAGGTGCTAGCAACCAGATCTTTTTAAGAGCAAAATTTAAAAATTCTGCAAAAGCCAAGACTTGAACCCAGGCTTCTCAAACACACCTAAATCACTTAGCCATTAAAGCAAACAAGAAACTTGTGTCAGAACATCCAAAATTAAAGACCCTATATTTTTGGGGCGTTACACACCCGTGTGTTAGGCCGTGTGAACAATTTAATTTTCAATAATTTGGTGCAGGGGTCACACGGGCAAGACACATGCCCGTGTACTGGGCCATGTGACACACACAGCTGAGACACACGCTCATGTCTCTGCCCGTGTGATAATACCTGAGCATTCTATTTCTTAATTTTTAAGATGCAGGGGATACACGGCCAAACCACACGCCCGTGTGCATGGCCGTGTATCACACACGGTTTGTAACACCCCATACCCGATTCTGAGGCTAAAACCAGATACGAGACATTACTATGCTTGAACTTCCTTAAACATGTACTTACGGGCTACAAAATTTTTTTGTTCCGAATTAAAAACTTCTCTTTCTTAGTCGAATCATTCATATCGTGGGCCTACGAGGCCTTGAACTTACGTCCAGAAACTTTTACAAGCCAAAAGAAACTTTTCTTTAAAACAGGGGCACACGCCCGTGTTGGTATAGGGACACCCTGTGTGCCCTTAAGACATGCCCGTGCCTTCCACCCGTGGTCGACACTGACTAAATCCACACGTCCTGGTCACGCCCATGGCCCTAGCCCGTGTGCCAAACCTTGGCATTCTGACTTATCCACACGGTGCGCACACACGCCGTGCAAAGCGCCACCGTGTGACAATTGAATTTCTAAGTGTCAAGTGTAGACTTCACACGGCCTTGGCACACGCCCATGTGCCAACCGTGTGTATCACACAGCCTGAACAAACGGCCGTGTGACCAGCCCGTGGTCTAATCTGACTTAAGATACTAAGGTGCAGGAGACACACGGCCTAGACACACGCCCGTGTGTCTATCCGTGTGGGCACTGAGAGGCTATCTTACCAAGCCTTTTACCACTCCCATTTGCATACATTCATATACTACTTCAAAACATTCTCAAATCATCAATTAAAACACATGAATTAACACATTTAATCATTAAAGAGATAAAGTCTTTATCCCATACACTAGGGAGAACTACTCCCAATACAAATACAACCAACTTAGATTCTCTTAGGCCAATACAATTTGGCACATTATCAAAGACTTAATCAACCTCAAGTACTAGCCCTATACATGCCATGACTTCTAAGGACTTGATACCTCATACCAAGAGTCTGCTGGATAGTGTGAAAACATCTCCGGCGGTCTCCAACCCGAGCTAGTTAATATAACCTATAAGAGATGAGAAAAGTAAAGGAGTAAGCAATAATGCTTAGTAAGCTCATCTACATAATGTGTCAAATATTGATATTCATTGAATATACATAATTACAAAGTATCATGAAGAGTGTCTCTCATAAACTCATAGTTACTTGCTCAACTATTCTTGAAACTTACTCATTCAATCTCTTACCACATTCTTACCATGTCACAAGCCAATTACTCGTTCAATTAGCATACCTTCCTACACTGATCACCACATGATCATATAAAACAACACATCAAGCATTTTCAATAAGCCGCTCATGCTACTAATATCGTGGTGGTTTCGTACTTAGCTCACCATTGAATCTCTAATAGGGTGGTATCGCATATAGCCCACCGATAATAATATAATTGATGATATCGCACACAGCCCATCATTACCATCAATAAGGTAATATCGCACATAGCTCACCGTTATTTTACATTCATGGATAATAATCCTCATGTATATCTCTATTGCAAATGTTCCTTCGAGAAAATCCTTACATACTTCTATTCTTACTTAACTTTCTACGATACTCGTTTGCATTCACACAATGCATTAATGAATCTATCTCATACAACTAAGGTGTATTGAATACACATAACCCACTAAGGGTTCATCATACACTGAATTCATATCAATTCAATTCTAGCACACACACTTGTGCTTTTTCCGTGGTACAACCACGTACTTTCTTTCTTTCAACATATACATTGAATCACTCAAGTTATTAAATAATTCTCTTGAGTCTCATACTCATAATGTCACATAGAATATATACCCCAATAGGGTCTTACTTGCATTAACATATCGATGCCATGTCCCTGACATGGTCTTATACGAATTCTTACATCGAGGCCATATTCCAATATGGTCTTACACGAGACTTTAACTATCATCATATCATTCTACATACATTTCCCATTACTCTTAGATTCAATTCTTTTGACCTCTCATCAAAGATATTTCATACATTCATAGAGTAAATATACATTCCATACAACATTGGAACATTAAATTAACTCATACGTAATTGCAACATTCACACATGAACTTACCTCGATGTCGAAAGGGCCAAAAGGGACCTTTTTGCCCACATTTCTCTTTTCATCTGTTCTAGGTCCGAAACTTGTTTTCTTTGATCTAGAACAAGAAATTTACTGATTTAATCATTTATAAACCATAATACACCATAACCTACACTTTAGGCAAAAATGACTATTTTGCCCCTACACTTTGGAAAAATTACGATTTTACCCCTAGGCTCGTAAATAAATTTTCATCTCAATTTCTTATTAAGCAAGCCTAGCTGAACATTTAATCCTCTTACAACTATCCACAATTCCATCTATTTCATGCCTTAATGAACAAATTACAACTTTTGCATTTTAGTCCCAATTAGGTGTTTTCATGACAACACCTTTCACAAAAGTTGTTTCTCATCATCCTATCATTCATTTTCTCCCATAAAAACTCATTAAACAACATGAACTCTCTCATGGTAAGTCCCTAGACTTTCAACCATGTTACAAATTAATCCTCCCATTAGCTAGCTTAAGCTTTGGGGACTCCAAAAATGCAATTTTTATCAAGAAAGATCATCAAAATCACTTACTTGTGAGGAGGAATGTTTGCTGAAATTTTTGAGCTCCATAACCCTTATTTCTCTTCAATTTTCGGTGGATGAAGGTGGAGGAATAGTGAAAAGATGATAACATCTTTATTTATCTTATTTTATTCACTTTATCACCTAATTCCCACCTATTTTGACCAAAATTGAAAGTTCTTGTCCCCTATGTCATATGGCCAGCCAACTCACTTAAAATAAGGCCAAATTTCACATTTGGGACCTCTAATTCATAAACCATAGCTATTTGGCGCCTCTAGCAAATAAAATAGAACTTTTGCACTTTATGCGATTTAGTCCTTTTTCACAATTTAGCTAGAAATCGCTAAAATTAAGGCACCAAAATTTTCATGCATCCTTATAAGCATGTTATAACACATAACATATCATGAAAATAATTTTGTCTAACCTCGAATTAGTGATTCCGAGATCACTGTTCCGACTAGCCCCTAAATCGGGCTGTTACAATTCTCCCCCTTAGGGATTTTCGTCCCCGAAAATCTTATCAGGAGGATTTGCTACCAACATTTTTAAAATGTTTCCATCTACTCTTCAAAATCGCGAATCCACTTATCCTCAAGTTTCTCTTGCCAATAACTCTTAAGCTGTGATACACAAGGTCGAAACATAACTTGGGACCTAGGTTATTCTTCCTCTGGGCATATACTCTGTAATCTACCAATTTGGAACTCTGCACATGTCCAAATGATCATTCGAATCTTTACTGGTTGATTTACTACAATTCGAATGACATTTCCCTTTCTTGGAAATTTTGTCACATCAAATTTGAAATCTATAAGGTTTTACCTCACTCTCTCATTAAAGCATTTACCGACTGTAGTAGTCTTATCTTGTGTGCTTTGGAAACTCAGCTTTTAGTGGTCAACTACTTTTAACCATAACTCGATCATATTGTGAAATGTACTATATGTCAAAACATTTATGCACATAACTGTATTTCCTTACTTTTGCATTAGTAGATATGTTACTACTAAATATCATACTAAAACTCTTGTATAAGTTCTGGATTCAACATCATTCACTTTCAATCTCGAGGAAGCATCAACAACAGAAATCTTATCCAACATGGATAACTTATTTAAAATACCATTTATTATAACACTTCTAAACTCTTACGTTTCGAAAGGAAGACTCACTATAGTCATTAACCTCATTTGAAACTATGATATTACCAACTAGAGTCAACCGAGTAACTAACTCACATTACTAAACATGGATCTTTCATTCGGACATCATCGTACTATGTCTACTATCCGAGTAGTATCACAATAACTATACCCACCATTGTAATAGCTCAAGCCGTTTCCACTATTTCATCTTCAAAATCTTCTGTAGCATAAGATACTCTCACTTATTAAAATTCAAAAAAATACACATCGATCTTCCCATGAATCAATACATAATATCTAACTCACAACACAGACACAAAAGTGATCGTCTCTGGATCACCAACCTGTCAACTCTTTCTCTCGATTCAGACTGATCTTAGTACTAGAACTTTCAAATAACCAGTTCTTTCAATAGCTTTCGACTCAACTATCACGGTTTGAACATTTCGATGAGCATATCTTTATATCATGCTCCCTACTCACATATACACAGAATTTGAATCATATCTCAATATAATAATCTATGCTTTTCTCCATACTGAGAACATATTTTAAGCATACTCTCATCTGAGTTTCTATTGCTATGCTAATCTAAAACCTTTACTATCGCCATATCTCACGATAGCAGGGACATCTCGATCGAATTCATTAACTCTATCCATCTTATTCGAAAACTCATCATACGATGTGAAACTTGTGATTTCATTTCTTATACTAGAATTATCACCAACTTCCTCCTCAAGGTACCCAATTAAGGTTACGAGGAGATAAAGGAATGTCGATTTCAATTAACTAAATCGACAATCATTTAGTCTACTTTTTCTGTCAGTTAACGTTCTCATACAATCACAATTTCATGAAAAGAACGACCACATCATCCCTAAAGGGAAACATGTATTAGTACATAATACTAAAGGAGATCATTATAATCCCAACCGTGGCATTAACTAACCATGCACAAACCATAGGCTTCTAGCCAACTTACTCATACTTGTTCCTTATATAACACGCCCGTGTCATATATCGTAATCGTCTCTTCGTGATTCATTCACGAGTACATGTTTTCACTCTTTCACATGACTTTAGTACCATTCTCATTTCTACCTCTAGACTCATCTATCTGTCCCATTGATCACTAGGGATAATCAAAGACGCATATTCATCGTCATTCATGTAGGTACGAAACCAATGCCACATTCCCGAGGTGGTCTTATATGGAGTCACCTCTAAATACCAATGCCATATCCCGGATAAGGTCTTATATGAACTTCAACATCAAGCATCGATGCCATATTCTGAATATGGTCTTACGCGATTCTCATATTCATTACCGAAGCCATATCCCGGATATGGTCTCATACAGGATCTCAATTTGGTGCCGAGGCCATGTCCTGGACGTGGTCTTATACGGGACCTTATCTATCTCATATTTTGATGATAGCATTATCATATTCATTATAGTCCCCTAGGAATTCAACCTCATGTTCCACAACAATTACTTTATTTGGTAGAGTATCATGTATCAGCGGGATACAAAGCATTCTTAACTATGCTAACATAATTTTTTTTTTTTTTGCATTAATCACATGCAAACTTATTCAATTTGACTCTCATAACATCTCATCATGATTTAACAGTGGTAAAGGGGTGAAGTCGTAAAGCCCCTAACTTGATTCTCGTGACTATATACATGTGATTTAACATCCCTAATTAACGAGATATCATCGTAGTCACACAACTCGCTCCAAGAAAGTTTTCATACTTACTCATGTTACAATGGTTTCTATCACCCATAATTTCGAACAGTGACTTCACTTACTCAAGTTCCACCTTAATGTCTACTCAAGTACTCAACATTAAGCTCTAATTTCTCTTATCATTGCTTATCAAGTTAGAGAATGTCTTACGGGTTTGAGTACATCGTTTACTTGATTGCCATAGTCCAACTACGGTCTTACTCGTATCACAACATCACAGCCCAGCTATTACTTTACATGTCATCACGATGCCATAGCCTCGCTATGGTCTTACACAAAATCTCATATCAATACCAATGCCATATCCCAGATACGGTCTTACATGGAAACTCATATCGATGTCGATGCCATATCCCAGATATGGTCTTACACGAAATCTTATATCGATATCGATGCCATATCCCAGATATGGTCTTACACGATCTCATACCGAAGCCAGGTCCCAGACGTGGTCTCACACGGGATTACTATTTGATGCCAATGCCATATCCCAGATATGGTCTTATACGGGATCTCACAACAAATATCGATGCCATATCCCAGATATGGACTTATCCGATTAACTTATTCAATACCGAAGCCATATCCCTGATATGGTCTTATACGAGATCATGTATCATGCTAATGCCATGCCCCAAACATGGTCTTATATGGTATCACATATACCGCCATGGTCCAACCATGGTCTTATTCATCATTTTATCATTGAACGACTGTACTCATCTCATGCATTCTACTTAGTCAAACTTTTCAATTTTAACTCTCACACTATAATATGTGTGACTTTGTAACAGGGTCATAAGTCGAAACATTATACCTTCTCTACTTTAACAGTCACACGTGAGATTTAACCATGTGGACATATTTATCATAAACAATGGCATCACAAATCTCAAATGCTTACTTACTCTTACTGCTTCTCACATACATCATGGTACTTACTAGTCTCATGTTGGTAAGGTAAACAAGGTACCTGTAACACTTGATCACATAGATTAGTATACTTTACTATAACAAGCATAATCTCAACATCATCATTCATAACATGAATTATACTTGTTAGTCAGCCTTCACTAGCATGACATAATATCAACTTTACTACTAACTTTCTTGCTATATCATTTAAGCTTTACTCTTTTGCCCGATGAATTACTATAAATGACTGAGGATACTGAATCTCATTTCACATGTATCTTGATGCCAATGCTATATCCTTGATATAGTCTTACATGGGATCTCTTACTTGGTATCAATGCCATGTCTTGACATGGACTTACACGAAGTCTTGCTTGTGGGTTCCCTTGGGAACTTACCATTGCCATGTCTTGACATGGTCTTATTGGTAACTTTACTCATGAACTGGTCAATGCCGAGCCTTGGCTCGGACTTACATGAAATCTTCCTTGTTACTCACCAATGCCATGCCTTGGCTTGGACTTACATGGGATCTCTATCTCTTGATAGCTTTTCAATGCCAAGACTTGTCTTGGACTTACATGACATCTTTGCTTGGAGACTCGCCAATGCCATGCCTTGGCTAGGGCTTATATGGGTCTTCATCTCATAGTAACTCTTCAATGCCAAGACTTGTCTTGGTCTTACATGATAACTTGCTTGATTGCCGATGCCATGTCTTGACATGGTCTTATACGGACTTTCTTGTCTCATGTGGCGGATTGAGTATCCTAAGTAATTCATTTTCAATCGGGACTTTCATATACATGCTCTTAGTAACTTCTTTGTTTAATAAATCATTAAACATTTTCATGGAAATAATGTGCATATAACAACATCACAAGCAATTCAATGAAATATTCATTAAGCTTGAAAATCTTACAAACTTACTGAAATTAGCTCGGTTGGGAATCATCACTGTCTTAACAAAATAATTCCGTTAGAGCCGGGAGACATTACACTATCACGGTCCACATACGGCATGTATAGCTAGACTCTTACTCACGCTAGGTTAATCCTAGACTGACTACACCATAGCTCTGATACCACTAAATGTAACACCCCATACCCGATTCTGAGGCTAAAACTGGATACGAGACATTACTATGCTTGAACTTCCTTAAACATGTACTTACGGGCTACAAAATTTTTTTGTTCCGAATTAAAAACTTCTCTTTCTTAGTCGAATCATTCATATCGTGGGCCTACGAGGCCTTGAACTTGCATCCGAAAACTTTTACAAGCCAAAAGAAACTTTTCTTTAAAAAATGGGCCACACGCCCATGTTGGTATAGGGACACGCCCGTGTGCCCTTAAGACATGCCCGTGCCTTCCAACCGTGGTCGACACTGACTAAATCCACACGGCTTGGTCACGCCCGTGGCCCTGGCCCGTGTGCCAAACCTTGGCATTCTGACTTATCCACACGGTCTGTACACACGCCCGTGTGTGTTAGCCGTGTGACAATTGAATTTCTAAGTCTCAAGTGCAAACTTCACACGGCCTTGGCACACGCCCATGTGCCAACCGTGTGTACCACACGGCCTGAACAAATGGCCGTGTGACCAGCCCGTGGTCTAATCTGACTTAAGATACTAAGGTGCAAGAGACACACGCCCGTGTGTCTATCCGTGTGGGCACTTAGAGGCTATCTTACCAAGCCTTTTACCACTCCCGTTTGCATACATTCATATACTACTTCAAAACATTCTCAAATCATCAATTAAAACACATGAATTAACACATTTAATCATTAAAGAGATAAAGTCTTTATCCCATACACTAAGGAGAACTACTCCCAATACAAATACAACCAACTTAGATTCTCTTAGGCCAATACAATTTGGCACATTATCAAAGACTTAATCAACCTCAAGTACTAGCCCTATACATGCCATGACTTCTAAGGACTTGATACCTCATACCAAGAGTCTGCTGGATAGTCTGAAAACATCTCCAGCGGTCTCCAACCCGAGCTAGTTAATATAACCTATAAGAGATGGGAAAAGTAAAGGAGTAAGCAATAATGCTTAGTAAGCTCATCTGCATAATGTGTCAAATATTGATATTCATTGAATATACATAATTACAAAGTATCATGAAGAGTGTCTCTCATAAACTCATGGTTACTTGCTCAACTATTCTTGAAACTTACTCATTCAATCTCTTACCACATTCTTACCATGTCACAAGCCAATTACTCGCTCAATTAGCATACCTTCCTGACCGATCACCACATGATCATATAAAACAACACATCAAGCATTTTCAATAAGCCGCTCATGCTACTAATATCGCGGTGGTTTCGTACTTAGCTCACCATTGAATCTCTAATAGGGTGGTATCGCACATAGCCCACCGATAATAATATAATTGATGATATCGTACACAGCCCATCATTACCATCAATAAGGTAATATCGCACATAGCTCACCGTTATTTTACATTCTTGGATAATAATCCTCATGTATATCTCTATTGCAAATGTTCCTTCGAGAAAATCCTCACATACTTCTATTCTTACTTAACTTTCTATGATACTCATTTGCATTCACACAATGCATTAATGAATCTATCTCATACAACTAAGGTGTATTGAATACACATAACCCACTAAGGGTTCATCATACACTGAATTCATATCAATTCAATTCTAGCACACACACTTGTGCTTTTTCCGTGGTACAACCACGTACTTTCTTTCTTTCAACATATACGTTGAATCACTCAAGTTATTAAATAATTCTCTTGAGTCTCATACTCATAATGTCACATAGAATATATACCCCAATAGGGTCTTACTTGCATTAACATATCGATGCCATGTCCCTGACATGGTCTTATACGAATTCTTACATCGAGGCCATATTCCAATATGGTCTTACACGAGACTTTAACTATCATCATATCATTCTACATACATTTCCCATTACTCTTAGATTCAATTCTTTTGACCTCTCATCAAAGATATTTCATACATTCATAGAGTAAATATACATTCCATACAATGTTGGAACATTAAATTAACTCATACGTAATTGCAACATTCGCACATGAACTTACCTCGATGTCGAAAGGGCCAAAAGGGACCTTTTTGCCCACATTTCTCTTTTCATCCGTTCTAGGTCCGAAACTCATTTTCTTTGATCTAGAATAATGAAATTTACTGATTTAATCATTTATAAACCATAATACACCATAACCTACACTTTAGGCAAAAATGACTATTTTGCCCCTACACTTTGGCAAAATTACGATTTTGCCCCTAGGCTCATAAATAAATTTTCATCTCAATTTCTTATTAAGCAAGCCTAGCTGAACATTTAATCCTCTTACAAATATCCACAATTCCATCTATTTCATGCCTTAATGAACAAATTACAACTTTTGCATTTTAGTCCCAATTAGGTGTTTTCATGACAACACCTTTCACAAAAGTTGTTTCTCATCATCCTATCATTCATTTTCTCCCATAAAAACTCATTAAACAACATGAACTCTCTCATGGTAAGTCCCTAGACTTTCAACCATGTTACAAATTAATCCTCCCATTAGCTAGCTTAAGCTTTGGGGACTCCAAAAATGTAATTTTTATCAAGAAAGATCATCAAAACCACTTACTTGTGAGGAGGAATGTTTGCTGAAATTTTTGAGCTCCATAACCCTTATTTCTCTTCAATTTTCGGTGGATGAAGGTGGAGGAATAGTGAAAAGATGATAACATCTTTATTTATCTTATTTTATTCATTTTTTCACCCAATTCCCACCTATTTTGACCAAAATTGAAAGTTCTTGTCCCCTATGTCATATGGTCGGCCAACTCAATTAAAACAAGGCCAAATTTCACATTTGGGACCTCTAATTCATAAACCATAGCTATTTGGCGCCTCTAGCAAATAAAATAGAACTTTTGCACTTTATGCGATTTAGTCCTTTTTCACAATTTAGCTAGAAATCGCTAAAATTAAGGCACCAAAATTTTCATGCATCCTTATAAACATGTTATAACACATAACATATCATGAAAATAATTTTATCTAACCTTGAATTAGTGATTTCGAGATCACTATTCTGACTAGCCCCTAAATCGGGCTGTTACATGGTTGAGACACACGCCCGTGTATCTGCCCATGTGGACAGAATAAGGCCATTTTCCAAGCCTTATTTCTCACCCAAATATGTCTTCCACTTACATTGACATCTTAACACATTCCCAAGTCAATACAAAACGTTCAAATCATGTCAAAACTGAGTTTTATGCATGACCTATCATTACCTATGTTCAAGTGTTTAAACTTACCAAATACACATATATATACATATAAGTATATTTTCTCATTTATGCTTACTTAAAGCCATTTATCATTATATTTATATGCTTTTCATCAGACAACCATTTCAACACATCAAATAGAATAAGGACTTATACAATTTTCATCAAAATATACTTAATACTAGCCATTCCAATGCCTAGTTACAACCAAAGCATTATCATGCCATCATTGGCCAAATTAACCTATACATGCCATTATAACTAGAATTAATTTTACCATTTGCACCAAATGGACTGATGGATAGTGTGAAATATCTCCGCCAAGCTTCCAACCCAACGAGATTCTGAATTCCTTTAAAACAGGGAAATTAAAAACAGTGTAAGCTCTTAAGCTTAGTAAGTTCGTATAACTGGGAATTTAACTTACCACTATTTTATAAACATAAGGTAAACATACATTTCATTTCCAGGTGGTGTTGGCCAAGTGCCTAAACACATATCCTCATCAACCATGTCAGTCACTATAATCCGTATAATAGCTTAAATTCACGAATGTATGTAGTCATCAAGCAAGATTCATACACATATTTCTTCCATCACATTTTTCAATACATCATGGATGAACAAAGTCATCAAGTATGTTCCGCATTCATGTATCAAGTACATCATCCTTCAATGTATCAAATGATATCATTTCCATGTTCAAATATTTCTCTCATCATGTGATCAAGTATCATTTACAAAGCATATTAATCATATATATCTCATATAAATATCAATAAACTTGTATGAGCACAATAATAACCTTTTTCCATATACACATACTTTCCACATCAAGTATTCAAATATCATGTATAATTCATGTCCATGTAATTCAAGTATGTGCTTATGATAATTCATCTCAAATTCACATTGTCTCATATTAGTATTTTTACCCATTGAATTTATTTGAAATATTTATGGATACACATGTAGTACACTCGAAGTGTACAAAACTGTAATCTGTCAACTCATATTCAAGGGTACCCATAAGGGCACATAATCAGGAAGCACTTTCTCGAGCCATGTAATAGGATGCTCAGATGAGCCATGTAACTGGATGCTTATCCGGGCTAAACAGGAAACTCATAAGAGTCTATATCAGAAAGTTTACAAAGAACTTTTAATCAGGAAGCTCACGAAGAGCCTATCAGGAATGCTCACAAAGAGCCATGTAACAGAAACTCCGGATAGCATAACAGGAAGTTCAAGCAAGCCATGTCAAGAAGCTCATAAGAGCCTATATCAGGATGCTCACGTAGAGCTGTGTTTGTGTCTGTATTATATGCTGGATCACAACCGATCGAATCATGTAACAGGACGCTCACAAAGAGCTACGGTAATGCGCAACACATGCAGAATCACTACCTATCAGGATGCTCGAAGAAACTATGTAACAAGATGCTCGAGAAGGCTTTTAATAGGATTGCTCGTCTGAGCTATAGTCTGTCCGCAACATATGCAAGACTTTAATCAATATAGGAAAATACTGTATCCATCGAATTTCATTATTCATACGGGACTTAACATTTACCCAGATTTATCGATCATGTATTCAATTTCACATCAATAGCATTTACACAATTCATACACACAACATTCAATTTAAACATATAAATAAACACGATTTAGTTACACGAACTTACCTCGACAATGTTCGTGTACGTAAAATCTACTAATTCAACACTTTCTCTTTTCCTCGCTCTTACTCCGAATTTGGTCTATCCGGATCCAATTAAGCCAAGAAAGCTTGTTTTCTCTTTCATAAGGTTTCCATGTATTTTTGGGGAAGAAGATGATAAAATTGATGATATTTTCATATTTTTTTATCATTTATCATATTTTATTATTTTACTTTCCAATTTCATCCTTTCCTTTATTTTATTTTCCATGGATGAATCATCATCCTTAACAACTAAGAATTTTTAATGGTCTATTTACCATTTAAGGACCTCAAATTTTGAATTCCATAGCTATTTAATCCCTTTAGCTATTAGAACTCAACTTTTGCATTTTATGCAATTTGGTCCTTTCATCAAATTAGACATATAACTAGTAAAATTTCATAACGAAATTTTCACACGATATTTCTATAATTCTGTAGATCATAAAATAATATTAAAATAAATTTTTCTTTCGGGATCGGATTTGTGGTCCCGAAACCACTGTTCCAATTACACTGAAAATGGGTTGTTACACAATTTAATCAACATTTAAGTGATTATAATTCATACGAACTTACTTGGCTAAATTGCAGCAATAACTAAGTATAGGGGTTATTTGGTAATTTTCTCTTCTCCTCGATTTTCCACACGTTCTTGATCTAAATTAATAATTTCATTCAATTCATTTATTTAGATAGTAAAACCATTTCATTTTGTGCAATTTAGTCATTTTTGACATTTTTACAAAATTACCCTCAACTTTTCATTTTTTTTAATTTAGTCCCTATGTCCTAATCATGCAAATAAACCAATTTTATTACAGCACACATTTGTAACAATTTCACACCAAGTCCTTGTATTTTTACTATTTCAATAATTTAACCCCTAAACGTTAAATTCATCAAAATCACTTAACAAAATACTTATAAATAACAACTAATACCTCAAATTCATCATTTAACATCTAAAATCACAAAAATTCATCAATGGCAACATTTAAAATCTTTAATAGTTTCAAAAACGAAGGTATGAGCTAGCTGGACCTAGTTGCAACGATTTCAAAAACATAAAAATTATTTAAAACGGGGCCAAAATCACATACCATGCTAGCTTTTGAACTTACCGAAACTTCAAGGTTTAAAGATGGCTTATCCTCCATTAAATTATGTCCGTATTTGTCCACTAATTCCTTTAATGGTTTTTTTTACCATTTAAGTCCATTTACCTTTATTCATTAAGCCATTTAATCACTCAAATCTAATAGTGATCAAACTTTACATCCTATACGATTTAGCCCTTTTTAATTAATTAACTATCGAAACATAAAAATTTCTTAATGAAACTTTAATACAATCTTAATAACACTCTGTAAATATTTTTAAAAATATTTACGGCTGAGTTTATAGAAACGAGGTCCCGGTACCTCATTTTCTAAAACCACTTGACATTAGGGTCTTACCACTTAAACCTAATTATTCTTCCACTTAACCAAAAATCATTAAATCAAATTTTATTATTACACCATATATTATTCGTAAATATTAAATAATAATATTTATGGACTCACATGTCAAATTTGTGGCACCAAAACTATTGTTCAGACACTTCAAATAAATGGGCTGTTATAGTTACCCGAGTTACTGCCGATCAGAGACGTTGAGTTTGCTATTGAGTTAGTGCCGGGAACATCTCCGATATCGATAACTCCTTATAGAATGGCACCTACAGAGTTGAAAGAGTTGAAAGTACAGTTGCAAGAGTTGACATATAGGGGTTTTACTCGACCCAGTTTTTTTCCTTGGGGTGCTCCGGTGTTATTTGTTAAGAAAAAAGACAGGTCCATATGATTATGTATTGACTATCGATAGCTCAACAAAGTCACGATCAAGAATAAGTATCCTTTTCCATGTATTGACGATCTGTTTGATCAGTTGAAAGGTGCGACAGTGTTCTCAAAGATCAATCTTCATTCTAGTTATTATCAGTTGTAAGTTAAAGACTTAGATGTGCCAAAAATTGCATTCAGGACCAGGGACGGACATTATGAATTTCTTGTGATGCCATTTTGTTTGACTAATGCACCTGCAGTATTTATAGATTTGATGAACAGAATCTTTAGACCATACTTAGACAAATTTGTTGTGGTATTCATTGATGATATTCTGATTTATTCACGAGATGAGATAGAGCATGCCGAGCATTTGAGAATTGTTTTGCAAACTTTGCGTGAAAAACAATTGTTTGCTAAGTTTAGCAAATGCGAATTTTGGCTCCGGGAAGTCAAATTTCTGGGACATGTTGTATCGGCCGATGGCATTAGAGTTGATCCGAGCAAAATTTCAGTTGTGGTAGATTGGAAGCCTCCGAGAAATGTGTCTGAGGTCAGAATGTTTTGGGTTTAGTTGGATATTATAGAAGATTCATCCAAGGATTCTCGATGATTGGTACACTGTTGACGAGACTGTTGCAAAAAGATGTTAAGTTTGAGTGATCCAAAAGTGTCAACAAAGCTTTAATCAATTAAAAGCATTGTTCACCGAGGCACCAGTGTTAGTTCAGCAAGAGTCGGGTAAAGAATTTGTGATTTATAGTGATGCTTCGTTAAACGGTTTGAGTTGTGTTCTGATGCAAGAGGGAAAGTGATAACGTATCCTTCTAAACAATTGAAACCACATGAAAGGAATTATCTGACATATGATTTAGAGCTTGCAGCGATTATTTTTGCTTTGAAAATTTGGCGACACCATTTGTACAGAGAAAAATGTCATATCTTCACGGATCATAAAAGTTTGAAGTACTTGATGTCAGAGAAAGATTTGAATTTGAGACAGCACAGATGGCTCGAGTTATTGAAAGACTACAACTTGATCATTGATTATCATACCGGAAAGGCTAATGTAGTTCCTGATGCTTTGAGTAGAAAGTCTCTGTTTGCTTTGCGAGCTTTGAGCACGCAATTGATGTTGATTTATGATAGTTTGATTTTAGCTGAGTTGAAAACTAAACCAATTTTTTTTGCAACAAATTAGCGAAGCTAAAAAATGTGAAGATGTGTTGATAGCTAAACGAAAACAGATTGAGACGACACCTGATTCAGATTTCCATGTTGGTTCTGATGATAGTTTGTACTTTAAAGGCAGAATTTGTGTTCCAAAAAATTCTGATCTCGTTCAGAATATTTTACAAAAAGCTCATAGTAGTAGCTTGTCTATTCATCCTGGTAGCAATAAAATGTATTGTAACAACCCAATTTTTGATAAAATCGGAACAGTGGTTTCGGGACCACATATCCGAGCCCGAAAAGAAAAATTATTTTAATACTATTTTATGATCTACAATATGATAATAATATTGTGTGAAAATTTCGTAAAGAAATTTTATCGATTACATGTTAAATTTGATAAAGGACTAAATCGCGTAAAGTGCAAAAGTTGTGTTCTAATAGCTAAAGGAATTAAATAGCTATAGAAATTTAAATTAGAGGTCCTTATATGGTAATTAGACCATTAATAAAAATTTAGTATATATTTTTGGATGATTCATCCATGGAAAATTAGAAAAAGGCTAAGGACTAAATTGGAAAGTGATAAAATTAAAAGATGATAAATAATTAAAAAGAAATAAAAATCATTTTATATCATCTTCTTCCCCAAATATTCCATGGAAACCCTAGGAAAGAGAAAGCAAGCTTTCTTGGCCAAATTAGGTAAGTATTCAAGCCTCGTTTTTAGTAATTTTTATATTTTTGAAATCGAGATAGTCTAATCTATCTATTTGGGGGATTAATTTGAAAAGTTATCAAAGTATAGAAATTATGTCATGGATGAATATGCTGAAAATTTAAAATTTATGGTAGAATGTGGAAGGTTGATGATAGATAAACAACTTTTACAAAGTGATTTTTGATGAAAACATGATTTAGAGACCAAATTGTAAAGCTGTGTAAATTGAAGAAAAATTCTGAATTTTATAGAATACATGTGCTGTAAATTTTATATTGAAATTTTGGTTAGGCTTGGAATAAGAAGTAAATTGCATGAATTTTATTTTCCGAGCCTAGGGAAGAAACTGTCATTAATTAAAAGTTTAGGGGCAAAATGGTAATTTTACCTAAGATGTAAATTGGACTGAATTGAGTTTAAATAGTATAAAATTGATGTTAAATTTATTCGTATAGATCCAGATAGACAAAATTCAGAGCTAGAACGAGGAAAAGAGAAAAATGTCATATTAGTAGATTTTACGTACACGAACATTTGTCAAGGTAAGTTCGTGTAACTAAATTGTATATTTAAATGCTTGAATTAGATTTTTTGTATGTGAATTATATAAATATCATATATATATATGACATTGAAAACATATCTGACAAAGCCAGATCAATGATAATGCCTAATAAATGATAAATGATAAAAATGTTACTTTTATGCTTGAAATGAATCTGGAATGTGTTTATTTAAATTATATGAATGTTATAGATGTATGAAATAATCACATGCCTGGTAATGCTTGAAAAATGTTAAATCCCGTTTGAATAAATGAAAATCGATGGATAAAGGTGATTTCCCTTATTGAATGAGGTCCTGCATTTGTTGCTGGCAGGATTTAGTTCGGACGAGTAATCCTATTGACCTCATTACAGAAAGGATTTAGCCTGGACTGGTAATCCTGATATAATCCCTCTTGAGCATATGTACAGATAGGATTTAGCCCGAACGGGTAATCCTGATTAAACTCTTGAGAGTATATGTTGGAAATAAGATTTAGCCTGGACGGGTAATCCTGATATAAGCCTTCTTGAGCATATGTACAAATAGGATTTAGCCCAGACGGGTAATCCTGGTTAAACTCTTGAGAGTATATGTTGGAAATAGGATTTAGCTTGGACAAGTAATCCTGTTATATGATATGTGGCTCAAGAGTGTGCTTTCTGATTAAGTGCCCTAATGGGTACTCTTGATTATGAATTGACGGATTTACTGAATTGTACACCTCGAGTGTACTACATGTGTTTCCATCGATATTTCGAATAAATTTAAAGGGCAAAAATCCTAATATGAGAAGATATGAATAAGAAATGAGTCATTACACGTATCTGCCTGAAATACATGAAAATGATGATATATGATAATTGATACATGGAAATATGAGGAGATGATATTTGTAAATGGAATTTATTTGATAAATATGTTCCTGCTTGATTATAGATTTGTACACCTTGAGTGTACTACTCGTGTGGCATTGATATTTCAAATTATATGAGTAAGGTTCTGACATGAAATAATCTGCACTCGAGATGAACTATTATGAAAATATACTTGTAATATAAAGATATGATTTATACATGTTAAATGAATACGTGATGTGGAAAGCATATGTGCCTGGAAACCTGATTATTGTTGAGCCCATATATGTTTCTTGGTGTTATTATGGAATATATTACTAACAAGGGCAATAAGGATATGTGTAGGGCTTGAGATCAAATTGATTGAATATGCCTTACATGTTTATCTTGAAATAGAATAAATGGTAAGTTAAGTACCATGTTATACGAACTTACTAAGCATTATATGCTTACTTAGTTTTATTTCCCTGTTTTATAGTAAATCGGAAGCTCGTTGGATTGGAAGCTTGGCGGAGATCACTCACACTATCCATTAGCTCATTTTGGTACATATGATAGATTAGTTATGGTTATAATGGCATGTATAGGTTAATTGGCCATATTGGCATGTAAAAGGGTTGATTGTAATCTAGCCATTTGGAATGGCTAGTAAAGATTTGTTTTGCTAAAATTATAAGGTTATACCATGATGAATATCCATGTGTTTAGTGTGGTTGATTAAATTATGTTAACATGTATGTTCACAAAAAGGTAAGATTATAAACATGAATGCATGTAATGATGTACCATGTTAGATGTTAAAATTAACTTGATTATGATGCTTGAATTGGTTGGTATATGAATGAAAGTTTTGGTGTAGGTCATTGGAAAAGTTTGGGTAAGAAATAAAGCTAGAAAATGGTTTTATTTTGTCCACACGGGTAGACACACGGGCGTGCGTCTTGACCATGTGTGACACACGGCCTGGTACATGGGCGTGTGGTTAGGCCGTATGCCCCCTGCACCTTAAATTTGAGAAACAGAATGCTCAGAATTAAGCACACGGGCGTGTGTCTCAGCCGTGTGTGTTACACGACCTAGCACATGGGCGTGTGGCCGGCCGTGTGGCACAAGTCAGAAAGTTACACGGGGTCAAACACGGCCTGCAGCACGGGCGTGTCCTAGGGTCACACGGGCGTGTCCCTTGGACCACACAGGCGCGTGTGCCCTGTATCTTGGAAAATTTTAGAAATTTCGCGAAAAAATCTCTGAGTTCCTGATTTAGTCCCGATTTGATTCTAATACTCATTTTGGGCCTCGATGGTCCATTTAAGGGATGATTTGAATAATATTCGAAAAATGAATAGAATTTGACATGAATTATCTGTAAATATACTGAAAACTCTGGGGTAACGCTCCGTAGCCCTATTCCGACGACGGATACGGGTTAGGGGTGTTACATTTAGTGGTATCAGAGCTACAGTTTAGTCAGTTCTCAGACTGAACATAGCATTTGTGGAGTCTAGAAATACATGCCATTATATAACCTGTGATAGTGTGATATCTCCTGACTCTGATGAAAATTGTTTTACAAATAGACAGAGATGCTTTCCAACCGAGTTAATTCTTATACTGCTGAAAGTGATACTCACGTGCCTGAGTAAAAGTGTTACTTATGATGAAACGAGACTCATAAAGGTATGAAATAAATATTTTATAATGGACATGTTGATGATAAATGTTATGTGATATGTGTATATTTATGAAAGTTAAATTTTGAGGCTCTACGATCTCCACCCCCTTACCAGTATAGTTTTATACAATGAAATTCACAAGAATTATATTGATTAAGTTTACAAGCGTGGAACTGAAGAGTTCAGTGGTTGAATGATTAATAATGCAGTCAGAACTGAGAATGGATTAGTAAGTAGAGATGGTATTAAAAGAGATATTAGATTTTTCTGAAGATTATTCGGGATATGTAATGTTACTATTAAGGAAGAAGTTATTTATGAGTAATCGACTTATTCAGGTGTTGTATCTACAGAACAGATTAGCTGGAAAAAAAATTCTTTCGAATTGGCTCTTTTAGTGAACTGAATAATGTGAGATTATTGATGACTTTATTAGTCAGTGGAATAGTGATGAAATTGCAAAGATACTTGAATGTAGCTGTTATAATCGGGTATATTACAGCAATCTTGTAACAGTTCAGTTTAGACCCTAGTTGGAATAGTGGTTTTGGGACCACAAGTCCGAGTTAGTAAAATATTTTAATATTATTTTCTGTGTTTACTGTGTGTGATTAAGCATGTGCTAAAGTTCCATGAGTTAATTTTTCTGTTTGTGTGCTTAATTTGAGAAAAGGATTAAATTGCATTAAATGCAAAACTAGCATGATATTTGTAAAAGTTCCTATTTGTGGTGGCTTTTAAATGAGGAGGTCTTATGAGGCAATTAAGCCAATACTAAGGTTAGTGGATGGTTAAATGACAAAATAACCTTATTGTTTATTTGTCTTATATGATAATAATAAGGTTAAAGTTGTAAATTGATTAATAAATGAATTATAACATAATAATAAAACAAGTGAAAAGGCTAGTGGATGTGTTCATCCATTCTAGCCGAAAATACCAAAGAAAAAGAAGAAAGAAAATTGAGCTAGGCCATTCGGCCATTTGGGAGCTTAATTCAAGGTATGTTTTAAATCGGTTTTTGATAATTTCTACATTTTTGTAATCGTTGCTTCGTATACTTTGAAACCCATGCTTCAATTTTGTGAATTGATGAATATTTTGAAATGTGCCATTGATGAACACATGAGTTTTGTGATGTTTGATGGTGAAAAATGAAAGATATGTGTTTGATTAACAAGGTCTTTGGAGTTTTGATGAATTTGAGTAATTTGTACTTAATTGAGAAAATAATATTTTGAGGGACTAAATTGTGAAATAAATGAAATGTATGGATTGATATGATCATGGGGTATATTCGGCCAAGCATGGGTATAAGCAAATTTGGTGTATTTTGTGATTTCGTGAAATAGGGACTAAATTGTCAAAATGTGAAAATATGAGGGCTAATTTGTAAGTTGCCCTAAATATGTATTTTTGGATTGAATTGAATAAAGTAGTGAATAAATGAGTTAAATTTGAATATGTATAGATCAAGAACCAAAGAAAACGGACTTAGATCGCGGGAAATCGAAAGTTATTGAATAGCCATTTATCTTCGTTCCTTCCGTACGAGGTAAGTCGATATACAAATAAATGCATTTTAATTGAGTTAATTGTGCATATATGAAATTTAGCATGTGTTGAATATGCTCGAGATGTTATGTACTTGGAATCTGAGATAGTATCGACAGTGTATCTATGTCCGAGAAGTCCCGTATGAACCTAGGAATAGATAGGGTAACGTATGTCATGACATAGGTGTCCGATATGTGATATCATGTAAGACCACATCTAGGACGTTGGCATTGATTCGAGATTTCGTGTAAGACCATGTCTGGGACGTTGGCATTGATATGAGATTTATGTGTAAGACCATGTCTGGGACATTGGCATCGTATTGGTTCGTGTAAGACCCTGTCTGGGACAGTGGCATCGATATCTGATTATATGTAAGACCATGTCTGGGACGTTGGCATTGTACGACTATTTTGAGCATTTCGAGTAACCTATTAGATTCCGATTAGTTCAACGGGCAAGTCCGAGAAATGAATGACTATGTGATTTATATATCCGCTTCAGGTACGTTTGATGTATAGGTTTTGAATAGGCATGGAAGGTGAGTAAATATGCATATGGATGCAATGAACCAAAATCTGATATATGAATGAATATGACATGAGTAAATGATGAGAATATATGTGATATACATGCTTAAATGAGTTATGAGCATATGAGATATTTGAGTTGGGAAATATGAGTAAGTAATGGCTAAGTAATGAGCCAAGGTTGATATTATGAATTTGTAAATGAGATACATTAATGTTATTGTGTTTATGTGGCTATGTTTATTGTATATTAATTTTATTTGTATATGGCTTACTAAGCTTTTGGAAAGCTTACATTGTGTGTGTTTGCTCTGTTTTATAGATCGTCAAAGCTATTGAAGGCTCGGGGAATCGTCGAGGATCGTCATCACACTACTCAATCATATTTTGGTACTTTGAAAATGTGTATATAGCTAAATATGGCATGTATAGGCTAGTTGTTTTGAGATATGTTTGGTATATGTACATAGCCATGTGATATGGCTAGATATATGGTTAGTTATGTCCTATTATGCTAGTTTTGATATAGCTTGATAATAGATGAAATGGTCATATGGATAGTAAGTTTATTGATGAATAACTAGCATATTATTGATGGTAAGTTGTGGATGAATCATGCTTAGTTTATATGTGAATTAGTTGAGTTATTTGGCATATAAGATGATACGTATGGAAATGAAATTGAATGAGATGATATGATGATCACATGGTATGTTTTTGGTTGCCAATTATGTTTGGATTGATGCTCATGTGTGGTTGTAGGGATGACCCAATGTGTGGGTGGAAATTTGGCCTTGCAAATGGCCTATAATTGCCCACACGGTTGAGCACACGGGCGTGTGGCTCGACCGTGTCCCTCGTGGTTGCATTTCAAAATCAAGTCAGACTCGACCACGGGCTAGACACACGGGCGTGTGACTGGCCGTGTAGTGCAAGTCAGGCTCGACCACGGGTGAGGCACACAGGCGTGTCTCAGACCGTGTGTTCAAGTCAGTATGTATGCCCTGTTTTGACACGGCTTAGACACACGGGCGTGTCTGAGGCCGTGGGAGGCACACGGCCTACCCACACGGGCGTGTGACCTCTGTAAATTTGAAAAATTTTTAAATTTCTAAGAATTTTCGTATGTGTTCGGTTTAGTCCCGGCCCTATTCTAAAGTATGTTTAAGGTCTCGTTGAACTATTAAAGGGACACTTTGATTGGATTTGATGAAATGTCTGTAAAAGTTTCTGATTGTCCGGTAATGCCTCTTAACCCTAAACCGGAGATGGTTACGGGTTAGGGGTGTTACAAATCTCTTCTGGGTATTTTATATGTTCTGTTATTCTCAGAGACATATGAAATTGTTCATGTTCAGATGCAATATTTATCATATTGGAAGGCTGGCTAATTATAATAGATGGAATTATTGTAAGTCTGGTTGATTCATGAGCGGTATTGCTCTATCTTTCTTGGGTTTTCTATTTCATTATGATTAATAGAAGACTTGATGACAAGATTCATATGATACTATTTTTTTTTACTTCTACTGATTGAAGCTCTGAATTGCGAATATGCAAATTTTGTTGTCTTTATTACAATTGTTTCTACTGTGTATGTGCGATATTGCTTTTCTAGATTTTTCTGAGATATCATCAATTTCTTTATTATTCAAACATGGTTTATCTGTGAAAGATATTCATTGGCCGAAGGTAATTACGTTTATTACTGTTATAAATATTGACTCGATCATGAAGTTTGGTGATAGAGATCACAGATTATAGAAACTGTATTACTGCATTGGTTATTATTAGGGCCACTTTCGGTTTTCCCCTTCTAATTTGAGGCGTGCTGTTGATATTGAAGTATCATTTTATCTATATGACTGAAATGTCGGTCATATTATAGCACTATGGTTTAAAATATATCTGATGTTTGTGGCTTTGGAAAAACTTAAAGTTTTAACGTTAATAATTGAAATAGCTACAATGATGGCACAGTTATTACAGAAAATATGTAAGATTTGAATGGACTGATAAATATCAGTAAAGTTTTGACCAGTTGGAAGCTCTATTGACCGAAGTATTAATTCTGGTTCAGCCTGAATTAGGTAAGAAATTTGTTATTACAGTGATGTATTATTGAATGGAATTAGACTGTGTTTTGATGAAGTAAGGTGAAGTAATAGCCTGTACTTTCAGACAGTTAAAAACCACATGGAAAGAATTACCCGATACATGATCTAGAATTGACAGCTATTGTTTTTGTATTGAAATCTTACGACATTACTTGTTTGGTGAAAAATGTCATATATTCACCGATCATAAAAGTTTGGAGTATATGATGTTACAAAAAGATTTGAATTTGAGATAGCGTATATGGCTTGAATTGTTGAAAGTATATGATGTGATAATTGAATATCACTCAAAAAGAGCGAATGTGGGAGTAGAAAATTTCTGTCTGCTTTGCAAGCTATGGATACTAATTTTAATTGTCTGATAATAACTTAATTTTAGCTGAGTATAGAGCTAAACTGATGATTCTACAACAGATCAGTGAAACTAAGAAAAGTGATAATGAGTTGTAAGTTAAATGAACACAGTGTGAATTAATTTTTTATTCAGAATTTCGGAGTAGATTTGATAATTGTCTGTTATTCAGAGACAGAGTTTGTGTACTGAAGAATTTGGAGCTTGTATAGAAAATTTTACATGAATGATCACAGTGGTACTATGTGTAACATCCCAAAAATGGGGTTATTTAGAATTTAATTATTTTTCTTATTATGAACAGCTGTGATATTATTTATGGAATAATAGAGCTTAATTTAAGGCTTTGAGTGTGCCGGTTTGATAGAAAAATCTCAGTTTTTAATTTAAAAGGAAGGAAGCCTTAACAAGTGGGGGTTATAAGAATAATTGGGGATGAATTGGACATAAGATGAGCCTAGAATAAGTGGCAAAGCAAGCCCACTTAAGAAGAGCTAGCATGTGACGCCACCAAGGAACAAGGGAGAGCCTTGGTTGAGTCACAAAATCCTCCTTTTTGCTCTTTATTTGGACGGCAACAAGGGGAGAGTTCTCCTCAGTTTAAACTCTTTTAAATAATGGGATAATAATAGGATTTAGTTAGATTTTTAAGTAGATTAATTAATAGATTAATAGATTAATCTCTAAGTATTAGCCAGAGAAAATATAGGCCTTGGAATTAATTCAAATTATTTGAATTAATACAAATGTGTGGTCAAGAGTAACTTGGAGTGTTTTGTCGAAATTTGAACTCTCCCTAGGAGTGTGGACTGGCAAGCATAGGAGGGGGAAACCGAATTTCTTTGTTATTTTCTTCATTATTTGGCTAAGGCTCCATCTTTTAATTTTCTTCTCTTTATTCTCTCAAAACTAAAAACCCTTTTTCTTTTAGATCTTGGCCGAACCTCCTATACTTCACCCTCCATCTATTTCTTTTCAACCTTCAACAAAACCGAATGCACCATTGATTATTTCCCATCTTCTTTTTTCCCTTTTCCTGTTGGGCGAATACCCTCCTCTTCTCAAGGAAACTCTAAACACCTTCTTCCCTCATTATTTTTTTCTCTCTAGCCAAGTACTCCACACCTTGGTGCCGAAACTCTCTTTTCCCATTTGGTGTATCTTTGGCCGAATATTAAAGCAAGGGTACCAGGGATTTTGAAGTATTTGATCCAAGCCTCGATCCTTGTAAATCGGTTTTGGTAAGGATCTATTCTTTTTGGTATTCGATTAAGCCAAGGGCTACTAATAATGATGGTGACCGATTGTAGGAAGTGAAGCGGATTTGTGAACCTGCATCAAGTGAGTACTTAGAGGCAAATAGGTAAGGTTTGGGTTCAATTGGTAACCCCTTTAGATTTATTTGATTTGGCCGAATAGGCCATAGTACTAATCCCATAGTTGGCCGAATATAGGTGCAAGTAGATCTAGGTGCCGACTCTTCTTTCGGGATTAAGACTTCTCGTGGTGACAGTGTGTACATACACACTTATAGCGATTAATGTTGTGTTATATATATATATATTGTATGTAAATCGCTTGATGTAGATGCGGATTGGTACCTTACTTGGTACAAGTGAGGATCCCTGTAAGTCTCTGTTAAGATGAGATTACTTTAATGCTTTTGGGAAGCATGGCTTATTGACACATGTGATGAATGCATGAGATCCGTTGTTAATCGCTTATCTACTGTGGGTTATATGAAGAGGAGAGCGGTGATGTTTCGTCTTTGACGAGCACCAAGTGTTTTGGTAACACACTTCGTGACTATATGTCACCAGAGGTTTGGTACCTCCGGAGGTTTGGTACCTCATAGCGACTTGTCCCCGTGGTTAATACCACCGTGGGTTGGCCCCACTTGAGATATGGGATAAATGCGCGGTGATTTGGTATCACACGATGGGTTGGCCCCATCACCCGATTTGTGTCTACGGACACGGTGCTTTGGTAGCACATTGTGACTATATGTCAAAGTGGTTTGGCACCACCAGTGTTTTGGTAACACATTGTGACTACGGTCACCAAGTGGTTTGGTACCACATGGGGTAGACAAAGGCGTTTGGTTGGCTAGGTTGGGCACACGATACTCGCATATTAATCGTTATATGTTGTGTATGAAATGTTGTTTTTTTAAACGGGGAAGGGTTACATCATCGAGTCTTGGTGACTCACCTTCTCCTTTAACATTTTTCAGGTGACTCGTAGATGGCGGTTGAGGAGCCGGTTGGACTCGAGGTGGCCATGCAGTGGACTTAAAGTTATTGAGCTTTAAATTTGGTTGTTTTCATTTTGGTTGTAATAAGGCCTCCATAAACTTTATTTGTGTTATTTTCTTTTATGTTGGATATTTACTTTAAACTATATTATTAAAACTGAATTGAAATCACATGTTTTCTTAAATTAACACGAAAATGTTTTATCGTGCCATCGGGCACACTTGAAATTTGTATAATAACCGAACTTAATTAAACTTCCAAACTAAATCCAAGTATTATTCTGGCAAGATAACCAAAAACAAGGGCTACAGCAGATGATTTGACTTGGGAGTATTTCAGAACCACCTATCAGAAGAAGTATGTGGGTACCAGCTACACTGATGCGCAGAGAAAGGCTTTTCTGGGATTAGTGCAAGGAACTAAGTCCGTGTCGGAATATGAGGCGGAATTCTTAAGGCTGAGTAGGTATGCGAGAGGCATCGTGTCTACTGAACATGAGCGCTGTGTCCGCTTTGAGGACGAACTCCGAGATGGTTTAAGGTTACTGATTGCCCCACAGCAGGTTTGTGAGTTCTCATCTCTAGTGGAGAAGGCTAAGGTAGCCGGAAGGGATCAAAGGAGGCCGTGAGGCGAGCTATAGTAAGAACAATCGTAAGAGAAGTTTTGGGTCATTTGGATCAAGCGGTAGTGCTCGAGAAAAGGCTAGGCCAAGTGGGCCCAATCAGCGACAAGGCCCACGATCGCTAATCGAGGCCGACTCAAAGGCAATCGCTGTGGAAAGACCCATTGGGGAGGTTGTTGGACCGGTGACAAAGGATGTTTTGAGTGTGGGTCTTTGGAGCATCGCTACGAGATTGTCCCCGAAACTAGCTAAGAAGCGGCGGAGAGGCGTAACCGTGCTCGGGATAGAAATGTAGGACCACGAGAGGGTCGTGGTAATGGCAGAGGAAACAACGGTCCTAACCGAGGTCGTGGAACTCAAGGGCAGAGGTTTAGGCAACACGCAGGCTAGGCACTGGCTTAGTTTACGCAAATGAGGTGTCGCGAAGAAGGTGACGACCGGATGTCATAACCTTACGTGCGTTTCTAATTTTCGGTTTTCCTTATGTTGCATTGATTGATGTGGGCTCGACGCACTCGTACATTGCTAGTAGTGTGGTAGGAACTATGGACCTAGACTCAAACCGCTTCTAGGGAGATGACCGTAGTTAGCCCCTTAGGTCACTCCGTAGTCGTAGATAGACTTTATAGAGGCGCACCCTAGAACTTCAAGGGGTAGTATTTGTAGTCGATTTAATGGAACTATCGTTTGGGGAGTTCGATTTGATCCTTGGAATGGATTGGTTGGTTAAGTACCAAGCAAGGTTGGACTGCGCGGCCAAGCGCATGGTTCTTAAGATGGCTGAAGGTGAGGAAATGGTTATGATAGGAGATAGAAGGAATTACCTATCCAACGTAGTGTCCGCCTTGAAGGCCGAAAGGATGGTCAAGAAGGGTTGTGAGGCGATTTGGTTCAAATCGTGCTTTGGAAGCTAAGGGGTTAGTAATTGAAAAGGTCCGAACGGTTGGGGAATTTGCTGATGTGTTCCCAGAAGAACTTCAGGGTCTGCCTCCGGATCGGGAAGTCGAATTCGGTATAGACTTGCTACAGGAACGGCACTGTGTCCATAGCACCATACCGAATGGCACCAAAGGAATTGGTGGAGCTAAAGGCTCAAATTCGGAGCTCTTGGATAGAGGGTTTATACGACCAAGTATATCTCCAGTGAGCGCGCTGTGTTGTTTGTCAAGAAGAAGGACGGTTCTATGCGGATGTGTATCGACTACCGTCAGTTGAACAAGTTAACGATCAAGAACAAGTATCCGTTGCCTCGGATCGATGACTTGTTTGATCAACTGAAAGGTGCGTCGGTATTCTCAAAGATTGACCTTAGGTCGAGTTACCATCAACTTAAGGTGAAGGAGGTCGGCGTTCACAAAAGCGGCATTCGAACTCGGTATGGGCATTTCGAGTTCTTGGTAATGCCATTCGGGTTGACTAATGCGCCGCGGCATTTATGGACTTGATGAATAGAGTATTCCAAGACTTGGACCGTTTCGTCGTGGTGTTCATAGGCGACATATTGGTTTATTCAAAGACGAAGAGAAGCATGACAAGCATTTACGGATAGTTACGCAAGTATTGAGGAAAAGCGATTTATATGCCAAATTCGAAGTAAGTGTGAATTTTGGCTTAGGAAGTGGCTTTCTTAGGTCATGTAGTATCACCAAGGAATTAGGGTAGACCCTCGCAAGATTGAAGCAAGATTGGAGTGGAAACCACCTAGGACGGTGGTGAAATACTAAGTTTTTACAGGTTTAGCAGGTACTATCGGAGATTCGTGGAAGGATTCTCTCTAATAGCGTAGCGCCAGTTGACCAAGTTACTAAGGAAAGGTGTTCCATTTGTATGGACGGAGAAGAAGCAAGGAAGCTTTGATAAGCTAAGGAAAATTTTGACTAAGCTCGGTTCGTACTGACTGAAGCGGAAAGTTATTCACGATCTATTGTGATGCATCTCACACCGGTTTGGGATGTGTGTTGATGCAGAGGGGAAGGTAGTAGCCTATGCAACCCGCCGATTAAGACCGCATGAAGTTAACTACCCAACGCCACGACTTGGAGTTAGCGGCGATGCGTCTTCGCTCAAGATATGGAGACATTACGTATGGGGAGAAGTCGATAGTCTACACGGATCACAAAAGCTTGAGGTATCTTACGACTCGGAAGGATCGAATCGACGAGGCAGCGTCGGTGGATTGAACTACTAAAGGACTACGATTGTTCAATCGAGTACCATCCGGTAAGGCTAATGTGGTAGCCGACGCGATTGAGAGGAAGGTGGTGACGGACTTAAGAGCAATGTTCGCTCGGTTGAGTCTATATGATGATGGGAGTCTTTTGGCGGAACTTCAAGTAAAGCCAACATGGATTGAGGAGATTAAGGAAAAGCAACTAGTGGATGCAAGCTTGAGCGCTAAGAGGGTACAAGTTCGGGATGGTGGTTTGGAAGGGTACAGTCTGTCTAGTGATGGAGTGCTTTGTTTTCAAGGACGAGCTTGTATGCCAAGGGATACAGAATTAAGGCGAAAATTCTCCAAGATGCACATAGCAGCCCATACGCTATGCATCCCGGGGAAGCAAGATGTATGGAGACTGGAAAGCTTGATTCCGGTGGCACAGGTTGAAGCGTGAGATAACGGAGTTCGTAGGGAAGTGTCCGACGTGCCAGCCAGATTAAGGTGAACATCGATTACCATCGGGACTACTTCAACCGATAAAGATCCTCAATGGAAATGGGAAAGGATCACCATGGATTTCGTTAGTGGGCTACCCCTTACGCCCACCAAGAAGGATGCGATTTGGGTAATTGTGGATCGCGACTAAATCAGCTCACTTTATGCCGGTGAGAATGGATTACTCACTCCGAAGCTAAGCGAAGGTGTATGTGGGTGAAATAGTGAGGTTGCATGGGGTGCCGATGATCGATTATCTCGGATAGGATCCCGATTCACGTCAAGGTTTTGGAAAGCGTTGCATCAAGCTTTGGGTACAGTTAGATTTCAAGACGGCTTTCCATCCACAAATCGGACGGACGATCGGAAAGGGTGATCTGATTTTAGAAGACATGTTAAGAGGTTGTGTCTTGGATTTTAGTGGTAGTTGGGAAGAGTACCTACCATTAGCGGAATTCGCTTATAACAATAGTTATCAAGCGAGTATTCAAATGGCTCCATATGAGGCCCTATATGGACGAAAGTGCCGTACTCCTACATGTTGGGACGGAGTTGGGGAAAGACAAGTTCGGGTCCAGAATTGGTAACCGAGACGGAAGACAAAGTCAAGGTGATTAGGTCTCGTCTCAAGGAAGCATCGGATAGGCGTAAGTCTTATGCCGATCTCAAACGCAAGGAAATGGAGTATCTTTGTGGGAGACAAAGTCTTTACGAAAGTGTCGCCTTGGAAAAAGGTGTTGAGATTTGGACGGAAAGGAAGCTAAGCCCAAGGTTCATCGGGCCATATCATTGTTGTGAAGCGAGTAGGACCGGTAGCTTATCACCAGAGCTGCCGTGCAGAATCGAATCGATTCATGACGTATTTCATGTGTCAATCTTTGAGGCAGTGTCGGTCGAGATCGCACGTTGTGCCGATGAGCGAGATTGAGGTGAATTCGGATTTATCTTTTGAAGAGGAACCGGTTCAAATTGTAGACCGAGATGTGAAGGTTCTACGTAGGAAGGCAAAGTGCCTTTAGTGAAAGTGATATGGCGGAACCACGAGTGGAAGAAGCTACGTGGAGCCCGAGGAGGTGATGCGGCAGCAATACCCCCATCTCTTTTGATCAAGGAATTTCGAGGACGAAATTTATTTTAAGGGGGGTAGAACTGTAACATCCCAAAAATGGGGTTATTTAGAATTTAATTATTTTTCTTATTATGAACAGCTGTGATATTATTTATGGAATAATAGAGCTTAATTTAAGGCTTTGAGTGTGCCGGTTTGATAGAAAAATCTCAGTTTTTAATTTAAAAGGAAGGAAGCCTTAACAAGTGGGGGTTATAAGAATAATTGGGGATGAATTGGACATAAGATGAGCCTAGAATAAGTGGCAAAGCAAGCCCACTTAAGAGCTAGCATGTGACGCCACCAAGGAACAAGGGAGAGCCTTGGTTCGAGTCACAAAATCCTCCTTTTTGCTCTTTATTTGGACGGCAACAAGGGGAGAGTTCTCCTCAGTTTAAACTCTTTTAAATAATGGGATAATAATAGGATTTAGTTAGATTTTTAAGTAGATTAATTAATAGATTAATAGATTAATCTCTAAGTATTAGCTTGAGAGAAAATATAGGCCTTGGAATTAATTCAAATTATTTGAATTAATACAAATGTGTGGTCAAGAGTAACTTGGAGTGTTTTGCGAAATTTGAACTCTCCTAGGGAGTGTGGACAGCAAGCATAGGAGGGGGAAACCGAATTTCTTTGTTATTTTCTTCATTATTTTGGCTAAGGCTCCATCTTTTAATTTTCTTCTCTTTATTCTCTCAAAACTAAAAACCCTTTTTCTTTTAGATCTTGGCCGAACCTCCTATACTTCACCCTCCATCTATTTCTTTTCAACCTTCAACAAAACCGAATGCACCATTGATTCTTTCCCATCTTCTTTTTCCCTTTTCCTGTTGGCCGAATACCCTCCTCTTCTGTTGCCGAAACTCTAAACACCTTCTTCCCTCATTATTTTTCTCTCTAGCCGAAGTACTCCACACCTTGGTGCCGAAACTCTCTTTTCCCATTTGGTGTATCTTTGGCCGAATATTAAAGCAAGGGTACCCGGGATTTTGAAGTATTTGATCCAAGCCTCAGTCCTTGTAAATCGGTTTTGGTAAGGATCTATTCTTTTTGGTATTCGATTAAGCCAAGGGCTACTAATAATGATGGTGACCGATTGTAGGAAGTGAAGCAGATTTGTGAACCGGGTACCGAAGTGAGTACTTAGAGGCAAATAGGTAAGGTTTGGGTTCAATTGGTAACCCCTTTAGATTTATTTGATTTGGCCGAATAGGCCATAGTACTAATCCCATAGTTGGCCGAATATAGGTGCAAGTAGATCTAGGGTGCCGACTCTTCTTTCGGGATTAAGACTTCTCGTGGTGACAGGTGTGTACATACACACTTATAGCAGTTAATGTTGTGTTATATATATATATTGTATGTAAATCTGCTTGATGTAGATGCGGATTGGTACCTTAACGGTACAAGTGAGGATCCCGGTAAGTCTCTGTTAAGATGAGATTACTTTAATGCTTTTGGGAAGCATGGCTTATTGACACATGTGATGAATGCATGAGATCTGTTGTTAACTGTTTATCTACTGTGGGTTATATGAGAGGAGGGGGCAGTGATGTTTCGTGCTGACGAGCACCAGTGTTTTGGTAACACTCGTGACTATATGTCACGTGAGGTTTGGTACCTCCAGAGGTTTGGTACCTCATAGCGACTTGTCCCTGTGGTTAACACCACCGTGGGTTGGCCCCACTTGAGATATGGGATCGTCTGCCAGTGATTTGGTATCACACGATGGGTTGGCCCCATCACCCGATTTGTGTCTACGGACACCAGTGCTTTGGTAGCACATTGTGACTATATGTCACCAGTGGTTTGGCACCACCAGTGTTTTGGTAACACATTGTGACTACGGTCACCAGTGGTTTGGTACCACATGGGGTAGACAAAGGCGTTTGGTTGGCTAGGTTGGGCACACGATACTCTGCATATTAATCAAGTTATATGTTGTGTATGAAATGTTGTTTTTTTTTAAACGTGGGAAGGGTTACATACTGAGTCTTGGTGACTCACCTTCTCCTTTAACATTTTTCAGGTGACTCGTAGATGGCGGTTGAGGAGCCGGTTGGACTCGAGGTGGCCATGCAGTGGACTTAAAGTTATTGAGCTTTAAATTTGGTTGTTTTCATTTTGGTTGTAATAAGGCCTCCATAAACTTTATTTGTGTTATTTTCTTTTATGTTGGATATTTACTTTAAACTATATTATTAAAACTGAATTGAAATCACATGTTTTCTTAAATTAACACGAAAATGTTTTATCGTGCCATCGGGCACACTTGAAATTTGTATAATAACCGGACTTAATTAAACTTCCAAACTAAATCCAAGTATTATTCTGGCAAGATAACCAAAAACAAGGGGTTTTCAACGAAACTTAAATTGGTTCTGGATGGTGTTCAAAAAGTTTTTCTCCGTAGCAAATCAAATTCGGTCGTAATGTTTGGGCCGGGTTTGGGTTGTTACACTATGTCTGTTTATATGGGGAATGATAAGATGCATAACGATTTGAAAAAGATGTATTAGTAGCCCTGAATGAAATGTGGTATTTCTGAATTTGTATTTAAATGTTGGATATATCCGCAAGATAAAGATGTTACTTTCAGGATGGTTATAGCCAGCGACGATACCGAAATGGAAATGGGACAAAATTTCTATGAATTTTATATCGGGATTATCCCTGTTTATGAAAAAGAAAGATACTATTTACGTAATTGTCGATTGTTTGACGAAGCCTGCACATTTTATCTTGGTATGAATGGATTTCTCACTTAATAGATTGTTTGAATTATCTGTTTTTAAGATTGTCAGATTATATGATGTGCTAGTTTCTATTATTCCTGATAGAGATCTACAGTTCATATTCTGATTCTGAAACAAGTTACAAGAAGCTCTGGGTATACGGTGACATTGTAGTACCGCATATCATTCTTAGACGGATGATCAATCTGAACATATGATTCAGATTTTTGAAGATATGTTTCGGTGCTGTATTTTAGAATTTGAAGGCAATTGAAAAAGAAATATTTGTCGTTAGTTGAATTCATATATAGTAACAGTTAACAGTCAAGTATAAAAATTTTACCGTACAAGGCTTTATATGGTCACAATGTAAAACTCCGGTGTTTTGGACTGAGCTTAGTGAGAAAAGATACATGTAGTTGGTTTGATTCATTGAAACCAAAGAAAGGTGAAAGTGATCTAAGACAGTATAAAAGCAGTATTTGATCGTCAGAAATCCGATGTGAATATAAAGTGAAAAGAAATAGAGTTTCAAATTGGCGAAAAAATATTTTTGAAAGTTTCTCCATGGAAGAAAGATCTCCGGTTTGGTCGTGAAGGCAAATTAAGTCTGCGGTTTATCGGGTCATATAAGATCATTGAAAAGAATGGGACCTGTTGCATGTTGATTAGTATTATTATCAGAGATCGACAGAATTCACAATGCTTTTCATGTGTATATGTGTTACGACAGTATCGATCGGACCCATCATCTATTATTTCTCTGATAGATATTGAAATTCAGCTTGACATGACTTACAGTGAGTGACTGGTTGAAATTCTGGTAGGTGAAGTGAAAGAAATGAAAAATATAAAGGTAGCTTTAGTGAAAGTTCTTTGACAATGATACGATATAGAGAAAGCTACTTGGGAACCGGAAGAAATCATGAGAAAGTAATATCTGAACATCTTTACTGGTAAGATTTTCAAGGACGAAAATTCTTAAGGGGGAGAGTTGTAACAGCCCAATTTTTGATAAAATCGGAACAGTGGTTTCGGGATCACAGATCTGAGCCCAGAAAAAAATTATTTTAATACTATTTTATGATCTACAGTATGATAATAATATTGTGTTAAAATTTTGTAAAGAAATTTTATCGATTACATGCTTAATTTGATAAAGGACTAAATCGCGTAAAGTGCAAAAGTTGTGTTCTAATAGCTAAAGGGATTAAATAGCTATAGAACTTTAAATTGGAGGTCCTTATATGGTAATTAGACCATTAATGAAAAGTTAGTAGATATTTTTGGATGATTCATCCATGGAAAATTAGAAAAAGGCTAAGGACTAAATTGGAAAGTGATAAAATTAAAAGATGATAAATAATTAAATAGAAATAAAAATAATTTTATATCATCTTCTTCCCCAAATACTCCCTGGAAACCCTAGGAAAGAGAAAGCAATCTTTCTTGGCCAAATTAGGTAAGTATTCAAGCCCCGATTTTAGTAATTTTAATATTTTTGAAATCGAGATAGTCTAATCTATCTATTTAGGGGATTAATTTGAAAAGTTATCAAAATATAGAAATTATTTCATGGATGAATATGCTGAAAATTTAAAATTTATGGTAGAATATGAAAGGTTGATGATAGATAAACAACTTTTACAAAGTGATTTTTGATGAAAACATGATTTAGGGACTAAATTGTAAAGTTGTGTAAATTGAAGTAAAATTCTGAATTTTATAGAATACATGTGCTGTAAATTTTATATTGAAATTTTGGTTAGGCTTGGAATAAGAAGTAAATTGCATGAATTTCATTTTCTGAGCCTAGGGACGAAATCATCATTAATTAAAAGTTTAGGGGCAAAATGGTAATTTTGCCTAAGATGTAAATTGGACTGAATTGAGTTTAAACTGTATTAAATTAATGTTAAATTTACTCGTATAGATCCGGATAGACCAAACTCAGAGCTAGAACGAGGAAAAGAGAAAAATGTCGGATTAGTAGATTTTACGTACACGAACATTTGTCGAGGTAAGTTCGTGTAACTAAATTGTATATTTAAATGCTTGAATTAGATTTTTTGTATGTGAATTATATAAATATCATATAAATATATGACATTGAAAACATATCTGACAAAGCCCGACCAATGAAAATGCCTGATAAATGATAAATGATAAAAATGTTACTTTTATGCTTGAAATGAATGTGGAATGTGTTTATTTAAATTATATGAAAGTTATAGATGTATGAAATAATCACATGCCTGATAATATTTAAAAAAATTTAAATCCCGTTTGAATAAATAAAAATCGATGGATAATGGTGATTTCCCTTATTAAATGAGGTCCTGCATTTGTTGCTAGCGGGATTTAGCTCGGACGAGTAATCCTATTGACCTCATTACAGAAAGGATTTAGCCTGGACTGGTAATCCTGATATAAGCCCTCTTGAGCATATGTACAGATAGGATTTAGCCCGGACGGGTAATCCTGATTAAACTCTTAAGAGTATATGTTGGAAATAGGATTTAGCCTGGACTGGTAATCCTAATATAAGCCCTCTTGAGTATATGTACAGATAGGATTTAGCCCGGACGGGTAATCCTGACTAAACTCTTAAGAGCATATGTTGGAAACAGGATTTAGCTTGGACAAGTAATCCTGTTATATGATATGTGGCTCAGGAGTGTGCTTTCTAATTAAGTGCTCTAATGGGTACTCTTGATTATGAATTGACGGATTTACTGAATTGTACACCTCGAGTGTACTACATGTGTATCCATCGATATTTCGAATAAATTCAACGGGTAAAAATCCTAATATAAGAAGATATGAATAAGAAATGAGTCATTACACGTATCTGCCTGAAATACATGAAAATGATGATATATGTAACAGCCCGATTTTGACCCTAATCGGAACAGTGGTTTCGGGACCACGAATCCGAGTCTGAAAAATATTTTAAAATTATTTTCAGTGCTTATTATATGTGAATTTACATTTGTGAAAGTTTCGTGAATTAATTTTATTGTTTGTGTGCTTAATTTGAGAAAAGGGCGTAATCGCGTAAAATGAAAATTTGATGGTTAAATAGGAAAGTGCCTAATTGTTGTTGTCTTTATAATTTGGAGGTTTTATGATGCAATTAGCCCAATAATAATGGCAGTGGACGGCATTATTGTAATACCCCAAACCCGGCCTAGACGTTACGACCGGATCTAGCATGTCACATAGAAGGGTTGTTTAAAAACTGTGCGTTCGTTAAAAAGTTCGTATTCTTTTTGAAACTTCGAGCTTTGTTGTTTGTGAAACTCAGATTTGTTTTTATGGTTTTCTTTTGTAAAAATGTTCTTATTATTATTATTTCCGCAAACTTTATTTATAGCAGAAATCGGGTTCAGTGAATTGCGAAGATGTGATATTTTGAAAACAGTTGTTGTCGTTTTAAGAAAACTCAGTATTCAAACATTTACTAATCTAGAAGTAACCGAATTGAAAGTTAAAAGAAAAATAAAATCCAATGGCCTTATTACATAAAATTAAACCCAAATTAAAATAAGCTTAAAGTAAAGCAAAAACAAAATTTACTAAAGTTCGAGAGAAGTACTCGGACGTATGGCCACCACAGAGTCCTCCGCACTCCAAATCATCTAATCTTTGGGGATCACCGCAAGGTTAAAGCGAGAGGGTGAGTTACGAGAACTCAGTGTGTAATACCTTAATCGGTCATTAAGCGGGCCTGAGCCCATACGTATGCATCGGTCCAAGCCCTATTCGGTAAATGATGGGCCTTAGCCCTATAAACATGATAAAGCGGATAATGTATGCAGCCCAACCTAATAATCCATCCGCTACACACCGCATCAGCCTACACACCTATGGGGACCAAGTCAACCCACCCAAATTTCTACACACCAATATGCGGACAAGTCGCTAATCACGGTAATTTGTGGCGAGCCACCGAATATCAGAATATACGTGGCATAGCCACTATACGTAATGTGGCGAGCCATCGGAGATCGAATGTGGCGAGCCACCGAATACACTTCCTCCGATCATCAATATCCCAATCCCATGCAGAATGTCATGTATGCAAGCATATATCAAAAATGATGTGTGAAATAAATTAACATCATAACCAGTTAAACAGAATACTCACAACATACTAATCAACCCTTAAGGGTATAACAGTAATTTTACCCTCCAGGGGTATTTTGGTAATTTTCCCTCCAAGGGTATTTTGGTAATTTACCCTCTAGGGGTATTTTGGTAATTCCGCATTCAACGGCCTTTCCGAAGGCCTACTGTCGCCTCGAGCGACACAGAACCCTTTTTGGGTCTCTACGGAACTATTGATTTTAGGCCCAAACGGGCCCACACGCTCGTGTGGCCCAAAACGCATGGTTTCGATTTCAGATTTGTAGATTTCGCATTCGGACCTATCATTTGATAGTTTTCCAACAGTTTTGCCCAACTGGGCCGGATAGCCCATTGGCCCCACTTGGCCCGTTTCGGCTCGATCAGGCCCATTACAACCTCGGTTTCGCGAGAGTGCTCGCGACACTCTCAATGGCTCATCGTCATTATTCGTATTTCGGTTATCACTACGAGTGCTTGCACGCTCGAGTGGTCACAGTTGCCGATTTTGCGACTTTTTGGCTTTTGGGCCGATTCTCAAAGCACCACAAGCATTCATCATCGAAATGGGTGTGAGATTACACACCTGTTCACGATTTGCGGTACTCGGCACTTTTTCCAACACACCTGAGATCAACATTGACTAAAAGTTAGTCTTAATCCTAATACAACATCTTCCAAGCATAGAGATTGATGAAACAATCTACGTCACTTATCAACAATCTGAGAATTTCACTGCAAGGGAAGATTGTATAAGCGATTCCTTGGTTTAAACCCGTCGAGTCCCTTGCAACGTTGAAACCGAGAAGAAGTGTTAGCCATTAAAACTCACATCCAAACTTAAAATCATAGGAGCCTTTTGATAAACCGAAATAGTAACATATTTTAAGCTCACATTTAGCATGCTTTTGGATAAATTATCCTTTATTTTATGTAATTTGGTGCTCTTAATCCTTTGTTTTCATGTTTTATACTCAGGAAAGCATCGGAGGATGAAAAGAACAAGAAACGGGCTTAAAACAGACCAAATGGTCCATATCACAAAATCTACAGGGCATGGGCCCAAGACCACACGGTCGTGCTCCTTCAGCCGCCTCGAACACGGCCTGGCCACGATTCACACGGGCGTGTGCCAAGGCCGTGTCCCTGCCGTGACAAAGAGAAATTTCACTCAGATTAGGATACTTAGAGGCGAAGTAACACATTCTGAAGCCTATATAAACACCCTAAGTATGACCTAAAAGGGGAGTCGACAGAAGCCTTCTGTCGGGGCGTCCAACTAGGCCGAAGGAGCCAGATTTGTGGAATTTACTCGAAGAAAGCCAGTTGATTCATCTCAAGAAGCCGGAATCATACTCAAGACGGAGGATCTCCCCTTCAATTCCTTCAGGGGGTTTTAGGGATTTCTTATGATTTGTTTTATCTTTTCTTCTAAGATGTTTTCTTTTATTATTATGAACTAAACTCGCAGATACCTGAGGGGGATGAAACCTAAGATGAATCTTGTTATCGTTTGCTGAACTATATGATAAATATTTGATTTGTTCTTAATTATGTGTTCTTAATTCTTGTGTTGATATTTCTGGGATATTAATTCAAGTTTGATGTGCTTAGGTTGAGGAGCAAAATTCCCTGCCTAAGAGTAGATCTAGCATAGTTAAGCGGAGTTGATCGCACGCCTAGAGATAGGGTGACGAGATTTTGCCGGATTAGGGTGAAACCTAATATGGGAGTCCATAGATCGAGTTAATGCAATTCTAGGGGTTTTAATTAGAAAGAGATTTCAATTAATCAACCTAGGGTTAGACGTTATTCGCCTCGAGAGAGGGTCTAATATACATTAGGGAATCCTACGGATCAAGTCAAGTGAATAAATCGCCTGGTTCAGAGTTAGATAACAAGTGAAGTCTAGGTAGATTGTTTCTTGGGTATCGTCTTAATCAATTGGTTTTTCCCACAAGTATTTTCCCCAAATTCATTCTTCTTTGTCTTAGAGTCTTTAGTTTAATAATTAGTTAATTTAGATTAAACAACAAATTCCCTTTATTTTAGGCTAGATAATAAAAAGAAAGTTAGTATTAGTACTTTTAGTTCTTTTGGGTTCGACATTCTGGTCTTGCCTTAACTATACTACTGTTCGATAGGTGCGCTTGCCTCAAATCGTTGTCATAGTTAGTTTTCAGGTTTGATCATTCTCATTATAAATTTTAAGACTTTGACATCGCAAAACACAACGATCAATTTTTTGGCACCGTTGCCGGGGAACTAAAATATTAAGAAAGCTCAATTTTTATTACTTTAGCCATTTTTATTTTCTACAATTTACTTTTATTTCTTAGTCTGTTTTTAATTTTTCGTTCTTTTATTCCTTTCAGGTACCTCTAGTTTATGACTAGAAGGAACTCGACAGGACCCCTACTTTACGACATTGATATTGAAGGTACCGTTCGCAGAAATCATTGAGAGATAAGGCGAAGCTTAAACTACATAGAAAAGGAGCAAGAAGACGAAATTAATACCACCGAAGAGATGGACCAGAACAATCCACCACCTCAAGAGATGGCCGAAAATCATGCTCCTCGAACTATGTATGATTATGCTGAACCTAGTTTAACAGGAACTGAGTCAAGTATCGTTAGACCTACTATTGCTACAAATAATTTTGAACTGAAACCTAACACAATTCAGATGATACAGCAATTTGTTCAGTTTGATGGTTTGCAGGATGAAGATCCAAATAATCACTTGGCAAATTTCCTGGAATTTTATGACACTTTCAAGATAAATGGCGTTACTGATGATGCCATCCGCCTTCAGTTATTTCCTTTCTCTTTGAGGAATAAAGCCAAACAGTGGTTGCATTCTCTTCCACGAGGGTCAATCACTACATGGAATCAAATGACCGAAAAATTTTTATTAAAATATTTTCCACCGGCCAAAACGGCCAAGTTAAGGAATGATATCTCTTCTTTTGTGCAGATGGATTTAGAAGCACTTTACGACGCATGGGAGAGATACAAAGATTTGCTGAGAAGATGTCCACACTATGGTTTACCCTTGTGGCTACAGGTCCAAACTTTTTACAATGGTGTGAACCCTTCAACAAGGCAATTAATCGATTCATCACGCATGTGAACTCACGAATAACAAAACTCTTGAAGCAGCTTATGAATTTATAGAAGAGATGTCACTGAATAACTATCAGTGGCAAGTCACAAGGACAAGGCCAACAAAAGCAGCCGGAGTTTACAACCTTGACGTAGTAACCATGCTATCAAATCAGGTAGAGATGTTACATAAAAAATTTTATGGTGTATACGGTTCTTCGCAGGTACATCCAGGTATGCAGTACGAAACAAGTGGAGGCGTGGCAAATTTTGAGTACCTACCCTACGGACAGGGGATGGAGAGCGAACAAATGAACTATATGGGTAACAATTTCCAATATAATAATAACCCTTATAGTAATACTTATAATCCAGGTTGGAAGAACCACCCCAATTTCTCATGGGGTGGTCAAGGAAATCAAAGGCAACAACCACCTCAAAACTTCCAACAACAACCCCACCCACGGAAAAGAAGCCGAACCTTGAGGAGATGTCGATAAAATTCATAGCGATCCACGAAACAACAATTAAAAATCAACAAGCATCGATTCAAAGGATCGAGAATCGCTTAGGCAACGGCCAAGGAGATCTCTCGAAAGACCACAAGGAAGCCTACCAAGCAACACTGAGACTAACCCAAAGGAGCAAGTCCAAGCCATAACAGCTCAAGAAAGTAAAGGGTTAGATGAGACCAATTTAAAGAAAGAGAATGTGGTCAAAGAAGGTAAGGTTGAGGTAAGTAATAATAAGCCAAAACTGGTAATCAAAGAGTACCAACCTCGCATACCATATCTCAAGCAATAAAGAGAGGCGACACAGAGGAATGATTCGGTAAGTTTCTTAAACTTTTAAAGAAATTACATATTAACTTACCATTACTTGAAGCTCTTTTGCAGATGCCAGATTCTAGGAAATTTTTAAAAGAGCTTTTGACAAACAAGCGAAGGGTAGACGAAACATCGCATGTGGAGCTAAACGCAATGTGCTCAGCAATTCTACAAAATAAACTATCACGAAAATTAAAAGATCCAGGGAGTTTTACAATTCCATGCTTAATTGGTAGTTTATCTATTGATAATGCATTAGCTGATTTAGGGGGCAAGCATAAATGTCATGCCTTATAAAATGTTTAAACAACTAGGTCTAGGGAAACCCAAACAAATTAGGATGAGCATTCAATTAGCTGATAAAACTATTCTAATTCCTAGGGGTATAATCGAAGATGTGTTAGTAAAGATTGATAAATTCGTATTCCCGGTAGACTTTGTAGCTTTAGACATGGATGAGGACAATAGTATCCCCTTAATCTTAGGGAGACCCTTTTTAGCAACTGCCAGAACTAAAATTGATGTGGGTACAGGTGAATTAATACTCCGTGTAGGTGACGAATCAATCAGTCTTCAGGCTCTCGACGCAGCTAGGACATCGAGCAACCAAAGTGGGAAAATAAATTCTATTAATGACCATTCGGTTAAACCTTCTTTCCAGGAAGCACCACGGAACTACACACCCGAGCCAGATCCTACATCTCATAACAATAAGGAAATAACTCATGAGGACCGAAGGCTTTAAGTTGATGACCTAGACGAGTGGAAGACGCATTTCAAGGAAAAACTAGGGATACACAAAGCAGAACCAAAGCCACTCTACGAGACAGACAAGTTCAAAATTGGAGATCAGGTATTGATAGATAAAGCAGACCCTCGAATATCTCCTCCTGACCCTAATACAAACAAAGAAATCCCTTTTAAGGTAATCAAGGTTTTCCCATACGGAACAGTCGAGGTAAGTAATCCTATATTTGGCACTTTTAAAGTAAATACTACTCGACTCAAACTTTATCATGATAATAGAACTAACAGCATGAGAGAGGATGTTCAACTCTTCAAACCACCCTGATTATGCAAATGAGAGGTAAGTATAGCTTAAGACTATAAACGAGTGCTTCTCGGGAGGCAACCCGAGTACTAACTCCATTAATTTTTACATTTTTACTTTTATTTTTCCTTTTCAGCATTTAATTTTAAACTAACCAAAGTGCAGATTTCCATACCACACGGCCTTGCACACGGCTGTGGCCGTGGCCGTGTAGACACTACAGATTTTCGTACTGACATAGCAGAGGTAGTACGAGCCAATGACAAAAGATTCCCAGATCACGGACGACTACAAATTGCCACGGTCGTGCGATATGGCAGTGGCCGACACTGAGGGAAGTCACACGAGCTCCAACTAACTTGCCACGACCGTGCGATACGGCCGTGGTCGACACTGTTAGATTATACACGGGCGTGGCGACCTGAACATGGGCGTGGGAGAAACGAACATAGCACAACACGGTCGTGCGATACGGCCGTGTGACCCAACACACCCATGGTACACGGGCGTGGGGATGTACCAGACCTCAAAACTCTATTTAAACCACCCCCTCTTCTCAACTACTCCCCATTCCCCTTCCTCCGTACATTCTCGCACCCCCTTCCATATTCTCCTTCCTTGGCCCTTTTCCAAACTCTAGATGTACACCATATCCATGTCGAAGAAGCGAATGGATCCTAGCATAGTCATCCCCTGTGGGAGACCGATCTACATAAGTTCATGACGGACGCTTCATCCACTCGACAAGCCAAGGATATTTGAGGCTATTTCGTTTTTAATTTTCTTTTTTCGTCGCATTTATTTTCCTTCTCTTTATCTTCCTTGTCCCTAAATAAATAATTAGTTTATTTTGAATTTTTCTTAGTATTGCTTGGCTATTTCTTCACGGGCTACCCAATTTATTCATCTAGCGCAGTAATAGTGGGCAGCCCCCATACCACCACCAGAGACGCCTCCTCCAACTTATCTTTCACCTCCGAATCAAGTTTCCACACCTCCAACTCAAGGAACCCATCCAAATTCGGGAAGTTTCATCTCTCCCTATCTTTTATGAATTTCTATCTATCTTTGTACATTGAGGGCAATGTACATCTTAAGTATGGGGGGTGAATCTTAAAAGTGCCAAACTTTTTGCATTATTATCAAATCCTGAATTATGTCTTGTTCCTTTAAGTAAGTTTCTCATATTATGATTAGAATGAAATTTCTTTTTATTTATGATTTTTGTTGATATGTTTTGGATTAAGTCATAGTTAATTGTGCATTGATGATTTATACTTAAAGATACTAGAGAGTCAAGCATGATAAGTCTATTTTTCAGAATAAAAAAATTTTCTAGGTTGTCTACCTGAATTTGAATATTACCTTGAAGTTTGAAATTTACGAGGTTGACATCGAATACCCATAAATTTTTGTGAGATTTTGAGCCTTTAGAGCATATATTCTTTTTCTTGCTCACTTAATTGATTATGAGTGTGTCAACATTGAGTTGTTATTCTAGAACTTGCATCGATTATACATGTCGAGACCACACCTTTGATTTGATATATAGAGGTGATAAAGGCACCTAGGTTTTAACCCACTTACTCCACTAACAGCCTACCTTCATAATTAACCCCTAGTGAACCCCTTTTAATCCTAACAACCCTTTTTATTGACTCACCCACTAATTTTAACCCAAAACCCTTTGTTTTTGTTATCACCATTCCTTTTGACTACCCTTATATCGAGATTTGATGTGATCAGTTGCCTAACTATGATCTTTATTTCAGTAGTTAAATTCATCCTTAATTTGATTTGTTCTTAAAAAAAATGAAGTACATTCATTTTAGTTCTATGAGCTCTAAACAGTTAAATTCACATCTTTAGAAAAAGCTCGTATTAGAGTATTATTAGTACAAATTTTCAATTGATATAATTATTTATATTCAGTTCATTGTTTTTAGTTAGGTAATTTGTTAGATCATTCTCGATTCTAACCTTCTAATTCAGCCTTTATCCACACCTTTAACCAAGCCCCGTTACAACCCTGTTAAAGACCTTTCGATTTGTGTATCATCTCATATTTCAGTGGTGGAGATTTTATTTTCATGCAAGCCTATGGGATTAACTTCTCATGTTCGACTTATGAGTGCTTTTTCCTGAACTTTAAACACTTCGAGTGATTTGAGTGAATCTTTAGTGAGGATGTCAATCCTTGTCGATTTTGAATCAGAGGTAATTATTTAGATGAGGGGAAACACCTATGTTTTGTGCTACAAAAATGTATGACTTAGATTGTTTGAATCTTTAGGACTCTTTGAGTTGAATTATCCATGTATGAATTATCTTTAAATTATGATGAAACATTATTGATGAATATCATGAATCAAGGAAGTTTGTTTTAATTATGAGTTGAGAATTTTGCTTGAGGACAAGCAAAAGCTTAAGTGTGGGGGTATTTGATAAACCAAAATAGTAACATATTTTAAGCTCACATTTAGCATGCTTTTGGATGAATTATCCTTTATTTTATGTAATTTGGTGCTCTTAATCCTTTGTTTTCATGTTTTATACTCAGGAAAGCACCGGAGGATGAAAAGAACAAGAAATGGGCTTAAAACGGACCAAATGGGCCATATCATGAAATCGACACACTACTGGGCCCAAGGCCACACTACGTGCTCCTTCAAAGACCTTGAACACTACCGCCACGATTCACACGGGCGTGTGCCAAGGCCGTGTCCCTGCCGTGACAAAGAGAAATTTCACTCGGATTAGGATACTTTGAGGTGAAGTAACACATTCCGAAGCCTATATAAACACCCTAAGTATGACCTAAAAGGGGAGTCGACAGAAGCCTTCTGTCGGGGCGTCCAGCTAGGCCAAATGAGGCAGATTTGTGGAATTTACTCGAAGAAAGCCAGTTGATTCATCTCAAGAAGCCGGAATCATACTCAAGACGGAGGATCTCCCCTTCAATTCCGTCAGGGGGTTTTAGGGATTTCTTATGTTTTGTTTTATCTTTTCTTCTGAGATGTTTTCTTTTATTATTATGAACTAAACTCGCAGATACCTGAGGGGGATGAAACCTAAGATGAATCTTGTTATCATTTGCTGAACTATATGATAAATATTTGATTTGTTCTTAATTATGTGTTCTTAATTCTTGTGTTGATATTTCCAGGATATTAATTCAAGTTTGATGTGCTTAGGTGGAGGAGCAAAAGTCCCTGCCTAATAGTAGATCTAGCATAGTTAAGCGGAGTTGATCGCACGCCTAGAGATAGGGTGACGAGATTTTCCCGGATTAGGGTGAAACCTAATATGGGAGTCCATAGATCGAGTTAATGCAATTCTAGGGGTTTTAATTAGAAAGAGATTTCAATTAATCAACCTAGGGTTAGACGTTATTCGCCTCGAGAGAGGGTCTAATATACATTAGGGAATCCTACGGATCAAGTCAAGTGAATAAATCGTCTGGTTCAGAGTTAGATAACAAGTGAAGTCTAGGTAGATTCTTCCTTGGGTATCGTCTTAATCAATTGGTTTTTCCCACAAGTATTTTCCCCAAATTCATTCTTCTTTGTCTTAGAGTCTTTAGTTTAATAATTAGTTAATTTAGATTAAACAACAAATTCCCTTTATTTTAGGCTAGATAATAAAAAGAAAGTTAGTATTAGTACTTTTAGTTCCTTTGGATTCGACATTCCGGTCTTGCCTTAACTATACTACTGTTCGATAGGTGCGCTTGCCTCAAATCGTTGTCATAGTTAGTTTTCAGGTTCGATCATTCTCATTATAAATTTTAAGACTTTGACATCGCAAAACACAATGATCACCTTTCAGCTAGAATAAGAACAACCCAATATTAAAACCCCATCACCTATATTCAGCCACCACCTTACTTACCAACCAACTCTCGAAAACCAAACGTTAGAAGAACGACGAGAGAGTATGTTAACCCTCCAACAGATTCGGCCCACACCAAAAGAAACAAGCAAGATTTGAAGTAGAAACGAATGACTTGATTCGGCCTTAGTCAAAAGAAACAGGGTGAGAATTTTGGCTTTTAGTAAAGAAACAAGAAGTGAACAAAACAAGAATCTAGCAGAAGAGCAATACTAACCTTAGATCGGAGATGAGTCGAATGGGCAAAATCGGTTATAGGAAGAAAAAGGGTTAGAAAAGAATTCGGCTACAGGTGTTTAAAGAAAAGTGTTTGAAAAAAGAAATGAGAAGGAGTCAATAGGAAAGTTGAGGTTTCGGCAAAGAGAATTGCAACAAAAGACCCGAAATGCTTTTAGCCAAAATGCACAAAAGTAAAAAGTCTCTCACAAAAGAGCTCTTAGAAAAAAACGGCACTCCCCCTCACTCAATGACCGAATATGCTACCTAGTACTCTCCTCAACCGAAATTCTCCCCCCCAAACACTCCACATTCGGCCAACCACTCCCCACACCATCACTTCCACGATTTCCTCCCCAATTTTCTCCTACATTTCCTCTCCACCTCCCATTCAAACCATTTGACCAAGTCCTCTCTCTCTCCTACAGAGTTCTAATCCAACTCCACCTCTTTTCCTCCCATAGCATAAAATAAAAACCCACATATACTGCTTGAGGGATTCGAACACTCTCCCTCTCTGTTTCCCTTGTGACGTCACACCACTAGGCCACCTTGCTCCTTGTGTTAGCCAACACATTTAATTAAACCTTAAGTCCTGCTTCCACTAGCTCTCCCCCCTAAAGTGCTCAAAAACCAAAATTTCACCAGGGCTTGGGCTCAAACCCGAGCCTCCTCAGGACCCCCAAACACACCCAAACAACCCGCAGAGCAACCATAACTTGCATTTACACAAATATCGCAGACCCCTGAGTTTTAGGACGTTAAAGTTCTACCCCTTAAAGAAATTTCGGCCTCAAAATTTACCTGATCAAAAGAGGTGAAGGTATTGCTATCGAATTGCCTCCTCAGGCTCCCAAGTGGCTTCTTCTGAACTGTGATTACGCCACAACACCTTGACCAACGGTATGGATTTCCTTATCAACACTTTAACATCACGAGCCAAAATCTGCACCGGTTCTTCTTCAAAAGACAGATCAGGACTTATCTCAATTTCTTCCACCAGCACTACATGAGAAGGATCTGAAGGGTAACACCTTAACATAGAAACATGAAATACGTCGTGTATCCGATTCAATTCGGGGGGCAACTCAAGCTGATATGCGACCGATCCCACACGCTTCACTATCCGATAAGGCCCGATGAACCTGGGGCTCAACTTGCCCTTCCGTCCAAATCTCAAAATCTTCTTCCAAGGTGAGACCTTCAAGAAGACATAATCCTCCACCAAAAATTCTATCTCCTTACGCTTCATATCCGCATACGATTTCAATCTATCAGAAGCTTCTTTTAACCGGCCTCGAATCAACTTCACCTTTCCTCAGTTTCCGAAATCAATTCTGGACCCAACAACCGTCGCTCACCCAATTCTGTCCAACACGTAGGGGTACGACACCTACGACCATATAACGCCTCGTAGGGTGCCATCTGAATGTTGGATTGGTAGCTGTTGTTATGCGCGAATTTTGCCAAGGGTAAATAATCCTCCCAACTACCTCTGAAGTCAATCACACAGCCCCTTAACATTTCTTCCAGAATCTGGATTACCCTCTCTGACTGAGCATCAGTCTGTGGGTGGAACACTGTGCTGAAGTCTAGTCTTGTACCCAGAGCTTCATGTAACACCTTCTAGAATTGAGATGTGAATCTAGGGTCCCTGTCTGAAATGATAGACACTGGTACCCCATGCGACCTCACAATTTCTCGCCACGCACAACTTGGCCAACTCGTGAGCGAGTAGTCGGTGCGAGCGATGTGTATGAAGTGTGCGGACTTAGTCAATTGGTCAACAATCACCCACACTGAATCTTTCTTAGTAGGCGTCAGGGGTAGCCCACTAACAAAATTCATTGTTATCCTCTCCCACTTCCAAAGTGGAATCTTCACCGGTTGCAGTAGTCCCGAAGGCAGTTGATGCTCAGCCTTTACTTGCTGACATGTCAAACACTTGCTTACGAAGTCGGTAACCTCACGTTTCATCCCAGCCACCAAGCAGATTCTCGAGATCTCGGTACATCTTGCTTCCACCGGGATGCATAGCGTATGGGCTACTATGCGCCTCCCGCAGAATCATCTGTCTTAATTCAGAGTCCTTCGGCATACAAACTCTTCTGCGGAAACATAACATCCCTTCACTGTTCAGCCCAAAATCCACCATCTCTCCACTGTTCACTTGCTGAAAACGAGAACTTAACGACTCATCCAACGATTGCTTCTCCTTAATCTGACTAACCCACATCGGTTTTACCTGAAGTTCTACCAACAAACTACCTCCTCGAAAAGACTGAGACGAGCAAACATTGCTCTCAAATCAGATACCTCCTTACGACTTAGTGTGTCTGCCACCATGTTGGCTTTACCCGGGTGATACTCAATCGAGCAATCGTAGTCCTTCAGCAACTCTATCCATCTCCGTTGCCTTAGATTCAGCTCCTTTTAGGTAAGGAGATACTTCAGACTCTTATGGTCAGTGTAGATAATTGACTTTTCTCTATACAGGTAGTGTCTACATATTTTTAAAGCGAACACCACAGTAGCTAGTTCCAAGTCATGAGTGGGGTAGTTCACCTCATGTGGCCTTAGTTGACGCGATGCATACGCCACTACCTTCCCTTCTTGCATCAGCACACAACCCAAACCTGTGTGCGACGCATCACAATAGACAACGAATTCTTTCCCTACCTCAGGCTGAATCAAAATCGGTGCTTCAGTCAGAATCTTCTTCAGTTTCTCAAAACTCTCTTGCTGCTTATCCATCCACACAAACGGTACCCCCTTACGCAGCAATTTAGTTAGGGATGCAGCAATTAAAGAAAACCCCTCGACGAACCGCTCTGTAAATCTTGTCCAAACCTAAAACTTCTGGATCTCGACATCGACTTCGGTGGCTTCCAATCCAATACAGCTTCAACTTTTCAAGGATCAACCCTAATCCCCTCGACAGACACAACATGCCCCAAAAATGTCACTTCTTTGAGCCAAAACTCGCACTTACTGAATTTGGCGTAAAGTTGCTTTTCTCTCAATATCTGTAGAACAACCCGAAGATGTGCATCATGCTCCTCCTCCGTTCTCGAAAACACCAAGATGTCATCTATGAATACCACCACGAACCGGTCTAAGTAGGGTTGGAAGACACGGTTCATCATATCCATGAAAGCGGCTGGTGCATTCGTTAATCCGAACGGCATAACCAGAAACTCGTAATGCCCATAACGAGTTCGGAATGCAGTCTTGTATATGTCTGCCTCCTTAACCCTTAGCTGATGATATCCCGATCTTAAATCTATTTTCGAGAAGACCGAAGCTCCTCGCAACTGATCGAACAGGTCGCCTATCCTTGGTAGCGGGTATTTGTTCTTAATCGTTAGCTTGTTCAATTGACGATAGTCAATGCACATACGCATTGACCCATCTTTCTTCTTCACGAACAATACCGGCGCTCCCCACGGTGATACACTTGGTCTGATAAAACCTCGATCCAACAGCTCTTGGATCTGCGCCTTTAATTCTACCAGCTCCTTCGGTGCCATCCTATAAGGGGCGATGGACACCGGAGCCGTTCCCGATAATAGCTCAATGCCAAATTCGACCTCACGATTCGGAGGCAACCCCGAAAACTCTTCAGGAAATACGTCCGAAAAATCCTTTACGGTCCTGACATTCTCAACTGACAAATTATCAGCATCAGTCGTGTTGACATAAGCTATGAACGCTTCATAACCTTTACGCACCAACTTCCCAGCCCTTAGTGCTGAGATTACATTGGACAGATAATTCATTCTCTCACCTATCACAATCACGTCCTCATCCTCTGGAGTCTTTAATACCATACGCTTAGCAGCACAATCCAAGTTTGCACGGTGTTTCACTAACCAGTCCATGCCCAGTATAAGGTCAAACTCGCCGAAAGGCAGTTCCATCAAATCTACCGGGAATACAATCCCTTGCACTTCTAAAGGCATATTCCTAAACAGCTTGTTCACTACCACAGATTGTCCTAAGGGACTAATTACAGACATATCTCTATCAACAAACTTAAATTGCATACCCAGAGTCCCAGACACAGTACAGACAACATATGAATGGGTAGATCCAATATCAATTAAAGCTGTAAATGGCACATCAAATATGAGAAATGTACCGGTTATGACGTCCGGTGCGTCGCCATCCTCCCGACGTTGAGTCGCATAAACGATGGGCCCCGATCGCCGTGATCTCAGATACCCGTGACATGGAACCTCTACCCGGTGCTCCACGACCACATTCTAACCCATTTCCCCCTCTGGGTGGACCACGACCTCTCGGTGGCTGCTGACCACCTCTTCCTAGCTGCATAAACCTCTGACCTACTACTTGCGTCTGAACAAGCTCCCAAGGACAGTCCTTTATCCGATAATCCCTAGACCTACATCTGAAACACCCACCAGATCTTCTCCAGCACTCCCCCGGATGTATTTTCCCACACTGCATTACTGTGGTTGCAACCGACCGCAAAGAATCGGCATCCTAACTCGAGCTGGCCCATCCAACCTAGGCCTCTTTTGAAATCCCCCAAAAGAACCTGAAGACCCAAAACCTCTCTTGTTCTTGCCCCTTTTTGTATCTCAATTTTATCTCTCAGAACGTTTCACCTCTTCGGCAATCTTTGCCTTCTCAATCAAAGTGGCAAAATCTCTTTCTCTCTACGGAGCTATCAATACCCGCAGCTCATCCCGCAGACTATCTTCAAACCGCACACAGCGCTCATAGTCGGTCACGACTATACCCCGGGCATAACGACTCAAGCGCAGAAACTCTGCCTCATATTCTGTTACGGATTTGTTTCCCTAAACCAAATTCAGAAATTCTTTCCTCTGCCATATAACTAGCCCCGACATATTTTCCATGGAAAGCTATTTTAAAGAAGTCCCAGGTTATACGATCTGCTTGTGTACCTTCCCTCACAGTGAGCCACCACTGGTATGCCTCGTCTCGTAGTAGAGACACTGCTCCCTTCAATTTCTGCTCCACTGTGCAGTCCAAGTCATCCATAATTCGTTCCACCGCCTCCAACCAGTACACTGCTACATTCGGGGCTACACCAGAGATGCCCCTAAAAACTTCAGCCCCGTTTGACCGGAGTCACTTCGAAATAGACCCACGAGCTGCCGACCCAGTACTTACTCCAGCAACCCATTCCAAAACTCGTAGCATTGCTTGGGACAGAGCGTTGTCCCCTCTAGTTCGGTCATGAGACCCTGCTTCGGTCACTAGTGATGCAGGTGCTTCCATTTCAGGCATATGCCCTGATGCTGAGGATCCAGCCCTAGCACCTCGGCCTCTACCACGGCCGTGTGTACCTCGTCCACATCCTCTCGTACTCATACTACTGAATCGAGTTAATCTGATTAAGAATTTTATGAATCAGTCTATAGTTCCAATGTTTATTAACAAATGTTTTATGGAAAACAGATATGAGAGTTGTTTTCGCGAATCGAATGTCCTACTGTTTTAGTCTCTATAGTCTTAACTCCTATAGCTAATAGTTTCAGTGTACTACCACTAACTCTAGTAGTTTTCTCTTTACAGTTATCACATCATATCATCAGATAAAGTAAGAAGACTTATGGATTTGGTGTCGGAGACTCAGGGTGCCATACTTTCAATAGGGATATATATTTTCTAAACCATATTTCAAACAAATTTTGAAAATACATTTTCGAACCCATTCCACAGCTGAGTTTTGAAACCTGACTCTGATACCATAAAATGTAACACCCCAAACTCGGCCTAGACATTACGACCGGATCTAGCATGTCACATAGAAAGGTTGTTTAAAAACTGCGTGTTCGTTAAAAAGTTCGTATTCTTTTTGAAACTTCGAGCTTTGTTGTTTGTGAAACCCAGATTTGTTTTTATGGCTTTCTTGTAAAAACGTTCTTATTATTATTATTTCCGCAAACTTTGTTTATAGCAGAAATCGAGTTCAGTGAATTGCAAAGATGTGATATTTTAAAAACAGTTGTTGTCGTTTTAAGAAAACTCGATATTCAAACATTTACCAATCTAGAAGTAACCGAATTGAAAGTTAAAAGAATAATAAAATCCAATGGCCTTATTACATAAAATTAAACCCAAATTAAAATAAGCTTAAAGTAAAGCAAAAATGAAATTTACTAAAGTTCGAGAGAAGTGCTCCAACCTATGGCCACCACAGAGTCCTCCGCAGCTCCAAATCCTCTAATGCTGGGGATCACCTGCAAGGTTAAAGCAGAGGGGTGAGTTATGAGAACTCAGTGTGTAATCCCTTAATCGGTCATTAACTGGGCCTGAGCCCATACAGAAGCAGACTAGACCGAAGCCCTATTCGATAACAGACTGGGCCTTAGCCCTATAAACATGATAAAGCAGATAATGTATGCAGCCCAACCTAATAATCCATCCGCTACACACCCCGCATCAAATTTCTACACACCTGTGGGGACCAAGTCAACCCACCCAGCCCTACACACCAATATGCAGACAAGCTGCTAATCACAGAATTTGTGGCGGAGCCACCAAAATAACAGAATATATGTGGCATAGCCACTATACAGAATGTGGTAGAGCCACCAGAATCAGAATGTGGCAGAGCCACCAGAATACACTTCCTCCGATCATGAATATCCCAATCCCATGCAGAATGTCATGTATGCAAGCATATATCAAAAATGATGTGTGAAATAAATTACCATCATAACCAGTTAAACAGAATACTCACAACATACTAATCAACCCTTAAGGGTATAACAGTAATTTTACCCTCTAGGGGTATTTTGGTAATTTTCCCTCCAGGGGTATTTTGGTAATTTACCCTCCAGGGGTATTTTGGTAATTTCGCATTCAACGGCCTTTCCAAAGGCCTACTGTCTCCTCGAGCGACACATAACCCTTTTTGGGTCTCTACGAAACTATTGGGCCTAAAATCCATTACAGCCTCGGTTTCGCGAGAGTGCTCGCGACACTCTCAATGGCTCATCGTCATTATTCGTATTTCAGTTACCACTACGAGCGCTCGCATGCTCGAGTGGTCACATTTGCCGATTTTGCAGCTTTTCAGCTTTTGGGCCGATTCTCAAAGCACCACAAGCATTCATCATCGAAATGGGTGTGAGATTACACACCTGTTCACGATTTGCGGTACTCTGCACTTTTTCCAACACACCTGAGATCAACATTGACTAACAGTTAGTCTTAATCCTAATACAACATCTTTCAAGCATAGAGATTGATGAAACAATCTCCATCACTTATCAACAATCCGAGAATTTCACTGCAAGGGAAGATTGTATAAATGATTCCTTGGTTTAAGCCCGTCGAGTCCCTTGTAATGTTGAAACCGAGAAGAAGTGTTAGCCATTAAAACTCACATCCAAACTTAAAATCATAGGAGCCTTCCGGCTAGAATAAGAACAACCCAATATTAAAACCCCATCACCTATATTCGGCCACCACCTTACTTACCAACCAACTCTCGAAAACCAAACGTTAGAAGAACGACGAGAGAGTATGTTAACCTTCCAACAGATTCGGCCCACACCAAAAGAAACAAGAAAGATTTAAAGTAGAAATGAATGACTTGATTCTGCCTTAGTCAAAAGAAACAGGGTGAGAATTTTGGCTTTTAGTAAAGAAACAAGAAGTGAACAAAAAAAAATCTAGCAGAAGAGCAATACTAACCTTGGATCAGAGATGAGTCGAATGGGAAAAATCGGCTATATGAAGAAAAAGGGTTAGAAAAGAATTCGGCTACAGGTGTTTAAAGAAAAGTGTTTGAAAAAAGAAATGAGAAGGAGTCAATAGGAAAGTTGAGGTTTCGGCAAAGAGAATTACAACAAAAGACCCAAAATGGTTTTAGACACAACGGAAAGTTGAGGTTTCGGCATTGATATTTCGAATTATATGAGTAAAGTTCTGACATGAAATAATCTGAACTCGAGATGATTTATTATGAAAATATACTTGTAATATAAAGATATGATTTATACATGTTAAATGAATACGTGATGTGGAAAGCATATGTGCCTGGAAACCTGATTATTGTTGAGCCCATATATGTTTCTTGGTGTTATTATGGAATATATTACTAACAAGGGCAATGAGGTTATGTGTAGGGCTTGAGATCAAATTGATTGAATATGCCTTACATGTTTATCTTGAAATAGAATAAATGGTAAGTTAAGTACCATGTTATATGAACTTACTAAGCATTATATGCTTAGTTTTATTTCCCTGTTTCATAGTAAATCGGAAGCTCGTTGGATTGGAAGCTTGGCAGAGATCACTCACACTATCGATCAGCTCATTTTGGTACATATGGTAAATTAGTTATGGTTATAATGGCATGTATAGGTTAATTAGCCATATTGGCATGTAAAAGGGTTGATTGTAATCTAGCCATTTGGTATGGCTAGTAAAGATTTGTTTTGGTAAAATTATAAGGTTATACCATGATGAATATCCATGTGTTTAGTGTGGTTGATTAAATTATGTTAACATGTATGTTCACAAAAGGGTAAGATTATAAACATGAATGCATGTATTGATGTACCATGTTAGATGTTAAAATTAACTTGATTATGATGCTTGAATTGGTTGGTATATGAATGAAAGTTTTGGTGTAGGTCATTGGCAAAGTTTGGGTGAGAAATAAAGCTAGAAAATGGCTTTATTTTGTCCACACGGGTAGACACACGAGCGTGTGTCTTGACCGTGTGTGACACACGGCCTGGTACATGGGCGTGTGGTTAGGCCGTGTGTCCCATGCACCTTAAATTTGAGAAACAGAATGCTTAGAATTGAGCACACGGGCAGAGACACGGGCGTGTGTCTCAGCCGTGTGTGTTACACGGCCTAGCACACAGGCGTGTGGCCGGCCGTGTGGCACAAGTCAGAGAGTTACACGGGGTCGAACATGGCCTGCAGCACGGGCGTGTCCTAGGGTCACACGGGCGTGTCCCTTGGACCACATGGGCGTGTCCCTTAGACCACATGGGCGTCTGTGCCCTGTATCTTGGAAAATTTTAGAAATTTCACGAAAAGTTCTCTGAGTTCCCGATTTAGTCCCGATTTGATTCTAATACACATTTTAGGCCTCGAGGGTCCATTTAAGGGACGATATGAATAATATCCAGAAAATGAATAGAATTTGACATGAATTATCTGTAAATATACTGAAAGCTCTGGTAACTCTCCGTAGCCTTTTCCCAATGACGGATACAGGTTAGGGGTGTTACATGTATGGTGATTTGAAACAAATATACTGGTGGCCAGGTATGAAATAACCCGTTTTCAGTAAAATCAGAACAGTGATTTCGGGACCACAAATCCAATGAGTAAATTATTATTTTATTATTATTTTAATGTCTATGGTATGTTAGTAGAGTCATATAAAAATTTCAAGAAATTTTGACATTTGCATGCTTAATTAAGTAATAAAGACTAAATTGCAAAAGGTGCAAAAGTAGAGTTCTATTAGTAAAAGGAGTCAAGTTGCTATAAAACTTAAATTTGAGTGGATTTAAATGGTAATTAGACCATTTTTATTGTTAGTGGACAAAGATGGACACAAATAAAGTGAAATTTAAGTTAAAAGTAAAGGTTAAAAAGGTAATTAAATGAATAAGTCTTAATTAAACTAAGTGAAAATGGTATCATCTTTTTCAATTGCTTCTTTTATCGATTTTTGAAGAGGAAAAAGCCATTGTTAGGTCTTTGAGGTTCAGCTACTTCTCTTTGCTTGCATGTAAGTGGTTTTGATCCCGTTTTTAATGTTTTTATGTTTCTGAAGTCATTGTAGCTTAATCTAGCTAGCCCAGGGACTAATTTGCAAAAATTTTAAAGGTTTAAAGTTTTTCCATGAACATGTTTGCATGATTTTTGAAGTTTAATGAAAGATTACAAGTCCTTATTTTTAAATAAACAAGTTTTGTAAAGCGATTTTTGATGAAATTATCATTCAGGGACTTATTTGTAAAAGTAGTGAAATATCATGGTTAAATTTTGAAATGATAATTTGTATGGATTGATAGAAGTCCCTATTTTGCTAGTATGAAATGTAGATGAAATTGAATAAATTTCTATTTACGAGCTTAAGGACTAAATTGTAAAGAAGTTAAAATATTAGGGAAAAAAGTGTAATTTTACAAACTTATGAATATTAAATGGATCAAATTTGATTATTTAGATCAAGATAAACCTCGTATGGATCTAGATCGAGGAAAAGCTAAAGCCTCAGATTAGTTGACCTTGTTTTGACATCTTTATTATCGAGGTATGTTCGTATGTTTAAATAATGTTTTAATGTTAATTTGATATATGTTATTGTCCTACTTATCATGTAATGAAAGATGGAAATCCAATGACGTTTCAACGATTATCGAGCCCCGTTTGAACCTTAGGAAGATATAGCATACAAATGACATGTCATTAGGGTTACCATGTTTCGGGTGCTGGTCCTGAATGTCCTATCGATGACTGAGTTCTGGCATTTGTTACGGATACTCGTCTGCTTCTGTGAGCGGCATCGTGTAGCTTACATTCCGGCCATTAGCTTGTGTGAGCAGACCCATTTTATGGCTCAAGTGAGCAATAATGTAAAGGAAAAGGAAAATGAATGGTTTCGACCATATGTTTAACACAGTTTGTGTGAGCTTTCCTGCGTATCCGATATTATTCTAAATGGTTCAACAGGCATGTAAAGGGAAAGAACAGTAAGTGTTCCAATCGACTATATTATGAACCTATGGAAATGTATGAAATGAAAATGTTCAAGGAATGTATTTTTATGCTTATGGAAAGTATGAATTCAGTGGTACTATGTTCATGCAAATCTATCTTACCATGTGATAGTTTAATTGAGTTATGTGTTAAAGCACTAACATAAGTTGTTGTTGATGCTTAGACTTGTGCCAAGCTTGTGGTTGGATTATACCATGCTTAATTTTAATGCTATACAATGAAATGGTAAGTTATGTTCATATTTTACAAACTTACTAAGCATTATATGCTTACTAGTTTTCTTTCCTATGTTTTATAGATTATCAGAAGCTCGATCGGTTTGGAAGCTCATCGAAGACCTATCACACTATCCAGCAAATATATCGGTAGTTTTTTATGTTTTGATCAATGTTATACTGGCATGTATAGGTGGACTTATGTTTAAAGTTTGGGTTGAATGCTAAGTGTTGATTTTGGTATGTATATATATGTTGGTTGCTTGGTATCATTTGGAAATGGTTGGTTTGTGTCACTTATGTGATTTTGATGCATATGAGTAATGGTCCAAATGGTAAGATTATATTGACATGGTATATGGTCAATTATGGTATGTTTTGGTTTGGAATTGAGCTAACTGTGTATGGATGAGATATGGCTAATTATGCATAAGTTTAAGTATATTAGATTGATTGTGATTGAGGTGCCTATATGGCATATTGGTTGGATGGACTATTGGCCAATTGATTTGGTCATTTTATGTATGTTTTGATGCCTTGGTCAAGGGTGCAAATCGCTTGTAGGTATATGCTTGAAGCGGGTGAAGGAAATGGCTTGATTTTGGCCAATTTCTTGTCCACACGGCCTAAGACATGGGCGTGTATCTCAGTCGTGTGTGACACACAGCCATGTGACACAACCATGTGTCCCCTGTAGGTTTCAAAGGTTGCAAGTCAGGCAGTTACACGGCCTAGCACACGGCTTGGCACACGGGCGTGTGAGGCCATTTTGAGTGTTACACGGCCTGGCACATGGGCGTGTGGCTTGGCCGTGTGACCCAACTCAGAGAGTTACACGAGCACGGACATGGGTTGGGATACAGTCGGGTATCCTTAATTCGATTGTTACACGACCTAAGACAGAGCGTGTGTCTCAGCTGTGTGAGTCACACGGCTTGGCCACATGGCCGTGTGACCCCGGTAGTTTAAAAATTTCTAACTTTTTCCTTCATGTTTCAAATGTTCCCGATTTAGTCTGAATTATTTCTAAAGTGTTTCTAAGGCCTCGAAGGCTTGATTAAGGGACAATATACATGTATATGTATCGATTATGCTATTGTTAATATTTGGAAATGTATGTTTTACGATACGATTTTATGGTAAAGCTCCGTAACCATATTCCGACGACGGATACAGGTTAGGGTTGTTACAACTATTTAGGTTGACACGTTCATAATCTTGGACTTGCACCTATATGCCAACTACTATATTTAATGTACTGATTCTCACTTAACTGCTAGGCTGACTTTAGAGCTTTCTAAACAATATAAAAATACCTTATTTCTCTTAGAAACAACAAAAGAAATTTTAAAAGAATATCCCTTCAGAGCCCATTTCATACAGACCATCTCTTTACATAAACACTTATTGTAAACAGTTGTTCACAGACACTGTTCACTGGCAGATACTTACAAATTTGGTGGATTCCCACACAGAGTTGAACACCATCAGTTTACTAAACAAATCATATTCTAGATAAATACCAAAACTCAAGCTCATACTAATAATTGAACCAATCGGATCATTCAGAAACATTTTTCACCATTCTTGTTACAAAGCACAATTAATACCCAAGTTAACAAATAACGCATATATATAATTCCATAATCAAAACATAACATTGTTCCTATATGGCAGGTATGAACCATCCCAGACTTCCAACTTTGCAAAATACAGACGAAATTAGACCAATAAACACATAGATGTCTAAGAATAAGCCCATTCCTAATTTGATAGATAACCACTGCAGATCCTCTCGTCGAACATATAGATCCTTACTTCTTTTCAAGAAATTTCCTTTAAGACTCATTCGATTACATCACAGAACTTTTCAAACCAAAACAACTTCAGACAAATCATATCTATATCATAGACTTATCTAACAAGGAACATCCAGAATATACCCAGAACTTACCACAAATGGGATACGTAACTCACCACATAGACTTAGCAGAGTACACTACATGAGCCAAACAAATCATGTCTTAAAGGCAACATTCATAGTCACATGTTTACTGTCCTGACAGACTTTCACAAAAGGTACTGTAGGTCTCTCCCTCATGAACTTATACAAAATTTCATGTTGTGATCTGCCAGTTTGATCTACACATTATTGAAGGCTTCACCATGAACATTCATACAGACATATCTTACCATGGGTCTCAGCCACATGGACTTACACATTCCCATGCCGTGATCTGCCAGTCCAGCCTTCATCTTACTGGAGGCTACACCATGAATGCTTTCATAACATATATTGTCATGGGTCTCAACCACATGGTCTTACACTTATTTTTGTTTCGTGATCTGCCATTCGGGTTAGCAATATACATGCCCCACTAGAGGCATCACAAAGGACGTTTTATCCAGAATTTAATTACCCAGATTTGTTCATGCATAGCTAATCGATTCGTACATTCCTTATCTCAAACCTTACTTACATACTTACCAATCACTTTATATTCATACAGTACTTCATGCATAACTTTATTATACACATATAACATCTTTACTATACTTCACAAACTTACCCGTTATCTAAGGTTTTATCATTATATATATGTCTTTACTTGAACAATTAACATGCATGATTCAAAATAAAGATTCACTTTATACTAACTTAAACTGTAGCTCGAAGCTCCAGAATCAGACATCCATCTCAAACTAGCAGCACCCACTGCTTAGAGAACACAAATTCACCATTTAAAACCTATTTTTATACAATTTGCTAACATCTTAATCATAGATAACCTCCATGCAAGACCTTGCATTCATACCTATTGTTCCTACATGGTTCGCGATGGAATGTGCAAGTGTATACAGTTGTTATCAAGTAATAAGTAAGAAAAAAGAGTTATCGTCTCCATAAGGATTGTGTTTAAATCGATAATTGTAAAATTACTATTTATAAGTTAGTTAAGAAAAACACAATATTCTCGAGGTGATGGATGTTAGAATTAAATTAATGCGAATGAATTAAACTAAATGCAATGCAATGAAATAAGATGCAATGAGATGGTTTTAGCAACAATTTCACAAGTTTTGACAATAACATGCATAAGCTAGAACAATTACCACACTTGACTCAATTCATTTTTCATCATGTTTAACAATGTTCCTGAAAAAATTCCATGGTAACTCGATCTTTCATTAACTTGGAATCTAATATAAGTTCTTTTGAAGTCTTATACTTAGAAAAACATGTATATTTCTATGTCCATATTTAACTAAGGATTCTTTAGAATTTATGTGAAGTAACAGGGACAAGTTAGGTTTGAAACAATTTAATCACATAAACCTAAATTTATGCAAGGTAATAAGTTCTCTTAGATTATTACGAACCTCTAATTTTGTAACACCCCAAACCCGGCCTAAACGTTATGACCGGATCTGGTATGTCACAAGGAAAGGTTGTTTTAAATAACTTTGAAAATTTAAAAGAGAAAAATTCTTCGCGTTGTGTTAACCCTTTTTGAAAATCAAATTCGGTCAGGTTTTGTATTACGAAAACTGAAATCTAGTGGTATTCTGAAACGTGATATGTTGAAAGCAGTGTTTGTTGGTTTAAGAAAAATTTCCGAATTTAGTTAATTAACCGCTTGCTATCTTTTGTTAACACTTGAAAACATGATTGTTTAGATTTTTATCTTAGAAAACTCCGTATTTGACAGTTCATAAAACATGCTATAACCAATTTAAAGCAAAAACCCAAATTAAAGTTATGGAGGCCTTATTACATTGCAAAAATCCCAAAATGAAAAAGTAAGTTTAAATAAGAAACGAAAGTTTACGAGAAAATAATGCATGGCCACCTCAAAGTCTGCCTCGGCTCCAAATCCGTGATCTAGGGATTACCTGCAAAATTAAGCAGAGGGGGTGAGTCACCGAGACTCAGTGTGTAAATCCCCATTAAACGAAATCTGGGCCTTAAGCCCACAGATGCACATTGGGCCTTAGCCCACTCAATATAGCATATATCACATGAATGCAATGCAGCCCAGCCCAACCTAGTTTTCCATCCTCTACACACCTGAATCATCCAAACACCCGTGGCATTATGCCACCGTGGTTCTAGACCACCGTGGTCCCAGACCACTCGTGGCAAAGTCACTAAAATATATAATTGTGGGGCCAACCCACTGTGGTCTCAGACCACCGTGACGATCTCTGATAAGTTTATGTATACGTGGGGCCAACCCACTGTGGTCTTAGACCACCGAGACAAGTCACTGATATATGTATGTGTGGTTTTAAACCACCGTGGTTCTTAGACCACTGTGACAATAGTCACTGATTCACACTTCCCCTTTCATTCAATCCCAAGCCCATGCTCATTTTATCATACTAAAAATGAATGGAAACATACTCTCAATGTGTAACAGATAATTATTTCATACATGCATATAATCGAAAGTATCATCATAGCAGAACTTACCCGGTGTCTCCAACCTTACCCACGAGGGTATCTCGACTATCAACACAGTCGTTTCGGCTTTCAACCCACACAGTTAATAACACAAAATAGTAAAGAATCGTGTGCGTATTACACACCTGATAACGCGTAAAACTAGACTCTCTACGTCGACGCTCTCACAAGCAGGGATAACAGCTATTTGTCTATCCCAGGTAGACGTCGGCTCTCTACCACAACCTGGCAGATAGTCTCGAACCGCCGACACAGCATGTCTTTTAAATTTGGGAGCAGGGATTACGGGTTCACTCCCCACCACTGCTTGACCAACACTTGCATCCATGAAGAGATTTGATCAATACTCAGAGTGAAACGCCGCTTGTCTAACAAGAGAATTGATTAAGGCAGACTACAACCGATAAGGGATATAATAACCAAGAACTGAAAAGAAGTGACTCCTACCTTGGTAAATGTTGAACCACACAGCAACTGGTTCATCCTTGAATCAAAGATGAGTTGTGAGAGAACCAAAAGTTCGGCCTAGCAGTAAAAATTACCCCCTTGAGTAATCGGCTAGAAGAAACTTAGAGAAGGAAAAAGTATCGCACGAGATTACCTTGCGTTATTGATGATGAAAAACCAAGATAGATTTGACAGAGAAGAATAGCCCTTCACGCCTTAGGCTATACGAGCAGCATCGATTCGAGTTGACAAAGAACCAGAGGTTCGGTTATTGAAGAAGGAGATAGAAGATTCGATTTTTAACAAAAGATAGAAAAGAAGATCATTACCTTCAACCATCGAGTAACAGGATGAAACCGATTCACTTGACCAAAGAAGCTATTCGGCTAAAAAGAGAAAAGAAAAGGTGTCAATGGAGGAGGTGCAATGTAACACCCCATACCCGAGTCCGAAGCTTAGATCGGATACGAGATATTACTATGCTTTAACTGCTTAATCATACACTTACGGGCTGTAAAATTTCGTTTCAAATTAAAAACTTCTCTTTCTTAGTCAAGACATTCGTATCGTGGGCCTACGAGGCCTTAAGCTTGCGTTTGGAAACTTTTACAAGTTAAAAGAAACTTTTCTTTGAAACAGGGGCCACACGCCCGTGTAGAATGAGACACGCCCGTGTGTAGACACACACGCCCATGTTCAAAAACCTTGCTTAAAAACCCAAGCATTCTGTCAAATGCCCCACGGTTAAGGCATACGCCCATACGGTTTGGGACATGCCTGTACACCCCTTTACACGCCCATGTCTTCCGACCGTGGTTGACACTGACTAATTACACACGGCCTTGACACGCCCGTGGACTTAGACCGTGTACTATGCCTTGATATACTGACTTATTACACACGGCCGGGGCACACGCCCATGTTCTAACCGTGTGTCATGCACGGCTTCAACACACGGCCGTGGGATTAACCCGTGGCCTATTCTGACTTATGATACTAAGGTGCAGGTTACGCATGGCCTAGACGCACGCCCGTGTGTCTAACCGTGTGGGCACTTAGAAGCTATCTACCAAGCCTTTTCTTACTCTCAATTGCATGCATTCATATACTTCTTCAAAACATTCTCAAAACATCAATTGAAACACATAAATTAACACGTTTGGTTCATGAAAATAAATTTTTCCTCTCATACACTTGGGAGAATTATTCCCACAACATTTACAACAACTTAAACCATCATAAATGGCTATACACAACCACACTATGAATACTCTTTGGCCAACAAAATTTGGTTACCACAATTAGACTTCATCAACTTTAAACGAATCCCTATACATGCCATGACTCTTAAGGACTTGATACCTCATACCGTGTGTCTGCTCGATAGTGTGAAAACATCTCCGGCGGTCTCCAACCCGAGCTAAGTAATAAAACCTATAAGAGATGAGAAAAGTAAAAGAGTAAGCAATAATGCTTAGTAAGCTCATCTGTATAAATTGATAATTATTGATATTCACTGAATATACATAACCCCAAGGCAATATGTTGAGTTTTTCTCATCAACTCATGGTTACTTACTCAACCATTCTTGAAACTTACTCATCCAATCTCTTACCACATTCTTACCACATCACAAGCCAATTCGCTCGTTTAATTAGCATACGTTCCTGCACTGATCGTCACAAGATCATATATAACAACACATCAAGCATTTTCAATAAGCCGCCCATGCTACTAATATCTCGGTGGTTTCGCACTTAGCCCACCATTGAAACTCATATAGGGAGGTATCGCATATAGCTTACCGTTATTTACATTCATGGATAATAATTAACCAGTATATCTCTATTTCAAATGTTCATTCAAGAACATCCTCACATGTTTCCATTTTTACTTAACTTTCTACGATACTCGTTCTCATTCACACAGTGCATCAAATACACATACCCCACTAGGGGTTCATCATTTATTGAATTCATCTCAATTCAATTCTACACATACTTGTGCTACTCATGGTACAACCACATACATTCACATATACATTGAATCATTCGAATTGTTAAATAACTCTCTTGAGTCTCATGCACATAGTTCTCATTGTCACTCTACCCCAATTGGGTTTTATATACACTAATATATCGATGCCATGTCCCTGACATGGTCTTATACGAATTCTTACACCGAGGCCATATCCCAATATGGTCTTACTCGAGCCTTTAACCATCGTCCTATCGTGCTATACACCTTTCCCATTACTCTAAATTCAATTCCATTGACATCTCATCAAGAGACATTTCATACATTCATATAATAATATACATTCCATACAACATTGGAATACTAAATAAGCTCATACGTAATTTCAACATTTACACATGAACTTACCTCGATGTCGAAAAGCCGAAAAGGACTTTTTGCCCACATTTCTCTTTTCATCCGTTCTAGGTCCAAAACTCATTTTATTTGATCTAAAACAATGAAATTTACTCATTTAATCACTTAATGATCGTATTACAACATAATCTCTACTTAGGCAAAAATGACCATTTTGCCCCTATACTTCAGCAAAATTACGATTTTGCCCCTAGGCTCGTAAATAAATTTTCATCACATTTTCTTGTTAAACAAGCCTAGATGAACATTTAATCCTCTTACAACTATTCTCAAGTCCATCAATTTCATGCCTTAATGAACAAATTACAACTTTTGCATTTTAGTCCCAATTAGGTGTTTTCATGGCAACACCTTTCACAAAAGTTGTTTCTCATCATCCTATCATTCATTTTCTTTCATAAAAACTCATCAAACAACATAAACTCTCTTATGGAAAGTCCCTAGACTTTCAACCATATGTCAAACTAGTCCCCTCTTTAGAAAGCTTGAGCTTTAGGGGTCTCAAAAGTACAAAAATTAACATCTAAAGCCATCAAAATCACTTACTTGAGTGAAGAGAAGCTTGCTTAAATTTTCAAGCTTTCAAAGCCCTCCCATGGCTGATATTTTCGGTTGAAAGAGAAGAAATAAAAAGATGATAGCTTTTTGGCTTATTTCATCTTATTTTATTTATTTTTAAACACCTAACATGACCACATTTAATGTTCTTGTCCCCTTAGCTTGCTATGGCCGGCCAACTCACTTAGACTAGGCCAAATTGCTCATTTGGGACCTCCAATTACTAAGCCATAGCTATTTGGTACCTTTAACCTATAGAATGGAACTTTCGCACTCTATGGGATTTAGTCCTTTTTCACAATTTAGCTAGAAATCGCTAAAATTAAGGCACCAAAATTTTTATGCATCCTCATAAACATGTTGTAACTCATAACATAACATGAAAATAATTTTCTCTAACCTCGAATTAGTGATTTTGAGATCACTGTTCCGACTAGCCCCTAAATCGGGCTGTTACATACAAGGTTTCGGCTAAAGAAGAAGATAAGGAGAAGAGAATAAAACGAGGAGAAACAAGATGAAAAGGAAGCAAAGAGTAGGCTGAGGTTTGGCTATGGAGAAATAGAGTGTAGAAACAAATATAGAACAAAAGAAGAAGAAAGTTGTATGAGCAAGAAACAGAAATAGTAAGGAGGTATTCGGCTAGCAACAACAAAGATGGTTCGGTTATGGAGAAGAAGATGTTTACTAGAAGATGGAAGAGAAAAGAAATGCTTTGATAAGAGATAGAGTACTTGCCGAAAATGAAGTGGGGAAAAACAATAATGCACTTATGGAGTTTTGGCACTCACAGAGAATAGGCATCCCGAAATGAACCTCAAAGGTGCTCTCTTTCACAACGGCACACACTCACTCCCTAAGACCGAAGATGCCAAAAAGAAATATCCTCAAAACAAAGCAAATTTTGGCACACACCTCTAGCAACTAAACCAAAAATGCTCAACAACAAATGTCCCCTCACTTTTACCCACTTGACCGAATTCACCCCCTCATACATCCCAACTTTCGGCCAACTCCACAACCAACACCCAAATCCCACGATTTCCTCCTACTTTCACTCCCCCACACCCATTCAAACTTGTTGACCCAATCAAACACCACAAGCACCTCTCCACCACTCATTCAAAATCATTTGACTCATTCAACAACCACCATGAAGAGTCCAGCCAAAAACCAACACCTTAGCTCCCTAAGCACAAAAATAAAAGCACGGATGTCACTGACGAGACTCGAACTCTTTCCCCCTGCTGCTCCCTTGTGACGCCACTTCCCTTGCTCCCTAAGTGGCGTCGCCTTGCCACCACACCACACACTCCCTTGTGTCAACAAACACAAGAAAATACTCTTAAGACCTGCCTCAACCAGCTCTCCCCTAAAGTTCCTAAAAACAAAATTTTTACCAAGGCTCTAGCTTGACCCCGAGCCTTCCCGGGACCCCCAAACACACCAAATTAACATGCAGAACAAGCCAAACACACAGAAAACATAAAATGCAGAACCCCCAACTCCAGGATGTTACAAATTTATTCTGATTACGATATAAATTAAGCATGCACCTTCCAATTGTCTCGTCCATTAGCACCATCTGATTAGTATTAAGCAACTAATCTAGCGCATTCAAATATATTTTAATGCATGAATAACATGAATGATTTTAATTGGAAGCATGAATGGTTGAGGCACAGAACAACATAAACATGAATTGAATGAATTTTATCAAGTCATTGCAACTATTCTAGCTAAAACAAAATTAAGTCATCATTATTAAAGGAAAAACGATTAAAAACTTTGCAAACATGTTTGAACAACTAAGAACAATTGAAAAGATAAAGGAAGAAGAAGCTCTTTGATTGAGTTCGGTGATTTCCCAAAAACTGATCGTAGTGGCTTCCTCCAATTCTCACGATTGCTCATTCACAAATTGCTCCTCAAGGTGGCCGACAAAGAGAGGTTTTTCTCAAGGAAATACTTGCTAAAGAAAGGGGAAAATGGATAGCTTTAGAGAGGAGAGAAAGATGAGAAATGAAAGATGTGTTGAAAGATTGATGGATGATATGAAAGGTGAATGGAAGGGCCTATTTATACTTGAGGGAGAGCTTGGGAGTTTGCTAAAAATAGCATGCACATCCCTTGATAATCTCCTTTTCATGGCCTACCATAAAATGTGGGATGCTGGATTTAAGCTTGATTATTGCTTGATTCATGCAAGGGGTTGGATGGCAATCAAGGCATTAGTTGGGGGCTGATTTGTGATTTTTTTCATACATGTAGGGACCTTCAATTCAATTATTCCAAAGCCAATTTGGGTTTCTCTTCATGCCTTATTCGAATTGGGCTCTTCTCCCCCCTATTGGACGATTTTGGCAACCTAACTAGTTAGCAGACTAGCCCTTCTCAGCAACCAAATTTCAACTGGGTTTAATCAACTTTTTCTAGGTCAAATTCATCTTCCTTTCTGTCCAAAGTATTGCATAATCAGTTCACTTATATGTTTCTTCAATTTCTCCCAATATTGAATAATTTAATGGTCCATACTGTAACAATTTAACAAAGAAATTATCATGTAGCATAAGTCAATGAAATTACATAAAATTAGCACTTAATTATGTAAAATTACAAACTTTACTTAAATTATGTCCAACGTCTCAATATGAACCAAAATTACATAATTAGCTATCCAAATGCTTGGGATTTGCATGAATTTTAAGTAAAAAGTTATTATAAAAGTCTATATAATTTAGACTTATCACTACAATTCTTAACATCTTTACTTCTTCAAAAACTTAACATGCAGAGCTATAATACTTACCAGGTGGTAGAACAACCATTGATTAAATCAAGAACCTTAGTTTCTAGCTTACTGAGAAAAAAAATAACATTTAGATTTAAGAAAAATGAAGCAGTGAGTAATACTGAAGGAAGAAGAAAACTTCCTCACAAACCCTTCTCACCCACATATATATAACTAACTTCTTTTGTTGGAACTTGACAAGTGTCAATTGTATCAAGAATTTGTCCTTCTTAATGGCCTACAGGTTCCAAGAGAAACATAAATGAGAATACTGTATAATTGATATTTGACTAGTCAATCTAGTTGACTCTTACCCAGATCTCATTACAAAACCCAACTAACACAGTATTCAGGCAATTGAGTGTATTAAGCGTATGGCGGTAACTCACTCGGCTTATACTTCACTTGATATACCTTCTCTTAGATAACAGAATAAGAATAACCTAAAACCTTTATTCACCTCCAAGGCGATTAATATACGCCACATTCTCATTCACCGGAAAACTATAACATGGCGGATTACACTACGCAAATTAGATAATTTTACAACTCTACACCTTAAACTCAGATCCGCCAAACATGGGGTGTGACAGTAAGTATTATTTTATAATACTTACTAGTCTATTATAGAGTTATATTAAGTTTCGATCCAGTAATTTTAGTGATTGAATGGTTAATTAAGGTATAAGGACTAAATCGTAAAAATTGTAAAAGTTAATCGATATTGATTTTTATTAGCTAAAATGCATGATTTATGATTTTTTTAGGACCTATGAGGTAATTAGACCCTAAATAACTTAAGTGGATGGTTAATGGTTATTATTAAAGATTTTATATGCTAGAAATTATTTAACTAATAATATTATATGTTAAAATAATACTACAAAAAGGAATCATCGTCTTCATTTGGTCTCACCACCGAAAATAATCATCAAAACACCATTTTAAAGCTTTAAGGTTCGGCCAAGCTAGAGTTCTTGCATGTAAGTGATTTTCAAGTTCGTTTTTAGTAAATTTTATGTTTTTGAGATAGTTGTAGCTTAATCTAGCTAACCCAGGGACAATTTCGTAAAAAATTTAAAGTTACCATTATTTATTTATAGAATTTTTTGATGTTTAATGGTAGATTTGTAAGCTTGGTTGTTAAATAAGACTAATTTGTAAAGAGATTTTTGTTAGTTTTGAGTCTAGGGACTAAAATAAAAATATGTCAATTTTTAGCATTAAATTTTTGTAAATTTTAATGCTTGAAGGCTGGATAGGGACGGATATGTAATCAATTTTAATTTTGAGGTTTAAATGTGAAAGTTATAATAGTTTTATTTTAAGGATTAAATTAAACAAAGTGTAAAAGTTTAGGGAAACTTTGTAAAAAGAAATTTATAGGTCATATGCATGAACATGAGTTTGGTAATGTAATTAAGTTTGATAATTTGAACTTTAATATTATATAGATCAAGGGTTGAATCATACGGAGGAAAATCGGGGAAAAGGAAAAATTACAGAATAGTCCCTATGATCAAATTTGCTTGCTAGTTTTATTAGGTAAGTTCGTAGGATATATTTTGTGCTGCTTTGAATTGATTTTGGTTGAATTGTGAATAAATCTTTAATATTAGATTGAATTTGTAAATTGTTTATAATTTGTTACTTAAGGTGAGAAAGAATTAGGGATCTAATTGAAAGCTTGTATTCTTTAGGAATGTGATTCATATGAAATACTAAATGAATTTGAATTGGTTGTGACATGTATTATGAAATCATGAAGTGCCACTAGTTTATAAATATTACAAATCTTGTTTAATTAGTCGTTTGAACATAGTAAACAATTAGGATACGATTGACATGCCAATAGGGTTAGAATGCGCACTTGTACAGGTTTACACTTTAGTGCTTATATATTTTTGCACTTCGGTGCCTCTGATAGCATTATGGTGCTCCCTGGTGTGGTGTAGTTACCCGAGTATCCGAAATATTTTTGCTATAGTTCATCGGGCTAAACAAACTTGTGATTTATTTGCTAAATGACTTATTAGTACATGTAACAGCCCAATTTTGGGCCTAGTCGGAACAGTAGTTTTGGGGCCACAAATTCGACGAGGAAAAATTTATTTTTTATTAAATTTTTATGGTCTACAATTTCACGGAATGATTTCGTGAAAATTTCGTTTGAAAATTTCGACATTTGGGCACTCAATTTAGTCAAAAGGACTAAATTGTAAAAAGTGCAAAAGTTGAGTTCTACATGTTAGAGGTGTCCAATTGTTATGAATTTTTAAATTGGAGGTTCTTTAAATGGAAATTAGACCATTGGTTAATTTGTTGGACAAAAATGGACATGAAATAGGTGAAATAGAATATTTTTAAGTTAGGGGCATTTTGGTCATTTAGTGATTAATGATTAAATAAACAAAATTAAAAGTTAATTTTTGTCCATATTCAACCCCATGGCCGAATTTCACAAGGGGAAACCATGGCTAGGGTTTTTCAAGCTTCCAAGCTCGATTGTAAGTCCGTTCTAGCCCCGTTTTTAATGATTTTTTACGTTTTTGAAATTCTTGTAACAAGATCTATCTATTTCTACCACTAATTTGAGATATGGTTAAAGTCTAGTGTAACATCCCGATTTAGGGCCTAGTCGGAACAGTGGTACGAGACCACAAATCTGAAGTAGTAAAATGAGTTTTGAGGTTTAAGATATGTTTGCATGATAGTATGAAAGTTTCATGTAGAAATTTTATGAAATTGTCATTAAATGGTCCATTAGGACTAAATAGCAAAAGTTGCAAAATATGAGATTCTAGAAGCTTTTAGTATGAAATAGCTTTGGATTATTAATTAGAAGTCCTTAGATAGCAATTTTCCCAAATTATAATTTTTGGACAAAAATGGTCATGAGTTAGTAAATTGTGAATTTTTAAAGAGAAGGGCATTTTGGTCATTTATCAATTAAATGATTAAAAGGGGAAAAGATGATAAAAATCTTATTCATCTTCTTCTTCCTTGTGCCAAAAATTTGAGAGACTCCATAGCTAGGGTTCTTCAATTTTTGAATCTTGCAAGTAAGTGCATCCTAGCCCCGTTTTTAATATTCTTCGTATTTTTTGAGTCCTTGTAGCATGAAATAGCTATTTTTAGCTATAAGTTGAGCTAGAATTCATGTCCATAAATATACCCATGTATGACATGCATGTAAAATGGTGTTTTATGGAAGATTATGAGAGTTTGATGTTAGATAAACATCTTTTCCTAAGTGAATTTCAAAAAAAAATGTTAGTATGGACTAATTTGTAATAATTATAAAATTGGTCATACATAATAGAAATAGTGGGAATTGATTGTTGCTATAGTTGAGAGAATGAATCAGCTAAGCATGAAGTTCATGAAAGTTGAATAAAAATCACTTTACGAGCCTAGGGGCAAAAGTGTAATTATGAGAAAGTTTAGAGGCAAAATGGTAATTTTGCCAAGGTATGAGTTATGAGTCAATTTAGTCAATATGAGTTTTAAATGAGCTAAATTATTATTATAGATCAAGAAAAACGAAGCCCGGATCGAAACCGAGGTAAGAACAAAATCGAGGACTAAATTGAATTACTACATACATTTTGTACATTGAGGTAAGTTTGTATGATTTATAAGCTTTATGATTAATATCATTGAATTGCTTAGTATGATGTAGAATATATCTTAATTCCATGAGATTGTTGATGCTATGTTAAACAAAGAAATCAATGAGATTAAACATGAGAAAGTCCCGATTGAAGTTGAATTACTTAGGATACTCGATCTATCACATGAGACAAGAAAGTCCGTATAAGACCAAGCCAAGGCATGGCATCGGCAATCAAGCAAGTTATCATGTAAGACCAAGACAAGTCTTGGCATTTAAGAGTTATTATGAGATAAAGACCCATATAAGCCCAAGCCAAGGCATGGCATTGGTGAGTCTCCAAGTAAAGATGTCATGTAAGTCCAAGACAAGTCTTGGCATTGAAAAGCTATCATGAGATAGAGATCCCATGTAAGTCCAAGCCAAGGCATGGCATTGGTGAGTAACAAGGAAGATTTCATGTAAGTCCAAGCCAAGGCTCGGCATTGACCCGTTCATGAGTAAAGATACCAAGTAAGACCATGTCAAGACATGGCAATGGTAAGTTCCCAAGGGAACACACAAGGAAGACTTCGTGTAAGCCCATGTCAAGACATGGCATCGATACCAAGTTGAGAGATTCCATGTAAGACCATATCTAGGATATGGCTTTGGCATTGAGATATATGTGAGATGAGATTCAGTATCCTCGGTTATTCATAGTAATTCATCGAGCAAAAGAGTAAAGAATAAATGAGAAAGCAAGAAAGTTAAGCAAGTAAAGCTATCATCAAAGTATGCTAGTTAAAGTTAACTAAGAGTATTATTCATGTTATGAATGATGAATTTAAGATTATGCTTACCTTAACAAATTATGCTAATCTATATGATTAAGTGATATAGGTACCTTGTTTACCTTACAAGCATGAGACTAGTAAGTACCATGAGATATGTAAGAATTATTAAGAGTAAGTGAGCTCAAGCATATGAGTTCGGCAATGCCTTTATTTATGATGAATGAGTTGTTAAGCAAATATGTTGCTATATACACTACATGCAAACTTACTAAGCTAAATGCTTACGTCTTTAATTCTTTCTTTCCATGTAGTCCCGCCAAGCTAACTCGTGGATCATTGACGTCGGAGCTCAGAGCACACTATCAATCGCTATTTTGGTATAGTCAAGTTGTTTATATTAAGTATGGCATGTATAGGAAGCATTTCATTTTGAGTTATGTTTTAAAATTAGCCAAAGTGTTGGCTATCAAGCTTAGTATTCTTTTTGTATATGGCCAAAGAGATGGGTCATGAATGATTAAGTATGTATGTTTTTATTTATCAATGAAGTATGCATCCTTGTTCATGTTAGATGTAATACTTGAGTTAGTGAATTGAGTATTGGATTGATTTTGATCTCAGGGTGGCAATTGGCTTGGAAAATAGCCTCTAGGTGCCCACACGGATAGACACATGGGCGTGTGTCTAGGCCGTGTGTCCCCTGCACATTAGTGTTTTAAGTCATAATAGACCACGGGTAATCACACGGCCGTTTGTTTAGGCCGTGTGAAGTCTGCACCTTGCACTCGTAATTTGAATTACCACACGGCTGAAGCACACGGGTGTGTGTATGGACCGTGTGGATAAGTCAAAATGCCACAGTTTAGCACACAGGCCAAAGCCACGGACGTGTCAAGGCCGTGTGAATTTAGTCAGTGTCGACCACGGGTGGAAGACACGGGCATGTCTTAGGGGTACAACGGGCGTGTCCCAAGTCACACGGGCGTGTGACCCCTGTTTTGAGGAAAAGTTTGCAAAGCGAGTAAAAGTTTCTAGTTGAACTCTGAAAGTTTCCGGACAAGAGTTTAAGGCCTCGTAGGCCCATGAATTGCATGATTTGACTAAGAAAGAGAAGTTCTAATTCGAAACGAAATTTTACAGCCCAAAAATACATGTTTTAGTAAGTTCAAGTATAGTAATGTCTCGTATCCAGTCTCAATGTCGGACTCGGGTATCGGGGCGTTACATCTACGGTTTTGACTCATGATGAATATGTGTGTATTTTTGTGTTTAATGGTAGAAAATGCATGTTTATGGTTAGAGAAATGAGTTTTACTAAGTGATTTTTGGTGAAAATGCCTAAAAGGACTAATTTGTAAAAGTTATAAAATGTGTCATAAAAGTGTGTTTTAATGGAAATTATGGGCTTTTATAGTTATGAAAATAATTCGGCTAGGCTTAAAGTACAAACAAATTGAATGAAAATCATTTTACGAGCCTAGGGGCAAAATTGTAAATATGTGAAACTTTAGGGGCAAAAACATAATTTTGCCATAATATGATTTTTGGGTCACATTGAATAATGTGACTAATAAATAAATTAAATGTGATATTATAGATCAAGGAAAACGAGGTTTGGAACTAGAACGAGGGAAAAATGAGAAATTAACGAATAAGTCCTTTTCATCGGTTGTGCTACTGAGGTAAGTTTGTATGTAAATAATGCATCGTTTTTACTTACGTTTTCATATTTTGATAAATGGTATGAATTGTGACTGAATATTTGATGTAATTGACAAAATATCGAAAAGTGAGAAATTTCCCGGTTGAACCTTAGGAATAAAAATGGATACGAGTGACATGTTCACTAGAAACCTATGTGAAATCTAAGTGAAATAAGTGATCCGAGTGCTGGTCCATACGTTCTACCAGTGGCTGAGTTATCTGGCATGTGTTATGGATGCTCGACAGCTTGTGTAAGCAGCACTATGTAGTTTCGTCATGACCAACAGCTTGTGTGAGCAGACCCGAGATTGTGACTATGTGAAACGGGTGCTGGTCTTATAAGTTCTACCACTGGCTGGGTAATCTGGCATGTGTTGCGGACACCTGATAGTTTGTGTGAGCAGCACTAAGTAGTTACGTATGGCCGACAGCTTGTGTGAGCAGACCCGTGAATGTGAATAGCTCGAGAGCGAGCCTATGTGAAAAGTGTGATATGAAGTATCTTTAGCTACAAGTGTGGCACTTATGTGCAAATTTCTGTGTATCTCGTTATTATTCGATCGTGCCTCAGCGGGGAAATGACTAAGTGCAAACGAATATGACTATGTGATGAATAATTGCAGATATGTGTGTGTAAACTTATGAGCAATGTGCTCGATATGTGATTGAACTTTGGTAAGATTGACACGGAGTAAGTGTTACAATGAAAGTTACTATAAAGAAAACATGAAAGAGTGAAATTTAGAAATAAAACAGTTTCGGACAGCAGCAGTTATGTGTCTTTGAAAAATCACCAAAAATGGTGTAAATTGAATTAGAAGTTGAATAAGATATGAAATTAAAGCTTATTGAGTCTATTTTTTCATAAAAGAAACGGTGTAAGCAAAATAATTTCATATTCTGAGATATTTGAATTTTTGTGAGATAGAGTTAGAATGATTTCGGAATCCCCTGTTCTGACTTTGGAAAATTATTAAAAATTGTACAAAAACAATTATGGGTTATAATTTATATGTTTAAAATCCTGAATGAGTCTATTTTCAATAGAAACAAATGGGAACATCATCTAAATCCCGTACAGAGAGATAATTAATTTTTAGTGAAGAAGGGTCGAAACTGTTAGACAGCAGAACAGGGGAGACTTTAAAGAATAAACTGTACTTATTGGCTAAACCAAAAATTCTGAAAATTTTATGGTAAGAAGATATGTGAGTCTTGTTTCAGGGAAAATTAGTGGATCTTAATTTGGAGTTCCATAGTTCAAGATATAAATAATTTAGTGACTATGACTCAAGTAGACAGCTTGAGATGAACATGAATAAATAGTGGAACTATGTGCAATTATGATTGTATTATCTTGAGAACATTGAGAAGATTTATAAAAGCCTGTTAATAAATCACTTATTGTTTACATACCTACTTACTAAGCTATAATGCTTACTCCCCTTCCTTTCCTTTTTCCTATAGTGTCACAGATGCTAGCTCGAGTTGGAGGTCGTCGGAGATTCTATCACACTAACAAGTTATTGATTGGTATTGTATCAACGATCTTCAAGTATTTTTAAGTCTATGGCATGTATAATGACTTGATTATGTGTATATGTTATTATGAGTTGGCCTAGAATGTTGGCCTATGCTATTTGATGGTTATTGTTGTATAAGGCCATTTAATGTGGCCAATTTTTATTATGTTATAAGTCTATGATGATGCATTTCAAGGATGTGTATGCTTGCATGTGAATGGTTAAGTGTATGTGTTTCGGTAATGCCTCGTACCCTATTCCGGCACCGAATACGGGTAAGGGGTGTTACAGTACATGTTGAATTCATGTGAATGAACTGATTGAATACATGATAAACATTGAATCATTTGGTGAATTGACATTGAGAAGAACTCACCTTTTTCTTGTGAAATATTATATCAGGTTATTTTACTAAGTTAATTATTAATTTCATTTGCTTGGTTGAGGTGAGTTTGTATATAGTTAAAATATGAACTTACTAAACTTACGTAAAGCTTACTCTATTTCGTTTCCTATTTTTCCTGTAGTTGGAATTTTGCAGAACCAGTCTATCAGATCAACATCAAAGCTCACACTATCAAGCTTCAATCTCGGTAGATCTTGAAATCGTTATATTTTGGTTTTATGGCATGCATATAGGCTATTTTGGGTTTATGGTTTGAAGTTATAAGTTGCAGTTGTAAAGTGATATAATGGTTGTTAGGTAAGGTTAAATTTAAAGTTTGGTTTGGCATGTGAGTTTTATAATAATGAATGGTTGCTTATTTGATATATGCTATACCTTGAATCATGAAAGAATGTAGGGAATTTAATGTTTGGATGGACTATTATATGTTATAAGGTTAGTTGTTTGCTTGAGACCTAAATGGTCAAGTTTGATCTTGTATGGTGTTTCTAATTAAAGTTTATATTGATGTTGTGTGAAATTGAATGATAGGTAATAGGTTTTGGAATGGAAGAAATGTTGAAACAAGATTGGATGTGATGGTGCCTAAATGGCATATTGGTTAGACATTTTTAGGTTGAATTATTTCATGTTTATGTTTGGTCTTGAACGTGAATTGAGCATGTTTTTATAGTACCATTTTATTCCTTTGGGATTACCTAATTGAATCGATTGAATCATGGTTAAAAGGTATGAATGTAGGTCACACGGTTCACCACACGGCCGTGTGTCACGCACGGTTTAGTGACACGGCCGTGAGCCACTGGTATCTAGTATGCATGATTAATGACATGGTCACAGTTAGTTACACAACTGTGTGACTTTTGTTGGATTTTTACGTTTTGGTCCACATGACCTCAATGAGTTACACGGTCATGTGACTCAACATTACACGGCATTAGTTTTATACACGTTTGATGGCATGACCATGTGATCCATCGTCACATGGCCTAGATACATGGTCGTGTGACCCCTGTTTTGTATTTTTGCCTCACTTTTATGTAAAGCTTCAAGTTAGTCCTTGTTTAGTTCTAAATTATTTTTAAAGCTTTCGTAAGCTGGATTTAAGCCAGATCTTGCATGTATAACATATGTCACACCCCATTTAAATTTAATTATCGTCAATTCTTGATCAAGTGAGCATTCTAATCTAGTGGTTAAAAAATAAGCTAAGTTCCCAAGTGACTCAAGTTTAATTCCCCACTCCACCTTTTTTTTTTAAAATACTTTTTATAATTAAATTCTAATGTGATCCGGCCCGAGTGATTCGAGTTGTTTCACTAGTTTGCCCGATCGTCGACGAGGAGAATGTTCGGGGCGTTGAAATCGCAAGTTTGGTGATGATATGCGAAAGTTAACAAAGTGGTTTTGGGAATGAATATGTAGGTTCGGTTTAATGATAAAGAAATAAAGGATAGATAAGTCGGATAAGTGGTGGATGTGGAAAAATCGAATTTAAGCACAAGATCAATTCGATACTATAGCGAGTATCGCCCCGGGACTTATATGGCTTAAGGTGAAGGATGGAAATAGTTGATGGACCTCGACCCATTACTTAGCGAAGTAAGAACCGAAGGTATAAAAAGATGGATGAACGCTACACTAGGTTGGTGATAAGTTCGGAAGGAGTTCGGTTGACGCCACTAGCATGCTAGATAAGTCAATTCGAAACTCGTACGAAAATAGAGAGGAGTTGAACAAATGTTCATTCAAAGTTTTGCCAAAAGTTCCTTCAAAAGGCTGATTACACACATATTTATAAGGCTAGAAAAAGGCTAGCTGAATGGTCACAAGTATTCATCTTAAAAGCTGAAATAAAGCTCAAGTCTCTTGGAATTCTTGAACCAAATAACTCCACCATTTAATTCACTTCAATTCAGCTGCATAATTGACCTTGAATGCTTGAAAAGTGACTCTTGAAATGTCCTTTGGTTAGTTAGCTGAATAGTCACCAAGACTCATGGTGTTTTGAATGCTTGAATTAATTCTTTTGAAGCAAAGAAAACGGTTGGTAGTTGAAAAGCTTGTGCTGAATTTAAAGGAGCAATAATCCACTCTTTAAACTCTTTTAAATGATGTGTTAAACCTTCTTTGTAATAACCCCTTGCTTGTAACCAAAAATGACTTCAACAACCACTTTATTTAATTTAATAATGTACCTTGAATTGTAAATAGCTTATGACTTGAAAAGACTCATGCAATAAACACATTAAAATGAGCTTATTAAACACAATTAAACACTAATTAAACTCAAACACATTAAACACTTAACTTCAATAAATGAACTAAAACTTATTCATCAATTATTCCAGCAACTAGTTAATTAAAGAAGCATAAATAAATAAACTTAAACTCATGCATCAATAAATAATCCTAGTAACTAGATTAATTAAAAGCAACACTTATAAAATAAAGTTCAACAAAAACACTTATTAATTAAACTAAGATGAGTTGAATAAATGTCCAGCAACTCATTTATTAAACTAAGATGCTTAAATGCATGGTTTGAAATGCAAACTAAATGAACAAATGAATTACTTAATGCAAGACTTAATTTAATGATGCAAACTTAAACTAACATGGGAGTTACATAATGCAGAACTTTATTAAATGCAGAACACACAAAGTGCAAATCTAAAATTAAAAATATGCAAACTTATTAATTTAAATAAAACTATATTAAATTAAAAAGTCCTTAAAACATTGGCCTAATAATCAATCAGGTCTATGAGATGTTTCATCTTACACTTGGGCCCTTCAAGTTTAGGCCAATTCTGAGGTCGGCGAGTTGTGTCAAAACATGATGCGACCTGATTCGCATCAAATTATTTGTCAAACACCCCATTGTCATCCCCTCTTAGTTGCCTTATAAGAGAGATTCTTGTATTGCTCCAGTTTCCCTCCTTACTCCCTTTTTCCCAGTCCTTTTGTACCCTTCTTGATCCACTTTTCACTCCCTTGTTCCCCTTTCTTTCCAATTCTAAAGAGTGTTGACTAGGGTAGCCGTCCAACCCTTGTAGCTTATGCACTCATTTTTTTTTTTCATTTTGCAAAACTCTCTCTTTTCACTATTTTCTCCTCACTTTCAACATCCTTGTGTTGCCCCTATTTGGTTGTTCTCCACCCCCTTTTTGCTTCTTTTTCTTTTATTTTGTGTGACCATCATCTATACCATACACCATATGCCACTCCTCCACCTTTGAGCCACCTTTGTGCCACCCTTTCTTAGCCACTACCACCTTCTAAAGTTGCCATCTCTATCACCCTTTACCACCGCTTTTTCTCTATTCTCTTGTCATTTCATCTATTCACTCCATTATTTCCCCTTTCTTTCTCATTGTTTATTTGCTCTCCTTCTCTTGTACCACATTAAGTTGCCACCCCTTTTTCCTCCCTTTTGAATCGTTTGCCGCCGTGATCACCATCATCCGCCACTGTGATTGTCGTCCGCTGCCGCTCGTTGCTGGCAAACCATTGTACACCAATAGTTTTTCTCCCTTTTTTCTTTTTCCCTTCTCATATTAATTTTATTATGTTAATAACTTCAATCTATTCATTCTCTTTAGTGCATGATATTTTAGACATCGTTGTCGTTGCTCCTAATCCTTGGTGATCTTCACTACCGTGTCGATTCTTTGTTTATTAAAATCATAAGTACTCTAAATACCAGATATCATCAACTTTTCCTAACCTTTAAAGAAATGACCGAATGCTATTTTTCTAACTTCGTGTTTTTGGGTTGAAAGATCGTTGTCAAAGTGTGAAATCTTTTGTGATTTAAGGAGCGAAAATTATATCTAATCGTAGAAGTGTAAGTAATATCAAACGATCAGTTTTCTATTTGGATCTTGTATGATTAGGCTTGATACAGTGACAAACAAAAAGATTATCATATGTTAATATTCATATTTTGATCTTTTTATTACCATGATATAGATTGAAGATTTTGGATGATCCAATAGAGGTATGTGTCTTACCTTACGTATTTACGTTTAAAAGTGAAGTTTGATCATGTGATTATTATTAACATTAAATATTAGCTTAAATATGTGTTGGCCATTTATGCCAATGTAAAATTCCAAATGGGCTAAGGTATGTACCTTGACTATAACTTTCTGTTGAATTATCTGATGATGGATGAAATTATATATATGTTTTGACACTCATGCTATGTAATCAAATGACACATTTTTTATCAAGCAAAATCTAATATCATGATAAATCGTGGATACTATTATTTCTGTTCTGATAAGCATGAAAAGAAAACACATGCCTACAATTTCTATTAACGAAATCTGATCTCATGTTAAGCATGCCTATTGAGATATTTTTGTTTTTGTATGTCATATCACATTGCATGGGGTTGAGACGATGTTGAAAGGAGAAAGTTTCTGACAATTTAATGATCTGCACATTCTAGTGGTACATCCACATATTCTGGCAGTATATCTGCAATTCTGGTGGCTTGTCCACATATTTTTCTATTCTGGCAGCTTGTCTGCAATATCTGGTGGCTTGTCCACAATTTTGGTGTGATATCAGATGGATGAGTTATGGGGAACTCTTTTATGATGTGTAGCAGTGTTGGGTAGGAACTTTTCTGAAAATTCTACAATGATTTCTGAAAAACTCTGCATCTACATTATCATGCATGTAACACCCCTAACCCGAGACTGTCACCGAAAAGGGGTTAAGAGGTATTACCGATCAATCAGAACATTTAACATCTAGAATTTACGACAAAAAGTCAATCATATTCAATTACAATCATAATGTCCCTTAAATAAGTCATCAAGACCCTAAGCATGCTTATAAACCGAGTCGGGACTAAACCGAAACACAAAATTTGAAACTTTTCTAAAATACAGGGGAGACACGCCCGTGGGAGGAGACTGTGTGCCCTTCACGGCTTCTAGACACCCCGTGTGTCCTTCCGTGTCTATATATCGACTTGGTCCCCACGCCACACGTGCACGCCCGTGTGTCCCGACCGTGGTCCTATATCGTCTTTCCCACCACGGCCACCAAGCATGCCCGTGTGCCATGGCCGTGTGCTCTTAGCTAGCTACGACTTGTACACCACGGTTAGCCGACACCCCGTGTCGAGGCCGTGTGCTACTAAGTAGACCGCCAATTCACCCACGTCTGTAGGCACGCTGCGTGTGCCTTGACCGTGTGACATTATAGGCCATTTTGTAAGGCCAACATGCCACCCACTTAGGTCAAACCTACAAGCAACACATACCAAAACATATCATGCACATAAGGCAACTAAAAACTTACCAATATGACTATCCAATCTTTGCATTCAATTCCCATTCCAATCATAACAAATTCAATACCAAAATCTATCTCATCACAAGTATAATACATTCAATACCAAACATCATTCCTTCTCAATTTCACTAATTCCTACTAGCATTTTACCAACACAAAGTTACCATTCAATAGTCAATTTCTCAACCCACAAATCATGCCAAAAGATGCATCACATATATCAAATTCATTCATGTTAAGACTTGCACATATCTAGCCACATCTCATGGCTACTTACAAACATCAAACATGATTCAAATGACCAAATTTATACATGCCATATTTTAATTATGTACATCTTTCCAAAATACCCAAAATAGATTGCCGATAGTGTGACTGAGATGTTGACGATCCCGGATCCGAGCTAGCTTTATCGACATCGCAAGCGAGAAAGAAATCACACAAAGAAGCTTTCTATAGCTTAGTAAGTTCGATATACAATATAATCGTCTCATTAAACCAAACCAATATAATCAATAACCATCACATAGATCATTTCTCTCTTATCCATACTATATCATCCTTAGTCAAGATACTCATTCATCCATCTATAGCTTTATCTATAAATTCATCAACCACAAAGGTTCAAGACATACCTTGGCTAACACATAGTTATTCAATTTCCAAGCTACTCAATGCTCAATATTACTTGTTGATCATCCTTTAATATTCAATCAACTTATTCGCACACTCAAGCTGCTATATACATGGTCGGTACATATTAGTCATCGCACACTTAGTGCCAAATTTTCCAACCGACTTATCTCGTAACGCACACACAAGTGCCAATTCTATAAGCGAAGCTTTCATAACATCGCACACACAAGTGCCATTCTTTTCTATTTCGATTTTAATATCGCACACTTAGTGCCCTTAACTAAATCCTGCACATAGCATCTCAATTTCATACACATATACACATTCATTTCATAATACAAAAACATATGTTAATAACATGTATTATATCCGAACTTACCTCGGATGTCAAAATACCAAAACGGTCGATTAATCGAGTACTTTCTCTTTGCCTCAATCTCGATCCGAACCTCTCTCTCTTGGTCTATACACATTCAAATTCATTCCATTTAATCACTAACTCATTCAATTTAGTCCACACACACACATTTAGGGCATTTTACAAAATAGCCCTCACATTTTCACATTTCGACACTTTAGTCCCTATCTCACAAAATCATCAAATACTCAAAATTTCAATATACATGTGCTTAGCCGAATTCTTATACATCACATACAAACCCACATTTTTCATCAAATTTGCAATTTAGTCCTCAATCTACCATTTTCTCGGTTTAGCCCTATTTAGCTAAATTCATCAAAAATTCAAGAACAAAACATGTTCATCTATTTCATATCTTTCATTTAACACCAAAAATCATCAAAAAGCTTGACATATCATCAATGGCATCTCAAAAAAACATCATCATTTCACAAAATCAAAACATGGGTTTTGTAGCTCTCAAAGCAACGATTGCAAAAACGTAGAAATTATCAAAAACCGATCGAAAACACATACCCGATTTATGCTTGAACCATGGCCGAATGAACAAGATTAACCTTTTCTTTTTCTTTTACTTTCGGCACCCCCAAAGTAAGATGATAATGTTCATCTTTTTCTTTTGTTTATTACAAACATGATAATATTCATTTTACCATACTATCCCTTTTACTAAACATTAAATAACAAATATACATTAATGGCATATTTGTCCATTTAATAACCACTATCATTAAAAGGTTAAATTGCCTCATAAGGCCTCCACCTTTAAAAGCCAACAACAATTAAGTACTCACAAATCAAAGATACAAAGATTTTACACTCTATGCAATTAAGTCATTTCTCTTAATTCGGCACACAAACGATCAAATTATCACACAAAATTTTCACACAGGCTAAGTCACATAATATTCACACAGTAAATATCACTAAAATATTTTTACGATCTCGGATTTGTGGTCTCAAACCACTGTTCCGACTAGGGTCTAAACCGGGATGTTATAATGCATATTGATATCTGTGAAATTGGACTGCTTATATATTTTCTACTATATTCTGAAATGTATGCTTTAATTATTGTTTGTTACCTAGGTAAGACTCGCACTGGGCTTATTTAGCTCACTCTTTAGTTCTTTAACATTTCAGATAATCCTCGAGGTTAGGACTTGAACGCGGCTACTAGAAGGTTCTCAGATGATTTTTATTTTAATTACTCAAAACTATATTATATGGTTATTTTGGGACTTTATTAATATTTTTATCAACTGTGGGACATTATTTTTTTGGGAATTTTAATTTAATCCTGCATGATTTAAGTTTTTAAAATTGCTCATGGTGTTTTATCGAATATGCATGAAAAACTAGTTTTTAACAAAAATGCGATTTCAATACAATTTTTCACTACAATAATATGAAGTTGATTTTAACAAAATATAATCTATTTTATTCGAAATAATTGATGTTTTATTGATTTGTATGAAATATTGATTTTTAACAAAATATGGTTTTAGCAAAATTTCGGCTACGATGTTTTAAAATCTGTTGCTTTCAAATATACAACGTAGTCTTTCTAAAATATTCAATCTTTACAAAAGTAACTTTAAAGACGCTTGACAAGATTATTTTTTGAAAATTAATTTAGTTTTCTCAAACCAAAACAAGTAAGTCGAGAGCACTATTCTTAAATAAAAAGGCAAATGATTTTTAAAGAGAGAATTAAAATAGGATCGTTATCCGTGCCAATCTAATTGTCAATGTAATCTTCAGAATTCAGCCATAATTTTTAGGTCGAGTTTGGGAGGTTACAACTTATTTTAATTGAATGATTGAAATTAAATGAATGTTTAAAAGAATTTTTGAATGGAAATTGCATGTTCCTATCCTGTCAATTACTGTAGCATTTCATAATCCTATTCCGGTGACGGGATCAGGTGAGGGGTGTTACATGAAAAATATGTATTTATATTTAGTTTTTGTCTCATATAAAATAGCATGTACATAGGTTGATTTTATTCTATAATAAGTTTGTATGATTTGATTTAAATTCGGTAAATATATAACTTTTATAAAAGAAAAGGTTTTATAAATGGTCCAATGACTTTAATAACACTTCTTATAAATAATATTTTTTGTCATAACTTTAGAAAGTTATTTTTTTATAAATAAGTCATGACAACAAAATATAACATTTTTTTATAAATAAGTATATTATTTATAATATAGAATATGGGTATGAAAAAAATTATTGTCCATACTTTTTTGCCATAATTTTTTATAAATAAGTATAATATAACAATTTTTATAACACACAATTATTTTTTACAATATACTTTTAATTTTAGAATTTTTTAGGATTTAAATAATATAATTTTCATAACTTTATAAAATATAGATAAACTTTTTATATTATAAAATTTTTAAGATTTATAATAAAATTTTAAAATTTTTGACTTTAATCATCTCAAATACTCATACATGTTCATGCCTATAATATAATTTATATAACTCAACTTGTATAAAAAATAAATTCTTAGAGTTAAGTAATGTATTAGTGTTTGAAAAGCCATAGAGTAATTGGATTTGGTGTAATTACTCAAATTCTTTACCTCCTTTAAAAATCAGAAAACATAATTTGGTACTTCAATTACACCCAATTTAGCTAGACCCATTAATTACAATAATTATTCAAACATGACATCCAATGTAATTATAAAAAATTACACATAAATCCAATTATTAGATAACTTTCCAAATACTAAGGTAGTGTTTTAGTGTTTGGAAAGCCACCTAATAATTAGATTCGTGTGTAATTGCATGTAGTTACACAATGGTAGCATTTTGGGTAACCATTATAATTAGTGAGTCCCACTGAATTGGGTGTAATTGAAACACCTCAATTACACTTCGTAATTACACCCAAATTCAATTTTAAATTTGTTTTTACAATACAAGTTAAAAATATATATTATAAGCATTAACATGGAAGAGTATTTGGGATGGTTATGAAAAAAATATTTTTTTATATTATAAATCATAAAAAATTATATAATAAAAAATAATTTGTGAAATTTATAAAGTTATAACAAAAAAACATTATTTAAATCCTAAAAATATTCTAAAGTTATGACAGATTTTATTATAAAAAAATAATTTACATGTTATAAAAGGGTTATAATATATATATATATATATATATTTATAAAAGGTTATGGTAAAAAAGTATCAACATAACTTATTTATGTGTTCATGCTATATATTATAAAAATAATATACTTATTCATAAAAAAATATTATTGTTTTTTTAACTAAAAAATAAATTTTTAAAATTACGAAAAAATATATTATTTATAACAACTAATAATTTTTTTTATAAAAGTTTATATATTATAAATTTTATATTATTTTTACTTAATTTACGTAGTATAAGAAGGGATACAACTTAGCATGAATTTTTCTTCAAATTAAATATATATATATTTAATTAAAGCTACAAACTATTTAGACTGTGAATTCAAATATTATAAGGTCGATGGTAGATATGCAAATAGAAAATATTTTCTTGCACCATATCACAGTAGACGATACCATTTGAGAGAATGGTATCCGACATAAGCACCATATATAGCTCGCAAACTCTTTAATATTATATATTCAAAGCTTCGTAATATGGTTAAGAAGACATTTTTTGTCCTAAAAAGATATTTTCCATATTAATAACATCATCTTAGTATAACATAAAAAAGAGGTTTGGTCATACTAACATATTGCATATTTCATAACTTCAACCATAAGTAGAATTGAGATGATCCATACTTCGAAAAATACATTAGAGAAGGATATATTAATGATTTTAACGATGCAGATTCAAGATCAGAAAATGAGAATGAACTTATGTTAAGTATTAAAGAAGGAATAATTCAATAAATATGCACCGGAACAATTAGATAAAATTATATATAATATTTATTTTTCTTACTATTTTTTAGACTAACATAATACATATGATGATTTAATTTTAATTTTTATTACTTATTTAGAAATTATTTTTAACAAAATTCACATATTAAAATTTAAATAAAAAGTCATATATAATAAAATTTAAATCAAATGGAAACGGTAAAACCTGAAATCAAACACTAGAAATCTCAGCCAACTCTTGGAACACCTAATTGGTGTACGAAGTCGGGAATTCCCAATTTATAGTTTCAAATAAAAACATAAATTTGCATTTGACGAATGAGGAATAAAATAAAATAAAATATTAAACAGATAAGAAAGAAAAAATTGAACTGTAGAAGTACTACGGTTCCTCTAGATTCTAGGGTTTCTCTTTCATTTTCTACTAAAAAAGCCAGGGGGAGCGGTTCCTTCCAACTTTTTTTTCCCTCTCCGCTCCCTTCCCTTCCCTTCAATTTCCTTCAACTTTCTCGCCAATTGCCCCATGCTTTTCCCTCCTGCCAAACAGATCCCTTCTTCATACTCCTGTCTCCAACCCTCTTTCTCTCCCCCAATCCCTCTTTTCTTCTTCTCTTTTTCAATTCCTCATCTCTAAAATTACAGCTTTGGCCCCCCAACCTCAATGCAGCTCCCCGATTCCACCGGCATCATTGACAACCTCCCGGAGAATCCCGACCAAAAACTCAACCAACCCAAAGACGAAAATAACGACGACGATAATGACTCTAATAGCACAGCCGAAACCGCCGCCGTCGATGGCAACGATGACAACAACGACCGTAGCAATGGTTGTATCGATGGAGACTCAGTTCTCGATGTTTCCGGGAAAAGCGTGGAGTTTTCTATATTGGGGGACTCGAAGGAGTCCGTGGACGGGCTTTATTTGTACAAGAACGTGTTCAATTTGATTCCGAAATCAGTTGGGGCGTTAAGTCGGTTAAGGAATTTGAAGTTCTTTGGAAATGAAATTAATTTGTTTCCGTCGGAAGTGGGGGGTTTGGTAGGGTTAGAGTGTTTACAGGTGAAGATATCGTCACCTGGTTTCAATGGGATGTCTTTAAGCAAGTTGAAAGGGTTGAAAGAGCTGGAACTTAGTAGGGTTCCACCTCGTTCTTCGGTTTTGACTCTCTTGAGTGAGATTTCTGGGCTTAAGTGCTTGACGAAGCTTTCCGTTTGTTATTTTTCCATTAGGTATGTGTTTTATCAACCCTTTTGGCCATTTTATTTTGAGTTATGTTAAATGTTTTTGGATTAATTTTTAGCATATATTTTTATTCGTATTCTATGTTATGGTAGTAAAGGTATCTTTTTGATTTGCTTTGTTCCATTAGTTGATATTATTCCAAATTTTAACTGTGAATCTGATTAAGAAATCTTGTGATTCATAATGCTGCGGAAGATGAAGTTTGCATAAGAATTAAATGAGATTTAAGTAGTTTAAAGTGTCATCTAATACCTACTAATGATTCATAACGCTAGGCTACTGTCAATAGTAGTACCTACTACTTATTGTCAACAGATAAGGTTTTGATCCTTATTTTTGGATGTACTGTAAAGAAAGTAAGAAACAATGTCTTAGCTCCCATCAATTCCTGATGGGGTAGATCTGTGGGTGTGCAGGGCATGGGAAAAATGCATGACCTTTATGTTTCCTTTTCCTGCAGATATCTTCCTCCAGAAATTGGATGCTTAAAGAATTTGGAATATCTGGATCTGTCATTCAATAAGATAAAGAGTTTGCCAATTGAAATTAGTTATTTGAATGATTTGATATCGCTGAAAGTTGCCAATAATAAATTGGTGGAATTGCCTTTGGGCTTGTCCTCATTACAAAGATTGGAGAACTTGGACTTATCAAATAATAGGTTGACGTCACTGGGGTCTCTTGAGCTTAGCCTAATGCCTAACCTTCAGACTTTGAATCTTCAGGTACTTATCATAACTGTGGACTTAGATTTATCCCTATCCTGGAATTTCTTGTGAAGATTTAAATGAGCAATTATACTCAAAATGTTATCATCACCTGTTATTTGCTTGTTCTGACCAGTTTATAATACTTTAGATGGTCCTAATTCAAAGACCTTCCCATGATTCTCTAGAATGCATTAAATTTCAATTTGGCTACAGTTTTATTTTAAGATGCATACTGGCATGCTATTTCTACTTAAGTAGCAAATGCTGAGGGGGTAAACATAGATATAAGTATTGTACTATGTCTAATTGGTTTATGTATTTATTAATCCTGTAACTTGTATGTCACATCATACTTATTTTGTGTGCTTGGATTTCATCGCACTTACAGTTAGTTGTCATTAGTAATTTTCCTGATATCCTAAGTCCAAACTAGATGTACCAGTTGACTAAAATTTTATTTGAAGATGTGTACTGGCATGCGATTTCTACTTAAGCAGCAAATGCTGAGGGGTTAAACATAGACACAAGTATCGTGCTACTTCTAATTGGATTATGTATTAAATGATCTGTAACTTGTATGTCACATCATTTTTATTCTATGTGCTTGGATTTCATTGCACTTACAGTTAGTTGTCGCTAGTATTTTTTCTGTTACCCTAAGTCCGAATTACATGTACCATTTTACTCAGGATATGCTTGTTTTCAGCTCATGCTATTTAATTAGTATCAGTGTTGCACAAATATGCTTTAAGTTTCAACTTTTTGTTGGCCTTGTTGGAGCAGATTATTTTCATTGTAATAGGTAGATTAGGTTGTAGTTTGTATGTTAAAACTTTAACACGTTTGCACATCATCTTTTTTTTTGGGGAATCTAACCTCTTTGCCTTTGTTTTCATACATATACATCATTATCTAGTATAATAAACTTGTAAGCTGTTTTCAAACACCTTCTTGGATATGCTGCAATTTGGAAGGAAATGGCAGAGCTGTCTCCAGTGATGAGTTTACCAGTTCTTCAGTTGAAATGGATGTATATGAAACTACTGGTCAGGATAATGATGGAAGTGTGTCTTATAATGGTAAGTTGTTTGTCGTAAGTTTTTGTTATATAATAATTCTCTTATTGCATTTTCATGATATATTTTCCATTCTCCTAAATTAACCCTTAACTCTTAAATTAATTACATTCAAATTTTGAACTAGGCTCTCATAAGACCACATCAGGCATCTTAACTGTGCCATTGGCAAATAGTAGATATATTGCAGCTCGGAGATCAAGTAAACGATGGAAGAGGAGACATTATCTGCAACAAAGAGCTCGACAAGAACGTCTAAACAACAGCAGAAAGTGGAAAGGGGAAGGACATGCTGAGGTGCATACTGTGAAGGCAGGTGGAGAATCTCCAGGTGATAATGATGTCCTTGCCTCAAGTACTGGTATAGAAGCTGCATCTGAACTTGTAGGTAAAGATGATGATAAGCCATTACATATATTACAAGCCAAAAATGAAAAAATCAATAGTGTTAGGCATGAGGATGATACAGTTACTTATGAAAAGAGGCTTGAAGTGAAAAATAGTACCTCAGATGGTTATGAGTCAAGAAGTAAAGGGAGTGAAGATGAGGGTTCACGGCTTGATGCATCTTCGGCCCTAGTAAGAGGAGCTATTGAACAGGACGAAGGTTCATCCTCAGAAATATCCAAGTCAAATTTTAAGTCGAAACGGCAATCTGATCGGGATCTTAGTAATCCAAAACCATGCAAGTCTCGAAAACCAACAGATTATTGCTCCAATTTATCACGAAAGTATAGTACCACTTCATTTTGTGGAACTGAAGACTACCTACCAGATGGCTTTTATGATGCCGGACGTGATCGCCCCTTCATGCCATTGAGTAGCTATGAGCAGATCTTTCATCTCGAATCACGTGAAGTAATTCTTGTTGACAGGTAATTTTACATGCAGAGTAGGAATTAAGTTGCTTTGTAAATCAAGACTACTAGCTTTTGCTTAATTGGTTTGCAAACAATATTTCTGATCTAATTGAGAAATGATTATGTCTACTGTTTTCTATAGGGAAAGAGATGAAGAGCTGGATGCAATTGCTCTCTCTGCTCAAGCTTTGGTCTTTCATTTGAAGCACTTGAATGGCTTAGCTAAAGATAAAGAGCGGGTTCCCGTTGATAACTTTCAGATAGCATCTTTGCTTGCTCTTTTTATTTCTGACCATTTTGGAGGGAGTGATAGAAGTGGTATGGTTGAAAGGACTCGAAAAGCGGTATCTGGTTCTAATTACAAGAAGCCTTTCATTTGCACCTGTACAACCGGAAATGGTGACAGTGCTTGTGCGTCAAACAAGACCTTGAATACTGTAGAAGATATTGTATTCTCTGATCTCTGTGAGAGATCTTTACGGTCAATAAAGTCAAGGAGGAAATCGATCGTTGTTCCATTAGGTACCCTTCAATTTGGAGTGTGTAGGCATAGAGCACTGCTCATGAAGGTAACTATTTTCCCTTGGTTCTTTTTTTGTTTGATATTAATCAATTTAGTTCATTTTTATCTTTTTTTTTTTTATTAGGACCTTATATGACTTAAATTGCTGCAGTATTTATGTGATCGAATGGAACCACCAGTTCCTTGTGAGCTTATCAGGGGCTACTTGGATTTTATGCCCCATGCCTGGAATATCATTCCCATAAAGAGAGGGGATTCATGGGTTCGCCTGGTGGTTGATGCTTGTCATCCGCATGACATACGTGAAGAGATAGATCCTGAATACTTCTGCAGGTCAATCTCTGGATGCAAATATTGTTAAATGACTGTATTTAAAAAATGTTTTTGGAGATTCCTGTTTCTAGCATATTTTGTGACATAACCAATTTGAAGATTTGGTCTCACTATAGCGCTGCAGATTTGGAATCTGGAAAGAGTTTGTGAAAGCTCAATTTTGTGTTTAATATTTTTCCAATATTAACTGAGCCAATTACGTGGTTTTGAATTATTTGTTCCTTCTATCTTGTGGAGAACTTGTATCTGTGTGTTCTAGATAAGATGTGATGCTGTAATTTTTTTTGTAAAATTCGTTTTTTTCATTTGCTGATAGCTGACTGCTTTTTGTTATAGATACATACCCCTTAGTCGAACAAAAGTACCTGTTACATCTGAAAGCATTCCTGTCTTGAGTTCCTTCCCTTCTATGACCACAAGTGATGAAATTGAAAGAGTGGCCTCCAGTTCTCTCCTTCGGTGCAAATTTGGATCATTGGATGCTGCAGCAAAGGTTTGTTATTTATATTGTCAGGTTTAGTTCGTATTGCTTGAACTAGGGATTTGATGAATATTAGATTGTTTAATGAGTTTTTAGATATATGAGTTGAGTGTGATTGTTTTTGATGCAGGTATTCTTCTTATGCCATTCTCATGCCTTTCAATAAACTGATAGTTCCTTTTGAGCTATTAATTTTTGTCTGATTTGAATTTGCAGGTGCGTACTCTAGAAATTAATGGTGCTTCATTAGATGAGGTTAAAAATTTTGAGTACAGTTGCCTGGGGGAAGTAAGAATACTGGGTGCTTTGAAACACGCCTGCATAGTGGAAATGTATGGACATCAAATAACCTCGAAGTGGATTTCTGTGGGAGATGGAGAAGCGGAGCATCGAATCTTGCAGTCTACAATTTTAATGGAATACATAAAAGGAGGATCCTTGAAGGTACTAATTTTTTTGTGTTTTCTGATTACTTGAGTTGTGTTTAAACCTATTTATCCTGTTGCTTATGAGCAGACTCATATTGAGAAACTAGCTAAAGCTGGTGAGAAACATATCCCTGTGGATTTTGCCTTGTGTATTGCACGTGATGTTGCGTCTGCATTGGCCGAGTTGCACTCAAAGCACATTATTCATCGTGATATAAAAAGTGAAAACATTCTGATTGATTTGGATGGAAAGAGAGTTGATGGGAGCCCTGTTGTGAAGCTCTGTGATTTCGATAGAGCAGTACCTCTTAGGTCTTCCCTGCATACATGTTGTATTGCTCATTTAGGGATACCTCCTCCAGATGTTTGTGTTGGAACACCTCGTTGGATGGCTCCTGAGGTTCTAGGCGCAATGCATAAGCGTAATCCTTATGGGCTGGTAAGTTTTTCTCTTGCCTTTTTGGCATTGATATTTGAATTGATGTTTCCTTCATTTGATGAAAATGATTTGAGTTGTATGAGCGGAGCGGATAGATTTGATGATAAATGCAAAGATGATTTACCTGGTAGATTAATGTTATGTTGAATAGAAAAAGGAGGGGGAGGAGTGGGAAAGTGGGTATAATGTTTAGAGGTAGCATTTAGGTATCAGCTTGAAGTGATATGTTACTTGCTATATCTGCTTTGAGTTTTTTTCGACTGGATCTGTGTTTTACGCGAACTGCATTGCTTGTGTGGATGTGAAGTCTGTTTCTAATTGGTTGCAGGAGGTGGACATTTGGTCATTTGGATGCCTGATTTATGAATTGTTGACTCTCCAAGTTCCGTATTCTGGGTTATCTGAGCTTCACATTCATGAACTTATTCAGGTAACAGCAATAGTAAATTGTGAGCTTATCATATCTTCTTCTTTATACCTTTGGTCTAAGCAGGTTGTTGTTCTTATCTATACATTGCAGATGGGTGAGCGTCCACGACTACCTGAAGAGCTGGAGGCATTGGAATCGACTGAAAGTGTAATGACCCAATCTGGAACAGAGGCTGAAACAGAAACACTTAGATTTCTTGTTGATATCTTCCGTAAATGTACAGAGGAGAATCCCGTTGATCGCCCAACAGCCAACAGCCTTAATGATATGTTGGTCAAACACACAAATGATTTCAGGAATTCGAGTTAAGAACATGTAGGTTGGCCGATTTTAATAATTATTGCCCCTCATTGTTAGCCTGAATATGTTATTTCATTATATTTAATGTGTATTCCATTGGGAATCAGAGTTTGGATCTCTTCAGGAATTTAATTACCCACACAAGTAGTTGCACTGACTAGGATTAGCAGCCTGACTTAGTTTTGTTGTGTACTAGCAATAAAAACAAGGAATTAGATGTATCCAGCATGTTATCTGTAATGTTATTGAGATCTGTAAATTTTTGTAGGTAGTTGATTTTGGTTGTCCAATCCATAGTTATCAAATGAATCTAGTTCACAATGTATTATGTACCAAATTTCCCCGTTATTGATTGTATTTTTCAGAATGAGTCCTTTGAAAATGTGGCATTCAATTTCAGTATGCATGGATTCCTGACTGCTGGTTCGTTAATTGTCACTTCAGTATGTATGGTCTTTAAAATATATATTTTGATAGTGCTGCCTATTGGCCATAAATTTTATATTTTTGATGTTTGAGGTTGTTTGATCTGTGGAAAGTCCAGCACAGAATTAAATGTGCGATTTAACTTGCAAATTCATGTTGGATTGAATTTAAATAGGTAAATTGCCTTTTTTTTTTCTATAATAGTATTAATTAAAATATTGTAGAGGAATCAACTCTAGGGAACTTTCAATAATGAAAACTAGTAATTGAATCCTGAAGTTTATACTTAATTGTATATGCTGATAGGCTAGGAGTCCTATTCCACAATTGCAGGGTACTCAATTATTCTTATCAAATCCCTGAATTATTCTTATCATTATTATTACCTTAAAAGAATGGTACTTGATATTGTTGGAACCCGTGGAGAAAATAAAAGCAAATATAATATTGGCGTGTATGTTAAAAAAAAAAAATTGTTTTTGAAATTTATTGTTCTATGTTGATTTTGAAAAGATGAAGGAAAACGTGTTTTTTAGGGTGTGCTTTCAGTTACATTAGCTGATATGTATCTTACCGTATGTATTTTCACTAAAAATTGGTAAATCAGTTTTTTTTTGTTAAATAGTTAAATGTAATTGCTTTTGTTCTTAAGTCTTGGAATTTAATTATTCTTTTATTCACATTTATATTTTTTATTTCATGTTTTTTAAGATTTTTTTTATTTTTAATTAAAATTTTGATGTATTAGTTCTTTTGATTAGATGGTTAGACATTTGTGATTTCATTATTGTGTCTTAAGTTCAATTCCTCTTATAAGCATTTTAGTATTGATTATTTTTTCATATTGTATTTAAGTTTTCTTGTTTTTTATTTTTAATTAATAATTCTTTTATTTATAAAATCAAATAATTATTGTAAATACCATTATTTTTAGTAAATATAATTTTTATATGTAATATTTTTATTCAGTCTATCATAAGTATAGTCAATTGACATATTATATATTTTTGTATGTGTATTTGAAATATTTCACATATAAACATAATGATATTTGAAATATTTCACATATAAAAATATTTGAATATTGATGAAAAGTAATAATATTTGAAATATTTTACATATTTGAAATAATACTGATTTTTGAAATAATTATTTGATTTTATAATATTAGAAATCATCATAGCCTCACAATATAGGTGGAGAAAAGAAATATTTGACATAAATATTATATATATAATATATCTAAAGAATTAGTTAATGTTTCAAAAAACTAATTACATATTTATTATTTGATTTTATAAATAAAAGAGAGATGAATTAAAAAATAAAAAAAATATTTGAAAAAAATATTATTAATTATAAACATTAACTAAAAATAATAAAAAAACTTGAAACAACATAGAAAAAAAAAATTACAATTCTTATAAGATAAATCAAACTTAAGACTCAAAAATGAGATTACAATCATCTAACCATTTAATCGAAAAAGGTAATGTATCAAAAAATATTAATTAAAAATAAAAAAATTTAGAACATGAAATAAAAAATACAAATTTCAGTGAGAGGAATTAAATTCGAGATTTAATGACAAAAGTACAAATATTTAACTATCTAACCAAAATAACTTGTCTGTCAATTTTCAGTAAAAAGGATATGCTTTCAGCTAACACAGCTGAAAGTGTACCCTGTAAGATGCGTGTAGCGACCTAAATTTTAACACGGGCGCTAATTGAGGCGATTATTGTAAATTTGAAAATAGAGTTTCGATTTTATTTAAAAAAAAGGGAGTCGCCACCGATCCTTTTTCCTAGATGTGATCGGACACCTAATAAATCTTTTTTTTTAAAAGAAAAATTATTTTTTTAATTTTCTTTTAAAAAAAGGGTCGAGTTTAGTTCTACGTCAAAATTCCAGAGAAAAATAGGGTTTGGGAGTCGGTTACGCACGAGGAAGATGTTAGCACACTAGCGACGCCCAAAATTGGTATCTCGTTAAACGCGCGTTCTTAATTTTCAAAAATACGAGTTCAATTTAATATTTAATCGTGATTCGATTGAAACACGAGAATTTTAATAAATTATATATTATTATATATTCATTTAAATATAATTTGATAATTTACAAAAAAAAAATATTTCATTTTAAAACACGAGAATTTTTGAAACACAAGAATTTTGATAAATTACATATTATCGTATTATATACATTTTAAAAATGAAATTTTGACAATTTAAAAATAACCATAAAAATAAACATTTTATTTTAAAATCCGAGAACCTTTGAATTTTTTTTTTAATTTTTTTTAAAGAGGGTGTGTCGTATTTAACACGAACTGATGATATTCATCCAACATAGTGATGAAATCAACGACTTAGTGTCAAATCAATTTGTTGCCCTATTTATTAAAATTATTTAAATTAAAAATATATAAATGCAAACTAAAAATGCTTAAAAATTCCAATAATATTAAAAAAAACGAAATGTCATAAAAATACATGGACAAAATTAAAAAGTGGGTAAAAAAGAAATTACCGAAAAGCCCAAAATTACGGGCTTAAAGAACGGGATACACGACCCGGGATTTTTTTTTCCTTTTTTCTTTTTTTCCTTTTTCTTTTTTCTTCTTTTTTTCCTTCTTCTTTTTTCTTTTTGGCCTGCTGCCTTTGGGCCTGGGCGCTGGCTTGCTTGGCTGGGTCTGGGCTCTGCTGCAGTGGCTCGTTAATTTGGTTTATTTTTTTTTTTTTTTTTTTTGCTGGGCTCTCTTCTTTGGGGGCTCTTTGGACGCGGTTGGGTCGCCATGGGTGGTCGGGTCGGCCCAACTGTTTTAAAATTTTATTATTATTATTATTATTATTTTCTTCTTTTCTTTCTTTTTCTTCTTTCTTTTTTTTTTCTTCTTTCTTCTTCTTCTTCTTCTTCTTCTTCTTCTTCTTCTTCTTCTTCCTTCTTCTTCTTTCTTCTTCTTCTCCAAGATCTAACCCCCCGCCACCGTCGAATCCTCCTCTCCCTCTTCTCTTCTTTCTTCCTTCTTTTTTTTTTGAAACTTTCCCCCCTTTTTTTTATTTTCGTGGGTTGTGTGGGTTTTTTTTTTTTGGAAAGATCCCCTTTTATAGTGTGATTTTTTGCAGGTATTAGGTGGCTAGGGGGAAGGGAAGCCATACCCTAGGCCAGTGGCCGAAAAATCGGGGGTTAGGTGCACGAAATCCGCCGAATTGTTGGGGATTTTCTGACAGAAGGACCGAATTGCAAATGTAGCAAAACTTATGGGGCCAAAATGTAATTTATAAAAAGTTAAGGGGTTAAAATGTAATTTTAAAAAGTTAAGGGTCAAGATATAATTTTGAGGAAGTTAAGGGGTCAAAATGTAATTTTAAGAAAGTTAAGGGGTCAAAAATATAATTTTAATTTTTTTGTATTTTTCAATTTTTTTCTTAATTTTGAAAATAAAATACAAAATTGAGCCGAACAAAATTTAGTGCTTACAGCTGCCCCTCTTTGCTCATCGCTGTGAAACAGGGATAGAGCAAAGACTTAAAAGCACTAAATTTTGTTCGATTGTCTAATCTTTATTCTTTATTGAAAAACAGAAATCGAAAATAGCTCGGCATGCGACCCGAAGCTCTCACCTCTCGGATTATGAGTTGATCTTTGAAAAATAAAAATAAAAAATACCTCGGCATGTGTCCGAGGCTCAACTCACCTCTCGCATTATGAGCTGATTTTTTGAAAAACATAAATAAAAAAAATACCTCGGCACGCGACCCGAGGCTCAACTCACCTCTCGCATTATGAGTTGATTTTTGAAAAAACAGAAATTGAAAATACCTCAGCGTGTGACCCGAGGCTCAACCCACCTCTCGCAATATGAGTTGATTTTTTGAAAAACAGAAATTGAAAAATACCTAGGCATGTGTCTGAGGCTCAACTCACCTCTCGCATTATGAGCTGATTTTTTTGAAAAACATAAATAAAAAATATACATCGACGTGCGACCCGATGCTCAACTCACCTCTCGCATTATGAGTTGATTTTTGAAAAACAAAAATAGAAAAGAATACCTCGGCATGTGTCCGAGGCTCAACTCACCTCTCGCATTATGAGTTGATTCTTTTGAAAAACATAAATTGAAAATACCTCAGCGTGCGACCCGAGGCTCAACTCACCTCTCGCATTATGAGTTGATTTTTGAAAAACAGAAATTAAAAAAAATACCTCGGCACGTGACCCGAGGCTCAACTCACCTCTCGCATTATGAGTTGATTCTTTTGAAAAACATAAATTGAAAATACCTCAACGTGCGACCCGAGGCTCAACTCACCTCTCGCATTATGAGTTGATTTTTGAAAAACAGAAATTTAAAAAAAAAAATACCTCCGCACGTGACCCGATGTTCAACTCACCTCTCGCACTATGAGTTGATTTTTTGAAAAAATAGAAATTAAAAAAAATTCTTGAAAGAATCAGGGTAAAAAAACCCTTCCTTTTTCATTGATTCTGTGCAGCTTTCTTCCAAAATTCCTTGCTCTACTGGGATACCTGTATATGTCATGTGTGATGTTATTATGATATGCACATGTTTGTCCTAAATACTTTTATGCCTACATGATCCTGCCATGCACCCTGAGTTGTTTGTCACCTGCCTCTTTTTCGTCACGATTTCCGTGAGGGCCCGCATTCATTGCCTCAATCCTTGACTTTTTTCTCAGGTTTTGTACTCATCTTCAAGTTTGGTGAGTAACCCATATTTCTTCGTGTATCACCCTCTTGCCCCCTGTTGAACTTTGTTTTTGCTTTGGGGTCCTTGTACTTAGCAAATTCTCATCTAGGTAATGCTCAACATTCCTTTTGTTTAGAGTATGTCATTTTGCTATTTATCATTTAAATGAACCAAACCTGATATGCTTGACAATGGCACAGTAGGTACGAAGGAAATACCTCATATTCATATTTATTTCATAAGCAAAGCAAAGAAAATTGACAAGGAATAGTTCAATAAAGAAAACATTATAAAGAAAGGATAACAGATTCAATTGCCACAAATGCTCTAGATATCCAACGCATGAACTTCTCCACGTTTCTTCATCCTGGATCTTTTCTAGCATGGCTTCTTGTGTAGAAGATTTCGAGCTTCTGAGAATGCTTCAAATATTGTAACTTCGTCCTTCGATTCCCTATTCAAAATTTCTTGCTCCTTAAGTCCGAACCCCCTTCATTAGGACGCCTTTTCAGGTTTTCATCCTAATCCTTTTTGTTTATCAAGACGCCCTTTTCGGGTTTTCATCTTGATCTCTTTTTTTCCTTTTTTTTTTCTTTTCCTTTTTTTTAGGCATAATATTTCTTCACAACATCTGAGTTCACTGGATTAGGTAACTACCTCCCATCCATCTCAGTGAGAATCAGAGCCCCACCCGAGAAGGCCTTCTTTACAACGTACGACCCTTCCCAATTTGGTGCCTATTTCTTGCGAAAGTCTTTTTGTATTGGGAGGATCTTTATCAGCACGAGCTCCCCTTCGCGGAATTCTCTTGGCCGCACTTTCTTTTCATGGGCCGTGATCATTCTCTTCTGGTACATCTGTCCATGATAGATTGCCTTCAAGCGTTTTCCTTAAATAAGGTTTAGTTGATCATATTGAGCTCGAACCCATTCTGATTCCTCTAGTTTTGACTCTATCAAGACGCGTAGGGATGGGATTTCTACTTCGATGGGCAAAACAGCTTCCATTCCGTAGACCAGAGAGAAAAGAGTTGCTCCCGTAGATGTCCGCACAGAGGTGCAGTATGAGTACAAAGCGAATGGTAGCTTATCGTGCCAATCTTTATATGTCTCAGTCATCTTCCCGATAATCCTCTTAATGTTTTTGTTGGCCGCTTCAACAGCTCCGTTCATTTTCGGGAGATAGGGTGAGGAGTTATGATGCTTTATCTGAAATTGCTCACACACTTCCTTCATCATCTTGTTGTTCAGATTCAAAGCATTATCTGAAATGATTCTCTCAGGCAAACCATATCGACATATGATTTCCTTTTTTAGGAACCTGCAAACTGTAGTCTTTGTCACATTAGCAAACGAAGCGGCTTCTACCCATTTTGTGAAGTAGTCTATAACCACGAAGATGAATTGGTGTCCATTAGAAGCCTTCGGGGAAATTGGCCCTATAACATCCATGCCCCACATGGAAAAAGGCCACGGAGAAGTCATGACATGAAGGGGCGAAGGAGCTGCATGAATTTTATCGCCATAAATTTGACACTTGTGGCACTTTCGTGCGTAACTAATGCAGTCCCTTTCCATCGTCAGCCAATAATAACCAAGTCTCATAATCTGCCTAGCCATAGTGAAACCATTGGCATGCGTTCCACAAATTTTTTCATGGACATCTTCAAGTATTCTTCTGGCCTCAACAGCGTCCACACATCTCAGGAGCATTTGATCTTTTCCTTTTTTGTATAGGATATCCCCGTCAAGAACAAATCCAACCACCATTCTCCTAATTATTATTTTGTCATTCTCGTTTGCTTGCTCGAGATACCTTTGATTCTTGATATACTCTAAAATATCATGGAACCATGGTCGTCCATCCGAATCCTTCTCAATGCTAAAACAATGTGCAGGGACCTCATATATGCTCATTTGGAGAGGCAATATTTCAGTTTCTCTGTTTGCTTTGAACATTGAAGCCAAGGTGGCCAGGGCATCAGCCAATTGGTTTTCTTCTCGTGGGAAGTAGTTAAAAGTCACTTCTTTGAATTCTTTGACCAGCTCTGCAACGAGATCGCGATATTTGACCAATTTCGAATCCCTCACTTCCCAATCTCCACGGATTTGATAAATCACTAATGCTGAGTCCCCGTACACCTTTAAGATTTCGATTTTCTGTTCAATAGCTGCACGAAGTCCCATGATGCAAGCCTCATATTCTGCTATATTATTGGTACAGAAGAAATTCAGCCTGGCAGTAAGCGGGTAATGGTTCCCTTCTGGTGACACTAAGACTGCTCCTATCCCGTGCCCTAATGCGTTTGATGCACCATCAAAGCTCATCTTCCATGATTGATCTTTTGATGATTCATCTTCTTTTTCAAAAATTCACATCAAGTCTTCATTCGGGAAATCGAATCTCAATGTCTCATATTCTTCCATTGCTCGACTTGCTAAGAAGTTAGCTATCGCGCTTCCTGTAACACCCCTAACCCATATCCGTCGCCGAATTAGGGTTACGAGGTGTTACTCAACTAACCACCAAGTTCCTTCAATCACTTGAATCATAATACTTAAGAAATGATATTACAATAAGCAAATCATCACAAATATAATATCAATTGCATTATATACAATAAAATAAGTAAACTCATTCAAACTACAGAGCACTATTCATTTGGTCATTTTAAAGAGTGTGGCCGAATATAAATAATTATCAACAGTCAACTTGCACCAACCAATTTACCACATGTATATTCAATCACATGCAAACATCACTAGTTATTCACATCAATGATTTAACCTTTAAATTCTTGACCGATTATAAATTATAAGAAATCCAAAATAATTATAACGCCAACCAAGTTCATGCCACAAACGAATATTTCAAAAGTGAGTATAAATCCAATAGATAATTGATACACCAAATTCTTTTATTCTTTCATGTTTTACCTTATAAGTGCGTGCAAATCAAGCAAAAATTTATCTATTATCCATAATGCATTATAACCTTATTCAACCAAGTTAATATCCATATAATGCACATAACATAACATGTAGCAACTCTTAAGTTAAGTTCATTAAACTTGCATGAAATATCTACTTAAACTTATGGGTCATATTTCTATCATAATTTCATAAATTACCTATACTTTAACAAACTTCTATCATGTCCGAATATGCACAAACATATGCCACACCTCAAGCATATATATATTTATAACTAACTAAAACATGATCATGAACAATGTACTATAAGATATGCTTGCTTACTATGCCAAATTTACCCATTTAAAGATCATGCAACAAGACCGAATACAACCAAACCATAGTACCATAGTTTGATCATTTCATTATCAAATCACATCAATTAAATTTTTTAAAAAAAATACACATACCCAATGTCATACATAACCTAACATACTATCTCATGTATATATATATATATATTCACTTCCCAAAGAACTAGCAAAAATTCATCTATGTGATTTCATATCAAACATACATATACAACCATTATGCATAGCATGATTTTATACTCACCCATATTCATCATTCACATAAAACTTGCTTTCATACTTTCATCAAGTCTTGCATAACCTTAGATTATTTAATAATAAAGCAAGCCATTTTCGCATGGCTTATATACATCGACAAAATATCATTTAAACATTAAGTTAGCCTATACATGCCTTAGACTTATAAATTTCAGCTTTAAAGGTACCAAAATAGGTCGATAGTATGGATGACTTCGGTGACGATCCCCTGAACTCGTAGCTTGAATTAAATCTATAAAACAGAGTGAAAAACACACGGAGTAAGCTTACTAGCTTAGTAAGTCTTAAGCAATTAAAAGTAATTCAAGCATTTAATATCTACTAAACTTTAACAAAAAACTCATATGGTATCACATTGCCGAACTCCAATGCATTATTTAGCTACGCATACTTCATTATTTTACCTTAAACAAATAATTTACTATCTCGATTCAAGATTTAATAGTACTTATAAACTTTCAGCCATATACTTATTTCATGTGCACATCATTCATTGAAGCAACATACAAGAACATATATATACTTATCCATTCAACATTTGAATATCTAAGTATTTATTTAATATACATGTAAAAAATATTATAATCACATACTAAAGGCCGAATATGCATATACGATTATATAGCCACATTCTTGCTCAAATGACACACACATATATGCCTACTTATTTGATCGGATGTAGGAACTCAATTAAATATCTTATAGGCACTTACCTGTATGACCGAAAATAAATATCTCGTAGTGACAACTTACTTGCTCCATAAGCATATCACATTGTACTTTCATAAGCCACATATTAATATTCTATCATCGGTATTAAACCCGCTAGACGTCGGCTGAATCATACACCAAGCACTAGGCCCGTAGACTTGAGGTGCGAAATTTAAACAGGCATTTGCTTTGCTAGGCAATAAGCCCGATATAGTTCACCGGCACAAGGCCTGCTAGGCAATAAGCCCGATATAATTCACCGGCACAAGGCCTGCTAGGCAATAAGCCCGAATATTCATATTACTGAGCCAACTCATTTACATTAGACATTAGTAATATCACATATATCATATATAATTCGCATCACTTTCACATAGTAAACTCAATTAATACAACTATATTTCATTGCTAAATTACTTTAACACATTCGGCTTTATCACATTTCAATCCACCAATTCACAATTCAGCATGTATACTAGGTTATAATCGATACTTACGGTATTAACTTGCTTAAAGACTTACCTCGACTATCGACGGACAACGTAGACCGGCTATTCGTTAACTTTCACTTTTCCCCGATCCAAATCCTTTTTCCTTTGTTCTTGATCTAAACATGTTCAATTTAAGCTCATTCAAACACATTTCAATTCAATTTAGTCCTAAAACACTTAAATGGACAAATTACCATTTTACCCCTAACGTTTCACACCTTTACAATTTAGTCCTATTTGCACAAAACACAAAATACACAAAATTTGGTTTCACAACCTAAGGGCCGAATATTCATAAAGACTATACAAGTCCATTTATTTCATTTATTTTGCATTTTAACCCCTCAAAAATTTATTTTCTCAATTTAATACATTTAACCAAATTTATCAAAAATTCAAGAATAAATTTTTGTTCATCAATTACATATCTATCATTTAACACCAAAAACATCACAAAACTCAACATAACATCAATGGCATTTTTCACAAACATCATCAATTCATGAAATTAAGACATGGGTTTTAAAGCTCTCGAAGCAACGATTACAAAAACGTAGAAATTATCGAAAACAAAACAAAATCTAACCTTGAATTTAAGCTTGTAAGTGCCGAAATATCAAGCTTCAAACTTTCTTTTTCTTTTCTTGTTTTTCGGTGAAAGAAACAAATATAAAGGATGATAAAACCAATGTTGTTTTTATTATAAATTTATAATATATAATATAACTTTAATCTAAAAAAAAATAACATATAAAAACATGGTGTAAAATCATTTTGCCGTCCACTATAAGTAAAAAGGGCTAATTTCCCTTTTAGTACCTCATATTAAAAAGTCACTATCACATTAGCACCTTTCACTATAGTTAGTAACTTTTGCACTTTACACGATTAAGTCCTTTTTGTTAAATTAAACACACAAACAATCAAATTTTCATACGAAACTTTCACACATAATAATTCACATTTAATAAACACCGAAAATAATATTTAAAAATTTTTCGAACTCGGGTTCGTGGTCCCGAAACCACTGTTCCGATTAGGGTCAAATTCAGACTGTTACACTTCCCTTTATCAACTTTTGGCTCACATATGTGATGTCATACTCAGATAATAGGATCTGCCATCGTGCCATTCTCCCTGAGAGTGCAGGTGATTCCATCATGTACTTTAATGGATCCAGCTTTGAAATTAACCATGTCATATGATACAACATATATTTTCTGAACCTTCGAACTACCCAGACCAAAGCACAACAGAATTTTTCAATTGACGGGTACTTTGCTTCATACTCTGTGAACTTCTTGCTGAGGTAGTAAATCGCCTTTTCTATTTTCCCCGACTCATCATGTTGCCCCAGTACGCAACCAATTGAGTTTTCGAATATGGTCAGATACAATATTAAGGGTTTTTCAGGGGTCGGCGGTACTAGCACCGAAGGGTTAGATAAATACTGTTTTATCTTGTCGAAGGCCACTGGGCACTCCTCGTTCCACTCTCCTGGATTATGTTTTCGAAGGAGTCGAAAAATTGGATCGCACTGGTTGGTAAGTTGAGCAATGAATCGAGTAATGTAATTCAACCTTCCTAAAAATCCTCTGACTTCTTTTTGTGTGCGCGGAGGTGGCAATTCTTGTATGGCTTTTATCTTATCTGGATCAACCTCAATACCCCTCTCGCTGACAATGAAACCTATCAATTTTCCCGTGGTAGCCCCAAATGTACATTTGGCTGGGTTAAGCTTCAACTGGAACTTTCTTAACCTTTCAAACAACTTCCTGAGGTTCCCAACATGCTCTTTCTCTTCCCGGGATTTGGCAATCATATCATCGACATAAACTTCTATTTCTTTGTGCATCATGTCATGGAATAGCATCACCATTGCTCTCTGATATGTTACCCCAGATTCTTCAATCTGAATGGCATCACCTTATAGCAGAACGTTCCCTACATTGTCATGAATGTGGTTTTTTCTATATCTTCGGGAGCCATCTTTATCTGATTATAACCCGAGAAACCATCCATGAAAGAAAATAAAGAATGTTTTACTGTATTATCCACCAACGTATCAATGTGTGGCATAGGAAAATTATCCTTAGGGCTTGCTCGATTCAGATCGCGATAATCTACGCACATTCGCACCTTGTCGTCTTTCTTCGGTACCGAGACTATATTAGCTACCCATTCTGGATATTTGGAGACTTGTAGGAAGCCGGCATCAAATTGTTTCTTGACTTCTTCTTTTATCTTTAACAGCATTTCAGGTCTCATTCGTCTTAACTTCTGTTGAATGGGTTTGCATTCTGGTTTCAGTGGGAGTTTATGGACCACTACATCCTCGTTTAACCCTGGCATGTCCTGATACGACCATGCAAATACATCTTTGTACTCACGAAGCAAGGCGATCAAATCATGTTTGGTATTCTCTGAAATGGATGTCCTAATCTTCACTTCTTGCCTCTTTTCTTCATTTCCCAAGTTTACTGTCTCAACAGATTCTTGATGGGGTAGAATCTGTTTATCTTCTTGTTCTACCATTCTTAGTAGGTAAGGAGACGAGACACAATCTTCAGCATTTTCCTCAGCTTCGAATTCTTCTAAATAAATAGCTTTCTCGAAATCGATTTCAAGACTTGTAACGGGATTGCTCATGTCGTTGAAATCTGAGCACCTGAAAGGTGAATGGAAAAGAAAACTATAGAGGAGCATCAAGGTATTGGAACCAACAAACATAATGTTATGGCATGATATGAGATATATGGAAGGACAGGCTGTGAGAAGAGGGAATAATTATGAAGTTAATGAGAATGAAAAGACCATGACAAAATTCATCTCCATTAATGTTCATTTAAATAATAAAAAGCAAACATAAGCTCTTACAAAAGAATCCCACTATTACTTAGGGGCACAAAAAAAAATAGAGTTAACATTGAGCATTACTTTAGAGAAAGCTTAGAAACTACAAGAAGATCCACAGCAGTTCAATTGTTCAAAACGAATCCAGAGGATAAGGGTGTATCATTGAAACATCTTTAATTGCGCCATCCCCTTTGTCAACAACATTTATGCTGACATTCTGAAGACCCCTTTCAATCAATAGCAATGTGCTTCACGAATTATCTTGCCCTGGGTACATCATTCCCGCAGATGTAAATGTTTTTGACAAAGGGGGATACGCTGTGGGTTCCCATTCTAATTCCTGACCTGAGGCTCTTGCGATTCTTCTTTCTTGATCTTTTTGCGACTGTTTTCTTCTCTGACGTATATCCGACTTGAACCCCAAACTGTATCGATCCTTGTGGTGTACTGGTTTCAATGCTCTAGCTATCCCCTGCTAACATCTTTCCAAACCTTTCTTCGCTCGAGCTCCTTTTCCCACAGTCAACTTAATTCCGATCTTGGTATTCCTTGACAGCTTGGGTGTGGGAATTTTATTCCATTCGGCAATAAATGTAGCATTGATAAATTTGAAAGAACGAAAGGAACATTCCACGGCATCCTTGCTTACTTTGATGTATGGTGCATCAGCAGAGATAGATGCGACAATGTCTTTCTCACCTGCGACAGTAATCAAGCAATTGTCCTTGATAAACTTTACTTTTTGATGGAGAGATGAAGGAACTGCCCCAGCAGAATGAATCCAAGGCCTCCCTAAAAGGAAATTGTATGAAGGCGTGATGTCCATGACTTGGAATTCAATATTATATACACACGGGCCCAGCTCTAGAGGAATTTGGATCTTTCCCATAACATCTCATCGTGACCCATCAAATGCCCTTACTGTGGAATGACAAGGCCTTAGATAAGACATATCAACTGGCATCCTGGAAAGTGTGGCCAAAGGCATGACATTGAGTGCAGATCCGTTGTCGATAAGCATATTCGGTACTATGTAACCCTTGCAACTGGTCGTAATATGCAATGCTTTTACAGAGCCCTTACCATTTGGCGGTATTTCATCATCACTGAAAGGGATGAAATTATCCACATTCATGTTATTTACCCACCTATCAAGCTTTTCTACAGATACATTGCTCGCCACTTAAGCTTGATTTAACACTTTTAGCAAGGCATTTCGATGTGGCTCTGAGTTCAACAGTAAAGATAACACCGAGATTCTTGACGGCTGCTTGTTCAACTGCTCCACGAAGTTATATTCACTGTGCTTAATGAACTTCAAGAATTCATGTGCTTCCTCCTTATTCACAGGTCTTTTAATTTCTTGCTCAGACTGTATTTCAACATCAACCTCAGCTTCATGCATTGGTGCCTTTCCTTTCTGATTTGAGTCAACGACTTTCTTCTTTGGTTCAACCATTTCGGGAGAATAACACCTCCCGCTGCGGGTAAAGTGTCCTAATAACACCTCCCGTTGCGGGTAAAGTGTCCTACTCTGCTAATATATCCAATCACAGTCTTTGACTTTTCACCTTCAGGTACGACAATATTAACATCATATTTCCATGGTACCGCCTTATTGTCCTTGTAAGGGAAAGGAGATGGCACTTCAATCACCACATTTGATTTGACTTCCTTCTTCTTTGCCTCGTAATAAATCACCAGAGGTCGATCGGCACTATAAGGGATAGCTGATGGTTGATTATCAGAGGCGCATATTTCCCTTTCCTCGGCCTCGTCCATTCTATCAAAGATCTTAACCTCCTTGTTATCCATCATGTCCTAAAGTAGTTTTCTGAATTCTTTGCAGGATTGGACGTTATGCCCTTCGATGCCATGGAAGTCACAAAAACTTTGACCTTTTGTACTTTCTTCCTTGAAAATTCTGTTGAGTGGACAGAACAAACCCTTCTCAACCATTATTCCCCATACCTTTCGCAAAGGTGTCCTGACTTCGGCAACACAATTTTTGGCTTGCCATTTATCTTTGTTTGTCACCACATTCACATTCCCATCAGTATGGTTAGGAAGAGGATTTCCAGCCACATTACTAACGCCATCAAATCACAGAACGCTAGCATTGATGAGATCTTGAACCCTCCTTTTAAAGGCGAGGCAATTTTCTGTAGAATGCCCCTGATTTCCAGCGTGATACATGCAACTAGGATTAGGATCATACCATTTTGGGTATGGAGGCTTCAGGGGTGCCATGTAATGTGGGGATATTAATTGCTTCTCCAATAGTTTTGGGTATAATTCTCCGTATGACACGGGAATTGGGGTGAATTGAGGTTTTTCAGGACTGGGTTTCGTTGGTCTTTGTTCATTTTTAGGTTGGCTTTGTATGGGCATAGTGTTTGATGGGAACATGGTGAACGGCCTTTGGTTATTCATAGCGTAGACGGGGTAAGGAGGAAGTGGTTGACAGTAAGGACCTTGGGGAGGAAAGTAGAATTTTGAAGGCGGGCGATAACGAGGTCGTGGTTGAGCTGGGTACGAATTGGAGGTATAGTGGCTCTCAGTTCCGACCATATGAGTTTCTGCCTCTTTTTTCCTGATAGGTACTGCCCTTTTTGAGCTCTCAGGACCTTCCATCCCTCCACTCTTGATGGCGTTTTCTATAAACTCCCCGGATATTACAATGTCTGCAAAGTCCTTCGTAGCGCTTCCTACCAACTTATCATAAAACGACGCTTTCAAAGTGTTGATGAAGAGGACGGTTATATCTGTTTTAGTTAACGGGGGTTCTACTTGAGCCGAGATATCCCTCCATCTTTGTGCATATTGTTTGAAAGTCTCCGTCGGCTTCTTTTCCATCATTTGTAGAGTTAGTCAATCAGGTACCATATCTGATACATGCTTGTATTGCTCACAAAATGCTGATGCTAAGTCTTTCCATGATCGAATCTTTTCTTTACTGAGCTGATTGTACTATCGAAGAGCTGATCTGACCAAGCTATCTTGGAAACAGTGTATCAACAATTTATCCTCATTCAAGTAACAAATCATCTTCCGAAAAAACATGACAAGATGCGCCTTTGGACATCTCGCCCCATCATACTTTTCAAAATCTGGCGCTTTGAATTTCGGGGGTAGAACCAGATCGGGCACCAAATTGAGCTCTTTGGCACTCAACGCAAAGAATACTTCAGTACCTTCTATTACTTTGAGCCTTTCTTCCAGGATCTTATACCTATCTTGAGCGTCATAATGATCAGTTTTCAACTTTGCTACTTCTACCAGATCGTCCAGATCTGGAACAATTGGATCAGCAAGATTAGCTCTGGGGTTCGATACGAATATACCTTGCCCTAGATGAGCAGGTGGTGCAGGTCGTTGCTCCAGGCCTGCAGGTTTCCCTTGAGGATATCCTCTTTGCATTGCATGGGCATGAGGTGGAGTGAATCCTGGTGGATAGAGCGGATCCTGATCATCATTAGCTCTTGACTGAGGCTCCATGATGCCAGGGCTCTGCATAGGTCCCTTTCCTTTAACCAGAGCTGTCATCATCTCCATCATTTTAGCCATTTGATCCCTTTACTCGAGTGATTCCTCTTGAGATCTCACCATCATGTCTCTCGCCTCCTGCTGTGACTTGGCCAATTGCTCTTGTAACTCTCTTTGGATCCTTTCCATCCTTTCAATTCTTTCGTTAAGTTCAGCATCCATAGCTCTAGCTTTTAGACGCGTCCTATAAGAATAACGTGATTCTAGATTTGTAGTGTCGCAACTGTGGATTTTATGGTTTTAACCTCAATGAATGATTAGGGTGATATGCACATGTAATGAATGGATGAATGAATAAATGACAAATGAATGTTAGTCATGAATAAATATGCAAGAATTTGGTGTTGATTTCAAGATAGCCCCATACTTAGGCATTTCATTAATCAAAAGAGTCCATTACAAAATGTTTTGCCATCTCTGATTTAACAGTTACACAAATTTCCTAGCCACATCGCCTTGTTTCTTCACTCGTTCTAGGAACTCCGACATGCTTGATCTTTGGCTTGGAGGGAATTGACAACTGAGAGCTTCGGCTTCATCTGATAATTGCACAATTTGCACAGCCGCCTTGCGAATTTCATTGATCAAACCACCGAGATGCATATCTTTTTCTTGGAGAGCTCTTTCGTAGGCACGAATGTTTCTATCATGCTGGCCATTCTTTTCTTCTAAGGCTCTTAAGAGGCCATCCAAATGTTGTTGATGAGCTTGCATTGTATTTTTTAAATCTCGTATCTTTCCTTTTAGCTCTTGACGCTCAGCCTGACTAGTCATTAATTCTACAGACAAGGTTTCAAATTCAACATTTTTTTTCTTTAACTATATCATAGCACGTGCAGCTCTTTCCTCTTCCTTCTTCACTTTCCTTCTCCAGAATTCCATTCCACTTTTGATGTTGCTTAGTTCTTCCTTCCATTCTGCTGATGATTTGCCCAGCCCACTATTCTTTATGGAGCCTCTTAATTTCTTATTCTCCAAATGAAGATCTCTTAGATCATTTCTCATGATCTCAGCTTCTTTCTGGACTTTCTCGGTTCTGGATTTTTCAATTTGAACATCAATCTTCAGCTGGTTGTTTTCCTCTTGAAGAGAACTAATATCTCGTAACATCTTGGCCTTTTCATGTTCAAATTCATGTCTAGCCATTTCCAGCTCGGACGGCATTTCTTCTAAGAAAGGATTCTGGAAAGTGTAATCCGTTGGCGAGGTTTGTTGACTATTCACTCGTCGTTGTCTCCATATGTCATAATCTTGAGTGATAGTATCAGCATAGAGAGATAACTCCATTAGGTAAATTTCCTTCCAATACTTTGCAGTATCTCGGACTTTTTTCATGTAACCCTCACCTGTAAAGGCAAACTCGATCGTGCAATCCCCGTGAATCGGTATGAAGCGCCGTGGAAGCAAACTGCCTTTGAACCATTAACGGAGCATATCCAACTCCTCCCCATAATCTGAGTAAAGGCACCCAATCTTAGCTTCCACACTTGTATAACAGAATCGAAGGACGGATCCATGGTGCTCTCCAAGTTATATCTTCGGCACGGAGGTTCTGAAAAATCGAAACCCAGTGCTGTTCAGTGACATCCTTTGGCCAATCTTTCCCAAGGTAAGCTTCCAATGGAGAGAATGTTTTTGAAAACATGTGGAAAGGTGTGCGCTCCACTTTCCAGAAATGGCTCAGAATCCAAACATTAAGTAACTGTGCGCATCCGATAAAACGTCATTCCCCTTTCCTCCTACAACTACTTAGAGATCTAAAAGTCTCGGCCAAGATAGTTGGGACACAACTGACTTCGTTCTTTTTCTTTATCTATTTTTCAGCCCATGTATCAGTCATTCAAGTCAACTTCATTAGCTTTTTCTTGAAGGTCATTGGTTTGGGCTCTTTCACATATATCTGGTTGAATTGTGCATTGTCAACGTGAAGCAAGGCGGCATACTCTTCTATGGTCGGAGTCATATCTTCCTGATTGAAAGTGAAGCATTGGTAAGCTGGGTCCCAGAATCGAACCATGGCTTGAATCAACTGTTCGTCTACGTTGACGGTGATCAAGTGAGCTATATCCCCGTACTTTTCAGTGAAGATGCCCCTAGTGTCTGAGTCCCACTGTTTCCAGATCCTAGTCAAGTCTTCGAGGTTATTTCGACGAGCATTCGAAGTCACATGCTTGGGAAGATTGGAGATACATCCTTCCTTTAAACTGTCCCCTTTTGCTTTCTGGGTTTTCAAAGACCAGTCTCGAACCACGACATTTTTCTCGGTTACTTGCGTAATTGACTCCTCCATCAGAAACCCGTTTTTGGCAACCAATCTCTAATCAACACCTTCTTAACAAGATGCCTATGATGCACGATGAAAAATAAAAATGAAGACAAATAACCTTGGTTAGTAATCACAACAAATATAAACGGAGAAAAACTATGGAAAATCTAACAAATTAAGCTATTCAATCGTGCATTTTGGTGAAACCGACCTACGTTTTTTTTACCCCATCATACTTTACAAAATAAACTTACCCCACATGCTTATTAGATAATCTATCCGATCCAATTTTATTAAACAAACCTAATTCTCTTGCAAAAACAAATATAAATGTAAAAGAAATAAAAAGTAAGAGGCATTTCTCCCATGTACTTCTTTTGGTGACTACTCAACGGACAGAGGTTCAGCATGGCTCTAATTGGGTGGCTCGTACGGTTCACTATATGTGGTTTCGGTTCTAAAAAAGTACCCGTATTGTCCATACCGTCACCTACTAAGGCTAGTACGGAGCCTCGGTTATCGCCCATCATAGGCTTGCGAGTTCAATTCGAGAGATTACATTTACTTATGCCTATGCGGAGGGACAAGTTAACTCACGAAAGCATAAGTCATATGTAACCCAGAAGTATTCACTAACCTGTGCGGAGGGACGAGTTAACTAACGAAGGCGTAGCTTTTACTTCCACTTAAACGGACGGAGCTCGGGTAGAGAGCTTATGTTATGCAAAAATGCAAGTGTACGGTGTGTGGGGAGAAACTCACAAACCTTTTTATTTTTTATTGAAAACAAACTAAAAACCGTAAAACTTAAAGCGAAAAAAAAACAGAAAAATAAACAAGTTAGAAAAATATTAATTTGGAAACCGAATGCAGATGCATGACTTTTCAAAAATAAAATTCAAGGATCACGATTAAAAATTAATTTGAACGAGGAGTTTTGAAAATTTTGACAACACGCATTTAACATCAGACTCGACTCTCAAAAAAATAAAGTCCCCAGTGGAGTCGCCAGTTGTAGCGACCTAAATTTTAACACAGGCGCTAATTGAGGCAATTATTGTAAATTTGAAAACAGAGTTTCGATTTTATCTAAAAAAAAGGGAGTCGCCACCGATCCTTTTTCCTAGATGTGATCGGACACCTAATAAATCTTTTTTTTAAAGAAAAATTATTTTTTTAATTTTCTTTTAAAAAAAGGGTCGAGTTTAGGTCTACGTCAAAATTCCAGAGAAAAATAGGGTTCGGGAGTTGGTTACGCACGAGAAAGATGTTAGCATCCTCGCGACGCCCAAAATTGGTATCTCGTTAAACGCGCGTTGTCTTAATTTTCAAAAATATGAGTTCAATTTAATATTTAATCGTGATCCGATTGAAACACGAGAATTTTAATAAATTATATATTATTATATACTCATTTAAATATAATTTGATAATTTACAAAAAAAATATTTCATTTTAAAACACGAGAATTTTTGAAACACAAGAATTTTGATAAATTACATATTATCGTATTATATACATTTTAAAAATGAAATTTTGACAATTTAAAAATAACCATAAAAATAAACATTTTATTTTAAAATCCGAGAATCTTTGAATTTTTTTTTTAAAGAGGGTGTGTCGTATTTAACACGAACTGATGATATTCACCCTGTAATAGGCCAATTTAGCCCGGGCCCATACAAAAAAAATAATAAACCCAAAAGAATAAAACAAAGTCCAAGTCCAGTCCAAAATATATCATTTGGCCCGACCGTAATGGCCTATTACTTGAAAAGATTGAAGGTCCATCTACAAGCTTGACGTATATGGAAACACAATCTTCAAGGATATGCAATCTTAGATATGATATGCAAATATTAGATATGATATACAATCCTAAAAGATATGGTATGCAATCTTAGAAGATATGATTTTGTAATCTTAGAGATTTAATTTGTAGATACCTTTTAATCTTAGCCGTTGATGTAATTGATCTGTACCGTTGGATTTGGGGAGGCTCAACTATAAATAGAGGCCTCTCCTTTCATTGCAAATGACTTGAGTTTTGAGTAATAAAAAATTCTTAAGAGCATTCATTCAATTTTCTCTCTCTTTTACGTTCTTATTTTCTGTGGCTTGTTCCTATTTTGTTCTTCGCTCATCTTCGTTTCTTTTTGAGTTGCTTCCGTTCGAGTTAGATTTTGGTTGAGGAATTTCGTTGAGTCCACATATTGCGGGAGTTAGGTTGACTTATGCGTTTTTTAACTTTTTTTTATTTATCCATTTAATTGCTTAATCATTATTTATTCATTTATTTTAATTATTTTAAACTTGTTTTTCTTTTTTACTTTTCCCTATTTACGTTAAATTGTTTTATCATATATATTATTATTTTTATTTGTTATATATTATCTATATATTATATATTATTTAACTTTAATCATATTATGTATTATTTGAAAATTTGTATGTTGTACATCATCTAAATTGTTTTATTATTAAGGCAAAATTTTCCATATATTGTTTATTTGAAATATGTATATTATCTATTTTTAAATGATATATTATATACTTATTATAAGTTATCCCTTATACATTTTTATTCAAAGTTTTTATATTATTTATTTAAAATAAATATATTATTTTATTATGTATATATTAACTATTTTAGATTTTGCCACATCGTTTTTTATTTTTTTATTATTATTTCATTTTTCTAAAAATTGTTATAATATTCATTAATTGTTTTGAGTATATAATTTACCTTATATTTTTTTATTTGAATTTAATCTTGTGAATAAATTTTTTTTCCTTAATTTTTTCATAGATTCTTTTAAAATTGCTATTATCTACTCTATATTTTTTATTTTGATTGTTCATTTTTTTTAAAAAAAATTTGAATCCATTATCTTCGTTTACCTTAACATTATTATTATTGCTTGTCATTCTTTTACTTAATTGTTTATGTTAGTGCTAATTGTTAATATAATCTGTAACTTTAGTAAATTGCACTTTTTTGTAATAACTTAATGTTACTTTTTTCAAATCTTTGTTTAAAAATATCTATCTTCTTTAATTACCACATTTTATCCAAAAGTTTTTCTTAAATAAGACAATGTTTTGTGTTTAGAAATTCGAGAAATAGTGCCCTAACGAGCTGGGTTTCGATTTTCCGTTTGACTAAATAACTAAATATCCTTTTAATGAATTTTGTAAATCATGAGATGATTTTGGTTACGAGGGTTTGAAACATCATGTCCTAACGTGCTGGATGTGATGTTTATATTCTTTCGGAACAAAAGAATCTCAAGTTCCAACTCAAATTGTTCAAGTTTTTAAAGAAATCATGTTTTCAAATCTTTTCGAATTTTCGACATTAGGACAATAACTAATCAATCCGGTACCAATTTTGGGCGTTACGAGTGTGCTAATCCTTCCTCTTACGTAACCGACTCCCGAACCCGTTTTCTTGAATTTCGTAGGCCAAAATCAATATTTTGAAATAAAACATTTTATAAGGTGATCCAATCACACCTAAGCAAAAAAGGATTGGTGGCGACTCCCGTTTTCGTTTTTTAAAAGTTGATCCCTATTTTTTTAAAAAAATTAAAGATGGTTTCGACAGCTTGGCGACTCCACTGGGGACCAATAAGAAAGTCAAGCCATAAAATTGATTATTTTCTGTCCTTTGTCGGAAAATTGAAAATTCGATTTGAAAATTTGAAAAGTTGATTTGAAAATTACAATCCTTTTTTGCATTTGTTTGTGTCATTGCATATGATTGTTATTTTCTTGCGCACATTGCATTGCATGACCGTTGTGGTCGCACCTTTAAGTGGGAGTGAGAAACTATGCCTTCGTGAGGTTTTCACCTCCGCATGGGCTAGTGGATTGCTTCCGGTATACATCTGTACCTATGTCTTCGTGAGGTTTTCACTTCCGCATGACTATAGGGAAATGTATTCCCCTGAACTGAACTCGATCTGTATGAGCCTATAATGGGTGAAGATTGAGGAATCTGCTGGTTCAGGTACCTTTTCTTTAGAACTAAACCGTATATAGTGAACCCTAAGAGCCCACCTTAGGTAGAACTATGCCAAACCCTAGTGGACACCCAGATAGGTGCCCTATTTTGTTATTTATTTCTCTTGTGCTAACGTGTTCTCTTTTGTTTTGATTGCATTGCATTCATATCATAGAAAAGAGGTGTTGATTCAAATCCGATTGCTAAATAGAAGAGTTTGTCATGAGAAAATGGATTTCTTGATAAAGTGGATCATAATACGGTCATCCGGATATGGTCCAAGTAAACACAACGAGTGAAGGCTGATAGTCCGTGAAGGAATACAAGACTTTATTGCCTAAGGATTCAAGCTGATGAAGACTATTCGAGAGCCGTCACGTCTCGAATTTCTAACAAGCATTGTGAGGATAAATGAGTAATGAGTCGCGGCCCAAGCAAAAAAGAGCTAGTGGAGGCATCTATTAGAAGTTTGCAAGATTTGACCTTTACGAAGAAGGGGATTGATGTTTTTGCTTGGAATATGAGGGCAAGGCTGTATAAATATTCATTTTATGTAAAGGAATTTATTTTTTAGAAAAGTTGTCCTAATGGAATTGAATTCAGAATCAACGCCTCTCTTTCTTTTTGCATTCATTTCATGCATTTGCATTACATCGTATCATATGCATTAAAATCCATAGAAGGACCCTAAATAGTTGAAGTTATTTTAGAAAAAGAGAGAAAGTTAATCTGGAAACCAAACATCGTTACTGTACTCGCGCTAAGACGAAAGATATGGATCAAATACTTGAACAGTTCCAAAGAGACATGCAAGACCAGCTGCAAGAGCAGTTGGCAAAGATCCAACAAGATATGAGGGAACAAATGATGGAAGCCCAAAGGAATATGGTGGCTCAAATGACTCAGCTACTGAATGGGGCAATGGACAAGGGAAAAGGTCCCATGTCTAATACTGGAGAAGATAATGAGGATTATCCTCCGGGTTTTACCCGCCACATGCACAAACACAACCTGAAGCATATCCTCGAAGGCCATCTGTTACAATTAGGCTTCAACAAGGTCAAGCTGATACTGGAGGGCCCATGATTGTCCAAGTTGACTCAGGACCTAACCCAAGAGATAATCCTGTTATCCCTGATTTAGATATAACGGAGAAGGAATAGACGAGAATTGAATTACCGAGACAGTTAGAGGACCGTTGTAGATGGTTAGAAGAAAAGTTCAAGGCCTTGGAAAATGCTGATAATCACCATGGAATTGATGCTAAAGACTTGAGCTTGGTTCCAGATTTGGTGCTTCCTCACAAGTTCAAAATGCCAGAATTTGAGAAATACAATGGGATTAGCTGTCCTGAAGCCCATATTACCATGTTCTGTAGACGGATGACTGGGTATGTTAATAACGATCAATTGTTGATCCATTGTTTCCAAGATAGCTTGGTGGGGGCAGTGTCCAGGTGGTACAACCAATTGAGCCGTGCTAGGATTAATTCTTAGAGAGACCTAGCACAAGCATTTATGAAACAATACAATCATGTGACAGACATGACGCCTGATAGAATCACCTTGCAAAACATGGAGAAGAAATCAAATGAAAGCTTCAGGCAGTATGCACAAAAATGGAGGGAAGTTGCCATGCAAGTTCAGCCACCTCTCCTAGAAAAGGAAACAACAATGCTTTTTATCAATACTTTAAATGCCCCATTCATTACTCACATGATCAGGAAGTAACACAAAGAGCTTTGCGGATATAGTAATGGCGGGAGAAATGATTGAAAATGCCATAAGGGGTGGCAAGATAGAAACATGGGAAAACACCAAAAGGTCAGCTCCAAGGAAAAAGGAGAACGAGGTGAATAATACGAGTACATATAACAAAGGGTACTCGAAGTCAATTACTGTCAGTCAACCAAAAGTAACCACTAGCTATCAAGGCTCTTCAAGGTAGAAATCCAATTCGATGCCAAATACAGAAAAGCTCCAGTTCACACCCATCCCGATGACATATAAGGAGCTGTATCAGAATCTTTTTTATGTGCATGTGGTGTCTCCGTCCTACTCGAAACCCGTTCAACCTCCGTTCCCAAAATGGTATAATGAGAATGCCCAATGCGAGTACTACGCGGGAATAACGGGTCACTCAATTGAAAACTGTACTACGTTTAAAAAGTTGGTCGAAAGGTTCATTAAAATGGGAATTGTGAAGTTCGACGTTTCATCAGAACCTGATCTTTGACGAGGCAGTAAATGCGATAATTGAAAGAGGAGACAAGAAAGTTGTGACTCCTTGAAGAAGTCAAAATCGAAGAGGGAACCGGGGAACGAAGTTTCCAAGCCTTTGCATACTTGGGAGTGTTTTGAATAATGGGACTGTGGAAGATATCCCTATATTTTTAGAGCTAATCTAGAGTAATATTCAAAACACGCTTGTTGCCTTAAGCCTAGAGGTAATAAGAGCCCTTTTGTGAAATAGGCTTGTGTCCGAAATTTTTATTTCAATAAAATGCATCTTTTTAAGCAAATATTCTTTTATTTTTTCCATTTCATACTGTACAAACAATTGTATTTAGTTTTTTTTTTGTTTGTTCTTTGGACTTTCTTTCAAGTATTATTTAATTCTTCATTCATGACCATACAAATAATCATTCTTTGAATCATTTATTCTTTGGAATCTTCCTTCGAACCTACAATAGGTCTCCAGATATCAATGATGTGAGCAACATCATATCGACTCAGTCTCCTTTCGAGTAAGATATGTGTCTAGAGGATGTCAGGACTTTGAAGATGACAGAGATTGTAACCTATCTTTTGATTTGTTAAGAATGGTAGAACAAGATGAAAAACAGACCTTACTCTACAAAGGGTCAGTGAATATTATGAACCTAGAAAAGAGGTGAAGATTGTAGCCTAGCGAGAAATCATTGAGTTATTTTCAAGAATTTAAAGATGTTTTCGCACGATCATATCAGGACATGCCTGAGCTACTAAGACGCAGGCTAAACATGAGGATCGGGCACTGTTGGTCTACCATGGAAGGGGATTGCATCAGTTATACCGCAAATACTGAATTGAAAAAGACGAGATTTATGTGACTCTTCCATTTTCTTCACAGACTTTACTATATATAGGGCATGGATGTTATGGGGCTGATCTCGTCAAAAGCTTCTAGTTGACATCGAATTATCTTTGTGGTCATCGATTACTTCACTAAGAGGGTGAATGTTGCTTCATATGCCAATATTGCAAAGACGACAGTCATCAAATTTCAAAAAAAAAAGTAAAAAGAAAAAAAGAAAAGATCAGGTGCCAGCAAAGAATGCCAGAAATGATCATGTTTAATAATGCATAACTGTACAATGTCAAAGTTTACAGTTTGTTCAAAGATCAGGCAGCATATCACAGTGTAGTAAAGGTTGCCAAAAGAAAAAATACAAAAAGAAAAAACAACAAAAAATATGAAAGGTGACCAAGACTTGTAAAGATTGGCATAAGAAGCTATCATTTACTCTCTATGCTTATCAAACGTCGACCAGGACTTTCGTTGGGACAACACTTTTCCTATTGGTTTATGGAATAGAAGTGGTTTTGCCCATGAAAATCAAGATTCCTTTGCTCCAAGCTTTGATTGAGTCAAGAATTGGATGAAGTAGAATGTCTCCAATGAACTTGGCTTAAGAAAAGGGTTTGAAAGTATTCATCATAGTCAAATGTACCAAAAATGGATGATGCTGATTTATGTCGAAAATGGTCCACCCAAGGGAATTTCATGATGGGGACCTGGGATTGAGGAAAATCCTTCTTATACAAAAGGATTTCAGAGGAAAGCAGATGCCAAACTGGGAAGGACCTTATGTAGTAAAAAGGGCCTGTTCTAGAGGAGCATTGATATTGACCGAGACGGATGGCAAAGACTTGCCCAATTCGGCAAATCCAGGTTCAGTCAAGAAGTATTTTACCTGAAAGGAGAAAGGCCAAGGTGAAAACCCACAAAGGGCGCCTTAAGATCAAATTCAAAAAAAAAAAGGAGAGGCCAAGGCGAAAACCCGCAAAGGGCGCTTTGAGACCAAAGGGGTTTTGAGCTGAAAACCTGAAAAGGGCGGCTCAAATTTTGATCAAAGATAGGGCATGTGATAGTCTTGCTATGCCTGAATTAACAATGAGGAAGTATGCTACGTTTTGGGGCATTGACAATATACTCCAGATCCTCTAAACATGTATTGAGCTCAAAATGGTTCTCAAGAAGTTTATACAGAGAAGCTCAGGCTGCGATATCTGGGGCACCTAACTTCTATCTTACTCATTTTGAATTTACTATCTTTGATTACTTTATTCTTTTCAAGATATACTCTAATCAATTTTCTTTTATGGCCTTGGCTATCTTTGATTACTTTATTCTTTGATTACTTTATTCTTTTCAAGATACACCCTAATCAATTTTCTTTTATGGCCTTGGCTATCTTTGATTACTTTATTCTTTTCAAGATACACCCCAATCAATTTTATTTTATTGCCTTGGTTAGCTTTGTTTAACTTATTTGTTTCGAGCTATGCTCCTGATTAATTTCTTTCTCATCCATTGTTGTGATCTTTTTCAAGCATTTTATATTGAAATAACGATTAATGGACTAATAATACTTTCATAAAAGGAGTTTCGCATATTACTCTAGAAGCTTCTAAATAATATGAGAATCTGAAACAGGACTATTGTTTAGGACTCACCAAGCCTAAGGGTTGGAAATATTGAAAGATGATTATCTCTTTGAATTTTTATTGGTTGAACAAAAAGATAAGACATTTCGTCAGTGATACCTTCTCGTCAAATAACGAGCAATGTCAACCCAAGTGTAAAAGTGGATCATTTCTGAGAAAAGAAAAATGATACTCTGCATTCATGCAAATTTCAGGCATATACATCTGGTCATTACACCCAGGGAATGGTGTAACAGATCAAATTGATTGAAGATGATACAAATTCTATACCTCTGAGTGGCAGCAGGATGGATGGAAGAAACCAAATGTTTTTCCCCTGAAGTTGCAGTGGAAGGTACAAACTTTATATCCCAAGGTTCAAGTGGAGTGGACTCAGAATTACCATGGGGCAAATTATTTGAGCAGAATATGATTGATACTTCGAGAGGAATGAAGATGAAGAACAAATGAGTGATGACACCTTAAGTAGGAATCATGCTCATAACATTTCTGCATTCATATATCATAGAGCGTCTAATTAGGAGCATTTGATTTATTTCGATGAGGGCAACCTAATCATTCGGCATAAGCATATACCCATTCTACAGGTCATGTCCTCTATAGGACAATGTAGTAGGATAGATTGATGCTTTCAGCCTGACCTCCTTGAAGTTGCAGTGGAGCAGACTAAAATAGCAGATCTGGCCTTCCTGAGGTTGCAGTGAAGCAGATCGAAGACATCAGCCTTGTCTCCCTGAGTTTGCAGTGGGCGCAAAGCTAAAAGATAGCAGATCCTGCCTTCTTGAGGTTGCTGATGAAGCGGATCGAAAACATCGATCGGCATCCCCGAGTTTCTGATGGAGCAGACTAAAATAGCATATCCGCCTTCCCGAGGTTGCAGTGAAGCAGATCGAAGACATCGACCTTGTCTCCCCGAGTTTGCAGTGGAGCAAAGCTAAAGATTGCAGATCCCGCCTTCCCGAGGTTGCAGATGAAGCGGATCGAAAAAAATCGATCTGGCATCCCCGAGTTTGCGAGTGGAGCAGACTAAAATAGTAGATCCGCCTTCCCGAGGTTGCAGTGAAGCGGATCAAAGACATCAACCTTGTCTCCCCGAGTTTGCGAGTGGAGCGGGCTAAAAGATAGCGAGATCTCGCCTTCCCGAGGTTGCGATGAAGCGGATCGAAAACATCAATCTGGCATCCCCGAGTTTGCGATGGAAGCGGCATCGAAGACAATGAGATCTTATCTTCCCGAAGTTGCAAGAAGCGATCGAAGATATTAGCTTGCCTCCACGAAGTTGCAGTGGAGCGAGACTAAAAAGCAATGAGATCTTATCTTCCCGAAGTTGCGAGAAGCGATCGAAGATATTAGCCCGCCTCCCACGAAGTTGCAGTGGAGCGATCGAATCTGGCAGATCTTATCTTCCGAAGTTGCGGGGAAGCGAGATCAAAGATATTAGCCCGCCTCCCCAAGTTGCAATGAGCGCATCGATGACAGCAGATCTTATCTTCCGAAGTTGCGAAGCGGATCAAGATATTAGCTTGCCTCCCCGAGTTTACAATGAGAGCATCGAAAGCAATGAGATCTTATCTTCCCGAAGTTGCAGGAAGCAGATTAAAGATATTAGCTTTGCCTCCCTAAAGTTGCAACTGAGCGATCGATGACAAGCAGATCTTATCTTCACGAAGTTGCGAGAAGCGATCAAGATATTAGCTTGCCTCCCACGAGTTTGTAGCGGGAGCAGATTGAAAATAGCAGATCTTGTCTTCACGAATATTGCGGTGAAGCAAGATCAAAGATACTAGTCTCACTTTCCTTAAGTTCTGATGAGGATAGATTGAATCTACAAGAGCGGGACTTATCTCCCTGAAGTTGCAGTAGAATAAGATTAAAGCTCTGATTCAATCTCCTTGAAGTTGCGATTGGGTTAGAGACTCTTTGGAAGAAGATGAGGATCAAGAAGTTCGGGCTCGGCAAGATCGGGCAAAATTGGTCCTTTTATAGTCTTTGCTCCATTCTCGTTACGACAATGAGCAAAGAGAGGGCAGCTGTAATAGGCCAATTTAGCCCGGGCCCATACAAAAAAAATAATAAACCACAAATAATTAAACAAAGTCCAAGTCCAGTCCAAAATATATCATTTGGCCCGATCGGAATGGCCCATTACTTGAAAAGATTGAAGGTCCATCTACAAGCTTGACGTATATGGAAACACAATCTTCAAGGGTATGCAATCTTAGATATGATATACAAATCTTAGATATGATATGCAATCCTAGAAGATATGATATGCAATCTTAGATATGATATGCAAATTTTAGATATGATATGCAATCCTAGAAGATATGGTATGCAATCTTAGAAGATATGATTTTGTAATCTTAGAGATTTAATTTGTAGATACCTTTTAATCTTAGCCGTTGATGTAATTGATCTGTACCGTTGGATTTGGGGAGGCTCAACTATAAATAGATGCCTCTCCCTTCATTGTAAATGACTTGATTTTTGAGTAATAAAAAAATTCTTGAGAGCATTCACTCAAATTTCTCTCTCTTTTACGTTCTTATTTTTCGTGGCTTGTTCCTATTTTGTTCTTCGCTCATCTTCGTTTCTTTTGAGTTGCTTAGTTCGAGTTAGATTTTGGTGGAGGAATTTCGTTGAGTCCACATATTGCGGGAGTTAGGTTGACTTATGCGTTTTTTAACTTTTTTTTATTTATCCATTTAATTGCTTAATCATTATTTATTCATTTATTTTAATTATTTTAAACTTGTTTTTCTTTTTTACTTTTCCCTATTTACGTTAAATTGTTTTATCATATATATTATTATTTTTATTTGTTATATATTATCTATATATTATATATTATTTAACTTTAATCATATTATGTATTATTTGAAAATTTGTATGTTGTACATCATCTAAATTGTTTTATTATGAAGGCAAAATTTTCCATATATTGTTTATTTGAAATATGTATATTATCTATTTTTAAATGATATATTATATACTTATTATAAGTTATCCCTTATACATTTTTATTCAAAGTTTTTATATTATTTATTTAAAATAAATATATTATTTTATTATGTATATATTAACTATTTTAGATTTTGCCATATCGTTTTTTATTTTTTTTATTATTATTTCATTTTTCTAAAAATTGTTATAATATTCATTAATTGTTTTGAGTATATTATTTACCTTATATTTTTTTATTTGAATTTAATCTTATGAATAATTTTTTTTTTCCTTAATTTTTTCATAGATTCTTTTAAAATTGCTATTATCTACTCTATATTTTTTATTTTGATTGTTCATTTTTTAAAAAAAAAATTTGAATCCATTATCTTCGTTTACCTTAACATTATTATTATTGCTTGTCATTCTTTTACTTAATTGTTTATGTTAGTGCTAATTGTTAATATAATCTGTAACTTTAGTAAATTGCATTTTTGTGTAATAATTTAATGTTACTTTTTTCAAATCTTTGTTTAAAAATATCTATCTTCTTTAATTACCACATTTTATCCAAAAGTTTTTCTTAAATAAGGCAATGTTTTGTGTTTAGAAATTCGGGAAATAGTGCCCTAACGTGCTGAGTTTCGATTTTCCGTTTGACTAAATAACTAAATATCCTTTTAATGAATTTTATAAATTATGAGATGATTTTGGTTACGAGGGTTTAAAACATCATGTCCTAACGTGCTGAATGTGATGTTTGTATTCTTTCGGAACAAAGGAATCTAAAGTTCCAACTCAAATTGTTCAAGTTTTTAAAGAAATCATGTTTTCAAATCTTTTCGAATTTTCGACATTAGGACAATAACTAATCAATCCGATACCAATTTTGGGCGTTACGAGGGTGCTAATCCTTCCTCGTACGTAACCGACTCCCGAACCCATTTTCTTGAATTTCGTAGGCCAAAATCAATATTTTGAAATAAAACGTTTTATAAGGTGATCCAATCACACCTAAGCAAAAAGGGATAAGCAAAAAGGGATTGGTGGCGACTCTCGTTTTTGTTTTTTTAAAGTCGATCCCTGTTTTTTTTAAAAAAAAGATGGTTTCGACACACCCAACATAGTGATGAAATCAACGGCTTAGTGTCAAATCGAATCGTTGCCTTATTTATTAAAATTATTTAAATTAAAAATATATAAATGCAAAATGAAGATGCTTAAAAATTCAAATAATATTAAAAAACGAAATGTCATTAAAATACACGGACAAAATTAAAAAGTGGGCAAAAAAGAAATTACCGAAAAGCCCAAAATTACGGTCTTGAAGAACGGGATACACGACCTGGGGTCTTTTTTTTTTCCTTTTTTCTTTTTTTCCTTCTTCTTTTTTCTTTTTTTTTCTTCTTCTTTTTTCTTTTTGGCTCACGCCTTTGGGCTCGGGCGCCGCTCGCTTAGGTGGTCTGGGCTCTTTGTGTAGGTTGCCTGTTGGGTTTGGTTTATTTTTCCTTTTTTTTTTTTTGCTAGGCCTTTTTTTGCTTTTGGGGCTCTTCTTTGAGAACTCTTTGGGACGCTGGTCGTGTCGCCATGGTCGGGTTGGCCCAACTGTTTTAAATTTTATTATTATTATTTTTTTCTTCTTTTCTTTCTTTTTCTTCTTTCTTTTTCTTCTTTCTTTTTTTCTTCTTCTTTCTTCTTCTTCTTCCTCCTTCTTCTTCTTTCTTCTTCTTCTCCAAGATCTAACCCGCCGCCACCGTTGCCGTCGTCGCCACTATCGAATCCTCCTCTCCCTCTTCTCTTCTTTCTTCTTTTCCTCCTCTTTTCTTCCTTCTTTTTTTTTTTGAAACTTTCCCCCTTTTTTTTATTTTCGTGGGTTGTGTGCGGGGTTTTTTTTTGGAAAGATCCCCTTTTATAGTGTGATTTTTTGCATGTATTAGGTGGCTAGGGGGAAGGGAAGCCATACCCCAGGCCAGTGGCCGGAAAATCGGGGGGTAGGTGCGCGAAATCTGCCGGATTGTTGGGGATTTTCTGATAGAAGGACCGAATTGCAAATGTAGCAAAACTTATGGGGCCAAAGTGTAATTTCTAAAAAGTTAAAGGGTTGAAATGTAATTTTAAAAAAGTTAAAGGTCAAGATGTAATTTTAATAAAGTTAAAGGGTCAAAATGTAATTTTTAGAAAGTTAAGGGGTCAAAATATAATTTTAATTTTTTATATTTTTAAATTTTTTTCTTAATTTTGAAAATAAAATACGAAATCCGGACAAAATTTGTGCTTACAACGTTTTCACTACCACAATAGTGAATACTCATTTTCTTTTTTCTTTCCAAAAACAACATAGATCAATAAGTTCAAAAAAAAAAAAAAAGCATATATTATCAATTTTTATTTCTTTTCAACGATAAATTAGCCTTATAATATTAGCTCCCAAAAACTGATACTCATGCTTCAACTTGGGTTCGGTTGGTTGACCTTTTTCTGGTAAATCTATTCTCAGCCAACCCCAGATGTTGCAATCATTCAACCCTTTAACTTCTCTTTACCCAAAAAAAAAAAAGTAGTCCATCTTTTTCTTTCCAATTGTCATAATAATTGATCGAAGCGTTAGTAAGAGAAAAAAAAAGATGCCATCCTGTACTTACTGTAGTCTTGAGAGTATAAAAAACAATAGACAAGTGAGATTTTGTTGGAAGGAAGTCCCCCCCCCCCCTCCTCTTTCTCCTTTAAATTGGGTTCGCAAGCGCATTGAGTCGTTTAACACTGCTTGGTGTTTTGTGGTTTAGTTTCTATGTTGTTTAATCGAAGATAATTGATTATGATTGTTGATTTGAGTTTTATGAATGAAAAATAATAATTAGATTTAATTTGTCTAGACTTGAAATTCAATGTATCAATTATCGAAAAATCTTAAATAAAAAAATTATTGTTTGTTGAATGATAGTAATATAATTGGTTTACCTTACATCCATGTTCAGTGAGATAGGGATACCCTTTTTCCCCCTCCCAAAATGTATAGACTGCCATTGTGCTGACAGATTTGTTTTTATTACCTTTTATATGACCATATAATGTAACACTCGTATGAACGTGATGCGAAAGTAAGTGGGTTTTCATGAGATAGTAATTGCTTTATTGTAAGAACTCCTAGTAAGGGGACCACTCTTAAGTCTCTCTCCAACCCCATCTTTGTGGTGTGCTGTGACACCGCTGCCCTAAACTCTGCCAATCCCTGCAGATGAGGTTTTACTACTATACTCCTCTTTTGAGTCTAAGAGTGTAGGCAAGGGGGCTAGGGAACACATTTACCGAAGACATGAACTCCACACTCTCTCTCTCTTTAAGCATCATATCCCGGCAAAGGCAATCCCCAGTTGTCTTGTGAAATGAAACCCTCATGTGGTTCCTGCTTTGTTAATTACACGCGTGTTTTTACTCATCTTCTCCCATCATTCGCCCAATTTTTTTATCCTCTTGTTTCTTGAGAACAAAGAAGATAAAAAGAAAAAGGAATGATTTTTATAGTATTAACTTCATAGAAAGAAAGTAACGGTGTTGCTTAGTAGGAGCCCAGAAACAATTGTAACCATGGTTGGACGAGTGGGACACTACTCTGTGAGTAGATGTAAAACCTTGTTACTAACTAAAGCAACAAGGAATCTTACATCTTAAGGATGAAACCAAAGTAATGATATTTTTATGTTGGAAATTATATCATATACCTGTCAACTTTGTTGCAAACTTTATACGTATACATATGCAGAAATAAGAAAAATATTGGGTTTATACCTTATGTAATGAGTTCGTGACTATTTTTTTTGATATTATAATCTTTAAAATTCGAACCTATATATTTAATGGGGAGCGCAATGTATTTTATTATTGTATCAAACTACTTATTGGTAAAACTTTTTTTATATATTTTATTATTTTGTAAACTAATATTTGAACATTTAAATGTATATTTTATCAAGATTTAGCTAACCAATATAAACAATGATTTAAAGATTTGAAGTAAGAATTTAACTTTTTTTTTCTTTCAAACGATTTAACTTTGAAATCGATTGATTTAACATCATCCCAAATCTAACGCCACGTTGCTATACTCTTCTTTTGTTTAGGGATTTGGAATTATATGATAAAAATTGGAGATTGGATGGTGGTCGGTGTAAGAGTAAGAGAAGAGGTGAGGCGGACAAAAAATAAGCACGACTAGACGAGTTGCAGCGCATGGAGTTGGACTACATTAGCAAGGCAAAAGCTGCTTGCATTCCACAATGTGGCTGCTAAAGATTTCGTGGCCCAGCGCAGGGAGCAAAATTGGTCCCGAATCATCCCCGGTTAACCATCTTTACTATCTAGCTGAAATTTTGGGAATTATGATAAAAATATCAAAGAGGCTTCTGAATTAAAAGTTATGTTGCATTTTGTTCTTTTTATTAAAAAAATAGATAAATTAATCATTATACGTTAAATCAAAAAATAAATTGATACTTTCGGTTAAAACTTTCATCTGTTTGTACTGTTAAAAATTGGTGTAGTTGGTAGAATAATTGAACAATGACACATGGTGTGCCACTTGTACCTCATGCTGATTTATAAAGATCAGTTTTTAACAGTAGAAATAGATGAATTTTTTTTATAAAATGACTAATCAGCTCTTTGATTTAATGTATACGGACTAATTTACCCATTTTTGAGTAGAAGGGATGAAAATGCAATCCAACTCTTAATACAAGGGTCACCATAGTACTTTTATTGACAATGTCAAAATTTTCTAGTCTTAAAATACAGTAATGGAATCTAGCTAGTTTGGGTGTTAAATTGTGAAATTATCAAAGTATAGAAATTATGACATTGAAATTTTTGAAGCTTTTTAGTTGTATTTGGTTTGGGTTGAAGCTTGGTGTTTATTTTTATTGAGTTTGCAAAGTAATTTTTAATAAATTGTAAATTTAAGGATTTAATCATAACTATGTAAAATTAGCATGGTTTCTTTATAAATTTCAAGGGTTTTGTGGCTGGTTTGGAGTAGTTAAACATTTGACATAGGAGGTGTATAAGGTTTAACTGTGGAAATAATATTGTTTTAGTTTAGGGACCTATTTGAATAAAGTGTAAAAAGTTGGGGCAAATGTGAAAATTAGTAAATAGGAAATCATTTGCATTAAATTGAATAATATATGAAATTGAGGTTAATAAATGGAAATAAACTATTTTATAGATCAAGAACAAGTAGATAACTGAGGAAAAGGGAAAGTTGTCGAGTAGTCATTGAACTTTCGTTGTCTCTGCAGTCTAGCCCTGGTAAGTTCGTATGATTTAGTTTTGTATTAAATTAAATTTTATATTAACTATGAATTGAGATGTTGAATGCTTTGACATAATTGAATTGAAATAAGTTTATGTGAGTTGAGAAAGTATTTGATTTGAGTGTTGTTACTCGACATTGTATTGAGCCGATGAACGTAGGATAGGATACAATTGGCATGCCAATAAGTTTTTAATGCGCGCGATACGGGCTTGATTGTGATGAGATGATGATTATTGATGCGTTACTATTCACTGAATATATTGAAATCTAGCATTTGTTGCGAACTATCAAGTTATATTTATAGTGATCCAGGTGTGTTACTGGGGGTGGATGTAAAGCCTTCAGGCATAGTGCCCAGGTGTGTTTCGGAGGGACGTTAGCCTACGAGCTAGGCACTTAGTGCTCAAGTGTGTTCTCAGTTGGTTAAGCTCACTTGAGCATTCTGGTGTGTCCTGGTTGGTTAACCGCGTACCCGAATTCGTTATATCGTTCATCGAGCAAATTTTAAGTGGTTATATGATTTCCCTAATAGATTAACTTGAGTTAACATTAAATGATCTAGTATTAATAAATAAATTACTCATTAAGTGTATTGATATGAAGACTCATCTGTTTAATAGTTGTGAACGACAGGATCATAGTTTATAAAGTGTTAATGTGTGAATTATATATATTGCTACAGTAAGTTTATTGTTTTAACCGTTAAACTTACTAAGCTCTAGTAAAGATTACTTGTGTTATTTTTTCTGTTTCTTTGTAGATTATGTTTTGTGGAAATCAGACGATCGGATCAACTCAAAGAAATCATACTATCTATAATGTGAAGTTGTTTTTACTTTACTTGTAAGTGTGCTTTTGTATTTTGCATAAGTAAGTTGCTTGTGAACTTGATTTTAGCTATTCGGTATAAGACTCAATGAGGTAAATGAAATATAGTATTATGGTTGTGAATGGTTCAGTTGTAATGGTAGGTTTGGCATGAGATTTTAAAAATATTTGAGTACTTTGAATCAAAATTTAAATTAGTATAGAATGTGAGCATGATTTTAATTATTGAATTGTGGTGTCATTGAGGGCACATTGGTTAGATATATAAATGCTTGAATAGGTAATGTTAATGCCTTTTGTGTGATAGGAAAATTTGGCATGTAATGAACTTGAAAAGATGATATTTTACCATTTTAAACCTATGTATCGATACTTTGGCATTTGGTTTCGATACTTGACCATATGAACAGTTTTAAAACAAACAGAACGTCAAAATGATATAGATTTTTATTTGAGTATCGATACTTTTTCATAAAGTATCAATACCCTAACAGAATTATCGATACGATTGCTTTACAAAGAAAACAATATTCAATTTTGGTATCAATTTTAAAAAAGGTATCGATTTAGTACCAATACCAACTACGGGTTTTTCACTAGTAGCTTTAAAATTTTGTAAATTAAACCTATTTCAAACTTGGATTTCACAATTAGGCCTTTGTAGAGTTCAAAATTCTTAAAATGTTCAATTATGTGTGATTTACTTTATAAATTATAATTATAGAGTTTTTGTTTAATAAGTATTTATTGATTTATTGAATTTAGCTGTAACATCTCTTTACTCCAATTTGGTGATCGGGTCGGGTAAGGGGTGTTACAAGTTATCTTTGAATTTAGTAGTTGTAAGTTGTTAGAAGATTCAAGTTTGGTCGAAACAAATAAAAAAACGAAAGAGATATCTTAGGAAGATGGTTACCTCCTAAGTAATTTAGATTTTCTTTTTAATGCAAACTTAATTACATGAACTAACTCAATTAAAGTAGAACTTTTGATAATATGAATGAAACATAAAATTGAATGCTTTTCTAACGAATATTACACTTATGATTCTGATATGCACATGAAAATTCAATGTTTGACACCAAAACCAAAACTCATGTTTGTATCATTCCCTGCCCTTCCTTCCCTTGTTTTCTGTTTTCCTTTAAATGTTGTATTGGATCATAAACACTTGCAATGGATTATTTCAGGGACAATGAATCAAAGCAGACAAAATCCCATGAAAAAGGTAATAGCACTGAACTCTCTCCTCATCTAAGCCTTAACTCGAATGGTCCAGAGAGTTTAATAGCAAATAATGATGGGTTGTCCCCAAGTTCAGCCCCATGCCAAGAACTTTATATTTTTTATTGTTGTATACATTCCAGCTAAATGTTAGTGTATTTTGATTGTTTGATCAATTTTTGCAGTGAATATTCAACCTTTATTTTAATTTTAATTTTATAATTTTTAGTTGTATTTAAAGCACAATTTCTATAATTATTCATTATAAGTGTTTATGAAAATATATTAATATTGAAATAATAATAAAAAATAGAAAAAAATTGCCTTACACGTGTCTATCCCAACTTTTTTTAAGGTTGCCTCAGACGTATCTATCTCAACCTTTTAAAGGTTGCCTTAGACGGGTCTATCCCAACTTTTTTTAAGGTTGCCTCAGACGTATCTATCTCAACCTTTTAAAGGTTGCCTTAGACGGGTCTATCCCAACGTTTTTAAGGTTGCCTTAGACGGGTCTATCCCAACCGTTTTAAAGTCTCCTTTGACGGGGGCATGAGCAAAATTTTTAAAAGTCAGCATATGAATGTTTTATTCTGACTCTTCTATTTCCTCCTATCCCAACCTTTTTTAAAGGCCAGCCTTGATTAGGTCTTTGTTAACCCTTCAATAAAGGTCGGCTTATGTTGAATTATGCCAACGCTTTTTCAAAAGCGTTGTGACACCAATGCCAATTGTACTAAGGACGAGGTTTTCAGAAGTGTCGAGATGACCTATGCCGACCTTTTTTGCGCCGTCCTAAGTCAAAAAAAGTGTCGCGGTAGGCCTGTTTTGTTGTAGTGTAGTAAGTTTATTTTAAGTTTTAGATTTCGAAACATGTTGACATCTAGGAGATTAGAATAAAGTTATGTGGTAAATAATGATTTAATATGGCATTGTTTAAAGTTTGTAACTAAATCATATTAAAAATGTTGTTATGTAATATGGTTTAATTATGACATTTGATATCCAAACTAAGCGATCGAGTCGAGTATAGAATGTTAAATAATTTTTTTTAGTTCAAATTTTTTTTCAATAATATCTTCCTTCATGGTTTATAGTTAGAAATCTTCGTGAAGCAACGTGATGGTTTTAAAAAAAAATAAAGGTTGTACATCACATGTATGTTGTTTACGAAAAGCCACTTTAAACAAGACTTCAGGACTTGGTAGAATGAACTAAAAATCTCTCTTCTTCTCTTGGGTTTTTTTGAAATTTGAATTTGACACGTTGCACTTCATATACCACTCTACCATTTTAATAATTTATACCTTCGTATTTATCGATGATTTAATTATTATCAGTGACAATGATGCATAGGTCTCACAAGTCTTTTATTTAATTTCCAAACATATTTTCATTAAGGATCTTAGTTAACTGTACTATTTCCTCGGTGTATTACAGAATTCTGATGGTTTATTTTTATGACAATCAAATTATATTTATGATGTTTTTTATCAACAATGTATGAATGATAGTAGGTATCGTATTGATCAATATGTATTGTTTCAGTTCTTAACAAGAACCAAGTAATTTAGGTTCCATTTTGGTTAAGATTTCAGTGAGTTTTAACTGTTTTAATGTATTTTGGTCCATTTTAGCCAATAGTGTATCGATCAAATACCAATGGATACAAAATTTTGATATTTTAAACTTAACTTTTAATTTTTATCTTTAACATTTTAAAAATTAAATTTATATTAAAAATATAATTATTAAATGAAGTTATCGTAATTAATTCATAATGTTAAAACTTATACTTTCACGTAAATATATTTATTTAGATGTAATTGAGCTATATTTGTATGTATGTATAATGTATAATTTATTAATAAACTAAAATTTAACTTGTGTGAAAATAAAAATATAGATAAAATGTCAAGACAAAAGAACAATAGTATCGTGATTTGTACACCCATGCTACAATTTATTGTCTCAAATGTTGGCATCACCTACTTGTGTTACTCCTAGTCTCTGTTCAACTTGTTGATATTCTTACCTAAGGGGGACATAATAGTACAACATATGTCGCTCTTCAAATAAGTAGCATGTTTTAATAAATTGTTGTTGATTTTATTTTAAAATTCAAGAGTATTTTCCAGTTTATGATTTAAATTAGTTTAATTTATTTAAAAACATTTGTAGATGCAATTCCATAATGGAAACCCCCTTCCTTATCTTCTTCGACGTCTCATCCTCTTATAGGTGTTTTGGTATGAAGATATAGACACACACAATGATGATGTTCCACATAAAGTTGTTTTCTAGAACATTTGCCTACATATTTTTGTTGACAATAAGATGTTGAAAAATTAGTGGATGGTCAAGCAAAAGGGAATTTTAATTGTGCTATATATGTATATAGACCAGAATAATTACTTTGAATAGCATTAAGATGAATAAACTACTAATAGCCACTGCATATATGTTAGATGCTTGAATGGCCTAGCATTTGGAAACTAAAGAGATTTCATTCTTATTATTCTGAACCCATTACCCATTGATTAGGGAATGTTTTATTCTCCTATATATATTCTTTAATTTATGACAGACTCAAAACTAAATTTATGTAATAAATATGTTTATAAAAAAATATTTAAATAAAAAATAGACTTTAGCTCAATATTAAAGTGTAAATGGGAAAAAGTTAAAAAGGCATGATTCAAATTTTATTATATAAAATATATAAATGAAAAAATACCCTCAAAATAATATAATTTACTTTATAAAGTCAAGATACTTTCATCTTTATCCAATGAATTGATACTTCGATTAACCCATGACACCAACTCAATCAACGACTTTATAATAAGTATATATATGTATGTATATATAGATAATATATAATATATAAAATACAAATTTCTGAACTGATCAATATACGACCCTCTGTTGTTCTTTGTATTACTAATTTTACCGATTTAAATATTTTTCATACATATACATCACAATTCCAATTTTATTAAAACAAAATTGTTAAATGAATTTATATAATAATACATTTATAAGTTAAAATTTATATTGGAATACTTTATTATTAAAGCATTTTTTTCATTTACCAAAATTTTTTTACTTTAGTTTTAAATGTCAAATTTTAATGATTTATTTATGTAATAAATAATTTTATATTTTATGCATAAAACTTTATAAATAATACATGTATGTAATCCATTATAAGATAAAATAATTATATTAATTATATATTACCAACAAAATATTATAGTCAATTTATTAATTCATTAAAGAAAAATGAAAATTTAAGGGCGCGAGTTTTCAATTTACAGTATATCAACTTGTACAAATATTTTGGTAATGATTAAAGATTTATTATATTATTTGAGTTATCAAAATAATTTGTATATATAGTTAATAATGTTTAGGGGTCTGTATAATTTGATTTTAACTGAACCAAATTAATTCAGTTATGATTCATCATTAAATTTAATTCTATCGGAGGTCGGTTAAATTTTTTTTCGAAATTTTGGTTAATGGTTAATTTAGTTCAAAAATAACTATTTAACTAATTAATCAAAATTATTAATAATAAAATATTATAGATCCAATACAGTATGTAAGCCCAAAATATAAAAATTAAAAGATTGAATTAAAACTTCATAGATTTATATGAATTATTATAACAGCTTAAAACTTAATATATCTATCCATTTTGATCAAATAAATTATTTTAAAATTTTATAAAAATAAAAATATTTAAAAATAGAGAAAATCAATTCAATTGGTTTTTTTTTTAATTTGGTTCAATCGGCTGTATTGATTCACAGGTCAATCGATTCAACCCCTATCTCCTGACCAATACCCTGATCAATTCTCGGTCTAGTTCTAAAAAAACATTAATTTTGATCGATGAAATAATTTTTCAGTCCCATTAGGTAGAACAAGCAGGCAGCGAAGTTCGAAAATAGAATTAATTGCCAATGTCTTGACCTCGAGAGGACAAGTTTCGAGCATTGCTAGTATTGCTAGACATTAAAGAAAAAAAAATAAAATAAAGAGAGATAAATAATGTAAAAGAAAGGAAAGAAAATTAAAAGAATTAAAAAAGTTTTTTTTTTTTTTTAGTTTATATGATTGGAGTTGTTTTTAATGAATATGGCATTTTGGTGTAAATTGAGTAAGATAAGAATAGTTTAGGTGCATATAAAAGTACTATGAAGGTCCTCTTTCACTTAAAAAATAGATAAATTAGTCATTGTACGCTATTAAAAAGCAAATTTGTCCTTTATGTTAAAAATTCCACCCACTTCTACTGTTAAAAATTGGCGTAACTAACAAAATAATCAAACAGTTACACATGGCACACTGCGTACCTTATTTTGACGTATAGGGACCAATTTTTAACAGTAGAAATGGATGAATTTTTTAACAGAAAGACCAATTTGATCTTTGATCTCACGTATTTGACTAATTTGGTCATTTTTTACTAGAGGGGGTAAAATGCAATTTGAGTCTTAGTATAAGGGTTTCCATGGTACTTTTACCTTTATGTACCACTTATGACAAAAAAAAGTAGGTACCAACTTGGAAAAAAAGAGATAGTTTAAATACTAAATTGTGGGTTAAGCCCTTTTTAAAATAGATTTAATGGTTTGACTAATAATTATGCTAACGGAAAAAAGTAATTTAAATATCACTTGTGATAAAAAAAAATAATTTATTGAAAAAAAGGTATAACTTAGGAATCAATTTATGAATTAAACATTGTTTAATCCGACTCAAACTAAGTTGGATATGGAATAAGATCTTACTATTGATTTGGTTTGGATTATTATTCAGATTTCTTTTGAGAAAGATTATTATTTAGATTAAAAATATTTTTATTTAAATTTAATTATAAAATATATAGATATTAATATAAAAGGAAATTATTTGGTATGCTGTCAATGAAGTTTTTAGACTTCACGAGTAGGATTAGGCAGATCACAAGTGTCTTATAAGAGTACAGTAAAATATTAAAAAATAATATTTATAAATATTAATTTTTTAAAACTATTTGTAGAATAAAAAAAAATTCACTACTAATCCTAATATAAAATTACATTGTAAAGAAGAAAATGTGTTTTGATATTGAATAATATATATGAATGATACGATAATAAAGGTTTTGTAATGTAGATTTCTATTTAGGGCAGGTTGTTACGGTTTTAAGAATATAAACAATTCCCAAATTTCCTTGATGCCTTCATTTATATATGCTATCCATTACATAGATGATGGAACAAATTGTCCACAGTTCATCCATGGATACATATAAACATATACTTATATAATGTAATAAAATAACGATATCGTTTTCGTTAGCAACAAAAAGGATCATAACACAACTCCTAAAATGGAATGTCTAACATGACAAAGAACAGAGATATGAATATGAACACCAACGATTCATGTAATTAACTTTGTTACTAAATGAAGATGGATAGAAAGTCGATTATTTCATTCACAATTTAATACAAGTGATAATATTTTTTAAAAAAAATTATTCAATAGCCTGTCAATGAATAATAATATGACACATCACTAAATTAAACAAATAATTTTATTAAATATTAATCATAACTTTTGGATTGAGGGTCTAACTATAGTATTTTAACATTTGTTTATAATTAATTATGTTTAAATAAAGTTATTGGTATCTATTTATATGCCCTCCATTATTTTTTGTTTTATTTAATAATAAGGTATAATGTTATTATTGAGTGATGGTGCACCAACAATACATCCAATATTCACTCATAAAGCATTTATATTTAGTAAAAAAAAATTTAAAAAAAAAAACAAAAAACAAAATTTGAACTCAACTTGTAAAACTAAAAAAATTCAAATGTCATCTGGAGAATATGAGCCATAAACCCTAGAGGAACCCTAGAATTAAAGGGTTCAAGCCTTGATTGGCCCACTGCTATTTAACATTCAAAGAACTTGGTGATGATTGTTTGTGGAATATAGCAGGCAAAGGAATATGTTGTTAATGGGCAGAAGAGAAAGCAGTTATAATAATTGTAGAAAAGGGTATGGAATCAACACATACAATATAAATCTCGAAAAGGATAGCCAAATCTCATCGGACATTAATTAATCGTAAACCTTCTAACATATTATTGTAATGATTAAAACTTGTTAATTTATATATGATATGTTGGGTTCCATCATCACACCTATAGAGCTATACAAACCAACAACTTTTTCATAACATCCAAGTCATTTTCATGATTGTGTAAATAAACAGAAATAATTTCAATTTATATGTAATTTTGTAGCTGGCACCAATCAGATGAAGGGTTTAGCAACTATCCAACAAATGGAAAGGTTTGTAAGCCTCTCCCTCACCAAAAACGAAGATGCTTATAAGGATATAGGATTAAATGTATTGATTAAACATAAATATATTCACATCAATATTAATTTTATTAATAAACTAATCATACTTCTCTATTTATTCCTTCTTTCATAGAAAAATCTTAGCTTCTCAGTTTTTTCAAACTAAATATTTACATTATCGGTTGGTCTTCAACCTAGTTGTTGATTTCAGTTTTTTCAATTTTTTTTGGTAGTTTTATTTTTTTAATTTTAATTATATTTTCATGATTTTGTTTAAAGTTTCGTGGTTTTATTTTATCCACATTTTTCATGATTTTTGTTTGATCCACTTTGTTTTCTTTGAAAGCTGAGGTGGTTTTATTTTTAATTTTAATTTTTAGTTATGTTTAAACGTATATGTAATATTTGTCAATATAAGTGTATCACCAGATCTATTATAAACCGTTTTTGAAGGATTTTATCATGATATATCATAGTGATGGTGATGGATTCAAGATAATGCGAAGAAAGAAATACCATATGAGACTTAGCCTTTTGTGTGTCACTTGGGGCTTTTGACAGTCTTTTCTTGTTTGATAGTGTTCATCAGGTTGATTTGATAATAGAGAGGCTAGGATGCAAATTTCAGTGATTTAATCAAGTTGATGCATCTCTGGTTTGAATCAGAATTATTTTAGTGTTGCAGCTATTCCCAGTTTGTCTTACTCTTTTTTTTTTTTTTAAAAAAAATTATTTTATAGACACATGATATTTATATATTAGTTTACATATTACATGCCACATTTTTATATTATTATTGATAGTTAATAGTATTTTTCTTAAAAAGAAAATAAAGTAACCATATTGATACAATTTATGTTTTTGACAAAGGTACGTGAATATTTATATACATAAGTTGAATTCTACTACATAATCGATTGAAATTACTCTCTTGACATAATGATACTCCCTTTCACTATCTTCCATGACACGTTCTTAATAGCCATAATCGAGTCAATGTCAAAATGTCATACTCCATGCAAGTATTCAAGGTAGTGTATGTTTATATTCATTAAATCTCACAATTTTATAGGTAAAAGATATATAATTTGAACACTTGCATACTCAAGGCTACTCCGATTAAACCTAGTGAGTTAAAACTAGTATCTGTCACACTTTTTCTTTTCTTTCCCTCATGGTTGATCCTTCTTTCTCATAGAGAGAGAGAGGGGTTAAAAGGTCCCCTACTGCCCCAACCTTAAAAGTTATTAATGTTCCTAACAACTGTATATGGAAATACTCACTAACTTGTCTGCAAAACTTCATGGCGTGATAATATTCAATTTGCATCACTTGGGACCACTATTTTTTTCTTTTTTATTTTATAATAATCAAAAGAAAAATTATAGAATATGATAAAAGTATCCCAACAATCCTCCCCTCCTATTTAAACTCCTCTTCGTTATCCTTTCTTCTCAACATGGAGCCTAGCACTGCTCTTTCTTTAGCTAGCAAAAGACTTTATATATAGGGCTCTCCCTGAATATAGTTATAGTCTTTCATGGTGTTTTTCAGGTTCAATTTTTGTTTTTAAGGCCTCAAGGAAGTGTTTATTGTTTTTATTTTTTCATTTTTGGTGCTCCACCATCAGATGAAGCTGCCAGCATGATCTTAATTTCCCTTCTTTTTTTTAATCGAGGAAAAGATCAGATCATGTGGCAGTTTCACCTGTTGCTGCTAGCACAATATCCAAAAAAAAAAAAAACCCTAATTTCTCTCAAAATGAAACCCTAATTCTGACTCCTTTCTCTTTTGCTAACACCGGTACACCACCATTCCTGTTTTCTCTCAATCCCTAGAAATGGGTGGTCATATCTAAACCTCTTTGTACAAATTGAGGGGTTATTTGGATTTCTAGGGTTTCCTTAATTTATCCAACATGTATGCAGTCGAAAATCTTTTGCTTTGTATGTGTATACATATATATATATATATTGTTAAAATTTTTCCCTCTTTTTTCGCTGCGGGTTTGAAACTTTTAGACTTGAAATTTGGGTGTCTCTGTGCAGTTTCCATGATTACAAGATCCCTTACCACTGCTTTGGTGATTGAGCCTTCTCTCAGTCTCTGGTATTATCTTTAAACCATCCGTACAGTTTTCCCTTCAATAAAATTTGATATCTCAGTATATCTATTGGTTTTATTTCTACTGTATGATAAGCTGTTTGTTTAGGGTTTTTCATGACATATGGATGCTTGCGCCTCAATTCTTTCGGAGCCCAACATTTCGTTATAATTCTATAAGGGATATCATAAACACACAGCCTTTTCATTTCGTTATAACATGTATGTATATAGGTAGGTAGGTACTGGCATAGCCAGTGCTTGTTTCTGATGTGAGGTTGGTTTATTTCAATCGATCTACAGCAGATTTACAAAACCAGAGGGAGAGAAATAAATTAGATACATTAGTCCTTTTTTTGGCACTACCTGGGAATTTCATAGAGTGATGGAAACCCCTGCTGGAAAATCCAAAGATCTCCAAGGGAAATAGATAAACTCCCTAAATAAATTACAAAGAGGCCTTAATTTATGTGCCCTGTGAAGGCTTGGAAGTTGGGAACCTGCTCTTTTTTATGCCTGAAACTAAGTCCAAAGTATCCTTTGGTAGCTTGGATCCAGCTTATTCGACTACCAATTCTCAGAGAGAAGGGAGACAGGGATAAATTTATACATTTTTATTCTGCTCTTTTTTACTAGTCCACGACTTTATTTCGAGCACAGTACAAGATACATTACAGAATCATAAATATATACAAGTTCAGTTGAGATATGGGAATTAGCAGTAGAATGTAAAACTTATTTCATAACTGGTGAATCTAGCTAACATATCTTCTCTTTTTGGGCGTAATTATTGCTGCTGTGCTGTTTTATGCTAATTAGTTCGGGAAGGTATACCTTTTTGCTTTGTGATCTTAGTACAACTTAAAAAGTCTACGAACATATTGGTAAAATAATCGAAATAAATAAAACATTTTCCTTTGGGATATAGGAGAAAATTGAAACCTGCTCCCCACTATAACTAACCATGATGCAAAATGGAAGATCAATATTCAAGTGCTTACTTCCTTTTCTAACGAGAGAACAAAAGAGAGGTAACTTGACACTCATATTTTGGCTGCAATATCTCAGTCTAAGACCCTACGAATATACTTTCAACCTTAAAACAGGAGTGTGATATATATATTTTTATTAAGAGCTATTGATGTTCATTCCAAGTACTATGTTTAATATCATTTGGAACTCCTCTGAGTATATCAGTTCTCTTTCTCTGCCTCTCCGTGAGGGTTGCTTTAGAGAGACAAGATTCCACGCATTTCTCATTTTTCTTTTATTTTTCATGTCAGCTATCTTGATTGAAGAAAATTAAACTGAGGAATCCATTGACAACTACTCTTTATAATTATTTTCCATTTAATGATGCTCTTGGGAATTAGCCCCCATTAAATGCTAGATCTTTGTCATCATTTAATCACTGCCTTGTTTAAAGGGTATCAAAGATGGATCAACTTCACTCTGTGAAAGAGAAATATCGATAAAAGAAGTGTCCTAGGTTCCTTTTTCTCTTAGGGAGCCCCCGGGTGTTGTAGTAACAAGGTGAGTTTCCCTTCACTTGAGATTGAACTCCAAAGCTCTGCAGCTTTGAAAACAACATATATGACCTTATTTGATACTTCTGCCAAGGGTTTGTTTGGATCTTGCAGGAAAAACTAAGGATGGTTTCCAATGGTGCAACACACAGGATTGAACAACAGGGAAAGGCCATTAATTCCTTTGCTTGTCAACGTCAAGCTCGTTTACAGTAAATATTGCAGGTGCACACAACCTAGAAAGGGTAACAAAAATTACATCAATGTAATATCTCATGCACATGCACGTTGCGACAGTACCACTTGAACTAAAATGAAGGATGAATTAATAGTGAATATCAACATGATTTCCTCTTCCCGAGTTGGCAAGAATGATCTATATTATCCGATTCATTTACTTTCCTTGAGGTATCAATATTTAATATCTATGTTCATATAATTCTTCAAATATATATAAAAACTTTCTCTTACAAAATAAAATAACTTTAGCAAAAGGTATAAAGAAATAAAAGATGAATGGAAAAGGAAAAAGAAAAATAGAGAATGTAACTCTTCTTGTTGTCGTCTCTTTTCTTTCACTTGAATCATATTTATATTACAAATGTAGGGGTAAAAGATAAAGCCGTACAAAATCAAAGATATATAAGAGATAAATGCGTGTATATTATTTGAGGAGTAATTTGAATTTTATAAGTCATCAAAGAGGATCACAAATACAAGAAAAGGTTCATGCAAATGCTCCAAAACTATAAATAAGCTGATTATCTTAGATAAATATCCAATAGAAAAGATAAATATTTTTCTCCAATTATGAATATCTACTTTATACACTGGAAAAATCTAATGGGATAAAAATCTAGTGGACATATACAATATTAACACTACACTACAGCTTCAGTAAAAACCTTTGGCAGGAAAATCAAATGGTCAATTTAGGGATAAAGAGTACGTGGCACCCCACATCTCACCCGGTCATCGAGTCCAAACCCAAGATGTCATAACTGTTGTCAGAACAACTCATATTACAATCTTTCACTTTTATATGTTATAAAATTTACTTTTAAAACATTTATATAAATTCATTGGAAATTAACATGTTGTGAGGGCTTAAAATACATTTTTATGACAAAACCCGATTCAAGTCCTGCCTAAGAAAGTAGTGGTGAACCTTTGAAAAAGTTTTGAAAACTAGTGATAGAATAGTGAGTGAGGTCGTGACATCAGAAGAGGGGAAGTCGCAACGTCACTAGCTATCTAGTAAGGTCACAAAGTGGGATAAGTGAAGGTGTGACACTGAGGGGAGAAATCGTGACGTCAAGATTCTGAGGTTGAGACATTACTTGGTGTACAACCTCAAAACATACCAAATGGTTCTTTTAAGTCAAGCAAAATGATTCCCAAAGTATCTCTAACAAAAACCAACATAGTACCAAATCATTTTGCATACAATTGACTTATATAAACACATCTAAATCAATCAAACTTATAACATTCAATACATTATACCAAAACATGCATGACTCATCTATTCATAATATATAGTATAGTTCACCAAGTGGCCTAATGTAACATCTCTTACCCTGTCCGGTTGCCGAACTAGAGTAATAGAATACTATAGATAAATACGAAACACTTACATACAAATTATAGTTCAAAATTTCAATTCAATATCAATTTACCACATATGATCATGTATAACATGGAATTCAATCAATTTTGGGTTTAAATTGAGCTTACGAAAGCTTTAAATTAACCCAGTATCAACCAGGGATCAATTTGAAACAAATACAAAAACATAAGAAAATTTTGTAAACAGAGTTCACACAGATGTTTGAAAGGCTAAGACCATATGAGGATGAGACAAACGGACGTCTTGGTAGACCGTGTAACAGACTGACCCAGTGTGGGGCTAAATTCACACGACCCTGTGAACAAACCATGTAACTCACTGAAGCCGTGTGGGTAAAAGGTGTAATTTCTCAAAAGTTGTCACACGATCATGTCGCTGGGCCGTGTAACATGCTGTGGTCGTGTGCAATTTATACATGCATAATTTCAATAGGTCACATGGTCGTGTACCAACCTGTATAATAGCCTGATGCCGTGTCTTGGAACCGTGTGTGGCACACGGCCATGTAGCACCATAAGTGACCTACAAGTCTAAAAAACAACCTAAACTTTTTTTCATACACAAGCATGATCTAAAGCATAACAAACCTACATAAAAACCTGAATATGATACACTAATATATCAACCAAAATACCACATTCAAACCATACCAATATGCCTCAAATGGCACCTCAGCATAATCAACCTAACATGCATCATTTGACCATTTAAAAACATCTTGAAATAGCTCAATATCAACCACAAAAAATGCACTAAAACTTACCAAATTATTTCAAGTTCAACACAAGCACACCATCCATTTCTTTCACAACCATTTACCTACAAAACTCATCTCATAGCATAACACCTACTCACCATTTAAATCATTAAGCATACATGCCAAACTATTTAACATTATAACATTAACATGACCATTGCCATCACACACACATATATACATATACACACATGACTCTCAAAATGCCAACGAAATCCAAAATAGAATATTGTATAACCATATAACACCTTTAGGTACATGCTATGACCAAACTGAAAACATCACCAACACTTGAGTTCGGGATTTGCCACTAGATGCCGAAGTTGACGATCGAATAAAAAAGAACCTAGCCTGCGCACAGAAAACAAAATCGTACGTTGAGTATAACTCAGAGGTATTTCTATAATCCGAACATTAAAACATAACATAAATCATTTAAAATGCATAACTTAAAAATAAATGATGATATGCAATTAACATGTCAATTATACAATTTCTCACATCCTTTGATCAAATCTAACACAATTTACTAATATTAAGACATGGCAAATCCACTTCATATATTATTTGATATCTCAATTCATGTATTCAATGAACATAACTATCAATGTTTCAACTCATTTCACAAATGAATATTCCATTTCACATTCCACTTTCATTTCTTATCCATTTGCCATTTCAATATCAAATATCACATCTCATATAGATTTTTCAATCTCATGGATTGGAGGACTTATTCATCAAAATTATTTCAATTATGAATACTAAGTTTTTACCATTTATCTCCCTATTAACCTGACTCGGACTCGAATGGATACACGAATCTAACCAACACACCATTTTGGCACCCAGTTCCTTATCGGATAAATCCAAAATTAATAGTTGCACCCAACGCTTTCTCAATAAGTTTGATACCCAGTGTCTCATTGTTATAATCGAAGCAATTTGGAACCCAGTGCCTTATCGACTCATAGTCAAAGTAACCCTAAACTCTTCCTATCCTATGGTATACCAACTATATCCGACTTTGCCCGAACAGTTAATAGGGTATTCATTATCAACCAATATCTCAATTCACATGAATTTTCATCATGAATTCATTTATCCGAACATATGGCAACATAAATCATCTCAGTATGTATTCAATTTCACAATTATATAAACATACACATTTTTCACATATATTCAATTTAGTCCTCATGAACATTATTCAATTCAAATCAATCCAATACAACTCATTATAACAAAGTGTCTCACCTTATGTTCTTACCATGCAGAAACAAGTCAATATGTAGCAATTACAAAGTAGTTCGGATTATAGAAACACAAACTGTAAACTCCAAGCTATTCGTTGACGACTTTGTCTTTTCTTTTCTTTGTCGAAGAATCTGAGTCGACGTTGGCTATAGATTAAGAAAAACATACAAAATAATCAATACACAAACAATTTCACATTCAATTGCTAATTTAAGCAACTTTTTCATTGTATTCAATTTAGTCTCTAAAATCGAGACTAACAAACTTTCAATTCTTACCTCAATTTTCATTTCAATTTTACTATAGTCCTTATCGGACCTCCTATTTCACACTTTTACCACAAATTTAAAAATTTGTGCACTTTAGTCCCTAATGAACAAAATCATTAGTTGACTTTGCAATTTAGTCCTTTTTCAAATATGAACTTAAAATATATCAAATTGATACCTAAAAATTCAACTATTCAACAATAGTAATGTCCTCAATCTTTAACAATACAAAAAAAATACTACATGGGTCAACTAGCCTAATCTCTCGGGATTCTGAAAACATAAATATTACAAGAAAATAACTAAATTGCACTAAACAATTTTGTTGCCAAAATCTTCAAAACCCTTAGGACCGTCGAACTCTTCTCCATTCACTTAGGTTTTGCATGAAACAAATGGGGAGAGAATGTGTTTTACTTTATTCAATTCCACTAAGCATGTTTTTGTCCTATTTTATTTATTTAATTTATAATTTTATAACATTTTCAACATTTAAAACCCATGTTATCGTCCACCCTTATTAAAACACTGGCTTAATTGCTTTATAAGTCCTTTAGTCTTATTCTAATTAAAGATTCCTTAAGAATTGAACTTTTAACACTTTTGCAATTTAGTCCCTGATCCGTAATTAAACATTAATTCGACAAAATTACCTAATCAAAATTCAATTCGCTTCTAATATAACTCCGTAAATATTTAATAATATATACGAGTCCAGTTTACAGAGAAAAGGTTCAAAAATCATACTTTTTGGCACCACTAAGTTTTGAGTCGTTACAATCCTTCCCCCTATAGAAATTTTGTCCCAGAAATTTACTTGAAAATAGGTGGGGATACTTGGACTTCATCGTCTCTTCCGGTTCCCAAGTTACTTCTTCCACACTATGAATATGCCACAAGACTTTCACGAGTGGAACACGTTTATTTCTTAACTCTTTCACCTCATGAGCTAGAATTTCAACCAGTTCTTCCTTGTAAGACAAGTCAGGCTGAATTTCAATTTCTTCCATCGAAATAACATGAGACAGATCCAATTGATATCTTCTAAGCACCGACACGTGAAATACATCATGTATCTTTTGTAATTCAACTAGTAATGCTAACTGATACGCAACTAGTCCAACTCTTTTAGTGATTTCATATGGTCCGATAAATAGATGACTCAATTTTCCCTTTTGGTCGAATTGTAGAACTTTTTTCCTCAGAGAAACTTTTAAAAACACTTTATTGCCCACAGAAAACTCAAAATCTTGACGTTTTAGATCCGCGTACGATTTTTATCTGTTAATCGCTACTTTTAATCTATCTTTGATCGCTTTAACTATATCTTTCATTTCTTGAATCAATTCTGGCTAGCAATAAGGTGTTCTACACCTTTGACTGTAGTAATGCTTCATATATAGCCATTTGAATGCTTGACTAGATACTGTTATTATACACAAATTTAGTCAACGGTAAATAATGTTCCCAGCCTACTTCAAAATGAATTATGCAGGCTCGAAACATATCATCCAAAATCTGAATAACTCGCTTCGATTGTCCATCTGTTTGCAGGTGAAAAGCAATGCTAAAATTTAGTTTCGTACCTAAAGATTCATGTAACTGTCTCCAGAATCTTGAGGTGAATTGGGGATCCGATCAGAAATAATTGACATAGGTACACCATGTGTAACACCCCTAACCCGTATTCATTGCCGGAATAGGGTTAAGAGGCATTACCGATCAAATCATAACATTTAACCTTCATTATTCATACATCATTAAAACATAATCAATCAATGTCATTAAGTCCCTTAATAAGGTCTACAAGACCTTAAATATGCATTGGGAAGGAGTCAAGACTAAATCGAGCACATACGAAATTTTTCCAAAAACTTATCATTTTTCAAAGGTCCAGAGGTCACACGCCTGTGTGGTTAGGCCGTGTGGGTAGGCCGTGTGGGTAGGCTCAACGTGACTACTCTCTTTAAGTCACCACGACAACCTCATTTTTGAGTTACGAGGCCTTACTCAAACACACGAGGGCTCTCGAGACCATATCAGAAACTCTTACTATCTTAAAAATTTTCTCCATCTAGACAGAGACTACACGCCCGTGTGTAGCCACACACGCCCATGTCCACAACCCGTGCACAAAACTCAACCATTCTGCCAAAGTCCTACGGCTAGGTCACAAACCCGTGTTCACCACCCGTGATGCACACTGACTACTTCACACAGCCTTAAAGTCTAGACATACGCCTATTGTGGCTAGCCCGTGGCCAACACTGAATAACTCATACGTCCTAGGCACACGCCCGTGTGACTAGTCTGTGGTCTATTCTGACTTAAAATACTAACATGCAGGGGACACACGGCCAAGTCACACGCCCATGGGCTGACCGTGTGTCACACATGGTCTAGACACACGCCCGTGTGTCTACTCACATGGACAAGAACAAAGCTATTTGTCATGCCCCTTCTCACCCCTCTAGCATACACAACATGCACTCATTCAACACATCCAGAATCAACTCAATTTGAAACACAATCTTACATGGATAACTACATCTTTTCATATAATAAAATATCCAACAACTATGGCATTATACAAAATAGATTATCCATCTAAAGGCCAACATAACTTAGCCATTTACAACCAAAAATCACTAACTTGTCTAGCCCCTATACATGTCATATACAAAACGTTTAATCCAATGTACCAGAGTGTGCTGATAGTGTGGGCGATCTTCCAATTGATCCACGTATCTCGATTCAACTCTATTACTCTATAAGAAAAGGGAAAAGAAAGGGAGTAAGCTTTGAGCTTAGTGAGTTTACACATAAACAATTAAGCATCATAAGCTTTGAGCTTAGTGAGTTTACACATAAATAATTAAGCATCATAATATAAGCTAAACAACAATTAGCATTATACTAACATAAGTAAATCACAACTATGCTTACTCTTTCTATCCCTTACCACATTTCCAACACATCATGAGTCACATACTCATAACCATTAACATGCACCCCTGCATTCAATATTGCATTTACACAATGTACAACACATCATTATTTCACAATAACACATCCACACATATACACTACTCACTAATACATCCACACAGCTACTCTCTCGGTGGTTTCGCACTTAGCCTAACACAATCGATACAATAAGGTAGTATCACACTTAGCCTACCAATAAGGTAATCATAGTGGTCTCGCACTTAGCCCACTAAACAATATACTTAGCGATAGCATCGCACATAGCCCAGCTCATCGTTGCTAAGTATTGGGGTAGCATCGCACTTAGCTTACCATCAAGCATTATCACTACACATTCACATATAGTTCATTCATTCATTCGTTCACTATAACTAACTCATTCATTCCATATGAACCATATAGGTTCTCAACCATGCTATACTCTAGCTAGCATTTACAAAGTATACGCATAATGCATCGTTTATACGTAAACTTACCTCGGTACTCAAAAAGTATGGAGATGTGCAATTTAGTCCACAACCTTGCCCTTGCCTCGGTTTCGATCCGGGCTTCGTCTTTCTTGATCTATAATGACAAATCAACACATTAAATACACACATTGACTAAATTGACCTTTATCTCATACCTTAGCAAAATCCCCATTTTGCCCCTAATCTTTCTCATATTTATACTTTTGCCCCAAGGCCCGTAAAGTGATTTTTATTCAACTTTCTAGCCTTTCATGCTTAGTCGAATCACTTAATCAATTAAAGCTATCATCAATTCTCACTAATTCTCACATGTATGACCAAACTCAAGACTTTCACAAACTAGTCCCTACATGCATTTTTCATGAAATTCACTTAGTAAAAGATGTTTCTACAACATCAAGCTTTCATAATCTTCCATAAAACATCAAAATACATGCTTGTCATACATGGGTACATTTTTGAACATCCATTTTAGCTCATCATATAGCTAAAAATAGCTTACTCATGCTACTAGGACTTCAAAAATACGAAGAATATAAAAAACGGGCTAGAATACACTTACTAGCTAGCTTGAAAAGTTGAAGAGCCCTAACAATGGCTTCTCTCGAATTTTCGGCAGCCTTGGAGAAGAAGATGAATGAATTTTTTCATCTTTTCTCCTATTTTAATCCTTTAATTGTCAAATGACCAAAATACCCTTTTTGACAAACTTCCTAATTTAACTCATCCATGCCCAAATTTGTCCAAAAATTAGAAATTGTGAAAATTACTCATTAAGGACTTCTAATTGATATTCTAAAGTAATTTCACAAAAATAGCTTCTAGAATCTCACATTTTGCAACTTTTGCAATTTAGTCCTTTTGAACAGTTCAACCGCAATTTAACAAAATTACTTCATGAAACTTTCACACTAGCATGCAAACATGGCATAGACCTCAAAAACTCATACTTATGCCTCAGATTTGTGGTCTCGCACCACTATTCTGACTAGGCCCTAAATAGGGATGTTACACAACTCCCGACTCACACTGAACTCTTTTGGCTTGCAAGTCGCTGTCATCTTTCCGAGCTTCGTAAATCTCTTGAAGAAACATCGGTCTAGCCCTCAACTCAGCTAGAATGATACCACCATCTGATGAAGTCACTCGTGTATTCATAGCTCTTAATGCAAATAAGGACTTTCTACTCAAAGCATCGGCGACTACATTCGCCTTTCCTGGGTGGTAATCAATGACTAGCTCATAATCCTTGATCAACTCTAACCATCTCCGCTGCCTTAAGTTAAATTCCTTCTGAGTCATCAAGTACTTTAAGCTTTTATGATCAGTGAATATCCGACATTTTTCACCATACAAATGGTGTCTCCATATCTTTAATGCAAACACAATGGTAGCCAACTCTAAATCATGTGTCAGGTAATTGTTCTCGTGTAGTTTTAACTGTCTAGAGGCATACGCTATCACCTTGCCTTCTTGCATAAGCACACAGCCCAATCCATTCAAGGATGCATCGCTGTAAATCACAAATTCTTTTCCCAGTTCAGGTTGCACTAGAACTGGAGCCTCAGTCAACAATGCTTTTAGTTTCTTGAAACTCTGTTGGCACTTTTCTGTCCATTCAAACTTTACATCTTTCTGTAATAGTCTCGTCATCGGAGTCGCTATCATGGAAAATCCCTTGACAAATCATCGGTAATAGCAAGCTAGGCCTAGAAAACTTCTAACGTCTGATACATTTCTTGGCGGCTTCCAATCAACAATAGCTGAAATCTTGCTCGGGTCAACTTGAATTCCATCTCCCGAGACAATGTGCCCCAAAAATCCAACCTCTTTTAGCCAAAACTCACTCTTGCTAAACTTGGCATACAATTGATTATCTCGTAAAATCTGTAAAACCATCCTCAAGTGCTTTGCATGCTCATTCTCATCACGAGAATATATCAGTATATCATCAATAAAAACCACCACAAATTTATCCAAGTATGGCTGAAAGATGCGGTTTATTAAGTCCATAAACACGGCAGGGGCATTTGTTAAACCGAAAGGCATGACTAGAAATTCATAGTGCCTATACCTTGTCCGAAATGCAGTTTTTGGCACATTTGAGTCTTTGACTCTCAACTGGTAATATCCTAACCTCAAGTCTATCTTGGAGAACACAGTGGATCCCTTCAATTGATCAAATAAATCGTCGATCCTTGGCAGTGGGTACTTATTCTTCACAGTAACCTTATTAAGCTGCCGGTAATCTATACATAATCTCATGGAACCGTTTTTCTTTTTCACAAATAGCACTAGAGCACCCTACGGAGAATAGCTCGGTCGTGCAAAGCCTTTGTCTGTTAACTCTTGTAACTGTGCCTTCAATTCCTTCAACTCAATCGGAGCCATTCTGTACGGAGCAATCGATATAGGAGCAGTACCAGGGGCTAACTCAATGCCAAATTCAACCTCTCTAACCGGAGGCAACCCTGGCAATTCTTCTGGGAATACGTCTGGATACTCGCATACTATCGGTACTGATTCAATTCTTAACTCAGTTTCCTTGGCATTCATCAAAAAGGCAAGATAAGCTTCATATCCTTTCCTTACATATTTTTGAACAGACATGTGAGAAATTACTACAGACGATCTGTCCTGATTATCTGATTCAATACGAAGAATGTCCCTGTTTTCACATCTCAATTTGATGTATTTCTTTCCACATTTTACTATCACATCATGAGCAATTAACCAGTCCATACCAAGAATCATATCAAATTCATCAAATGGCAATAGTATGAGATTTGCCTTAAAGTAATGACCTCTAATCATCAATGGGCAATCTTTGTATACCTTATCAACTAATACACTTTTGCCTAAAGGATTGGACACTTTTATCATAAACTCTGTAGACTCTACGGGCATGCTCATACTAGATACTAATTTCATGCAAATATATGAGTGGGTAGATCCCGGATCAATTAAAGCAACAACATTAGTATCATGGAGAGAAAATGTACCCGTAATTACATCAGGGGATGACGCATCTTCGCGAGTACAAATGGCATAGGTCCTTGCAGGCGCTCTACCCTTAGATCTTGCAGCCTACTTTCTGGGAGTACTCTTACTACTCGTTCCACTTCCCGGGTTTCTCTGCAGTTTCCCTCTATTGGTATTTCCCGACCTTGTACTCTAAATTTTCTCTTTTTCAACCATCTCAGGGCACTCTCTAATAAAATGATCTTGGGAACCACACTTAAAACAGGCTCTCTTATGGGCTTGGCACTCACCGGGATGTCGTCTGCCACACTGTGGACATTTTGGCCTATTAGGTCGTGGGTTCCCAACACTAGCAACTGAAGTAGTCTGAGCTTTAATCCCCGAGTATTGTTTACTCTTACTTCTATTCGAAAACCCGGCTGAAGTAACTGATTGGGAAGGGAAGTCTCTCGACTTCTTGGACGAGGACTGAAACGACTTATTCAATTGTCTCTTTCTTGAGTCACCAGACTCCATCTCAGCTTTTCTTTTCTGTTTCACCAATTCCTCGGCTTTACAAGCCCGGTCCACTAGCACAACAAATTCCTTCAATTCAAGGACACCAACGAATAATCTGATATCTTCATTTAATACGTCCTCGAACCTCTTACACATGATGGCTTCGGAGGATACACATTCCCAAGTGTACTTTCTGAGCCTTACAAAGTCACGCTCATATTCAGTTACCGTCATTTTTCCTTGTTTCAGTTCATGGAATTCCTTTCTTTTCTGATCGATAAACCTTTAGCTGATATACTTCTTTCGGAATTCTTCTTGGAAAAACTTCCATGTTATCCTTTCCCTTGGTAAAATCGACACAAGGGTGTTCCACCACTGATAAGCGGAATCTCTCAAAAGAGACACCACACACTTCATGCACTCTTCAGGGGTGTAAGATAACTCATCAAATACCCGGATGGTATTTTCAAGCCAAAATTCTGCTCTTTCTGGATCGTCATCCTTACTGGCTCGAAATTCCTCGGCCCCTTGTTTCTGGATTCTGTCAACCGGAGGATTTTCTCTCCTTACTACTTCTACCACTTGGGGAGCTACAGGGATAGGCTGAGGAATAGGTAGGGGAGGAGGGGGTTGTGCATTCGGGTTCGTACGAATGAACTCCGTATACCATGCGTTCATCATGTGGAGAAAGGCTTCCCTAGCCTCTTCTCCTCCTCTCTGGCTTACAGTAGCCGGTCTATTTTTATTTTTAGTCAACGCCGTCCCTTCTGCGGGAGCTGGCGCGTTACTTTCTACATCATCCGCCACAGCTCTTTTAGGATCCATTTACAATATAAAAACACAATTTAAATCGTCAGAAGTCGTCACACTATCATAATACAATTACTCATACGTATGGCATGTATAGCTAAACTCATGCATACGCTACGTTAGTCTGAGAATCGACTAAACCGTAGCTCTGATACCACTAAATGAAACACCCCTTACCCGTATTCCATGCCGAAACCGGATACGAGGCATTACCATACTTTACTTTCTTTAACATACAACATTGGGCTGTAAAATTTCGTTTCAATTTAAAACTTTTCATTCGTGCACAATACTTCCCTATCATGAGCTTACGAGGCCTTAAACATACAATCGAAATAGTTCGGAACCAATCCGGAAAGTTTTACGCACTTAGAAAATTTTTGCTCAAAACAGGGCTACACGCCCGTGTTAAATGTAACACACCTGTGTGGGCAGGCCGTGTGGTCACACACGCCCATGTTCCCAGCCCGTGTGAAATTTATTTTTTCATTTCGAACCTATAGGAGTTTTCATATGGCCGGACACACGCCCATGTCTGTGGCCCGTGTCCTCCACACGGCCTAGACACGCCCGTGTCCTCACTCGTGTGATAAAACCCTTGCATTCTGTTTATGACGTCAGCAATCCCTTAAGTGCACACGACCTAGGCACATGCCCGTGTGTCTATCCGTGTGGACAATTATAATGCTATTTACCAAGCCAATTGCTACCCTGAAACATAATCACACATATACCAACTCAAGCAACATATAACATGGCAATAATATACTATGAAGAATTACAAATCATCATTCATACACTTCACATTTTAAACCATCAATTTCATGAACTTTCATTGCATGAACTCATCATCATTAAAATATGAAACTTGATAAATATTGGCCAATTCTCTATGGCCATTTACAAAATGAGTGTATAACATTAGTAGCCAACACTCTGGCTTCCAAATATGACATAACACAAGATTACCAAATTCCTATACATGCCATACTCAAAATGAATCAACTTTACTATACCAAAATAATAGTTGATAGTGTGATCCGAGCTCTGACGTCCTACGATCCCCGAGCTAGCTTGGCGAAACTACATGAAAAAGGGAAAAGAGAGGGGTAAGCTCATAGCTTAGTAAGTTTGCATGAATTAAAATAGTAACATAAATACTCATGGTAGAATTCATTTTTCTCATAGAATGACAACCATCCAAGTTCTCAAATACTTTGACATACTTACTCATACTCAAGCTTACCCATCACATATCACATTAGGGTTTCATAACTCGTATTTACTCATGGTACCTGTATCACTTCATCACATAATTTAGCACTTATGCTATCATGAACATAACTGAAATCATAATCATCTTTCACTTAAATGTAAATTATTGGTATAGCTTAGCTCTTGCCATCTTTGCATACTTATCTCTTAATCATCTTGCATACTTAGCCCTTTTTCCCGTTGAATTACTCAGCATATCGGAGGATACTCAATCTCGTCATACTAGTATTATGATGCCAATGCCATATCCCAGATATGGTCTTACATGGGATCACCTTATGATGCCGATGCCATATCCTAGATATGGTCTTATACGGGATCTCTTAACCCGATGTCGATGCCATTTCCCAGACATGGTCTTACACGAGATCTTCCTTTGGTGCCGAGGCCATGTCCCAGACATGGTCTTATACGGGACCTCCTTCATTTGGTGCCGATGCCATGTCCCGGACATGGTCTTATACGAGACCTTCCTTATTCGATGCCGATGCCATATCCCAGATATGGTCTTATACGGACCTACATTCGGTGCCGATGCCATGTCCCAGACATGGTCTTACACGGGACCATCCTTATCTCATGTCGTGACATAGGGATCTCCGTTATTCCAAATCTTCAACCGGAACTTCAACTTATTGTAAATCTCATTTCAATCTCAATGAAACATCATTGATCAATTTTCATGAAAATAATATACATATTTCATAGAATAAAGTATTTAAAGGCATAATAACATTATATAGCTTTAATTTCATACAAACTTAGCTCGGCACTCAAAATGTGTGTAATTGATCAATTTAGTCCACAATCTTGTTCTTGCCTCGGTTTCGGTCTGGGCTTCGTGTCTCTTGATCTATAATAACAATTCACTTGTTTAATACTCACATTTACTAAATTGACTCATAAATCATACTTTGGCAAAATTTACGATTTTGCCCTTAAATTTTCACATATTTACACTTTTACCCCTAAGCTCGTAAAATGATTTTTATTCAACTTTCTTGTATTTTAAGCCTAGCCGAATCTTTTTCTTAACTATAACAACCTCTAATTTCCACTATTTCACCCATGTATGACCACTTTCTTAACTTTTACAATTCAGTCCTTTTATGCATTTTTCATGAAAATTACTTAGAAAAAGATGTTTATCATACATCAAACTCTCATATTCTTCCATAAAACATCAAAATACATGCATGTCATACATGGGTAAATTTTTTAACATAAACCCTAGCTCAAAATATAGCTAGAAATAGCTAAACCGAGCTACAAGGATCTCAAAAATACAAAGAAGATTAAAAACGGGACTAGGATGCATTTACTATCAAGCTTAGAAGTTGAAGAAACCCTAGCTATGGTGCTCTTGTGATTTTCGACCAAGGAGGAAGAAGATGGACATGATTTTTGGCTTCTTTTTCCCTTTTTAATTCTTTTATTAACCAAATGAAAAAAATGCCCTTAAGGTCCCTTTCTTTATATTTTTCCTTCCCATGTCTATTTTTGTCCATCTTAACATTTAACGGTCTAATTGCTAGATAAGGACCTCTAGTAATTTTTATACTTCTATTTCATACTTAAATCTTCTAGAATCTCTTATTTTCCACTTTTTGCAATCTAGTCCTAATGGACAAATTATTCACTAATTAATAAAATTTCTTCATGAAATTTTCTCATAATCATGGAATCATATCATAAGCCTCTTAAAAATCATAAAACACATATTTCTGATTTAGATTTGTGGTCTCGCAACCACTATTCTGACTAGGCCCTAAATCGGGCTATTACAGTTACACCATGCAATCTGACTATTTCCCGAATGTATACCTCAACTAGCTTTGGAAATGACCAATTGGTTCCAACTACAAGAAAATGGGCTAACTTCGTAAATCGATAAACTATCACCCAAATTACATTTCATTTGCTCGGAGACAACAATAACCCTGTCACAAAATCTATTGTTATGCACTCCCATTTCCATTTAAGAATCGAGATAGGCTGAAGAAGTCCGGTGGGGACGTAATGTTCCACCTTAACTCGCTAACAAGTGAAACATTTCTCTACGAACTTGACTATCACTCTTTTCATACCGGGCCACTAATACAGTTCTCGTAGGTCACGATAAATTTTTGTTCTGCTAGGGTGCATAACAAAAGGAGTATCGTGGGCTTTGTGAAGAATTAACTCTTTTAAATTGGCTACATTTGGAACACAGAATCGATTGAGAAATCTCAAACATCCCTAATCATCGATACTAAAATTTTCTACCATGCCACGCTGAACTATTTCCTTTTTCCCAAGCAACTTGGAAAAGACAAGTTGTGCCTTTCTGATTTGCTCAAACAAAATCAGTTTGATTGTCAATTCAACTAATAAGCTACCATCACTACTGATACTGAGTTAAGAGAACATCGCCTGCAACTTAACTATTGCTTTTCAGCTCAATGCGTCAGCTACAACATTAGCTTTTCTTGGATGATAATCAATGACACATTTGTAATCTTTCAAGAGTTCAATCCAGCGATGCTGCGATGCTGTCTCAAATTCCACTATTTTTAGGTTAGGAGGTATTTAAAACTTTTGTGATCAGTATAAATACGACACTTTTCACCATACAAATAGTGCCTCCAGATCTTTAGAGCAAAAACCACAGCGAGTAGATTTAAATCATACGTCGAATAGTTACGTTCATGCGTTTTCAACTGACGGGACGCATACACAATTACCTTACCATCCTAAATCAAGAAAAAACCGAACCATTCAATGAGGTGTCATTATAGACCACAAAGTCTTTTCCAAATTCAAGCAAGGTCAAGATTGGTGCTTTGGTCAACATTTGTTTCAATTTTTTGAAACTCTCCTAACACTGATTGCTTCAAACAAACTGAACATTCTTTTGCAATAGTTTTGTCATCAACATAGCTATCTTTGAAAACCCATTTACAAATCTTTGGTAGTAACCAGACAGATCAAGAAAACTATGGACTTCTGACACATTTTTCGGTGCTTTCCATTATAAGATAGCCTCAATCTTTTTCGAATCAACATGAATCCCATTTGTAAAAATGACGTGTCTCGGAAGTACAACCTCGGGTAACCTGAATTCACATTTACTAAGCTTCTCGTACAATTTTTTTCTCACAAAACTTGCAAAATAATTCTGAGATGTTGTTTGTACTCAACTTTTGATTTCAAATAAATTAAGATGTCGTCGATAAAAGCCACCACAAGCTGATTCAAATAGAGTTGGAAGATACGGTTCATGAGATCCATGAAAGCCGCGAGAGCATTTGTCAGTCCAAAAGGCATCACCAAAAATTCATAATGGCCATAATGCATGCGAAACGTCATTTTCGATACATCACTATCTTTCACTTTCAACTAATAGTAACCCGATCTCAAATTAATATTGGAAAAGACTGAAGCTCCTTTCAACTAATCAAATAAGTCATCGATATGAGGTAAGGGATACGATTCTTAATCGTCAGCTTATTCAGTTGTCGGTAGTCTATACAAAGCCACATTGAACCGTATATTTTTATTTAACAAACAATATTAGAGCTTCCTAGGATGATATATTAGGGCGTATAAAGCCGCGATCTAGTAAATATTGCAACTGAACTTTCAATTCTTTGAGTTTTGTTGGTGCTGTACAATAAGGGGAAACCAAAAATGGATTCGTACTAGAAAACACTTCGATTGCAAACTCAACTCTCGATCTGGTGGCAATCTCGACAATTCTATGGGAAACACATCAGGAAATTCACATAGTATTAGAATCTTGCTGATCTAGTTATCATCAACATTCGAGTTAATAGCATAGACCAGAAAAGCTTCACAGCCTTGATTAAGAAGTTTATTAGCTTGAACTGCTGAAATGATATGAGTTGAACCACTTATTCTGGCACCATTCACTTCTATCGTATTACCATCAACACTCTAAACCAAAAACTTCTTTTTATGGCAATCTAATGTCACCCCATGCTCAGTTAGCCAATTCATACCCAAAATCAGATCAAAATCGTCAAATGACATAATTCACAAGTCAGCGAGAAAAGATACATTCTGAATATCTAACGGACACCGCTTACATACTTAATCGACTAACACTGTTTATCCTAAAAGACTCGATACAACCATAGCTACTTTTGACGTCTCAGATTTTAGACTTCTCGACTTAACCAGTTCAGCAGTAATATATGAATGTGAGTATCCATAGTCTATCAAAATGTAAACATGCGTTGAAAATAAAATAAAGATACCTGCTACAACATCTGTAGTGTTGCCCTCCTCATGAGTTTGTATAACATATGCTCGAGTCGGTGCTCTGGCCTCTGACGGATGAACAATAGTTTCACTCCCCTTTCTCGAACCACTTCTCAATATAGAACTACCACGGTTAATCCCTCAACCCCTAATTGCAGGTGTAGACCTCTGGGTAGGGGCAGGAGTGGCATTATCACTTCTCGGGCACTCACGAGCAAATTTTCCAATGATCCACAACAAAAAAAGCTCGCGACAACTTCCAACATTCACATCAATGCTTTTTCCCATAATGCTCATAATTCAGTACATCAAAATCTCGAGCAGGACCTCGCACACAACCCACTGATACAGATGGTTAACGATCTCGATTCCTTTTAGATCTTTCAAACTTTATAGTCGATCTCCAATTTTCACAAGAATCCCTAGTCTGTTTAGGTAATGAATGTGAACTAGCAGTCCCTGTTCATTTTCCAACAACTCATGTAGGCTCAATTTTCTTGTTGAGGCCCATAGCTTGTTCCACCGTCGACAAACTCTAAAATTCGGTGAGATGCTAGTTGAACTCTGAGTTCATCGCGCAAACCATGCATAAAATGTTTACAACTCTCAACTTTAGAAGGCACAAATTTTGAGCCATATTTATTGGGTCAAAAAAACTCACGCTCATAATCAGCTACAAGCATCTCATTCTGTTTTAACAATAAGAATTCTTGCTTTCGATCTTCCAGGTATAATTCTTCGATGTACTTCTTCTAAAACATATCTTGAAGGAATTCCCAATCAGCTCGATCAGCAGGTACGTGGCGTGTATTTGTTTTCCACCACGTATATGCTTCTCCTTGCAGCAGAGAAACAACATAGATTACACATTCTCGCAGGGTGTATTCAAGTTGTTGCAAAATGCATTTAGTCAATTCTAACCAAACTTAGGCAATTGAGGGATCAACCCCTTTCAATCCCAGAAATTTGGTAGCACCATACCTACAAAATTCTTTGATTGGGGCCTATCAGACAACAAACACAAGTACTACCACAGGAGTAGTTCTCGCCACTCTTTGAAGAGCATTAGCTATAACATAGAGTATAGTCGTATCATTTTGTCCCTCATTTCCATCTCTATCAACCCTAGGTTGTTGAGCACTAGTTGAAAGTGCTACAAATTTGACCCTATTTATATTCTCAATGAAGTGACCACTACTATGTAACACCCCTTACCCGTATTCAATGCCGGAACAGGGTACGAGACATTACCGAACTTATTCGCAAGGAACATTCAAAATCGAGACAAGAAATTCCACTAAAATTTAAAACTTTTCAAATACATTCATAATGTCCCTAAAACGAGCCTGCGAGGCCTGAAACATGCTTCGGGTGTGGTTCGGGACTAAACCGGGAACTCAGGAAAATTTACAAAACTTAGAAAAATTTCATCATGAAACAGGACCACACACCCGTGTGGGTTAAGGGACACACCCGTGTGGCATACCGCATGCCTGTGCTCTAAGCCGTGTCCACCTTAGGGAGTATTCTGTTTATGACGTCATCATGAAATTGAGGTCACACGGCCAAGTCACACGCCCGTTTGCTAGGCCGTGTAGCATACACGACTGAGACAGACGTCCGTGTCTCGGCCTATGTGCTCAATTCTGGAGATTCTGTTTTGCCAAAATTGAGGTGCAGGGGACACGGTCGGATCACACCCCCATAGGGCTGACCGTGTGTCACACATGGCCTAGACACACGCACGTGTGTCTACCAGTGTGGACAATAATAAGGCTGTTTACCAAGCCATTTGCCACCCTTATTCACACATACACTCACATCAATTCATAGGCACAAAACATATCATACATAGACAACCAAACACTCACAACTAAGACAATAACATGTCATTCTCATGCCATCATTTATCATGCTTAAAACATCATACTTAGCCCATTAGAAACATACTAATTTCAAATCCACAAGAGGACATTAACGTATGAATGAACTTATAATCAGCATAAGCCATCAATCATGGCTATGTATAAGATGAAGCATTAATAACTACAAGCCACCACATATGGCCAATTTAATAATGACACATACAACAAATTAACCTAGTCCCTATACATGCCATAGACTCATGATCGTTATGTCAGAGTCTTAAAAATTTATATAATGAATGATCTAGCCTAGAAACTAACTCTGACAATGATTCAGGCAAGCGCACCTATCGAACAGTAGTATAATTTAGTGGCAAGACTGGAATGTCGAACCCAAAGGAACCAAAAGTACTAATACTAACTTTCTTTCTATTATTTAGCCTAAGAATTGAAGTGAATTATTATTTAATTTAAAATTAACCAACTACTAAGCTAAAGACGCTAAGACAAAGAGAATGAATTGGGGAAATACTTGTGGGAAAAACCAATTGATTAAGACAATACCCAAGGAGGAATCAACCTAGACTTCACTTGTTATCTAACTCTGAACCAGACGATTTATTCACTTGACTTGATCCGTAGGATTGCCTAATTTATATTAATACCTCTCTCGAGGCTACTAACGTCTAACCCTAGGTTGATTAATTGAAATCTCTTTCTAATTAAAACCCCTAAGATTGCATTAACTCGACCTATGGACTCCCATATTAGGTTTGACCCTAATCCGACAGATTTTCATCATCCTATCTCTAGGGTTGCGATCAACTCTGCTTAACTATGTTAGATCTACTCTTAGGCAGGGTCTATTCCTCCTCTGCCTAAACACATCAATACTTGAATCAATATCCTGAAATATCAAAGCAAGAATTAAGAACAAATCAAGTATTTATCATATAGTTAAGATCTGTCTTAGGTTTCATCCCCCTCAGGTATCTGAGGGGTTTAGTTCATAATCATAAAAGAATACATCTCAGAAGAAAAGATAAAACAAAACATAAGAAAACCCTAAAACCCCCTGAAGGAATTGAAGGAGAGATCCGCTGTCTTGAGTATGATTTCGGCTTCTTGAGATGAATCAACTGGCTTTCTTCAAGTAAATCCCACAATTCTGACCTCTCTGGCTCGGCTCCTTGGCCTAGCTGGACGCCTCTGGCAAAAGCACCTTTTAGGTTATACTTAGGGTGTTTATATAGGCTTCGGAATGTGTTTCTTCACCTCTAAGTATCCTAATCCGAGTGAAATTCCTCTTTGTCACGGCAGGGACACGCCCGTGCAACACGCCCGTGTGAATCGAATTATAGACCGTGGTTAGGTCTGCTAGGGATGCACGGCCGTATGGTGAAACCCCAGGCCGTGTTGATTTCCTACTTTGGCCCATTTGGTCCGGTTTTGGCCCGTTTCTCATTCTTTTCATCCTCCTATGCTTCCCTAAGTATAAAACATGAAAATAAAGGATTAGAAGCACCAAATTCCACAAATCAAGGGATAAATCATCCAAAAAGCATGCTAAATGTGGGATTAAAATATGTATAAACTACGGTTTATCAAATACCCCCACACTTAAGCTTTTGCTTGTCCTCAAGCAAAATTCTCTACTCACAATTAAAACAAACTTCCTCAATTCATAACCTTCATCAATAGTGTTTCATCATAATTCATAGGTAATTCATACATTGATAATTTAACCGGAAAGTTCCTAAAGATTCAAACAATCAAAGTCATAGTTTTTATAGTATGAAAAATAGGTGTTTCCCCTTACCTAAATAATTACCTCTGATTCAAAATCGACAAAAATTGACATCCTCACTAAAGATTCACTCAAATCACTCGAAGTGTTTAAGGTTCAGGAAAAAAACACTCATAAGTCGAACACGAAAAGTTAATCCCATAGGCTTGCATGAAAATCAAATCTCCACCACTATAATATGAGATGATACACAAGTAAAAAGCTCTTTAAAAGGGTTGTAACGGGGCTTGGGTTAAAGGTGTGGATAAAGGCTGAATTAGAGGGTTAGTATCGAGACTGAATTGACAAATTACCTAACTAAAAATTTGAATTGATACTAAATAATTACATCAAGGAAACTTAATACTAATAACATGAGCTTCTTCTAAAGATAATGAAATTAACAGTTTGGGCTCAAATAACATAGAACTAATAATGAATATACTTCGTTTTTTTTAAGAACAAATCAAGTACAATAATAGTAAGATAGAATTTAATTACTGAAATAAAGAAAATAGTTAAGTAACCAATCAAATCAAATCTCGATATAGGGGTAGTAAAAAAAATGGTGATAATAAATACAAAGTTGGTTTTGGGTTAATATTAATGGGTGAGTCAATAAAAGGGTTGTTAGGATCAAATGGGTTCACTAGAGGTTAATTGTGAGGGTAGGCTTTTAGTGGAGTAGGTGGGTTAAAACCTAGGAGCCTTTATCATCTTAGTATATCAAATCAAAGGTGTGGCCTCGACATGTATAATCGAAGCAAGTTCTAGAATAACAAATCAATGTTGACACACTCATAATCAATAAAGTGAGCACGAAAAGGAATGTATGCTCTAAGAGGCACAAGATCTCACAAAAATTATGGCTTTTTGATATCAACCTCGTAAATTTCAAACTTCAAGGTAATAATTAGATTCAAGTCAACAACCTAGCAAATTTTTAATTCTGAAAAATAGACTTACCATGCTTGATTCTCTAGTATCTTAAAGTTTAAATCATTAATGTACAATTAACTATGACTTAATCCAAGACACATCAATAAAAATCATAAATCAAAGGAAATTTCATTTTAATCGTAATATGAGAAAATTATTTAAGAACAAGATATAATTCAGGATTTGAGAATAATGAAAAAAGTTAGGCACTTTCCTAAATAAATTTCACCCCCACACTTAAAATGTACATTGCCCTCAATGTACAAATATAACAATTATAATAAGAAAAGCATAAGATAGGGAAAGAGGTGAAACTTCCTGAATTTAGGATGGGTTCCTTGATTTGGAAGTGTGGAAACTTGATTCGGAGGTGAAAGATAAGTTGGAGGAGGCATCTCTAGCGGTGGTATGGTGGCTGCCAACAATCACTGCGCTAGATGAAGAAATTGGGTAACTTGTGAAGAAATAGCCAGGAAATAAGAAGAACAATTCAAAGTATATTAAATATGTATTTAAGGACAAGGAAGATAAAGAGAAGGAAAATAAAGGAGAAGAGAAAAGACATAGGTAAAATAAATGGGCTCAAATGTCCTTGGCTTGGCGAGTAAATGAAGCGGCCGGCATGAACTTATGTAGCTTGGTCTCGTACGGGACGACTGTGCTAGGGTCCCTTCGTTTCTTCGGCATTGATAATGTTAAAACAGAGATTTTGGGGCAGGAGAATGAGAAAAAATGGAAAGGGGGGAGAGTGTAAAGGGTATGGATGAAAGGGAATGGGTGAGAAAGGGAACAAGGGGTGTTTTAAATAGAAGTTTCAAATCTGGTACATCCCCACGCCGGTGTACTATGGGCGTGTTGAGTCACACGGTCATGTCGCACGGCCGTGTTGTGCTTCGTTTATTTCTCCCACGCCCGTTTCGTGGTCACCACGCCCATGTTTGATAAAACAGTGTCGACTACGGCTGTATCGCACGGCCGTGGTATTTAGTCGGAGCCCGTGTATCTTTCTCAGTGTCGGCCACGGCCATATTGCATGGCCGTGGTAGTTTATAACTGTCCGTGATCTGGGGATCTTTCGTCATCGGCTCGTACAACCTCTGCCATGTCAGTACAGAAATCTGTGGTGTCCACACGGCCACGGCCACGGCCGTGTGCAGAGCCGTGTGGTATGGAAATCTGGACTTTTGTTAGTTAATAGTTAGATGCTAAAAAGGAGAAATAAAAGTAGAAATAAATGTAAAAATAAATGGAGTTAGTGCTCGGGTTGCCTCCCGAGAAGCGCTCGTTTAAAGTCTTGAGCTAGTCTTACCTGTTATTCGTATGGCCATGGTGGTTTATGGATTTGAAACTCCTTTTTCTTACTATAAATTCTATCAACATATGGTTTGAGTCGGGTAATATTTACCTTAAAAGTACCAAAATTAGAATGAGTTACCTTGACCGCTCTGTATAGAAAGACCTTAAGTACCGTAAAAGGAGTCGCACCATTTGTTTTAAGCTCTGAAGCGGCTATTCGAGGGTCGGTTGTATCTGACAGTACCTGGTCCCCAACTTTGAAGTGATTGGTCCCACCTTTAATACTCGATGTCCTAGCCGTGTCAAGAACCTGAAGAGCGGTTGTTTCGTCACTTACACGAAATGTGAGCTCACGTGGTAGTTTATTTCGTAGAATTGCTGGGCACACTATGTTTAGCTCCACATGCGACGTATCGTCTAACTTCCGTTTGTTTGTCAAAAACTCTTTTGAAAATTTCCTTGAATCTGGCATCTGCGAAAGAGCTTCAAGAAACGGCAAGTTAATATGTAATTTCTTTGGAAGTTTAAGAAATTTACCGAATTTTTCCTCTGTGTGGTCTTTCTTTATTGCATTAGGGTATGGCACACGAGGTTGGTACTCTGTAATTACCATGTTTGGTTTATCATGGCTTACCTCAACCTTACCTTCCTCTACCACATTCTATTGCTTCAATTTTGGTTCATCTAACCCTTCACTATCGTGAGCAGTTATTGCTTGCAGTTGCTCTCTTGGGTTAGTTTCGGTGTTGCTAGGCAAGATACCTTGTGGTCTTTCTGAGATCAGCTTAGCAAGCTGACCTATTTGGTTCTAGATCCCTTGAATTGATGCCTGCTGATTTTTGAACATTGTCTCGTTGTTTTGAAAATGGGTTTCTGACACCGCGATAAATTTTGTTAGCATCTCCTCAAGGTTCGACTTCTTTTCTTGCTGGTAAGGTGGTTGTTGAAAGCCTGGGAGGGGTTGTTGTCTCCGATTTCCTTGGCCATCCCACGAGAAATTGGAATGGTTTCACCAACCTACATTATAAGTGTTACTACAGGGATTATTTTGAGGTCTAGAATAGTTACCCATATAGTTGACTTGTTCATTCTCTGTGCTAGGGTTGTAGGATAGATATTCTGTGTTGTTCACCCCTCCTCCATTTGTATCGTACTGTATTATCGGATGTACTGCGTAGAACCATACCAACCATCAAATTTTTTATTTAAAAGCTCTACTGGTTAGATAACATGGTGACCAGCGTCAAGGTTGAAAACACCATTTGCTTTATTAGGCATTGTCCTCATGTCTTGCCATTGATAATTATTGGTGACATCTCTTGGTTTCTGCGAGTGGTATGTTTTAATTCACTGTAAAAATCAAAGGGTCTGACGGGTATCTTCTAGTCATAAACTAGAAATACCGCGGAAGCAAAGAAAGAGAAAAATTAGCAAAGTTAAAATAAAATAAAATAAATTGTAAATAAATAAAATGGCTAAAGTAATAAAAATCAAGTGTTCTTAATATTTTAGTTCCCCAGCAACGGCGCCAAAAACTTGATCGTTATGTCAGAGTCTTAAAAATTTATATAATGAATGATCTAGCCTAGAAACTAACTGTGACAATGATTCAGGCAAGTGCACCTATCGAACAGTAGTATAGTTTAGTGGCAAGACCAGAATGTCGAACCCAAAGGAACCAAAAGTACTAATACTAACTTTCTTTCTATTATTTAGCCTAAGAATTGAAGTGAATTATTATTTAATTTAAAATTAACCAACTACTAAGCTAAAGACGCTAAGACAAAGAGAATGAATTGGGGAAGTACTTGTGGGAAAAACCAATTGATTAAGACAATACCCAAGGAGGAATCCACCTAGACTTCACTAGTTATCTAACTCTGAACCAGACGATTTATTCACTTGACTTGATCCGTAGGATTCCCTAATTTATATTAATACCTCTCTCGAGGCTACTAACGTCTAACCCTAGGTTGATTAATTGAAATGTCTTTCTAATTAAAACCCCTAGGATTGTATTAACTCGATCTATGGACTCCCATATTAGGTTTGACCCTAATCCGGCAGATTTTCGTCATCCTATCTCTAGGGTTGCGATCAACTCCGCTTAACTATGCTAGATCTACTCTTAGGCAGGGTCTATTCCTCCTCTGCCTAAGCACATCAATACTTGAATCAATATCCTGAAATATCAAAGCAAGAATTAAGAACACATAATTAAGAACAAATCAAGTATTTATTATATAGTTGAGAGAAAACAATAACAAGATCCGTCTTAGGTTTCATCCCCTGTATCTCGAGGGTTTAGTTCATAATCATAAAAGAATACATCTCAGAATAAAAGATAAAACAAAACATAAGAAAACCCTAAAACCCCCTGAAGGAATTGAAGGAGAGATCCGCCGTCTTGAGTATGATTTCGGCTTCTTGAGATGAATCAACTGGCTTTCTTCGAGTAAATCCCACAATTTTGACCTCTCTGGCTCGACTCCTTAGCCTAGCTGGACGCCCCCTGGCAAAAGCACCTTTTAGGTTATACTTAGGGTGTTTATATAGACTTCGGAATGTGTTTCTTTGCCTCTAAGTATCCTAATCCGAGTGAAATTCCTCTATGTCATGGTAGGGACACGCCCGTGCAACACGCCCGTGTGAATCAAATTATAGACTATGGTTGGGTCTGCTAGGGAGGCACTGCCGTGTGGTGAAACCCCAGGCCGTGTTGATTTCCTACTTTGGCCCATTTGGTCCGTTTTTGGCCCGTTTCTCGTTCTTTTCATACTTCTATGCTTCCCTAAGTATAAAACATGAAAATAAAGGATTAGAAGCACCAAATTCCACAAATCAAGGGATAAATCATCCAAAAAGCATGCTAAATGTGGGATTAAAATATGTATAAACTACGGTTCATCAACTCAACATACTTGAATTCATCAATACCCGTAGTGTAACACCCCAAACCCGGTCAAAACGTTACGACCAAATCTGGGTTGTCACAGGAATATTAGATTTAAAAATTTTGACAAAACATCGTGATTTGAGAAATTATTTTTGTTTGGAGAATCCATGTTAAGGCCATTTTCAAAGGAATCTGTTTGACTACATATACTCTACCACCATTTTCTCATTAAGTTAATTAGGAGCTGAAAACGGGTTTATTTTACCAAAACCGAACTTAGAAAATTTCGAAAGGTGTTAATCGAAATGAATTTTCAGGTGCGTGATCTTTGGAAATAATATTTGTAATGGTAAGAAAAAATTCAATTTTAAATTATTTATGGCTTGTTATCCAATCGTTGAACTTTTGGAAAACCTCTTTTTATGTTTTTAAGAAAACCCCACTTTTCGATAATTCATAACATATATAAAACCAGCATGTAAACAAAACCCCAAAAATAAATTTAAAGCGGCCTTATTACAAAATAAAATCCCGAGATAGAAATAAGTTTAAAATAAAGTTCGAGTTTACCAGAGAACTCGCAATGCATGGCCACCTGGAGTCGGTCCCGGCTCCAAAACCTGCCACCTACCGATTACCTGCAAGATTAACAAAGGGGTGAGTTATCGAGACTCAGTGTGTAAATCCCCGTGAAACACAAACTGGGCCTTAGCTTGCTCAGTACGACATATGTCTCATGTATGCAATGCAGCCCAACCCAGTCTAGCTCTCCATCCAAACAGCCGTGGCATTATGCCACTGTGGTTCATGACCACCGTGGTCCCAGACCACTCGTGACAGCAGTCACTCGTGACAAAGTCACTAATACATATAATCGTGGGGCCAACCCACTGTGGTCTTAGACCACCGTGACGATCTCTGATATGTTTATGATTATGTGGGGCCAACCCACTATGGTCTTAGACCACCGAGACAAGTCACTGATATAAGTATATGTGGTTTCAACCACCGTGATACTTAAACCACTCGTGACAATTAGTCACTTGATTATCACCTCTTCCTCTATTCAATTCTCGAGCCCAATGTCTCTTCATCATGCCAAATATGAATGCAACATACTCTTAATGGGAAACAGTTAATAACAACATACATGCATACAATAAAAAATATCATCATCGAAGACTTACCCGGTGTCTCCAACCTTACCCATAAGGGTATCTCGACTATCAGATTAGCTATTTCGGCTTTCAGCCATTACAGTTAATAATACAACCACAAGATACGTATGAGTAATACACACCTGATAACGTGTAACACTAAGCTTTCTACGTCGACACTTTTGTTAGCAGGGACGACGGCTATCTGTCTATCCCAGGCAGACGTCGACTCTCTACCATAGCTCGGTGGAAAATCCCGAACCGCCGACACAGCACGCTTCTTAAACTTAGGAATAGGGGTTATGGATACTCTCCCCTCCCTGGCTTGATCGTTCCTTGTATCCATGAAATGGACTCGATCAGAGATCAAAGAGAACCTCTAATCAAGAGATTCAGTTAAGATAGACTATAATCAGAAAAGAGTCCAAAAACGCAAGACTAAAGAACTCTTTACCTTAAGAATCCAAATAGAGTGATTTAATTCGGCAAACAGCAACCCCTTGGCTTTGGGCTACAAATCGCTTGACTAAAGGTGTTTTTCGGAGTAAGCGTCCCCAACAGAGAAAAGAAGAAAGGAAGAAGAGTTAGCCCAAGCTGTAACCGCCAAGCCAATTAGCCATTCGGCTTTGGCTACAAAAACCGAAAGAAGGGAAAGAAATGGGCAACACTTACTGAATTCACACTTACTGAATTTGGCGTACAGCTATTTTTCTCTTAGAATCTGTAGAACCACCCGAAGATGTGAATCATGTTCCTCTTCTGAACTTGAATAGACCAAAATATTGTCTATGAACACCACGACAAACTGGTCCAGATAGGGTTGGAATACTCGGTTCATCATGTCCATGAACGCAGCTGGTGCATTCGTCAACCCAAACGGCATCACCAAGAACTCGTAGTGACCATAACGAGTTCGTAAAGTCGTCTTATGAATATCCGCCTCCTTGACCTTAAAGTGGTGATAACGACCTCAAATCTATCTTTGAAAAGACCGAAAGCGCCGCAATCGATCGAGCAGATCGTCTATCCTAGGCAACGGTACTTGTTCTTAATCGTTAGCTTGTTCGATTGCCTATAATCAATGCACATCCGCATCGACTGGCCGTCCTTCTTCTTAACAAATAGCACCGCGCTCCCAAGGTGACACACTGGCCTGGATAAAACCCCGGTCCAATAGTTCTTGAATTTGGGCTTTCAGTTCCACCAACTCCTTTGGCGCCATTCTATATGTGGCAATAGACACTGGCGCTGTCCCTAGAAGAAGATCAATACCGAATTCCACCTCGCGATCCGGAGGTAACCCTGGAAGTTTTTTCGGAAAAACATCGAGAATTCCCCACTGTCCTAACATCCTTCTGAGCCAACTCCTTTGCCTCCAAAGTATCGACAAAAGTTAAGAACGCCTCGCATCCTTTTCTCACCATTCTTTCAGCCTTTAAAACAGACACTACATTGGACAAGTAGTTCCTCCTTTCGCCTATCACTAAGACTTCGTTATCTTCAGGAGTCCTTAACACCATGCGCTTAGGAGCACAATCCAAGTTTGCTTGATATCTCACTAACCAGTCCATACCTAAAATCAAATCGAACTCGCCGAACGGCAGTTCCATCAAATCAGCCGGGAAAACCATCCCTTGTACTTCTAGAGGCACACTCCTAAAGAGTTTGTTCACCACTACAGATTGCCCTAAAGGGCTAAGTACAGTCATCTCCCTAGAAGCAATCTCAGAGTCTATGTTCAGAGTTCCAGACACAATACTAGCAACATAGGAATGTGTTGACCCAACATCAATCGGTCTGCGAAAAGGTAATCAGTAAATAAAGGAACGCACGGTTATGACATCAGGTGCATCGCCCTCCTCCCGCGTCTATTGCATAGACCAACCCAGTCGTCTTGCATTCGTGTTCCCCCAGACCTCTCGCCGGTGCTCTACGTCCATGACCAAAACCATTTCCACCTCTGGCGGACCCGACCTCTCTCGTGGTGCCGACCACCTCTACCAGTGAACATAATTCGCCCATCGGCGCATTCTCGTTTGGCTCTTGTGGACAACCCCTTACCGATGATCCACCGATCCACATCACGTAGCATCCATTACTTCTTACCCAAAGCAGTCTCTAAATGAAACTTCCCACATGTAGCGCATTCTTTGTGGCGGCCAAGCAACAACGAGGCCTCGTAACTCGACCGCCCATCCAACCTAGGCCTCTTACGAAAATTCCCAAGATCTTAACGGTCCAAAGCTTCTCTTATTCCTACCTTTGTCCCTATCCCGATTCGCGCTTTCGGATCGCTTTGCCTCTTCGACTATCTTATCCTTCTCAACCAAAACGGCGAATTCCCTTTCCCGCTATGAGCTATCGAGACTGCAACTCATCCCTCGGACCATCTTCAAATCGAACACAATGCTCATGATCTGTGGACACAATTCCCGGGCATACCGGCTAAGACGTAGGAATTCGCCTCATACTGGCCATCGCCTTACTCCCCGAACCAAATTAAGGAATGCCTTCCGCTGAGCGTCCACATAGCTCGACCCAATGTATTTCCCCTGGAATGCAGACTTAAAGAAATCCCAGTTAATGCGGTCCACCGCTGTACCACCTCTAACCGTGAGCCACCATTGGTAAGCCTCATCTCGGAGAAGAGACACAACTCCTTTCAGTTTCTCTTCAGCGGTGCAGTCAAGATCATCCATAATCCGTTCCACCGCTTCTAACCAGTACTCAGCTACATTAGGAGCCACACCAAAAATACCCCTAAACACCTCAGCCCCATTGGCTCGAAGTTGCTCCGACACAGATTTTCGAGCCACTGATCCCGTGCTCGCTCCAGCAACTCTTTCCAAGACGCTCAACATAGCCTGAGACACCGCATCGTCTCCACCAGTTTGGTCCTGAAATTCTGGTTCTGCCACTGGTGATGCTGGCATCTCATCTTCCGGCCCATGCCCAGATTCCGAAGGCTCAGCCCCAACATCTCGGCCTCTTCCATGGCCTCGAAAACCGCGTCCACATTCTCTAGTACTCATTACTACTAACGCGATTTAATCTGATTAAAAGTTTTATGAGTTAGTGTTTTCTTCCACCGTTTTATTACAGAGCAGTCTTATGAGAATAGCATTATGAGTAATTCTCGCCAATTCATACATACCTAAGGTTTCAGTCTCTAGAGTTGCATTTCTCAGTACAAGACTTACTTCATATAAACAATCAATAGTCAGGAGACTTACCGTGCGGATTTGGTGCCGGAGACTCAGGTGTCATGCTTCTAGAAAACATGTATATTTCTAAACTATTTTCTAAACCATCTTTTGGAACGTGTTTGAACCTCATACCCATAGCCGAGTTTTTGAAACCAGGCTCTGATACCAAAATTATAACACCCCAAACCCGGTCAAAATGTTACGACCAAATCTGGGTTGTCACAGGAATATTAGATTTAAAAATTTTGACAAAACATCGTGATTTGAGAAATTATTTTTGTTTGGAGAATCCATGTTAAGGCCATTTTCAAAGGAATCTGTTTGACTACATATACTCTACCATTTTCTCATTAAGTTAATTAGGAGCTGAAAACGGGTTTATTTTACCAAAACCGAACTTAGAAAATTTTGAAAGGTGTTAATCGAAATGAATGTTTAGGTGCGTGATCTTTGGAAATAATATTTGTAATGGTAAGAAAAATTCCAATTTTAAATTATTTATGGCTTGTTATCTAATCGTTGAACTTTTGGAAAACCTCTTTTTATGTTTTTAAGAAAACCACCTTTTGATAATTCATAACATATATAAAACCAGCATGTAAACAAAACCCCAAAAATAAAGTTAAAGCGGCCTTATTACAAAATAAAATCCCGAGATAGAAATAAGTTTAAAATAAAGTTCGAGTTTACTAGAGAACTCGCAATGCATGGCCACACAGAGTTTGTCCGGCCCAAAACCCGCCACCTACCGACACTGCAAGATTAACAAAGGGGTGAGTCATCGAGACTAAGTGTGTAAACCGTGAAACGCAAACCGGGCCTTAGCCGCTCCAAGACGACATATGTCTCATGTATGCAATGCAGCCCAACCAGCCTAGCTCTCCATCCAAAGCGATCGTGGCATTATGCCATCGTGGTTCATGACCACCGTGGTCCTAGACCACTCGTGATAAAGATCACTCGTGACAAAGTCACTAATACATATAATCGTGGGGCCAACCCCACGTGGTCTTAGACCACCGTGGCGATCTCGATATGTTTATGATTACGTGGGGCCAACCCATCGTGGTCTTAGACCACCGAGACAAGTCATCGATATAAGCATACGTGGTTTCAACCACGGTGGTGGTTTAGACCACTCGTGACAATTAGTCACTTGATTATCACCTCTTCCTCCATTCAATTCCCGAGCCCATGCTCTCTTTATCATGCCAAATATGAATGCAACATACTCTTAATGGGAAACAATTAATAACAACATACATGCATACAACAAAAAATATCATCATCGAAGACTTACCCGGTGTCTCCAACCTTACCCATAAAGGGTATCTCGACTATCGACATTTTTTGCTTTCACCATTACTGATTAATAATACAACCACAAGATACGTGTGAGTAATACACACCTGATAACGTGTAACACTAAGCTTTCTACGTCGACACTTTCGTTAGCAGGGACGACGGCTATCTGTATATCCCAGGCAGACGTCGGCTCTTTACCACAGCCCGGCGAAAAATCCCGAACCGCCGACACAGCACGCTTCTTAAACTTAGGAATAGGGGTTACGGATACGCTCCCCTTCCTGGCTTGATCGTTCCTTGTATCCATGAAATGGACTCGATCAGAGATCAAAGAGAACCTCTAATTAAGAGATTCGGTTAAGATAGACTATAATCAGAAAAGAGTCTAAAAATGCAAGACTAAAGAACTCTTTACCTTAAGAATCCGAATACAGTGATTTAATTCGGCAAACAGCAACCCCTTGGCTTTGGGCTACAAATCGCTTGACTAAAGGTGTTTCCCAGAGTAAGCGTCCCCAACAGAGAAAAGAAGAAAGGAAGAAGGGTTAGCCCAAGCTGTAACCGCCAAGCCAATTAGCCATTCGGCTTTGGCTACAAAAACTGAAAGAAGGGAAAGAAATGGGCAACAAAGTCTTTCTTACCTTAACAACAGAACCGATTGCAAAGATCCCCCCTGACCAACGATTCCTAGCACCTTACTATGTGATGTTCGGCTTGGAGCAAAGAATGTAAGAAACAAATTCAGTTGTTTACAAAATAGGTTCGGCTTCACCATGAAATGAAAGAACAGAGGGATTGATCATGAGAAAAATAAAAGAGAGATCCTTACCTTAAAGCAGAGATACCGATTAACACACAAGATGTTTCGGCTATGGTGTTTAAGAGAAGAGCAAAGAAGGTGACAAAGTTTCGGCAAGAGAGGTGACTTCAGAGGGTTTCGGCTTGTGAAGAAGGTAGCAAAAGAAAATGAAACCAAAATGTGAAGGGTGGATGATAATGGAAGATTCGGCCAAGAGTGTTTGATAACCTTGAAAAAAAGAAGAAGAAGACACGAATGAGGAGGTTTGTACTTAAGAGAAAAGATTAGAAAAGAGTTGAAAAAAAAAACCAAAATGAAATGAGCGGAACTTTTAGATGCACTAGAGAAAATCGGCACACACTAGAACCAGCAACAGAAAAATAAAAACCAAAGACTCTCTCCTAACATTCGGCACACCTCAAGCTAGCACTAAACCGAATCCTCTGCCCCCACTTCAAGCTTCCCACATTCGGCCACCACTCCACCAACACCAAATCCCATATTTTTCTCCTACCTTCACTCCCCTCCAACAATTTGAATCGGTTTGACCAATTCAAACTCCACCACCTTCTCATGGCCACCCATTCAAACACTTTGACTCCTTCAACACTCATCCTTGAAGAGCCCTTGCTGAATCCACCACTCTAGCTCCCTAGCGCAAAAAAAAATAGAGCTTCGAATCTTTGTTAGTGCGACTTGAACTCTTTCTCCCTGCTACTCCTTTGTGACGCCACTTCCATGCGCTCTAAGTGGCGTCTCCTTGCCACCTTACCACCTCTTTTCTTGTGTCATCAAACACAAGTATTTATTCTTAAGACCTGCCTCTGCTAGCTCCCCCCTAAAGTGCCTAAAAACAGAATTTTCACCAAGGCTCAAGCTTTACCCCGAGCCTTCCTGGGACCCCTAAACACACCAAAATAATAACAAGACATGCCAAACACACACCAACACAAAATAATGCAGAGCCCCTAATTCCAGGATGTTACACGTAATGATAGCTTGATAGTGTGATAGAATCTCCAGCGATCTCCAACCTGAGCTAGCTTGACTGTACTCTAAAACATGGGAAAGGAAGGGGTAAGCTATAAAGCTTAGTAAGTTCATATGAAAATAATAAACAACATTAATTATACATTGTCATATGAATAACGTGACATAAATTAACATAAATGCCATTAAACTTCATGAGCATAACTTACTCAAGCATATGAGTAACATAACTTAAGTCAAAATAAATGACTTTACACTTAATGAACACATCTTACTCAGTCATAAAAATAACATATCATTTTCCTCAATCAACAAAACATTTCAAGCCTCCCATAAAACATACACATTAATTATTAGCATTTACATTTCAAGCATATACTCTTACATCTTTCATTTTAATAGGAATTTATGCCAATCTTCCCTTTTTCTCACGTACGATAAATCACAATTTATGTGAAATAAGCATACTATATCATAACTCAATTTAGTCCAAAGGCCAATCACATAATCGTCAATCGAATTTACCACGTATTTCATACATCACAAGTATAGACCAGTAATCACAAGATCATCACAAAGTCATCCCCATAGTGAACATAAACTCATAATATCGTGAAAACATTGATTATAAACCTTACGTACAAACCTATACTGTTTCAACATAATCTCATATTCATCTAGTCTTTGACATAATCGTTGAATTTTCCTGTTGAACCACTTGGAATACTAAAGGATACTCGGGAATCTCGCACACATAGTACCATACCAATGCCATATCCCAGATATGGTCTTACATGGGATCTCATATTGATGCCAATAGCCCAGCTATGGTCTTACACGAAATCTCATATCGATGCCACATCCCAGATATGGTCTTATATGAAATCTCATATCGATGCCATATCCCAGATATGGTCTTACACGTAAACTCAAATAACCCTAATGTCATGACATTTGTATCCTAACTATTCCTAAGGTTCAACCAGGATTTTCTCGCTTGTCGAACTTTGTCGATTACGTTCAAGGAGTCAATCATAATTCATACAATATTAAAGCATTTAAAACATAAATAAAACAATGCATTATTTACATACGAACTTACCTTGGCATCAAAAATAGTAGAAAAGGACTTAATCGTCAATTACTCGTTTTTCCTCCGTTCTAGGTCCGAGCCTCGTTTTTTTAATCTATAATAACACATTTCACTCATTTATTATTCACCTTATTCAATTCAGTCCAAAAATTATATTATGGCAAAATTACATTTTTGCCCCTAAATTTTGACATATTTACATTTTTGCCCCTAAGCTCGTAAAATGAAATCTATTTAATTTCTTTAATAAACAAGCCTAGCTGAACCATTTTCATAACTATAGCAACCCAGAGTTTCCATTAAAACACATTTTTACTAATTTTATAACTTTTACAAATTAGTCCTTTTTGACATTTTCACTGAAAATCACTTAGCAAAAGTCGCTTAACAAACAACTAACATTCATTTTCTACCATAAAACATCAAAATACACAAATATTCAACATGGGTAAAATTTTAAACTTTGATATCTCTCTAAATTAGTGGTAGAAATAGATAGATCTTGTTACGAGGATTTCAAAAACGTAAAAATCATTAAAAATGGGGCTAGAACGGACTTACAATCGAGCTTGGAAGCTTGAAAAACCCTAGCCATGTTTCCCCTTGTGAAATTTGGCCATGGGGTTGAAGATGGACAAAAATTGGTTTTTAATTTTGTTTTTAATTCATTTTAATTACCAAATGATCAAATTGCCCTTAATGAAAACTTTGGAAATATGCCATGTCCATTTTTGTCCATCAACTTAACCAATGGCCTAATTACCATTTAAGGACCTCCAATTTAAAATTTCATAGCAATTAGACACCTCTAACTTCTAGAACTCAAGTTTTACACTTTTTACGATTTAGTCCTTTTGACTAAATTGAGTGCCCAAACGTCGAAATTGTCGAACGAAATTTTCACGAAATCATTCCATAAAATTACTGACCATAAAAATATAATTGAAAATAAAATTTATTACGTCGAATTTGTGGCCTCGAAACCATTGTTCCGACTAGACCCAAAATCAGGCTGTTACAACTCTCCTCCCCTTTAGGGATTTTCGTCCCCGAAAATCTTACCAGAAGAAGTTGTTTTCAACTCTCATGAAGCACTTTAACTAACTTCTCAAAATCACAAATTGATTTAACCTCGTATATCTCTTTCCAATAAACTTTGAACTTTAGCACACAGTGCCGGAGTATATCGTCAAAGATCTAAATTACTCTCTCAGGAACACATATACTTAGATGATCTGTCAAATAAGAACTAGGTACATACTGAAAGAATCATGCGGATTTTTTCAAATGATCAACATTCAAACAACACCAACCATTTCGGGGATAGAGGTAGTCCCGATACGAAATCTATAGTGACTCTATCTCATAGCACACTAGTATTATCACTAACTGCAATAGTCCTGAATGCTCTTGATGTTCGGCTTACTTGCTAATAAATAGACATCTGAACAGAAATTCAAAAATATTATGGTACGTATTCTATCACCAGAACATCTACTTCATATAACTGCACATTTTATTACTCTTGGATGAACAGAAGTGCTACTATTGAGCCTCGTACAAAAACTTTTGCATAAGCTCTAGATTCATTTGCATGCAATTTCTATCTCAGAGCAATATCATCTGCCTATAGGTCAGACCTGAAATTCAGAATAAAAACTTCGACTCATACTGTACTCATTTAGCTTACCATTCACTAACACATTTCTGAGCCTCTCAAACTCATAAGGAAAGAATTGATTTAGTTTTTAACTTAGCTAGAATCAGACCATCATCAATAAGATTAGTCATGTAACCAGTACTCCCAAAATAAATAAAGAATTTTCAATTTAGGCATCTATAATTATACTTGCTTTCCCAAAGGTTAATCGATAACTACTCACAGTCCTTTAACATCTCAAAACCTTCACACTGTCTTAAATTCAGATCTTTCTGCGACATTAGATACTTAACCCTTTGGACCAGGAAGTACGTGACATTTCCCATCAAACACACGAAGTCATCAAATTCACAACACAAACATAGAAGTGGCCATCTCTAAATCACCAGTAGAACAGATCTCTTTTAATGTGACTTTAACCGTCTGAAAATACAAACTATCACTTTACATTTTTGTATTAAAACATATTCCAATCTGTTCAATAGTACATCACTGAAAAATTGCAAATTCTTTTCTCTATTCAAACTGAACTCAGAACCAGTGCTTCAATTAATAATACCTTCAATTGTTTTCATCTTTGCTAACATGCAACAAACCATTCAAACTTTCACAACTGTGATAACATTATCAATCAGAGCAGCTTTAACTCGTAATAGCATCATTCGGTTAAAGTAATCCAATAAGTATATCTCTATATCATACTTTCTAAAATATCAATTTTTCATTTCGATTGTCTGTCTTCATACTCGTGAATGCACAGAATTTATTCTCTTAGCTGAGGACATGCTTAAATACATATAACTCAAATCACATCTCAACAAATTAGTTCACTCTAATAAAATCAACTGAGTTGATTTCAACTATCGAATAATAACATATCAAAGTACTCTTTTCTTTATGCTGAGAAAACAGCTCAAACACAAAATCTTTCAAAATTCTTTTAACATGCTAATCAAAGATATTTTCAATCGTATTAGCTCGAGGAAACAAATATCCCGCTTGAACTCATCGACTTTATTCAAACTTACCTAAGGAAAGAAAACTGCTATATAATTTAAGCTTGTGCTCTTACCATTTATACCCTTGCCGATGTCAATTTCTTCCACGAAAATTAGAGAAACCCTGATACCAGAATCACCACATTCCTATTATCGAATCCAGAAATACAATCATACTAAACATAGCCATCACAGACCAAAGAACATACTTTAAAGATGAGCCATGTCCAATAATTTACTCAATAAGGATGATAAGAAAACCCAATTACGATACCATACCGGAAGTCCGAGAACATAACTCATAAGAAAATAATACTGAAGATCTGGATAATTTCTCAGAGAAAACCAGAAGAAAAAAAATACTTACCAGCTCTGGAATTCCATCGTAACAGAGTTAATACACTTTCCAAATAATTATATACAAGACAGAACAACATCCAGTAGAAACAGAAGAATAACCTCACATAAATTTTTATCATCGTCTTTACTCAAACATATTAGAATAGAATCTCGAAGAGATAAGGTAATGCCAATCCTAAAATAAACAGACCATCATTACTTTCATCTAACACTAGAGTTAGCTAACATTCTCACTCGATAAGAATTTCATCAGGAAACGGACAATCACATAAACCCCTGAGGATGAATGAATATCTATACAGAATACTTAGAAGAGATCATTGTAATCTATTCAACCATAATTGTTATACTCAGACATCTTTACAATTTAGACATTATTTCTCTGACTAATTCTGTTATCATGAACCCCGTATTATTCCACTCACTAACGAAACCAATTCGGGAGAAATTTCAGCAAACATATCTTTAGACTTCATACCTGATTGAGTCGATTAGCTGAGACTAACTTCTTCTTTATCCGTGACATTGCATAATCTGTATAATCTTTAAAACATTCTTATATTTCTTCCAAAACTGTTTTCACTTTCCAAACTATTCTTATCTCTGTATGCATTACTAATTATTTCACCACTGAACTCTTCAGTTTCACACTTATGGACTTATTCAACATGATTCTCGTGAATTTTCATTATAAATAAACACTGATAAGGGGGTGAGGTCGTAAAGCCTCTAACTTGACTCTCATAAATACACGCATATGACTTTCCATTCATCATCAACGTAGTATCATCATAATCACATAATTCACTCTAAGAAAATTAATGTACTTATTTATTTTACAAATATTTTCTGTCATCCATAATTTCAAATGATGAATTTACTTAATTAAATTCAATATCAATATCTAATTAAATTCCAACACTTAACTTCAGTATCAGTTACCAACACTTGTCAAATTAGAGAACGTCTTACGGGTTCGAGTACGTCGTTTACTTGTCGCCATAGTCCAACTATGGCCTTACACATATTTTTCCCTGGCCCTGCCAGGGTTTTACACGCATCACAATGCCATAACCCAGTTATGGTCTTTTAACTGAAATGCCATGGCCCAGCTATGGTCTTACATTCCATACTTTTCCATGGTCCAACCATGGTCTTATCCATCAATTCATCATTGAACGATCGTACTCAATTCCTGTGTTCTACTCAATTTGATCTTCCAATTTTTATTTTCATACTATTATAATATTCATGGTTCAATAATAAAGACATAAAACAAAACATTATATTATCTATAATTTAACAATTAAACATAAGATTCAACCATATGAACATACGGATTACACTTATTCAAGCAAGTGTACATAAACACAAATTCCGTCAATTTGTGTAAGTGCACTTATCATATTCACTTAATCAAATATGTTGGGCACCTAATATCATATGAATGCCAAACAAACATGGATGGGCTTATCACCATATAAACTTTCATTTCATTCAAAGTTTCCACATTTCTTAACTTATGGTTATCTCATTTCGTACATTATCACATACACATCATGAGCTTCTATTCATACCTTTCAAAGTTCCGTCTCATCATAAACACATTTCAAATATCTCAATATCTCTTTTAGTACTATCGAAAATAGCTCGGTTGGAAAGCATCTCTGTCTCAGCAAGACAATTCTGTCAGAGTCGGGAGATATCACACTATCACACTATCTCAGAGCAATAACATCAGTCATCAGGTCAGACCTGAAATTCAGAATCAAAAATTCGACTCATACTGTACTCATTTAGCTTACCATTCACTAACACATTTCTGAGCTTCTCAAACTTGCAATGAAAGCATTGATTTAGTTTTTAACTTAGCTAGAATCAAACCATCATTAATAAGATTAGTCATGTAACCAGTACTCACAAAATAAATAAAGAATTTTCAATTTAGACATCTGTAATTATACTTTCTTTCCCAAAGGTTAATCGATAACTACTCACAGTCCTTTATCATCTCAAAACCTTCACGCTGTCTTAAATTCAGATCTTTCTGCGGTATTAGATACTTAACCCTTTGGACCAGGAAGTACGTGACATTTCCCGTCGAACACATGAAGTCATCAAATTCACAACACAAACATAGAAGTGACCGTCTCTAAATCACCAGTCGAATAATTCTCTTTTAATGTGACTTTAACCGTCTGAAAATACAAACTATCACTTTACATTTTTGTATTAAAACATTTCCAATCTTTTCAATTGTACATCACTGAAAAATCGCAAATTCTTTTCTCAATTTAGACTGAACTCAAAACCAGTGCTTCAGTTAATAATACCTTCAACTGTTTTCAACTTTGCTAACATACAACAGACCATTCAAACTTTCACAATTGTGATAATGTTCTCAATCGGAGTAGAGTTAACTCGTAATAACATCATTCAGTTAAAGTAATCCAATAAGTATATCTCTATATCATACTTTCTAAAATATCAATTTTTCATTTTGACTGTCCGTCTTCATACTCGTGAATGCACAAAATTTATTCTATTAGCTGAGGACATGCTTAAATACATATAACTCAAATCACATCTCAACAAATCAGTTCACTCTAATAAAAACAACTGATTTGATTTCAACTATCAAATAATAACATATCAAAGTACTCTTTTCTTTATGCTGAGAAAACAACTCAAACACAAAATCTTTCAAAATTCTCTTAACATGCTAATCAAAGATCTTTTCAATCGTATTAGCTCGAGGAAACAAATATCCCGCTTGAACTCATTGACTTTATTGAAACTTACCTGAGGAAAGAAAACTGCTATATAATTTAAGATTGTGCTCTTTGCAACGCGTAGGTTTGTGCAAGTATACACAGTCGTTATCAAGTAATAAGTATCGAGTTATCGTATCCACAGGGATTGTATTTGTGCTAAGTCACTTAATTTGTAAAATTATATTAACAATTTGGTAAATAAAAACACAATATAGTTGAGAAGTGGTGATCAAAATATATTAAACTAAATGCAATAATCCCTAATGCAAATTATCCTAAGTATGCAAACTATATGAATGAAATAGATTTTAGTAAAATTAGACACAATTTGCAACAATTATAACATAAATAAACTAGGACAATTACTTTATCTAAACTCAATTTATTATCAACATGCTTAATAACATTCGGAAAAACATTTCATGGCAACTCGATTTTTCATGAGTTTGGAAACCACATTAGGTCCTTTTAGAATCCTTTACTTAGTAAATACGCATTTTACTGATCCTTATTTACTAAGGGTTTCTTAGCATTTGTGTGAGGTAACAGGGACGTGTCATATAACACCCTGAAATTGGGCCTAGTAGAATTGGGCCCATTGAGCCTTAGGCATGGGAGCGTTTAAAATTTTTAAGAACAAGAGAACGTCACAGTTGCATGTTGGATCTGTTGGGAGAGTGATTTTGGAAGGTTAGGGGGCTTCTATGAAGTCCTCGGTTCAAGCCATGTCATATGGAAAATTTTTATTTTTAGCATTAGGGGAACCTTGACTCCTAGTATTAAGCCTTTTAAGTAACTGTGATTAAAAAGAGACACAAGAGAGCCTGTGGTGGAGTGGTTGTGGCATCACAGGTATGGCAAGGAGGACAGAAAGTCAAGTCTCACTGCATGCAAAAGGGATTATTTATTTTACTCTTCTGTGGGCAAGAGTTTGTGTTGGATTTGAACTCTGTGTTGGAGAGTTTGAATTGGTCAAGTGAGTGATTTAAGGAGTGGATTAGGGAGTGATTTATGGAGGAAAAAGTGGAGTTTGAGTTGGTGTGGTATTGTGTCGATTTTGCTTAGGAGGTACTCAGAATTTCGGTGGAGGGTTATTCCTCAAGTTTTGGTTTTGTGTGTTTTTTCTTTTGTCAATTGGTTTTTGTGCTTGTTGGTGCCAAATTCTTCTATTGCCTCCTCCTTCTGCTACACGTTTTCTTTGTTTTTCTTTCCCTATCTCGAAATGCTACTTCGTTGGCCATTTAGACACTTAATTTTTGTGCCAAAATCGAACTTTACTTCTTCCCCTTAATCTCTTTTCTTTTTGGCTCCCTACAAGTTGGTGAACCGATTCTCTTTGTTCTGGTTGTGGTCTCCTTGACCAAATATTCCACCTTCTCCCTCCACTCTTTCGATTTTTTTGACTGATCATCCCTTTTTTCTCTGGCTTTTTGAATTGGGTGTGTTGGCCGAATAGTCTTCGGTCACCAGTGATTTGGTATCACATTCGTGTCTTTGGGACACCAGAGGTTTGGCACCTCATAGCGTCTCGTCCCAGTGGCTTCGTACCACAGTGGGTTGGCCCCACAGATGATAATACGGGATTGACGCCAGTGATTTGGTATCACACGATGGGTTGGCCCCATCATTAGATTATTCGTGACTTTGGGTCACTAGTGGTTTGGCACCACAATTATGGATATCGTGACTTTGGGTCACCGGTGGTTTGGCACCACCGGTGGTTTGGTACCACACGGGTAGAAAAAGGAGTTGCGGATGGCTAGGTTTGGGTGCATGATATGCATATTTTCATATGAAATTGTGTAAGGGCACTGTTGGATGGGGATTTACACACTCGAGTCTCGATGACTCACCCCTTAGTTAAATTTTTGCGGTAATCATTAGATCGCGGATTTGGGAGCTAAGGTGGACTCGTGGAGGCCATACATATGTTTACTCGTAAATTCGTTTCTTTTATTTGGACTTATTTTTATTTGAGTTTTTGTTATGTAATAAGGCCTTGGGTATTTTATTTGGTTTCAGCTTTCAATTTGTTTATTGCTTGTTATTAAATGATCAATATTGGATTTTCCTAAAATGATAATAAACCATTTCTTATTCAAAATTACTTAAACTCGATTTCTCACCACAACTATAAAGAATATGAGCTTTTTAACGAATGCACAGTTTTTAGACATTCCTTTCATGTGACATGCCAGATTCGGTCGTAACGTTTAGGCCGGGTTTGGGGTGTTACACGTATAATTGCGTTGGGCTCCCATCAAAGTTCTACTTGCATAGTAAATATGGTGAAACACTTTGTTTCTTCTTTAACCCATCGCAGCTCCAACGGCATAATCACTTGTGTAACATCCTAAAAATTTGACTATCATCTTATTACTTGTGTTAGCTCGAGTATGATTATTATTATGTGCTTAGTATAGTTTTATGAAGGCTTGGAATTATTAGCTAAGCTAGAATGATTTTTAGTATTGAAAATATAGTGAAAAGGAATAGGTGAACCTGACACTTAAGTTAATTTAAGTGTTAAATTTTAGCACATGAGGAGTTAGTGGCAAGGTGGTTATGGCGCATGAATGGTTGCTTGAGGGGAGTGGTTTGAATCCCATGGATGGACTTTAGGTGACTTTTATTTTTGCATTTATATGGCATGTGTTGGTCAAACTCTAATTAAGGTAAGGTTGGACTATTGTCTTTTATGGGTAGTAGACTAAGGAATAAGGCAAGTTATTAGTTAAGGTATGGAATCAAGATGTTATGGAAGGATAAGGGGACATAAGGCTTGATGTATGGGAGATGTTTTGGAAATATTTTTATGGTCATTTTGACCATGAATGTGGACGCATAGATGGCTAGGGGTGGCCGAATATTGTATGGGATTAGGGGGAAGATAGTTGGCCAAATTCTTGGCATTTTGTGCATCTTTTTCTCTTTTCTCCAAAATTTTTCTCCTTAGCCGAATTTGTCTTGTGCATTAGGTGAAAATGTTGTTTTGTTTTGGCTATCATCTTTGACCATATTGGTATCCCTTTTTCTTCTTTTCTTCTCAAGCTTTTCTTTCTTTTTGGTACCGAAATATTATTTCTTTTGAAGGCATTTTTCTTTCATCCTTTTCTTACTTGACCGAATGTGCACCTTTATCAAAAACTTTTCTTTGTTCAATTCCTTTCATAACTTGAAACCATTTAGCCTCTTTGATCAATCCTTCTTTTACTTTCTTCTTGGCTGAACCTTCTTCTTCTTCCCCATCTCTCTTAGTTTTCTTTCATTGTTTGCTAAAGCAGAATTCTCTCTCTCCTCTTTATTTTTCTTTGCCACTCTCGCATACTTCATTTCTTTTAGCCACATATCATTTGTTTTCTTCTTTCAAAACCATAGCCGAAACTTCTCATTCCCTTTTTGATTTGTCTTGGCCGAATATCAACAAGGGTAGATTCTCTTTAGGTTCTTTTCTAATCGGTGTTGAAGATAGGTAAGTGTCTTGGCCGAATCTCCTTATATTTTTCTTCTCTCGTTGTTTTTCATGAGGCAAAGGCCGAATTTTTGGGCATTTGTTAGCAAGATTCTAACTATTCATGGGAACCGATTTTCTTCTAGATTCTTTGGGACTTTGGAAGCAATCGATCTAAGCCCTATTTCTTTTGCAATCGAAGTTGGTAAGTCAAGTGGTAAGGATTCATGTTGGTTCAATATTCTTTAAGTTGTTGAGAAAAACCAAAGGTTAATGAGACTAAGATTTATTGGTATGGCCGAATGGCCTTGTTAATGGTTTTGTGGTTTGGCCGAATGTAGGACAAGGAGATCTAGTTCGGTAGATCGGGTCTTCGGGATTTAGAACTTTCGTTAGTGACAGGTGTGTATCTTACACACTTTATAATTCGGTAATATATATTTATTAATAAATTAATCATGTTATTAAAGCCGAAAACCGTGAGATCTTGATATGATACCTTGATGGGTATGAGCAAAAGATCGGGTAAGTCCGTTTTCGATATGATGTTGTTATATGTTGTTTAATATCATGATCTACGATATATATATTCGTTATACGTTCATATCAAAGTATGATGGCATGATTTACACTCGTAATACATTGGTTTGGGTGATATGAAAGGAGGGGAAGGATTTGATATCCGTGTCTTTGGGACACCAGAGGTTTGGCACCTCCGGTGGTTTGGTACCACATATTATTTCGTGTCTTTGGGACACGGAGGTTTGGCACCTCATAGCGTCTCGTCCCGGTGGCTTAGTAGCACGATTGGGTTGGCCCCACATTTGATATTATGGGATTGGACGCCGTGATTTGGTATCATACGTGGGTTGGCCCCACAACTTTATTATTCGTGACTTTGGGTCACGGTGGTTTGGCACCACCGGTGGTTTGGTACCACACGGGGTAGAAAAGGGCGTTATGGATGGCTAGGTTTGGGGTGCATTATATATATTGCTTGGATATAATTGTGTAAGTATGTTGCATCAACCAGGGAAGGATTATGCATCGAGTCTTGGTGACTCACCTTCTCCCTTATCTTTTAAGTGATTAAGTAAACCGCGGATGAGGAGCCGGATAGACTCGAGGAGGCCATGCAATAAAAATTCGATTTACACGGATTTTGGTTTGGGTATTATATTTTATTTAAGTTTGGTTTTTCATCTCTATTTGAAATTGTAATAAGGCCTCTTTAATTATGTTATTTATTTTATGGATTATTTATATGCTTTGGATTTGATTTTAACATGGCTTATAAAATACATGGTTGATATAATAATTTGAGCACAAAGTTTTCTAAACTACAAAATGCAATGGTTTTCAAAACGTTACCATAGGTTAATATAAATCATTTGATAAATTTTTAACAATTTAAGTGTTTTAGATAACTCATACTATTTTTCCAAAACTTAAGTTTCCAAGTTTTAATTAGAAACGATTTTCAAATAATCGCTTGGGTTTCTTTTAAAATTATAAAAGGTTTTCTAATCTATGGATGCGCAACTAAGTATTTAAGACTTATTTACGGAATTTCAAAGTAAATTATCGATTTTTAACTTATTATCTTTCGGATTTCTACAAACATAGAATAATAAAGAAATTTTCACTAAAATTTAATCGTTAACTCAATTTTCTTCGAAACGTTTTCCTTCGTGACATGCCAAATTCGGTCGTGGTGTATTGACCGGGTTTTGGGGTGTTACAAATTGGTATCGAGCCAAGTTCAAAAGCTCAGTCTTTGTGGCGAGGCCCAAAATGATTTAAAGTATGGTCTTAAAATGTTTTGTTTAAATTTATATGGTTGGAAAGGCATGGCACCGAGTCTTCTGCACCGATCCACTTGGGTAAGTATCTCAAACCGTTGCTTTTGATGATATGATTGTAATGATGATGGCATGGTGATTAGTAGTAGAAACTACTCTAGAGACCCAAACTATAGGTTGAATGTACTCATGAAACAACTTCTTATTAAAATTATTCATAAAAGCGTGTTTTAAAGAAAGTGGAATAATGACTAATGCATAACACTTTTAAATCAGATAAGTCGAGACTTTAGACATGAGTACTCGAGTAGGGTCATATTACTCGTGGACGCGGTCGAGGTAGGATGGTCGTGTTCGAGCCGGTGAGGTCCGGGTCAAGGATCCGAAAATGAGGTACCACTACCCCCACCACGGCGGTTGGAATTGAGCATCGAGGATCAAAGCGGGGATGACGCAGATGTCCGAAGCGATCTTTGCGAGTTCTTGAGAGGGTAGTGGAATAGGTGGAGGCGCGGGAGTTCGTAAATCATGACTGAGCGACTCCGAGCCAATGGAGCCGAGGTATTTCGAGGTGTTTCGTGTGTTGCTCCCAAGAAGACGGTGAGTATTGGTTAGAGGTGACGAGAACGAATCATGGATGACTTGGATCTCGAATGCCGAGGAAAAGCCGAAAAGGATAGTGTCGCTTTTTCGGGATGAGTCATATCGGTGGTGGCTCACGGTGCGGAATAGTCTTTGCGATGGAGGATCTCACTTGGGATTATTTTTTTAAGGCGATCGGAAGAAATATGTTGGGTCTAGTTGCATTGATGCGCAGCGTAAGGCATTTCTGAGTTTGGTCCAGGGAAGTAAGTCCGTATTAGAATATGAGGCAAAATTTTTAAGATTGAGCCGGTATGCTGGAGGTATCGTGGCTTCGGAGCACGAGCGATGTGTCCGGTTCAAAGATAGATTGAGGGACGAGCTGAGATTGTTGATTGCTCCATATTAGGAGCGAGAGTTTGCTGCGCTAGTTGAAAAGACTAAGATAGCTGAAGGGATAAAGGAATCGGTAAGGCAGAGGCACGACAAGAATAAACATAAGAGAGGTTTTGGATCATCCGGGTCAACCGGTAATTCTCAGAAGAGGGTTAGGCAGAGTGGGCCGAATCAATCTGGGAGGCACATTCGCGCTAATCGGGAACCAAAGCCACAGTGTAAATCGATGTGGAAAATTTCATTGGGGCAAATGTTGGACCGGAGGGAAAGGATGTTTTGAGTGTGGTTATTTGGATCATCGTGTGAGGATTGTCCACGTAAGCTAGCCAGAATCACCCGAGGGTCAAGGTCGTCGTGCTCGGATTCGAGAAATGAGGGACCGTCACCGAGAGAGGTCATGGTAATAGTAGAGGAGGTAATGGTTCGGTCGAGGCCGCGGAGCATCGGGGCGAGGTGCAGCAACAACGAGGCAAAGACACTGGTTTGGTGTATACAATGAGGCGCCGAGAGGAGGGACGACCGGACGTTATAACCGACACGTTCTTAATCTTTGGTGTACCATATCTTTGCTTTGATAGATGTGGGTTCGACACATTCGTATGTTGCTAGTAGCATAGTAGAGACTATGAATCTAGACTCGAGACTACTTCTAGGAAGATGAAAGTACTTAGCCCTCTAGGTCAATCTGTAGAAGTAAATAAGCTATATAGAGATGTACCCCTAGAACTCCAGGGGTAATATTTGTAGTCGATCCGATGGAACCGCCGTTTGAGGAGTTCGATCCGATTCTTGGGATGGACTGGTTGGTCAAGTATCAAGCAAGTTTGGATTGCGTCGCTAAAGCGCATGGTTTTGAAGGCAGTGAGGGCAAAGAGGTGGTTATGATAGGTAATAGAAGAGATTATCTATCCAACGTGGTATCTGCGTTGAAAGCTATGAAGTTGGTCGAAGGGTCGTGAGGCATTTGTGGTTCATGTGTGTGTGCGTTGGAGGCTAAGGAGTCTCACGTGGGGAATGTCCAAGCGGTAAAGGAATATGTTGACGTATTTCGAGAAGAACTTAGGGATTGCCTCCGGATCGTGAAGTTGAATTTGGTATAGATCATTGCCCTGAATCGCGCCAAATGTCTATTGCTCCGTATAGGATGGCGCTGAAGGAATTAGTGGAATTGAAGGCTCGATTCGGAATTGTTGGATCGAGGTTTTATCCAGACCAAGTGTTTCGCCTTTGGGAGCGCCGTAGGTTTTTGTCAAAAAGAAGGATGGTTCGATGCGGATGTGTATAGACTATCGCCGATTGAATAAGTCGATGATAAAAACAAGTATCCTTTGCCGAGGATAGATGACTTGTTTGATCGGCTTAAGGAGCAGCGCGGTTTTCTCCAAGATTGATTTAAGGTCCGGATATCATCGGTGAAGGTGAAAGAGGTCGATATCCATAAGACGGCATTTCGCACTCGGTATGGGCACACACAATTTACGGTAATGCCGTTTGGGTTGACTAACGCGCCAGCAGCATTCATGGACATGATGAATTGGGTATTTCAGCAGTTTTTGGATCAGTTTTTCGTAGTATTTATAGACGATATTTTGGTATACTCAAAGTCAGAGGAGGAGCATGATGCGCATTTGCGAGTAGTGTTGCGATTCGAGGAAAAGCGACTTTATGCCAAATTTAGTAAGTGCGAGTTCGCGCTTAGGAGGTGACTTTCTTGGGTCACGTAGTATCAGCTGAGGGGATTAGAGTGGATCCTCGGAAGATTGAGGCAGTGTTGGATTGGAAGCCGCCTATGTCAGTGGCTGAGATTCGGAGTTTTCTAGGTCTGGCGGGGTATTACCGAAGATTTGTAGAGGGATTTTCTTTAATCACAGCACCTATGACCAAGTTATTGAGGAAAGGAGTTCCATTTGTATGGACCGAGAAGCAGCAAGGAAGTTTCGACAAGTTGAAGAAGATTCTTACTAAAGCTCCAGTTTTGATTCAACCTGAGGCAGGCAAGGAATTCACGGTTTTCTGTGATGCATCACATACTGGTTTGGGATGTGTGTGATGATGCAGAAGGGAAGGTAGTGGCTTATGCATCTCGACAGTTGAGACCACATGAAGTTAACTATCCAATGCATGACTTGGAATTAGCTGTAGTGGTTTTTGCTTTGAAGATATGGAGACACTATTTGTATGGAGAGAAGTCGATAGTCTACACGGATCACAAGAGTCTTAAGTATCTTTTGACTCAGAAGGATTTGAACTTAAGGCAGCGTAGATGGATTGAGTTGTTGAAGAACTACGACTGTTCGATTGAGTATCATCCGGGCAAGGCTAACGTGGTGGCAGACGCATTGAGCCGTAAGGTTGTATCAGACTTAAGATCGATGTTTGCTCGTCTTAGCTTATATGACGATGGGAGTCTTTTGGCAGAAGTGCAAGTCAAGCCGACTTGGTTAGAGCAGATCAAGGAGAAACAGTTAGAGGATGATGGTTTGAATGATCGAGGTTGCGGAGTTCGTAATGGTGGTTTAGAGGATTATAGTTTGTCCAGGGATGGAGTATTGTGTTTTAAAGGAAGAGCTTGTATGCCAAAGGATGTTGAGTTGAGGTAAAGGATTCTTCGGGACGCACATAGCAGCCCATACGCTATGCATCCTGGAGGTAGCAAGATGTATCGGGATTTAAGAGAGCGATTTTGGTGGCTGTGTCCAAGCGGGAGGTAGCCGAGTTTGTGGGTAAATGTCGACGTGTCGCCAGTCAAGCGGAACATCGATTTGCCGTCTGGGTTACTTCAATGGTAAAGATTCCACGATGGAAGTGGGAAAGGATCACTATGGACTTTGTCGGTGGATTACCCCCTTACGCCAAGTAAGAAGGACTCGATTTGGGTGATTGTGGATCGTTTGACTAAGTCACTCATTTTATTCCGGTAAGGGTGGATTACTCACTTGTAAGTTAGCTAAGTTGTATGTGGCGAGAAATAGTGAGGTTGTACAGTTGTACCAAGATCGATCATCTCGCATGAGAGATCTTAGATTTACGTCGAGGTTTTGGAGAGCGTTACATCAAGCTTTGGAGTGCAGCGGTTAGATTTCGAGACGACATTTCATCCACGATCGACGGGGATCGGGAAAGAGTTATACTGATTTTAGAGGATATGTTGAGAGGTTGTGTTTTGGATTTCAGAGGTAGCTGGGAAGAGTTTTTGCCATTAGCTGAATTCGCATACAACAATAGTTATCAAGCAAGCATTAAGATGGCACCATATGAGGCATTGTATGGTAAGAGGTGTCGCACACCTACATCTTTGGACAGAGTTGGGTGAGCGTCGGATGTTAGGACCAGAGTTGGTTCTGAGAGACCGAGGATAAGGTTAAGATGATTCGGGCTCGTCGAAGGAAGCTTTCGGATAGGCGAGAAATCATATGCCGATCTCAAGCGGAGGGATATAGAGTTTCTTTGTGGGTGACAAAGGTTTTTCGAAGGTCTCGCCATGGAAGAATGTGTTAAGATTTGGGAGAAAAGGCAAGTTAAGTCCAAGGTTTATTGGGCCGTATAAGGTGTTGAGACGAGTGGGACCAGAGCCTATCATCACTCGAGTTGCCATCGAATCGAGTCGATTCACGATGTGTTCTATGTCTCCATGCTTAGACGCTATCGTTCGATCCATCGCATGTTGTGGCAGTAGAGAGGAAATAGAGGTGAGTCCAGATTTGACGATAGAAGAAGAACTTGCAGATTCTAGATCGAGATGTGAAGTTTTTATGAGGAAGTCGGTTCCTTTAGTGAAGGTTTTATGGCGAGAACCATGGCGTAGAAGAAGCTACGTGGGAACAGGAGGATGTGATGAGGCAGGTTCCTCAACTCTTTTGAGCAGGTAATTTCGAGGACGAAATTTTCTTAAGGGGGATAGAATTGTAACATCCTAAAAATTTGAGTATCATCTTGTTACTTGTGTTAGCTCGAGTATGATTATTATTATGTGCTTAGTATAGTTTTATGAAGGCTTAGAATTATTAGCTAAGCTAGAATGATTTTTAGTATTGAAAATATAGTGAAGAGGAATAGGTGAACTCGACACTTAAGTTAATTTAAGTGTTAAATTTTAGCACATGAGGAGTTAGTGGCAAGGTGGTTATGGCGCATGAATGGTTGCTTGAGGGGAGTGGTTCGAATCCCATGGATGGACTTTAGGTGACTTTTATTTTTGCATTTATATGGCATGTGTTGGTCAAACTCTAACTAAGGTAAGGTTGGACTATTGTCTTTTATGGATAGTAGACTAAGGAATAAGGCAAGTTATTAGTTAAGGTATGGAATCAAGATGTTATGGAAGGATAAGGGGACATAAGGCTTGATGTATGGGAGATGTTTTGGAAATATTTTTATGGTCATTTTGACCATGAATGTGGACGATAGATGGCTAGGGGTGGCCGAATATTGTATGGGATTAGGGGAAGATAGTTGGCCAAATTCTTGGCATTTTGTGCATCTTTTCTCTTTTCTCCAAAATTTTTCTCCTTAGCCGAATTTGTCTTGTGCATTAGGTGAAAATGTTGTTTTGTTTTGGCTATCATCTTTGACCATATTGGTATCCCTTTTTCTTCTTTTCCTCTCAAGCTTTTCTTTCTTTTTGGTACCGAAATATTATTTCTTTTGAAGGCATTTTTCTTTCATCCTTTTCTTACTTGACCGAATGTGCACCTTTATCAAAAACTTTTTCTTTGTTCAATTCCTTTCATAACCGAAACCATTTAGCCTATTTGATCAATCCTTCTTTTACTTTCTTCTTGGCCGAACCTTCTTCTTCTTCCCCATCTCTCTTGGTTTTCTTCCATTGTTTGCTAAAGCCGAATTCTCTCTCTCCTCTTTATTTTTCTTTGCCACTCTCGTACTTCATTTCTTTTTAGCCACATATCATTTGTTTTCTTCTTTCAAAACCATAGCTGAAACTTCTCATTCCCTTTTTGATTTGTCTTGGCCGAATATCAACAAGGGTAGATTCTCTTTAGGTTCTTTTCTAATCGGTGTTGAAGATAGGTAAGTGTCTTGGCCAAATCTCCTTATATTTTTCTTCTCTGTTGTTTTTCATGAGGGCAAAGGCCGAATTTTTGGGCATTTGTTAGCAAGATTCTAACTATTCATGGGAACCGATTTTCTTCTAGATTCTTCGGGACTTTGGAAGCAATCGATCTAAGCCCTATTTCTTTTGCAATCGAAGTTGGTAAGTCAAGTGGTAAGGATTCTTGTTGGTTCAATATTCTTTAAGTTGTTGAGAAAAACCAAAGGTTAATGAGACTAAGATTTATTGGTATGGCCGAATGGCCTTGTTAATGGTTTTGTGGTTTGGCCGAATGTAGGACAAGGAGATCTAGTTCGGTAGATCGGGTCTTCGGGATTTAGAACTTTCGTTAGTGACAGGTGTGTATCTTACACACTTTATAATTCGGTAATATATATTTATTACTAAATTAATCATGTTATTAAAGCCAAAAACTGTGAGATCTTGATGTGATACCTTGATGGGTATGAGCAAAGATTCGGGTAAGTCCGTTTCGATATGATGTTGTTATATGTTGTTTAATATCATGATCTACGATATATATTCGTTATATGTTCATATCAAAGTATGATGGCATGATTTACACTCGTAATACATTGGTTTGGGTGATATGAGAGGAGGGGAAGGATTTGATATCCGTGTCTTTGGGACACCAGAGGTTTGGCACCTCCGGTGGTTTGGTACCACATATTATTTCGTGTCTTTGGGACACGGAGGTTTGGCACCTCATAGCGTCTCGTCCCAGTGGCTTAGTAGCACAGTGGGTTGGCCCCACATTTGATATTATGGGATTGACGCCAGTGATTTGGTATCACATGTGGGTTGGCCCCACAACTTTATTATTCGTGACTTTGGGTCACCAGTGGTTTGGCACCACATTATTGGATATCATGACTTTGGGTCACCAGTGGTTTGGCACCACCAGTGGTTTGGTACCACACGGGGTAGAAAAGGGCGTTATGGATGGTTAGGTTTGGGGTGCATTATATATATTGCTTGGTTATAATTGTGTAAGTATGTTGCATCAACCGGGGGAAGGATTATGCACTGAGTCTTGGTGACTCACCTTCTCCCTTATCTTTTCAGGTGATTCGTAAACCGCGGATGAGGAGCCGGATAGACTCGAGGAGGCCATGCAATAAAAATTCGATTTACATGGATTTTGGTTTGGGTATTATATTTTATTTAAGTTTGGTTGTTCATCTCTATTTGAAATTGTAATAAGGCCTCTTTAATTATGTTATTTATTTTATGGATTATTTATATGCTTTGGATTTGATTTTAACATGGCTTATAAAATACATGGTTGATATAATAATTTGAGCACAAAGTTTTCTAAACTACAAAATGCAATGGTTTTCAAAACGTTACCACCGGTTAATATAAATTATTTGATAAATTTTTAACAATTTAAGTGTTTTAGATAACTCATACTATTTTTCCAAAACTTAAGTTTCCAAGTTTCAATTAGAAACGGTTTTCAAATAATCGCTTGGGTTTCTTTTAAAATTATAAAAGGTTTTCTAATCTATGGATCTGCAACTAAGTATTTAAGACTTATTTACGGAATTTCAAAGTAAATTATCAGTTTTTAACTTATTATACTGGATTTCTACAAATATAGAATAATAAAGAAATTTTCACTAAAATTTAATCGTTAACTCAATTTTCTTCGAAACGTTTTCCTTCGTGACATGCCAAATTCGGTCGTGGTGTATTGATCGAGTTTTGGGGTGTTACAACTTGCATCGCACATCAACTCAAAAGGTGAGTTCTAATCAGGTGTAACAATTATTGGGGCTGAGATTAACCGCTTCTTTAGATCTTCAAAAGCTTCCAAACATGCTTTGTTGAAATCAAACGCTGTATCTTTCTCTAACAACAAACACAACGGTTTAGAAATTTTCGAAAAATCTTTGATAAAACTTCAGTAAAAATCGGCATGGCCTAAGAAACTTCTGACTCCTTTAACATTCATTGGGGTCGGTAATCTTTCAATTACGTCCACCTTTGCTTTATCAACTTCAATTCCTTTCTTTGAGATCTTATGACCTAAGACAATCCATTCCTTGACCATAAAATGACATTTTTCCCAATTAAGGACAAGATTCGTCTCTTCGCATCTCTTCAGTACCTTAGCCAAATTACTCAAACAAATATCATAAGTGTTACCAAAAATAGAAAAATCATCCATGAAAACCTCAACAAAATTTTCAACCATATTAGTTAATATTGCCATCATGCATCGTTGAAAAGTTAAAGGTGCATTGCATAAACCAAAAGGCATTTGCCTAAAAGCAAACGTACCGTATGGAAAAATAAAGGTTGTTTTATGTTGGTCCTTCGGGGCTACAACTATTTGGTTATATCCCGAATAGCCATCTAAAAAACAATAGAATTCATTACCCGCCAGTCGAACTAACATCTGATCCATAAAAGGCAACGGAAAATGGTCCTTCCAAGTGGCTTTGTTCAACTTTCTGTAATCAATACAGATTCTCCAACCGGTAACAGTTCTCGTTGGAATTAACTTGTTACGCTCATTTTCAGCAATCATGATTCCACCTTTCTTCAGCACACACTGCACTAGACTTACCCACGAACTATCTGAAATAGGATAGATGATTTCTACATCTAACCATTTGATCACTTCCTTTCTCACAACTTTTTTCATAATAGGATTGAGCCTCCTTTGCCCATCAATTCGAGCTCTTTCACCTTCTTCTAAAATGATTTTATGCATGCAAAAAGAAGGGCTTATACCTCGAATATCAGCTATGGTCCAACCAATTACTTTCTTAAATTTCTTTAGAACAGTAATTAGTTGCTCCTCCTGATCTTTCGTCAGTTCTGCGGAAATAATCATAGGCAAAGTAGAACAGTCACCCAAATAAACGTATTTCAAATGGGAAGAAAGTACCTTTAGTTTGAGTTTAGGTGGTTTTTCAATTGACAACTTGGGTTGCACAAATTCTCTGACTTCCAACTTCAACGGTTCAAACTGTGTGGATTGAATAAATTTTCTCAGATTGGCTTCCATCAAAGCCATGTTTTCTTCACCTTCTTCATCCTCCAAAGGGTTAAGATCTAAGGCTTTCTCCAATGGATCTTCTTCAAAATTTCTTTCCATAGAAACCAAGGTTTCTATCTCTTCTATAACTGAACACTCCTCTGCTAGATTGGGAAATTTCATCGCTTTAAGAATGTTAAAGGTTACCTGATCGTCTTGAACTCGCATGGTGAGTTCACCTTTCTTCATATCAATTAACGTTCTTCCCGTGGCTAAGAAAGGTCTCCCAAGGATGATCGGCACTTCCTTGTCTGCTTCAAAATCTAAGGCAGTGAAATTAGCAGGAAAATAAATTTATCGACTCTTACCAAAACATCCTCGATCTTTCCTTCGGGATATGCTAAAGATCGATCTGCTAGCTGAAGCGTAAAAGTTGTAGGTCTTACTTCACCTATCCCTAACATCTTGAAAATAGACTTAGGCATCAAGTTGATACTCACTCTTAAGTCACACAAAGCTTTACAATAATAAGATTCACCTATGTTACAGGGTATAGTAAAGCTTCATGGGTCTTTCAATTTCGGTGGCAGTTTGTTCTGTAGGAATGCACTGCACTCCTTTGTCAAGGTACCAGTCTCATACTCACTTAGTCGTTTCTTCTTGGACAGTATATCCTTCATAAACTTCACATAATTCGGAATTTGTTCTAAAGCCTCCACCAACGGAATATTGATGTGTAACCGCTTCAGAACATCCAAAAACTTCTTAAATTACAGCTCCTGTTTCTGCTTGTGTTGCTGCAATCTTTGCGGAGATGGAGGTGATGGAACTTTCGGTTAAACCGAACAACTTTTCTGAGTAGGTAAATCTGCATCCAAAGAAGATGTTAAAATATCTGAATTCACTAAGTCAGGGTTTACCTTGTCAGACTTTGCAGATTCTGATTCCTTTGGTGTAGGAATTTCAACAGCTAGTTAATTCTTCTCAACGGGCTTATCTTCGACATCAATCAATTGGGGTTCTAGAATTTTACCACTTCGCAATGCCACTGCCTTGATATGTTCTTTACCCAAATTTCTTGGATTCTCAGTATCGCTCGGCAAGGTTCCTTGCAGTCTATTACGTAGCTCCGTAGCTAACTGACCCATTTGGTTTTCCAAATTTTTCAGTGTTGCTGCTTGGCTTTGGATCAAAGTGTCATTCTTTGCCATGTACACTTTCAACAAGTTCTCCAAACTATTTGATGCCTCAGCTTGAGATGGTTTTGGAGCTTACTGATTAAACCCTTGAGATTGGTTGGGTCTTTGCTGCAATAAGTTGTTGTTCGGTCTATTTCCTTTGTTGCTCCAAGAAAAGTTAGGATGATTACGCCATGAAGGATTGTAGAAGTTGGACTGGGGTCCTTGTCCACTTCTATTTTGATGTTGGTTCCCCACATAGTACATTGACTCGGGATTTGATGGACAATTCTCAAAAGAATGACCTTCCCCACAGTACATACAGGAAACTACTTCAAACGGACTTGGTGGCTGAGCTGCAAAATTATTAGTACTATTAGCGGTAAACTATTTTAACATAGAGGAAATAGACGATACCTGAGCTGATAACGAAGTGAGGGCGTCAACTTCATGAACTCCGGCTACACATCTTCCTGAAGCTATTCGATTTGTTGGCCATTGATAGTTATTACTCGCGATCCTCTCGATGATCTCATAAGCCTCATTATAAGACTTAGACAAAATAGCACCATTCACGGAAGCATCTACCATCAATCTTGTATGTGCATTGAGACCATTATAGAATGTCTCCAACTGGATACAATGAGGAATCCCATGATGAGGACACTTACGAAGTAACTCCTCGAATCGCTTCCAAGCCTCATACAAAGACTCGTCATCCAAGTGTTGGACAGTTGTGATCTCGTTCCTCAACTTAGCGTTTTTGCTAGGTGGGAAATACTTAACCAAAAATCTCTCTGCTAATTCTTGCCATGTAGATACGGAACTTGGTGGCAATAAATTGAGCCATGCTCGTGCTCGATCTCGCAACGAGTACGGAAACAACTTCAACCTCAATGCGTCTTCAGTCACACTGGCTATCTTGAATGAATCACTCACCTCCATAAATAATTGAAGGTGGAGATATGGATCTTCCGTGGGGATACCACTAAATTGGCCCACCATTTGTAGCATTTGAAACATCATTGGTTTCAATTTAAATTGGGTTGCCTCAATATCTGGCCTTCTAATTCCTGGATTTAACTCACTGAAAAGTGGCACAGCATATTGTCTGATGCATCGATCCCTATCATCGGCAATGAGTATGGGATTTCGTACATGATCGGCTTTATTACCTTAGTCTTCATTCTGATTTCCAAGGTCCATCTCGACTTGTCTTTGAGCTGTTCGTTCACGTCTTCTTTGTCTGAAAGTTTGCTCAATTTCAGGGTCTACAAGGAGTAAATCGATAATTCGATCTATGGTCATAAACACCTGAAAAGAAAATCACAAAAACTAAAAAGAATAAGTTAGTAATGTTAGGAATGAATCAAATTGAAAATAAATAATTTCACGAAAGAAATGACTATGGCAACAGTTGACAATCCCCGGCAACGGCGCCAAAAACTTGTAACGTGTAGGTTTGTGCAAGTATACACAGTTGTTATCAAGTAATAAGTAAGTATTGAGTTATCGTCTCCACAGGGATTGAATTTGTGCTAAGTCACTTAATTTGTAAAATTATATTAACAATTTGGTAAATAAAAACACAATATAGTTGAGAAGTGGTGATTAAAATATATTAAACTAAATGCAATGATCCCTAATGCAAATTATCCTAAGTATGCAAACTATATGAATGAAATATATTTTAGTAAAATTAGACACAATTTGTAACAATTATAACATAAATAAACTAGGACAATTACTTTAATTAAACTTAATTTATTATCAACATGCTTAATAACATTCGAAAAAACATTCCATGGCAACTCGATCTTTCATGAGTTTGGAAACCACATTAGGTCCTTTCGGAATCCTTCACTTAGTAAATACACATTTTACTAATCCTTATTTACTAAGGGTTTCTTAGCATTCATGTGAGGTAACAGGGACGTGTCAGGTTTGAAACAGTTTAATCACACAAATCTAAAAACTATGCAGATAACAGAGCTTGGTCAGAGTTGTTATGCAACCTACAATTTAATCGGGTTAGGATCTAAATTGAGCATGCACACTTGAATTATGAGTCCATTAATCGTCGTCTGGTCAGGATCACTCAGCTAATTCAGGTGCATTTCAATCACGTATGAACGAAATACATACTTGATTTTAGTTGAAAACATGATCGATTTAGGCACAAACATTATAAGCATGAATCAAATAAATATTATTTAATCAAAGCAATCATCCTAGCTTAAATAAAATTAAGCTAACATTGTTATAAACAAGAAAAAATAACACATAGCAAACATCTTTAGATTAAATTAAAGAAAAGAAAGATTAAACCCAATTCAGAGTGGCTGTCACACAAGACTCTGACTGATGAGGCTCCTTCGTTCCTTTGATTTGCTCCTTTGCTGATAGCTCTCCAAGGTGGCCGACCAAGGGTTCTTTAAGAGGATTAATTGCTAAAATCTCCATGAAGAGATGATGCTAGACGTGGGATAGGGAAAGGCTAAGAGAATTTGGAGAGAAGAGAGAATGATGAACGATGAGAATGAATGAGGAATAATTGAGGGATGATGAATGAGGGAATGAGAGGGTCTTATTTATAGGTGAGGAGAGGGGGATAGTTTGCTAAAAATAGTGGATGTTAACCTCTTCAAATCTCCTCAAATTGTGGCTGGCCATGCTTAGTGGCTTTTGACTTGATTTTTGCTTGATTTTTAAGCAATTTTGGATGCCACACAACTCAGGACTGAGACTTGGTCAATCGTAAATCTTCGGGCAAATCTCTAATTTCTTCAACATTGCAAGGATCTTGTGTAATTAAACCAAAGAATGGTTTAAATGGACAGCCATGTGTAGCCGGATATTGGGTTGACTTGGTCTCTAATTTGGACGGTTTTGTAAGATAGCAAAGCTATCAGACCTGTCTAGAATAAATCAACAAGTTAGAGGACCAAACAATAAAATTTATCCAATTTAATTAATTAATTAAAACCCAAATTATTAATGAAATATTTTAAAATGAATTATTAAATATAATTTTATATTTTATTATTTAATTTAATCATGAATGGCCCACTTTATGTCTTAAAAAATATAATATATTCAAATTAATATAAAATAAGCCATTTATTGTATGAAAACTATATAATAAAGCATAAAATCACATTTTAATAATTTCTATGTCCTAATTTCATATTTTCACATATTTCATTAATTTATTAAACAATTACTTAGTTTTAACAATGGATTTAAGTAAAACGGTGATAAATTACATAGGAAAAATCCTATATATTTTTCCGTTTACACTCTTACCATTTATACCCTTGCCGATGTCAATTTCTTCCACGAAAATTAGAGAAACCCTAATACCAGAATCACCACATTCCTGTTATCAAATCTAGAAATACAATCATACTAAACATAGCCATCATAGACCAAAGATGTAACACCCCAAACCCGGTCTATGCGTTAAGACCAGACTTGGTATGCTACACAAATCGAATATACATCTAGTCATCTAATGATTTAAAGAAAACAAGTCTTCAAAAAAACTATTTTGGAGATGGAGTTTATCAAAAATCGAGGTTAATTTAAAATCTATGATTTTAGAACATAAGAATTTATAATTTGATCTCAGAGAATTAATTGGTTAAATTTTTAAATAAATTTTAAAAAAAAAATTCAAAAGGACTTTGGAAATGAAATTTATAAAAGAGTTTTCACTGAAATTTTTACGAGATAGTGATATTTAAGAAACCCCCTTTTTTTATACGTAATTTAAAGAAAATATTTATAAACTTTAAATAGCCCACTTTAAGTATCTAAAACATATTAAAATCCATCCACGAAATAAAATCCATAAAAACCATATTAGAGGCCTTATTACATCGCCAAAATAATAATTAAGTAATAATATTAAAGAGTAGTTTAAAATTCATAAAAACCATCGTTTGAAGTATGGCCTCCACGAAGTCATCCCCGCCCAAGCCTCCATCAATTATCATTACCGAGAAGGGTAAGAAAACGGGGTGAGTTACTTAGAACTCGATGTGTAACCCACTTACCGTGTCCACTGGGCCAAAACCATATAAGCATTTAATTGGGCTTGAGCCCATATACAAATATAACAATATAGCAATCATAAAATGCACGTGATATGCAATTCCCAACCAAGCCTAAATTTCCATCCGCTACACACCACCCGTACCAACCAGCACACCTGTGGGGATCAAGTCAACCCACCCCGCCAAACACACCGATCGCAGGCATAAAGCCATTTAAAATGTTTGTGGCTGAGCCACCCGAACTAGATTTTGTGGCAGAGCCACCCGAACTAGATTGTGGTAGAACCACCAGAACTTCTCTTCAATTTAATCCCAACCCATGCAATCATGTATACATAAACAAAGCTTAAAAATTTACATATGATAATTTCAACATAAGGCCCATACTACAAGTTGGCCCATTTCTCAATTTGGCCCATATGGTAATTTATCAAATCGGCTCCTTAAGCAATTTAGCAATTCAGCCCATTAATCAATCTAGCAATTTGGCCCATTAATCAATCTAGCAAATATGGCCCATTAATCAATCTAACAAATTTGGCCCATTAAGCGATCTAGCAATTTGGCCCATTAAGCGATCTGGCAAATTGGCCCATTAAGCGATCTAGCTAATTGGCCCATATGAGGCCCAAAAATTACTTTTTATAAATTAGCCCATTGAGGGTGATTCCGTAATTTCCACGACTTTAATACCGATTTCATGCACTTACACAAAAAGTGTTAATATACTGTATTTTCCGATTTTACCAACTTTACGATTTTTATTCTAATGCTTACGATATAACATCTAACCCATGAGATAAGTGTGAAATTACACACCTGATTACGGTGAGAACTATACTTTCCCGCTCGTCGATACCTATATATATGTCACACTTGATTAGAACACTAATATTTAATATGAATCTATACTAAAGATAAGCGATCTAGATCTTTACCCTCGGAATCTTGAACAACTACTATTTGGCGGTTCTCCCCGGTTGACGGTTCACAACCCGGTGGGAAATCCCAAACAGCTAATGGCTTCGAACTACGAACAACTTCGAATAATTGATTTTCACCGGATGCGGGTCCACAACCCGGTGGAAAATCCCAGATTGCCGAAACAGCCTTTCGCTTAAATCTAGAGGGAATAGCGAATCCACCCCTCTTCTGAACACTGTTCACCACTCTTTTCGAACCTGTCTTGTTTGCCTCCATTGATTAAAGAATATTAGTCCAACTAATATTTCGGAAATTAAATCTATAGATTTTAAGGGTGAAATCGGCTTACCACGAAATATCTTTGCGTTTGCGGAATGAAAAATCGAGCGATAACGTCCCTAGGATAGAATCGATTAATAACCCATCTTTGACAAGATAACGAATAATATGGAAGTTCTTGATAGAAATCCTTACCTTAACACTTTGGATCGAAACCTAGCGATTCACGATGATTACGAACACTTCGAGTTTCGGCTTTCACTTTATCACTATAAAGACGAAAAGATTGTCTAAGAAGAAGATGCTATTTTCTATCAAAAGACCCTCCAAACTAATATGTATATTCGACTAAAGAAAAATAAGAAAATAATGAAATGAAAAGGGTTCTTACCACTTGATTTGAACGAAAGTTTAAAGAATGATTAACAAGAGAAAATATGTGAGGAGGAGGGTTCGGCTAAAAAGAAAATTTTGATGGAAATAATGCTAGCAACATTCGGCCATGGAGAAAAATAGAAGAGAGAAAATGTGTTTCGGTTTTTCAAGGATGAAAAAGAACAAAGAGAGGGGTTTGGGACAAGAGGGCATTCGGCCAAAGAGTAGAAAAGAAAAAAAAGAACAATGGCCTTTGTGCTTAGATGATTTCGGCACTAGAGAGGAAGAACTTGATAGGTTAGGTAAAGATTGAGACCAAATGGTCAAAAACAATGACCAAAAGAAGAAAACAAAAATGCTCACAATGCACCAATTGCATTCGGCTAAGGAGAGAAAAATACTTTTGAGAAAAACACAAAATGACCAAATGCCAAATGACCAACTAGCTACCAACCTTACCAAAACCTTCAACAAAAATTCGGTCACCCCCCTAGCCCCCAAAACCGTCCAAATACATTGGCCAAAATTCAAAGTTTTAGCCCCAAAAGTTTCCAAAACAACACCCTTGTTTCATGCCTTATGTCCCCCCTACATGCCATATTCTCATGATTCCCTACCTTAAGTTCATTCTTACCATATCTTTTAGCCACCATACCATAAAAATAAAAGTCTAACTTACCAAAATTTGATGCTTGGACTAAACTTGCTAGGAAAGAGCAAAATAAATGTTCACAAGATGCATACTAGGGAATTCGAACCTCTTCCCTCAAGCAACACTCATGGCGCCAACTCCACTTTACTACTAGCTCATCTTATGCTAACTTTTGTCACTTAATTTCCTTAAACATCAAGGTTACTTGTTCCACTTCAATAAAGTACTCATTACTAAAATTTATTCTAATTCCGAATAAATCTCGAGCCTTCTCAAGACTATATTAAACACACAAATTGAATCAGTCACAAGCTAAGCACCAAAATTATGCAACATATCGATACTCAATTTTTAGGATGTTACAATTCTACCCCCTAAAAGAAAATTTCGTCCTCGAAATTTACCTTGTTAAAAGAGGTGAGGATATTGTTGCCAAATTGCGTCCTCAGGCTCCCACGTAGCTTCCTCCACTCCGTGATTACGCCATAGAACCTTAACCAATGGTACCGACTTCTTTCTTAGCACCTTAACATCTCGATCTAAAATTTTCACCGATTCCTCCTCGAAAGACAAGTCCGGCCTTATCTCCACTTCTTCTACGGGTACTATGTGAGACGGATCCGATCTATAACGCCTCAGCATAGAAACATGGAAAACACTATGAATCTGACTCAACTCCGGAGGTAATTCAAGCTGATAGGCCACTGGTCCTACACGCTTCAACACACGGTACGGTCCAATGAACCTAGGGTTCAACTTGCCCTTCCTTCCAAACCTGAAAATTTTCTTCCAAGGTGAGACTTTCAGAAAAACCTGATCTCCCACTGCAAACTCAATATTCTTGCGCTTCAGATCTGCATACGACTTTTGTCTATCTGAAGCTTCCTTTAACCGTGCTCGAATCACCTTTACCTTTTCTTCTGTCTCAGATATCAATTCAGGACCCAACAACCGCCGTTTCCCCAATTCGGTCCAACAAGTAGGGGTACGACACTTACATTCATATAATGCTTCATAGGGTGCCATCCGGATCTTTGGATTGGTAATCGTTATTATACGCGAGTCGCCAAGCGGTAGAAAATCCTCCCAACTACCTCAAGTCGATCACACAACCCCGTAACATGTCTTCCAAAATCTAAATTACTCTTTTACGATTGACCATCGATCGAGGATGAAAAGCCGTCTTGAATTTTAACTTTGTTCCCAAAGCCTCATGCAAAGCTTTCCAAAACCGTGATGTAAACCTAGGGTCCCTTTCCGATATGATAGACACTGGTACCCCATGCAACCTCATGATATCGGATACATACTGGCTTAGCCAACCTGCGTGAGTAATCCGTGCGAATCGGTAGAAAATGAGCGATCTTCGTCAATTGATCTACTACCACCCAAACGGAATCCTTTTTAGTAGGTGTTAAGGGTAACCCACTAACAAAGTCCATCGTTATCCGCTCCCATTTCCATAGAGGAATCTTTACCGGTTGTAATAAGCCCGACGGTAATTGATGTTCCGCCTTCACTTGTTGACAAGTCAAGCACTTACCCACAAAATCAGTAACCTCTCGCTTCAACCCTGGCCACAAATACTGCTCACGGAGATCTCGATACATCTTATTTCCTCCAGGGTGCATAGCATAAGGGCTACTATGCGCCTCACGCAAAATCATTTGTCTCAAATCCGAATCCATGGGCATACAAACTCTTCCACGAAAACACAGCACTCCATCCTTGTTCATTCCAAAGTCCCCTATTACGCCACTTTTAACTTGTTGCATTAACGGACCCAACTTTTCATCTGATAACTGCTTTTCCTTGATCTGTTTCTAACCACGGGGCTTCACCGAAGTTACGCTGTGATCGCCATCTTCATACAAACTGAGATGAGCAAACATTGCTCTTAACTCCGCTACTACCTTACGACTCAACGTGTCTGCCACCACTGTAACATCCTGAAAAGGGCCTATGCATTTTTGGTTTAATTGTACGAAATGACATATCTTATGTGTTATGAATATATTTTGAACACTTTTGGAAACCTGGAAATGTATGGAAATGTTAAGTTTAAAAGAGGAAAGTGAACATTTTTAGAACCTTGGAAATGTAAGGAAATGTCTTGTAAGGAAATGTCATGGAAATTTAAGGAAATGTCTTGGAAATGTAAGGAAATGTCTTGTAAGGAAATGTAAGGAAATGTCAAGTTTACAGAGCCGATCGAAAATTTTTGGAAACTTAGAAATGACGTAGAAATGACGAGTTTTAAGGTTAAAAGGGGAAATTAAGGCAAGGAGGCCTTAAAAGAAAAAGTTTGTGAAATTTGACACACAAACAGAGGCTTGGAAAAGTGGTGCAGAAGATGCCACTTAGGGCCTATGGAAATGGCACCATATGCAAGAGGAATGGGCCTAAGTTCAAGTCACATGGGAAGCAAATAAAAGAAATTTTATTTTGCTACAAGGAGCAGAGAGGTGGACGGCACAAGGCTATAAATTAGGAGCTTTTATTCTTTTATAAATAGTGGATAAATAAGGGATTTATTTATCATTATTTTCAAGAGATAATTGTTGGATTAAATTCTTTTAATTTGAATAAAGAGATAAAGAGGAAAATAAGGGAGAAGTGATGGCCAAGTAAGGGACTTTGAGTTTAATAATTTCGGCTAAGTAAGGATAGTTCTTTGAATTATCTTTTATTTTAAGTGATAATTAAAGGATAAAGTTATCGATAGAGGAGTGGTGGCCAAGTAAGGGACTCCTTAGATGATAATTTCGGCTATAAAAGGAAGGAAGGGGGCTACTCATCAATTTGTGCTTCCTCCTTTCTCTGCGCGAATTCTCTTCACCAAATCTTCTTCTTCTTTTATTTTTGCCAGCAGAAATACCTTGTGTTCTATTTGAATCCTCCATCTTTATTCTTCCTTTTCTTTTCTTTCCAATCCATCAAAAGCCGAATCTTGGAAGGGCTTCAAGCATAGGTCTTTGTCGATTTCTTCAAAGGTAAGAACAAGTTTGATTCCCTTTCTTTTCTTTTAGATTAGCCGAGAGATAATCTAACCCCATACATATTATGGTTGCCGAATATGGAAGGACCTTTCGGGATTATCGAGTAGTCGACTAAAAGGAGGAGTATTCGGGATTTCTAAGAATAAGGTAAGACATGTGAATATTCGGCCAAAGGCCTTGATTTATGTTTGATGATTAAGATTAAGTCTAACGTAAGGTTTTAGGGATTTTGACATTCCTAGTGAAACAAGGAACAGCTGGATTTGTTGGTGTTCCAATCGGCAACAAGGTAAGAATATTAATCCTACTAGGATTTGGAGTTTTGGCCGAATGGCTTTTTATTAAGGTAATAAGTGATAAATCAATGTAGGGATTAAGGATCTAAGCATTAGATCAAGCTTTTCGGGATCTCAAGGAAATTTTAAGCGAATCAGTGTGTACCCCACACTAACTTTTAATAAGATTGATGGTAATATGTAAAATATGCATGTTTATAAGAATGTGGCTAAGGTACCATAATATGGTACAAAGTACTCAGCACGTTTCCTACTTCCACTAGGATTATGAAATATGTTATTTATAACATGTGAAAATTTATAAGAATGAGAATTTAAGTATGATATGCATGATATGAATAATATGGGTCATTCGGGATATATGAAAAAGGGGAAGTGAAGGTGATGACTACGGTCTCACTATCTCGAATGTGGTGACTTTGGTCACATTATCCGAATGTGGTAACCGGTTACATTATCGAATGTGGTGTCTCATGACACAATTATCTCGTGGCTATGCCACAAATTTTATATGGGCGATGAGCACGTCGATCGCAACGATCGCCTTCGATGGTGTGTAGCGGATGGAGGGTCGACTTATTAGTCCCCACGGTGTGGTGGCGTGCACGGGGTGTGTAGCGGATGGACAACTAGGTTTGGGTTTGGGAATGCATCATAACCTGTATTCTATGTTTTGAATGTGTAATATGTGATATGCCCTGATTCTATTATGATTTAGTGTCGTGTACACATTGAGTCTGTTTGACTCACTGTTGTTGGGGAACATTTTTAGGTGATGAAGCAGTGATGGACCAGGGGACGGCAGAACTTGTGGTGGCCATGCTCAACATGAAGTTTATATTTTTGAGGACTCTTGAATTTATTTTAGTACTTTGAATTATTTTGGGAATTATTTGATGTAATAAGGCCATAAGGCCATAGTTGAATTACTTAACTTTTATTTTTAATTACTATGTTACGAATTATTTTCAATTAAAGTTAAGTAAAATTTATTTCTTTAAAAATAAACCCTAATTGTTTTTTTCATCTTAATTAATTGGACTTTAAAATAAGATAAATGGGTTTTTAACACAAGCCCAACCCAAAACAATATTTTTCTTAAAATCACAGAAGTTTTCCTAAGAACAAAAGAATTTTGAACCAGCTTACTTGAGGAACATACCAAATCTGGTCAAAGCTCGTGGGCCGGGTTTGGGGTGTTTCAACCACGTTAGCCTTTCCAGGATGATACTCAATTAAGAAATCATAGTCCTTTAACAGCTCCACCCACCTTCGTTGTCTCAAGTTCAACTCCTTCTTGGTAAGAAGGTACTTAAGACTCTTATGGTCCGTATAAATGATAGACTTCTCACCGTAGAGATAGTGCCTCCAAATCTTTAAAGCAAACACCACCGCAGCCAAATCCAAGTCATGAGTAGGATAGTTAACTTCGTGTGGCCTTAACTGACGAGAAGCATAAGCCACCACTTTTCCACCTTGCATCAGCACACATCCTAAACCCGTGTGTGACGCATCACAATAAACGATAAACTCTTTTCCAGCCTCAGGTTGAATCAGTACTGGCGCTTCCGTCAAAATCTTCTTCAGTTTCTCGAAACTTTCTTGTTGTTTATCGGTCCACACATACGGTACTCCCTTTCGCAATAGCTTAGTTAGGGGTGCAGCAATCAATGAAAACCCCTCAACAAAGCGTCTATAATAACCAGCCAAACCTAAGAAACTCGAATCTCAGCCACTGACTTCGGTGGTTTCCAATCCAACACCGCCTCTACCTTCCGAGGATCAACTCTGATTCCCTCGGCTGACACAACGTGCCCCAAGAAAGTCACCTCCTTCAGCCAAAATTCACACTTACTGAATTTGGCATAAAGTTGCTTGTCTCGCAGTATTTACAATACTATGCGTAAATGTAAGTCATGCTCTTCTTCATTCCTCGAATATACCAAGATATCATCTATGAACACCACCACGAACCGGTCTAGATAGGGTTGAAAGACTCGGTTCATCATGTCCATAAATGCAGCTGGTGCATTGGTCAAACCAAACAGCATCACCAAAAACTCATAATGTCCATAACGAGTTCGGAATGCCGTCTTATGAATATCTGCCTCCTTAACCTTGAGTTGATGATAACCCGATCTCAAATCAGTCTTGGAGAAAACTGAAGCTCCTCTCAATTGATCAAACAGGTCGTCGATTCTCGGCAATGGATACCTATTCTTGATCGTCAATTTATTCAACTGCCTATAATCAATGCACATACGCATCGACCCATCCTTCTTCTTGACGAACAAAACCGGTGCTCCCCACGGAGACACACTCGGTCGAATAAATCCCCGATCCAACAATTCTTGAATTTGAGCTTTAAGCTCCGCTAACTCCTTCGGCGCCATTCTATAAGGAGCAATGGACACCGGAGCCGTTCCGGGCAACAACTCAATGCCAAATTCTACTTCTCGATCTGGAGGTAGACCCGGAAGTTCTTCGGGAAAGACATCTGGAAATTCTTTCACCATTCTCACACCTTCCACCGATAATTCCTTGGCATCCAAAGCACTAATGAAGGCTAGGAACGCTCCATACCCTTTTCGCACCAACTTTTCTGGCTTTAAAGCAGATACCACATTTGCCAAAAAGTTCCTTCGTTCGCCTATCATTACTACTTCCTTATCAACCCAAGTCCTGATTGACATCCGCTTTTCAGCACAATCCAATTGCGCCCGGTGCTTCACAAACCAATCCATGCCCAAAATAAGATCAAACTCGCCGAAAGGCAATTCCATCAAATCCGCTAAAAATATCTCTCTTTGAATTTCCAAAGGCACGTCTCTATACAATTTATTCACGACACGATTTGTCCTAAAGGACTAATTACCGTCATCTCTCTATCGGTAATCTCAAATCTAATGTTCAGGTTTCTAGCTATGGCACTAGCAACATACGAGTGGGTAGACCCGATATCTATCAAAGCAGTAACAGGCACATCAAAGATGAAGAACGTACCAGTTATCACATCAGGTGCATCGCCATCTTCACGACGCCTTTGACCGCATAGACCAACCCCTACTGTCTTGCCTCGCGTACCTACCTCTAAAGCCATTACCTCGACCCGGTGTACCTTGACCACGTCCAATACCATTACCACCACGACCTGATCCACGGCCTCTCGGTGGCTGCTGAGTGCCTCTAGCTGGCTGTGCATCAAAGTTACGAGCTTCTTGAGTCGGAGCAGTCTGTCGAGGGCAATTCCTATATTGATGATCATTGGAACCACATTTATAACAACCACCAATTTTCTTCCAGCATTCCCCGGGGTGTCATTTTCCACGATCGGGCCATGATCTTGACTCTGATTGGTAGTCACAGGTGCTCTAGCTTGAGCTGGCTCATCATTTCGAGGCCTCTTTTGGAACCTTGTTGAAGAACCTAGGTACTTAAAGTCCCTCTTGCCTCTGACTCTTTCCCGGTTCTGGCGTTCTAAGTTCTTAGCCTCTTCGGCTATCTTGGCTTTCTCCACAAGTGTGGCAAAAATCCTTACTTGCTGTGGGGCTATCAGTACCCGTAACTCATCATTCAGCCCATCTTCAAAGCGTACACAGTGCTCATGATCCGTTGGCACTATTGTCTGAGCATAACGACTCAAGCATAGAAATTCTGCCTCGTAAGCTGCCACCGTCTTATTTCCTTGAACCAGATTCAGGAATTCCTTCCTCCGGGCATCCACATAACTTGTCCATGCATACCTCCCTTGGAAAACAACTTTGAAGAAATCCCAAGTAACAAATGCAGCCTCGGTGCCTTCTCGAACAATAAGCCACCATTGGTAGGCTTCATCCCTTAGCAAGGACACCGCTCCTCTCAGTTTCTATTCAACGGTGCACTCCAGATCATCCATAATCTGCTCTACAGCCTCGAGCCAATATTCTGCAACATTCGGAGCCACACCGGAGACACCTCTAAAAACCTCAGCACCACTTGATTTAAGTCGTTCCGATATTGATCCACGAGCTGCTGGCCCAGTTCTAGTCCCAGCAACCCTTTCTAGAACTCGCAACATTGCTTGAGTCAAAGCATTATCCTCTCTCGTATGGTCATGTGATCCAATCTCACTCCCGGGTGACGCTGGTTTGTCCATTTCCGGCATATGACCCGGCACTTCAAACGCAACCCTAGCACCTCGTCCTCTACCACGACCACGTCTATCGCGTCCCCGTCCACGTCCTCTAGAGCTCATACCGACTATTTCGGTTAAATATGATTACAAGTTTTATGAATCAGAGTACTATTTCAGTGTTTATTAACGATATTTTATGAGATATAAGAGATATAGTTGTTTTCGCAATCACATCCTATAGTCTCGATCTCTACCATTTTCAACACCTAAAACTAGAAGTTTTAGAGTGTTCCTATGATCATATCACAATAATAAACATTCTATATACGAATACTTACTTGACTTGGTGCCGGATGCTCGTGGTGCCAAACTACCTTTAGAACACAAATTCTAGAAATTCAAGCAATTTTAAACAAAATTATTGTTGAACCCAAACCACAGCCGAGTTTTGAAACAGGCTCTGATACCATAAAATGTAACACCCCAAACCCGGTCTATGCGTTAAGACCAGACTTGGTATGCTACAAAAATCGAATATACATCTAGTCATCTAATGATTTAAAGAAAACAGGTCTTCAAAAAAACTATTTTGGAGATAGAGTTTATCAAAAACCGAGGTTAATTTAAAATCTATGATTTTAGAACATAAGAATTTATAATTTGATCTCAGAGAATTAATTGGTTAAATTTTTAAATAAATTTAAAAAAATTCAAAAGGACTTTGGAAACGAAATTTATAAAAGAGTTTTCACCGAAATTTTTACGAGATAGTGATATTTAAGAAACCCCCTTTTTTTATACGTAATTTAAAGAAAACATTTATAAACTTAAAATAGTCCACTTTAAGTATCTAAAACATATTAAAATCCATCCACGAAATAAAATCCATAAAAACCATACTAGAGGCCTTATTACATCGCCAAAATAATAAATAAGTAATAATACTAAAGAGTAGTTTAAAATTCATAAAAAACCATCGTTTGAAGTATGGCCTCCACGAAGTCATCCCCGGCCCAAGTCTCCATCAATTATCATTACCTGAGAAGGGTAAGAAAACGGGGTGAGTTACTTAGAACTCAGTGTGTAACCCACTTACTGTGTCCACTGGGCCAAAACCATATAAGCATTTAATTGGGCTTGAGCCCATATACAAATATAACAATATAGCAATCATAAAATGCACGTGATATGCAATTCCCAACCAAGCCTAAATTTCCATCCGCTACACACCACCCCGTACCAACCAAAGACACCTGTGGGGATCAAGTCAACCCACCCCGCCAAACACACCGATCGCAGGCATAAAGCCATTTAAAATGTTTGTGGCTGAGCCACCCGAACTAGATTTTATGGCAGAGCCACCCAAACTAGATTTTGTGGCAGAGCCACCCGAACTAGATTGTGGTAGAACCACCAGAACTTCTCTTCAATTTAATCCCAACCCATGCAATCATGTATACATAAACAAAGCTTAAAAATTTACATATGATAATTTCAACATAAGGCTCATACAAGTTGGCCCATTTCTCAATTTGGCCCATATGGTAATTTATCAAATCGGCTCCTTAAGCAATTTAGCAATTCGGCCCATTAATCAATCTAGCAATTTGGCCCATTAATCAATCTAGCAAATTTGGCCCATTAATTAATCTAGCAAATTTGGCCCATTAATCAATCTAGCAAATTGGCCCATTAAGCGATCTAGCAATTTGGCCCATTAAGCGATCTAGCAAATTGGCCCATTAATCACATGAGGCCCAAAAATTACTTTTTATCAAATTAGCCCATTGAGGGTGAATCCGTAATTTCCACGACTTTAATACCGATTTTATGCACTTACACAAAAAGTGTTAATATACTGTATTTTCCGATTTTACCAACTTTACGATTTTTATTCTAATGCTTACGATATAACATCTAACCCATGAGATAAGTGTGAAATTACACACCTGATTACGGTGAGAACTATACTTTCCCGCTCGTCGATACCTATATATATGTCACGCTTGATTAGAACACTAATATTTAATATGAATCTATACTAAAGATAAGCGATCTAGATCTTTACCCTCGGAATCTCGAACAACTACTATTTGGCGGTTCTCCCCGGTTGACGGTTCACAACCCAGTGGGAAATCCCGAACAGCTAATGGCTACGAACTACGAACAACTTCGAATAATTGATTTTCACCGGATGCGGGTCCACAACCCGGTGGAAAATCCCGGATTGCCGAAACAACCCTTCACTTAAATCTAGAGGGAATAGCAAATCCACCCCTCTTCCGAACACTGTTCACCACTCTTTTCGAACCTATCTTGTTTGCCTCCATTGATTAAAGAATATTAGTCTAACTAATATTTCGGAAAATAAATCTATAGATTTTAAGGGTGAAATCGGCTTACCACAAAATATCTTTGCGTTCGTGGAATGAAAAATCGAGCGATAACGTCCCTAGGATAGAATCGATTAATAACCCATCTTTGACAAGATAACGAATAATATGGAAGTTCTTGATAGAAATCCTTACCTTAACACTTTGGACCGAAACCTAGCGATTCATGATGATTACGAACACTTCGAGTTTCGGCTTTCACTTTATCACTATAAAGTCGAAAAGATTATCTAAGAAGAAGATGCTATTTTCGGTCAAAAGACCCTCCAAACTAATATGTATATTCGGCTAAAGATAAATAAGAAAATAAAGAAATGAAAAGGGTTCTTACCACTTGATTTGAACAAAAGTTGAAAGAATGATTAACAAGAGAAAATATGTGAGGAGGAGGGGTTGGCTAAAAAGAAAATTTTGATGGAAATAATGCTAGCAACATTCGGCCATGGAGAAAAATAGAAGAGAGAAAATGTGTTTTGGTTTTCAAGGATGAAAAAGAACAAAGGGGGGTTTGGGATAAGAGGGCATTCGGCCAAAGAGTAGAAAAGAAAGAAAAGAACAATGGCCTTTGTGCTTAGATGATTTCGGCACTAGAGAGGAAGAACTTGAGAGGTTAGGTAAAGATTGAGACCAAATGGTCAAAAACAATGACCAAAAGAAGAAAACAAAAATGCTCACAATGCACCAATTGCATTCGGCTAAGGAGAGAAAAATGGAGAGAAAAATACTTTCGAGAAAAACACAAAATGACCAAATGCCAAATGACCAACTAGCTACCAACCTTACCAAAACCTTCAAAAAAAATTCGGTCACCCCCCTAGCCCCCAAAACTGTCCAAATACATTGGCCAAAACTCAAAGTTTTAGCCACCCAAAAGTTTCCAAAACAACACCCTTGTTTCATGCCTTATGTCCCCCCTACATGCCATATTCTCATGATTCCCTACCTTAAGTTCATTCTTACCATATCTTTTAGCCACCATACCATAAAAATAAAAGTCTAAATTACCAAAATTTGATGCTTGGCCGACACTTGCCAGGAAAGAGCAAAATAAATGTTCACAAGATGCATACTAGGGAATTCGAACCTCTTCCCTCAAGCAACACTCATGGCGCCAACTCCACTTTACTACTAGCTCATCTTATGCTAACTTTTGTCACTTAATTTCCTTAAACATCAAGGTTACTTGTTCCACTTCAATAAAGTACTCAATATTAAGATTTATTCTAATTCTGAATAAATCCTGAGCCTTCTCAAGACTATATTAAACACACAAATTGAATAATTCACAAGCTAATCACCAAAATTATGCAACATATTGATACTCAATTTTTAGGATGTTACAAAAGAGCATACTTTAAAGATGAGCCATGTCCGGTAATTTACACAATAAGGATGATAAGAAAACCCAATTACGATACCTGTAACACCCCTAACCCGTAACCATCGCCGGTCTAGGGTTAAGTGGCAATACCGGACAAATTGGAGACTTTTACTAACATTTCACATCATAATGTATATCATCATCATATCATAGCAAATACAAGCTTATAGTCCCATAATGAGGTCTACGAGACCTTAAACATGCATTAAAAAGGGGTCGAGACTAAACCAGGATCATACAAATTTTTTCGAAAATCAAAGATTTTTCAAAGTTACAGAGGTCACACGCCCGTGTAGGCACACAGCCTCAGACACGCCCATGTGTTCGAGCCGTGGCAAAACAGGGCATTCATACTGACTTGTCCACACGGCCTGAGACACACCCGTGTGCCTCACCCGTGGTCGACACTAACTTGCACCACACGGTCAGTCACACGCCCGTGTGTCTAGCCCGTGGTCGAGTCTGACTTGTATTGAAATACAACTACGAAGGACACGGTCGAGCCACACGCCCGTGTGCTCAACCGTGTGGGCAATTTATAGGCCATCTACAAGGCCAATTTCCCACCCACACATTGGGTTAAACCTACATGCATCATACCAATTCAATTCATATCATTATGACCATCTTTTCTAACCATTCAAGAACATATCAAACACACCAACTTATACAACATTTATCTCATTCCCATCACAAGTATTTTTTTTAAGTATAAATCATTCAAAAACTTACCAATTCATTAATATACTCTATCATCAATAATATACTAACTTTGCATAATAAAACTTACCATAAATTTGACTATCTCATTAGTCCAACCATTAGCCACCAAACATACCAAACTATGCATCATATAGCATCACTACTCATTCACATCATATCATTATCTAGCCATATCACATGGCTATATATACATCTAAAAATAATTCAAAATAACTAGCCTATACATGCCATATTTAACTATGCACACATTCAAAAGTACCAACGTAGAGTTTTGATAGTGTGGTGATAATCCTCGATGATCCCCGAGCCTTCCGTAACTTTAACGATCTATAAAACAATGCAAACACACACAAAGTAAGCTTTCAAAAGCTTAGTAAGCCATATACAAATAAACTTAACATAATGAACATTTATAACCATTTCAAATACAAGAACTTTAACATATCTCAATAACTTATTCATATTTCTTCTTTCTAGCTCAATGGTATCTAACCATTTGCTTGTCAACAATTCATATCTCCATGTATTTCATTGGATCATATCACATTCATACATATATCACATATTGTCTCAACAATTCTATGAACATATTTCTCTTTAGCAAATTCACATATTCTTACCTTACATACTCAAACATAGAGTATATCTCGAACGTACCTGAAACAATTACGTAATTTACATAGTCTTTCATTTTTCGGAATTGCCCGTTGAACCGTACGTAATCAAATAGGATACTCAGATAACTCGGAATGCTCATACAATGCCAATGTCCCAGACGTGGTCTTACATGAAATCAAATATCGATGCCACTATCCCAGACAGGGTCTTACACAAAATCATATACGATGCCAATGTCCCAGACATGGTCTTACACGTAATTGTCAAATCGACGCCAACGTCCCAGATGTGGTCTTACACGATATCACATATTGGAACCCTATGTCATGACATATTAATCCTATCTATTCCTAAGGTTCATACGAGACTTTTCAAACCTCGATAAATTGTCGATACTTTCTCGAATTTCACATGTATATCTTCCAAAGCCATTCATCACATTTCAATATTAAATGAACATGAATAAATTATCTCAAATACATTTATTTGTATATAGGCTTACCTTGTATTCGGAATAAACGAATGGATTCAACTACTCGATCACTCTCGACTTTCCTCGATCTAAATCTGTTTTCTTTGGTTCTTGATCTATACATATTCAAATTTAATTATTTTATTCACCAAATCATTCAATTTAATCCAAAAACACACATTTAGGGAAATTTACAAATTAGCCTTCACATTTTTACATTTTTACATTTAAGTCCATATTTCACAAAATCACAAATTTTCATATAACCCATCCTTGGCCGAATATTCACATGCTTCATATAAGTCCATATATTTAATTTATTTCACATTTTAGTCCCTCAAAATATTATTTTCACAATTTAGTCCAAATTACTCAAATTCACCAAAAATCCAAAGACAAAATATGTTAATCTAACACATATATTTCATATTTCACCAACTAACATCACAAAGCTCAAGCATTCATCAATGGCACATTTCAAAATCATCATCAATTTCCAAAACCAAGGCATGGGTTTTGAAGTACTCGAAACAACGATTACTAAAACGTAGAAATTATCAAAAACCGAACAAAAACTAACCTTGAATCAAACTAAATGTTGGCCAAATATAAAAGAGCTTCAAACCTTTCTTGCTTTTCTTAATTTTGGTTCCAAAAAGATGAACAATCCACTAACATTTTCATTTGTATTTATTTATTTCATATTAATAGATTGTTTACTAAATTAACCTTTGAATTTAAATAGGAAAACCATATAAATTAAGCCCATAACCGTCCATCCCAAAGTCTAATGGCCAATTTATAACATAAGGCCTCACATTTAGAAAGACACATCAATTAAACACTTAATCAAATAGACGACCACTTTTACCTTTTATGCGATTTAGTCCTTTTCTCTAATTAAGCACACAAACGAATAAATTAATTCACGAAACTTTCACACATATCAATTCACATATGATAAACTCAGAAAATAATATTAAATATTTTTCTAACTCAGATTTGTGGTCTCGAAACCACTTTTTTGACTAGGGTCTAAACCAGACTGTTACAATTCTCCTCTATTAGGGATTTTCGTCCCCGAAAATCATACCGTTAAACAAATTCAGATATTGTTGTCTCATAGTATCTTCAGGTTCCCACGTAGCCTCTTCCACTCCGTGTCGATGCCACAATACCTTTATTAACGAAACTTTCTTATCTATCAATTCTTTCACCTCACGATCTAAAATCTGGATTGGGTCTTCCTCGTAAGTCATATCGGATCGAATTTTAATCTCAGATGGAGAAATCACATGTGACGGGTCAGATCTGTATCGACGAAGCATTGATACGTGAAATACATTATGAATCTTTTCTAGTTCCGGTGGCAACAACAATCTATATGCAACAGGTCCAATACGCTCAATAATTTCATATGGCCCGATGAACCTTGGACACAATTTGCCTTTTCTACCAAAACGAAGTATTTTCTTCCACGGAGACACTTTTAAAAACACTTTATCGCCGATCTCAAACTCAATATCTTTTCGTTTCAAGTCTACATAAGATTTTTGACGATCTGACGCGGTATTTAAATTATCACGTATCACTTTCACTTTCTGCTCAGTTTCTTTTATCAAATCAACCCCGTGAATCTTATTCTCGCTGAGTTTTGACCAGTACAGAGGTGTTTAACATTTGCATCCGTACAAAGCTTCATAAGGTGTCATTTTAATGCTCAACTGAAAACTATTATTGTACGCAAACTCAATCAATGGAAAATATTGCTCCCACGTACCATTAAACTCAAGGATGCAACATCTCAACATATCCTCAAGAATCTGAATAATCTGCTCGGATTGACCATCCGTCTGTGGCTGAAAAGCTGTACTAAAATGCAATTTAGTACCTAAAGCCTCTTGCAGTTTCTTTCAAAATCGTGAAGTAAACCTCGGATCTCTGTCAGACACAATTGATAATGGCACCCCGTGTAATCTCACAATATTGGAAATATACAACTCAACTAATTTATCAAGTGAGTAATCAGATCGTACCGGAATAAAATGAGCTGTCTTCGTCAATCTGTCAACTACGACCCAGATTGCATCTTTCTTTCTCGGAGTCAAAGGCAACCGTGAAACAAAATCCATCGTTACTCTATCCCATTTCCACTCAAGAATCATTATTGGTTGTAACAAACCAGATGGCACCTGATGTTTAGCTTTGACTTGCTGACAGATTAAACATTTTAGCACATAATTTGAGATATCTTTTTTCATTCCAGGCCACCAATAAAGTTGCTTCAAATCATTGTACATTTTTGTACTTCCCGGATAAACAGATAAGTGACTGTTATGAGCTTCTTTTAATATCGACTGAATCAACTCTGAATTCTTCGGAACACATAATCGATCTCGAAACCTTAAACAATCATCAACATCAACTCAAAATTCTTATTCAGAATTCAAGTTACACTGAGCTCGTTTCGCTATCATTTCATTATCAATCTTCTGAGCATCACATATTTGCTGTAAGAACAACGATTTCGCTTTCAACTCAGCTAAAATTGAACCATCATCAGACAAGTCCAAATGAGCATTCATCGCACGCAATGCAAACAGTGATTTCTGACTCAATGCATCAGCAACAACATTTGCTTTACCCAGATGATAATCTATAACAAGCTCGTAGTCTTTTAACAGTTTTAACCATCTTCTCTATAGTAGATTCGGATCTTTTTGAGTCATCAAATATTTCAAACTTTTGTGATCCAAAAACACATGGCACTTTTCACTGAAAAGATAATGGCGCCAGATCTTTAATGCAAATACAATCGCAGCTAGCTCAAGATCGTTCGTTAGATAATTCTTTTTATGCGGTTTCAACTGTCTCGAGGCATAAGCTATAACTTTGCCTTCCTGCATCAAAACACATCCCAGTCCTTCAACGGAGCATCGTTATAAATCACGAATTCTTTACCCGATTCTGGCTGAACCAAAACTACAGCTTCAGTCAAAAAGGCTTTCAACTGATCAAAGCTTTTCTGACATTTATCGGACCATTCATGTAACAGCCCGATTTAGGGGCTAGTCGGAACAGTGATCTCGGAACCACTAATTCGAGGTTAGAGAAAATTATTTTCATGATATTTTATGTATTATAACATGTTTATAAGGATGCATGAAAATTTTGGTGCCTTAATTTTAGCGATCTCTAGCTAAATTGTGAAAAAGGACTAAATCGCATAAAGTGCAAAAGTTCTATTTTATTTGCTAGAGGTGCCAAATAGCTATGGATTATTAATTGGAGGTCCCAATTGTGCAATTTGGCCTAAATTTAGTGAGTTGGCCAGCCATAATAATATATAGGGGACAAGAGCATTTATTATGATAGAAAGATGGTGATATTAGTTGGAAAATTGAATAAAATAAGATGATATAAGCTAAAGCTATCATCTTTTTATTTCTTCTCTTCTTCAACCAAAAATATCAGCCATGGGAGAGGTTTGAAAGCTTCAAATTTTAGCAAGCTTTACTCCATTCAAGTAAGTGATTTTGATGCTTATTTTTTTATGAAAATTACATTTTTGGAGTCCCCAAAGCTTAAGCTAGCTAATGGGAGGATTAATTTGCAACATGGTTGAAAGTCTAGGGACTTGCCATGAGAGAGTTTATGTTGTTTGATGAGTTTTTATGGAAGAAAATGAATGATAGGATGATGAGAAACAACTTTTGTGAAAGGTGTTGCCATGAAAACACCTAATTGGGACTAAAATGCAAAAGTTGTAATTTGTTCATTAAGGCATGAAATAGATGGAATTGTGGATAGTTGTAAGAAGATTAAATGTTCAGCTAGGCTTTCTTAATAAGAAATTGAGATGAAAATTTATTTACGAGCCTAGGGGCAAAATCGTAATTTTGCCAAAGTGTAGGGGCAAGACAGTCATTTTTTGCCTAAAGTGTAGATTATGGTGTATTATGATTTATTAATGATTAAATTAGTAAATTCCATTGTTCTAGATCAAAGAAAATGAGTTTCAGACCTAGAACGGGTGAAAAGAGAAAGGTGGGCAAAAAGGTCCCTTTCGGCCCTTTCGACATCGAGGTAAGTTCACGTGCAAACGTTGTAATTACGTACGAGTTAATTTAACGTTCCAATGTGATATGGAATGTATATTTACCATATGAATGTATGAAATATCTTTTGATGAAATGTCAATAGAATTGAAATGTGTATAGCATGATATGATAATGGTTAAAGTCTCGAGTAAGACCATATTGGAATATGGCCTCGGTGTAAGAGTTCATATAAGACCATGTCAGGGACATGGCATCGACATGTTAATGTATGTAGGACCTTATTGGGGTATAATGTCAATGAGAACTATGTGTATGAGACTCAAGAGAGTTAGTTAACAATTTGAATGATTCAACGGATATGTTGAATGCAAGTGGTTGTACCACGAGAAGCACAAGTATGTGTTAGAATTGAATGGAGATGAATTCAATATATGCTGAACCCCTAGTGGGATATGTTTAATTAATGCACCTTAGTTGCATAAGATAGGTTTATGGATGCATTATGTGAATGCGAACGAGTATCGTAAAAAGTTAAGTAAGAATAAAAGTAGGTGAGGATGTTCTCGGATGAACATTTGAAATAGAGATATACTTCCGGATTACTATCCATGAATGTAAAATAACGGTAAGCTATGTGCGGTATCACCTTATTGATGGTAGTGACGGGCTGAGTGCGATACCATCAACTATATTAATATCGGTGGCTATGTGCGTTATCACTTGATTAATTAGAAATCGATGGGCTGTGTGCGATACCATTGCTTATAAATGATTGGTGGTTGTGTGCGATACCACCCTATTAGAGATTTAATGATGGGATGAGTGTGAAACCACCGAGAGATTTGTAGTATGAGTAGCTTATTGAAATTGCTTGATGTGTTGTTCTATGTGATTACCAGATGATCAGTGCAGGAATGTGTGCTATTTAACACGAGCAGTTGGCTTGTGGCATGAGGTGAATGTGGTAAGAGATAGAATGAGTAAGCTTCAAGAGTGGTTAAGTTACCATGAGTTAATGAGAAAAACTCAGTATAATACCTTGTGGTTATATGTATTCAATAAATGTTGGTATTTGTCAGTTTATGCAGATGAACTTACTAAGCATTATTGCTTACCCCTTTTCTTTTAACATCTCTTATATGTTATTTTAACTAGCTCGGGTTGGAGGCCACAGGAGATGTTTTCACACTATCAAATAAATGCTTGGTATGGTGTTTCAAGTTCTTTTGAGTCAAGGCATGTATAGGGATTCTTTTAGAGTTGATTAAGTTCTAATTGTTGTAGCCAAATTGTGTTGGCCTAAGAGAACTTAGAGATTGGTTGTGTATAGCCATAGATGATGGCTTAAGTTACAATTGTAATTACATTCGGAATAGTTCTCCCTAGTGTATGGGATGAAATCTTTGTCTTTTTAAATGATTAAATGTCTTTAATTCAAGAGTTAAATTGATGCTATGTGGAGTTATGTGATGATGTATGAATTTATGTAAATGAGAGTGGTAAAAAGGCTTGGTAGATAGCCTCTAAGTGCCTACACGGATAGACACACGGGCATGTGTCTAGGCCGTGTGTCTCCTGCACCTTAGTATCTTAAGTCAGATTAGACCATGGCCTGGTCACACGGCCGTTTGTCCAGGCCGTGTGATACACACGGTTGGCACATGGGCGTGTTCCAAGGCCGTGTGAAGTCTGCACTTGACACTTAGAAATTTAATTGTCACACACGACGCGACACAGGCGTGTGTGTACTGCACCGTGTGGAAAAGTCAGAATGCCAAGGTTTGGCACACGGGCCAGGGCCACGGGCGTGTCCAGGACGTGTGTAATTTGCCAGTATCCTACACGGGTGAAAGACATGGGCATGTTTTAGGGGTGCACGGGCGTGTCTCAAGTCACACGGACGTGTGACCCCTGTTTCTAGAGAAAGTTTCTAGATGAGTTCCGAAAGTTTCGGGACGTAAGTCTGAGGCCTCGTAGGCCCATGAAAAGTCTGATTTGATTAAGAAAGAGAAGTTTTTAATTCGGAACAAAATTTTATAGCCCATAAGTACATGTTTAAGAAAGTTCAAGCATAGTAATGTCTCGTATCCGGTCTAAGCCTCAGACTCGGGTATGGGGTGTTACAATTCAAACTTCACATCTTTTTGAAGCAATCTCGTCAATGGAGTTGCAATCATCGAAAAGCCTTTTACGAACAGTCGATAATAACCAGCAAGTCCCAGAAAACTACAAACTTTAGACACATTTCTCGGAGGCTTCCACTCCAAAATAGCTTAAATCTTGCTCGGATCGACTCGTATACCAGATGCTGACACAATATGTCCCAGAAAACCAACTTCACGCAATCAAAATTCACATTTACTAAACTTTGCATACAATTACTTATCTCGCAGAATTTGTAGTACAATTCTCAGATGTTCAACATGCTCAATTTCATCACGCGAATAAATCAAAATGTCATCAATGAATACAACAAAAAATCGATCTAAGTACGGTCTGAAAATTCTGTTCATCAAATCCATAAAGATAGCAGGAGCATTGGTTAGTCCAAAAGGCATAACTAAAAACTCATAATGCCCTTACCTCGTTCAGAAAGTAGTTTTCGGAATGTCTAAATCTTTTACTCGTAACTGATAATATCCCGATCTCAGATCTATCTTTGAAAACACGGTGGCTCCTTTTAGCTGATCAAACAAATCATCAATTCTGGGCAGAGGATATTTGTTCTTAATAGTCACTTTGTTCAACTGACGGTAATCAATGCACATTCTCATCATGCCATCTTTCTTTTTCACAAATAGAACAGGAGCACCCCAAGGTGAGAAACTCGGTCGTGCAAATACTCTATCGGTCAACTCTTGTAACTGTGACTTCAACTCTTTCAATTCTGTTGGTGCCATTCTGTACGGAGCTATCGAGATAGGAGTCGTTCCCGGTACTAAATCAATACCAAACTCAACTTCTCTTATCGGAGGCAGTCCCGGTAATTCTTCAGGAAATACATCTGGGAACTCACAAACAATTGGCACAGATTCAACTTTCTTTTCACTCACTTTCGAATCAATCACATAGGCAAAATAGGCTTCGCAACCCTTTTTCACATAACTCTGAGCTTTCATCACTGATATCACAGCCGGTAACCCATTCAAATCATTTTATCCAATCCGAACTATTTCATCATTCTGACATCTCAAATCAATAGTTTTTCGTTTGCAGTTCACAATAGCATCATGCAATGTTAGCCAATCCATACCCAAAATTATATCAAACTCATCAAAAGGTAATAGCATCAGATCAGCCAGAAAACAAGTATCTCGGAACATCAACGGACAATTCTTGCATACTTTGTCAACCAAGACACTTTTACCTAAGGGGTTCGATACTATAATAACAAATTCAGTAGACTCTACAGGCAAAGTCTTACTGGATACTAAGCTCATGCATACATACGAATGAGTAGACCCTGGATCTATCAATGCAATCACAAAAGTATCATAAAGAGTAAATGTACCCGTAATTACATCTGGAGACGAAGCTTCCTCACGAGATCGAATAGCGTAAGCTCTGGCAGGTGCTCTAGCTTCCGATCTCGCAACTGTATCTTTTGTAACTCTTTGGCTACCACTGACATTTCTTGTGTTTCGAGAAGGTCTACCTCTAGCTGAAGCATTATCTGACTTCGAATTCTGTACAATCTCTTGTTCAATAGATTCAGGGAAGTCCCGGATGAAATGATCTAATGATCCACATCTAAAACAGGCTCGACCATTCAATCTACAATTACTCGGATGTCTTTTTCCACAATGCTTACATTCAGGTCGCTCAGATCGAACATTTCCCACACTAGCCATCGAAGTAGCTGGAGTTTTAAAGTTCGACTGTGATCTAGCTCGATCTTTGTTCGAATGTCCCACATTAGCCTTTGAACGACTATGCTCATCTCTAAATTTCTTTGAAGCAGATTGAAATGATTTACTCGAGAATCGCTTTCTCACATCTCTAGCTTCTGACTCAGCTTTTCTTTTATCTTTCCCGAGTGCCTCAGCTTTACATGCTCGATCAACAGACACAACAAACTCTTTTATTTCCAGAATTCCAACTAGCAAACGGATATCTTCATTCAGGCCATCTTCAAATCATTTACACATTATGGCTTCAGTTGAAACACATTCCCGAGAATATTGACTTAATCTCACGAATTCTCGTTCATATTCAGTGACAGACATGCGACCCTATTTCAATTCCAGAAATTCTTTTCGTTTTTTATCTATAAATCTCTGGCTAATATATTTCTTCTGGAATTCAGACTGAAAGAAATCCCATGTAACTCGTTCCTTTGGAACAACAGAAATCAAAGTCTTCCACCACTGATAAGGTGCATCTCGTAACAAGGAAACGACACATTTTATGCATTCATCAGAAGTCAATGACATTTCATCAAACACTCAGATTGTATTCTCGAGCCAAAACTCAGCTCTCTCAGCATCATCATCACTAGTGGCCCTGAATTTTTCAACCCCATATTTACGGATTTTATCTACCGAAGGCTTATTCAACAGATTCAAATTCATAACCGGAGGTACAACAGAAGTCTGAGGAGGATTGGGTGGGGGCGGAGGTTGTGAAACAGCCGGATTTGTTCTAACTTATTGAGTGAACCACTCATTCATCATTTGGAAGAAGGCTTGTTTAGCTTCTCCTTCCTGACTGCTAGTAGCCGGTCTCGAATCAGATGGTGCTATCCCTTGAGCGGGAGCAGGCGCGTTACTTTCAACATCGTCAGCTACAGCTCTTTCAGGATCCATTTGCTATACGAAAAACACATTTTATACGTCAGGATTCATCACAATATCACAGTTTGTATATATGACATGTATAGCTAGACTCTCACATGCTACGTTAGTCCTAGAATCGACTAAACCGTAGCTCTGATACCAATAAAATGTAACACCCCGAACCCGTAACCATCGTCGATCTAGGGTTAAGTGGCATTACCGGACAAATTGGAGACTTTTACTAACATTTCACATCATAATGTATATCATCATCATATCATAGAAAGTACAAGCTTATAGTCCCATAATGAGGTCTACGAAACCTTAAACATGCATTAAAAAAGGGTCAAGACTAAACCGGGATCATACAAAATTTTTTCGAAAAACAAACATTTTTCAAAGTTACAGAGGTCACACGCCCGTGTGGGCAGGCACACGGACTCAGACATGCCCATGTGTCCGAGCCGTGGCAAAACAGGGCATACATACTAACTTTTCCACACGGCCTGAGACACGCTCGTGTGCCTCACCCGTGGTCGACACGGACTTGTACCACACGGCCAGTCACACGCCTGTGTGTCCGGCTCGTGGGCGAGTCTGACTTGTATTGAAATACAACCACGAAGGACACGGTCGAGCCACAAGCCCGTGTGCTCAACCATGTGGGAAATTTATAGGCCATCTACAAGGCCAATTTGCCACCCACACATTGGGTTAAACCTACATGCATCATACCAATTCAGTTCATATCATTATGACCATCTTTTCTAACCATTCGAGAACATATCAAACACACCAACTTATACAACATTTATCTCATTCCCATCACAAGTATTTTTTTAAGTATAAATCATTCAAAAACTTACCAATTTATTAAGATACTCTATCATCAATAATATACTAACTTTGCATCATAAAACTTACCCTAAATTTGACTATCTCATTAGTCCAACCATTAACCACTAAACATACCAAACTATGCATCATATAGCATCACTACTCATTCACATCATATCATTATCTAGCCATATCACATGGCTATATATACATCTCAAAAATAATTCAAAATAACTAGTCTATACATGCCATATTTAACTATGTACACATTCAAAAGTACCAACGTAGAGTTTTGATAGTGTGGTGATAATCCTTGATGATCCTCGAGCCTTCCATAGCTTTAACGATCTACAAAACAATGCAAACACACACAAAGTAAGCTTTCAAAAGCTTAGTAATCCATATACAAATAAACTTAACATAATGAACATTTATAACCATTTCAAATACAAGAACTTTAACATATCTCAATAACTTATTCATATTTCTTCTTTCTAGCTCAATGGTATCTAACCATTTGCTTGTCAACAAATCATATCTCCATGTATTTCATTGGATCATATCATATTCATACATATATCACATATTGTCTCAACAATTCTATGCACATATTTCTCTTTAGCAAATTCACATGTTCTTACCTTACATACTCAAACATAGAGTATATCTCGAACGTACCTGAAACAATTACGTAATTCACATAGTCTTTCATTTCTCGGAATTGCCCGTTGAACTGTACAGAATCAAATAGGATACTCAGATAACTCGGAATGCTCATACAATGCCAACGTCCCAGACGTGGTCTTACATGTCATCAAATATCGATACCACTGTCCCAGACAGGGTCTTACACGGAATCATATACGATGCCGATGTCCCAGACATGGTCTTACACGTAATTCTCAAATCGACGCCAACGTCCCAGACGTGGTCTTACACGATATCACATATCGGAACCCTATGTCATGACATATTAATCCTATCTATTCCTAAGGATCATACGGGACTTTTCAAACCTCGATACATTGCCGATACTTTCTCGAATTTCACATGTATATCTTCCAAAGCCATTCATCACATTTCAATATTAAATGAACATGAATAAATCATCTCAAATACATTTATTTGTATATAGGCTTACCTCGTATTCGGAATAAACGAACGGATTCGACTACTCGATCACTCTCGACTTTCCTCGATCTAAATCCGTTTTCTTTGGTTCTTGATCTATACATATTAAAATTTAATTATTTTATTCACCAAATCATTCAATTTAAACCAAAAACACACATTTAGGGCAATTTACAAATTAGCCCTCATATTTTCACATTTTGACATTTAAGTCCATATTTCACAAAATCACAAAATACACAAAATTTCATATTACCCATGCTTGGCCGAAGATTCACATGCTTCATAGAAGCCCATATATTTCATTTATTTCACATTTTAGTCCCTCAAAATATTATTTTCACAATTTAGTCCAAATTACTCAAATTCACCAAAAATCCAAAGACAAAACATGTTAATCTAACACATATATTTCATATTTCACCAACTAACATCACAAAGCTCAAGCATTCATCAATGGCACATTTCAAAATCATCATCAATTTCAAAAATTAAGGCATGGGTTTTGAAGTACTCGAAGCAACGATTACAAAAACGTAGAAATTATCAAAAACCGAACAAAAACTAACCTTGAATCAAACTAAATGTTGGCCGAATATAAAAGAGCTTCAAACCCTTCTTTCTTTTCTTAATTTCGGTTCCAAAAAGATGAACAATCCACTAACATTTTCATTTGTTTTTATTTATTTCATATTAATAGATTATTTACTAAATTAACCTTTGAATTTAAATAGGAAAACCATATAAATTAAGCCCATAACCGTCCATCCCAAAGTCTAATGGCCAATTTACAACATAAGGCCTCACATTTAGAAAGACACATCAATTAAACACTTAATCAAATAGACGACCACTTTTACCTTTTATACGATTTAGTCCTTTTCTCTAATTAAGCACACAAACGAACAAATTAATTCACGAAACTTTCACACATATCAATTCACATACGATAAACTCATAAAATAATATTAAAATATTTTTTTGACTCGGATCTGTGGTCCCGAAACCACTTTTTTGACTAGGGTCTAAACTGGAATGTTACAATACCATACCGGAAGTACGAGAACATAACTCGTAAGAAAATAATACTGAAGATCTGGATAATTTCTCAGAGAAAACCAAAAGAAAAACAATACTTACCAGCTCTGGAATTCCATCGTAACAGAGTTAATACACTTTCCAAATATTTATATACAAGATAGAACAACATCTAGTAGAAACAGAAGAATAACCTCACATAAATATTTACCATCATCTTTACTCTAACATATTAGAATAGAATATCGAAGAGATAATTTAATGCCAATCATAAAATAAACAGACCATCAATGCTTTCATCTAACACTAGAGTTAGCTAACATTCTCACTCGATAAGAATTTCATATGAAAACGGACAATCACATAAACCCCTGAGGATGAATGAATATCTATACAGAATAATCAGAAAAGATAATTGTAATCTATTCAACCATAATTGTTATACTCAGACATCTTTGCAATTTAGACATCATTTCTCTGACAAATTATGTTATCATGAACCTCGTATTACTCCAATCACTGATGAAACCAATTCAAGAGAAATTTCAGCAAACATATCTTTAGACTTCATACCTGATTGAGTCGATTAGCCTAGACTAACTTCTTCTTTATCCGTGACATTGCATAATCTGTATAATCTTTAAAACATCCTTATATTTCTTCCAAAACTATTTTCACTTTCCAAACTATTCTCATCTCTGTATGCATTACTAATTATTTCACCACTGAACTCTTCAGTTTCACACTTATGGACTTATTCAACATGATTCTCGTGAATTTTCATTATAAAGCAACACTCGTAAGGGGGTGAGGTCGTAAAGCCTCTAACTTGACTCTCATAAATACACACATATGACTTTGCATTCATCATCAATGTAACATCATCATAATCACATAATTCACTCTAAGCAAATTAATATATTTATTTATTTTACAAATATTTTCTGTCATCCACAATTTCAAACGATGAATTTACTTAATTAAATTCAATATCAATATCTAATTAAATTCCAACACTTAATTTCAGTATCAGTTACCAACAATTGTCAAATTAGAGAATGTCTTACGGGTTCGAGTACGTCGTTTACTCGTCGGCATAGTTCAACTATGGCCTTACACATATTTTGTCATGGCCCTACCAGGGTCTTACACGCATCACAATGCCATAACCCAGTTATGGTCTTTTCACTGAAATGCTATAGCCCAACTATGGTCTTACATTCCATACTTTGCCATGGTCCAACCATGGTCTTATCCATCAATTCATCAATGAACGATCGTACTCATTTCCTGCGTTCTACTCAATTTGATCTTCCAATTCAATTTTCATACTATTATAATATTCATGGTTCAATAATAAAGACATAAAATAAAACATTATATTACCTCTAATTTAACAATTAAACATAAGATTCAACCATATGAACATACGGATTACACTTATTCAAGCAAGTGTACATAAACACACATTCTGTCAATTTGTGTAAGTGCACTTATCATATTCACTTAATCAAATATGTTTGGCACCTAATATCATATGAATGCCAAACAAACATGGATGGGCTTATCACCATATAAACTTTCATTTCATTCCATGTTTCCACATTTCTCAACTTATGGTTATCTCATTTCGTACATTATCACATACACATCATGAGCTTCTATTCATACCTTTCAAAGTTTCGTCTCATCATAAACACATTCTAAATATCTCAATATCTCTTTTAGTACTATCAAAAATAGCTCGGTTGGAAAACATCTCTGTCTCAGCAAGATAGTTCTCGTCAGAGTCGGGAGATATCACACTATCACAGGTGGTAACATGGCATGTATAGCTAGACTCACGTACGCTATGTTAGTCCGAGAATCAACTAAACCATAGATTTGATACCACTAAATGTAACACCCCTTACCCGTATTCAATGTCGAAATAGGGTACGAGGCATTACCGGACTTATTCACAAGCAACATTCAAAATCGAGACATGAAATTCCACTCAAATCTAAAACTTTTCAAACACATTCATATTGTCCTTAGAACGAGCCTACGAGGCCTGAAACATGCTTCGGGTGTGGTTTAGGACTAAACTGGGAACTCAGGAAAATTTACAAAACTTAGAAAAATTTCATCATGAAACAGGACCACACGCCCGTGTGGGTTAAGGGACCTGCCCGTGTGGCATACCACACGCCCGTGCTTTAGGCCCTGTCCACCTTAGAGAGCATTCTGTTTGTGACGTCATCATTAAATTGAGGTCACACGCCCGTGTACTAGGCCGTGTAGCACACACGACTGAGACACACGCCCGTGTCTTTACCCGTGTGCTCGATTCTTGAGATTCTATTTTGCCAAAATTGAGGTGCAGGGGACACACGGCCGGATCACACGCCCATGGGGCTGACCGTGTGTCACACACGGCCTAGACACAGGCCCGTGTGTCTACCCGTGTGGACAATAATAAGGTTGTTTACCAAGCCATTTTCGACCCTTATTCACACATACACTCACATCAATTCATAGGCCCGAAACATATCATACTTAGACAACCAAACACTCACAACTAAGACAACAACATGTCATTCTCATGCCATCATTTATCATGCATAAAACATCATACTTAGCCCATTAGAAACATACTAATTTCACATCCACAAGAGGATATTAACATATGAATGAACTTATAATCAGCATAATCCATCAATCATGGCTATGTATAAGATGAAGCATTAATAACTACAAGCCACGACATATGGCCAATTTAATAATGATACATACAATAAATTAACCTAGTCCCTATACATGCCATAGACTCAAAATACTTGAATTCATCAATACCCATAGTGATGGCTTGATAGTGTGATAGAATCTCCAGCGATCTCCAACCCGAGCTAGCTTGACTGCACTCTAAAACATGGGAAAGGAAGGGGGTAAGCTATATAGCTTAGTTAGTTCATATGCAAATAATAAACAACATTAATTATACATTTTCATATGAATAACATGACATAAATTAACATTAATGTCATTAAACTTTATGAGCATAACTTACTCAATCATATGACTAACATAACTTAAGTCAAAATAAATGACTTAACACTTAATGAACACATCTTACTCAGTAATAAAAATAAAATATCATTTTCCACAATCAACAAACCATTCCAAGCCTTCCATAAAACATACAGATTAATTATGAGCATTTACATTTCAAGCATATACTCCTACATCTTTCATTTTAATAGGAATTTATGCCAGTCTTCCTTTTTTCTCACATGCGATAAATCAAAATTTATGCGAAATAAGCATACTATATCATAACTCAATTTAGTCCGAAGGCTAATCACATAATCGTCAATCAAATTTACCACGTATTTCATACATCACAAGTATAGACCAATAATCACAAGATCATCACAAAGTCATCCCCATAGTGAACATAAACTCACAATATCGTGAAATCATTGATTATAAATCTTACATACATACCTGTAACTTTTCAACATAATCTTATATTCATCTTTGTCTTTGACATAATCGTTGAATTTTCCCATTGAACCACTTGGAATACTAAAGGATACTCGGGAATCTCGCGCATATAGTACCATACCAATGCCATATCCCAGATATTGTCTTACATGGGATCTCATATCGATGCTAATAGCCCAGCTATGGTCTTACACGAAATCTCATATCGATGCCATATCCCAGATAGGGTCTTACATGAAATCTCATATCGATGCCATATCCCAGATATGGTCTTACACGTAAACTCAAATAACCCTAATGTCATGACATTTGTATCCTAACTATTCCTAAGGTTCAACCGAGATTTTCTCGCTTGTCAAACTTTGTCGATTACATTCAAGGAGTCAATCATAATTCATACAATATTAAAGCATTTAAAACATAAATAAAACAATGCATTATTTACATAAGAACTTACCTCGGCATCAAAATGGCAAAAGGACTTAATCATCAATTACTCGTTTTTCCTCCGTTCTAGGTCCAAGCCTCGTTTTTCTTGATCTATAATATCACATTTAACTCATTTATTATTCTCCTTATTCAATTCAGTCCAAAAATCATATTATGGAAAAATTACATTTTTGCCCCTAAACTTTTACATATTTGCATTTTTGCCCCTAGGCTCGTAAAATGAAATCTATTCAATTTCTTTAATAAAAAATCCTAGCTGAACCATTTTCATAACTATAGCAGCCCACAATTTCCATTAAAACACATTCTTACTAATTTTATAACTTTTACAATTTAGTCCTTTTTGACATTTTCACCGAAAATCACTTAGCAAAAGTCACTTAACAAACAACTAACATTCATTTTCTACCATCAAACATCAAAATACACAAATATTCAACATGTGTAAAATTTTAAACTTTGATATCCCTTCAAATTAGTGGTAGAAATAGATAGATCTTGTTACGAGGATTTCAAAAACGTAAAAATCATTAAAAATGGGGCTAGAACGGACTTACAATCGAGCTTGGAAGCTTGAAAAAACCCTATCCATGGTTTCCCCTTATAAAATTCGGCCATGGGGTTGAAGATGGACAAAAATTGGCTTTTAATTTTGTTTTTAATTCATTTTAATTACCAAATGACCAAATTGCCCTTAATGAAAAACTTTAGAAATATACCAAACCATGTCCATTTTTGTCCTTCAACATAACCAATGGTCTAATTACCATTTATGGACCTCCAATTTAAAATTTCATACCAATTAGACACCTCTAGCTTATAGAACTCAAGTTTTACAGTTTTTACGATTTTATCCTTTTGACTAAATTGAGTGCTCAAACGTCGAAATTTTCAAACAAAATTTTCACGAAACCATTCTATGAAATTTCTGACCATAAATATATAATAGAAAATAAATTTTCTTACGTTAGATTTATGGCCCCAAAACCACTGTTCTGACTAGACCCTAAATCGGGCTGTTACACCATATAACTTTAGATAGATTATATCCTTATCATAGATTTATCAGAATACGCCATAAGGGCTAGACAAAGATACACCACAAAGACAACATATGGAATATGCCACAAAGGCTAATAGAATATGCCACAAAGGCTAACAGAGTACCACCCAAGCACCCCATGAACTATCATGTTTGCAATATGGATTTCCCTAAACTCACATAGCGTAAGGTTTTCCCATCATTTCCCTGGGACACGCAAAAAACCCCCCAGTGAATAAATGCAGTTCTTCTGCCCTTTTTTCAAAATTATATCATGGCCATGGATGAAACAGCCCGTTGGCAAAGTCTCTGTATTTGGTTACTGTTTGACTTATAGTTGGTAAAATAAGGATAGATTTGAGTAAGTAAAGTTTTGCCTTGGCAAAGTATAAAATTTTGTGTATTGCGCCATTTGGTGAACTCCTAGTTTGGTGGACTTTTCTGTTAAGTATCCGCTCAACCAGAGGCTTTAGGCGAACTCGTTAAGTTCATAGTTGCTTAGATTTATTTATTATTTTAATATGATAATTTGGTTAGTTAAGTTGATATTTAGTTAGAACAGAACTAGACTACTGTAGATGATAAGACTTAAATTATGTTAAGTGCACTTAATCATGAGAATCAAGAGTTTTAGTGGAATTATCTGATTTGTCCATTAATCCTTGTCTTTGTGCTTAAGTATACAAGGATAGCGGTGGTCTTTCTAAACACCTTTATGTTTTCTTCTTCTTTCTTGATTTCCTCTTAAAACTCTTTGAAAACTTAAGTTCAGAAAACCTCTTCAAAGTAACGTTCATAGTATTCAACTAACTTCTACATTAGTACCAGCTCACTGGTAATTACAGATGAACCCTAAGTTATCCTCAAAGTAATTTACGTGTTTTTCATTCTGTATGCATATATGTTAAAATGTTGTGTAATGAAGGAAACTTCCTGACTCTACACTCATCTTGCATCGGACCTTTGGAATAAATACCTTCAAATTCACTAACTAATTTTGCATTTGAGTACACATGCTCCTTATACATCTATTTTTTCGAGTACATATGCTCTTTTTTGACATTCAAGCATATTATTGTATGTACTACAATTTTTTTGGGCTTTTGATACTTCTTCTCAACTCCCCTAAACTTATTTTCAGAGAATATTCTGGATAGACTGGGTCTAGTTTTTGAGATAATTTAGAGATAATTATGAGAGAATGGATAACTTATTATTGCAAGGTTCAAATAAAAGTAGACCATATAGTCTCAAAGTTGGGTTTCAAGGGATAAATATTCGTTAAGGTTGGCTTGAAAGGCTCAATCGATCCAAACAAAAGTTTGCCTAAATCATTTTCAAAATTTCATGCTTCCTAAGATTTTGCCTCAAGAAATTACTAAGTCAATTCTAGAGACTTAAACTTTCATGCATGCTTAGCTTTCCTAAGGAATTTAAGATTTTATGGTTAGATTTACAAACTTTATTAAGAGTAAAATTTATGTCATAATTAGGCTAACATAGTAATTATTGAGATAATAGAACTTCATTTATACTAAAATTTAGCATAATTAACAAAAATTCAATTTTTTGAATAAAATATAACTTAATCCTAATTATAAGAAAAACGTATTCTGAATTTTTTTCAATTTTTGGTCCCCCTACTTAAGATGAACAATGTCCCCATTATTAGAAACAATAGAGAGAATGAAAATAAACAAGTGAATATATACTGTACACCAAGTAGGATCCCAGGAAAAGGAGGTGAGTCAAATTTGACTGTTTAAATACCAAGCTTTCCTAGACAGATCCGATCCTACACATGTACATATCTATTGCCACACTTCTTCTTTTGTAAATTGTTCAATTTTATTAATGATTTCAACCTCGTGTTTTATTATGCGAGAAATAAAAATATCCTAAAAGAACCTAAGCCTAAAAACTTCAAATAAAATAAAATAAAGTAAAGACAAGATCCCCCCTTTTTTTATTTATTTACAGACCCCTCAGAATTCGACCCATCTTTTGCTTCATCGTCCTTGTTTTTGCTTGAATCACCTTGGTCCTTCTTCATCATTGGAGTCCATGGATCAAATATAAAGTCTGGAAATTCAGGCACAAAAACAAAATGATTTGTGAAAGATTTTCTTAAAAACATCTCTAAATGAGCTAACCCGTATTTTTGAGTATCTCCAATAAGATTGTTGCTGCCACTGCATATGTTGCATTAAATCCATCATCTTTGACAGCTTATCTCAAAGATTTGGGCTCGGCGAATGAGTTCTAAACGTAGCCATGTCAGATTCAACAACTGGTTCAATTGGCTCTGCTAAGTCATGAATTTCAACTGGCTGCATTGGTTCTGGTTCTATATCAATTTCATCTTCTTTGACGTCATCGATCGACTCAGCTTGCGTTTGAAGAATAGAATTTCCTGCTACTTGGACAAGTTACGTTTGTACGAATTTTAGCTTTCAAACATAAAACTGTTATCGTAAAGGGAAAATAAATTGGACCAGAACATCTAGCGGCACAGTTTCAAATTTCTTTAAGAATAATCTTGCCCACATTAATTGTTTTTGTTGTCATAATCGAGTATAGCAAGACAATTCATTCTACTGAAATTGTAGTCCCATGTGAGATAGGCATAAGATTGAATCGGACAAAATAAAACCATACCTTCACTAATGGGGTCAAGTATTCTCTGCGACAAGTATGAGTCTCGTGTTTCAACAGAGTCCATTTAGAACCTGGAACTGTGAGTTCTTGTAGAATTTCTTGCAATTTTTTTGCCTCAATATTTTCCATTAAGGAAGAATATTTTTCGTCTTTGAAATCAGGTAAATCATAAAATTTAATAATGGAACTCGAGTTTAGCGGTACCTTAATTCCTCTGACAGACAACGTCCTCTTGTAGAATTTCCTGTTGCTAGCAGCAAGGGACTTCGATGGTTGGGAGGCTTGGGTGTGTGGCGATGGAGAGGGGAGAAAGGGTGAGACCGACAGTTGGTAGGTAATGTGAATAGGGAGGAAAGGGGGTGGTATTTAAAGTGAAAGAAGGAGGGTGTTTAACTCATATTCTTAGATGAAATAATAAATAAAATATTAACACTTCTAATTCTATACAAGGTTAATAACAATTAATATATAATATAAAATATATTGATATATTATTTTTCATTATCCTATTTATTAAAATAAAAAATAAAAAATTCTTATTTTTATTTTTTTAAAATATTTACAGAAAATACAGCTAATTATTGAAAACAATTCAATTAAGTACCTATACTAGAAAATAAATTGAATATAAAATAGAAAACTAAAACTTGGATCAAAATTGATCCTTTTATCCAAAAAATTAAATTTTATATTTCAACTTAGGAAATATTTTCTCAGAAAATTATGTTAAAATTAATTCTCAGTAAAAAAAGTGAGCGGTCACAAGCGATCCCGCTTAAATTCTAATATCCTAGACAGAATTTATTTTAACATATTAATCTAGAAAATATAATCTAAGTCATTTATTTGAAAAGAAAAAATAAAAATTCAAAATTCAAAATTCGATAAGATGAGCGAGGTTTTATTTCGCTTGATTTTATCCCCTAGTAACGTTTCAAGCGTTGAGCGTTAACTCTGAAATTACCTTTCTTACCATGAAGCGCAACAACCCCCTATGGGAAAACTTGATGAATAGTGAATGGACTAGACCAATGAGATTTTAACTTACCTGGAAAGAACTTTAATCTAGAATTGAACAACAAAACTTGCTGACCTACTTCAAATTCTCAAAATCGGATGTGCTTGTCATGTCATCTTTTTAATCTTTCCTTGAACAATTTGGCATTTTCATACGAGAATATTCAAAATTCTTCTAACTCATTAAGTTGAAGCACCCATTTCTCTTTAGCAAGCTTGAGATCCAAGTTGAGCTGTTGGAGAGCCCAATAAGCTTTATGTTCTAACTCCAAGGGAAAATTACAGGCTTTCCCAAAAACCAACTAATAGGGAGACATCCCTAAAGGAGTTTTTTATGCTATTTTGTAGGCCCATAAAGTATCATCCAGTCTTTTGGACTAGTCTCGTCGGGTTGGACAAACTACTTTCTCGAGTATACCTTTTATCTTTTTGTTTGCTAGTTCAACTTACCCATTTGTTTGTGGATAGTAAGCTGTGGCGACCTTGTACTTCACTCCATGTTTATCGAGCAACCATTCAATTATTCGTTCACAAAAGGACACCCCTTATCACTGATGACAGCCCTAGGAGTTCCAAACCTTGTGAACACATGTTTATGCAAAAACTTCATTACTACCTTGGCATCATTCGCCAGATATCCTTTGGCCTCAACCTACTTTGATACGTAATCTACTGCTACTAGAATGTACCTGTGACCAAAAAAAGAAGGGAAGGACCAAGAAAGTCAATACCCCAAACATCAAATAATTCTACCTCAATAATATTTGTTCGAGACATCTCATTTCTATTATTTATGTTTCCAACCTTCTAGCATCGATCACAACTTTTCACGTAGGCATATGCATCTTTGAATAGAGTTGGCAAAAATAATTCGACTTGCAATACTTTGGCCATAATACATGAACCTTCGAAGTGTCCTCCACTTGGAGTTGTATGACAATGGGATAAAATTTCATGTACCTCATTTTCTGCCACACATCTCTTGATCATTTGATCTTTGCATTGTTTGAACAAGTATGAGTCTTCCTAGAAATAGTAATTCACATTGTGGAGAAACTTTTTCCTTTGCTGATATGTCTTTTAAAGCATTAGGAAACAAAGAGGTGTTATGGATGTGATTTACCTTAAGTATGTGTTCATCTGGAAATGTCTCCTGAATGGGTATAAGAGGAGAAGTTCCTTATTGTGGCTCTAATCTAGATAAGTGATCTTCTACTTTATTTTCTACCTATTTTTTTATCTTGAATTTCTAGAGCAAATTCCTTAGTATATTTCTTGGCAAGTATTTAATTACCGAATGATCCGTATAGATAGTCACTTTGGTACGTACAAGATAAGATCAAAATTTGTCAAAAGCAAATACAATAGCAAGTAACTCTTTTTCCATTACCGTATAATTCAGTTGAGCTCTCGTTAGAGTCAAACTTGCATAGTAGATGGGATGAAAAACTTTGTTCCTTCGTTGGCCTATCACATCTCCTACCGCGAAGTCACTTGAGTCACACATTAATTCAAATGGCAATTCCAAATCTGGTGTGACAATAATTGGTGTCGAAACCAACCGATTCTTCAAATCATTAAAAGATTTCAAACATTCCTCATCAAAGCTGAATGTTGTATTCTTCTCCAATAATTTGCATAAGGGTTTAGCAATTTTGGAGAAGTCTTTGATGAATCTTCGATAAAATCCAACATGTCACAAAAAGCTCCTAATACCTTTTATAGATGTTAAAGGTGGGAGTTTCTTAATGACATCTACCTTGCTTTGTCTTCCTACCCTATCTCATTATTTGATGCCCCAAAACAATACCTTATCGTACCAGAAATGAATTTTTTCCCAGTTGAGTACAAGGTTTGTTTCTTCCCACCACCTTAGTACCTTGGCTAGATTGGCTAAGCAATCATCGTAAGTGTCTCTGAAAACTGAAAAGTCATCTATAAAAACTTCCAAAAACTTTTCCACCATGTTAGTAAAAATCACCATCGTACATCTTTCAAACGTAGCAGAAGTTATACATAAACCAAATGGCATACGTTTAAAGGAAAACGTACTGTACGGGCATGAGAATGTTTTTTTGTGTTGATCCTTCGGTGCTATCGTGATTTGGTTGTACCTTGAGTATCCATCAAGAAAATAGTAATAGTCTTGCCTCGCAAGTCTATCCAACATTTGATCCAAGAACGGCAAAGGAAAGTGATCTTTCCGAGTCCCCTTGTTCAATTTTCGGTAATCTATGCAAATTCTTCATCCCATAACCGTTCTGGTTGGTATAAACTCGTTGTTTTCATTCTCCACAACCGTAATGCCTCTTTCTTTGCCATGCACTGGACTAGACTTACCCATGAACTATCTAAGATGGGGTAAATTATACTCGCATCTAACCATTTAATGATTTCTTTTTCACCACATTCTTCGTAATGGGGTTCAGTCTCCATTGTCCATCAATCATTCCTTTTTCACCATCCTCTAGAATGATTTTGTACATGCACACAGATGGACTTATACCTTAGATATCGGCTATGGTCCATCCGATAGCCTTTTTAATTATTTCAGCACAAGAATGAGTTTCTTTTCTTGCTCTTTAGTTAGCTGAGTTGAAATAATCATAGGCAAAGTAGAGGCGTCACCTAAATAAACATATTTCAATTGTGAATGAAGTACCTTAAGTTCTAATTTATGTGGCTCTTTGATTGACGCTTTTGGTTGGACATAATATCTACTCTCTAATTCCAAAGATTCAAAGCTATATTGTGGATTAAATCCCTTTTGGTAAGCTTTTAACAAAGTTTGATATTCCTCCCCCTCTTCATCACTTGGAGGGTCTGACATTAATATTTTTTCCAATAGGTCCTCGATAGAATTGAATTCTCATTCCACGACTAATTCTTCTAACTCGGTTACTGCTAAACACTCATCAGCTGTGTCAGGAAATTGCATAGATTTAAAAAATTGAATGTTACTTGGTTGTCTTGAACACGCATTGTAAGCACACCCTTCTGCACATCAATAAGGGTCCTTCTAGATGCCAGGAAAGGCCTTCCTAGGATGATTGGCACCTCTTTATCTGCTTCAAAGTCTAAAACCACAAAGCCAACAGGAAAAATAAATTTATCCACACGTACCAATACATCCTTAATTTTTCCTTCCGGATGTGCTAAGGATTAATCTACTAACTAAAGCGTAATCGTAGTTGGTCTAACTTTACCTATCCCCAAATTTCTGAATATGGACATGAGCATCAAGTTGATGCTCACATCCATACCACACGATGCCTTACCACAATAAGATGCTCCAATGTGGCAAGGTATGGTAAAACATCCAGGGTCCATCATCTTTGGGGGTAGTTTATCTTGTAGATATACACTACATTCCTTCGATAGAGCTACTGTCTCAAATTCTCTAGGTATCTATTTCTTTGACAAGATATCCTTCATGAATTTGACGTAGTTTGGCATCTGCTCAAGAGCTTCTACCAACAGAATGTTGAGGTGAAATTGCTTGAGTACATCTAAGAACTTCTTGAACTAGACTTCATGTATCTACTTCTAAAGTCTTTGAGGGTAGGGTGGTGGAGGATTTTTTATTTGCACTGGACAATTTGTTTGCTGTGGCATTTCTACATCTAACAAAGATGTTAGTTTATCAGAATTGACTAGGTCAAAAGTTACCTTATCAGATTTTGCATATTTCGGTTCTAGTGAAGCTGGATTTTTAACACTTGGTTGAACACCCACTTCATCTCGAGCGTTAGCTGGCTCCTCTTTAACTTCAACAATGTTGGGCACTATCGTATTCCTACTCCTCAGCGTCAATACTCTACAGTGCTCTTTCCCCAGATTTCTTGGATTTTCTATATCACTAGGCAAAGCACCTTGTGGTCGGTTTCTAAGTTCAGTAGCAAGTTGACCCACTTGATTCTCTAAATCCCTTAAAGTGGCATTATTCTTTGCCATATATGCCTTTAATAGGTTTTCTAGGCTATTGGAAAGTTCTGTTTGTGGTGGGTTTTGAACTTGGTGGGTGAAACCAGGTGGCTGGGTCAGTCTAAGTTGTGTGTAAGTATTACTGGGTCCAACCCCTTGGTTGCTTAAGAAAAAATTTGGGTGGTTTCACCAAGATGGGCTATAAAATTTAGATTGTAGTCCTTGCCTACCTCGGTTTAGGTTACCCATGTAATAAAAAATTCTGGGTTTGGTGGGCACTCTTCGAACAAGTGCCCTTCCCCACAATAAACACAAGTTATGTAACAACCCGTTTTTAGTCAAATCAGAAAAGTGGTTTTAGAACCACAAATCCAAAGTCAAAATATTTATTTTATTATTTTATTAAAGTTTACAACATGATAAAATTATTGTGTTAAAGTTTCGTAAAGAAATTTTACTGTTTGAATGCTTAATTCGGTAAAAAGGACTAAATCGCGTAAAGCGTAAAACTTGAGTTCTAATAGCTAAAGGAATTAAATGGCTATGAAATTAAATAGTTAAGGGATTTATGTTGCAATTAGCCCATTGATAGCATGAGTGGACATATTTGGACATGGTTTAAATGATTTTTACATGTTTTAATAAAGGATATAATAGTAATTTATAAATTAACATAGTAAATTAACATGAAATTAAAAGTGGTCATCTTTCTTTGTTTTCTCCACCGAAACTAGAGAATGAAATAGCCATTGTTGAAGGTTTTCATTTAGCCAAGCTTTGAAGCTTAATTGGTGAGTGGTTTTTGCTCGGTTTTTAATGATTTCTATGTTTTTTTGATCGTTGCTTCGTAATATAGCTAGCCTGTACCTTCAATTTCAAAACTGTTAAAGATTTAACATGTTGCCATTTTTGAATGTTTGTGTTGTAACACCCCAAACCTGGCCCAAACATTACGACCGAATTTGGTATGTTACAGAGGAAAACATTTTGTAAAATCCCTTCTAGCCGACTTAAGTTTTGTCGAAAACGTTTTATTTTATATGGTTTTGTTAAAAATATGGAGGTGTGTGAAGAAACCTCACTTAGTTTTATTTAAAGATCTATTAAGTCAGGTTGTTACCGATTTTGAATGTACCCGATGGCACAATAAAACATTTTGCGTTAAATTTAAGAAACCGTGTGTACCCATTTTAAAGTCATTAAGTAACTTAAACAAATTATCCAAACATGTAAAATAAGCAAAATAAAATCTTAGGAGGCCTTATTACAACCTGAACAAATGAAACCGAAAATAAATATGGAAATAGCTAAAAGTTCATTTAAATCACATTGTCACTGCATGGCCACCTCGAGTCCATCCAGCTCCTCATCCGCGATCTACGAGTCACCTGAAAAAGTTAAAGGAGAAGGTGAGTCACCAAGACTCAATGTGTAACCCTTCCCCCAGTTTAGTGCAACATCATACACAATTTACAACTAAATTAACATGCGCTAAATTTAACATGCACCCAACCTAGCCATCCAATGCTCCTTTCTCTACCCCGTGTGGTACCAAACCACTGGTGGTGCCAAACCACTGGCGTCCAAAGACACGATATCCATCAATATTGTGGTGCCAAACCACTGGTGACTCGAAGTCACAAATAGTAGTGATGGGGCCAACCCATCGTGTGATACCAAATCACTGGCGTCAATCCCGTTGTACTATCCGAGATAATTGATACTGGCACGCCATGCAATCTTACTATTTCCGACACATACAAATTTTAGCTAGCTTCAAGTGAGTAATCCACCCTTACGGTATGAAGTGAGTGATTTAGTTAGACGGTCCACAATCACCCAAATCGCATCCTTCCCATCGGGCGTGAGGGGTAGCCCATCGACAAAGTCCATAGTGATCCTTTCCCATTTCCATCGAGGGATCTTCACCGTTGGAGTAACCCCGATGGCAACCGGTGTTCACCTTAAACTGGCCGACACGCCGGACACTTTCCCACAAATTCGATTACCTCACGCTTCAACCCCGGCCCACTAATCGCCTTCCGCAAATCTCCATACATCTTGCTACCTCCGGGATGCATAGCATATGGGCTACTATGTGTATCTTGAAGAATTCTTTACCTCAATTCCACATCCTTTGGCATACAGCTCGTCCTTGAAAACATAGTACACCATCACCGGACAAACTATACCCTTCCAAACCACCATCTTGAACTTGTAACCTCGCGCGACTCAAAGCTGTCATCTACCAATTGTTTTTCCTTAATCTCCTCGATCCAAGTTGGCTTAACTTGCGGCTCGCCAAAAGACTTCCGCCGTCGATAGACCGAGGTGAGCAAACATCGCTCTTAAGTCCGTCACGACCTTCCGGCTCAACGCGCCACCACCACGTTAGCCTTGCCGGATGGTACTCAATTGAACGATCGTAGTCCTTTAACACTCAATCCATCGACGCATTTGCTCAGTTTAAATCCTTCCGGGTCGTAAGATACCTCGGACTTTTTGTGATCCGTGTAGACTATCGACTTCTCCCCATACAAGTAATGCCTCCATATTTTCAAAGTGAAGACTACTGCCGCTAACTCCAAATCGTGAGTTGGATAGTTAACCTCATGCGGTCTTAGCTGACGGGATGCATAAGCCACTACTTTCCCTTCTTGCATTAACACACACCCCAAACCAGTATGGGATGCATCGCAATAAACCGTGAACAACTTTCCAGCCTCAGGCTGAACCAGAACCGGAGCTTTCGTCAGAATCTTCCTTAGCTTGTCAAAGCTTTCCTGCTGCTTCTCCGACCATACAAATGGAACTCCTTTCTATAATAACTTAGTCAACGGCACTGCGATTAAAGAGAATCCTTCCACAAATCTTCGATAGTACCCTGCCAAACCCAGAAAACTTCGAATTTCTGCCACTGACCTAGGCGGTTTCCATTCCAACACCGCCTCAACCTTACGAGGGTCCACTCTAATCCCTTCAGCTGATACTACGTGACCTAAGAAAGCCACCTCCCTAAGCCAAAATTCGCACTTACTGAATTTGGCATATAACTGCTTCTCCCTTAGCACTTGTAAGACTATACGCAAATGCCTGTCATGCTCCTCCTCCGTCTTTGAATAGACCAATATGTCGTCTATAAACACCACGACAAACTAATCCAAGTACTGCTGAAACACCCTATTCATTAAGTCCATGAATGCTGTCGATGCGTTGGTCAACCCAAATGGCATTACCAAAAACTCGTAATGCCCATACCGAGTACGGAATGCCGTCTTGTGCACATCAACCTCCTTCACCTTAAGTTGATGATAACCCGACCTAAGATCTATCTTCGAGAACACCGATGCACCTTCAGCTTGGTCAAACAAGTCATCACTCCGGGCAACGGATACTTGTTTTTGATCGTTAACTTGTTTAGCCGATTGTAGAGTCGATACACATTCGCATTGAACCGCCCTTTTTCTTGACAAATAACACAGAGTGCTCCCCATGGAGATATACTTGGTCGGATAAACCCTCGGTCCAAGAGTTCACGAATTTGAGCCTTCAGCTCCACCAATTCCTTTGGTGCCCATTCTGATGCTATATAGACACGGTGCCGCTCCGGCAACAAGTCTATACCGAACTCAACTTCTCGATCCGGAGGCGGACTCGGAAGTTCTTCGGAAATACATCGGTGAATTCCCTTACTGCTCGAACCTTCTCAATCTGTTGACTCCTTAGCCTACAAGGCACATATATACGAACGTAAACGCCTCACAACCCTTCTTGACCATCTTCTCACCTTCAAAGTAGATACCACGTTGGATAGGTAATCTCTTCTATTGCCTATCATAACCACTTCATCACCCTCATCCATCTTTAGAACCATGCGCTTAGCAGTGTGATCAACCTTGCTTGATACTTAACCAACCGGTCCATTCCAAGAATCAAATCGAACTCCTCAAAGCGGCAGTTCCATCGGATCGACCATAAATACTACCCCTTGGAGTTCTAGGGGTACATCTCTATATAGCTTGTCCACAACTACAGAGTGACCTAGAGGGCTAATTCATTGCATCTCCCTAGAAGCAGTCTCAAAGTCTAAGTTCATAGTCTCTACCACACTACTAGCAATGTATGAATACGTCAAACCCCATCAATCAACGCAACATATGGAAGACCAAAAATTAGGAACGTACCGATTATGACGTCCGGTGCGTCACCCTCCTCTCGACGCCATCTGCAGAGACTAAACCAGCCGTCTCTCTCCTGTGTTGCTGCACCTGCGCCGGTATGCCGTGACCTCGACTAGAACCATTGCCTCCTCTACCATTACCACGACCCCTCTGTGGTGGTCCTTCATTTCTAACCTGAGTACGGTTCTGACCCTCTGGCTGATTCTTAGCTAACTTCTGAGGACAGTCCCTTACACGGTGATCCAACGATCCACATTCAAAACATCCCCTTTCACCTATCCAACAACCTCCCCAATGTGATTTCCCACAGCGATTACAATCGAAATGGTCTCTCGACAGCGACCATGGGCCTCCCTGCCTAATTCGGCCCATTCTGCCTAACCCTCTTCTGTGCATTACTACCCGATCCAGACGACCCAAAGCCTCTTTTCTGCTTATTCCTATCATAGTTCTGTCTCACGGACTCCTTGACCCCTTCGGCTACCTTAGCCTTTTCCACCAGAACAGCAAACTCACGCTCCTACTGTGGAGCAATTAGTAAACTTAACTCATCCCTAAGTCCATCTTCAAAGCGGACACAACGATCATGCTCTGTTGACACAATTCCCCGAGCATAGCGGCTCAGCCTCAAGAATTCTGCTTCATACTCCGATACTGTAACATCCTAAATTAGGGGTTATGCGTTTGGAGCATAACTCGAATGATTAGTAGGCTTTAAGTGTGGTTGGATATATTTTAAGAGTTTTTAAAATTCTAGGATGAAAGGGAAAGCTCTGGAAAATAATTGGATTTTTGGGTTTAAAAGAGGAAACTAGGCAAAGAGGCCTTAAAAGAAATTATGTGGGGTTTAGGACATAAGAAATTAATTGGCAAAGTGGCTTGGGGCGCTAAGGAGCAAGGGGGCTTTAGGAGGGAAGGGGTTCGAGCTGCAGGAATCGCACTTGGGAGTTTTATTTTTGGCGTTAAAAGGGGAATTGGGCCAGGGAAGCCTTAAGGAAAAATTGTGGGCGTTCTTGGCATAAAGCAGGCCTTGGTAAAGTGGCTACAAGGCGCTACTTAAGGCATGGAAATAACGTCATAACAGGTCTGGAGTTCGAGTCTTGGGCACAGCATAAGTGTGTTTTATTTTTGCAAGTTGGCGTTAAGGGAGAAGGAGGTTTTAAAAGAAAATATGGGGAGTTGATGACACAAAAGAACCAATGACAAAGTGGTGGTGGGACGCTTATGCAAAGGGAGGTGCAGGAGAGTTCAAGTTCGAGTCCTGTTGCTGACATAGATAAGGTCTTTGTTATTTTCACTTTTGGGTCAAGAAGAGGGAGCTTGATTAGGTAGGCCTTAAAAGGATAAGTGGGGAGTTTATGTCACAAAGAAATGCCTTGGCAGAGTGGCTAGGGGCGTTATTGCAGCTTGCTCCATCAGGTCCCATGTTCGAACCATGGGGGTAGCGATTTGGTGTTTTATTTTGCATCCTAGCGTTAGAGAGAAGAAGTGGACTCAGCACTTGGACTTCAATTAGATAGAGATAAGCCTTGTTTTTCTTTTAAATATTTGTCTATAGATAGTGGATAAATAAGATTTTATTTTATTTATTTTAGGAGTGTGATAATGTGATAAAGGAGGGGATAAGCTTGGTTAATATTTATTTTCAATATTTCGCTAAAAGTAGGATAATTGTTAATTTATTTATTTTTAGTTTAGATTAGTAGATAGAAGATAATTATTGTTTTATTTTTATTTATTTTAGTTTAATAGGTGATAAGAGAAATATGAGGGATAAAGATTTGTTTAATTCAATTATTTTTGAATGAGGTTTGAAGAGATAAAATAGGAGATTGATTTGGAGTTTGATAAGAGCAAGGATGTAGTAGCCGAATTCTTTATAAGGGGAGTAATCATCCTTCATATCTTTTTCTTCTTTAATTTTCTTTGTGCCTAAATTCCCTACTCTTCTCCTCTTCTTCCTTATTTTCTTTCAACACCAAATTCCTTCCTATTTCTTGAAAGCCGAATGCCCCTTTGCCATTAAGAGTGATAGCCAAATATTTCACCATTATTGGGAGGCTTAGTAGAACCTTGTAAGTGACCATTCTTCTATTTGTATTTTTCTTTTATTAATAACCATAGCCGAATCTCAAAGGAGGCCATATTCTTTTCCTTCTATCGCAAGTTCTAAAAGCGGGATCCATTCTCTTTTAGTCTTCGCAAGCAACGATAGTGCAAAGCAGCATTAAAGGAGTTTTGGATTTGGAGTACTCAAGGGATTTCGGCAGTTTCATAGTTAAGTGGTGATTCGGGATTTTCGGTAAGCAGGGTAAGTGGTATATAGTTTCGGCCATAGGCCATTTTATAAGTTTCAGTGTGACCGATTGTGTATTATGATTTTTAGGGGCTAATCGACAAAAGGAAGCAGAGTATCGGGATTCTAGATCGTGTTAGATTCGAGTAGTTTGAAATTTCGCTAGAAAGTCAGGTGTGTGATTAACCCACCGTTTTTCGGGTTTTGCTATATTTGCATGTGTGATTTATGTGCTAACCAGTGCAATGGCAGTTATGTGGTGATTACCCTGAAAAGGGGTATAACGATAATTAGGTTAGTATTATCTGTTGATAAGAATGTGAAAGTGCCGATGTGAATGTGATAATGCCTATAAAAATGTGATTGTGCCTTTTAATAACATGTGCATGCATTTATTATTATTATGCCACTATTACATGCTGCATGTGCATGGGTGGGATATGGATATGAAGGAAGGAAAGGGTGTACATTATGTACGTGGTCTGATGTTAGCCTTGTGCTACATTGGCGCTTGATGTTAGCTTTGTGCTTCATCAAGGGAGGTGTTGGCTAGGTGCCCACCTCGGCGGTTGATAGCTGTGTGCATCACCGTGGACTGAATGATATGTGGGATCACTTAGGTGATCGGTGGCTCACCACGGCCTTGAGCAAAACATGTCCGCCAAGGTAAGATATGTGGATCACTATGTGATCGGTGGATTAGCCACGGCCTTGAGCAAGAAGTCCGCCAAGGTAAGATATGTGGTTCACTATGTGAACGGTGGATTAGCCACGGCCTTGGGCAGGGAGTCTGCGAAGGTAGGAGTAACGGATGGACCCTAGGTTGGGTTGGGCTTCATAATTGCATAACTTTGCATATTATTTTGATTTGTGGATTAATGTGAAAATGGGCTAGGCCCAGTTGATATGTGGATTATTAAGAAAAGGGCCAAGCCCAAGATATGAATGTGGATCGGTGTGGAAATGGGCTAAGCCCAAGATGTGGAAATTTTGTGGTTAACTACCCTATTATATGAATGTGATATGAATATGGGCCAAGCCTGTAATGTGGTAATATGTGAATATGATATTTGTTATCTGATATATGGGATAATATGTGGTTAACATGTGGGTGGAATTCAAAGTGGTTTGATTACACATCGAGTCCGTATGACTCACCCAATTTTTACCAACATTTCAGGTGATGCTTGGACCAGGTTTGGAGTGGATACAAGGTGGCCCATGCAGAAAGATAATATGCTTGATGAACATGCTCATGCATCATTACATTGTATCATTATTTTATGTGGCATGTGCATGGGTTGGGATATGAAAGAAGGTACGGGTGTACTTCGAGTACGTGGTTTGATGTTAGCCTTGAGCTACATCATGGATTGACGTTGACTGAGGTCACGTTGTGGATTAATTGCGATTTAGTTCGCGTGGCTTGATGAGTGGCTATGTGCCTCATCGTGGTTGATATCGGCTATGTGCCATATCGTGGTTGATGAGTGACTATGTGTCCCATCATGGTTTTGGTGTTAGCTACGGCTACATCGTGGATTGGCGCTGACTGAGGTCGCGTTGTGGACTATTGTGCTTAATTGCACGTGGACGGCAGTGATTGCCTTTGGAGTAAAAGGAGAGGGTGATTTGATAATCCCCGGTGTGTGGTAGGTGGATACGGGGTGTGTAGAGGATGGACCCTAGGTTTGGGTTGGGTGCATTTTGCATAATTGTATATGATGTGTGGATTAATGTGATATGAGTATTTAATGTGGAAGTGGGCCAAGCCCAGTTGATATGTGGATCGGTGTGGAAATGGGCTAAGCCTAAAGATGTGGAAATTTTGTGGTAACTACCCTATTGGATGAATGTGATATGAATATGGGCCAAGCCTGTAATGTGTTAATATGTGAGTATGCTATTTTGTTATCCGATAAATGGGTTAATACGTGGTTAACATGTGGGTGGAATTCAGTGGATTAATTACACACTGAGTCCGTGTGACTCACCCAAATATTTTATCAAACATCGCAGGTGATATGATGATCGGACCGGGTTGGAGTGGATACGAGGTGGCCCATGCGTAAGATAATTTAATTAATTAAGTATTTATAGTTTCCGTATTTTGATTAAGTCTTTATTGTAATAAGGCCCATTAAAGTATTTAAGGTTGTTTAAGTATTTTTCATTAAGTTTAATTATTATATTTATTATGGATTGACAATTTAAATATTGATTGCAAATGATTTTATTTTCTTAAGTGTGTATAATAAAGTTTTGAATCCTGTTTTCATAATAATTTAATTTTTACCTAGAATATTTTAAGTCACTTAAAAGGTTTTATTAAAGGAAACAAATTTTTAACGATTTTAACTCTTAAGTAAGAATATTTTCGAACGTGTTCCGCAGTGGCATTTCAAATTCGGTCGTAGTGAATGGGCCGGGTTTGGGGTGTTACAGATACAGACTTATTTCCTTGTACCAACCCCAGAAAAGCTTTCCTATGTGCATCAGTGTAGCTGGTGCCCACATACTTCTTCTGATAAGCAGTTTTGAAATACTCCCAAGTAAGATCATCCGCCGTAGCACCATCCCAAACCGTGAGCCACCATTGATATGACTCATCCTTTAGAAGCGACACCGCTCCTTCAAACTTCTCCTCATCCGTCCAGTCCGGATCATCCATGATTCTCTCGGTCGATTCTAACCAATATTCCGCCAGACGGGTGCCACTCCGATACACCCGGAATACCCGCGCTCTGTTGGATCGGAGTCGCTCAGTCATGCACCCGAGTTCCCGAATTTCTCCCGCACCAGCCACCAACTCTAGAACTCGCAAAGACACCGCGATACGTCAGCGTCATCCCCGTTTGGGCTTGCCGCTCAACGCCCACACGGGGGGGGTGGTGGTGGCGGTGGTGCTCGATTGTCCGATCCTTGACCGACCTAACGGGTTCCGACACGGTGATCCTGCCTCCACCACGTCCACGACGGCCACGTCCTCTAGAGCTCATTCTAACTATTGCGCTTTAATCTGATTAAGAAATTTTCATGGATTAGTACTTGTTTCACTAGGTTATCCTGCGAAGAAATTTTATAAGGAGATTTTAATAGAGATTCTTTCGATCAATCAAAGGTTTAAGTCCTCTATCCTAGTTTACACAGGAAGGGCACATCCATTCCTAATACCTTTCATACTTATTCACTCATCCTGTGGGTAGTTTCGTCTTTTTCCTACTGTGGGTATTTCGTAAATTTCCAAAGTCAGGTATTATTTATTGTGTTTGGCCTATGACCGAGTCCTCTTGGTTTGGGTGACCCGAAGCTACGCACCAGGTAGGAATCCTGCGAAGAGGAGGTGAGTCACGAGGACTGCTTAAGTACCAAGCTCTTTCGGATCCAGTCCTAGACATGCGCACAAGGGTTACCACACCTAACTCGGTGACTTGGTCGTAGGTTTGTTTAATTAAGCATTTAAAGTCTTATGTCTTTTGTTGGAGTGGGCTAGTCCTAAAGTTCAAACACCTATCATACTATCTACGTTCCATACCTACCCTTCTACCAATAATAATTCATACGTAAGTCAAGTACTTACTCAGGCGGATTGGTGCAGGAGACTCGGGCCATCTTGTTCAAAACCAAAATATTTCCAAAAGGCTTACTAAAACATTTTGGGCCTTGGGCCCCACAGTAGGAGTTTTGAACCGGGCTCTGATACCAATTTTTGTAACACCCCAAACCCGGCCCAAACATTACGACCGAATTTGGTATGTTACAGAGGAAAACATTTTGTAAAATCCCTTCTAGCCGACTTAAGTTTTGTCGAAAACGTTTTATTTTATATGGTTTTGTTAAAACTATGGAGGTGTGTGAAGAAACCTCACTTAGTTTTATTTAAAGATCTATTAAGTCAGGTTGTTACTGATTTTGAATGTACCCGATGGCACAATAAAACATTTTGTGTTAAATTTAAGAAACCGTGTGTACCCATTTTAAAGTCATTAAGTAACTTAAACAAATTATCCAAACATGTAAAATAAGCAAAATAAAATCTTAGGAGGCCTTATTACAACTTGAACAAATGAAACCGAAAATAAATATGAAAATAGCTGAAAGTTCATTTAAATCACATTGTCACTGCATGGCCACCTCGAGTCCATCCGGCTCCTCATCCGCGATCTACGAGTCACCTGAAAAAGTTAAAGGAGAAGGTGAGTCACCAAGACTCAATGTGTAACCCTTCCCCCAGTTTAGTGCAACATCATACACAATTTACAACTAAATTAACATGCACTAAATTTAACATGCACCCAACCTAGCCATCCAATGCTCCTTTCTCTACCCCGTGTGGTACCAAACCACTGGTGGTGCCAAACCACTGGTGTCCAAAGACACGATATCCATCTATATTGTGGTGCCAAACCACTGGTGACTCGAAGTCACGAATAGTAGTGATGGGGCCAACCCATCGTGTGATACCAAATCACTGGTGTCAATCCCGTTGTATTATCTCGTGGGGCCAACCCATCGTGGTACCAAACCACTGGGACGAGACGCTATGAGGTGCCAAACCTCTGGTGACCGTAGTCACAAAATGTGGTACCAAACCACTGGTGTCCGAAGACACGGATATCACTTCCCCCTCCACTCGTTTAACCCACATCAGTCAATGATATGCATTTAACAAAAAATCATGCCAACATGTTTATTTAACAACATATACCAAATATGTCATGCTTCCCAAAAGCATCATAAAGAAAACTCATAACAACAAGGACTTACCTGAATCCTTGCCTATACCATTATGGTATTAAATCCCATTCTACATCAAATCAGTTTAGCACATACAATGCCTTTAGCACAGTTATTAGTTATAAAGTGTGTATGTACACACCTGTTACCAACGATAGCCCTAAATCCCCAAAGAGTCAATCGGCCACACTAGATTTCTTTCTCCTATATTCGGCCAACCATGGAAGTTAGTGTCCTAGACCATTCGGCCAAACCAAATAAATCCAAGGAGTTAATAATCGAAACCCGAGACCTTACCTACACGTCCTTTGAATGCTAGCCACCACACACCAAGTGTTTCTGCTTCCCTACAATCGGCAACCATCCATATTAATAGCCTTCGGCTTTTTGATCACTAAAAATATAGTCTATTTAAGTAGATCCTTACCACCACTTACCAACCGATTGCTAACGAATGAAGGCTTCGTTTGAATACCTCGAAATCCCGGAGCACCTAGACAGAATCGGTTTCAACACACTGATTAGCCCAAATCATCAGTATATTTCGGCCCTTTTTTATTCATCCCAAATCGACAGATCATAAGAGAGAAGAACAGTAAGCATTCGGCTAGAACACTTACCTTCTCAAATCGATTGCTAAAGAATATCCGAAGAGATCTATACCTCCATTAACATTCGGCCAAAGTGCTTCAAAATAGGAGAGGGGAATTTCGACACACCAAAGGAGTATATTCGGCTAGATGGAAAGAAAGAAATATGGAGGTTTCTGGTTTGAGAAGAGAAGAAAAGAAATAAGTGGGAGATGAGAGTGTAGGGATTCGGCCAAAGAAAAGAGAAGAGGATCAATGGTTTCTGGTTTTGAGAGAAATGAAAAAGAGAAAAATCAAAGATGGAAGAGTAGAGAATTTGGCCTACTTGTAAATGGAGAAAAAAAAAAAATAAAGATGAATAGGTGCCTTAAGAAAATTGGCACCCCCTTCACCTAGTCTCCTTGTCGCCCACTCCTCTTCAACAAGGAGTTCAAAATTCTACCACCTCCTAAAAATTCTCCGGCCACTAATTCAAACAAATTTAAATTAATCAAATGCCTATATTTTCTCTTTGCCAACTATTAAAGGTTATTCACATAAAATCTAATTAAATCCTTATTTATCTAAAAGAATTTGAATTGAGCACTCCTATCTCTCTTTTACCGTCAAAATAAAGAGCAGAAAAGGAGATTCTGCGACTCGAACATAGGCTCCCCTTGTGGCGTCAACTCCAGCTCCTAAGTGGCCTCCCTTTTGCCACTTTTCCAAGGCCTTTTTAGTGACAAATTTCCCCTCATTTAACTTGTAACCCCAACTTACCAAGGCTCCCTATCTTTAAAGCTTACAAATAAAATTTTCTACTACTCAGGCCTGCTCTAGACTTACAACTAAGTCTTGAAACATCTCAAACAACGACACCACAGCCCAAACACAAGCAAATAATGCAATCTAAAATTAACCCCCAATTTAGGATGTTACATGTGTAAATTGATATTGATGATAGATTATGAAGGTTTATTGATAGATTTACTAGTTTTGTAAAATTATTTTTGACAAAAATGTCAAAAAAGGATTAATATGTGAAAATACAAAGTTATGTGGGTAAAAGTGTAAATAAATAAAAGATATGGGCTGCTAGGGACTCCATTAAAATTTGGCTAGCATAGTTAAGGGTCTAATTGCATGAATTTGCATTTTTACGAGCTAAGGACTAAATTATAAAAATGTCAAAATAGTAGGGGCAAAAGTGTAAATTTTCTATAAGGTGATTTTTGGACTAAATTGAATAGAGCAAATACTGAATGTGCTAATTTTGATATGTATATATATATAAATCGAGATAAGCAAGGATTGAACCTAGATCGGGGAAAAGGAAAGGTTAACGATTAGCCGATATTTGTTATCCGAGCATGTGACCTGGCCGTGTTGCATAAGTTTGTATACCCTACAGGTTTGACACGGCCTAACACACGGCCTAAAACACGGGCGTGTGTGGCCACTTCGAAGGGCACACAGGCTAGACACACGGGCGTGTGGTCGGCCGTGTGACCCAAGTCAGTATGTACCCCCTATTTTCACACGACTGGTGACACGGGCGTGTCTAGTGGCCGTGTGAGACACACGGCCTGCCCACACGAACGTGTGTCCTCTGTTTGAAGCAAAATTTTCTAAGTTTCACAAAAATTTCCCGAGTTATCGATTTAATCCCGAACCATTTCTAATACATGATTAAGGCCTCATAGGCTTGTTTAAGGGACACTATGATTGATTTTGATATTGAATTGTATTTGAATTGATAAACTGTATATGAAATGTATGTTTAAAGGTATTGAAAGTCTGGTAATGCTCCGTAACCCTATTCTGATGGTGAATACGGGTGAAGGGTGTTACATTTATTAGTATCAGAGCTACGATTTAGTCGATTCTAGGACTAACGTAGCGTGTGTGAGAATCTAGCTATACATGCCATATATAAATTGTGATAGTGTGATCACTCTTGACATTTAAAATCTGTTTTTATATAGCAAATGGATCCCAATCGAGCGATATCTGATGAAGTTGAAAGTAATGCGCCTGCTCCCGCGCAAGGGACAGCGCCATCTAAATCTAGACCCATGACAGGTAGTCAGGGAGGAGAGGCTAAAGAAGCCTTCTTCCAAATGATGAATGAATGGTTCACGCAGTACATCCGAGCTAATCAAGCTATGCAACAACCTCCACCTCCACCTATTCTCCAACCGATCCCCGTAGTTTCTCAAGGTATGGATCTTTTGAGATTGAATAAACCCCCTGGTGATAAGATACGGAAATACGGGGCTGATGAATTTAAAGCCACTATTAGCAATGACCCTAAGAGAGCTGAGTTTTGGCTTGAGAACACGATTCGGGTATTTGATGAACTTTCTTACACCCTTGAAGAATGTTAAAAATGTGCTGTATCATTGTTGTGAGACACTGCGTATCAGTGGTGGAATACCTTGATATCCGTAGTTCCGCGAGAAAGAGTTACTTGGGAATTCTTTCAAGTTGAATTCAGAAAGAAATACATCAGCTAATGGTTCATCGATTAGAAATGAAAGGAATTTCTTGAACTGAAACAGGGTCTTATGTCGGTAACAGAATATGAAAGAGAGTTTGTACGACTTAGAAATAATGCTCATGAATGTGTTTCTTCCGAGGCTATAATGTGTAAAAGATTCGAAGATGGATAAAATGAAGAAATCAGACTGTTGGTTGGGATTCTTGAGCTGAAAGAGTTTGTTATTCTAGTTGACAGAGCCTGTAAAGCTGAAGAGCTCAGCAAAGAGAAAAGAAAAGCCGATTCTGAGGTTAGAGACTTTAGAAAGAGATTTGCGAGCAAATCACATCAGTTAGTATCAAAGAAATCTAGAGAATATCATCCTCGTTCTACTGCTTCTGTGGGGATTTTGATCAAAGATAAAGATGCGAGACATTTCAGCTTTAAACCTGAGACGACATCTGTTACTAGTGTGGGCAGTGTTAGAAATGTTGGATCTGAATGTAACCACTGCAATAAGCGACATTACGGTGAATGTAGAATATTGAGCGGAGCTTGTTTTAGATGTGGATCTCTTGATCATTATCTCTGGGACTGTCCAAAAAAGTCTATAGCTGAAAGAGATCAACCAGCGAAAGAAAGTAATACGGCTACTAGAGGGAGACCACCCCGAAACACTGGAAATGCGAGTGGTAACCGAGGTGCTACGAGAGATTATGCAGTGAGATCTGATGCACGAGCACCTGCCTGAGCTTATGCTATCCGTGCACAGGAGGAGGCATCATCGCCAGACGTTATTATCGGTACTTTTTCTCTTTTTGATACTGATATAGTTGCGTTGATAGATCCTGGATCAACCCATTCATATATCTGTATGAATTTAGTATTTAAAAAGAGTTTACATGTCGAGTATACAAAGTTTGTAATTAAAGTATCGAACCCCTTAGGCAAGTCTGTTTTAGTTGATAAGATTTGTAAGAATTGTCCATTGATGACTCAGGTTTACTGTTTTTCGGTTGATTTGATGCTTCTACTGTTTGATGATTTTATGTGATTTTGGGTATGGATTGGCTGACTATGCATGATGCAGTTGTGAATTGTAGACGAAAGACTATCAAATTGAAATTCTTCGGATTGAGTCTGATGATTCAAGTGAATTACCTATTATGATATCGTCTATGTTAGCTCAAAAATGTATGAAAAAGGGATGTGATGCATATCTTGCATACATACTGGATACAAAGGTGTCTGAATCAAAGATTGAATCTGTACCTGTTGTTTGTGAGTTTTCGAATGTATTTTTAGAAGAATTACCGGGTTTGCCACCGATCAAAGAGGTTGAATTTGGTATTGAATAAGTACCGGGAACAACACTGATTTCGGTAGCTCCGTACAAAATGGATCCAACAGAATTAAAAGAAATGAAAGCTCAGTTGCAAGAATTGTGACATGAGGTTTCATGACGATCGAGTTATTCACTGCAGGGTGCACGGTATTATTTGTAAAGAAGAAAGATGGCACGATGAGAATGTGTATCGATTACAGATAGCTGAATAAAGTAACTATAAAGAACAAATACCCTCTACCGCGTATTGATGATTTATTTGATAGTTGAAAGGGGCTACAGTATTTTCAAAGATTGATTTGAGATCGGGTTATTATCAGTTGTGAGTTAAAGACTTAGATGTGCCGAAGACAGCGTTCAGAACGAGGTATGGACATTATGAATTCCTTGTTATGCCTTTCAGATTAACTAATGCTCCTGCAGTTTTCATGGACTTGATGAACCGGATATTCAGACCATATTTAGACAAATTTGTTATTGTATTCATTGACGACATTCTGATCTATTCGCGAGATGAATCTGAAAATACCAAGCACTTGAGAATTATGTTACAAACTCTACGTGATAAGCAATTCTTTGCAAAGTTCAGTAAATGTGAGTTTTGGGTCCGAGAGGTTGGATTTCTAGGGCATATTGTTTCAGCCGAAGGTATTAGAGTTGACCCGAGTAAGATTTTTGCTATTGTTGACTGGAAACCTCCGAGAAATGTGTCTGAAGTCCATAGTTTTTTGGGTTTAGCAGGCTATTACCGAAGATTCGTGAAAGGATTTTCGATGATTGTGACACCGATGACACGACTGCTTCAGAATGATGTGAAATTCGAATGGTCAAAAAAATGTCAGCAGAATTTCAAACAGTTAAAAGTATTGTTAACTAAAGCACCAGTTCTGGTTCAACTTGAATCGGGGAAAGAGTTTGTGATTTATAGTGACGCGTCATTAAACGGTCTGGGATGTGTTCTGATGCAAGAAGGAAAAGTTATAGCTTATGCTTCTCGACAATTGAAACCACATGAAAAGAACTATCCAACGCACGACTTAGAGTTGGCTGCAATTGTTTTCGCATTGAAAATTTTGCGACACTACTTATACGGTGAAAATTACCACATTTATACGGATCATAAAAGCTTAAAATATCTGATGTCACAAAAAGATTTGAATTTGCGACAACGAAGATGGCTCGAGTTATTGAAAGATTATGAATTTGTGATTGATTATCACCCAGGAAAAGCTAATGTTTTTGTTAATGCCCTAAGCCAAATATCTTTGTTTGCATTACGAGCAATGAATACCCAGTTGATGATTTGTGATGATGGGTCTATTTTAGCTGAATTAAAAGCTAAACCGGTATTTCTTCAACAAATTTGTGAAGCTCAGAAAGATGATCGTGAATTGCAAGTTAAACGAATTCAATGTGAGACTATCCCTAATTCAGAGTTTCAGATTGGAGCTGATGATGGTTTAAGGTTCTAGAATAGAATTTGCATACCGAGAAATTTAGAATTCATTCAGAAGATTTTGCACGAAGCGCACAATAGCTACTTATCTGTTCATCCAGGAAGTACCAAAATGTACAAAGATTTGAAATAGCTTTATTGGTGGCAAGGCATGAAACGAGCTATCTCAGAGTTTGTTTCTAAATGTTTGATTTGTCAGCAAGTCAAATCTGAACATCAAGTACCATCGGTTTTACTGCAGCCTGTGATAATTCTCGAGTGGAAATGGGATAGAGTTACAATAGATTTTGTATCGGGATTGCCCCTAACTCTGAAAAACAATGATGCTATCTGAGTTTTCGTTGATCGATTAACAAAATCTGCTCATTTCATACCAGTACGTATAGATTATTCACTTGATAAACTAGCTGAATTATACATTTCTGAGATTGTTCGATTGCACGGGGTGCCACAATCTATTATTTTGGATAGAGACTCGAGGTTTACGTCACGATTTTGAAGAAACTACAAGAAGCTCTGGGAATAAAGTTGAACTTCAGTACTGCTTTTCATCCTCAGACCGACGGTCAGATCGAGAGAGTTATTCAGATTCTCAAAGACATGTTGAGATGTTGTATTTTAGAGTTTGAGGGCAGTTGGGAAAAATACTTACCGTTGATTGAGTTCGCGTATAACAACAGTTTTCAGACGAGTATAAAGATGGCACCGTACGAAGCTTTATACGGCCGCAAATGTCATACTCCGCTATATTAGACTGAACTAAGTGAGAAAAAGATTCACGAGGTTGAATTGATCAGAGAAACTAAAGAAAAAGTGAAAACAATTCGCGACAGTTTAAAAGCAGCGTTAGATTGACAGAAATCATACGCAGATTTGAAACGTAACGAAATTGAATTTCAAGTTGGGGACCGCGTGTTTCTAAAGGTGTCACCATGGAAAAAGGTTCTTCGATTCGGCCGTAAAGGAAAGCTGAGTCCACGATTTATCGGACCATATGAAATCGTCGAAAGAATAGGGCCTGTAGCATATCGACTAGCTTTACCATTAGAACTTGAAAAGATTCATAATGTCTTTCATGTTTCTATGCTACGTTGATACATATCTGATCCGTCACATGTGATTTCTCTGGTAGATATTGAGATACAGGCTGATCTGACATATAGTGAAGAACCGATCAGGATTTTAACTCGTGAAATCAAAGAATTGAGAAATAAACACATAGCCCTAGTGAAGGTTCTTTGGCATAAACACGGGATTGAGGAAGCTACGTAGGAACCCAAGGAAACTATGAGAAAACATCACCCTAACCTATTCACTGCTAAGATTTTCGGGGACGAAAATCCCTAAGGGGGGAGAGTTGTAACAGCCCGTTTTTAGTCAAATCAGAACAGTGGTTTTGAAACCACAAATCCGAAGTCAAAATATTTATTTTATTATTTTATTAAAGTTTATAGCATGATAGAATTATTGTGTGAAATTTTTGTAAAGAAATTTTACCGTTTGAATGCTTAATTCGGTAAAAAGGACTAAATCGCATAAAGCATAAAACTTGACTTCTAATAGCTAAAGGTAATAAATGGCTATGAAATTAAATAGTTAAGGGATTTATGTTGCAATTAGCCCATTGATAGCATGAGTGGACATATTTGGACATGGTTTAAATGATTTTTACATGTTTTAATAAAGGATATAATAGTAATTTATAAATTAACATAGTAAAATAACATGAAACTAAAAGTGGTCATCTTTCTTTGTTTTCTCCATCGAAACTAGAGAATGAAGTAGCCATTGTTGAAGGTTTTCATTTGGCCAAGCTTTGAAGCTTAATTGGCGCGTGGTTTTTGCTCGATTTTTAATGATTACTATGTTTTTGTGATCGTTGCTTCGTAATCTAGCTAGCTTGTACCTTCAATTTCGAAACTGTTAAAGATTTAACATGTTTCCATTTTTGAATGTTTGTGTAAATTGATATTGATGATAGATTATGAAGGTTTATTGATAGATTTACTAGTTTTGTAAAGTGATTTTTGACAAAAATGTCAAAAAAGGATTAATTTGTGAAAATGCAAAATTATGTAGGTAAAAGTGTAAATAAATAAAAGATATGGGCTGCTAGGGACTCCGTTAAAATTTGGCTAGCATAGTTAAGGGTCTAATTGCATGAATTTGCATTTTTACGAGCTAAGGACTAAATTGTAAAAATGTCAAAATAGTAGGGGCAAAAGTGTAATTTTTCCATAAGGTGATTTTTGGACTAAATTGAATAGACCAAATACTGGATGTGCTAATTTTGATATATATATATATATATATAGATCAAGATAAGCAAGGATTGAATCTAGATCGGGGAAAGGGAAAGGTTGACGATTAGCCAATATTTGTTATCCGAGCAATACGAGGTAAGTTGGTATAATTAGAATCGAACTTTTAAATACTTGTAATTATTTGAAATGAATGTATGTAATTGAGTAAATGATCCACTTGAAATTCGAATGCCTTATTGATATATTCTGATGGTTATCGAGCCCCGTTTGAACCGTAAGAATTCGTAGGATACGAGTGACATGTCACTAGTGTTACCATTTAGGTCGAGATCCTGCATGTGTTGCGGACTCACCGCAACTCGTATGAGCTTACTGATGTATCAGCTCGTAAGAGCTTACTGTTCTCAGCTCGTCAGAGCTTACTATTTCCAACTTGATAGAGCTTACTGTTTATTAGCTCAGAAAGAGTTCACCGATTATAGCTTGAAAGAGAGAATACGATGATGAATTGACGGATTACCAATTAATACACTTACTGTGTATCACCCGTGTATCTATCGATATTCTAATAGGTTTAACGGGCATAATTCTACTAATGGTTATACAGATGAATTATTGGTTATATAAATGGATTGTCGATTATATGAATGATTATGAATTGTTACATATGTTAGACTTGTTATATGAATTTGGTATGATATATTACATTGATGTATGAAATTGAAATAAAGGTTGATTATATGTACTTAGGAGACTAACATATTGATGAATGCTTATGTATAGGCATTTGGCAAGTGAATTTGATATACTTTGTTTAATTGTTTGATTATGTATAAATGGTAAGTTAAATTTTGAATTATACGGGCTTACTAAGCTATAAAGCTTACTCTGTTTCTTTTTCGTGTTTTATAGAGGTTCGATAGCTCGCTTGATTCGGATAAAGTTGGAGTTATGCATCACACTATCCAATTGTTGATTGGTACTTTTGAACTCATGGATATATGTAAATATGGCATGTATAGGCTAGTTATAAAAATGATAGTTGTGGTTACTTAAACTAGTGATTTTGGTACATGATGTGGTATGTGATAAAGCCATTTGACTTGGCTTAATTTGGTATAATGCTTTGGTTGCATATAAGTATTCAAATATGTGTATGAAATGTTAAGGATTGGCTGCCTATTGAGTTATAAAATGTTGCATATTATACTTTTGCAGGTATATGAAAATAGGGTGGCAAAATGGCTTTCCAAATAGCCTATTTTTGTCCACACGGGCAGAGACACGGGCGTGTGTCTCAGCCGTGTGTGACACACGATTATGTTACACGGTCGTGTGTCCCCTGGTCTTGAATTAAAATGAAGTCAGTATGCCCACACGGTCTCACACACGGGCGTGTGATCGGCCGTGTGGCAAAAGTGAGTATACCCCTCTAATTGGCACACGGCCTAGCACACGGGCATGTGATCTGGCCGTGTTGCATAAGTCAGTATACCTTATAGGTTTGACATGGCCTAACACATGGCCTAGCACATGAGCATGTGTGGCCACTTCGAATGGCACACGAGCTAGACATATGGGCGTGTGGTCTGCCGTGTGACCCAAGTCAGTATGTACCCCCTTTTTTCACACGGCTGGTGACACAGGCGTGTCTAGTGGCCGTGTGAGACACACGGCCTGCCCACACGGGCATGTGTCCTCTATTTGAAGCAAAATTTTCTAAGTTTCACAAAAATTTCCCGAGTTATCGGCTTAATCCTGAACCATTTCTAATACATGATTAAGGCCTCGTAGGCTTGTTTAAGGGACACTATGATTTATTTTGATATTGAATTGTATTTGAATTGATAAATTGTATATGAAATGTATGTTTAAAGGTATTGAAAGTCTGGTAATGCTCCGTAACCCTATTCTGATGATGAATACAGGTGAAGGGTGTTACAAGCTATATTCTCAAATTGATTAGGTGGATGAGTTGTAACATTGTTAAACCCATTAGTAGTAAAATTTGTAGGCATTGAGGATATCAAAGATACCTGAGCTACAAGTGAAATGGTGTCCACTTCATGTACTCATGCAACTCGTCCTGAAACTGCTCGATTGGTTAGCCACTAGTAATTGTTGCTTGCAATTCTCTCAATAATTTCATAAGCCTCATTAAAAAAACTTAGAAAGGAGAGCACCATTGGTAGAAACATCTACTACAATCCTCGTGTGAGCATTGAGACCATTGTAGAATAGCTCTAATTGGATGTAATGTGGGATTCCATTATGAGGGCCTTTTTGTAATAGTTCTTTAAATCTTTCCCATGCCTCATACAAGGACTCGTCATCCATCTATTGGAAAGTAGTGATTTCATTTTGCAACTTAGCATTCTTGCTAGGTGGGAAATATTTCGTAGGGAAGCATTCTGCTAACTCTTGCCATGTGGTAATGGAATCTAGTGGCAAAGAGTTCAACCAGGCTCGAGTTTTGTCCCTTATTGAAAATGGGAACAACTTTAATCTTAGTGCATCTTCGGGTACTCCAACTAACTTGAAGGAATCACTCATTTCCATAAACAATTTGAGGTAAAGGTGAGGATCTTCAATAGGCATTCCACTGAATTGGCCCACAATCTGAAGCATCTGGAACATAACTGGCTTTAGCTCGAATTGTTGTGCCTCAATTTTGGGTATCTTAATACCTGGATTAAGCTCATGAAACAATGGCACGACATACTATCTTAGAGCTCTATCCCTATCATCTGCAATAATGATAGGATTTTTTAGCATGATTCACTCCATTTCCTTGGTTTCGGTTTTTGAAGTTCATCTCTTCGATCCTTATTTGAGCTGTTTGTCTTCTCCTTTGTTGAAAAGTCCTTTCAATTTCAGGATCTACGAGGAGTAAGTCAATAATTCGATCAATACTCAGAAATACCTGAAACAATCACAAAAAAATAATGGAAATAAAATTAAACAGAAAAAATTGACCAAAATGCAAAATGAATAATTTCACAAATAATGTCTTTTAAAACAGTCCCCGAAAACGACACCAAAAACTTGGAACGATGGAAATGTGCAAGTGTACACAATCACATCAAGTAAAAAGGTGACAAGGATTTCAAGTTATCGTACCCACAGGGATTTTGCAAGAAAATATTTATGAAATGTAACCTTAAGCAATTTGGTGCGAAAAAATATGTTGATTTTAAAGATGTGATAAAAACTAAGAATTCAACTAAGTATTTAATTAAAAAAATCCAATGCACGATTTCTAAAAATGAGTTTAATGAATATGACATAAATGTAAGAGTATGCCCAAAGATCAATCATGAGATGGTTGTAATAACATACTTGATTTACCATGTTTATTAATATAAAGCGTTGTCATTATTATTTCGCTTTTTTCTTTACGTGTGTACAAATAAAACTGTTTTATAATAATGTCCCGAGAATAATATGATTATTCTTAAAAGATCCTTAGTCAAGTATTATTGTTGACTAGGACAACAATAATGCATTAAGACTAACATGTAGTTGATTGATGATAAAGAGTTGTCATTGATATGGAGTGTCAAAATAAATGCATGAATATGTGTGTTAGAGAACAACATATTGGAATGACCCGCTATGAGTATGTTTCTTGGATTATTATGTAATTGTCACAACATTACTCATAGTGATTAATATGTATATGATCCTCAGACTTGAGATCATCATTATCCCAACATCGTGAGTTGTATATTTTGATACAGTCAAACGTACATCGTAACTGGTTGTTCTATAAAGGCTGATGTTGGATATACCACAATCTATGTAGAGGGATATGGTTGATCAATATAGGATAAGTCCCTCATACATAATGGGAGTAATATCTTAGGCCACTTGATTGAGTGAGACTAGAAATGCATGGCCTTGCTCAAATAAGTTGACATGAGATGTCATACTAATTTGTATATCATAGTCTACTCAAGATATCAAGAAACATGGGATGGACTATACAAGTGTGACTATTCCATGACTTGTGTCCATTCCAGAGATAAAGGACTTAAGGATTAATGCATGAAAGGTTAATCACAAAAAGGTTATGTCGAATCATGACTCCTTGTAACTTAGGTAGCAATGATGCATTGCTAGATGCCACTCATTGTTTGTAACATTAGAATCGTTCTAGTATTACTGCTAACGTTACAAGAACCTACAGGGTCACACCCTATGGTTGAAATGAACAGAATAAAACATAGTTGGTATTGTGTTTGATTGTCACATGAATTAAATTAATTAAAGAATTAATTTAAATTGGGCAATCAAATATTGAACATATTATATGTACAAGGATGTTGTACACATAATGAGAATTAATATATGAATTTGGTTCGTATATAGATTTAAATAAATATAGTTTACCGAAGTCCATGTTAAATGTAATTATAATTTGTTTTTGGATATAATTAATGTAATTATAATTTTCAGTTAAAACATTATTATATTTATTTAATTTTATGATTCATTAAAAAGATACCGATTATAAAAGGTAATAGGTTATATAGAGCTTATTAAGAAAAAAACCCTAAGGTATTGCTTTAAGGTCTAGCAGCCGTCAAGCAAGAAAAACCTCCAAAACAGTTTTGAAGATTTCTTCCATTCATAGTCAAACCGGGTGGATTACGTAGAGGCCGACATCGCAAAAGGTTGTGGCTTGGTTCGACAGTGGATCAAAGTTCGTGGTTACTGAGGGCGCCATTGTCTACTCAGATTGAAGTTTCGGTAATTTCAAAACCTTTATTTCACCCCGATTTGTTCCTCACACATGGATTCATGGTTTGGATCGCCGGAATTTAATTTTATTTTGCTGCGACAAGGGGTGCCGGCGTTCCAACAATAAATGTGTTAGATGAATTTCATTCTTTAACTTAAAAATATTAAAACTATGTAATGTTGTTACGAATAATTTCATGGCAACATGGTCTTTTGTTAACTAATGCATATACATACTTACTAAATCAATTAATCTCTTAAACATATTTCTATATCAATTCAAACAATTAATCAATTTTCATAAGCAAGTATAAGATAAAGTGAGGTAACAATATATTCTGATATTGAAACAATTTAATCATAATAATCTTACAAGTTATGTAAAACTAATGTATTATTTAATACCATCGCTAATTTAACCCTCAACTACCTTAGAAGGTTAAATATGCACCAATTAAATATTGTGTCAATTAATTATAATTATAATCCGATTAATAATTAATTCATTTATTACCTTACAATTATAATGCAAGCGTAACATAGACATGATTTTATTTAATTGAACAAACTACTAAGGCCTATAACAACACAAACATGATTTTAACAAATTAAGTGGACAAAATGTAATTAATCGAACACGAATGAAATTTAATTCATTTTAATTAATTTAAGAACATCAACACAACAAGTATTCATAATCATGATCACAACATAAACTGAAAAAGTTTAAAAGAAGGGAACTAGAAAAACAAATCACGGTGATCTTCCAAAGCCAGACTAGTGCGCTCCTCTCTTCTCCGCTCGTTCTGTTGATCCAAGGCCTTCAGAAACAAGTGGTTGCTGCTTCTCCAAGGGGTGTCTTAGCTCTTTTTCAATAGGGGAAATCGACAAGGGAGGAAAGAAAGTTGGAAAGCAACTACAAGGGAAAAAGAGAAAGATGTGTTAAGTGATGGATGCTAAATGAGGAAGGGAAAGGGGAATTTTTATAGTCGGAGATGGAAGCTAAAATTAGCTAAAAATAGCATCCAGTCCCCCTTCCCATGGCCGGCCATGATAGGTGGAAGGAATGGTTGACTTAAATTTGCTAGTTTTAGCTTTTGGCTAAAAACTAGAATGCTTGAAAAGGGGAGGGGTTTCAAAGGCATTTAGAAAAATTTCAAGGGCTGATTTGCAAGTGTAAAAATAAGCTAAAATAAGCTGATTTTGTCAGCTAATTTGGATAGTTTGGGTTGGCATTTTCATAGTGGATCAGTCCTCTTCACTAAGCACATTTGGGCTCATTTCTCTTCATCAGGCTATAATTAAATTTTAGCCCAATTTATGTCGGATCAAAAATAATTATTAAATGTGTTCAAGGAGTATAATTTGGGTCGTCCATGGCTGGAAAATAATCAGCAGTACTCTTCGGTCAATTGATACGAAAATTTCTTTGATGGTCCAATCTTTTCAAGGTGACTTCTGAGCCAATTTTTCACCTTTTGTGCAAAACTGTCGAAAATAGATCAAATTGTGCAAATATATTATAAAAATAAATAAAATTCAGTATGTTTCATAAATTTAGTGCTAATTAATTATTTTATAATTAAAGTATGGAATTCAAAAAAAAAATACTTAGAAACAGCATGCATTAGTGAGAAAAAGGTGCTGAAAAAGTCTATATATTCTTGCGGTTCCAGTAAACGTCACATTTAGACTAAGTGACCTTATCAAAATCTGTCACCTCTAAGAAATTACTTGATTACTCCTTTAGCCTTTAACCCTTCTAGTTCACGTTCAATTAATTCCTAACCAGCTTTCCTCAAAATTTAGCTGGCACAGGACCATAATGGCTACGGGTTGTTCTACGCCATTGGCATGAACTACATCTTAAAGGTCATTTTACATAACCATATGTCTTATTTCACCACTCATAGTAATCAAACATAAAATCCTTACTTTTTTTCTCAGATGGGAGTCTGCCCATTCTAAACGCCAAGAAGTGCATTTGGGAGAACAATACTTCGCTAGTCATACTTCTTTATAACTATGCGCCATATATATATATAAACATTCTTACCAGTGTAACAGCCCGTTTTTAATGAAATCAGAACAGTGGTTTTGAGACCACAAATCTAAAGTCAAAAAAATTATTTTATTATTATTTTATGGTCTACAGCATGATAATATTACCGTATCAAAATTTCGTTAAGAAATTTTACCGTTTACATGTTCAATTTGATAAAAATGACTAAATCGCGTAAAGTGTAAAAGTTGAGTTCTAATAGCTAAAGGTATTAAATAGCTATGGGACTTTAAAGTGGAGGTCCTTATATGGTGATTAGACCATTTGTATGTTAGTGGATGATAATGGTTTGGCAATATTGAAATTTGAATGAATTATTAAGGTTAATTTTGGAAATTAGTAATTAAAGTTCAATTAAAATAAAACAAATTAGGTTACCATTTTCTCTCATCATTTTCAACTTAAAGTTAAAGCTTGGGGAATCCATTTTTGAGTTTTGGCATTCATCGATCTTGCATGTTTGATTAGGTATGTGTTTTTGTCCCGTTTCTGATAATTTCTACGTTTTCAGGATTGTTGTAGCTTAATCTAGCTAGCCTGGGGACTAATTTGTGAAACTGTTAAACTATTAGGGTTTTACCATTGATGAACATGCTTGAGTTTTGAAGTTTGATGATAGAATATGGATGGTTTTTTTTAGATAAAAAACTTTTGTAAAGGAATTTTTGATAAAATTATCAATTAAGGGCTAAATGGAAAATAGAAAATATTGTGTGGTGAAATTGTGAATTTATGAAATATATGGGCTGCTACTAATATGTATAAAAATTAGCTAGCCTTGGGTAAGGGTTAAATTGCATGAATTGTAACACCCTTAACCCATATCTGTCACCAGAACAGGGTTTTAGAGCATTACCGAAACATTCAAAACATTTATCGATTAATTCAGGAAAGTTACTATTCATTCCCCAAGGTCATTCATAATGTCCCTTAAATGGACCCTCGAGGCCCAATACGAGCGTTAGAATCAAGTTGGGACTAAATCTGGAACTCAGCGAATTTTTCGCAAAATTCCAAAATTTTCCAAGGTGCAGGGCTCACACGCTCGTGTGGTCCAAGGGACACGCCCGTGTGACCCTGGGACACGCCCGTGTTGCAGGCCATGTTCAAAACTAGGTAGCTCTATGAATTGTGCTACACGGCCATGCCACACGCCCGTGTGCTAGGCCGTGTGGTTAATTAATTCAATTCGAATTAGGTACATGCCAAGACACACGCCCGTGTTTAAGGCCGTGTCTCCTACACGGCTAAGACACACACCCGTGTCTCTGCCCGTGTGCTCAATTCTGAGCATTCTGTTTTTCAAAATTAAGGTGCAGGGGACACAGGGCCTAACCACATGCCCATGTTACCAGGCCGTGTGTCACACACGGTCTAGACACACACCTGTGTGTCTTCCCGTGTGGACAAAATAAAGCCATTTCTAGCTTTATTTCTCACCCAAAATTTCACCCATGACCTGCCCTTGAATCACACATACAAATACCAATCATTTCAAGCATTTAGATCAAGTAAATTCCATCATTCATCATCGCATATCATTTCATGCATACATGTTTATAATCTTGTCTTGGTTTAGTCCATATGATAGGCATAATTTGATCAACTACTTAACACATGTGTAGCTACCATTGTATGACATTACAAGTATATCAAAACAATCATTACTAGCCATTCCAATGGCTAGATTACAAGCATCATTTACATTTACATGCCAATATGGCCAACATATCCTATACATGCCATTACAACCGTAATTGATTTAAAATATTGTACCGACATGGGCCGATGGATAGTGTGAGTGATCTTCGCCGAGCTTCCAATCCAACGAGCTTCCGATTTACTCTAAAACAAGGGAAAATAAAATAGGGTAAGCATAAAATGCTTAGTAAGTTCGTATAACATGGTACTTAACTTACCATTCATCCTATTTGAGGTAACTAGGTAAGGCATATTCAACCACTTTGATCTCAAGCCCTACACACATCATCATTTCCCTTGTTAGTCATATATTCTATAGTAACATCAAGATATGTATGGGCTGAACAACATTCAAGTTCCCATGCACATATGCTTTCCACAACACATATTCATTTAACATGTATAAATCATCTCTTTGTATTACAATTATAATTTCATAATAGCTCATCTCGAGTTCAGATTATTTCATGTCAGAACTTTACTCATATTTTATTCGAATTATCAATGTCACACGAGTAGTAGTACACTCAAAGTGTACAAGTCTATAACCAAGGATGAACTTATATTCATCAACCAAATTCCAAGTACAAATATCATTGTCTCATATTTCCATAAATCAATTATCACATATTATCATTTTCATGTATTTCAGGTAGATAGATGTAATAACTCATTTCTTATTCATAATCTTCTCATGTCAAGAGTTTTACCCGTTGAATTTATTTGGAATATCGATGGTTACACCAGTAGTACACTCGAGGTGTACAAATCAGAATCCCTCAATTCATGTCCATTAGTACCCATAAGGTACAATTTCAAAGAGTACACTCTCGAGCCACGCACATATACAACAGGATTACCAGCCCAGGCTAAATCTCTTTTATGACATATGCTCTGAAGAGCTTGATCTGGATTACTCGTCTGGGCTAAATCCAATCCATAACATATGCTCGAGAGGATTTACATCAGGATTACCCGTCTGGGCTAAATCCTTTTAGAAATGAGGCCAATAGGATAACTCGACCGAGCTAAATCCCACCAGCAACAAATGCAGGGCCTCATTAATTTCGGGAAATCACATATCCATCGATTTTCCATTTATTCACTCGGGATTTAAACATTTTTCAAACATTATCAAACATGTGATTATTTCATACATCTATAATCAACCATATAATTTAAATGATCACACTTCACATTCATTCCAAGCATAAAAGTAACATTTTCATCGTTTGTCATTTATCATCTATCGGGCATTATCATTTAAATTAGACATTTTTATTTATCGGGCTTAATCGGATATGTAACCATTCCACATATTTATGAAATTTATACAATTTACACAAACACAATCAATGCAAGCATGTAAATAAACACAATCAATGCAAGCATGTAAATAAACACAATTCTACTAATTCTACATTTTCCTCTTACCTCGTTCTAGCTCTAAATTTGGTCTATCCGGATCTATACGAGTAAATTTAACATTAATTTATCACATTTTACATTCATGTGGACTAAATTTTCATCCTAGGCAAAATTACTATTTTGCTCCTAACTTTTCCATAAATTCTATTTTCGTCCCTAGGCTTGAAAAATGAAACTTTTGAAAATTACTCCCTATTCCAAGCCTAATCAAACCCCATTACAAAATTTACAGCACATGTATTCATAAAATTTCAGAATTTTTCCTTCAATTTCACAAGTTTACATTTTAGTATCTAAATCATGTTTTCATCAAAAATCACTTTGTAAAAGTTGTTTATCTATCAATGATCTTTCATTTTCTACTATAAATTTCTAATTTCCAGCATATACATCCATGACCCATTTTTCATATCTTGATAACTTTTAAATTTAATCCCCCAAATAGAGAGATTAAGCTATCCCGATTCTAAAAATATCAAAATTACTAAAAACAGGACAAGGAAACTTACCCAAATTGGCCATGAAAGTCTCTTCTCTCTCTCCTAGGGTTTCCATGTTTATTTTGGGGAAAAAGATGAGAAAATATTATTTTTATTTTCTTTTCATCTTTTTAATTAATTAATATTTTCACTTTCCAATTTAGTCCCTAGCATTTTTCTCATTTTCCATGGGGTGAATCATCCAAAAATATCTACATACTTTTTATTAATGGTCTAATTACCATATAAGGACCTCTAGTTTTGAATTCCATAGCTATTTAATCCTTATAGCTACTAGAATTCAACTTTTGCATTTTATGCGATTTAGTCCTTCTCGTAATTAAGCACTAAATCAATAAAATTTTCGTACCAAAATTTTCACATGTCATATCTATCATAATACGGACCATATAATAAAATAAAAATAAATTTTATTTTTGGCTCGGATTTGTGGTCCGAAACCACTGTTCTAATTTCACCGAAATTGGGTTGTTACATGAATTTCATCTTTCGAGCCTAGGAACTAAATTGCAAAGAAATTAAAAGTACACCAAAAATATGTTTTGGAATAACTTGAATGATAAATATTTTAATTTAGTTAAATTTATTCATATAGATCCATTCAGACCTCGTATGGAGTTAGATCGAGGCAAAGAGAAAATCTCAGATTAATCACCTCAATATCTATGTATACTCGTAAGAGCTTACCAATTCTCAACTCGTATGAGCTTACCAATTCCCAGCTCGTATGAGCTTACCGATTTACAGCTCGTGAGAGCATACTGATTCCCAGCTCGTGTGAGCATACATGTATAGGAATTTATGGATTACAGCTTAGCACACTATGTGTGAGCTATCCCAAGTATCCAATGTTATTCTAAATGGTTCAACAGGCAATGTTTTGTTACGAGATGATATGAGTTCCATACGAACTATTACAAGTATTTACATGAAATACATGGAAATGACATTACATGATATATTGAAACATGAAATAGATGATACACGTATATGAAACTTGCTGAATTGTTGTTTTCATCCATGTTTATTGGCTGTTTTATGTGTTTTACATGGCTAACATATTGGTGAATATATGTGCTTAGGCATTTGGACAAACTGAGTTCGGATATGCTATGTTTACTTACCTAAATTGTGACTAAATGGTAAGTTAAATTCTATGTTATACGAACTTACTAAGCTTAAATGCAACTCTCTGTATTTTTCAATGTTTTTAGTGTATCGAAAGCTTGTTCGGGTTGAAAGCTTGTCGAAACTATATCACACTATCCACCGGCTCTTTTGGTACGTTCGGTTGGTTTAAGTTTGGTTATAATGGCATGTATAGGTTATTTTGGCTAATGTTGGCCTATATGCATTGTTGATAATTTGGCCATTTGTTTGGCTAGTGTTTTGGCACTTTGATGAAAGTATAAGTCTAGTATATGGCATGTAAATATTTGCTCTCTTATGGTTAATAACTTGGTATGGTTGAATTATGGAAGATGAAAATTATGGTATGAATATGCATATTGAATATGTGCTTTGTGATAGGATGTAATTGTGGTAAATTAGTATTTTGGTGGAAATGATTTATTAGTCATTTGATGCTAGTTTTAGAATGAAGTTTTGGTACCAAATGGTATGTTTTGTTAAATTATTTACATTGAAAGATTTGGTACAACTATTCATATATGTTAGTTAATCAATTAGGTAAGTTTGAATACATGGTTGACATGTTTATAAATTGTCATTTGAGCTGCCTAAAGGCATATTGATTGTATGTGATTATACCATTTGTATGAGGCTAGAAAATACATGGTTTTGGTACCTTATTATGGCTGGCTTATATGCACAATCTTGGATGTAGGTACATGTCAAATTGGGTGAGAAATATAGCTTTTAAAATGGCCAATTTTTGTCCACACGGGCAGAGACCCGGGCGTGTCTTAGTCGTGTGTGACACACGACTAGGTGACACGGCCATATGTCCCCTGTAGCTTTCAAAGGGTTGCAAGTCAGGTTGTTACATGGCCTAGCACATGGCCTGACAGACAGGCATGTGAGTCTACTTCGAAGGGTACACGGCCTAGCACACGGGCGTGTGGCTTGGCCGTGTGGCCCAAGTCAGTGAGTTACACGAGCACGGACACAGGTTGGGACACAGCCGTGTGTCCCTATTTTGACTACCCACACGGCCTGAGACACGAGCGTGTCTCTTGACCGTGTGAGTTACACGGCCGTGTGACCCCTACAGCTTTGAATTTTTTTACTATTTTCTGAAAAAAATTTGAGTTTCCGATTTAGTCCCGAATTGTTTCTAACATATATTTAGGGCCTCGAAGGCTCGTTTAAGGGTCAGTATGTATGGTTTGACTTGGTTTTAATATGCTTATTGATATGTTATAAAATGTTTGAATTTTTTTTTGTCCGTTTGAATTGTAAACTCTGATAATGCTCTGTAACCCTATTTCGGCGACAGATACGGGTTAGGAGTGTTACAACTAGTACTCCTTGATTCATGATACTTACCTTTCTTTAGAGTTAGTCATAAGCCTTGTTCTTTCAGAATATTCTATACGCTGTACTTATCTGAGTTCATCATGAGTTCCTTTCTTTTCGTTCAGAATCAGCCAAACCAGGGGCGTTACTGCTACACTCAGAAAGCCCTTACACTTAATCGAGTTCTAACGTTGAGCACTTGAAACTTACCCTTAAGCCTTAATTTTATAAATAACACTTAAATAGTCAGGACTTCACCGGGCAGGATGTTACAATGCACTAAGCTAGACTTTGATGCCACTCTAGACCGGGCCTCTTGTTGAAACTTTTGAGGTCCACGAATAAACTACTTTGTACTTGATTATATCTTGGAAGGAAAATACTTACCCAAATGCTCCTTGGATCCACATCCAAAACATGCCCCAGAATGTCTCCAACATTCTCCTCCATGACTTCTTCCACAATGTTCACAATTAACATTTCTCATTACTCTATACCCACCAGAGCTTTCCATTGAAATTGTAACAGCCCGCCCGACGAAGTCTCAATATCTGGTTTCTATTTGCAATATAGTTGGTAAAATAAGTATAGATATCAGTGAGTAAAATGTTTGTATTGGCTAAGCATAGAATTATGTGTATTGCGCCATTTGATAAACTCTTAGTTTTGGCGAGTTCTATGGTTTGGTAGACTATTCTGTTAAGTATCTGTTGGAAAAACGAATTTGGAAAACGCAGCGGAAAATAAATTTAGGGCAAAACTAGAGTTTTAAAATATTTTCCAAAATAAGATCTTGGTTGTGATATCTAAAGTAATAAACACTTAATCAAAATTGTACATTTTTGTTCATCTAGGATGAGCACTTCGATCGAGTAATTTTTTTCGCTACCCTCAAGCTCACGTCTGCCGAGTGTAGGCTCGCTTCGTATCAGAACTTTTGTTTTTCCAAAAATTACCAGTAGGGTAAATTTGCAATTTCTTTAAACTTTTGGGTCAAGTTGTAAATTAGAAAAATATCTCTTGATTTTTTTTGGAATAATCTCTTCAGAGAATTTTCTCTCTACAACTTTCTCTTGAATTCAAGTTTGTGAAAAATAATGACCCAATGCTCTCTTTATATAAGGAGAGTTTAGAGAGTTTAACTATGATTAAACTTAATCACTTTAATATTAAATTAATATAATATTTATCAAGATAAATATTAGATTAAATTTAATATTAAATCTTATTAAAATAATAGAATGTTTATCTAAAAGATAAATATTAAATTAAATTTAATATTAAGATATTCACTTTAATATTAAATTAATAAAATACTATTAAGATAAGTATTAAATTTAATTTAATATTAAACTATTAAAATAATATTATTTTTGGAATAATTAATCAGAAATCAAATTCTCTGATAGATTCCCAGTAGGAGTGTAATTCTTCCACTGCTCAACTATTGATGACCAACCGCCGTCGGTGTAACAGCCCGATTTAAGGTCTAGTCGAAATAGTGGTTTTGAGACCACAAATCCGAAGTAGAAATATTTATTTTATGATTTTTTTAAGGTTCATGATATGATTGCTTGATTGTGTGAAAGTTTCGTTGAGAAATTTTGTTGGTAAAGTGTCCAAATTGACTTTTAGGACTAAATTGCAAAAGTTGCAAAATGTGTGTTCTAGAAGCTTTAAGTATGAAATAGTTATGGATTCTTAATTAGAGGTCCTTAAATAGCAATTTGACCAATTTCTATTTTTATGGACAAAAATGGACATATTTAGGAAAAATTTCAAAGAAAGGCTTTAGGGGCATTTTAGTAATTTGGTTAATAAAAGAATAAAAAGGGATAAATCAAGTCAAAAATTGGTGTCCATCTTCTCTCCTTGGCCGAATTTTACAAGACACCATAGCTAGGGTTTTCTTCAACTTTCAAGCTTGATTGTAAGTACATCCTTGTAACACCCTGAAATTGGGCCTAGCAGAATTGGGCCTATTGGGCCTTGGGCATGGGAGCGTTTAAAATTTTTAAGAATAAGAGAACGGCACAATTGCATGTTGGATCTGTTGGGAGAGTGATTTTGGAAGGTTAGAGGGCTTCTATGAAATCCTGGGTTCAAGCCATGTCATATGGAAAATTTTTATTTTTAGCATTAGGGGAACCCTGACTCCTGGTATTAAGTCTTTTAAGTAATTGTGATTAAAAAGAGACACAAAGAGAGCCTGTGGTTGAGTGGTCCTGGCGTCACATGTATGGCAAGGAGAACAGAGGTTCAAGTCTCACTTCATGCAAAAGGGATTATTTATTTTACTCATGTGTGGGCAAGAGTTTGTGTTGGATTTGAACTCTGTGTTGGAGAGTTTGAATTGGTCAAGTGAGTGATTTAAGGAGTAGATTGTGGAGAGATAAGGGGGAGAAAATCGTGGACTTTGCCGTATAGGGGCTTTGGGCACTCAGAAATTCAGAATTTTAGTGTGGTGGGGGAATGAGTGCCGATTCTTTCTGTAACACCCCTAACCCGTAACCGCCGCTGGCCTAGGGTTAAGAGGCATTAACGAATCATCGGAACATTCACAAATCATTTCACGACACAAAGTCAATCATAAATCATGCATACTAAAATTCGAACATGCAGTCCCTCAATTAGGTCTACGAGACCTTAAACACGTTTAGAAAATGATCGGGACTAAACTGAACACTAATGGAAGTTTACAAGATTTCAAATATTCCTCAATACTGTTGAGGTCAAACGCCCGTGCAATCAGGCCGTGTGTCTCACACGATCACTAGACACACCCTTGTGTTCAGGCCGTGCCAAAACAGGGCATGTATCCTGACTTTTTCACACGGCCACCAGGCACGCCCGTATGCTAGGGCCGTGTACTCTTAGGCAATATACTGACTAATTCACACGGCTACTAGGCACGCCCGTGTGCCATAACTGTGTAGGCAAAACAGGCCATTGCAACGCCAATTTGCCACCCATACAAGGGTCTACCATCAAGTTTCATAACAAGGCTAATTCATGCTTTTAAATGCACTCAAACATGCCATTCCATGCACTCAATAACCCTCAACATTACCATCTACTTCCATACCTAAAATCATCACAACTAAGTTCACTCAAAATGACAATTATACATCTCAAAACATATGTAATTCAAGCATCATATAATCCATACCAAAACTCATCTTTTAACCACCTCTTTCATCAACCACAAAGTCATGAAACATACCACATTCATAGCTCATTCATCAATTCTACATCATACCACTTCCAAGCCAACTCACATGGCAAGGATTTAACATTTCAAAACATATCTTAACTTCTAGCCTATACATGCCATATTTCATCTATATACATCTTTCCAAAAGTACCAAAATAGATTGCCGATAGTGTGATTGATATGCTGACAATCCCCGAATCCGAGCTAGCTTTACTAACACTGCAAAGCAGAGAAACAAATCACACAGTAAGCTTTCCAAAGCTTAGTAAGTTCATAACATAATACACATAAATTAAACAAACCATCACATGGATTATTTCATATATATATATATATATCATACCATCCAAAGCTAATACGCTCATTTAACATTTCATAATCTCATTCATAGATTCATCAACCACATAGGTTCCGAGCGTACCTTAGCCAACACTTAGTAATCAATTACATTTGCTACTCAATATTCACTATTCCCTTTCGATCAACTTCCGTCTCTTCTTCGATTCAATCGCACACTTAGTGCCCAAACAATTAGCCGAAGCTTAATTAACATCGCACACATAGTGCATCTATACTTCAATCGGTATCACACACACAGTGTCAATCACAAAGTCAAAAATTATATTATTTCGCACACACAGTGCTAATCATCTCAATCACGTTTCCGAATACGCACACTTAGTGCCACATAACTCAAACTCTCACATAGCATCCACATTTCAATATCATTATAACATTCATTTCATAGCATTTAACATAACTAAATATTCGTATTATGTTCGAATTTACCTCGGACGTCGAGCTATCAAAACTGTCGATTAATCGAGCACCTTATCTTTGCCTCGATCTCGATCTGAACCTCTCCTCTCTTGGTCTATACATATTCAAATTCAATCCATTCAATTACCAAATCATTCATTTTATTTCAAACACACATATTTAGGGCATTTTACATAATGGCCCTCACATTTTCACATTTCGACACTTTAGTCCCTAATTCACAAAATCATCAAATTCACATAATCTCTTTCCACACAAGCCTAGCCGAATTTTCCTTGTTTTCACACAAGCCCACACATTTCATTTATTTCACATTTTAATCCTTCAATTTTTCATTTTCTCAATTAAGCCTAAAATGCTCAATTTCATTAAAAATCCCAATGCAAACTATGTTATCTCAATACCAAGTTTTCATATTTCACTATTAACTAGCACATAGCTCAACATTCATCAATGGCTCATCACAAAAACATCATCAATTCACAAAATTATAACATGGGTTAGCTAGAGCACGAAGTAACGATTACGAAAATGTAGAAATTATCAAAAATCGATCAAAATTCATACCTTAATCAAAGATAGCAATGACCGAATATACCAAGCCCTATTTCTTTCTCTTTTTCTTCTTCAATTTTCGGCAATGGTGGTGTAAAAAGATGAACACTTCATGTTTTGTTTAATTATTTATGACTTATTTAACTAATTACCAAACTAACCCTTTTATTATTATTCCATTTCCATTGTCTAAAGGTTTTTATGTCCATCCACCATCCACTAAATAAATAATGGTTTAATTGCCTCATAAGGCCTCCACATTATAAAGACAATAACAATTAAACACTTAAAAATCAGCACACAGCATTTACACTTTATGCGATTAAATTGTTTTCTTAATTCGCACACAATCGAGAAAATTACCACACAAAATTTTCACACAACTTATATCACATATAATCAACACCAAAAATAACATTAAAATATTATTTTGACCTCGGATTTGTGGTCTCGAAACCACTATTCTGACTAGGGTCTAAACCGGGCTGTTACAACTCTCCCCACTTAGGGATTTTCGTCCCCGAAAATCTTACCAGTGAATAGATGTGGATATTGCTCTCTCATAACGTTTTCAGACTCCCATGTAGCCTCTTCAATTCCGTGTTTGTGCCATAACACTTTCACTAAGGAAATTATTTTGTTTCTCAACTCTTTAATCTCTCGTGCCAAAATTCGAATCGGTTCCTCCCTATACGACAAGTCTGACTGAATCTCAACCTCAGTAGGAGCAATCACATGAGACGGGTCAGATCTGTACCGTCGAAGCATCGACACATGAAACACGTTATAAATCTTTTCTAACTCTGGTGGTAACATTAATCTATAAGCAACTGGCCCAACTTGCTTAATGATCTCATGCGGTCCGATGAACCTCGGACTCAGCTTGCCTTTCTGGCCAAATCGAAGTATTTTCTTCCACGGAGATACTTTCAAAAACACTTTATCGCCAACTTCGAATTCAATATCTTTTCGTTTCAAGTCTGCATAAGACTTCTGACGATCTGAGGCCGCTTTCAAACTATCTCGAATCACTTTCACTTTCTGCTCAGTCTCTTTTATAAGATCGACCCCGTGAATCTTATTCTCTCTCAGCTCAGTCCAATACAATGGAGTTCAGCATTTTCGACCATAAAGAGCCTCATATGGTGCCATTTTAATGCTAGATTGAAAACTGTTATTATACGCGAATTCAATCAACGGTAAATGCTTTTCCCACGTACTTTCAAATTCAAGAATACAGCATCTCAACATATCTTCAAGAATCTGAATGATTCGCTCGGACTGACCATCCGTTTGTGGATGAAACGCAGTACTGAACTGCAATTTTGTGCCTAAACCTCTTGCAATTTCTTCCAAAATCGTGAGGTAAATCTCGGATCTCTGTCCGACACAATAGATAGTGGCACCCCATGCAATCTCACAATCTCAACAATATACAATTCAGCCAATTTATCGAGTGAATAATCTGTTCTCACTGGAACGAAATGAGCTGATTTTGTCAATTTGTCAACTATCACCAAGATCGCGTCTTTCTTTCTCGGAGATAAAGGCAATCCTGACACAAAGTCCATCGTAATTCTCTCCCATTTCCACTCAAGAATTATGATTGGCTGTAACAAACCAGACGAAACTTGATGTTCAACCTTAACTTGCTGACAAACTAAACATTTCAACACAAAGTCAGAGATGTCCCGTTTCATACCATGCCACCAATAAAATTGTTTCAAGTCATTATACATTTTCATACTCCCCGGGTGAACAATCAAACGGCTATTATGAGATTCGTTCAAAATTTGCTGAATCAATTCTAAATTCTTCGGAATACAAATCCGATCTCTAAATCTCAAACAATCATCACTATCCACTCAAAACTCTGAATCTGAATTCAAATCACATTGAGCTCGTTTTGATATCATCTCGTCATCACTTTTCTGGGCATCACAAATCTGATGTACAGACATTGACTTTACTTTTAACTCGGCCAAAATCACACTATCATCACACAGATCTATCTGAGCATTCATTGCTCGCAAAGCATATATAGACTTTCGGCTCAAAGCGTCAGCTACAACATTAGCTTTACCCGGGTGGTAATCAATCACAAGTTCATAATCTTTCAACAATTCTAACCACCTTCTCTGTCGCAAATTCAATTCTTTCTGGGTCATCAAATACTTCAAACTCTTATGATCAGTATAAATATGACATTTTTCACCGAATAGGTAGTGACGCCAAATCTTTAACACAAACACAATCGCGGCCAATTCAAGGTCATGCATCGGATAATTCCTCTCATGCGGCTTTAACTTCCTCGAAGCATAAGCAATGACTTTGCCTTCTTGCATCAGCACACAGCCCAAACCATTCAATGATGTATCATCGTATACTCTACTTAATTCTTTACCCGATTCCGGTTGAACTAACACTGGTGCTTCCGTCAACAACACTTTCAATTGCTCAAAACTCTGATGACACTTTTCTGACCACTCAAATTTAACATCTTTCTGTAGCAACTTCGTCAATGGAGTCACAATCATCGAGAAGCCTTTCACAAATCGTCTATAATATCTCGCTAGTCCCAGAAAACTACGGACTTCAGACACATTTCTCAGAGGCTTCCATTCCAAAATAGCTGAAATCTTACTCGGATCAACTCGTAATCCCGCAGCTGATACAATATGCCCCAGAAAACCAACTTCACGCAACCAAAATTCACATTTGCTAAACTTAGCATACAACTGTTTCTCACGTAGAGTTTGTAGCACAATTCTCAAATGCTCGGCATGATGCGTCTCATCACATGAGTAGATCAAAATATCATCAATGAACACCACAAAAAAATTATCCAAATACGGTCTGAATACCTGATTCATTAGATCCATAAACACTGCAGGAGCATTTGTTAGTCCGAAAGGCATCACTAAGAATTCGAAATGTCCGTACCTCGTCCTGAAAGCAGTCTTCGGTACATCTGTCTCTTTAACTCTCAATTGATAATAGCCCAATCTCAAATCTATCTTAGAAAACACTATAGCTCCTATCATCTGATCAAACAAATCATCGATACGAGGTAACATATATTTGTTCTTTATCGTCACTTTGTTTAATTGTCGGTAATCAATACACATTCTCATAGTACCGTCTTTCTTTTTCACAAACAACACCGAGCACCCTCAGCATGAAAAAACTCGGTCGTGCAAATCCTCCGTCTACCAACTCTGCAACTGAGACTTTAACTCTTTCAATTCGGTCGGTTCCATTGCATGCGGAGCTATAGAGATAGGAGTCATTCCCGGAACTAATTCAATACTGAATTCAACTTCTCTGATTGGAGGTAATCCCTGCAATTCTTCAGGAAACACATCTGGAAACTCACTAACCACAGGCACAATTTCAACTTTCTTTTCTGATACTTTTGTACCAATCACATATGCTAGATAAGCTTCACAACCTTTTCTCACGTAGTTCAAAGCTTTCATTGCAGATACAACAGCTGATAACCCTTTCATATCACTGGATTCAATTCGAACTATCTTACCGTTCTGACTTCTCAATTCAATACTCTTTCTTTTAAAATTCACGATGGCATTATGCACAGTGAGCCAATCTATACCCAGAATTATATTAAATTCATCAAACGGTAGCAATATCAAATTAGCCAGAAAACATATATCACTAAACATCAACGGGCAACTCTTGCACACCTTATCCACCAAGACACACTTGCCTAAGGGGTTCGATACTCTAACCACAAATTCAATAGACTCAACAGGTAGAGTCTTATTCAATACTAGATTTACACACACATAGGAATGAGTTGAACCTGGATCTATTAATGCAATCACATTAGTATCAAATAGAGTAAAAGTACCAGTGATGACGTCTAGAGATGATGCTTCCTCTCGTGCACGTATTGCATAAGCTCGGGCAGGTGCTCTCACCTCCGACCTCACAGCTGTATCGGTAATCCCTCTTTGACTTCCACTCACATTCCCGACATTTCTGGGTGGTCTACCCCTAGCCATCACATTACTCGATCTCACATTCTAAACATTTTCTTCCTCAGCCATCTTTGGGCAGTCTCGAATGAAGTGATCTCGTGATCCACATTTATAACAAACTCTATTGTTGTACTTGCTCCAGCATTCTCCCACATGACGTCTTCCACACTGTCTACACTTAGGATTGTTACTTTTAGCATTATCAACACTTGATTCTATTGGAGCTTGAGTTCTCGGACCAACACTTAGTCTTACGCGATCTCTATTCGGATGTCCAAATGAAGTATGTGATCGGTTGCTTGTATCTCTATATCTCTTCGTCGAAGGTTGAGAAAACCTACTCATCGATCTTTTTCTTTCATCACGAGCTTTAGAATCAGCTTTCTTCTTTTCTTTGCTGAGCTCCTCGGCTTTGCATGCTCTTTCGACTAACACAACAAATCCGTTTATGTCAAGTATCCCAACCAACAACTTAATGTCCTCATTCAATCCTTCTATGAAGCGTTTACACATAGTAGCTTCAGTCGAAACACATTCCCGTGCATACTGGTTCAATCTCACAAATTCCCGCTAGTACTCAGTAACTGACAAACGGCATTATTTCAACTCTAAAAACTCTTTACATTTCTGATCAATAAATTGTTGACTGATATACTTCTTTCTGAACTCGGCTTGGAAGAAATCCCAGGTGATTCTCTCTCTCGGAACCACGGATGTCAACATCTTCCACCAGTTATAAGCTGTATCTATCAACAAAGAAACTGCACACTTAATACACTCATCAGGGGTCAACGACATCTCATTGAATACCCGAATTGTATTCTCGAGCCAAAACTCGGCCCGCTCAGCATCGTCCTCAACTATGGCCCAAAATTCTTCGGCCCCGTACTTACATATCTTATCCACAAGAGGTTTATTCAATCGGATCGAATCTATCACTTGTGGCACAACAGGTACTTATGGGGGTGGAGGTTGTGGAGCAGCCGGATTCGTTCGAACGAACTCCGAAAACCACTCACTCATCATACGGAAGAAGGCTTGCTTATCCTCTACTCCCTCACTACTTTCATTCAGCGTAGATGTGGCCGGCGTTGTCCCTTGAACGAGAGCAGGTGCATTACTCTCAACATCGTCAGCAATTGCTCGATTGGGATCCATTACTATACAAAAACACATTTATAACTGTCCGGATTCATCATACTATTCATATATGGCATGTATAGCTAGACTCACACACGCTACGTTAATCTGAGAATCGACTAAACCGTAGCTCTGATACCAATAAAATGTAACATGTAACACCCCAAAACCGGTCAGTACACCACGACTGAATCTGGTATGTTACGGGGAAAATCGTATTTGAGAGGTTATGTTTCCGGTGAAAGGTTTAATGAAAACTCTTTGATGTATCCGTACTTGTAAAAAAACCTTGGGCATGATTGTTTTAAAACCGGTAGTGCATTTTGAAGACCCGGAATTTGAAAGCTTAGTTGAAAAGTAAGTTTTTATCATTTAGAAGGTAGAAATTCCTTTTAGTTACTTAAAAACATTTTGAACTTAGTGTGGAAGATCACAAGTTTAGAAAATATTTGAGTTGCGTTCATTTAAAGATTTTAATGTGATACCGTTGGTAAAGTTTAAAACATATCGCTTTGTAGTCTTGAAAACCGTTTCATTCCAAGTTTTATCCATTATTAACTTGATAATTTATTAAGGCTAAATTGAAATCAAATTTTAAGCATATAAATAATCAAAGCATAATTTTAAAAGGCCATTTACAATCCCAACAAAACCAAATGAAAATAAATGAAATAAAGTACCAAGTGCTTAAATCGAGTGCAAAACCGACTCTATTCATGGCATGGTCACCTCGAGTCCACCGGCTCCATGTCCACGATCTAAGTGTCACTGAAATGATAAGGGAGAAGGTGAGTCACAAGACTCGGTGCATAAATCCCCCTCCCGATTAATACAACATACTAACACACACACACTGAGCAATGTCATTAATGTACCCAATCCTAGCCATCCACAACACCTTTTCTACCCCGTGTGGTACCAAACCTTTGGTGGTGCCAAACCACTGGTGACCCAAAGTCACGATATCCATAAGTGTGGTGCCAAACCACTTTGGTGACCCAAAGTCACGAAGAATCCAATGATGGGGCCAACCCATCGTGTGATACCAAATCACTTTGGCGGCGATCCCATATCTCAAAAGTGGGGCCAACCCACGGTGGTGTTAACCACGGGGGACGAGTCGCTATGAGGTGCCAAACCTCTCGGTGTCCCAAAGACACGAATGTGATACCAAATCTTTGGTGGTGAAGTCACGAATCAAGTGATGGGGCCAACCCATCGTGTGATACCAAATCACTGGCGTCAATCCCGTATTATCAACTGTGGGGCCAACCCACTGTGGTGCTAAGCCACTGGGACGAGACGCTATGAGGTGCCAAACCTCTGGTGACCCAAAGTCACAAAATAATGCGTGGTACCAAACCACTGGAGGTGCCAAACCTCTGGTGTCCCAAAGACACGGATATCATATTCCCCCTCCTCTCATATCACCCATTATCATACCGACTCATGTAAAGTATGCAAATCATGCAAATCATGCTACATGTTTAATGTTGCATCTCATAACACACATACATCATAGGTCATGATCTCAAGTATATCAATAATAGAACTCGTAATGAAACGGACTTACCGAATCCGTGCACATACCCAATCGGGTATCATATCAATCAACCATCTTTATTTTGACTTTATTAAATAATCAGATTATTAAGCATATTACTAAGCAAAGAGTGTGTTAGTTTACACACTGTTAAAGCGCAAGCCTTAATCCCAAGGAACCGATCTAAGACCCTCGATTATCTTGCTCCTATAATCGGCCACATATGAGATTAGCACCTAGGCCATTCGGCCAAAACCATTAAACCAAAGGGGTTAACGTTTGAACCCTTACCTTACACTTGATTTGGTTTCCTACCAAATCCGAACCAAACGATGGTTCTTCTTATATACACACGGCACACCCTATTAAGAGGAAAGATTAATCCTTTGAAACTTTGACTTAACGAAACTAAAAGAGTGGACTAAAAGAACCAACCCTTACCACCACTTACCAATCGATTAACAGAGGAAGACGGCTCCTCTTGCTTGCTTCCAAAATCCTGGATGCCCTATGATAAAATCGATTCCAACACAAAAGATTAACTCCTATCAACAAAGGCCAAAATCGGCTCTTAACCAAACCAAAATCGACAAAGAACAAGGGAGAAGAGAAATGAACATTCGGCCAACCACTTACCTTGCTCTAAACCCGATTGGACACCACACACAAGAGAGATCACACCACACCAATATTCGGCCAAGACTTAAACAAAAGGAGAAGAAGATTCGGCCTTACACAAAGAAGGAGAACACAAGAGAAAGATGAAAAGAAAGGGGTTGATATTCGGCCAATAATGAAATGGGAAAAAGAAGAAGAAGAAGGAAAGTACTTTCGGTTTTGAAAAGAAGAAGGAATGGAGAAAATGTTTTGGGAATAACTTTGGCTATCAAGGTTTCAAGAGAAGAAAGGAAGAAAGTATGAGAAGAATAGGGTACTAATTTCGGTTTACACAAATGAAAAAGAAAGAAAGATGGAAGAGAACATTCGGCTATCAAATAATATCAAGAGAAACAAGCAATTTTCGGCAAGTATGTGCTTGGACTTTCGGTTTCAAGAAGAAAATGCAGAAACTCACTTGAAATTTCGGCTTGCTTTTGACAAAAGAAGGATTTTGGCTTACACAAATTTGACCGAAAATGCTCCAAAATGCCAAAAAGAATTTCGGCCCTCTCCACTTACCCACTTACCAAAACCGGCTACTCCCCCCATGAAGCACCCAATATTCGGCCACTACCTCCAAACACTCCCAACCACTAATTCAAACTAGTTTGAACTAGTCAACCTCCACAATTTACTCTCCACCCACCATTTGAACAATTTGACTTGGTCTATGGAAGAGTTTGAACTGCCCACAACTTCTTCTTCTCCCTCCCGTCAAAATGGAAGCAAAAATATGAGACTTCTGCAGCTTGAACACAGGACCTCCTTCCCTGCAAGTGACGCCAAACCCAAGCTCCAAGTGGCGCCTAACTTGCCACTCTACTAGCTCAATTCTTGTGCTAACATTCTCCTAAAAATATTTATAAACCCCAGCTCATTCAACTCCCCTCACCTAAAGCTTAAAACTAAAGTTTCCCCAACCACTCAGGCTTACACCAAGCTTACAACTAAGCCCCAAAACAATTGAAACACAACATTACAGGCCAAATACATGCAAACAATGTAATAATCAAAATAGCCCCTAACCCGGGATATTACATAACACCCCTAACCCGTAACCATCGCCGGCCTAGGGTTAAGAGGCATTAACAAATCATCAGAACATTCACAAATCATTTCACGACACAAAGTCAATCATAAATCATGCATACTCAAATTCAAACATGCAGTCCCTCAATTAGGTCTACGAGACCTTAAACACGTTTAGAAAAGGGTCGGGACTAAACCGAACACTAATGGAAGTTTACAAGATTTCAAGTATTCCTCAATACTATTGAGGTCACACGCCCGTGCAATCAGGCGGTGTGTCTCACACGATCACTAGACACACCCTTGTGTCCAGGCCGTGCCAAAACAGGGCATGTATCCTGACTTTTTCACACGGCCACCAGGCACGCCCGTGTGCTAGGGCCGTGTACTCTTAGGTAATGTACTGACTAATTCACATGGCTACTAGGCACGCCCGTGTGCCATAACCGTGTAGGCAAAACAGGCCATTGCAACGCCAATTTTCCACCCATACAAGGGTTTACCAACAAGTTTCATGTAACACCCCAAACCCGGCCCATAAGTTTCGACCAGATCTGGTATGCTACGGGTTATACGTTGAAAACTTTTGCTAAGTTGGTTTTAGTAAATCATAAGTTATTAGGCAAAATTCGAATAAACAAGTGACTTTTGAAAAGAAAACCTTGTATTATTATTATTTTGAATAATAAAACCTTTGACAAGGTTCCATAAGTTGCAAATATTAAAAACTAAGTAGTGAGTATAAACTATGGGGCCTTATTACATAAATGTTTCCAAAATTAAAAACTTAAGGAAAAACCGAAATAATCTATAAGAATAAAAACTTGATGGCCCCTCGAGTCCGCCTTTGCTCCCATGCCCACGATCTCTTTGCTCATCCGCAAAGTTAGGGAAAAATAATAGGGTGAGTCACCAAGACTCAGTGTGTAAATCCCAAAAACACATCAAAGGCTTGGCCCACAAACACATTATGGCCTTGGCCCGTATACAAGGGTAACTATATATGCATCATGGCCCATCCCCGCCTAGAAATCCATCCTCTACACACCAACCCGTACCAACCATCACACCTTGGGATTTCTACAATCAACCCTCCAACCGCTACACACCATATCGGCAATGTGTCTTTGCTTTGTCTTAAAGACCGATCAACTGTGTGACCTATGTGGCAAAGCCACCGATCGCCATGCGACCTTAATAATACATCGTAGCATTTCAATGGTGAAATTTACTTTGTCATAAAGACCGATCACTATGTGACCTATGTGGCAAAGCCACCGATCGCTATGCGACCTTCTTCCCCTTCATCATATCAATCCTATCCCATGCATACATACATGCAGAATCAAAACAATATACTACCTAAAAGTTCACAGTCTATCACATACATCGATACACATAGAGAAGTTTCTATGATTACGCACCTGGCATCCATCGCCTACCCTTTTTTGGGTAATCCGATTGTCTATCTGACCTTTTTACGGCTTTTAGCCCATAACATATATTTAGTACAGATTACTAGTGTGTTAGAGATCTACACACACGATTCTTTGTTAGAACGACACTCTCTATGTCGACACTATCGTAAGTCGATACAAGCGCTACTTGCCTAAGGTATTGTTTAGAAGCCAGTCCACAACCTGGTGGCCAATCCCGTCATCGGGCGACACATTTCGTTTCTTAAACTTAGGGATTCTCTCCTTTTCCTGATCCATATTTAATTCCATCACAAGTCCTTGTCAGAACTACTATCACAACATATGATCGTTAATCCACATCATAAAGTTAAGATCTCGCACGCGATGAACGAATCTAGTGAAAATCTAGGGAAAATCACCTTACCTTAAAATCTTGAAATTGGAGACTAGCGATTTCCGGCTTTTAAATCTAGATGATCAGATTTCCTTCAAATCCTGAAATACCGCCCAAACGCAAAAGAGAGGAAATATTAGCTTCATTCGGCAGCCTTAACAACCAAGTGGCCATTCGGCCTTGTCTCTTAAAAATCGAAAGAGAGATTGAAGAGAAAGGAAAATCGGCACTCACCTTAACGCAGAGAATTCGACTACCCCTTAGAGATTCCGGCTTTTTGAGAAGATCAAAAGAGAAGATGATAGGAAGAAATCTAAGTAGTTTCGGCTTTTAGTTGAAGAAATCGGCAAAGAATAGGGAGTATTCGGCTATGGAGATGAGAAGAGAGTTCAGGGTTTTCGTCTTTGGAAAGAAAAGATGTTGAGAAGATTGGGAGATTTCGGCTTTTGAAGGAATCAAAAGAAAAGAAATTGCAGAGGGAGACTGAGAATTTCGGCACAAAGAATGGAGAAAAGATTAGGGTTCAAATGCCAGAATTGATGAGCTATCCCCCCCTATTTATAGAAATTTTGGCACTTACCTATCAAAACCCGAAAATTCCCTTCCTGATAACTAAAGAATTAAGCCCATAAAAAGGAAAAATTCGGTACCCCCTATAGCAATTAGAAACTGATTTCTTTACTCCTCTAGGTGATGAAATTTCGGCCAACTCTGTTCTCAGCAGATAGCTCCTAACTTTTCTCCTTTATCTAAATCTATGCATACCTTTAAAAGAAACCTAGATAGCACCACCTCTTCCTTCTTTTATCAGCTCTTTATCCTTATTATCCATATAATTCAATCCTCATATTTCTTAGCCCCAATGCCGTCCCCCCTTATTCCCCTTTTAAGTGCCGAACATGGCCCAAAATCATGGGCTCCTTGCGTCCAAGCTTGGCCCTCTTTCCTCTGCTAGTGACACCACCCTCTAGCTCCCTTGCAGCGCCACTAAATATTGGGCCACAAGCCCACCTTGATATTTAAAACACAGATACTACCTGTTAAACCCTATAATGCCCAAACAAAAAATTTTAATCAAGGCCTATGCCTAAGCCTGAGCCCAATTTGGACCCCTAATGCTCAAATTAACTCATTACACATATCAAATGCAAAGGCCCATTAATTCAGGATGTTACATTTCATAACAAGGCTAATTCATGCTTTTAAATGCACTCAAACATGCCATTTCATGCACTCAATAACCCTCCACATTACCATCTACTTCCATACCTAATATCATCACAACTAAGTTCATTCAAAATGACAATTATACATCTCAAAACATATGTAATTCAAGTATCATATAATCCATACCAAAACTCATCTTTTAACCACCTCTTTCATCAACCACAAAGTCATGAAACATACCACATTCATAGCTCATTCATCAATTCTACATCATACCACTTCCAAGCCAACTCACATGGCAAGGATTTAACATTTCAAAACATATCTTAACTTCTAGCCTATACATGCCATATTTCAACTATATACATCTTTCCAAAAGTACCAAAATAGATTGCCGATAGTGTGATTGATATGCTGACGATCCCCAAATCCAAGCTAGCTTTTTGACCATCAGTAAAGCGAGAGAAACAAATCACACAGTAAGCTTTTCAAAGCTTAGTAAGTTCATAACATAATACACATAAATCAAACAAACCATCACATGGATTATTTCATATATATATCACACCATCCAAAGCTAATATGCTCGTTTAACATTTCATAATCTCATTCATAGATTCATCAACCACATAGGTTCCGAGCGTACCTTAGCCAACACTTAGTAATCAATTACATTTGCTACTCAATATTCACTATTCCCTTTCGATCAACTTCCGTCTCTTCTTCAATTCAATCGCACACTTAGTGCCCAAACAATTAGCCGAAGCTTAATTAACATCGCACACATAGTGCATCTATACTTCAATCGGTATCACACACACAGTGTCAATCACAAAGTCAAAAATTATATTATTTCGCACACACAGTGCTAATCATCTCAATCACGTTTCGAATACGCACACTTAGTGCCACATAACTCAAACTCTCACATAGCATCCACATTTCAATATCATTATTAACATTCATTTCATAGCATTTAACATAACTAAATATTAGTATTATGTTCGAATTTACCTCGGACGTCGAGCTATCAAAGCATCGATTAATCGAGCACCTTATCTTTGCCTCGATCTCGATCTGAACCTCTCCTCTCTTGGTCTATACATATTCAAATTCAATCCATTCAATTACCAAATCATTCATTTTATTTCAAACACACATATTTAGGGCATTTTACATAATGGCCCTCACATTTTCACATTTCGACACTTTAGTCCCTAATTCACAAAATCATCAAATTCACATAATCTCTTTCCACACAAGCCTAGCCGAATTTTCCTTGTTTTCACACAAGCCCACACATTTCATTTATTTCACATTTTAATCCTTCAATTTTTCATTTTCTCAATTAAGCCTAAAATGCTCAATTTCATTAAAAATCCCAATGCAAACTATGTTATCTCAATACCAAGTTTTCATATTTCACTATTAACTAGCACATAGCTCAACATTCATCAATGGCTCATCACAAAAACATCATCAATTCACAAAATTATAACATGGGTTAGCTAGAGCACGAAGTAACGATTACGAAAATGTAGAAATTATCAAAAATCGATCAAAATTCATACCTTAATCAAAGATAGCAATGACCGAATATACCAAGCCCTATTTCTTTCTCTTTTTCTTCTTCAATTTTCGGCAATGGTGGTGTAAAAAGATGAACACTTCATGTTTTGTTTAATTATTTATGACTTATTTAACTAATTACCAAACTAACCCTTTTATTATTATTCCATTTCCATTGTCTAAAGGTTTTTATGTCCATCCACCATCCACTAAATAAATAATGGTTTAATTGCCTCATAAGGCCTCCACATTATAAAGACAATAACAATTAAACACTTAAAAATCAGCACACAGCATTTACACTTTATGCGATTAAATTGTTTTCTTAATTCGGCACACAATCGAGAAAATTACCACACAAAATTTTCACACAACTTATATCACATATAATCAACACCAAAAATAACATTAAAATATTATTTTGACCTCGGATTTGTGGTCTCGAAACCACTATTCTGACTAGGGTCTAAACCGGGCTGTTACAACTCTCCCCACTTAGGGATTTTCGTCCCCGAAAATCTTACCAGTGAATAGATGTGGATATTGCTCTCTCATAACGTTTTCAGACTCCCATGTAGCCTCTTCAATTCCGTGTTTGTGCCATAACACTTTCACTAAGGAAATTATTTTGTTTCTCAACTCTTTAATCTCTCGTGCCAAAATTCGAATCGGTTCCTCCCTATACGACAAGTCTGACTGAATCTCAACCTCAGTAGGAGCAATCACACATGAGGAGACGGGTCGATCTGCACCGTCGAAGCATCGACACATGAAACACGTTATAAATCTTTTCTAACTCGTGGTAACATTAATCTATAAGCAATCGCCCAACTTGCTTAATGATCTCATGCGGTCCGATGAACCTCGGACTCGACTTGCCTTTCTCGCCAAATCGAAGTATTTTCTTCCACGGAGATACTTTCAAAAACACTTTATCGCCAACCGAATTCAATATCTTTTCGTTTCAAGTCCGCATAAGACTTACGACGATCCGAGGGCGCTTTCAAACTATCTCGAATCACTTTCACTTTCGCTCGGTCTCTTTTATAAGATCGACCCAGTGAATCTTATTCTCTCTCATTTCGATCCAATACAATGGAGTTCAAGCATTTTCGACCATAAAGAGCCTCATATGGTGCCATTTTAATGCTAGATTGAAAAGCTGTTATTATCTGCGAATTCAATCAGCGGTAAATGCTTTTCCCACGTACTTTCAAATTCAAGAATACAAACATCTCAACATATCTTCAAGAATCTGAATGATTCGCTCGGATGACCATCCGTTTGTGGATGAAACGCAGTACTGAACTGCAATTTTGTGCCTAAACCTCTTGCAATTTCTTCCAAAATCGTGAGGTAAATCTCGGATCTCTGTCCGACACAATAGATAGTGGCACCCCATGCAATCTCACAATCTCAACAATATACAATTCAGCCAATTTATCGAGTGAATAATCTGCTCTTTGGAACGAAATGAGTGATTTTGTCAATTTGTCAACTATCACCAAGATCGCGTCTTTCTTTCTCGGAGATAAAGGCAATCCTGACACAAAGTCCATCGTAATTCTCTCCCATTTCCATTCAAGAATTATGATTGGCTGTAACAAACCAGACGAAACTTGATGTTCAACCTTAACTTGCTGACAAACTAAACATTTCAACACAAAGTCAGAGATGTCCCGTTTCATACCATGCCACCAATAAAATTGTTTCAAGTCATTATACATTTTCATACTCCCCGGGTGAACAATCAAACGGCTATTATGAGATTCGTTCAAAATTTGCTGAATCAATTCTAAATTCTTCGGAATACAAATCCGATCTCTAAATCTCAAACAATCATCACTATCCACTCAAAACTCGAATCGAATTCAAATCACATTGAGCTCGTTTTGATATCATCTCGTCATCACTTTTTAGGCATCACAAATCGATGTACAGACATTGACTTTACTTTTAACTCGGCCAAAATCACACTATCATCACACAGATCTATCTGAGCATTCATTGCTCGCAAAGCATATATAGACTTTCGGCTCAAAGCGTCAGCTACAACATTAGCTTTACCCGGGTGGTAATCAATCACAAGTTCATAATCTTTCAACAATTCTAACCACCTTCTCGTCGCAAATTCAATTCTTTACGGGTCATCAAATACTTCAAACTCTTATGATCGAGTATAAATATGACATTTTTCACCGAATAGGTAGTGACGCCAAATCTTTAACACAAACACAATCGCGGCCAATTCAAGGTCATGCATCGGATAATTCCTCTCATGCGGCTTTAACTTCCTCGAAGCATAAGCAATGACTTTGCCTTCTTGCATCAGCACACAGCCCAAACCATTCAATGATGTATCACTGTATACTACGAATTCTTTACCCGATTCCGGTTGAACTAACACTGGTGCTTCCGTCAACAACACTTTCAATTGCTCAAAACTCTGATGACACTTTTCTGACCACTCAAATTTAACATCTTTCTGTAGCAACTTCGTCAATGGAGTCACAATCATCGAGAAGCCTTTCACAAATCGTCTATAATATCTCGCTAGTCCCAGAAAACTACGGACTTCAGACACATTTCTCAGAGGCTTCCATTCCAAAATAGCTGAAATCTTACTCGGATCAACTCGTAATCCCGCAGCTGATACAATATGCCCCAGAAAACCAACTTCACGCAACCAAAATTCACATTTGCTAAACTTAGCATACAACTGTTTCTCACGTAGAGTTTGTAGCACAATTCTCAAATGCTCGGCATGATGCGTCTCATCACATGAGTAGATCAAAATATCATCAATGAACACCACAAAAAAATTATCCAAATACGGTCTGAATACCTGATTCATTAGATCCATAAACACTGCGGGGAGCATTTGTTAGTCGAAAGGCATCACTAAGAATTGAAATGTCCGTACCTCAAATCTGAAAGCGTCTTGGTACATCATCTCTTTAACTCTCAATTGATAATAGCCCAATCTCAAATCTATCTTAGAAAACACTATAGCTCCTATCATCTGATCAAACAAATCATCGATACGAGGTAACATATATTTGTTCTTTATCGTCACTTTGTTTAATTGTCGGTAATCAATACACATTCTCATAGTACCGTCTTTCTTTTTCACAAACAACACTGGAGCACCCCAGGGCGAAAAACTCGGTCGTGCAAATCCTCTGTCAGTCAACTCTTGCAACTGAGACTTTAACTCTTTCAATTCGGTCGGTTCCATTCTGTACGGAGCTATAGAGATAGGAGTCATTCCCGGAACTAATTCAATACTGAATTCAACTTCTCTGATTGGAGGTAATCCCTGCAATTCTTCAGGAAACACATCTGGAAACTCACTAACCACAGGCACAATTTCAACTTTCTTTTCTGATACTTTTGTACCAATCACATATGCTAGATAAGCTTCACAACCTTTTCTCACGTAGTTCAAAGCTTTCATTGCAGATACAACAGCTGATAACCCTTTCATATCACTGGATTCAATTCGAACTATCTTACCGTTCTGACTTCTCAATTCAATACTCTTTCTTTTAAAATTCACGATGGCATTATGCACAGTGAGCCAATCTATACCCAGAATTATATTAAATTCATCAAACGGTAGCAATATCAAATTAGCCAGAAAACATATATCACTAAACATCAACGGGCAACTCTTGCACACCTTATCCACCAAGACACACTTGCCTAAGGGGTTCGATACTCTAACCACAAATTCAATAGACTCAATGGTAGAGTCTTATTCAATACTAGATTTACACACACATAGGAATGAGTTGAACCTGGATCTATTAATGCAATCACATTAGTATCAAATAGAGTAAAAGTACCAGTGATGACGTCTAGAGATGATGCTTCCTCTCGTGCACGTATTGCATAAGCTCGGGCAGGTGCTCTCACCTCCGACCTCACAGCTGTATCGGTAATCCCTCTTTGACTTCCACTCACATTCCCGACATTTCTGGGTGGTCTACCCCTAGCCATCACATTACTCGATCTCACATTCTAAACATTTTCTTCCTCAGCCATCTTTGGGCAGTCTCGAATGAAGTGATCTCGTGATCCACATTTATAACAAACTCTATTGTTGTACTTGCTCCAGCATTCTCCCACATGACGTCTTCCACACTGTCTACACTTAGGATTGTTACTTTTAGCATTATCAACACTTGATTCTATTGGAGCTTGAGTTCTCGGACCAACACTTAGTCTTACGCGATCTCTATTCGGATGTCCAAATGAAGTATGTGATCGGTTGCTTGTATCTCTAAATCTCTTCGTCGAAGGTTGAGAAAACCTACTCATCGATCTTTTTCTTTCATCACGAGCTTTAGAATCAGCTTTCTTCTTTTCTTTGCTGAGCTAATATGCTCGTTTAACATTTCATAACCTACTCATATATATATATATATATATCACACCATCCAAAGCTAATATGCTCGTTTAACATTTCATAATCTCATTCATAGATTCATCAACCACATAGGTTCCGAGCGTACCTTAGCCAACACTTAGTAATCAATTACATTTGCTACTCAATATTCACTATTCCCTTTCGATCAACTTCCGTCTCTTCTTCGATTCAATCGCACACTTAGTGCCCAAACAGTTAGCCGAAGCTTAATTAACATCGCACACATAGTGCATCTATACTTCAATCGGTATCACACACACATTGTTAATCACAAAGTCAAAAATTATATTATTTCGCACACACAGTGCTAATCATCTCAATCACGTTTCCGAATACGCACACTTAGTGCCACATAACTCAAACTCTCACATAGCATCCACATTTCAATATCATTACAACATTCATTTCATAGAATTTAACATAACTAAATATTCGTATTATGTCCGAACTTACCTCGGACGTCGAGCTATCGAAACGGTCGATTAATCGAGCACCTTATCTTTGCCTCGATCTTGATCCGAACCTCTCCTCTCTTGGTCTATACATATTCAAATTCAATCCATTCAATTACCAAATCATTCATTTTATTTCAAACACACATATTTAGGGCATTTTACATAATGGCCCTCACATTTTCACATTTCGACACTTTAGTCCCTAATTCACAAAATCATCAAATTCACATAATCTCTTTCCACACAAGCCTGGCTGAATTTTCCATGTTTTCATACAAGCCCACACATTTCATTTATTTCACATTTTAATCCTTCAATTTTTCATTTTCTCAATTAAGCCTAAAATGCTCGATTTCATTAAAAATCCCAATGCAAACTATGTTATCTCAACACCAAGTTTTCATATTTCACTATCAACTAGCACATAGCTCAACATTCATCAATGGCTCATCAAAAAAACATCATCAATTCACAAAATTACAACATGGGTTAGCTAGAGCACGAAGCAACGATTATGAAAATGTAGAAATTATCAAAAATTGATCAAAATTCATACCTTAATCAAGGATAGCAATGACCAAATATACCAAGCCCTATTTCTTTCTCTTTTTCTTCTTCAATTTTCGGCAATGGTGGTGTAAAAAGATGAACACTTCATGTTTTGTTTAATTATTTATGACTTATTTAACTAATTACCAAACTAACCCTTTTATTATTATTCCATTTCCATTATCTAAAGGTTTTTATGTCCATCCACCATCCACTAAATAAATAATGGTTTAATTGCCTTATAAGGCCTCCACATTATAAAGACAATAAAAATTAAACACTTAAAAATCAGCACACAGCATTTACACTTTATGCGATTAAATCCTTTTTCTTAATTCGGCACACAATCGACAAAATTACCACACAGAATTTTCACATAGGCTATATCACATATAATCAACACCAAAAAAAAATTAAAATATTATTTTGACCTTAGATTTGTGGTCTCAAAACCACTATTCCGACTAGGGTCTAAATCGGGCTGTTACACTTTCTCTCCATCTCGGATTTTTAGCACTTTTTGGAGCCGATTTTGCTAAGGGACTCTTGGGTTCTCTCGTTTCCTCTTTTGATTGCTTATTCCGAGTCTATTTTTCCCCTTTTCATCTTGCTTCTTTAGTCGAATATCTTTTTCTCTCAAGTCTGTTGGTCTTAGCATTTTCCTCTCCTTGCATCTTGATTCTTCTTTTAGCCGAATGCACTTTCTTCCCTCCTTCGATTCTTTTTGTTAACAGATTTCCTTTCTCTCCATCTTGCTATTAGGACCGAATATTGCATCTTCTTCTGTCTGTTCGTCCTCAAACCATTTTGCCTATCATCTCTTCTTTTTGATAACCAGGCCGAATTCTTCACCTCTCTCAAACTTTGTTCGGGTGGAGCAACTATTTTTGGCAAATCAGTGAGTAGTTTGTTCAACTTCTATTTTTTCTTTTTATTCTTTAAAGAGTGTTACGTCTCCTCTCTTCTGCGCTCTTCTAAGCCGATTCCTTCCTTCCTTTTATGGCCGAATTATCCCTTCTCTTTGTGTGGTATGTTAATTCGTTTGATTCCTAGGTTTTCTCGTGGAATAAAGGAGTTGCGAGTGTTCTGAGATAGACGAAGCTTTTCTCTCATCACTCGATCAAGATACCCTTCAAGGGGTTTGTTATCAATCTCTGTCAATGGTTTAAGCGGGCTAAACCGCGCTCGTTCAATCAAAGCAGGTATCGACATTGTTCAGTTTAAGTACTAGAAGAGGATGTTTGACTCTGTCATTAAGTGACTAATAGAATATCATCGTTGATTGTAGGTTCGGTGCTCGTGGGTTATTCACTCGATTTTGGTAAACAGGTGTGTAGCAATACCACATCGCGATAGTCGGCAAAGAGAAAAGCGTGTGTATGCACACACACCACTCCAAGTAGATTGGCAAATGCCGAAAAGCAGAAATACCGACGTATGATGCCACACGAGCGGGCGATCGCACATGTGGTGGACTGAGCCCACGAATATGGGCGTAAGATGGTTGAGGCCACCGTAAGTGTCCTCATGGGCTAAGGCCATTTTTGGGGCCAAATGGATCGGATTGGGCCGAGGGGGCCCAATGCGCCCGTGGGCCCTACGCGAGTAAATTTTGTGATGGATAGGAAATAATGAGCCGGCCATGACGATCACATGGCCAAAGGCAGTTTTGAGCTAAATGGGCCACACGAGTGTGTGGGCCCACTTGGGCCAAATATTAAGATGTGGGCCCAAATACACCGTTTTGACCATATATGTTATTTGTGTCATTTGAGGCAATTATAGACCTTTGGGAAGGTTGTAAATTGACTGAAATACCCTTGTAGGGTAATTTGACTGAAATACCCCTGTAAGGTAAATTGACTGAAATGCCCCTGTAGGGTAAATTGACTGAAATGCCCCTGTAGGGTAAATTGACTGAAATACCCCTGTAGGGTGAATTGACTGAAATACCCCCATAGGGTAAAATGACCGTTATGCCCCTGAAGGGCAAAATGACTAAAATGCCCCTACATGTTGTATGATTGTTATTGTATGCCGTTTATAATATGTTTGCATTCATGTGATATTATGTTACATGGGGGATGGGATTATTGATTTGGAGGACGTGTATGACTTGTTAGGGTCGCATGGTCGCTTGACAACTGTGGATCCACCTATGGCTTTAAGCCGATTATGAGATTGGCAACTCTGCCGCATATTGGTTAGTGCCGCAACCGGTGCTACATAAGGAGTGTAGGGATGGGTGGGTCGATTAAATCCCCACAAGAGTGTAGGGTTGGAAGGGATTTGGAGTGCAGGGTTGGTTGGGCATTTGTGCATTGCATGGTTTGATTTGATTGAGATATGGGCTCAGGCCCAACTGAGGCTATTATGGGCTAAGGGCCAAATGCCACCATTATTGTGTTGGGCTTAGGCCCACATTGGTTACTGTAATGGGCTTAGGCCCGGATTGATTATGATTGATGAGGGTTGTACACACTGAGTTTTCGTAAACTCACCCCCTCTTTTTAATTTTTCAGGTAATCCTCAGTAAGCGGTTCGACGTACTGGAGGACTCGGAGGTGGCCACACTACGAACAGCTTTAAATTTTAGTATTATATTATACCTTACTTAGACCGCTTTCTTATTGGGTTGTAATAAGGCCTCTTTTAACTTTTGGTTTGAATTTGGGATTTTTAGTTTACTACGATTTTATCTGTTAAGAGTAGTTCGCGGTTTTCCAAAATAATAACTATTTTCAAAACATTACGCTTCCACAACTTAATCTTTAAACATCACATTTTCATAAATCAGTTTCTTTTAAACTTAGCTTCCACAACTGAAAAGAAGTTTTGGGAATAAACTTAATAATTTTTCTATGCACCACGTTTTAAATAATAATAAATAAACTAACGTAACTAGGATTTTACTCAAGCTGTTAATTAAGAAGGGTTTTCAATGAAAACATGGTTTTCAAAAAACACTTTAATGTAACACTCCAGATTTGGGCCTAACTTCTAGGCCAGGTTTGTGGTGTTACAATCCTAGCCCTATTTTTAATGCTCTTTACATTTTTGAAGTCCTCGTAACTCGGTTTACCTATTTCTACCATTATTTTGAAGTAGGGTTCATGTTTAAAAATTTACCCATGTGTGACATGCATGTATTTTGATGTTTGATGGAAGATATTGATTGTTTAAGGTGTGATAAATAACATTTACTAAGTGATTTTTAGTGAAAATGTATAAAAAGGACTTATTTGTAAAAATTAGTAAAATGGGTAGTAAAAATCTGATTTGATGAAAAATGTGGGCTGTTATGAACATGATTTAGGTTCGGCTAGGCTTGGGATTCTAGGAAAATGGATAGATTTCATTTTACGAGTCTAGGGACTAAATTGTAAAAATGTGAAACTTTAAGGGCAAAAATGTAATTTTGCCATAATGTGATTTTTGGCTGATTTGAATAGTATAATGATTAAATTAGATTAATGTGATATTACAGATCAAGAAAAATGAGGTTTGGACCTAGGTTGGAGGAAAAATGAGTAATTGATGATTAAGTCCTTTTGCCATTTTGATGCCGAGGTAAGTTCGTATGTAAACAATGCATTGTTATTTATGCTTTATTTGTTTTATTATTATATGAATTGTGATTTACTCTTGAATGAAACCGACAAAGTTCGACAAACGAGAAATCTCGGTTGAACCTTTGGAATAGGTAGGATACAAATGTCATGAAATTAGGGTTATCTAAGATTACGTGTAAGACCATATATGGGATATGACATCGATATGAGATTTCGTGTAAGACCATTTCTAGGATATGGCATCGATATGAGGCTTCGTGTAAGACCAGAGCTGGGCTATTGGCATCGATATGAGATTACATGTAAGACCATATCTGGGATATGGCATTGGTATGCGATCAGATGTACGAGATTCCGAGTATCCATTAGTATTCCAAATGGTTCAACGAGAAATTCAACGGGTATGTCAAATAAGAGAAAAAGTATGTGAGTATTACGAATTGGTACAGGTATGTACGTAAAGTTTATAAGCATTGACTTCATGAAATTGTGAGTTCATGATTTCCATGAGAATGATTTTAAGAAAACCTTGTGATTATGAGTCTATACTTGTAATGTATAAAATACATAGTAAATTCGATGGATGATTTTGTGATTAGCTTTCGGGATAGAGTGAGTTATGACATAGCATGTTATATTCATGCAAATTGTGATTTATTGGATATGAGATTAAGGAAAGATTGGCAAAATTGCCTATTAAAATGATCATGGAAGCATGGAAAGATAAGAGTTTAGGCAATTGTAAGATGTAAGAGTATATACTTGAAATGCAAATGCTCATAATTAATGTGTATGTTTTATGTGAGGTTTGAAATGGTTTGTTGATTGTGGTATATGTTATGTTATTCATATGATTGAGTAAGTTATGCTCATGAAGTTTAATGACATTTATGTTAATACATGTCATGTTATTCATATGGCAATGTATAATTAATGTTGTTTATTATTTGCATATGAACTTATTAAGCTATATAGCTTACCCCTTTTCCTTTCCCATGTCTTATAGGGCTAATAAGCTAGCTCGAGTTGGAGATCACCGGAGATCCTATCACACTATCAAGCTACCATTTTGGGTATATATAAATTCAAGTATTTTGAGTTGTGGCATGTATAGGGACTTAGTCATTGTTTTAAATGTGTCATTGTGATTGTAGCCAATGTGTTGGCTTGTGATTGTCAAAGGCTTGTTTGATATTTGGCCATGTAGATTGGCTTATTTGGGCTATCATGGTTGTAAGCCTAAGTATGGATATATATGTGCTAATGTCTTTGGTGATATGGTCATGATATGTTTGGCGAATGATAGAAATGTTAATTATGACATGAATGTGAGATGTTTGGAAATATGGTCTATTGATGAAATGATAAAGTGGTGTACAATTAGGTATCTTGAAAGTAGTCAATTATGACTTAGTAAATGTTGTGAGTATGATAGATGTTGATATTGTATTGGCATGTGTTGGTCATAATTGTGGATGTTTGGCTGCCTAAGTATGATATGTTTTGTGCCTTTGAATTAATGTGAGTGTATGTGTGAACAAGGGTGGAAAATGGCTTGGTAAATAGCCTTATATTTGTCCACACGGGTAGACACACGGGCGTGTGTCTAGGCCGTGTGCAACACACGGTCTACCCCATGGGCATGTGTTTCGGCCGTGTGTCCCCTGCACCTTAATTGTTGCAAAACAGAATGCTCAGTAATGAGCACACGGGCGTGTGTCTCAGCCGTGTAGACGGCACGGCCTCGAACACGGGCGTGTGCCCTGGCTGTGTGAAGTCTGCACCTATTTTATACAAAATTATAAAAATTTAATCGATCACACGGCCTAAGCACACGGGCGTGTGACTTGGCCGTGTGAACTCAATTTGATGATGACATCATAAATAGAATGCTCCCTAATTTGAACACGGCCTGAAGCACGGGCGTGTCATAGGGTCACACGGGCGTGTCCCAGACCCACACGGGTGTGTGACCCCCTTTTCATGAAAAATTTTCTAAGTTCTCCAAAAGTTTCCAAAGTTCTCGGTTTAGTTGTAACAGTTCAGTTTAGACCCTAGTCGGAATAGTGGTTTCGGGACCACAAATCCAAGTCAAAAAAATATTTTAATATTATTTTCCGTGCTTATAGTATATGAATTGATATGTGTAAAATTTCTGTGATTTAATTTATCTGTTTCTGTTCTTAATTTGATAAAAAGACTTAATTGCAGAAATTGTAAAAGTGGCTTTCTAATTAATTATGTGTCGAATTGATGTGTCTTTATAAAGGTGAGGTCCTTATGTGGTTATTTAACCATTGAATGTTTTAAATGACAAAGATGTACATAGTTAGTGGAATTTGAATGTTAATTAGTAAGATTAAATTAGTAAAATGTGTATTAATGTTAAGTTAAATAAAATAAAACATTAAAAGATGGCCATTATCTTCTTTTACCACCGATTGTTGAAAGAAAAAGAAAGAGTTTGAAGCTTCCAAATATTCGGCCATCAAGTTCTTTGATTCAAGGTTAGTTTTTGTTCAATTTTTGATAATTTCTACGTTTTTGTAATCGTTGCTTCATGTTTTTCAAAACTCATGTCTTAATTTTGTGAATTGATGAAGATTTTGAAAAGTGCCATTGATGAACTCATGAGCTTTGTGCTGGTTGTTGATGAAATATGAAAGTTATGTGATAGATTAACATAGTTTGTCTTCGGATTTTTGATAAATTTGAGTAATTTGGACTAAATTGAGAAAATAATATTTTGAAGGACTAAAATGTGAAATAAATGAAATGTATGGACTTGTATGATCATGGGTAACATTCGGCCTAAGCATGATGTGTGCAAATTTTGCATGTTTTGTGTTTTGTGCAATAAGGACTAAAATGTCAAAATGTTAAAATGTGAGGGATAAATTGTAAATTGCCCTAAATATGTGTTTTTGGATTGGATTCAATGATTTGATGAATAAATGGGTTAAATTTGAATATGTAAAGATCAAGAACTGAAGAAAACGGATTTAGATCGCGGAAAGTCGAAAGTGATCGAATAGTTGAGTCCGTACGTTTATCTGAATCCGAGGTAAGTCTATATACAAATAAATATATTTGTATTGAATTATGTATGTTTTTATGAAATTTCATTGTGATGAATGTGTACGAGATGATAAATACCTGAAATCCGAGGAAGTATCGATAATGTATCAATGTCCGAGAAGTCCCGAACGAACCTAGGAATAGATAGGATTACGTATGTCATGACATAGGTTTCCGATTTGTAATATCGTGTAAGACCACGTCTGGGATGTTGGCATCGATTTGATATTTACGTGTAAGACCATGTCTGGGACATTGGCATCGTATTTGATTCGTGTAATACCCTGTCTGGGACAGTGGCATCGATATTTGATTACATGTAAGACCACGTCTGGGACGTTGGCATTGTACGGTTATTCTGTGTATTCTGAGTATCCTATTTGATTTCGAATGGTTCTACGGGCAAATCCGAGAAATGAAAGACTAAGTGAATTGTGTAACCGTTTGAGGTACGTTTGTTGTGTATGCTTTGTTTAAGCATGAAAGGTGAGTATTTATGTACTTGCAAAAGAGAAATATGTGCATTTAAGTAATGTGATAAAATGTGATATATGTATGACTATGATACGAGCAAAAGAGATGTTTTGTGATAGGATATGTTGGTAAGCTATGGCTAAACAAACGAGCCAATGAAAATGTTTTGATTTTGAAATTGAGAGACATTTATGGCATATATTAATATGATTATGTGTACTTTATGTTAAGTTTATTTGTATATGGCTTACTAAGCTTTTGAAAGCTTACTTTGTGTGTGTTTACTATGTTTTATAGATAGTTAAAGCTACAGAAGGCTCGGGGATCGTCAAGGATCGTCACCACACTATCAAACTCATTTTGGTACCATTTGGAAGTGCATATACTAAAGAATGGCATGTATAGGCTAGTCACTTTGAATTATGTTTGAGATATGTACATAGCCATGTGATATGGCTAGATAAATGATTATGGTATGAATGAGTAGTAATGCTATATGATGCTTGGTTTTGGTATGGTTTGATGGTTAGTGTAATGGTCAAAATAATAGTAAGCTTATTGATACAAAGTAAGCGTATATTTGATGAATGGTGGTTATAATGAAATGGTAAGTTTGTGATGAATTATACTTGGAAATGTTTGTCATTTAATTGAGCTAATTGCTGCACAAGATGATGTGCTTGAAATGCTTTTGAATGCTTGGAAAACCTGGTTATTTTGGCATTATTTGAGTTGGTATGATGCTTGTAGGGATAGCCTAAAGTGTGGGTGGCATTTTGGCCTTGCTAATGGCTGACAATTGCCCACACGATTGAGCACACGTGCGTGTGGCTCGACCGTGTCCTTCGTGGTTAAAATTTCAAAACAAGTCAGGCTCAACCACGGGCTGGACACACGGGCGTGTGACTGGCCGTGTGGTGCAAGTCAGGCCCGACCACAGGTGAGACACGCGGGCGTGTCTCAGGCCGTGTAGTCAAGTCAGTATGTATGCCCTGTTTTGACACGGCTCGGGCACATAGGCGTGTCTGAGGCCGTGGGAGGCACACGGCCTGCCCACACGGGCGTGTGACCTCTGTAACTTTAAAAAAAATGTTTGAATTTTGGAAAAAAAATTATGATCTCGGTTTAGTCCTGACCCATTTCTAATGTATGTTTAAGGTCTCGTAGACCTCATTAAGGGACTATATGTTTGTATTCTGATATGATTAAACAATGTTATATTCTATGATGCGAGATGTTTGTAAAAGTTTTCGATTTTCCAGTAATGCCTCTTAACCTTAGACTGGAGATGGTTACGGGTTAGGGGTGTTACATTTGATTGGTATCAGAGCTACGGTTTAGTCGATTCTAGGACTAACGTAGCGTATGAGAGTCTAGCTATACATGCCATATATACAAACTGTGATAGTGTGATGAATTCTGACGTGTAAAATGTGTTTTCGTATAGTAATGGATCCCGAAAGAGCTTTAGCTGACGGTGTTGAAAGTAATGCGCCTACTCCCGCTCAAGGGACAGCGCCATCTGATTCGAGACCGGCTACTAGCGGTCAAGAGGGAGAGGCTAAACAAGCCTTCTTCCAAATGATGAACGAGTGGTTTACTCAGTATATAAGAACTAATCCGTCTGTTTCACAACCTTCGCCCCCGCCTAATCCTCCTCAGACTTCAGTTGGGCCTCTGGTTATGAATCTGAATCTGTTGAGTAAACCTCCGGTTGACAAAATCTGTAAGTATGGGGCCGAAGAGTTTAGGGCCACTAGTGATGACGATGCCAAGAAAGCTGAGTCCTGGCTTGAGAACACAATTCGAGTATTTGATGAAATGTCATTGACTCCTGATGAATGCATAAAGTGTGTTGTTTCTTTGCTACAAGACGCAGCTTATCAATGGTGGAAGACCTTGATTTCTGTTATTCTGAAAGAACAGGTTACATGGGATTTCTTTCAGTCTGAATTTCAGCAGAAATACATCAGTCAGAGATTTATTGATCGAAAAATGTAAAGAGTTTCGAATCAAACACTGCGATCGCATGTCTCGTCATCGAGTATGAACGAGAATTTGTAAGATTAAGTCAATATTCTCGGGAATGTGTTTCAACTGAAGCAATAATGTGCAAAAGATTTGAAGATGGCCGAAATGAAGATATCCGTTTGTTAGTTGGAATTCTGGAAATTAAAGAGTTTGTTGTGCTTGTTGATCGAGCGTGCAAAGCTGAAGCACTTGGGAAAGATAAAAGAAAAGTTGAGACAGAAACTAGAGATGTGAGAAAGAGATTTCTGAGTAAGTCATTTCAGTCGGCTTCAAATAAATTCAGAGATGAGCATAGCCGTTCAAAGGCTAATGTGGGATATTCAAATAGAGACCGAGCTAGATCACAGTCGAATACCAAAGCTCCAGCTACTTCGATGGCCAGTGTGGGAAATGTCCGATCCGAACGACCCGAACGTAAACATTGTTGTAAAAGACATCCGAGAAGTTGTAGGTTGAATGATCGAGCCTGTTTTAGATGTGGGTCATTAGACCATTTCATTTGAGACTGCCCAGTGTAACACCCCTAACCCGTATCTGTTGCCAGAATAGGGTTAAGAGGCATTACCGGAAAAAGGGAGACTTTTACAAACATTTCATAATATAAATCAACCAATGTGATCAAAGTGTCCCTTAAATAGGTCAACGAGACCTAGAGCATGCTTTAGAATAGGGTCGGGACTAAACCAAACACATACAGAAATTCTCAGAAATTTAAATTTTTTTCTAAGTTATAGAGGTCACACGCCCATGTGTCTAAGTCGTGTCAAAACAGGGCATACATACTGACTTGTCCACACGACCATGGACACGCCCGTGTGCCTCACCCATGGTCGATCCTGACTTCACCACACGTCCAGTCACACGCCCGTGTGTCTAGCCCGTGGTCGATCCTGACTTGTTTTGGATTTCAACCACGAGGGACACGGTCGAGCCACATGCCCGTGTGCTCAACCGTGTGGGCAATTATAGGCCATTTTCAAGGCCAAATTGCCACCCACACAAGGGTCATCCCTACAAGCTCAAATAATCAATATCCCATACACAATTAGCAACCAAAATCATGTCAAATGTTCAACCTATCATTCCATTTAATCACATTTCTAAATATGCCAACTTGTATGACAAATAGCATACCTAAATCACATGTAAAACCAAGCATAATTCATCCACAATTTCACCAATTCACTAAGCCATCAATTCATCAATAAGCTTACCATTCATAAGACCATTTCGTTGTCATCAAGCCATACCAAAACATACATCATATACCATAATCACTTATGCATATTACCAACATTTATCTAGCCACATCACATGGCTAATTACACATCTCAAACATGTTCCAAACATCTAGCCTATACATGCCATACTTAGTATATACATTTCCATAAGGTACCAAAATGAGTTTGGGTAGTGTGATAATGATCCTTGACGGTCCCGAGCCTTCAGTAGCTTTGACGATCTACAAACAGAGTAAACACACACACAAAGTAAGCTTTCCAAAAGCTTAGTAAGCCATATACAAATAAACTTAGCATAAAATGCACATAACCATATTGATACGTTGACATTAATGTTTCTCAATACAAATTCATCATATATTCTTTGGCTCATTTACTTAGCCATAGCTTGCCACATTCTTCAACTCAAATATCACATATACACATAGCCTATCTATTCCTAGGTTCAAACGGGACTTCTCAGACTTTAATAACTTGTCGACTTATTCGTAAACTCGGATTTCACATACATTCCATCTTGATGGATATTCATAGCAATTCAAATTTCATATATACACAAATAGTTCAATTCAAATATATTTATTTGTATATCGACTTACCTCGGATTCAGATATTCGATCGGATTCGGTTATTCGACAACTTTTGACTTTCCACGATCAAAGTCTATTTTCTTCGGTTCTTGATCTATAAATATTCAAATTTAACCAATTTATTCAACAATTCATTCAATTCAATCCAAAAACACATATTTAGGGAAATTTACAAATTAGCCCTCACATTTTCACATTTGGACATTTTAGTCCCTATTTCACAAAATCACAAAATATACAAAATCTCATGATACCCATGCTTAGCCGAATTCTCATGTAGTCCATACAAGTCCATACATTTCATTTATTTCACAATTTAGTCCATCAAAATATTATTCTTTCAACTTAACCCAAATTACTCAAAATCAACAAAACTCCAAAGACAAAACATGTTAATCAAACATATATCTTTCATAATTCACCATAAAACATCATGAAACTCATGAGTTCATCAATGGCTCATTTCAAAAACATTATCAATTCAAAAAATTGAGGCATGGGTTTTAAAGTATTCGAAGCAACGATTACAAAAACGTAGAAATTATCAAAAACCGAAGCCAAACATACCTTGAATCAAGCTTATTCTTAGCCGAAACCTAGCTTGTTCTTTTCCTTCCTTTCTTTTGTATATTCGGTCAAGAAAATGGATGAACAAATGTCTATTTTCATACTTTATTTTCATTATAACATATTATTATGTTATTTAATATATTAACCTTTTAATTCACATATAAGACAAATAAACAATAAGGTTATTTTGTCATTTACCCATCCACTTACTAAATAATGGCTTAATTGCCTCATAAGGCCACTACTTTTAAAACCCAACTCAATTAAGCACATTAACATATAGAATGCCACTTTTACTATTTATACATTTTAGTCCTTTTCTCAAATTAAACACACAAATGACCAAATTGAATCACGAAACTTTCACACATGCTTCATCACATACAGTAGACACAGAAAATAATATTAAAATATTTTTTGGACTCAAATTTGTGGTCTCAAAACCACTATTCTGACTAGGGTCTAAATCGGACTGTTACAATTCTCCCCCCTTAGGGATTTTTGTCCCCGAAAATCTTACCGTTAAACAGATTCAGATATTGTTGTCTCATTGAATCTTTAGGCTCCCATGTAGCCTCTTCCACTCCGTGTCGATGCCACAACACTTTCACTAACGGAATTTTCTTATTTCTCAACTCTTTCACTTCACGAGCTAAGATACGGATCGATTCTTCTTTATAGGTCATATCGGATCAGATTTCAATCTCAGACGGAGTAATCACATGTGACGGATCAGATCTGTATCGTCTAAGCATCGATACATGAAATACATTATGAATCTTTTCTAGCTCAGGTGGCAAAAACATTCTGTACGCAACTGGCCCAACACGTTCGATAATCTCATATGGCCCAATGAACCTCGGACTCAACTTGCCTTTACGTCTGAATCGGAGTACTTTTTTCCACGGAGACACTTTTAAGAACACTTTGTCACCGATCTAAAATTCTATATCTTTTCGTTTCAAGTCTGCATAGGACTTCGACGATCGACGCGCTTTAAATCACATGCATCACTTTTACCTTCATTCGATGTGTCTTTATCAAATCAACTCTGCGTATCTTACTTTCACTGAGCTCAGTCCAATATAGAGGTGTTCGACATTTTCGTCCGTACAAAGTCTCATAAGGTGCTATTTTGATGCTCGACTGAAAACTGTTATTATAAGCAAATTCAATCAATGGCAGGCACTGTTCCCACGTACCGTCAAACTCAAGAATGCAACATCTCAACATATCTTCGAGTATCTGAATAATCTGTTCGGACTGACCATCCGTCTGTGGATGAAATGCTATACTAAAATGTAATTTAGTTCCTAAAGCATCTTGCAGTTTCTTCCAAAACCGTGAAGTGAACCTCGGATCTCTATCTGACACAATAGACAATGGCACTCCGTGCAATCTCACAATATCAAAAATGTAAAGCTCAGCTAAGTTTTCAAGTGAATAGTCAGATTGTACCGGAATAAAATGGACTGATTTCGTCAAACGATCAACTACAACCCAAATTGAATATTTCTTTCTCGGAGTTAATGGCAATCCGAAAACAAAGTCCATCGTCACTCTATCCCATTTCCAATCAGGAATCAGAATCGGTTGTAGCAACCCAGGCGGAATTTGATGTTCAGCTTTAACTTGTTGACAAACTAAACATTTCGAAACAAAGTCAGAAATGTCTCATTTCATACCTGACCACCAATAGTGTTGCTTCAGATCATGGTACATCTTTGTACTTCCCGGATGAACAGATAGACGACTGTTATGTGCTTTATTCAAAATCAACTGAATTAACTCAGGGTTTCTCGAAACACAAATTCGATCTCGGAACCTCAAGCAATCATCAATATTAACTCAAAATTCAGAATTAGAGTTTAAATCACACTGAGCTCGTTTCGCTAGCATTTCATTATCAACTTTTTGAGCATCACATAATTGTTGTAAAAACAACAGTTTCGCTTTCAATTTAGCTACCACTGGACCATCATCAGACAGATCTAAATGAGTATTCATAGCACGCAATGCAAACAATGACTTCTGGCTCAATGCATCAGCAACAACATTTGCTTTATCCGGATGATAATCTATCACGAGCTCATAGTCTTTCAGTAGCTCTAACCATCTTCTTTGTCGTAGATTCAAATCTTTCTGAGTCATTAAGTATTTCAGACTTTTATGATCTGAAAACACGTGACATTTCTCACCAAACAAATAATGACGCCAAATCTTTAATGCGAACATAATCACAGCCAGCTCAAGGTCGTGTGTTGGATAATTCTTTTCATGAGGCTTTAATTATCTCGAGGCATAAGCTATAACTTTGCCTTCCTGCATCAAAACACATCCCAGACCATTTAACGAAGCATCATTGTAAATCACGAATTCTTTACCCGATTCTGGTTGTACCAAAACTGGAGCTTCAGTTAACAAAGTTTTCAACTGATCGAAGCTTTTCTGACATTTATCGGACCATTTAAATCTCACATCTTTCTGAAGCAATCTAGTCAACGGAGTAGCTATCATCGAGAATCCTTTTACAAACCGACAATAATAACCAGCTAGTCCTAGAAAACTACGAACTTCAGACACATTCTTCAGAGGTTTCCATTCCAAAATAGCAGAAATCTTGTTCGGATCAACTCGTATTCCAGAGGCCGATACAATATGTCCCAGAAAACTAACTTCAAGCAACCAGAATTCACATTTGCTAAATTTCGCATATAATTGCTTATCTCACAAAGTTTGCAACACAATTCTCAGATGCTCGACATGCTCGTTTTCATCACGTGAATAAATCAAAATATCATCAATAAAAACAACAACAAACTGATCTAAATACGGTCTAAAAATTCTGTTCATCAGATCCATAAAAACAGCAGGAGCATTAGTTAATCCGAAAGGCATAACTAAAAACTCATAATGCCCGTACCTTGTTCTGAAAGTAATTTTCGAAATGTCTGAATCTTTTACTCTCAACTGGTAGTATCCCGATCTCAGATCTATCTTCAAAAATACCGTAGCTCCTTTAAGCTGATCAAACAAATCATTGATTCTGGGCAACGGATATTTGTTCTTTATTGTCACTTTGTTCAACTGACGATAATCAATGCACATTCTCATCGTGCCATCTTTCTTTTTCACAAACAAAACAGGAGCACCCCAAGGTTAGAAACTCGGCCTTGCAAACCCTCTGTCAGTCAACTCTTGCAACTGTGACTTCAATTATTTCAGTTCTGTTGGTGCCATTCTGTACGGAGCTATCAAAATAGGAGTTGTACTAGGAAACAGATCAATACCAAATTCAACTTCACGTATCAGAGGCAATCCCGGTAGTTCTTCAGGGAACACATCAGAGAATTTACAGACAACTGGCACTGATTCAACTTTCTTTTCAGACACTTTCAAATCAATCACATAGGCAAAATAAGCTTCATAACCCTTTTTCACATAGTTCTGAGCTTTCATCACTGATATCACAGCTGGTAATCCATTCAGATCATTAGACTCAACATGAACTATTTCATCATTCTAACATCTCAAATCAATAGTCTTTCTTTTGCAATTCACAACCTCATCATGCAATGTCAACCAGTCCATACCCAGAATTATATTAAACTCATCAAAAGGTAAAAGCATCAGATCAGCAGGAAAATAGATATCTCGAAACATCAATGAACAGTTCTTGCATACTTTTTCAACCAAGACACTTTTACGTAAGGGGTTCGATACTTTTATAACAAACTCAGTAGACTCTATAGGCAAAGTCTTACTGGATACTAAGTTCATGCATATATACAAATGTGTAGAACCAGGGTCTATCAATGCAATCACAGAAGTATCATAAAGAGTAAATGTACCCGTAATAACATCGGAGATGAAGCTTCCTCACGGGCTCGGATGGCATACGCTCCGCAGCGCCTAGCGAGATCTCGCATAGCAGTGTCTCTCGTAGTCCTCGACTACCACCGACATTTCTTGTATTTCGAGTAGATCTACCTCTCATTTGAAACATTATCGGATCTCGGTTTCTCAGCGGTCTACCGTTCAACAGACTCTAGACAATCACAGATGAAATAATCTAACGATCCACATCTGAAGAAAGCTCGGTCATTTAATCTACAACTTCCTGGATGTCTTTTACCACAATTCTTACACTCGGGTCGCTCGGATCAGACATTTCCAACACTAGCCATTGAAGTTGCTGGAGCTTTTAAGTTTGACTGCGATCTAGCTCGATCTCTACTCAATTGTCCCATATTAGCTCTTGAACGGCTATGCTCATCTCAGAATTTCTTCGAAGCAGACTGAAATGATTTGTTCAGAAATCTCTTTCTCACATCTCTAGCTTCAGAATCAGCTTTTCTTTTATCTTTCTCGAGTGCCTCAGCTTTGCACGCTCGGTCAACTAGCACAACGGACTCTTTTATCTCCAAAACCCCAACTAACAGACGGATATCTTCATTAAGACCATCTTCAAATTTTTACACATTATTGCCTCGATGGATACACATTCTCGAGCATACTGACTTAATCTCACGAACTCTCATTCGTATTCAGTGACAGACATGCGGCCCTGTTTTAAATCCAGGAATTCTTTTTGTTTCTGATCAATGAATCTCTGACTAATATATTTTTTCTGGAATTCAATCTGAAATAAATCCCATGTGACCCGCTCTTTCGGAACAATAGAAATCAAAGTTTTCCACCAATGATAGGCCGCGTGTCGCAATAAAGATACAACACATTTATTACTTTCTTCCGGAGTCAAAGACATCTCATCAAATACTCGAATAGTGTTTTCTAACCAAAACTCAGCTTTTTCAGTATCGTCATCACTAGTGGCCCTGAACTCTTCAGCCCCATACTTGCGAATTTTATCGACCGGAGGCTTATTCAACATATTTATACCCATTACCAGAGGCACAACTGAAGTCTGAAGGGGAATAGACGGGGGCGGAGGTTGTGAAACAGTCGGATTATTCCTTACAAACTGAGTGAACCACTCACTCATCATCTGGAAGAAATCTTGTTTAGCTTCTCCCTCTTGACCGCTCGTAGCAGGTCTCGAATCAGATGGCATTGTCCATTGAGTGGGTGCAAGCGCATTGCTTTCTACATCGCCAGCTACGGCTCTTTTGGGATCCATTTACTATACAAAAATCACATTTTACACGTCAAGATTCATCACACTATCACAGTTTAGATATATGGCATGTATAGCTAGACTCTTACACGCTATGTTAGTCTGAGAATCGACTAAACCGTAGCTCTGATACCAACCAAATGTAACACCCCTAACCCGTATCCATCGCCAAAATAGGGTTAAGAGGCATTACTGGACGAACGGAGACTTTTACAGACATTTCATAATATAACTCAACTAATGTGATCAAAGTGTCCCTTAAATAGGTCAACGAGACCTAGAGCATGCTTTAGAATAGGGCCGGGATGAAACCGAACACATACAGAAATTCTTAGAAATTTAAAAAATTTTCTAAGTTACAGAGGTCACACGCCCGTGTGGGCAGGCCGTGTGCCTCCCACGGCCTCAGACACACCCATGTGTCTAAGCCGTGTCAAAATAGGGCATACATACTGACTTGTCCACACAACCATGGACACGCCCGTGTGCCTCACCCGTGGTCGATCCTGACTTCACCACACGGCCAGTCACACGCCCGTGTGTCTAGCCCGTGGTCGATCCTGACTTGTTTTGGATTTCAACCACGAGGGACACGGTCGAGCCACATGCCCGTGTGCTCAACTGTGTGAGCAATTATAGGCCATTTTCAAGGCCAAATTGCCACCCACACAAGGGTCATCCCTACAAGCTCAAATAATCAATATCCCATACACAATTAGCAACCAAAATCATGTCAAATGTTCAACCTATCATTCCATTTAATCACATTTCTAAATATGCCAACTTGTATGCCAAATAGCATACCTAAATCACATGTAAAACCAAGCATAATTCATCCACAATTTCACCAATTCACTAAGCCATCAATTCATCAATAAGCTTACATTCATAAGATCATTTCATTGTCATCAAGCCATACCAAAACATGCATCATATACCATAATCACTTATGCATATTACCAAAATTTATCTAGCCACATCACATGGCTAATTACACATCTCAAACATGTTCCAAACATCTAGCCTATACATGCCATACTTAGTATATACATTTCCATAAGGTACCAAAATGAGTTTGGGTAGTGTGATAATGATCCTTGACGGTCCCGAGCCTTCAGTAGCTTTGACGATCTGCAAACAGAGTAAACACACACACAAAGTAAGCTTTCCAAAAGCTTAGTAAGCCATATACAAATAAACTTAGCATAAAATGCACATAACCATATTGATATGTTGACATTAATGTTTCTCAATACAAATTCATCACATATTCTTTGGCTCATTTACTTAGCCATAGCTTGCCACATTCTTCAACTCAAATATCACAAATACACATAGCTCATTCAAGCATATATATATTCACATATTATCTCATCATTTATATACACATATTAACCTTAGTAAGTTCATATAGACACTTACCTTTCATACACACATAGTGTACTTTTCAAACGTACCTGAAACAGATATATAACTCACATAGTCTTTCATTTCTCGGAATTGCCCGTTAAACCATTCAGAATCAAATAGGATACTCAGAATGCTCAAAATAGTCGTACAATGCCAACGTCCCAGACTAGGTATTACATGTACTCAAATATCGATGCCACTGTCCCAGACAGGGTCTTACACGAATCAAATACGATGCCAATGTCCCAGACATGGTCTTACACGTAAATCTCATATCGATGCCAATGTCCCAGACGTGGTCTTACACGAAGTCTCAAATCAATGCCAATGTCCCAAACGTGGTCTTACATGATATCACATATCGGACACCTATGTCATGACATATGCAATCCTATCTATTCCTAGGTTCAAACGGGACTTCTCAGACTTTAATAACTTGTCGACTTATTCGTAAACTCGGATTTCACATACATTCCATCTCGATGGATATTCATAGCAATTCAAATTTCATATATACACAAATAGTTCAATTCAAATATATTTATTTGTATATCGACTTACCTCGGATTCAGATATTCGATCGAATTCGGTTATTCGATAACTTTTGACTTTCCACAATCTAAGTCCATTTTCTTCGGTTCTTGATCTATATATATTCAAATTTAACCCATTTATTCAACAATTCATTCAATTCAATCCAAAAACACATATTTAGGGCAACTTACAAATTAGCCCTCACATTTTCACATTTGGACATTTTAGTCCCTATTTCACAAAATCACAAAATATACAAAATCACATGATACCCATGCTTAGCCGAATTCTCATGTAGTCCATACAAGTCCATACATTTCATTTATTTCACAATTTAGTCCATCAAAATATTATTCTTTCTATTTAACCCAAATTACTCAAAATTAACAAAACTCCAAAGACAAAACATGTTAATCAAACATATATCTTTCATAATTCACCATCAAACATCATGAAACTCATGAATTCATCAATGGCTCATTTCAAAAACATCATAAATTCAAAAAATTGAGGCATGGGTTTTAAAGTATTCGAAGCAACGATTACAAAAATGTAGAAATTATCAAAAACCGAAGCCAAACATACCTTGAATCAAGCTTATTCTTAGCCGAAACCTAGCTTGTTCTTTTCATTCTTTTCTTTTGTATATTCGGTCAAGAAAATGGATGAACAAATGTCTATTTTCATACTTTATTTTCATTATAAAATTTTATTATGTTATTAACCATATTAACCTTTTAATTAACATATAAGACAAATAAACAATAAGGTTATTTTGTCATTTACCCATCCACTTACTAAATAATGGCCTAATTACCTCATAAGGCCACTACTTTTAAAACCCAACTCAATTAAGCACATTAACATATAGAATGCCACTTTTACTAATTATACATTTTAGTCCTTTTCTCAAATTAAACATAAATGACCAAATTGAATCACAAAACTTTCACACATGCTTAATCATATACAGTAGACACAGAAAATAATATTAAAATATTTTTTAGACTCAGATTTGTGGTCCCGAAACCACTATTCCGACTAGGGTCTAAACCGGACTATTACAACTCTCCCCCCTTAGGGATTTTCGTCCCTGAAAATCTTACCGTTAAACAGATTCAGATATTGCTGTCTCATTGAATCTTCAGGCTCCATGTAGCCTCTTCCAGTCCGTGTCGATGCCACAACACTTTCACCAATGGAATTTTCTTGTTTCTCAACTCTTTCACTTCACGAGCTAAGATACGAATCGATTCTTCTTCGTAGGACATATCGGATTGAATTTTAATCTCAGACAGAGTAATTACATGTGACGAATCAGATCTGTATCGTCTAAGCATCGATACATGGAATACATTATGAATCTTTTCTAGCTCAGGTGGCAACAACAATCTGTGCGCAACCGGCCCAACACGTTCGATAATCTCATATGGCCCAATGAACCTCGGACTCAACTTGCCTTTACGTCCGAATCAGAGTACTTTTTTCCATGGAGACACTTTTAAGAACACTTTGTCACCGATCTCAAATTCTATATCTTTTTGTTTCAAGTCTGCATAGGACTTCTGACGATCAGACGCTGCTTTTAAACTGTCACAGATCACTTTTACCTTCTGTTCAGTGTCCTTTATCAAATCAACTCTGTGTATCTTACTTTCATTGAGCTCAGTCTAATACAGAGGTGTTCGACATTTACGTCCGTACAAAGTCTCATAAGGTGCTATTTTGATGCTCGACTGAAAACTGTTATTATAAGCAAATTCAATCAATGGCAGGTACTGTTCCCACGTACCGTCAAACTCAAGAATGCAACATCTCAACATATCTTCGAGTATCTGAATAATCCGTTCGAACTGACCATCCGTCTGTGGATGAAATGCTCTACTAAAATGCAATTTAGTACCTAAAGCATCTTGCAGTTTCTTCCAAAACCGTGAAGTGAACCTCGGATCTCTATCTGACACAATAGACAATGGCACTCCTTGCAATCTCACAATATCAGAAATGTAAAGCTCAGCTAACTTTTCAAGTGAATAGTCAGATCGTACCGGAATAAAATGGACTAATTTCGTCAAACGATCAACTACGACCCAAAATGCATCTTTCTTTCTCGGAGTTAATGGCAATCTGGAAACAAAGTCCATCGTCACTCTATCCCATTTCCCCTCGGGAATCAGAATCGGTTGTAGCAACCCAGACAAAACTTGATGTTCAGCTTTAACATGTTGACAAACTAAACATTTCGAAAAAAGGTAGAAATGTCTCGTTTCATACCTGACCACCAATAGTGTTGCTTCAGATCATGGTACATCTTTGTACTTCCCAGATGAATAGATTGACGACTGTTATGTGCTTCATTCAAAATCAACTGAATTAACTCAGGGTTTCTCGTAACACAAATTCGATCTCAGAACCTCAAGCAATCATCAATATCAACTCGAAATTCAGAATCAGAGTTTAAATCATACTGAGCTCGTTTCACTAGCATTTCATTATCGACTTTCGGAGCATCACATATTTGTTGTAAAAATAACAGTTTCGCTTTCAATTCAACTAACACTGAACCATCATCAGACAGATCTAAATGAGTATTCATAGCACGCAATGCAAACAATGACTTCCGGCTCAATGCATCAGCAACAACATTTGCTTTACCCAGATGATAATCTATCACGAGCTCATAGTCTTTCAATAGCTCTAACCATCTTCTCTGTCGTAGATTCAAATCTTTCTGAGTCATTAAGTATTTCAGACTTTTATGATCTGAAAACACGTGACATTTCTCACCAAACAGATAATCACGCCGAATCTTTAATACAAACACCATCGCAGCTAGCTCAAGGTTGTGTGTCGGATAATTCTTTTCATGAGGCTTTAATTGTCTTGAGTCATAAGCTATAACTTTGCCTTCCTGCATCAAAACACATCCCAGACCATTTAACGAAGCATCACTGTAAATCACAAATTCTTTACCCGCTTCTGGTTGTACCAAAACTGGAGCTTCAGTTAACAAAGTTTTCAACTGATCGAAGCTTTTCTGACATTTATCGGACCATTCAAATCTCACATCTTTCTGAAGCAATCTAGTCAACGGAGTAGCTATCATCGAGAATCTTTTTACAAACCGACAATAATAACCAGCTAGTCCCAGAAAACTACGAACTTCAGACACATTCTTCAGAGGTTTCCATTCCAGAATAGCAGAAATCTTGTTCGGATCAACTCGTATTCCAGAGGCCGATACAATATGTCCCAGAAAACTGACTTTACGCAACCAGAATTCACATTTGCTAAATTTCGTATACAATTGCTTATTTTGCAAAGTTTGTAACACAATTCTAAGATGCTCGACATGCTCATTTTCATCACATGAATAAATCAAAATATCATCAATGAAAATAACAACAAACTATCTAAATACGGTCTAAAAATTCTGTTCATCAGATCCATAAAAACAGCGGGAGCATTAGTTAATCTGGAAGGCATAACTAAAAACTCGTAATGCCCGTACCTTGTTCTGAAAATAGTTTTCAGAATGTCTGAATCTTTTACTCTCAACTGGTATTATCCCGATCTCAGATCTATCTTCGAAAATACGGTAGCTCCTTTAAGTTGATCAAATAAATCATCGATTCTGGGCAACGGATATTTTTTCTTTATTGTCACTTTGTTCAACTGACGGTAATCTATGCACATTCTCATCGTGCCATCTTTCTTTTTCACAAACAGAACAGGAGCACCCCAAGGTGAGAAACTCGGTCTTGCAAACCCTCTTTCAGTCAACTCTTGCAACTGTGACTTCAATTCTTTCAATTCTGTTGGTGCCATTCTATACAGAGCTATCGAAATAGGAGTTGTACCAGGAAACAGATCAATACCAAATTCAACTTCACGTATCAGAGGCAATCCCGGTAGTTCTTCAGGGAACACATTAGAGAATTCACAGACAACTGGCACTGATTCAACTTTCTTTTTAGACACTTTCAAATCAATCACATATGCAAAATAAGCTTCATAACCCTTTTTTACAGAGTTCTGAGCTTTCATCACTGATATCACAGCTGGTAATCCGTTCAGATCATTAAACTCAACCCGAACTATTTCATCATTCTGACATTTCAAATCAATAGTCTTTCTTTTGCAATTCACAACCGCATCATGCAATGTCAACCAGTTCATACCCAGAATTATATCAAACTCATCAAAAGGTAACAGCATCAGATCAGCAGGAAAACATATATCTCGAAACATCAACGGACAATTCCTGCATACTTTGTCAACAAAGACACTTTTACCTAAGGGGTTCGATACTTTTATAACAAACTCGTGAGACTCTCTACAGCAAAGTCTTCATGGATACTAAGTTCATGCATATATACGAATGTGTAGAACCGTGGTCTATCAATGCAATCACGTATATTATAAAGAGTAAATGTACCCGTAATAACATCGGAGATGAAGCTTCTCTCACGTGCTCCGGATGGCATACGCCTGGCAGCGCTCTAGCTTCAGATCTCGCAACAGTGTCTCTCGTAGTCCTCTGACAACCACTGACATTTCTTGTATTTCGAGTAGATCTACCTCTCGCTGAAACATTATCGAATCTCAGATTCTGAGTAGTCTCTGGTTCAACAGACTCTGGATAATCACGGATGAAATGATCTAACGATCCCCATCTAAAGCAAGCTCGATCATTTAATCTACAACTTCTTGGATGTCTTTTACCATAATGCTTACACTCGGGTCGCTCGGATCAGACATTTCCAACACTAGCCATTGAAGTTGCTGGAGCTTTTTAGTTTGACTGCAATCTAGCTCGATCTCTACTCAATTGTCCCATATTAGCTCTTGAACGGCTATGCTCATCTCAAAATTTCTTCGAAGCAGACTGAAATGATTTGTTCAGAATTTTGTTTCTCACATCTCTAGCTTCAGAATTAGTTTTTCTTTTATCTCTCCCGAGTGCCTCAGCTTTGCACGCTCGGTCAACTAGCACCGTGTTTTCAAATATAGATCTGAGATTGGGGTATTATCAGTTGCGAGTAAAAGATTTAGACATTTCAAAAACTACTTTTAGAACGAGGTATGGGCACTATGAGTTTTTAGTTATGCCTTTCGGACTAACAAATGCTCCTGCTATTTTTATGGATTTAATGAATAGAATTTTTAGACCGTATTTAGATCAATTTGTTGTTGTATTCATTGACGACATTTTGATTTATTCGCATGATGAAATTGAGCATGTTGAACATCTGAGAATCGTGTTACAAACTCTACGAGATAAGCAATTGTATGCAAAGTTTAGTTAATATGAATTTTGGTTGCGTGAAGTTAGTTTTTTGGTACATATTGTGTCAGCATCTGGTATACGGGTTGATCTTAGCAAGATTTTAGCTATTTTGGAGTGGAATCTTCTGAGAAATGTGTCCGAAGTCTATAGTTCTCTTGGACTTGCTGGTTATTATCAACGATTCGTAAAAGGCTTTTCGATGATTGCAACTCCGTTGACTAGATTGCTTCAAAAAGATGTGAGATTTGAATGGTCCGATAAATGTCAGAAAAGTTACGATCAGTTGAAAGCCCTTTTGACTGAAGCTCCAGTTTTGGTATAGCCAGAATCGGGTAAAGAGTTTCTAATATATAGTGATGCTTCGTTAAATGGACTGGGATGTGTTTTGATGCAGGAGGGCAAAGTTATAGCTTATGCCTCAATATAATTGAAACCGCATGAAAAGAATTATCCGACACACGACCTTGAGCTAGCCGCAATTGTGTTTGCTTTAAAGATTTGGCGTCACTATCTTTTTGGTGAAAAATGCCATGTGTTTTCGGATCATAAAAGTCTGAAATATTTAATGACTCAAAAAGACCTGAATTTGTGACAAGGACAATGGTTAGAGCTGTTGAAAGACTATGAGCTTGTGATAGATTATCATCCGGGTAAGGCAAATGTTGTTGCAGATGCATTGAGTTGGAAATCTGTAACATCCCGGTTTAGGGCCTAGTCAGAATAGTGGTGCGAGACCACAAATTCAAGGGTTACAAATGAGTTCTTGAGGTTTATGCCTTGTATGCATGCTAGTCTGAAAGTTTCATGAAGCAATTTTGTGAAATTGTGGTTGAATTGTCCAAAAGGACTAAATTGCAAAAGTTGCAAAATGTGTGTTTCTAGAAGCTATATGTGTGAAATAGCTTTAGATTATTAATTAGAGGTCCTTAAATAGCAATTTATCCAAATTCTAATTTTGGACAAAATTGGGCATGGATGAGTTAAAATAGAAAGTTTATCAAAAAGGGCATTTTAGTCATTTAACAAATAAGTGATTAAAAAGGAGAAAATATGACAAACTCATGCTCATCTTCTTCCCTCCATTGCCAAAAATTTTAAGGAAGCCATAGCTAGGGTTCTTCAATTTTTCAAGCTTGCTAGTAAGTGCATCTAGCCTCGTTTTTAATAATCTTTGTATTTTTGAAGTCCCGATAGCATGAGTAAGCTATTTTTAGCTATTTGATTAGCTATAAAGGATGTTCAAAAATGTGGTCATGTATGACATACATGTATTTTGTTGTTTTATGGAAGATTATGAAAGCTTGATGTAGTAGAAACATCTTTTGTTAAGTGGTTTTCCATGAAAATGCATATAGGGACTTGATTGTGAAAATCTTAAGTTTGGTCATACATGTGTGTTTTTGTGAGAATTGATGATAGCTTTAGTTGAATAAGTGGTTTGGCTAAGCATGAAAGGCTAGAAAGTTAAATAAAAATCACTTTACGAGCCTTGGGGCTAAAGTGTAAATATGAGGAAGTTTAAGGGCAAAATAGTAATTTTGCTAAAGTATGAGATGTGGTCAATTTAGTCAATGTATGTATTGAATAAGCTGATTTATTCATTATAGATCAAGAAAGATGAAGCCCGAATCGAAACCGAGGCAAAAGCAAGGTGGTGGACTAAATTGCAGGTCTCAATACTTTTGAGTACCGAGGTAAGTCTATGCATAAATAATGCATTTATACTTACAATTTATTGATGATAGCTAGTGTGTAGCTTGTTCGAGATTGATTGAGAACCTATGTGGTTCAAGTAGAATGAATGTAGTAGAATTGTGAATGGATGTTTAATTGAGTAAGTAGACATGTGAATGTGTAGTGATAATGCTAGATGGCAAGGCTAAGTGCGATACCATCCTAATGCATATTGATGATGAGTGGCTATGTGCGATGCTATCGTTAGGTATATCATTTAGTGGGCTAAGTGAGAAACCCATATGATTACCTTTGTGGTAGGCTAAGTGCGATACCACCTTATTAATCGACTGTGGTGTGCTAAGTGCAAAACCACCGAGACATTTGTTGTGTGGGTTAACTGTATGGATTAGCCATGTGATTGCATTATTGAGTAAAGAAGCTGTGTGGATGCATTATTAAGTTAATTAGCTGTGTGGATGAATTATTGAGAAATAATGATGTTTGTATATTGTGTAAATGTGACATTGAATGCAGGGGTGCATTTCGATGGTTATGAGTATGTGACTCATGATGTGTTGGAAATGTGGTAAGGGTTAGAAAGAGTAAGAATAGTGTTCATTACTTTTGGTAGTATGATGCTAATTGTTGTTTAGCTTATACTATGATGCTTAATTGTTTATGTGTAAACTTACTAAGCTCAAAGCTTACTCATTTTCTTTCCCTTGTCTTATAGAATAAAAGTGTTGAACCAAGATACGAGGATCAATTAGAAGATCGCCCACACTATCAGCACACTCTAGTACATGAGACTCAATGTTTTGTATATGGCATGTATAGGGGCTAGACAAGTTGGTGAATTTTGTTGTAAATGGCTAAGATGTGTTGGCCTTTAGATGGATAGCTCATTTTGTATAATGCCATAGTTGTTGGCTACCTTGTTATATGAAATGTTATAATTGTCTATGTGAGATTGCAATTCAATTTGAGTTGATTATGATTGTGTTAGATGAGTATATGTTGTGTATGCTAGAGGGGTGAAAAGAACTAGGCACATAGCTTTGTTCTTGTCCATGTGGATAGACACACGGGCGTGTGTCTAGGCCATGCGTGACACACGGCCAGCCCACGGGCGTGTGACTCAGCCATGTGTCCCCTGTATGTTAGTATTTTAAATTAGAATAGACCACGGACTAGCCACACGAGCGTGTGTCTAGGGCATGTGGGATTAATCAGTGTTGGCCACGGGCTAGCCACACGGGCGTGTGTCTAGACTCTAGGCCGTGTTAAGGTAGTCAGTGTGCACCACGGGTGGTAAGCACGGGCGTGTGCCTTGGCCGTGGGGCATTGGCAGAATGCTGGGGTTTTAGGCACGGTTTGGGGACATGGGCGTGTGTGTCCATGCACGGGTGTGTTTAATCTTGCACGGGCGTGTGAGACCTATATAAAAGAGAAAATATTTAAGATTGGAAAAAGTTCTGGTTTAGTCTCGAGAGCCCTCGTGTGTATGAGTGAGGCCTTGTAAGTCGAGAATGAGGTTGTTGAGATGACTTCAGAGAGTAGTTACGACGAGCCTAAGTGGCGATCAAGTGGTTTGAGTTCGGTAGCGCCTCGGGCCCAATTCTGGCGTAGAACTGGGTAAGGGGTGTTACATTTAGTGGTATCAGAGCTATGGTTTAGTCGGTTCTAGGACTACCCTAGCGGGTGTAAGAGTCTAGTTATACATGCCATAAGTGTACAATGGTAGTGTGGTGGTTTCTGATGATTTTAAATCTTTTTTTTTATATAGTATATGGATTCCGATCCATCGACTGCTGATGAAGCAGCTAGTAATGCGCCGGCTCCTGCGCAAGGAACCGCACCCGTTGAGAGTGGACCCGAGGTCAGGGGTCAAGGGGAAGAGGCACGGGAAGCCTTTCTCCAGATGATGAGCAATTAGTTCTCGGATTATGTTCGAGCGAACCCTAATGCTCAACCTCCTCCTCCTATACCTCAGCCAAATCCAGTGGCTCCTCAAGGTATGGATGTAGTGAGGATATCGAAACCCCTAGTGGATAAGATTAGGAAGCACGGGGCTGAGGAGTTTAGAGCTAAGGTAGATGATGAGCCAGAGTGGGTGGAGTTCTGGTTGGAGAACTCGATGAGGGTGTTCGATGAACTCTCATGTATGCCTGAGGAGAGCTTGAAGTGTGTCGTATCCTTGCTGAGAGATTCAGCATACCATTGGTGGAAAACACTAACGTTGGTAGTCCCGAGAGAGTGGGTGACGTGGGACTTCTTTCTGGAAGGGTTCCAGAAGAAGTATATAAGCCAGCGATTTACTGATCGGAAAAGGAAGGAATTCCTTGAGTTAAAACAAGGAAGAATGACAGTAGCGGAATATGAGCGTGAGTTTGTTAGGCTTAGCAAATACGCTCAAGAATGTGTATCGACTGAGACCATCTTGTGTAAGAGGTTCGAAGACGGCCTGAATGAGGACATCAAACTCCTAGTGGGCATTTTGGAGTTGAAAGAATTTGTGGTATTAGTTGAGAGGGCAAGTAAGCCCGAAGAGTTGAGTTCAGAAAAGAGGAGGGCTGTGAGTGAAGCCCGAGATGCTAGAAAGAGGCCGATGGGCAAGTCATACCAAGCCCAGTCGAAAAGATCCAAGGAAGTGAATCCTCGACGACGCGGCACGATGAGGTTATTCGTGACGAGACTTGGGCAATACTCATTCGGGTTCGAGAGTCCAAGCTCCCTCGATGGAAAGTGTGGGCAATACAAAGAGTAAACTGGAGTGTCCAAGTTGTGGTAGGTATCACACCGGAGAGTGTTGGGGAAATATTAGAAAATGTTATAAGTGTGGTTCCCCCGACCATTTTATCTGAAACTGCCCTGAGAGGGATGATAAGGAAGAGAGGCAAGAGCTGAGACCTAGTGATGTGTCTACGAGGGGTAGACCACCAAGGAACCCAAGAGGTGGGGCTAGTGGTAGAGAGGCGCCCAGAGATTCTGCTGTGAGACCAGAGGGTTGGGCACCTGCGAGGACATATGCCATTTGCGCTCGCGAAGAGGCATCCTCCCCGGATGTGATAACGGGTACTTTTTCTCTCTATGACACCTTTGTTATTGCTTTAATAGATCCAGGGTCTATTCATTCTTATACTTGCATGAGATTAGCATCTAGTTTGAGTATGACCGTTGAGTCTACGGACATAACGGTTAAGGTGTCAAACCCGTTAGGAAAGCATGTGTTAGTGGACAAAGTGTGTAAGAATTGTCCTTTATTGATTGAGAATCATTGTTTTCCGGCAAACCTTATGTTGTTGTCGTTTGATGAGTTTGATTTAATCCTAGGAATGGATTGGTTGACTACCCATAGTGTCTTAGTGAACTGTGGTAGTAAGTTTATTAAATTGAAATGTGAAAGTGGAGATGTGGTTCGGGTTGAATCAGGTGGATCGGATAGTCTACCAGTAATGATTTCTTCCCTAGTGGCTGAGAAATGTTTGAGAAAAGGATGTGAGTCCTATCTTGCTTTTGTGTTGAATACTCGAGAGGTTGGAGTAGAGTTTGAAACAGTGCCAGTGGTATGTGAGTATCTAGACATATTTCCGGAAGAGTTACCCGAATTACCTCTAGTGAGAGAGGTCGAGTTTGGAATTGAGTTGGTTAGGGAACAAGACCTATTTCAATTGCTCCATATAGAATGGCACTGTAGAGTTGAAAGAATGAAGGTTGATTACAAGAGTTGACAGATAAGGGTTTTGCAAGACCGAGCTACTCGTAGTAGGGTGCTCCGGTATTATTCGTGAAGAAGAAAGATGGGTCTATGAGGTTGTGTATAGACTATAGACAAGCTGAACAAGGTGATGGTAAAGAATAAGTATCCTTTACCAAGGATTGATGATCTTTTGATCAAGCTCAAGAGAGCTCTGATGTTCTCCAAGATAGACTTGAGGTCCTGGTTATTATCATTTCAGAGTGAAAGAGCAAGATGTGTTGAAAACTGCATTTCGGACAAGGTATGGCCATTATGAGTTTTTGGTTATGCCCTTTGGTTTGACGAATGCACCGGCAATTTTTATGGATCTGATGAACCATGTTTTCAGACCGTATGTGGACAAGTTTGTAGTTGTCTTTATTGACGATATATTGATCTATTCTCGGGACGAGAACGATCACGAAGAGCATTTGAGAATTGTCTTGCAAACTTTGAGAGATAAGCAGTTGTATGCTAAGTTTAGCAAGAGTGAGTTTTGGCTCCGAGAGGTCGGATTCCTAGGACACATGGTGTCAGGTGATGGTGTCAGAGTTGACCCGAGTAAGATATCAGCTGTTGTGGATTGGAAACCGCCGAGGAACGTGTCAGAAATCAGAAGTTTCTTGGGATTAGCAGGATATTACAGACGTTTCATTAAGGGGTTCTCTGTGATTGCTACTCCGATGACGAAGTTGTTGCATAAAGATGTCAAGTTTGAATGGACTGAGACATGTCAACAGAGCTTCGAGAGACTGAAAACAATGTTGACTGAGGCACCGATTTTGGTTCAACCAAAATTGGGGAAAGAGTTCGTAGTTTACAGTGATGCGTCGTTTAATGGTCTTGGTTGCGTGTTGATGCAATAGGGTAAGGTAGTCGCTTACGCCTCGAGACATCTAAAATCGCACGAGAAGAATTATCCGACTCATGATTTGGAGTTAGCTGTGATTGTTTTTGTGTTAAAGATTTGGCGACATTACTTGTATGGTGAGAAGTGCCGAATCTTTACGGATCATAAGATTTTAAAGTATTTGATGGATCAGAAGGATCTGAATCTGAGACAGAGACGGTGACTTGAGTTGTTGAAAGACAATGAGTTAGTCATTGACTACCACCCGGGAAAAGCGAATGTGTTTGCGGATGCCCTGAGTAGGAAATCCTTGTATGCTCTAAGGGTTATGAGCACGAGTTTAGCATTGTCAAATGATGGTGCTATTTTGGCAGAGTTGAAAGCTAAGCCACTATTTGTTCAACAGATATGTGAGGCTCAGAAGTATGACAGTGAGATGCAAGCTAAGATAGCTAAGTGCGGATCAGAAAGTGATTCTGATTTTCGAGTGGATTTGAATGGTTGTCTGATGTATCGTGATAGAATTTGTGTTCCTAAAGATGAGGAGTTGATTCGAAAGGTTTTTCATGAGGCCCACAGTGGATGTTTGTCAGTACATCCGGGCAGTACGAAAATGTACAACGACTTGAGGAAGTTGTATTGGGGGACGGGTATGAAAAGGGATATTTCAGAGTTTGTGACAAAGTGTCTGATTTGCCAACAGGTGAAGGCTGAGCATCAAGTGCCTTTTGGATTGCTTCAGCCAGTAATGTTACCCGAATGGAAATGGGATCGGATTACCATGGATTTTGTAACAGGGTTGACGATGACTCCGAGAAAGAGAGATGCTGTGTGGGTTGTTGTGGATAGATTGACGAAGTTGGCTCACTTTATTCCAGTACGTGTTAATTATTCACTGGATAAGTTAGCTGAGTTGTATGTGGGTGAGATAGTGAGATTGCATGGTGTACCTGTGTCTATTATATTGGATAGAGATCCGAGGTTTACTTCGAGATTTTTGAAGAAGTTGCAAGAGGCCATGGGTACGAGATTGAATTTCAGCACCGCGTTCCATCCGCAAACCGATGGTCAGTCTGAAAGAGTGATTCAAATTCTTGAAGATATGCTTCGATGCTGTGTATTAGAATTCGAAGGTAGTTGGGAGAGATATCTACCTTTGGTCGGATTTGCCTATAACAACAGTTATCAGTCGAGTATACAGATGGCACCGTATGAGGCCTTGTATGGTCGTAAGTGTCGGACTCCTTTGTATTGGACCGAGCTTAGTGAGAAGCGGATCCATGGGGTCGATCTAGTGAAACAAACCGAAGAGAATGTGAAAGTAATTCGTAATAGTCTAAGACCTGCTTCGGACCGACAGAAATCGTCCACGGATTTGAAAAGAAAAGAAATTGAGTTTGAAGTGGGCGACAAAGTGTTTTTGAAAGTGTCCCCGTGGAAGAAGATTATGAGATTTGGACAAAAAGGGAAATTGAGTCCAAGGTTCATTGGGCCGTATGAGATTACAGACAAAATTGGGCCTGTAGCGTACCAGTTGACTTTGCCGGTAGAGTTGGAAAAGATTCATAATGTGTTCCATGTGTCGATGTTGCGACGGTATCGCTTCGATCCTTCACATGTGATTCTTTCAAAGAAAATTGAGATAAGACCGGATATGTCTTATGAAGAGGAGCCGATTAAGATCTTGGCTCGAGAAGTGAAACAGTTGAGAAATAAGAGCATAGCACTAGTGAAATTGTTATGGCAGAAACATGGTGTGGAAGAGGCTACGTGGGAAACGGAGGAAGCTATGAGAGAGCAACATCCAAACCTCTTTACTGGTAAGATTTTCGGGGGCAAAAATCTCTAAAGGGGGGAGAGTTGTAACATCCCGGTTTATGGCCTAGTTGGTATAATGGTGCGAGACCATAAATCCGAGGGTTACAAATGAGTTTTTGAGGTTTATGCCTTGTATGCATGCTAGTGTGAAAGTTTCATGAAGCAATTTTGTGAAATTGTGGTTAAATTATCCAAAAGGACTAAATTGTAAAAGTTGCAAAATGTGTGTTTCTAGAAGCTATATGTTTGAAATAGCTTTAGATTATTAATTAGAGATCCTTAAATAGTAATTTATCCAAATTTTAATTTTTGGACAAATTTGGGCATGGATGAGTTAAAATAGAAAGTTTATCAAAAAGGGCATTTTAGTCATTTAACAAATAAGTGATTAAAAAGGAGAAAAGATGACAAAATCATGCTCATCTTCTTCCCCTCATTGCCAAAAATTTGAAGGAAGCCATAGCTAGGGTTCTTCAATTCTTCAAGCTTGCTAGTAAGTGCATCTAGCATCGTTTTTTATATTCTTTGTATTTTTGAAGTCCCAGTAGCATGAGTAAGCTATTTTTAGCTATCTGATGAGCTATAAAGGATGTTCAAAAATGTGGTCATGAATGGCATGCATGTATTTTGTTGTTTTATGGAAGATTATGAAAGCTTGATGTAATAGAAACATCTTTTGTTAAGTGATTTTCCATGAAAATGCATGTAGGGACTTGATTGTGAAAATCTTAAGTTTGGTCATACATGTGTGTTTTTGTGAGAATTGATGATAGCTTTAGTTGAATAAGTGGTTCGGCTAAGCATGAAAGGCTAGAAAGTTGAATAAAAATCACTTTACGAGCCTTGGGGCTAAAGTGTAAATATGAGGAAGTTTAGGGGCAAAATTATAATTTTTCTAAAGTATTAGATGTGGTCAATTTAGTCAATGTATGTATTGAATAAGCTGTTTTATTCATTATAGATAAAGAAAGACGAAGCCCAAATCGAAACCGAGGCAAAAGCAAGGTGGTGGACTAAATTGTAAGTCTCAATACTTTTGAGTACCGAGGTAAGTCTATGCATAAACAATGCATTTATACTTACAATTTATTGATGATAGCTAGTGTGTAGCTTGTTCGAGATTTATTGAGAACCTATGTGGTTCAAGTAGAATGAATGTAGTAGAATTGTGAATGGATGTTTAATTGAGTAAGTAGACATGTGAATGTGTAGTGATAATGCTAGATGGCAGGCTAAGTGCGATACCATCCTAATGCATATTGACGATGAGCTGGCTATGTACGATGCTATCGTTAGGTATATCGTTTAGTGGGCTAAGTGAGAAACCCCTATGATTACCTTTGTGGTAGGCTAAGTGCGATACCACCTTATTAATCGATCGTGGTGTGCTAAGTGCGAAACCACCGAGACATTTCTTTGTGTGGGTTAAGCGTGTGGATTAGCCATGTGATTGCATTATTGAGTAAAGAAGCGTGTGGATGCATTATTAAGTTAATTAGCTGTGTGGATGAATTATTGAGAAATAATGATGTTTGTATATTGTGTAAATGTGACATTGAATGCAAGGGTGCATTTCGATCGTTATGAGTATGTGACTCATGATGTGTTGGAAATGTGGTAAGGGTTAGAAAGAGTAAGCATAGTGTTCATTACTTTTGGTAGTATGATGCTAATTGTTGTTTAGCTTATACTATGATGCTTAATTGTTTATGTGTAAACTTACTAAGCTCAAAGCTTACTCCTTTTCTTTCCCTTGTCTTATAGGATAAAAGTGTTTAACCAAGATACGAGGATCAATTGGAAGATCGCCCACACTATCAGCACACTCTAGTACATGAGACTCAATGTTTTGTATATGGCATGTATAGGGGCTAGACAAGTTGGTGAATTTTGTTGTAAATGGCTAAGATGTGTTGGCCTTTAGATGGATAGCTCATTTTGTATAATGCCATAGTTGTTGGCTACCTTGTTATATGAAATGTTATAATTGTCTATGTGAGATTGCAATTCAATTTGAGTTGATTATGATTGTGTTAGATGAGTATATGTTGTGTATGCTAGAGGGGTGAAAAGAACTTGGCACATAGCTTTGTTCTTGTCCATGTGGATAGACACACGGGCGTGTGTCTAGGCCATGCGTGACACACGGCCAGCCCACGGGCGTGTGACTCAGCCGTGTGTCCCCTACATGTTAGAATTTTAAATCAGAATAGACCACGGACTAGCCACACGGGCGTGTGGGATTAATCAGTGTTGGCCACGGGCTAGCCACACGGGCGTGTGTCTAGACTCTAGGTCGTGTTAAGGTAGTCAGTATGCACCACGGGTGGTAAGCACGGGCGTGTGCCTTGGCCGTGGGGCATTGGCAGAATGCTGGGGTTTTAGGCACGATTTAGGGATATGGGCGTGTGTGTCCATGCACGGGCGTGTCTAATCTTGCACGGGCGTGTGAGACCTGTATAAAAGAGAAAAATTTTAAGATTGGAAAAAGTTCTGGTTTAGTCTCGAGAGCCCTTGTGTGTAAGAGTGAGGCCTCGTAAGTCGAGAATGAGGTTGTTGAGATGACTTCAGAGAGTAGTTACGACGAGCCTAAGTGGCGATCAAGTGGTTTGAGTTCGGTAGCGCCTCGGGCCCAGTTCCGGCGTAGAACCCAGGTAAGGGGTGTTACAAAATCAATTTTTGCATTATGTGCAATGAATGCTCATTTAGACTAGTCTGATGATAGTTCAGGTTTGGCTGAATTGAAAGCGAAACCAATGTTTTTACAACAAATATGTGATGCTCAGAAAGTTGATAATGAAATGTTAGCGAAACGAGCTCAGTGTGATTCGAACCCTGATTCTGAATTTTGAGTTGATGTTGATGATTGCTTGAGATTTCGAGATCGGATTTGTGTTCCAAGAGACCCAGAGTTGATTCAGTTGATCCTGAATGAAGCACATAGTAGTCGCTTATCTGTTCATCCGGGAAGTACAAAGATGTATCATGATTTGAAGCAACATTATTGGTGGTCTAGTATGAAACGAGACATATCTGACTTTGTTTCGAAATGTTTAGTCTGTAAGCAAGTTAAAGATGAACATCAAGTGCCTTCTGGTTTGTTACATCCGATAATGATTCCCGAGTGGAAATGGGATAGAGTAACGATGAATTTTATTTCAGGGTTGCCTTTGACTCCGAGGAAGAAAGATGCAATTCGGGTTGTAGTTGACAGATTGATGAAATCAGCCCATTTTATTTCGGTACGATCTGATTACTCACTGGATAAGTTAGCTGAGCTTTATATTTCTGATATCGTGAGATTGCACGGGGTGCCACAATCTATTGTATCTGACTGAGATTCGAGATTTACTTCACGGTTCTGGAAGAAACTACAAGAGGCTTTAGGTACTAAATTGCATTTTAGTACAGCTTTTCACCCACAGACAGATGGTCAATTCGAGCAGATTATTCATATTCTCGAGGATATGTTAAGATGTTGCATCCTTGAGTTTGTTGGTACGTGGGAATAATATTTGCCATTGATTTAGTTTGCGTACAATAATAGTTTTCAGTCGAGCATCAAAATGGCACCTTACGAGGCTTTATACGGATGCAAATGCTGTACACCTTTGTATTGGACTGAACTAAGTGAAAATAAGATACACGGGGTCGATTTGATAAAAGAAACTGAACAGAAAGTAAAAGTGCTACGTGATAGTTTAAAAGCTGCGCCAGATTGTCAAAAATCTTATGCAGACTTGAAATTAAAAGATATTGAGTTTAAAATCGGTGATAAAGTGTTCTTGAAAGTATCTCTGTGGAAGAAAATACTTCGTTTTGGCAGAAAAAGCAAACTGAGTTCGAGGTTCATCGGGCCGTATGAGGTCATCGAACGAATTGGGCCTGTTGCATACCGATTAATGTTGCCACCAAATCTAGAAAATATTCATAATGTGTTTCACGTGCCAATGCTTCGACGATACAGATCTGTTCAATCACATGTGATTTCTCCGTCTGAGATTGAGATCCGATCCAGTATGACTTACGAGGAAGAACCGATCCGGATTGTAGCTCACGAGATGAAAGAATTGAGAAATAAGAAAATTTTGTTAGTTATAGTGGCATCGACACGGAGTGGAAGAGGCTACGTGGGAGCCCGAAGATACTATGAAACAACAATATCTGAATCTGTTTAACGGTAAGATTTTGGGGGACGAAAATCCCTAAGGGGGAGAATTGTAACAGTCCGGTTTAGACCCTAGTCGAAATAGTGGTTTCGGGACCACAAATCCGAGTCAGAAAAATATTTTAATATTATTTTCCATGCTTATAGTATATGAATTAATTTGTGTGAAATTCATGTGATTTAATTTATCCGTTTCTGTGCTTAATTTGATAAAAGGACTTAATTGTAGAAATTGTAAAAGTGGCTTTATAATTAATTATGTGCCGAATTGATGTATCTTTATAAAGGTGAGGTCCTTATGTGGTTATTTAACCATTGAATGTTTTAAATGACAAAGATGTACATAGTTAGTGGAATTTGAATGTTAATTAGTAAGGTTAAATTAGTAAAATGTGTATTAATGTTAAGTTAAATAAAATAAAACATTAAAAGATGGCCATTATCATCTTTTACCACTGATTGTTGAAAGAAAAAGAAAGAGTTTGAAGCTTCCAAATATTCGGCCATCAAGTTCTTTGATTCAAGGTTAGTTTTTGTTCAGTTTTTGATAATTTCTACGTTTTTGTAATCGTTGCTTTGTGTTTTTCAAAACCCATGTCTTAATTTTGTGAATTGATGAAGATTTTGAAAAGTTCCATTGATGAACTCATGAGCTTTGTAATGGTTGTTGATGAAATATGAAAGTTATGTGATAGATTAACATAGGTTGCCTTTGGATTTTTGATAAATTTGAGTAATTTGGACTAAATTGAGAAAATAATATTTTGAAGGACTAAATTGTGAAATAAATGAAATGTACGGACTTGTATGAGCATGGGTAACATTCAGCCTAAGCATGATGTGTGCAAATTTTGCATGTTTTATGTTTTGTGCAATAAGTATTAAAATGTCAAAATGTGAAAATGTGAGGGTTAAATTGTAAATTACCCTAAATATGTGTTTTTGGGTTGAATTGAATGATTTGATGAATAAATGGGTTAAATTTGAATATGTATAGATCAAAAACCAAAGAAAATGGATTTAGATCGCGGAAAGTCGAAAGTGATCGAATAGTCGAGTCCGTACGTTTATCTGAATCCGAGGTAAGTTGATCGTGTGTTAGAGTTTTTAAAAAATTTAAATAATGAGAATGATCGAACCTGGAAACTAACTATGACAACGATTGAGGCAAGTGCACCTATCGAATAGTAGTATAGCTTAGGCAAGACCGGATTGTCGAACCCAAAGGAACTAAAAGTACTAATACTAACTTTCTTTTTATTATTTAGCCTAAGAATTAAGCGAATGGTTGTTTAATCTAAATTACTAAACTTAAAGACTCTAAGACAAAGAAGAATGAATTTCGGAGAATAACTTGAGGAAAAACTAATTAATTAAGACGACATGTAATAGACCGAATTTGACCCTAATCGGAATGGTGGTTTCGGGACCATGAATCCAAGCCCGAGAAATATTTAAATATTATATTTTGTGTTTATTATATGTGAATTAATGTGTGTGAAAGTTTCGTAGAAAAATTTAATTGTTTATGTGTTTAATTATGAAAAAGGACTTAATCGCGTAAAAGGTAAAAGTCCCAAACTATAGTGAAAATGCACTAAATTGATTGTGGCTTTCTAATTTGGAGTATTAAAAGGGAAATTAACCCATTTTATGAGTTAGTGGGCGGCAAAGGTCAAGTATGACCTTATGTTATAAGTTGTTAATATTATTAATTAAAGGATAAATAAGTAAATTAGTAAATACCATAATATATGTTAATTAAAAACATGAATTAAAGGTTGTCTTCATCCTTTGGCTACCGAAATAAGAAAAGAAAAGCTTGGTTTAAAAGCTTAAGCATTCGGTCATGGTGTTGGCTTGAATTAAAGGTTAGTTTTTAATCGGTTTTTCGATAATTTTACGTTTTTGAGATCGTTGCTTCAACGATGGTGACCCATGTTAGAATTTTTAAATTGAACATGTTTGATATTCGCCATGGCTAAATGTTGATGTTTTATGATGTTTGATGGAAAAATATTAAAGTTATGTTAGAAATCTACAAGTTTTGAAATGGAAATTTTAGTAAATTTGAGTGTTTTGGGCTAAATTGCAAAAATGAATTTTTGAGGGGCTAAAATGCAAAATAAATGAAAGAAATGGATTAGTATGGTCCTTGTGAACATTCGGCCCTAAGGTGTTGTAGTGAAATTTTGTATATTTTGTGTTTTGTGCAAATAGGACTAAATTGTAAAAAAATGTGAAACCCTAGGGGTAAAATGGTAATTTGCCAATTTATGTGTTTTGGGACTAAATTGAGATGAAATGTACTTGAATGAGCTGAATTTTAATGTGTTTAGATCAAGAACAAAGAAAAACGGATTTGGATCGGGGAAAGACGAAGGTTATCGAATAGCCTAGGCCTCACGCGGTCCGTCGACTGGTCGAGGTAAGTTCTTAAGCAAATGTATGTTAAAGAATTAATTATGAGTATAGAGTATGATAAATTTGGAAGTTTAAAGCACTAAAATATGTGTTGGCCAAATATGGGGTATAATATCGTATTGAATTTATTTTGGTTAAATATGATGTGAATGAGTATGTTCGGTTGAATATGTGAAAGTAATATGTTGTATATGTGATGGTTGTGATCTTAGTACTAAGTAAATTGTGTTGAAATGTTGAAATGTTGAAATTTGGGCTTCAAGCCTAGGAGCCTAATGCAGGTGATTTAATTCGGGCTTGAGCCCAGCAGGCCTTGTGCTTGGTGATCTATTTCGAGCTTGATGCCCAGCGTGCCTTGTGCTTGGTGAATGTATCGGGCTTAATGCCTAGCAGGCTAAATGCCGGTGATGTATTATGAGTAGAGAATTCATGAATCATTTACGAGGTGGAATGTAATTACTTCAATAAACAAAATGCCCGGGTAAGTATAAATATTTATAGATGCAAGGAACGAGGTAAGTTATTATCTTTCCTTCCGAATTAGATAAGTTGTGAAATGGTCAAGGTTGTCAGTAATGAATTTATATGATATGAGCAATTGATCTATTCATTTATGAGTATGATATGTATATTGAAATATAAGCTTGGTAATATCTTGAGATTCGGTCATTTGTGCAAATGTCAAAGGTGAAAATCATCAAAGATGCTTACATATTTGTATGTCTAATTGCATGTGATTGGGATATATTTTACACTTATTAGTTAAGGAATATGAAAATGTTTAAGGCTTTTAAGTGCTTTGGAGAGTTGTATGCCTTTGATAAGAAAATAATGGATGCTAAGTTAAAGAGATGGCAATTCGGCTATAATGGAACTATAGGTTAAATTATTGTATTTAATGTCATAGACAAATAATGTTTATTATGTTCGAATGCTTAATTACTGAATTGTAAATGCTTAAGACTTACTAAGCTAGTGAGCTTACTTGTGTGATATGTTTTCCTTTGTTTTATAGATTTCGTTCAAGCTACGGGCTCAAAGGATCGTCAGAAGAATCATCCACACTCTCAACTCCTTTTTGGTACTTATATATGTGGTTTTTGAATCAAAAAGGCATGTATAGGTTAGACTAAGTTGTTAAATCAATGAACTTTGGTTTTGTTTATAAGCATAACTTAGCCTTGCGAAAAAGGCTTATTCCTTTTGATTAATTTTAGTTATTGTGCTCTTTGATATATTAGTTGGATATATGTATGAATGGTTGAATGCTTGATGAGTTCAGTGCTTGGCAAACTTATTCTTGGCTTGTTATATGCTAATCTAGGTCAGTGTATGATACATAGAGAGTATGTTTGCGGTTAAAATGATTTCCTGTTCTTTAAGTCCTATATGTTTATAAATGGATATTAAGTTTGGTCATATGTATTATAGTCATATGAACATGGCTTTTATTTTGTGTTATAATGAGGATATATATATATATATGATTTTCTTTTTAATGGTTAGATGATGCGTATGGTTATGTCATTGTGATGCAAAAGTAGTAAGGATTTGCTTACTTTATATTCGGCCATGGTCTAGGTGTTTGTAATAGATACAATTTGGTCTTGCGAGTAATAACACCATAGGTTGATATTAATGTCTTATTCATATGAAATTAGTCAAGGGATATAAGGATGATATGTTTGTTATGTTTATGATTGGTATTCAAGTATGTTCAATGAGGTTTTAATCTCACTTTGGTAATAATGTGCAATAACACTTGAAATTGATAAATGTGGAACTTTTGGGTTTAGATTTATATATAGGAAATTTGTATGATTAAATTTGGTTAGAAATAATGAAGGTAACCGAATAGGTAGTTATTTATTAGTTCAATGTACGAATTTTAACTATTCTATTTGGTCATTCGAATTATGTGTATTTGTATTTGTTACTTATGTTCAAAATGCTTAAAATGATTATAGACTATATGATAATCTGGTAATGAAATAAAATGGTATATGTATGATGATATGTTTTTAAAGCAAATGAAATTAGTATGTTGAGAACTGTTCTTTTTTATCACAAATGTAATATATGATCATATAGGTATGCGATGTATGTACCGTAAAAACACCTTAGATTCATTTATATGCATGCAAATGAATTCATGTGAACTTTGAGTTGAGTGATTATTTGATTTAATCTGAATTTTTGGTATGAATTATTAGTTGGATATTAAGAAGTTGAGCATGCGATTTTGGGATCTGATAAATGTATGAATTACTATAAATGCCTACGATGATCTGAGTCTAGTGTGGTAATGCCTCATAACTCTAGTCCGGCGACGGATACGAGTTAGGGGTGTTACAATTTTGTTGGTATCAAAGCTTACGGTTTAGTCGATTCTAGGACTACCGTCGCGCGTAAGAGTTTAGCTATACATGCCTTATTTGTATTTATGATAGTGTGGTGACTTCTGACATTTCTAACTGTGTTTTATATAGTAAATGGATTCCGATCCTGACAGAGCCGTAGCAGATGATGTAGAGAGTGTAGCGCTACCGATCGCACGCGGATCGGTGCCGATGAGACTCTCGACCGATTCACGGGTAGCCATGAGGGGGAGGCTAAACAAGCCTTCTACCAGATGATGAATGAATGGTTTACCCAGTTTGTTCAGAATAACTCGGCTGTACAACAACCTCCACCCCCGAATAACCCAACTCTGGTACCTTCAGCACCTCCGATGATAGACTCGATGAGATCTAGTAGGCCTCCCGTTGATAAAATCAGGAAATATGGGGCCGAAGAATTCAAAGCCAATGATGATGATGATGCAGAGCGAGCCGAGATATGGCTTGATAACACTATTCGGGTACTTGATGAGCTATCCTCGTACTCGGATGAATGCCGAAGTGTGCTATATCTCTACTTGGGACATCGCATATCACCGGTGGAATACACTAGTATCGTGAGTTCCGAAAGAAAAAGTGACTTAGGACTTCTTTGGATCGAGTTAAAGTAAGAAATATATCGATCGAGAGATTCATCGACCGTAAAACGAAAAGAATTTCTAGAATTAAAACAGGGTCGTATGACTGTGACGGAATATGAGCGGAAGTTTGTCAGATTGAGCGTTATGCCCGAGAGTGTTTATCCAACTGAAGCCATTATGTGCAAAATATTTGAAGACGGTCTGAATGAAGACATAAAGTTGCTTGTTGGCATTCTTGAAATCAAAGAGTTCGTGGTACTAGTCGAGCGAGCTTGCAAAGCTAAAGAGCTCGGAAAAGAGAAAAGAAAGGTTGAAATGGAAGCTAGAGGCACTCGTAAAAGATCATCGAGTAAGATTTTCCATTCAGTGCCTAAGAAGTTCAGAGATGACTTCAGCCGACATAAAGCTACTTCAGACCTGCCTAGACGAGATCGACCTTCAGTGAGTTCCTGAGCCACTTCGATGGCTAGTGTTGGTAATGTTCAGTAGAATCGGGCTGAGTGCAAGCATTGTGGGAAATGGCATTCTAGGAGTTGTAGATTTTGTGATCGGTCCTGCTTTAAATGTGGATCGTCAGACCATTTCATTCGAGAGTGCCCGATGCTAGCCGAGCAAAATACGGCTCAGAACACTAAACCGAGCAGCGTGCCAGCACGAGGCAGACCACCAAGACATTCAGGCAATGTAGGTGGCAGTCAGAGAGGGATGAAGGACACTGCAGTTCAATCAGAGGCTCGAGCTCCAGCTAGAGCTTATGCTATACGAGCCAGAGAGGATGCTTTTTCCCCAAATGTCATTACCGGTACTTTCACACTTTATGATACTACTGTGATTGCATTGATTGACCCTGGTTCGACTCATTCATATGTGTGTGAAACTCTAGTATCCAGTAAGACTCTGCCAGTTGAGTCTACTGAGTTTGTGATCCGTGTGTCCAACCCTTTGGGTAGATGTGTTCTCGTAGATAAAGTGTGTAAAAGTTGCCCGTTGATGATTCGGGATTCCTGCTTTCCAGCTGATTTAATGTTGTTGCCTTTTGACGAGTTCGATATAATTTTGGGAATGGACTGGTTAACTTTGCATGATGAAGTGGTGAATTGCAAAAGAAAGATTATTGATTTGAGATGTCAGAACGGTGAGATCATCCGGGTTGAATCTAATGATCTGAGTGGGTTACCGGCAGTGATATCCTCGATGCTAGCTCGAAAGTATGTGAGAAAAGGATGTGAGGCTTACTTGGCCTATGTGTTGGATAATAGTGTCTGAAAATTAGATTGAATCCGTACCAGTTGTATGTGAATACCCAGATGTGTTTCCTGAAGAATTACCGGGTTTACCACTAGTACGAGAGATTGAGTTTAGCATTGAATTAGTACCGGAGACGACTCCGATTTCGATGGCTCCGTATCAGATGGCACCTACTGAGTTGAAAGAGTTGAAAGCACAATTGCAAGAGTTGACAGATAGGGGCTTTGCACGACCGAGTTTCTCTCCTTGGGGTGCACCGGTTCTATTTGTGAAAAAGAAGGATGGAACGATGCGAATGTGTATTGATTATCGGCAGCTGAATAAAGTGACAATAAAGAATAAATACCCGTTACCTTGAATTGATGATTTATTCGTCCAGTTAGAAGGGGCTTCAGTGTTCTCAAAGATAGATCTGAGATTGGGTTATTATCAGTTGCGAGTCAGAGATTCAGATGTGCCAAAGACTGCATTCCGAACGAGGTACGGACATTTTGAGTTCCTAGTCATGCCTTTTTGACTTACTAATGCACCTGCTGTTTTTATGGATTTGATGAATCAAGTTTTCAGACTGTATTTGGATCGGTTTGTGGTAGTATTTATAGATGATATCCTAATCTACTCCAGAGATGAAACTGAGCATGCCGAGCATTTGAGATTGGTGCTACAAACTTTGCGAGATCAACAGTTGTATGCAAAGTTTAGTAAGTGTGAGTTCTGGATGAATGAAGTCAGTTTCTTGGGTCATGTTATTTCAGCGTCAGGTATTCGGGTTGATCCGAACAAAATATCAGCTATACTTGATTGGAAGCCACCAAAGAATGTTTCCAAAATTCGAAGCTTTCTGGGACTTGCGGGATACTACAGATGATTTGTCAAAGGTTTTTCCATGATAGCTACACCTTTGACAAAGCTACTACAGAAAGATATCAAGTTCGAGTGGTCGGAAAAGTGTCAAAAAAGTTTCGATCAGTTGAAAGCCCTTTTGACCGAAGCTCCAGTGTTAGCTCAGCCTGAATCGGGTAAAGAATTTATTGTTTATAGTGATGCTTCTTTGAATGGTTTGGGCTGCGTTTTGATGCAGTAAGGCAAAGTCATAGCCTACGCTTCGAGACAATTGAAGCCTCATGAAAGAAATTATCCGACTCACGATCTGGAATTAGCAGCTATCATTTTCGCATTGAAAATTTGGCGTCATTACTTATTCGGTGAGAAATGTCATGTTTACTCGGATCACAATAGTCTGAAGTATTTGATGACTCAGAAAGATCTGAACTTGAGACAACACAGATGGTTAGAGCTGTTGAAAGACTATGAATTGGTGATTGACTACCATCCGGGGAAAGCTAACGTTGTCGCTAATGCAATAAGTCAAAAATCGTTGTTTGCTCTTCGTGCGTTGAACGCACATATGGTTATGTCTGGTGATGGTTCGATCATAGCCGAGTTAAAAGCAAGACCGATGTTTATTCAACAAATTGGTGATGCACAAAGAATTGATAAAGACTTGATTGCTAAACGAGCTCAATGTGAAAATAATGCAGAGTCAGAGTTTCAAATTGATGCAAATGATTGTTTGAACTTCAAAGGCCGAATATGTGTCCCGAAGAATGTGGATTTGATTCAAATGATTTTGAGCGAGGCTCATAATAGTCAGTTATCGATACATCCGGGTAGCACGAAAATGTATAATGATTTGAAACAGTTCTATTGGTGGCCCGGCATGAAACGGGATATATCTAAATTTGTTTCAAAGTGTTTAATATGTCAGCAAGTAAAAGCAGAGCATCAAGTGCCTTCTGGGTTACTTCAGCCGATCATGATACCTGAATGGAAATGGGATAGAATCGCTATGGATTTTTTATCCGGTTTGCCTACATCACCAAGCAAGAAAGACGCAGTCTGGGTTATAGTGGATAGACTGACCAAATCAGCTCACTTTGTGCCGGTTCATACGGATTATTCGCTCGATAAACTTGCTGAGTTGTATGTATCTCAAATTGTGAGATTACATGGTGTGCCGAGTTCCATTGTTTCAGACAGAGACCCGAGATTCACATCGCGGTTTTGGAAGAAGCTACAAGATGCTTTAGGTACTAAACTCCACTTTAGCACAGCCTTTCATCCGCAGACAGACGGTCAGTCTGAGCGAACCATTCAGATACTTGAGGACATGTTGAGATGTTGCGTCCTTGAGTTTGAAGGTACGTGGGAAAGATACTTACCTTTGATTAAATTTGCTTATAATAACAGTTTTCAATCGAGTATCAAAATGGCACCTTACGAAGCTCTTTATGGCCGCAAATGTCGTACACCGTTGTATTGGACTGAGCTTAGTGAAAACAAGATACACGGGGTTTATTTGATTAAAGAGAATGAACAGAAAGTGGCTATAATCAGAGATAGTTTGAAAGCTACCTCGGATCGTCAAAAGTCCTATGCTAATTTGAAACGCAAAGACATTGAGTTTTAGGTCGGAGATCGGGTATTCTTTAAAGTTTCTCCGTGGAAGAAAGTACTCCGATTTGGTCGGAAAGGCAAACTAAGTCCGAGGTTCACCGGACCATACGAGATCATCGAACGTATTAGGCCTGTTGCTTATAGATTGAAGTTTCCCTCTGAATTGGAAAAGATACACAACGTATTTCATGTTTCGATGCTTCGTAGATATAGATCAGATCCGTCACGTGTGATCACTCCGTCTGAGATTGAAACCCGATCCGATATGACATATGAGGAAGAACCGATCCGCATTCTAGCTTGGGAAATGAAAAAGTTGAGAAACAAGAGTATTCCATTAGTGAAAGTACTATGGAATAGGCACGGAGTTGAAGAGGCTACGTGGGAGCCTGAGGATTCAATGAGGCAACAATATCCGACTTTATTCAACGGTAAGATTTTCGGGGACGAAAATCCCTAAAGGGGGTGAGTTGCAACAGACCAAATTTGACCCTAATCGGAACGGTGGTTTCAGGACCACGAATCCGAGCCCGAGAAATATTTAAATATTATATTTTGTGTTTATTATATGTGAATTAATGTGTGTGAAAGTTTCGTAGAAAAATTTAATTGTTTATGTGTTTAATTTAGAAAAAGGACTTAATCGCGTAAAAGGTAAAAGTCCCAAACTATAGTGAAAATGCACTAAATTTATTGTGGATTTCTAATTTGGAGAACTAAAAGGGAAATTAACCCATTTTATGAGTTAGTGGGCAGCAAAGGTCAAGTATGACCTTATGTTATAAGTTGTTAATATTATTAATTAAAGGATAAATAAGTAAATTAGTAGATACCATAATATATGTTAATTAAAAACATGATTTAAAGGTTGTCTTCATCCTTTGGCTACCGAAATAAGAAAAGAAAAGCTTGGTTTAAAAGCTTAAGCATTCGATCATGGTGTTGGCTTGAATTAAAGGTTAGTTTTTAATCAGTTTTCGATAATTTTTACGTTTTTAAGATCGTTGCTTCGAACAGTAGCTGACCCATGTTAGAATTTTTAAATTGAACATGTTTGATATTCGGCCATGGCTAAATGTTGATGTTTTATGATGTTTGATGGAAAAATATTAAAGTTATGTTAGAAATCTACAAGTTTTGAAATGGAAATTTTAGTAAATTTGAGTGTTTTGGGCTAAATTGCAAAAATGAATTTTTGAGGGGGCTAAAATGAAAAATAAATGAAAGAAATGGATTAGTATGGTCCTTGTGAACATTCGGCCCTAAGGTGTTGTAGTGAAATTTTTTTATATTTTGTGTTTTGTGCAAATAGGACTAAATTGTAAAAAAATGTGAAACCCTAGGGGTAAAATGGTAATTTGCCCATTTATGTGTTTTGGGACTAAATTGAGATGAAATGTACTTGAATGAGCAGAATTTTAATGTGTTTAGATCAAGAACAAAGAAAAACGGATTTGGATCGGGGAAAGATGAAGGTTATCGAATAGCCGGTCTACGCGGTCCGTCGACGGTCGAGGTAAGTTCTTAAGCAAATGTATGTTAAAGAATTAATTATGAGTATAGAGTATGATAAATTTGGAAGTTTAAAGTACTAAAATATGTGTTGGCCGAATATGGGGTATAATATCGTATTGAATTTATTTTTGTTAAATATGATGTGAATGAGTATGTTTGGTTGAATATGTGAAAGTAATATGTTGTATACGTGATGGTTGTGATCTTAGTACTAAGTAAATTGTCTTGAAATGTTGAAATGTTGAAATTCCGGGCTTCAAGCCTAGCAGGCCTAATGCCGGTGATTTAATTTGGGCTTCAAGCCTAGCGGTGCCTGTGTCTTGGGTGATCTATTTCGAGCTTGATGCCTAGCGGGCCTTTTGCAGGTGAATGTATCAGGCTTAATGTCTAGCAGGCTAAATACCGGTGATGTATTATGAGTAGAGAATTCATGAATCATTTACGAGGTGGAATGTAATTACTTCGATAAACAAAATGCCCGGGTAAGTATAAATATTTATAGATGCAAGGAAGGAGGTAAGTTATTATCTTTCCTTCCGAATTAGATAAGTTGTGAAATGGTCAAGGTTGTCAGTAATGAATTTATATGATATGAGCAATTGATCTATTCATTTATGAGTATGATATGTATATTGAAATATAAGCTTGGTAATATCTTGAGATTCGGTCATTTGTGCAAATGTCAAAGGTGAAAATCATCAAAGATGCTTACATATTTGTATGTCTAATTGCATGTGATTGGGATATATTTTACACTTATTAGTTAAGGAATATGAAAATGTTTAAGGCTTTTAAGTGCTTTGGAGAGTTGTATGCCTTTGATAAGAAAATAATGGATGCTAAGTTAAAGAGATGGCAATTCGGCTATAATGGAACTATGGGTTAAATTATTGTATTTAATGTCAAAGACAAATAATGTTTATTATGTTCGAATGCTTAATTACTGAATTGTAAATGCTTAAGACTTACTAAGCTAGTGAGCTTACTTGTGTGATATGTTTTCCTTTGTTTTATAGATTTCGTTCAAGCTACAGGCTCAAAGGATCGTCAGAAGAATCATCCACACTATCAACTCCTTTTTGGTACTTATATATGTGGTTTTTGAATAAAAAGGCATGTATAGGTTAGACTAAGTTGTTAAATCAATGAACTTTGGTTTTGTTTATAAGCATAACTTAGCCTTGCGAAAAAGGCTTATTCCTTTTGATTAATTTCAGTTATTGTGCTCTTTGATATATTAGTTGGATATATGTATGAATGGTTGAATGCTTGATGTGTTCGGTGCTTGGCAAACTTATTCTTGGCTTGTTATATGCTAATCTAGGTCAGTGTATGATACATAGAGAGTATGTTTGCGGTTAAAATGATTTCCTGTTCTTTAAGTCCTATATGTTTATAAATGGATATTAAGTTTGGTCATATGTATTATAGTCATATGAACATGGCTTTTATTTTGTGTTATAATGAGGATATATATATATGATTTTCTTTTTAATGGTTACATGATGCGTATGGTTATGTCATTGTGATGCAAAAGTAGTAAGGATTTGCTTACTTTATATTCGGCCATGGTCTAGGTGTTTGTAATAGATACAATTTAGTCTTACGAGTAATGACACCATAGGTTGATATTAATGTCTTATTCATATGAAATTAGTCAAGGGATATAAGGATGATATGTTTGTTATGTTTATGATTGGTATTCAAGTATGTTTAATGAGGTTTTAATCTCACTTTGTTAATAATGTGCAATAACACTTGAAATTGATAAATGTGGAACTTTTGTGTTTAGATTTATATATAGGAAATTTGTATGATTAAATTTGGTTAGAAATAATGAAGGTAGCCGAATAGGTAGTTATTTATTAGTTCAATGTATGAATTTTAACTATTCTATTTGGTTATTCGAATTATGTGTATTTGTATTTGTTACTTGTGTTCAAAATGCTTAAAATGATTATAGACTATATGATAATCTGGTAATGAAATAAAATGGTATATGTATGATGATATGTTTTTAAAGCAAACGAAATTAGTATGTTAAGAACTGTTCTTTTTGATCACAAATGTAATATATGATCATATAGGTATGCGATGTGTGTAGCGTATAAACATCTTAGATTCATTTATATGCATGCAAATGAATTCATGTGAACTTTGAGTTGAGTGATTATTTAATTTAATCTGAATTTTTGGTATGAATTATTAGTTGGATATTGAGAAGTTGAGTATGCAAGTTTGGGATCTGATAAATGTATGAATTGCTATAAATGCCTACGATGATCTGAGTCTAGTGCGGTAATGCCTCATTACTCTAGTCCGATGACGGATACGTGTTAGGGGTGTTACACGACACCCAAGGAAGAATCCACCTAGACTTCACTTGTTATCTAACTCTGACCAGACGATTTATTCACTTGACTTGATCCGTAGCATTCCCTAATTTATATTAAACCCTCTCTCGAGGCAAATAATGTCTAACCCTAGGTTGATTAATTGAAATCTCTTTCTAATTAAAACCCCTAGAATTGCATTAACTCCATCTATGGACTCCCATATTAGGTTTCACCCTAATCCGGCAATGCCTCGTCCCCCTATCTCTAGGCGCGCGATCAACTCCGCTTAACTATGCTAGATCTACTCCTAGGCAGGGACTTTTGCTCCTCCACCTAAGCACATCAAACTTGAATCGATATCCGCGAAATATCAACACAAGAATTAAGAACACATAATTAAGAACAAATCAAATATTTATCATATAGTTCAGCACACGATAACAAGATTTATCTAAGTTTCATCCCCCTCAGGTATCTGAGGGTTTAGTTCATAACAATAAAAGAAAACATCTCAGAAGAAAAGATAGAAAACATAAGAAATCTCTAAAAACCTCTGAAGGAATTGAAGAAGAGATCCTCGGTCTTGAGTATAATTCCGGCTTCGATCAACTGGCTATCCCTGAGCGAATCCCCACAAATCTGCCCTCTCTGGCCGAGCAAGATGCCCCTAAACGATAGCTTTGGGTTCCCCCTTTCAGGTCATACTTAGGGTGTATTTATAGGCTTTTGGAATGTGTTTCTTTGCCCCTAAGTATCCAAATCCGATTGAAATTGCTCTTTGCCACGGTAGGGGCACGGCCTCTGGCACACGCCCGTGTGAATCGTCTTTAGGCCGTGTTCGGACTTTTAATAAGGTGACACGCCCGTGTATCTCGTGGCTAGACCGTGTTCGAGATTATTGAGGAGGCACAACCGTGTGGTCTTGGGCCCAGGCCGTGTCAATTTCGTGTTTTTGCCCATTTGGCCCGTTTTAAGCCCGTTTCTTGTTCTTTTCATCCTCCGATGCTTTCCTGAGTATATAACATGAAAAGGAAGGATTAAGAGCACCTTTTTTCATAAAATAAGGGATAATTCATCCAAAAGCATGCTAAATGTGGGATTAAAATATGTTACTTTTACGGTTTATCAAATACCCCCACACTTAAGCTTTTGCTTGTCCTCAAGCAAAATTCTCAACTTAGAATTAAAACGAACTTTCCATAATTCCTAATATTCATTAGTAGTGTTTCATCATAATTCAAGGATAATTTATACATGGATAATTTAACTCAAAGAGTCCTAAAGAGTCAAACAGTCTAAGTCATACATTTGTAGCACAAAAACATAGGTGTTTCCCTTCATCTAAATAATTACCTCTGGTTCAAAACCTACAAGGATTGACATCCTCACAAAAGATTCCCTCAAATCACTCGAAGTGTTTAAGGTTCAGAATGAAGCACTCAAATGTCAAACCTGAAAAGTTAATCCCATAGGCTTGCATGAAAATCAAATCTCCACCACTGTAATATGAGATGATGCACAAATCAAAAGGTCTTTATCAGGGTTGTAATGTGGCTTGGGTTAAGGTGTGGATAAAGGCTGAATTAGAGGGTTAGAATCGAGATCGACCTGACAAATTACCTAACTAGAAACAACGAACTGAAAAATAAATAATTACATGAATTGAAACTTTGAAACTAATAATACGAGCTTCTTTTTCAATAAATAGATGTTAAATGTACAAGCTCGCTTTTCATCATACTAATACTGAATATACTTTGATTTTTTGTTAAGAACAAATCATCAAATATTTATAATAATAAGAAAGTACTTTAACAACTAAAATATAGAACATAGTTAGGCAACTGTTCAAAATCAAATCTCGACAAAAAGGGTAGTCAAGAAGAATGGTGATAACAAATACAAAGGGTTTTGGGTTAATATTAGTGGGTGAGTCAATAAAAAGGGTTGTTAGGATCAAAAGGGATTCACTAGGGGTTAATTATGAAGGTAGGCTTTTTATGGAGTAAGTGGGTTAAATCCTAGGTGCCTTTATCATTTCTGTATATTAGATCAAAGGTGTGGACTCGACATGTATAATCGATGCAAGTTCTAGAATAACAAATCAATATTGACACACTCATAATCAATGAAGTGAGCAAGAAAAACAATTTATGCTCTACAAGGCTCAAAATCTCACAAAAATTATGGGTATTTTGATGTCAACCTTGTAAATTTCAAAGTAATATTCAAATTCAGGTAGACAACCTAGAAAAAAAAATTTATTTTCTTGAAAAATAGACTTATCATGCTTGATTCTCTAGTATTCTTAGAATTCAATCATCAATGCACAATTATCAATGACTTAATCTAAAACATATCAATAAAAATCATAAATCATGGAAATTTCATCCTAATTTGTAATTTTATTACTTAAAAACAAGACTAAATTCAGGGATTTGAGAATAATGCAAAAAGTTTGGCATCCTTAAGATTCACCCCCCCACACTTAAGATGTGCATTGCCCTCAATGTACAAAGATAGATAATATCATTATAAAATCTTAAGATATGGAAAGAAGTGAAACTTCCTGAATTTTTGGATGGCATCCTTGGGTTGGAGGTGAAAGATAGGTCGGAGGGGTCGGTCTGGATGACAATCCTGCGCTAGATAAAGAAGTTGGGTAGCTCATGGAGGATTAGCTAGGATAAAATACTAAACATTAAAACTATACTAATTAAATAATTAAAGAAAAGCAAGCTAAAGTGAAGAAAAATAAAGATGAAACTAAAATTAAAAGAAAAGATAAATGGACCGTAGGATCCTTATTGTTGGATGGTTCGCGAGGTGGGTGTGACCTCTAAGGTCATGGAGGTGGCAAGTGTGGGAAGTGGCGTGATTCCCAAGTAGCTCAAGAACTCCGACACTAAGATACTATAAATTAAAATAAACTAAATTAAGCATAAGATAGTCAAAGAGAAGGAAAATAAAGGAGAAGATAAAAGTAAAATAAAAAATAAATGGTCTCAAAGACCCTTGGCTTGTCGAGTGATTGAAGCGGTCGGTATGAACTTATATAGATCGGTCTCCATGAGGGAGACTGTGCTGGGATCCTTCCGTTTCTTCGACATGGCTGAAAGATTGAGAAGAATGCTATAAGAATGAAGAATGCTAAGAATGTATGGTGTAAGGGTGTAAAGGAGGAAGAAGGGTGAAAGTTAGGTGAGAAGAGGGAGGGGTGGGTGGTTTAAATAGAATTCTCAAATCAGGTACAACCCCACGCCCGTGTCTCGTGGGCGTGTTATTTCACACGGCCGCCTCGCACGGCCATGTGTGTAGGCGTGTTAATTCTCTCACGCCTGTTTTTACAGATTGCCACGCTCGTTTCTGATAAGTCAGTGTCGTCCACGGCCGCATCGCACGGCCGTGGCATTTTTTCGGTGCCCATGGGGGTGGTTGGAGTTCGTGACTCGAAGATTTGATTCGTTCTGACTTGTACCTCTTCTTCCATTGTCAGTATGGAGATTCTGTGCTTCCACACGGCCGTGTGTAAGGCCGTGTGGCCTGGAAATCTGCACTTTTGGTTAGTTTAAAACTAGGTGTTTAAGACTAAGATAAGAGAAGAAAATAAATACGAAAGTAATTAGGGTTAGTGCTCGGGTTGCCTCCTGAAAAGCGCTCGTTTAAAGTCTTAAGCTAGACTTTCCTCTCGTTTGTATTGTTAGGGTGGGTTGAGGAGTTGAAAGTCCTTCCTCATGCTATCAGTTTTATTATCATGATAGAGTTTAAGTCGAGATGCATTTATATTGAAAGTACCAAAAATAGGATTAGTTACCTCGACTGTTCCGTATGGGAAAACACTGATTACCCTAAAAGGGATTTCTTTGTTTGTGTTTACGTCTGATGTGATGGTGCGAGGATCTACTTTATCTAACAGCACCTGGTCCCCTATTTTGAAGTGGTTTGTTGTTCCTATGAGCTCTTCTGAGGGCTCCTTTGGTTTTACTTCGTGTGGTTCCGGCTCTTCTTTGAATTGTGTTTTCCACTCTTCTGGTTCGTCGACCCTAAGGCTTCATTCCTTATGTAATTATTCTTTGTTGGCATGGGGTTCATGACTCGGTTCAGGTTTGTACCCTTGTGGTTTTTCCTGTGGTGAAAGTTGAACAACTTGGTTATCAACTGAATTTACTTTCTCACCTTCATCAATTGTTGTTCTGGCTGAGTCAAGAGCTTGTAAACTGATTGATTCGTTACCTACACGAAGTATGAGTTCTCCTGTACCAACATCAATTTTTGTTCTAGCAGTTGCTAAAAAGGGTCTTCCTAAAATTAAGGGAATCGGATTATCCTCATCCATGTCTAAGACAACAAAATCTACTGGGAAAACGAATTTATCAATTTTTACAAGAACATCTTTGATAATACCCCTAGGAATTCTAACAGTTTTATCAGCTAATTGAATGCTCATCCTAGTTTGCTTGGGTTTCCCTAGACCTAGTTGTTTAAACAATTTATAAGGCATGACATTTACGCTTGCCCCTAGATCAGCTAATGCATTATCAATAGATAAACTACCAATTAAGCATGGAATTGTAAAACTCCCTGGATCTTTTAATTTCCGTGGTAGTTTATTTTGCAAGATTGCCGAGCACATTGCGTTTAGTTCTACGTGTGATGCTTCGTCTATCCTTCGCTTGTTCGTCAAAAGCTCTTTCAAAAATTTTCTAGAATCTGGCATCTGTGAAAGAGCTTCAAGTAACGGTAAGTTAATATGTAATTTCTTTAAGAGTTTAAGAAACTTACTGAACTGTTCTTCTGTGTCGTCTCTCCTTAATGCTTCGGGATATGGTATGCGAGGTTGGTACTCTTTGATTATCGGTTTTGGCTTATTATTACTTACCTCAACCTTACCGTCTTTGACCTCATTCTCTTGCCTTGAATTGGGCTCGTCTAACCCTTCACTTTCTTGAGTAGTTATGGCTTGGATCTGCACCTTTGGGTTAATCTCAGTGTTGCTTGGTAGACACCCTTGCGGTCGTTCAGAAATTATCTTTGCAAGCTGTCCAACTGTGTTAGTAAGTTGTCCAACTGTCTTAGTGAGTTTCCCAACTTGGATCTCGATCCCTTTAATTGATGCCTGTTGATTCTTAAGGCTGGTCTCGGTGTCTTGAGAGACGGTTATCTGTAGTCGCCATGAATTTTGTCGCATCTCTTTAAGGTTCGGCTTTTCTCCCGTGGATAGGGGTGATTTTGGAAATTTTGAGGAGGTTGTTGTCTTTGATTTCCTTGATTTCCTTGTCCTCCCCATGAAAAATTTGGGTGGTTCCTCCAACTGGATTATAATTATTACTATAAGGGTTATTATTGGATCCGAAGTTATTACCTATATAGTTCATCTGCTCGCTTCGTGTCTTGGTTGGTAGGGTGGGTACTCGGGATTTGCCATAGTTCCACTTGCGCCGCGACCGCAGACATGGATGTACTGCGAAGAACACAAACTATCAAGCTTTTTATTCATCATCTCTACCTGTGTTGATAGCATGGTTACTGCATCGATGTTGAAAACTCCTGCTGATTTTGTTGGTTTTGTCCTTGTAACCTGCCACTGATAGTTATTCTATGACATCTCCTCTATGAATTCGTAGAGGTCGTTTGAGCAGCGCTCGTTGTTCGAGGGTTCCACCGATCATTTGAATCAATTAGTTGCCTCGTTAAGGGGTTTACACCGTTATAGAAAGTTTGGACTTGGAGCCACAAAGGTAATACGTGGTGTGGGCACCTCCTCAAGAGATCCTTATATCTCTCCCATGCGTCATATAATGTCTCTAAATCCATCTGCACAAAAGAAGAGATATCATTCCGTAATTTAGCCGTTTTGGCCGGTGGGAAATATTTTAATAAAAAAAATTCGGTCATTTGATCCCATGTAGTGATTGACCCTCGTGGTAACGAGTTTAACCACTGTTTGGCTTTATTTCTTAATGAAAAGGGAAATAACCGAAGTCGTATGGCATCATCAGAAACGCCATTTATTTTGAAGGTATCACAGAACTCTAAAAAATTAGCTATATGAGTGTTTGGGTCTTCGTCCTGCAAACCATCAAATTGAACAAATTTTTGAATCATTTGTATAGTGTTAGGCTTTAATTCAAAATTATTAGCAGCTATAGCAGGCCTAACAATACTCGATTCGGCTCCTGTTAAATGAGGTTTAGCATAATCATACATAGTACGTGGAGCATTATTTTCTGCCACATCTTGGGGTGGTGGATTATTCTCGTCCATCCCTTCAGTAGGATTGGATTCGCCTTCTCGCTCTTTTTCTGTGTAATTTAGGGCTCACCTAATTTCTCTGCGATTCCTGCGAGCGGTAGCTTCAATATCACTGTCGTATACTAGTGGTCCTCTCGGGTTCCTTCTAGTCATAAACTAGAGGTACCTGCTAGGAAAAGAAAGAAAGAAAATTCAGCAAAGTAAAATAAAAATAAAAATAAAAATAAATTGCGGAAAATAATGGCTAAAGTAATAAAAATAGAGCTTTCTTAATATTTTAGTTCCCCGGCAACGGCGCCAAAAACTTGATCGTGTGTCAGAGTTTTTAAAAAATTTAAATAATTAGAATGATCAAACCTGGAAACTAACTATGACAACGATTGAGGCAAGTGCACCTATCGAATAGTAGTATAGCTTAGGCAAGACCGGATTGTCGAACCCAAAGGAACTAAAAGTACTAATACAAACTTTCTTTTTATTATTTAGCCTAAGAATTAAGCGAATAGTTGTTTAATCTAAATTACTAAACTTAAAGACTCTAAGACAAAGAAGAATGAATTTCGGAGAATAACTTGAGGAAAAACCAATTAATTAAGATGACACCCAAGGAAGAATCCACCTAGACTTCACTTGTTATCTAACTCTGAACCAGACGATTTATTCACTTGACTTGATCCGTAGGATTCCCTAATTTATATTAAACCCTCTCTCGAGGCGAATAACATCTAACCCTAGGTTGATTAATTGAATTCTCTTTCTAATTAATACCCCTAGAATTGCATTAACTCGATCTATGGACTCCCATATTAGGTTTCACCCTAATCCGGAAACGCCTCGTCACCCTATCTCTAGGTGCGCGATCAACTCCGCTTAACTATGCTAGATCTACTCCTAGGCAGGGAATTTTGCTCCTCCACCTAAGCACATCAAACTTGAATCGATATCCGCGAAATATAAACACAAGAATTAAGAACACATAATTAAGAACAAATCAAATATTTATCATATAGTTCAGCAAACGATAACAAGATTCATCTAAGTTTCATCCCCCTCATGTATCTGAGGGTTTAGTTCATAACAATAAAAGAAAACATCTCACAAGAAAAGATAAAACAAAACATAAGAAATCCCTAAAACCCCCTGAAAGGAATTGAAGAAGAGATCCTCCGTCTTGAGTATAATTCCAGCTTCTTGGGATGGATCAACTGGCTATCCCTGAGCGAATCCCCACAAATCTGCCCTCTCTGGCCGAGCAAGATGCCCTTAAACGATAGCTTTGGGCTCCCCCTTTCAGGTCATACTTAGGGTGTATTTATAGGCTTTTGGAATGTGTTTCTTTGCCCCTAAGTATCCAAATTCGATTGAAATTACTCTTTGGGCATGGCCTCTGGCACACGCCCGTGTGAATTGTCTTTAGGCCGTGTTCAGACTTTTAATGAGGTGACACGCCCGTGTATCTCGTGGCTAGACCGTGTTCGAGATTATTAAGGAGGCACGGCCGTGTGGTCTTGGGCCCAGGCCGTGTCAATTTCGTGCTTTGGCCCATTTGGCCCGTTTTAAGCCCGTTTCTTATTCTTTTCATCCTCCGATGCTTTTCTGAGTATATAACATGAAAAGGAAGGATTAAGAGCACCTTTTTACATAAAATAAGGTATAATTCATCCAAAAGCATGCTAAATGTGGGATTAAAATATGTTACTTTTACGGTTTATCATAAGTCTATATACAAATAAATGTATTTGTATTGAATTATGTATGTTTATATGAAATTTCATTGTGATGAATGTGTACGAGATGATAAATACCTAAAATCCGAGGAAGTATCGATAATGTATCAATGTCTGAGAAGTCCCGAACGAACCTAGGAATAGATAGGATTATGTCTGTCATGACATAGGTTTCCGATTTGTAATATCGTGTAAGACCACGACTGGGACGTTGGCATCGATTTGAGATTTACGTGTAAGACCATGTCTGGGACATTGGCATCGTATTTGATTCGTGTAATACCCTGTCTGGGACGGTGGCATCGATATTTGATTACATGAAAGACCACGTCTGGGATGTTGGCATTGTACGATTATTCTGTGTATTCCGAGTATCCTATTTGATTCTGAATGGTTCAACGGGCCAATCCGAGAAATGAAAGACTAAGTGAATTGTGTAACCGTTTCAGGTACGTTTGTTGTGTATGCTTTGTTTAAGCATGAAAGGTGAGTATTTATGTACTTGCAAAAGAGAAATATGTGCATTTAAGTAATGTGATAAAATGTGATATATGTATGACTATGATACGAGCAAAAGAGATGTTTTGTGATAGGATATGTTGGTAAGCTATGGCTAAACAAACGAGCCAATGAAAATGTTTTGATTTTGAAATTGAGAGACATTTATGGCATATATTAATATGATTATGTTTATTTTATGTTAAGTTTATTTGTATATGGCTTACTAAGCTTTTGAAAGATTACTTTGTGTGTGTTTACTATGTTTTATAGATCGTTAAAGCTACGAAAGGCTCGGGGATCGTCGAGGATCGTCACCACACTATCAAACTCATTTTGGTACCATTTGGAAGTGTATATACTAAAGAATGGCATGTATAGGCTAGTCACTTTGAATTATGTTTGAGATATGTACATAGCCATGTGATATGGCTAGATAAATGATTATGGTATGAATGAGTAGTCATGCTATATGATACTTGGTTTTGGTATGGTTTGATGGTTAGTGTAATGGTCAAATTAATAGTAAGCTTATTGATGCAAAGTAAGCGTATATTTGATGAATGGTGGTTATAATGAAATGGTAAGTTTGTGATGAATTATACTTGGAAATGTTTGTCATTTAATTGAGCTAATTGCTGCATAAGATGATGTGCTTGAAATGCTTTTGAATGCTTGGAAAAGTTGGTTATTTTGGCATGATTTGATTTGGTATGATGCTTGTAGGGATACCCTAAAGTGTGGGTGGCATTTTGGCCTTACAAATGGCCTCTAATTTCCCACACGGTTGAGCACACGGGCTTGTGGCTCGACCGTGTCCTTCGTGGTTAAAATTTCAAAACAAGTCAGGTTCGACCACGGGCTGGACACACGGCCGTGTGACTGGCCGTGTGGTGCAAGTCAGGCCCGACCACAGGTGAGACACACGGGCGTGTCTCAGGCCGTGTGGTCAAGTCAGTATGTATGCCCTGTTTTGACACGGCTCAAGAACATGGGCATGTCTGAGGCCGTGGGAGGCACACGGCCTGCCCACACGGGCGTGTGACCTTTGTAACTTTGAAAAATGTTTGAATTTTGGAAAAAATTTGTATGATCCCGGTTTAGTCCTGACCCCTTTCTAATGTGTGTTTAAGGTCTCGTAGACCTCATTAAGGGACTATATGTTTGTATTCTGATATGATTAAACGATGTTATATTCTATGATGCGAGATGTTCGTAAAAGTTTCCGATTGTCCGGTAATGCCTCTTAACCCTAGACCGACGATGGTTACGGGTTAGGGGTGTTACATTAGTCCCCAACCACTTTCGATGCATGTTTTGGGCCTCGTAGGCTCGTTTTAGGGGCGATATGAATGTTTTTGAAAAGTTTTAAATTTGAGTGGAATTTCATGTCTCAATTTTGAATGTTTGCTTGCAAATAAGTCTGATAATGCCTCGTACCCTATCCTGGCGTTGGATACGAGTAAGGGGTGTTACAGTCGGCCACCGAGATGTCACTGTTGTAGCCACCTACACTACCGTGTCTGGTGATGCAGGTGAGACACCCTTACGGCACCTCGAGTCGGTTCAACTACTGTCGTTTCGGTCCGGGTCAGTGACAACCCGACCGGTCTGGTCTAGCCACCGATTAGATCATCGGCCCGGTTTCACCGAACAGGCCCAATTCGACCAGTTTTTGGGTCTTGGTCTTGGTTTTGGTCTCCTGGGCCCGATTTACGATCTCAGATCTAATTTTCAAGTTCGATTACCCATTGAATCAATTGTCTGACTTAAAAATTAACTTCCAAAAATATCATATTAAATTTAATTGATTTGATTAATTTAATTTTACTTTATTAAAATTATTTTTTCCAAAAATCACTTAGATTTTCCAAATTAAATTTTTAAGAAAAATCTTTAATAAAATTATCTAGTTGAACAATTCTTATGACCACCTAATTTAATTCCACATCAAATAAATTGACTCAATTAAATTATTCCCATAGTTGTAGATTTTTCTTCTGATTCAAATGCCGTTTGGTCGAGCTTTTGTTGAGCTAGAGGAGGGAGCAATTAGACATATACAATTAGGCTCTAGTAATTGCAATTATGTCCAGAAGCATTGTTCCGATAATTCGCAATTATTTAATAATGGAGTCAGTCCACAACAAGTACCATGATTGAAAACTCCTTATTTTATATTATTTATGAATGCAATTCATCCAACTACTTTGTCCAATGACCTCGTCACGTGTGTTACCCTCATATGATATCCTTGATTCCTTTTAGTTAAATCTGTTCACTCAATACAATCCTATTTTATCTCATTGTCACCATTATGTCTTCTTAATGATTAATATATCACTGTCAACAAATGATTGTGATAAATTGCTTGTTCGAGAACAAGCAACCTGTGGTCACGTTCCATATTTATCAATCCACACAATGCCAATGAGAGGATATCATTAACTCTTTAATTTAACTATGAATTCCACTATTGCTAGTAAAGCCATGCCATACACAAGTCATGTACCCAACATACCGGTTATGGGCTCGATCATCTTTATGAATTCCACTATTGCTAGTAAAGCCATGCCATACACAAGTCATGTACCCAACATACCAGTTATGGGCTCGATCATCTTTAGAGCATAAGCCTCCACTTATATCAAAGCACATGAGTTGCATACGCATGGTCAGTGACTAACTCAAGATTTAGGTAAATCACACCATGAATGTCACTAGTGAATTAATTCACAAACGGATTCACAATTTATTCATCTTGGGTCCAGTCCAATGTATCATTCTACCAATGAATACATCTATGTATCTACTCATGGAGTCAACTGCTCCAATAGCCAAGACTAGCCATCTCCCCAATTGGAATTGTAGACGACATAATAATCCTTCTCAGTATTTTAAACAAATTATCACTTTGATTCTTTTACATGATTTTGTTTCTTTTACAGGATTATGGACTCATTTAGATTATCTACTGAAGTAAGTTATCTTTCTCGCAATGTAAACATTCTTTACAATGCCACTTATCTTCAGTTTGAACTTTAAACAATCAATAAGCTAATATTTGCTTGTTACAATTTCGCTATGCATGCAAAATATAAAAGACATAAAATACAAAAGACATAATAGTGAAATGTGAAATTAACTTTATTTATTTATTCATCGTTCAAATAAATAGAAAACAATTACATGTTTACTACAATATAGGCACACTTCCCAACGGTATCCGCCCAACCCAGATGTATTTGACGAACTTGTTTATATTTGTTTATTATTTAAAGTATGATAATTTGGTTAGTTAAGTTAAGATTTGGTTAGAACGAAACTAGACTATTGTAGATGATAAGACTTAAATTATGTTAAGTGCACTTAATCTCGAGAATAAAGAGAGTTAGTGAATTATCTTATTTTTCCTCTAATATTTATCTCTAAGCTTAAGTATATAAGGATAGCGGTGGTCTTTCTGAAAATTTTTACATTTTTTTCTTCTTTCTTGATTTCCTTTGAAAACTCTTTGAAAACTTAAGTTCAGAAAACCTCTTCAAAGCAACGTTCGCAGTGTTCAGCTAACTTCTACATTAGTGCCAGCTCACTGGTAATTATTGATGAACCCTAGGTTACCTTATAAGTCACTTATGTGTTTCTCATTTGACATGTATAAATGTTAGGATAGAGTGTGAGGAAGGAAACTTCTTGATTCTGGATTAAGTGTTGTTGATTCTTGCATGCATGATAAGATCTGATCGATTGATTATCTGATATGTTTAATTATCTTTATTTTTGCTCAAGAAGTTAACTTAGGCCCAAGTGATAAAGGAAAAGGACCTGCTTTATGGACTTGTGCTGGAGTTTCTAGTGAGTTCCTTCTTCCTTCCATGTGTTGTAGTTTTCTTTATTTTATAATTCGTGCAAGGTAAATAATCCTCCTATGTAATGGATGAAGATGTTGTGTGGGTAATGGTTATCCAAAGTCTTCAATCTGAGTGCAGCATGTCAGTAATATAAAGTAAGTGCCATTCTTCATGCTTAAGACATTACTATTTTCTTCTGATATGTATGATATGATATGAACTAATAGAGATAAGGAGATATGTTTCTGTAGCATCTGGTAGGGCAACTATATTGCAAACCGGATTGGTAGATCAAGATAAAATGTGTTGTTCAGATAGAAAATGATATGAGGAGTTAAGGGGGAGAATGTATGTGAACAAGATTGAATGGTATGCTTTTGAATTTGAATTTTAGGTATGTGGCTGGCATGAGAATGGATTTGTCTTAGTTATGTTGAGCTGGCGTACTGTATACACCCAAGTGATAAGTAAGTTGGCGTACTGAGTCTGTCTGTGTTCTGTTTATGTCATTGGGCGTACTATGTGAATGTGTGTAAATATTTTAGAAAAGTTCAATTGTACTATCAGTAATGTTATGTATGATTTATCTTGGAACTCACTAAGTTTGTATGAACTTACTTTGTTACCATTTTCCTTCTTAGGCTTGCTGACTGAAAGAAGGTTTTGTTAGAAAGACTAGCCAGAGTGCTACTTCTATTGTGAGTTGACTACTTTATTTTGTATCATGCATGACTCGTGGGGGTGGTGCTTAAGTGTATTTGTAAATGATTTGTACAAAGAACTTCTGTTTTGATAAGATTATGTTTTTATGATATTTTTATGAAGTATTAATGTTTGGTTTTAATTAATATATTCTATCTAATGAAGTTATTATATTTGAACTTATATGCCATATGGTTTGTATATTATTTTTAAATTGTTGATGTTTTCATTCACACCTAGGTAAAGTAACGACTAATATATGTCTTATATTTATAACTCTGTAAGAATTATATAATGCTTTAGCCAAAATGTTTTAAAGTTGGTTTGATTTTAAATAATGACACACCATACTCGGATCTTATTATAGAGTCGAATTTGGCTTGCTACAAGTTTGGTATCAGAGCCAAGGTTGAACTGATTCTCGAAAAACCTAAGGCTGAATCACGCCTCATCATGCATGATATGCTTTTGGCTTAGTCCTTGAGCGTGTTAAACTAATTTGAATTTTCTTGTAGTATTGAAAAAGATGTTTGAAGGATCTAGAGAAATGACTAGAGAAGAAATTGAATGTCATGTGCCTCATGTTTGAAAAAAGCACTTAATGCTGGATTAGGAGTGTAACACCCCAAACCTGGCCTAGACGTTATGGTCGAATCTGAGAATGTTATGAATAAGGGTTTCGAATCTACTCTTACCAAGTTTAAAACCTTATATAGTTTCTTGCTAAAAAGGAGTCCAAATTTTATAAAACATATTTATTAACATTTTCATTACTGGAACTGTCGTTAGTTTGTTCATTCAGCAAAACATAACTTGCATCGAAAATCTTAAAAGTTGTTATATTTTGAAAACCAAGTTCGTATTTTATAAAAACATTTGTTTGCATAAAACCGTGGTTTTGTCAAACATCGCGGTCTAAAACTCAATAACACATCCAAAACCAAAATCAAAACAAACAATCTAGAGAGTCCTAAAACTATAAAACTCTCAAAATAAACTAGAAATTAAGTAAACTTTTATTATAATCTAAGTTTACGGTCATTGTAACACCCCAAACCCGGACAAAACACCACGTCCGAATCTGGTGTGTTACGAGGGAAAGTATTTTTGAAAAGTTAGATTTTCCATTTAAAAGCTGAGTGAAAACATAGTGTGTTTGAAACAAGTTTGAGTAGTCTTGTTTGAAAACAAGAGGTGTATTTGAAACCCGGAGATTTTGAAAACTTGTTCAAGTATGTAGTGGAAACGAGTTGATTTCATTTAATAATTCCAATAATTTGTTAGTACTACTTAAAACATTTTTGAAACTTAGAAGAAATACAAGATTGGATTGAAAACCATTGTAATTGTTTATCTTAAAGACTTAGTGTGATACCCGATGGTATAGTTTAAAAACACATTGCGTTCCAGTTTTGAAAACATTATCTTACCAAATTTTAGTAAAATTTTTACCAACTTATTTTGTTAAGGCATACTTAGAATCTAATTACAACATAAACATAAAATTAAGGCCTTTTACAAATCCAAATTAAAACCCAAATAAAAAGTAAATAAGTTAAAGTACCCAAATGCAATAGTCAGAGCAAAACTTTTATTAAAACATGGCATGTGCACCGAGACCATCCCGGTTCCATGTCGCGTCTCACGAGTCACCTGAAATGTCAAAGGAGAGGGTGAGTCGAGTGACTCAAAGTGTGTAAATCCCGCTCCGAGAAAACAACATGCTAACACATATCATACATAGCAACATCATTGATGCAACCAGACCCTAACCATCCATATCGCCTTTTCTACCCCGTGTGGTACCAAACCCTTTGGTGGTGCCAAACCACTGGTGACATATAGTCACAATGTGTTACCAAAACACTGGTGTCCCAAAGACACAATATCCGTCAATGTGGTACCAAACCACTGGTGTCCCAAAGACACAATGTGCTACCAAAGCACTGGTGACCGAAGTCACAAATCCAATGATGATGGGGCCAACCCATCGTGTGATACCAAATCACTAGCAGACGATCCCATATCTCAAGTGGGGCCAACCCACGGTGGTCAAACCACAGGGACAAGTCGCAATGAGGTGCCAAACCTCTGGTGTCCCAAAGACACAATGTGCTACCAAAGCACTGGTGACCGTAGTCACAAATCTGGTGATGGGGCCAACCCATCGTGTGATACCAAATCACTGGCGTCAATCCCGTATAATCATCCGTGGGGCCAACCCACTGTGGTACTGAGCCACTGGGACGAGACGCTGAGGTACCAAACCTCTGGAGGTGCCAAACCTCTGGTGACCCAAAGTCACAAAGTGTGCTACCAAAGCACTGGTGCTCGTCAGCACAATATATCACTGCTCCCTCCTCTCGTATCACCCAACTACATACCATGCTCATGTAATCGTGCATATCATACAATCATGCATGTCATACAATCATGCATATCATACCAATATATCTAATCTCATATCCCATGTCACATATAACCACAACCATGGTATCATGTAAATCATCAGTAAATTTATAACAATAGTGATCTTGACTTACCCGAGTCGTAATCATACCCATTAGGGTATCATAATGATACCACTGTTACATTAGTTATCACACAAGGTTATCAAACATATTACTAAATATAAGTGTGTTAGTATACACACACGATAATACTGAGTCTAGAACTCTCGACCAAAGCGATCTAAGCCCCTCGATTGCTAACTCCTACAATCGGCCAAGAAGGAGTTAGTCACTAAGACCATTCGGCCAACACAGAGACACCAAAAAGGGTTAATTTCAATCCCTTACCTTGAAGATGATCCGTTTCCTACCAAATCTGAATCAGCGGTGATTCCTCTTCCAATAATTAGCACCCTAACAAACCAATAGTTAATCACTAATCACTTTAAACTTAATCGAAATCAACTGATTGCACTAACAAAAATATACCAACTGCTTACCCTTTACTTACCAATCGGTTAACAGAAAAAGATGACTCCTCCCGCTTGATTTCGCAATCCAAAGACCCTATAACGAAGAGATTAAACCAAACGGTTAACACCCTTCCAACCCGACCATAATCGGCCCTTAACCAAACCATAACCAACAAAGATCGCAAGAGGAGATATGGCCATTCGGCCTTGCACTTACCAACACCCAATATTCGGCCAAAAATAGGACTTCTAGGAGAAGGGAAAATATTCGGCTATGTTGAAAACAAAGAAAGAAAGAATCGGCACAAGGTGTTTAACACCTCTATTTTCGGTTTTGAGGGAAAACAATGTGAAATGGGAGCAAAGTTTCAACAATTAAGCTTAGGAAAAGAAAATGAAATTTGAGAAGTAAGGTGATGGTAGTTTGTGCACACAAGAAATGGGGAGAGCATATGGGTGATTCGGCTATCACGGTTTCAAGAAGAAAAGAGATGAAAATATGACAAGAAAAGATGTTAGTTTCAAGCAAACCAAAGTTTCAAAAGAAAGAGAAAGGAGGTTGAAGAAGAGAGTGCCTGTTTTTAGCACAATTGAGCAAAAGAAGAGGAATGGAAAAATCTCTTGAAATTTGGGTGGCTTTTTGACAAAAGAAAGAAAAAAACAAAGATGCTTCACAAAAGCTTTTGGCCGAAAATGCACAAAGTGAGAAGTGCATTTCGCACACCTCCCTTCCTACTACCCAAACCGTCCACATCCCCACTCCAACACCCCACAAATCGGCCAAATCCCCCAATCACTCACACCCACACATTCAAACCCACAAGACCAAGTCTCCTCCTACAATTGCTCTCCACCCTCCTTTTGAATGTGAAGACTTGGTCCAAGTAGAATTTGATTTGCCTACCACCTCTCCTCCATGCCGTCCCAAAAAGAAGACAAAATGGGGAACTCTGCAAATTTCGAACACAGGACATCCCCTCCCTTGCAAATGACGCCACACCTCGACTCCTAGTGGCACCTTGCTCACCACTTTGCCAACACTTCTTTTGTGCAAAGAAACCACCATTTATTTTCTTAAACCCCACTACCTCGGCTCCTTCCTATAAAGCCTAAAACTAAAATTCTCCCAACCACTCAGGCATACACCTAGGCTATAATTAAGCCCCAAAAACATAGAGATAGCAACCTAGCATACTAACAACATGCAGAACATGCCATGACAAAAGAAATAGCCCCTAACCCGGGATATTACGGTTCTACCCCCTTAAAAATAATTTCGGCCTCGAAATTACCCGATCAAAAGAGTTATGGGTATTCTTTGTCTCATCGTATCCTCGGGTTCCCATGTCGCTTCTTCTACACCATGATTCCGCCAAAGCACCTTAACCAAAGGCACAGACTTCCTACGCAGAACCTTCACATCCCGATCCAAAATCTGCACAGGTTCCTCCTCCATAGTCAAGTCTGGATTTACCTCGATCTCTTCCACTGCTACCACATGAGACGGATCCGAACGATACCTTCGAAGCATCGAAACGTGAAAGACGTCATGAATCTGGCTAAGCTCTGCTGGCAACTCAAGCTGATACGCTACTGGTCCAACTCGCCTCAACACCTTATACGGCCCAATGAACTTCGGACTAAGCTTGCCCTTCTTCCCGAACCTCAGGATCTTCTTCCAAGGCGAGACCTTCAGAAAAACTCGATCCCCAACAGCAAACTCTATATCTCTTCGCTTAAGATCGGCATAGGACTTCTGCCGGTCCGAAGCTTCCTTTAATCGAGCCTGTATCAACTTAACCTTATCCTCAGTCTCAGCTACCAACTCGGGTCCCAACAATTGACGTTCACCTAACTCCGTCCAACACGTAGGTGAGCGACACTTCCTACCATACAACGCCTCATACGGTGCCATCTTGATGCTTGCTTGGTAACTGTTGTTGTAGGCAAACTCAGCTAATGGTAGAAACTCCTCCCAACTACCTCTAAAATCCGTGACACAACCTCTCAAAGATATCTTCCAAAATCTGAATAACCCCTTTCGATTGCCCGTCCGATCATGGGTGAAAAGCCGTCTTTGAAATCCAAACGAGTACCCGAGCCCGATGCAACGCTTTCGTAACCTTGACGTAAACACGGGATCCCTATCCGAGATTATCGAAACCGGCACACCGTGCAACCTCACTATCTCGAAACATACAAACGCTTAGCTTCAAGTGAGTAGTCAACTCACCGAATAAAGTGAGTGATTTAGTCGACGATCCACCACTACCCAAATCGAATCCTTCTTGCTTGGCGTAAGCGGTAACCCACCGACAAAATCCATGGTTATCCTTTCCCACTTCCATCGAGGAATCTTTACAGTGAAGCAAACCCGACGGCAATCGATGTTCACCTTGACACGATGACAAGTCGACATTTCCCAACAAACTCTGTCACCTCTTTCTTCAAACCAAAGCCACCAAAATCGCTCTCTAAGATCCTTATACATTTTGCTACCTCCGGGATGCATAGCATGAGGATCTGCATATGTGCCTCTGAAGAATCTTCTCGCCTCACTCAACATCTTTGGGCATACAAGCCTTACCTTGAAAACAAAGAACCTCGTCACTAGACAAATCAGTAACCCTCCAAACCACCATTTCAAGACTTGTAACCTTCGCGCACTCGTAACCTCATCCTCTAATCTGTTTCTCGACCGCTCAACCCAAGTAGGCTTAACTGCGGCTCCGCGTAATACTCCCGCGTCGCCATACAAGCTCAAATGGGCAAACAATGCTCTTAAGTCCGAAACAACCTTACGGCTCAACGCGTCGCTACCACGTTAGCCTTACCGGATGATACTCAATCGAGCGGTCATAATCTTTCGGCAATTCGACCCATCTACGCCGCCTCAAATTCAAATCCTTCCGAGTCGGTAGATACTTGGACTCTTATGATCCGTGTAGACTATCGATCTCTCTCCATATAAGTAGTGCCTCCAAATCTTTAAGGCGAAAACTACACCGCTAGCTCCAAATCGACGCGTCGGATAGTTAACCTCATGTGGCCTCGGTGCCTAGAAGCGTAAGCCACAACCTTACCTTCCCGCATCAACACACAACCTGCACTCTGTATGTGATGCATCGCGATGAGCTGTGTATTCCTTACCAGCCTCAAAGTTGAATCGAGCCGAGCCTCGGTCAAAATCTTCTTTAACTTATCGAAGCTTTCCTGCATTGTTTCTCGGTCCATACAAACGGAACCTCTTTCCTTAACAACTTGGTCATCACACATTTGCTATTAACGAGAAACCTCAACAAACCTTCTGTGAGTATTCGGCCAAACCAGAAAACTCGAATCTCACCATCGACCTAGGTGGCTTCCAATCCAAGAAACGACCTCAATCTTACGAGGATCTACACGAATCCCCTCACGGTGACACTACATGACCCAAGAACGTCACTTCTCTAAGCCGTAACTCGCACTTACTAAACTTAGCATAGAGTTGCTTTTTCCTCGTAATCCGCAGCACCACCCTCAAATGCGCATCATGTTCTTCCTCCGTCCCTGAGTACACCAAGATGTCGTCTATGAAAACCACCACGAAACGATCCGACATCTGCTGAAACACCCTATTCATCATATCCATAACGCCGCCGGTGCGTTAGTCAACCCGAATGGCATTACCAGAATTCGTAGTGCCCATACCGAGTCCAAACGCCGTTTTATGGATGTCCGCCTCCTTAACCTTCAATGGTGATACCGCACCTCAAGTCGATCTTCGAAAATACCGCAAAGACTCTTCTTGGTGATCAAACAAGTCATCTATCCGTGGGCAACGGATACTTGTTTTTAATCGTCGGCTTGTTCAATCTGGCGGTAGTCTATGCACATCCGCATCGTGCCATCTTTCTTCTTAACGAATAATACCGCGCACTTACGGCGAAACACTTGGCCCGATAAAACCTCGATCCAATAACTCCCGGATCTCGAGCCTTAAGCTCCACCAATTCCTTTGGTGCCATCCTATACGGAGCAATAGACACCGGCGCGATCCGGGCAAACATCAATCCCGAACTCTACCTCACGATCCGGCGGCAACCGGAAGTTCCTCAGAAACACATCCGCAAATTCCTTAACAGTACGAACCTTCTCAACAGCAGACTCTTTAGCCTCCAAGGCATACACATGAACCACATACGCTTCGCAGCCCTTCCTGACCATCTTCTCCGCTTTCAAAGCAGATACCACATTTGATAAGTAATCCTCCGATTACCTATCATAGCCACCTCATCACCATCAACCGTCTTAAGAACCATGCGCTGCGCGCAATCCAACCTCGCACTGGTACTTAACCAGCCAATCCATCCCAAGAATCGATCGAACTCCCCAAACGGCGGTTCCATCAGATCGCTGAGCAAATACTACCCTTGGAGTTCTAGGGGTACCTCTCTAAATGACTTATCTACTACTACAGAGTGACCTAAAGGGCTAATCACGGTCATCCGCCTAGAAGATATCTCGAGTCTAGGTCCATTGTCTCTACTATACTATCGGCAACATAAGAGTGCGTAGAACCCACATCAATTAAAGCGATATAAGGGTACCAAAAATCAAGAACGCACCGGTTATGACGTCCGGTGCGCGCCCTCCTCTCGGCGTCTCGCAAAGATATACCAATCCAGCCGTCTAGCGTCGAACTACTCGCACCTCGCCGGTGCTCCACGGCCCCGACGAACCATAACCACCTCTCGCCATTACCACGCCCCTTCGCGGTGGCGGTCCATTACCTCAGGCGACACGCCCCGACTCTCGGGATCGAATCCTCGCCATCCCCACGCGGACGGTCCCTAATGCGATGATCCAGAGAACCACATTCGAAGCAACCTTTTCCACCACCCAAAGAACCACCCCAATGAGATTTCCCACACCGATTACATCTGCGGTGGTCGCGCTAGTAGCAACAACCCTAGCAGATCGATTACGCCCACTCGGTCTAGCCCTCTTCTGCGGATTACCCGACGAGAACCGTAAGACCCAAGCTCCTTTTAAGCCTACTCCGTCCATGCTCTGTCTTACCGATTCTTTGACACCCTCGGCTACCTTAGCCTTCTCAACTAAGACAAAGCAAACTCGCTCCTGGCGAGGAGCAATCAAGCAACCTCAACTCGCCTCGCAGACCATCCTCGAAAACGAACACACCTCTCATGCTCGGTGGCTACAATGCCTCGGCATACCTACTCACTTCAGGAACTCACCAGACTCAAAGAACGGATTTACTCCCCTGAACAAGCCTCGTAAATGCCTTTCATTGGGAGTCGATGTAACTAGCCCCGATGTATTTCTTTTGATATGCACTCGAAGTAATCCCATGTCAAATCCTCTCACGCCACACTATCCCGAACCGTGAGCCACCACCGATATGACTCATCCGGAGAAGCGACACGATACCCTTCAGCTTCTCTTCACCGTCAAGTCCAGATCATCCATGATCCGCTCGCTTGCCTCCGGCCAATATTCAAAGCGCATGCTAGGAGCAACCCGAGAGACACCTCGGAAGAATTCGGCCCCATTAGCCCGAGTCGCTCAGAACAGATTCGACGACTCCGCGCACCACCACTTGCCCCCGGCTACCCTTTCCAACACTCGCAAAGATCGCGCTCGTGACACCGCTGCGTCGTCGGCCCGATCTTGGAACTCACCACCTCCGGTGGTGGCGGGCAGTATCTCATTTTTCGAACCCCGCCTGAGATCCTACGGGCTCGTAAAGCGATCATTCTACCCTACCTCTACCACGAGTATTACGACCACGTCCGCCTCGAGTGCTCATGTCTAATCTTTCACGTATCTCGTTAAGGAATTTTATGCATCAAGATTTATTCCACTTGTTTAAAAGCAAGTCTTATGAATATTTAATGAGGATTTGTTCTCGCGAGTTCACGTAATCCTATCGATTTCAATCTCTAAGGTAGCATACCATTGCTAATCATCAAATCATGTCATATCCAATCGGATCACAAGTAATAGTGCGGGTACTTACCGGGCGAATCGGTGCAGGAGACTCGGTGCCATGCCTTTCAAACCATACTTTCAAAACAAACACTTAAGCAGACTTTTGAAAACCTTTTTGGGCCTCAGCCCACAGTAGTGAGCCTTTGAACTTGGCTCGATACCACAAATGTAACACCCCAAACCGGACAAAACACCACGTCCGAACGGTGTGTTACGAGGGAAAGTATTTTTGAAAAGTTAGATTTTCCATTTAAAAGTCGAGTGAAAACATAGTGTGTTTGAAACAAGTTTGAGTAGTCTTGTTTGAAAACAAGAGGTGTATTTGAAACCGGAGATTTTGAAAACTTGTTCAAGTATGTAGTGGAAACGAGTTGATTTCATTTAATAATTCCAATAATTTGTTAGTACTACTTAAAACATTTTTGAAACTTAGAAGAAATACAAGATTGGATTGAAAACCATTGTAATTATTTATCTTAAAGACTTAGTGTGATACCCGATGGTATAGTTTAAAAACACATTTGCGCGTTCAGTTTTGAAAACATTATCTTACCAAATTTTAGTAAAATTTTTACCAACTTATTTTGTTAAGGCATACTTAGAATCTAATTACAACATAAACATAAAATTAAGGCCTTTTACAAATCCAAATTAAAACCCAAATAAAAAGTAAATAAGTTAAAGTACCCAAATGCAATAGTCCGAGCAAAACTTTTATTAAAACATGGCATGTGCACCCGAGACCATCCGGTTCCATGTCCGCGTCTCACGAGTCACTGAAATGTCAAAGGAGAGGGTGAGTCGAGTGACTCGATGTGTAAATCCCGCTCCGAGAAAACAACATGCTAACACATATCATACATAGCAACATCATTGATGCAACCCAGTCCTAACCATCCATATCGCCTTTTCTACCCGTGTGGTACCAAACCACTTTGGTGGTGCCAAACCACGGTGACATATAGTCACATTGTGTTACTAAAACACTGGTGTCCCAAAGACACAATATCCGTCAATGTGGTACCAAACCACTGGTGTCCCAAAGACACAATGTGCTACAAAGCACCGGTGACCGAAGTCACAAATCCAATGATGATGGGGCCAACCCATCGTGGTGATACCAAATCACTAGCGACGATCCCATATCTCAAGTGGGGCCAACCCACGGTGGTCAAACCACAGGACAAGTCGCAATGAGGTGCCAAACCTCCGGTGTCCCAAAGACACAATGTGCTACCAAAGCACCGTGACCGTAGTCACAAATCGTGATGGGGCCAACCCATCGCGTGTGATACCAAATCACCGGGCGTCAATCCCGTATAATCATCCGTGGGGCCACCCCATCGTGGTATCGAGCCATTTGGGGACGACGCCGAGGTACCAAACCTCTGGAGGTGCCAAACCTCCGGTGACCCAAAGTCACAAAGTGTGCTACCAAAGCACCGGTGCTCGTCAAGACAATATATCACCGCTCCCTCCTCTCGTATCACCCAACTACATACCATGCTCATGTAATCGTGCATATCATACAATCATGCATGTCATACAATCATGCATATCATACCAATATATCTAATCTCATATCCCATGTCACATATAACCACAACCATGGTATCATGTAAATCATCGATAAATTTATAACAATAGTGATCTTGACTTACCCGAGTCCGTAATCATACCCATTAGGGTATCATAATGATCACCATTGTTACATTAGTTATCACACAAAGTTATCAAACATATTACTAAATATAAGTGTGTTAGTATACACACACGATAATACGAGTCTAGAACTCGACCAAAGCGATCTAAGCCCTCGATTGCTAACTCCTACAATCGGCCAAGAAGGAGTTAGTCACTAAGACCATTCGGCCAACACAGAGACACCAAAAGGGTTAATTTCAATCCCTTACCTTGAAGATGATCGGTTTCCTACCAAATCAATCAAGCGGTGATTCCTCTTCCAATAATTAGCACCCTAACAAACCAATAGTTAATCACTAATCACTTTAAACTTAATCGAAATCAACCGATTGCACTAACAAAAATATACCAAGCGCTTACCCTTTACTTACCAATCGGTTAATGAGTAAAAGATGACTCCTCCCGCTTGATTTCGCAATCCAAAGACCCTATAACGAAGAGATTAAACCAAACGGTTAACACCCTTCCAACCTGACCATAATCGGCCCTTAACCAAACCATAACCAACAAAGATCGCAAGAGGGGAGATATGGCCATTCGGCCTTGCACTTACCAACACCCAATATTCGGCCAAAAATAGGACTTCTAGGAGAAGGAAAAATATTCGGCTATGTTGAAAACAAAGAAAGAAAGAATCGGCACAAGGTGTTTAACACCTCTATTTTCGGTTTTGAGGAAAACAATGTGAAATGGGAGCAAAGTTTCAGCAATTAAGCTTAGGAAAAGAAAATGAAATTTGAGAAGTAAGGTGATGGTAGTTTTTGGCACACAAGAAATGGGGAGAGCATATGGGTGATTCGGCTATCACGGTTTCAAGAAGAAAAGAGATGAAAATATGACAAGAAAAGATGTTAGTTTCGGCAAACCAAAGTTTCAAAAGAAAGAGAAAGGAGGTTGAAGAAGAGAGTGCTCGTTTTTAGCACAATTGAGCAAAAGAAGAGGAATGGAAAAATCTCTTGAAATTTCGGGTGGCTTTTTGACAAAAGAAAGAAAAAAAACAAAGATGCTTCACAAAAGCTTTTGGCCGAAAATGCACAAAGTGAGAAGTGCATTTCGGCACACCTCCCTTCCTACTACCCAAACCGTCCACATCCCCACTCCAACACCCCACAAATCGGCCAAATCCCCCCAATCACTCACACCCACACATTCAAACCCACAAGACCAAGTCTCCCTCCTACAATTGCTCTCCACCCTCCTTTTTGAATGTGAAGACTTGGTCCAAGTAGAATTTGATTTGCCTACCACCTCTCCTCCATGCCGTCCCAAAAGAAGACAAAATGGGGAACTCTGTGACTCGAACACAGGACATCCCCTCCCTTGCAAATGACGCCACCCTCAGCTCCTAGTGGCACCTTGCTCAGCCACTTTGCCAACACTTCTTTTGTGCAAAGAAACCACCATTTATTTTCTTAAACCCCAGCTACCTCAGCTCCTTCCTATAAAGCCTAAAACTAAAATTCTCCCAACCACTCCAGGCATACACCTAGGCTATAATTAAGCCCCAAAAACATAGAGATAGCAACCTAGCATACTAACAACATGCAGAACATGCCATGACAAAAAGAAATAGCCCCCTAACCCGGGATATTACAGTCATGTGGACACCTCTTAGCCTCTGTTGCACCGACCCGTCTAAGCCTGAGGATTACCTGAATAGAACAGACAAACATATGTGAGTTTTCAAAACTCACAACGGAAATAAATATGCATATAATCCCAGATTTCTCACATAACAGAACAAATAAGGACAAAAGTCCTTAACAGAATCATATTATCATAAAACATACAAAGATGCAAAGTCCTACACCCATCCTCTACACACCATCTCCGACCATCCCAACACACCACGTGAGGTATAAAACACCCACCCATCCCCACACACCACATAATGTCTATACTACACTTACCAGAATAGTTTGCAGCCAAGCTGCCAGTGTATCGGCGAAATGTCGCCTCACAAAACACTTCTTCCACATATACAAATCCTATCACATATACAGATATAGATAATAGATAAACAGATAAACAGATATTACAGAATTAGCATGTCCCACATGCTCATATATAGATATCATACATATTTATACAAAATAATCAAATCATACATATCAGTTTTCTTAAAACTCAAATCAGTCTATCATATTAGTAGATCTCATGCAGTAGGGTTTGCTTTGCCCTTATCGACCCTATGGAAGGCCCACAGTTGATCCAGACGATGTGTACGACCCTAGGGAAAAATTTTGAATTTTGGGAACACATGCCCGTGCGGCTTACCCGTGTGGGGCAACACACCCGTGTGGCCTACACGCCCAAATTGGCCCTGCCCGTATGGCTCACATGGCCTGGCCCACATCCCACATGCCTATGTGGCATGCCCGTGTGGCCCACACACCCAAATCTGCCACACATACTCTCGTCACACGGCCATGTGCGACACACGGCCTACCACACGGTCGGGCACATGCCCGTGTGGCATCGATAGGCATTTTTTAAGGTTTTGTCGAACCTCATTTTCTTGCGTTTTCATTACACACCTAGTTCATTTTTATGTAAAAGCAATCCTGAGACAACAAGAACCTACAATCCATCAACAAAACGCCTAAACATCAATCTTAATTCCTTGATTTCAATTGAATCACTCCTCGACTACAAAGCAACTAAATATTGTTTTCGACTAACATATTTCATGCATGATCATTTTGAAAGCTTACCCAAAAAATGACAACCCCAAAGCTTTAGTACCCGACCGAAGAGTTTTGAATTTCCAGAGTATTATCTAGCAAAACGATTACATAGAAACAACTAAACATCAAGCCAAATACTAAAGTTTAACCAAAACACCTTCGAAAATCATAGCGAACTCTTACCTATGAAACCGTACAAAGGAACCGAGAACACCAACGTAGCGAAGAACGAGAATTATGGCCAAAATCAAAGGAACAGAAAGAGGAGAAGATAGAGAACAAAACATAGAAAAGAAAATAACGTCAAAGAAATTTTAGGGAAAAAATAAAAATAAACTAAAATTAAATTAAAAATTTTTAATTCACAATAAAATACTACTACACCCCAACTCCCCACTAACTCACTAACCACCACAATCCCACCAAATCTGACACCTCAATCCACATCCAACTATCTCTTAATTTCAACTCCACCAAACCTCTATCAGACAACTGAAGTAAAAATTATCATCTCCGCTCATACAGGGATTTGAACATGAGACCTTAGGGCAAACTAACACCTTTCCATTTGAACCAGTAGGCTCATTTTGATATGGTTTGATTAGAAATAATATATATGCCAAACCACCAAGGAAAAAGGTTAGGATCAAAAATAGCATATTTCCAAAAGTGAGACTTGAACACAAAACCTCAAACACACATCCAGAACACTTAGCCACTGAAGAAGATACATATTTATGACAGATTTCACAAAAACAAAGTTAAATAAGTCAGGGCGTTTCAGGGAGCAGCTAGGAATGCTTTCAGAAATTTTTTTTTATGATGATATGAATATGTTCGATCAATTTGTCGGGAATACTAAAGCGCCCCACCCTTAACAACGATAACCAGAAATGGTTCGTCCAGCACAACCTAACCACTTGTACCTATTATGACTCCACCAAAAGGAGACCTTGTGACAGAAATTTGTAAGAGGGGTGATAAAGAATTTATGAGTGATAAAGGTGATGATCCCACTGTGGATGAGCAGTGGTTGTCTTGAGTTTGTAGGGTGTTAAAGGAAATGAAATGTACACCAGAAGACAGTCTCTTGTGTACTATATCATTGCTGGAAGGAGAAGCCTATCAGTGGTGGGAAACATTGATTAGTGTGACTCTTGAAGAGATTATTGATTGGGAGTTCTTTCTAGAGAAATTTAGAGAAAGGTATGTAAACTAGATGTATGTAGAACAAATGAAGAAACAATTTTTGTATCTTAGAAAAGGAAGGATATCTATGATGGAATATGAACGAGAATTTGATAGACTCAATAGATATGTTAAAAACATGTTCCAGTCAAATAAGGAAATGTGTAATAAGTTTGAGTGGGGATTAAGAGATGAATTTTGTGCTCTGGTAGCAGCTTCTGAATGTAAAAGTTTAGCAACTATGACAACTAAAGCTCATAAGATGGAAACAATTACTAGAGACAGGAGTAGAAGTTTTGAAAGGGAAAGGATAAAAAGAAGAATGTCTAGCCCTCCACCTCCAATAAGTTCTAAGAAGCCCAAAGATCAAACTCTTTAAACTTCAAGAAGAGATTCATAACCTGCAAGTTTCAAGAATGAAGGATGTAGTACGCCAGTTGTTTCTATGGCAAGCTTTGGAGGGTCTAGAGTAATGAGAAATGTTAATTGTGAACATTGTGACAGAAGCCATGGAGGAGAATGTTGGAGACGTTCTGAGGCACGTTTTGGATGTGGATCCAAGGATCATTTGGTTAAGGATTGTCCCTCTAAGATAGAAGTAAGCATAGAGCAGCCTGTTTGTGGGCCTTAGAAGTTTCAATAAGAGACGAAATGTTCAGTGGCAGCAAAGTCTAGCTTAGTGAACGGAGCACCAAGGAAAAATTTTAGTAAGCTAAGTTCTGGAGTGTCTTCCTGAGCGTATGTAATGAAAGAAAAGGAAGATGCTGATCTACTAGAAGTTATAAAGGGTAAATTTTCTTTTCTTGGAAACAGTATTTATGCATTGATAGATCCAGGATCCACTCATTCTTATATTTGTACTAAGGTAGTAGAGGGTCTAAGTCTTGAAGTTGCATATTCTAAAATGAATGTGTTAGTAACTAATCCACTGAGTCAGAGTACTGTGGTTAATAATATGATAATGAATTTCCCGTTGGTGTTTGGTGAATACATATTCTTGGCAGACTTGTTGTTATTGTGTAACAGCCCATTTTTTAGTGGTGTCAAAAATAGTGGTTTCTGGACCACAAATTTGACAAGTAAGTCTGTAAATATTATTATTTAATATTTATGAGACAAATGCAATATTATATTGAACGAATAGTAAAGTACAAGTGGTTTGTCCCTAAAGTCAAGTGGCTTTGGAATATGAGGTATTAAGACCTCATTTTTGTAAATCGAACTCATAAATATTTTTATTAAATATTTACGGAGTTATTATATAGGTGTACTAAATTTTGGTCTAGAAATTTTAACGTTTAGATAGTTAATTAAGGAAAAAGGACTAAATCGTAAAAGATATAAAAGTTAATCGCTATTAGTTAAGATAGACTAAATGTGTCTAAAAAAATAATTGAATGGTTTTAAAAGGCAATTATGTCATACCTAAGTATAGTGGATGGTTTATGGATGAATAATAAATAAATAATATGTTAATTTATATTAAAATAAGGTTAATATGTAATAAAACTAATAATAAAAATGAATGGCCATTTTTATTTCATTATCTTCAACCTTTTCCATTGTTCCTCCATTAGAGAGAAAACCAATCTTTTGGCCAAGCTTGTCCTTCAAATTGGTAAGTCAATTTTAATATGTTTCTTGTAATTTTTTTATTTTTGAGATCGTTGCAACTAGGTACAGCTAACCCGTATCTTTGATTTTAAAACTGTTAAAGATTATAAAACTTTCCATTAATGAATCTTAGATGTTTTTTTATAGAAATTGGTAGATTTGGAAGGTATGAAATGTTTAAGGACTATTTGATAAAGTAAATTTTGTTAAATTTGCATATAGGGACTAAAATGAAAATTTGATTAAATTGCCATGAGTTTTTTTTTTATAAATTTAGGTTTTAGAGGGCTGGAGAAGGACATAATTGAAATTTTAATGAAAAACAAAGCTCAATTGTGAAAGTTATACTTGTTTCAGTTTTAGGGACTAAATTGAATACAATGAAAAAGTTTAGGGAGCCTTCAAATAATAAAATTAAATTGATATATACTTATAATAGGGTGATATAAGATGTTTGGAATTGATAAATTGGAACAAATTGAAGAAAATCAAGGAAAAGAGAAAAATTGTTGATTAGTCCTTAAAGAGTTGTTTGTTTGCTATCTTGGCCAGATAAGTTCATACGGTATGTTTATGTAAATTGTTATGCATTTAGAATTATAATTATATTTATATTTATTTGAAATTTTAATTGTTTACAATTCAGTACAAAAAAGGTGAGTGAGAGGATTAAATTGAATACGATGAATTGCAAATTGAAAAATAATTATGAAATTTACCTTAAATAGAACTAAAATACAATATGTTTTGTGATAATGTGATTAAATGAATTGATTTGATTTAGAGTGGTTGATAGTGATAAGGACTAAATTGAATATATGTGAAAGTATAATATAATTTTATAATGTGAAATTGAGCATATATTGAGATGATTTATTGCTACCATATTGATAGCGTCGGGAGCAATTATTTGCTTAGGATTTATCCAATGAGGCACTGGGTGCCAAACTGGTGTGTTGGTTGGATCCATGTATCCGTCTGAGTCCGAGTCATGTTAATAGGGAAATAAATGATAAAAATGAAATATCTGATATTTGAAGGGGAAAATGATGTGAAATGGAAGTAAAATGTGAAATGGAATATGAAATTATGGAATGCGTTGGGAACATTGATTGATTATGTTCAATGAATCCGTGAAGTTGGAAATTGAGATGGAATGTGATTTGTAATTTATATTAAGAAAGGAAGTAGGAATTGACATTAAATTGGCAATTGATATATATATGGTATAAAGATGAATTGACATGAAATGATAATGAAAGTTTATATGATTTAATAAGAATTTGATTGAGAATTCAAACTATGAAATGAAAAATAATGTTTGGCATTAATTTGAAATGGGATGTATTATGGTAAATAGATTGTATGATATGATTAAGATAATGAATTGATTAAATGATTGTTTGTTTTATGAATGATAATTAAATGTTGAATTAAGTGAATTGAAATGTTGTATGATTGAGTTAATTTATAGTATGATAAATGTTGAACTCACCCTTTTGATGTGTGATTTGCCATGATAGGCAAACTTTACCAAGCTAAGTAGCATGGAGCGTATAATTATAATCAGAGGTAAGTTATTTGGTTTTTATACCTATCAACTTACTAACCAATTGTAATTATTTCCTTTTTGCTTATAGTGTCAACTTGCGGAACGTGTCAGACGGATGGCCGAGAAACTCGCACTATCTTGGTATTGATTCAGTAGTCTTTCTATCATTTAAAAGCCAGTTTTGTGGCATATATATAGGCGATTCATTTTTTTCAATCTTGAATGTTGGTAATTTGGTTCTTGATTGTGGTTTGTGTTTTAATTGGTTATATGTTATGTACATAAGCTATTTTGGGTTGATGGTTTAAAGTTATAAGTTAAAGTTTGAATTTGTTATAATGGTCGCCATGCATAAGGTTGAATTTAGTGATTACTATGGTATGTATATAGGGTAAATGATGATACTATGTGTGGTGATGGTATGCTTGGATTTGGATCATGAAATATTTGGGAAATGGTAACTCTGTGATATGTATGGTATATGTGTTAGTTGATAGTTGTGGTATATGCATTCATTCAATTAAGTTATTTCAATGACATGGTAAGTTTTGATTATGTACAAAGGTAAATTGTATTATGATGATACCAGCTTGTATTTATAATTGAGTTTATGTTTTGAATTTGGTTATGATGGTGCGAAATGGCATATTGGTTAGTATTAGGATAATGGTACCTAATTGCATACTTAGTTGTTAATTATAATAGGTAAGATGGTTAATAGATCATGGTTGAATCATGGCATGTTTGTAATGGATTGAGTGAGTTTGATGCAGGTCATATGTGTACCTATTTGTGTATATGAATTAAGATATAGGTTTGTGCATGAAATGAACTTTCATACTTGTGATTTTTGACCATCTAGATAAACATATCGATACCAGGGACCAAGGTATTGATACTTGACCAAATGAACAGTGTTTACAAATTTTCAGAATGCCAAAAGGGTATCAAAACTGATTATAATATCGGTACCTACCATAAAAGTTTCGGTATTTAATCCTTTGGATTTGATACCTAGTTCCAAAGTTTTAAAAATTTACAGTTTGGTCCATTTTCATGCTTGAATCTAATCTATTGTATTTTAAATCTCGATTTAGTTAAGTTTTCATTTGTAATAATTAATGTGGGTATTAATATGATCATTCAATGTTTTAAATTGCATGTGATTATTCTGAAATTATTCGTAGCATCTAGTAGCTTGGGTCCGACGATCGAACCGGGTGAAGGGTGTTACATACTGAGTTTCCATGAGTTTGATTCTATCTTGTGATTGGATTGACTAACTAGACATAATGCTATGGTATACTATCTTAATAGAGGTGTGCGTCTATTGACTTTTGAGGGTAAGGAAGTATCAACGCCCGAAGTACAGACTGGTTTTGCGAACATAATAATTTCTAATGTCTCTACCATAAAATTGATAGTTAAGGGAACAGATGCTTATTTTTCTTACATTATGGATTCATCTGAGTCAAGAAAGGATATTAGTGAAGTTTCAATGGTAAGGGAATTTCCAGATGTGTTTCTAGGATGGCTTCCAGGGATGCCACCTGAGAGAGAAGTAGAGTTTTCAATTAAATTGGAACTTGGTACAACTCCTATCTCCTATACTCCCTACAAAACGGCACCATTAGAATTGAAAATTTTGAAAGCACAGTTGTAAGATCTGTTGGATAAGGGATTTATAAGACCAAGTGTGTCAACATGGGGTGCGCCAATTCTGTTTGTGAAGAAGAAAGATGGAACATTCCGCCTATGTATAGATAATCTATAGTTGAATAAGGTAACTATAAAGAATAAGTATTCTCTGCCTAGAATTGAAGTTTTTTTTATTAGTTGTGTGGGGCTACAATTTTCTCTAAGATTGATCTGAGATCTGGATATTATCAAGTGAAGATCAGAGGTGATGATGTGCCTAAGACTACCTTTCAATCAAGGTATGACCATTATGAATTTTTAGTAATGCCCTTTGGTTTAACTAATGCACCTACAATATTCATGGACTTGATGAATAGAGTGTTTCAACCATATTTAGATTAGTTTGTGGTGGTTTTTGTTGACAATATTTGGTTTACTCTAAGAATGAAGCTGATCATGAGGAACATTTGAGAATTGTGTTGAGAATATTACGTGAAATCTAGTAATATACCAAGTTCAGTAAGTGTGAATTCTAGTTGAGAGAAGTACATCTTCTGTGCCATATGATCTCTGTTAAAGGTATTAAAGTAGATCCTAAGAAGGTGAAAGTTGTACTTGAATGAAATCTGCCAAAAAATGTCAGTAAAGTTCATAGCTTTTTGGGGTTAGCAAGCTATTACAAAAAGTTTGTGAAAGGCTTTTCAGTGTTGGCAACTCCTTTCATTAGTTTGTTGAAAAAGAAAGAGAGGTTTGAATGGACTGATGAGTGTTAGCAAAGTTTTGAGAAGTTGAAAGCAATATTGACTGAACCTCTAGTTTTAGCACAACCAGAGTCTAGTATAGAGTATACTATTTATATTGATGCATCTATGAATGGGCTTAGATGTGTACTTATACAGAAGGGTAAGATTATATCTTATGCATCGCGCAACTCAAACCTCATGAAAAGAACTACCCAACCCATGATTTGGAACTAGCAGTAGTAGTATTGGCATTAAAGATATGAAGACACTATTTGTATGGAGAAAAGTGTTGTGTATTCTCTGATCACAAGAGTTTGAAGTATTTGTTGACACAAAAAGATTTGAATCAATGCCAAAGACGTTGGATGGAACTGCTAAAAGATTATGATTTAGCTATAGAGTATCACCCTGGAAAAGCAAATGTTGTAGTTGATGCTTTGAGTAGATAAACAGTGGCAACATTAACATCATTACGAGCAAAAGTGAGTATGGTTGATGCTGGATCATTATTGACAGAGTTAACTATTAAGCCAACTTTTCTCTCTCAAATTCTGGAAGAGTAGATGAAAGATGCATAGTGTGATATGTATAAGCAACGTATGATGTCTGGTAATAAAGAAAATATCAATTTGGGTAAAAGTGGTGAAATTTATAGGAAGAATGTATGTACCAGTTGGGAATGCCTTAAGAAAAGAAATACTAATGGAAGCTCATCAAGGACCCTTTTCACTCTATCCAGGGATATCAAGATGTATAGAGATTTGAAAAGCTTATACTGATGGTCTAGAATGAAGAGGGAAATCACAAAATATGTTTCAACTTGTTTGACTTGCCAAAGAGTTAAAACAGAACATCAAGTTCCCCCCAAGTATGTTGTATCCTTTGGAGATACCATAATGGAAATGGAAAGAATTACCAAGGATTTTGTGTCAAGGCTACCTCTCGGTCCTTCAAAGAAGAATTCGGTTTGGGTCATAGTAGATCGACTTATTAAGTCAACTCATTTTTTGCCAGTCCACACTATTTATTCTCTGGAAAGGCTAGTTAAGCTCTATGTTTTGAGATAGTACGTCTGCTTGGAATCCCATCTTCAATAGTTTCAAACAGAGACCCAAGGTTTACTTCTAGATTTTGGAAGCAATTATAGGGATAATTGGGAACTAAGTTTCAATTCAGTACTGCATTTCACCCTTAGACAGATGCTTAGTTTGAAAGAGTCATTCAAGTTCTGGAGAATATGTTAAGAAGTTATATAATTTGTAACAGCCCGATTTTGGGTCTAGTCAGAATAGTGGTTTCGAGACCACAAATTTAACGCATAAAAATTTATTTCTATTATATTTTTATGGTCTACAGTTTTATGAAATGATTTCGTGAAAATTTCGTTCAAAAATTTTGACGTTTGGGCACTCAATTTAGTTAAAAGGACTAAATTGCAAAAAGTGCAAAATTTGAGTTCTATGTGTTTAAGGTGACCAAATATTATGAGATTTTAAATTGAAGGTCCTTAGATGGTAATTAGACCATTTTTTAAGTTAGTGGACAAAAATGGACATGGAGTAAGAGAATTTTTATGTTTTAAGTTAGGGGTATTTTGGTCATTTGGTAATTAAATGAATTAAAAAGCAAAAATCAAGCCAAAATCTTGTCCACCTTCTTCATGCTAGCCGAAATTTAGAAGAGGAAGCCATAACTAGGGTTTGGCCACTTTCAAGCTCGATTGTAAGTCCGTTCTTGCCCCGTTTTTAATGCTCTTTACATTTTTGAAATCATTGTAACCCGATCTATCTATTTCTACCATAAATTTAAGAAATAATCAAGGTCTAGGGTTTGACCCATGTTAAATATTTGTGTATTTTGATGTTTAATGGCATATTAGGCAAGTTTGATGTTGGATAAACAACTTTTACTAAGTTATTTTCGGTAAAAATGTTAAAAAGGACCTATTTGTAAAGGTTATAAAATATGTAGTAAAAGTGTGATTTAATGGAAATTTTGGGTTGTTATGAGCATGAATAATGTTCGGCTAGGCTTGGGTTTTAAAGAAATTGAATAGGTTTCATTTTACGAGCCTAGGGACCAAAATGTAAAAATTTAAAAAAAGTTAGGGGCAAAAATATACTTTTTCCATAATGTGATTTTTGGACTGAATTGGATAATGTGTGTATTAAATGAGCTGAATTTGCTATTATAAATCAAGAAAAATGAAGTTCGGACCTAGATCGGGGGAAAAACAAAGTGTTTGACAATTAGGTCCATTTTCACTATTTTTGTACCGAGGTAAGTTCGTATGTAAATAATGCAATGTTATATTTGTATTTTAATGTTTTGATATTGCATGAAATGTATGATTGATTCTATGAGCATATTCGACGAAGTTCCGGCAAGAAAGAAATCCCGGTTGAACATTAGGAATAGATAGGATAGAAATATCAAGACATTTGGGTTACTGAGATTACGTGTGTAACGCCCTAAATTTGGGCCTAGGAAAATTGGGCCTATTGGACCTTGAGCGTAGGAGCATTTTAAATTTATGGGAATGTGAGAACAGAATTATTGCAAGTTGGACTTATTAGGCAAGTGATTTTGGAAGGTTACGGGGTTTCTATGAAGTCCTGGGTTCAAGTTAGGCCATAGGAAAAATTTTGCTTTTGGGGTACTTTAGTGAGGAGAGCTAGTGAAGGCAAGACTTAGGTATAATTGATTGTATTTTAATAACACAATTTGGCTATGTGGTAGAGTGGTGGTGGTGTCAATGTGTGAGTAATGGGAGTGAGGTTCGAATCCCACATACTGCAAAATATGGCTTTTATTTTGTGCCCTAGGTGGAGAAGAGGTGGAGTTGGTGTGGGACTCTACCAAGGAGAATTTGAATTGGTCAAATCTGTTTGAATGAGTGTTGGAGAGGGCTTGGTGGAGCAAATCAGGGAGTGAATCGTGGGATTTGGTGAATGTGGGGAGTTGGCCGAAAATGGGAGTGTGTATGGGGAGAGTTTCGGTCATGAGGGTTGTGTCATTTTGGAGAGTGTTTTCGGTTTGGTTGAGGGGTGTGCCAAATTTTCTTGTATGGTTTTGAGGAGTAAAACTTTTTCCAAGTGTGTTATAGTAACATTTCGGGTCTTTTCTTTCTTTGGTGGTCTTTCTTTCTTCCTTTCTCAATTCTTTCCATTTTTCTTTCTTCTTGCCGAATCTCTCCTAGCTTTCTCTAATTCGTTTTGCCTTTTTGTGCATTGTTCTCCTTCATTGTTACCAAGTCACTTTTGGCCGAATCATCTTCCATAACCTCTCAATTCTTTTTCTTTCTCTACACCATAGCCGACTGCATAACCTCTTTTCTACATCTTTTTGTGGTAGACATCCAGCGAAGTTAGGTCTCTCTTTCTCATTTTTTGCTCCACGTCCCATCTTTGTTTGCTATCTTGTGCTGCCGAACCTTCCTCTCTTATTCGGTTTTCTCGGTTGTAAGGTAACACTTTCGTTTCCCTTTGATTTCTTTACTTCCTCTGCTTTCTCTCTTAAGCTGAAACATTCAGGCTTACTTTTGACTGTTAGGCCGAATCTATCACTCTTCTCCAATTTAACAGCCAAAACTCTCTAGGAGGCAATTGTCATTTAGTGGTACTCTAGTAAAGGTAAGGATTTTGAAACGCGTTCTTATTTTATTTTAGTAGAGACTCTCGTGACTGCTTGGGTAAGAGTTCGGTTCCTCTTCTCTATATGGAAATCGAATGTCGGATGATTATCTAACGTTCTTCTGTTTATCAAACCATGGTAGGGTCTTGATTTCTGTATACAAGGGATAAGGCCAAAGGCTAGGCTCATCTAAGGAAATCGTCTTGCGATAAGAGGAGTAGTTTAGTAAATGTTTCTATTTACGTTTATCAAATAGTGACTAATCTACTGTCAATAATCGCCATAGGTGTTGGAGAGGCGTTTGGGAAAAAAAACTTGTATTCAGGTGTGTAATTTCACACCTTTATTCGTTTTGTTATGTATTATTCTGTGTGTCAGTTTAAAGCCGAAATACCCTTAATGGGTGAGCTAATAATGTAATATCCTGGAAAGGGCCTATGCATTTTCGGTTTAATTGTACGAAGTAACATGTTTTATGTACTAAGAATAAATTTTGAACATTTTTGGAAACCTGAAAATGGATGGAAATGATTTGGAAATGATTCAAAATAGGAAAGTGCACATTTCTGGAAACTTGGAAATGTAAGAAAATGTCAAGTTTACAGAGCCGAACGAAAATATTTGGAAACTTAGAAATGATTTAGAAATGTCGAGTTTTAAAGTTTAAAAGAGGAAATTAAGGCAAGGTGGCCTTAAAAGAAAAAGTTTGTGAAATTTGACACACAAACAGGCTTGGAAAAGTGGCCTGAAGATGCCACTTAGGGCCTCTGGAAATGGTGCCACATGCAAGGTGTTGGGCCTGGGTTCGAGTCAATTGGGAAGCAAATAAAAGAAGTTTTATTTTTGCTTCCGAAGCTCGAGGTGGACGGCACAAGCCTTCTAGAAAGGAGGAGTTTTATTCTCTTTAATATTCGATTAATAAGGTGATAAATAAGGGATTTAATTTGGATTATTTTTGAAGAGATAATAAAGGATTATTCTCTAATTATTTTAAATTAAGAGATAAAGCTATCAAATAAAGAAGAGTGGTGGCCAAGTAAGGGATTACGAGGAGTAGTTTAGGCTATAAAAGGAAGGAAATAGGGCTACTCATCAATTTTTCTTCTTCCTCCTCCTCTCTCTGTAGAATTTACGAGTGCTCTCCTCTCTTCTCTTCTCTTTTTCTTTTGTCAAGCCGAATCTATAGTCCACCATTGCCAAAATTCTCAAGTTTCTTTTCCTTATTTTCGTGGAAACCAAATACCCCAAGAGAACCTCTAGTCGACTTCTCCATTAAATCCCAAAAGCCAGAAACTTTATCATCTAGTCATCAAGGCCGATTCTTTAAGGGGCTTTTTTAACAAAGTCTGTGCCGATTTTTCTTAAAAGGGTAAGATCCAAAGTTTGGTTTCAATTCTTTTATATTTTAAACCTATCTAAAATTTAGGGACTAATCTCTATTATGGATTTTGGTAGAGTTATGGAAGGGTGTTTTTTGGATTTAAGAAATTGTCAACTACAAGAAGGTATCCTTGGAACTTCTAAGATCTAAGGTAAGTTATGAATACCATTCGGCCATGAGCTATATTATTATGATTTAATGTTAGATTGGATCTAACATGGGTACATAGGGATTTCGTGATAATAAAGAAGCAAGGATCCAATTTGGGATTTAAGATTTGGAAGGTAAGAACAAAGGTAAATTCGCAAAGGCCTATTTTAGTAGTAGATCTATTATTATGTGTTTTAAGTAGAAAACTAACCAATTCAAGGGATTTAGTGACTAGCCGATTTCAAAGGGGAAAAATACGAGTTTTAGGATTTGATTAAATCATCAAATCGACACCAAGGAACTTGACATCTAAAGCGAGAGATCGATTTGGGATTTCGGTGAAGTGGTTAAGCAAATCAGGTGTGTACCCCACACTACTTCTTAATATGTTTCATGGCCTGTTTTATTAAAATATGTGATATTAAGAATATGAAAGTGGCTAGGGTACCATGTTATGGTACTAAGTACTCGTGCACGCGTTTCCTACTTCTACAAAGAATATGAAAAAGGTCATTAGTAACATGAGAATATGATAAGAATGTGAACTCTGGCATATTTATGCATATCATTATTATATGGGGCATATGGGTTTGTTTGAAGGGGAAGTGAATGTGGTGACTTAAGACCACGAACACGGTGACCTAAGACCGTGATATCTCGAAAGTGGTGACCTAAGACCACGATGAATCTGAAAGTGGTGACCTAAGACCACGATGAACCGAACGTGGTGACCTAAGACCACAAATGCGGTGACCTAAGACCGCAATTTGGAGTGTAGCGGAAGGAGGGTCGACTTAGTAGTCCCCACGGTGTGCATGGTTGGTGCGGGGTGTGTAGCGGATGGACAATTAGGTTTGGGTTTGGGAATGCATCATAACTTGTATTCTACGTTTTGAAGGTGTAACTCTGTATGCCCGATTCTATTATGACTTAGTGTTGTGTACACATTGAGTCCGTTTGACTCACCCGTTGTGGGACCATGTTTGAGTGATGAAGCAGTGATGGACCCGGGACGGCAGAACTTGTGGTGGCCATGCTCAACATGAAGTTTTTATTTTATGAACTACTATTTTTATTTAAGTACTTGAATAACTTGGAAATTATTTGATGTAATAAGGCCATAAGGCCATAGTTGAATTGTTTTCCATTTATTTCTATTTATTATGATTATGAGTTTTACCTATTAAAGTTTAAGTAAACTTTTTAATATAAAGAATTGAATTCGTTTTCAACACAAGCCCAACCCAAACAATGTGTTTTTTTTTTTCAAAATCGCACAAGTTTTCTCTAGGTAACGAAAGAATTTTGAAACCGGTTTACTTGAGGAACATACCAAATCTGGGCAAATCTCGTGGGCCGGGTTTGGGGTGTTTCAAATAAGATACCCTAGTGGGTGAATTGGAAATAGCCCAGGTGAGTAATTTATGATTATACCCTTACGGGTAGATTTGGCATGACTGTGTATTCTGTTTATATGCTATATCGGTACGTTCATGCATGCACTATATTATTATGTCATGGTATGTTGCATGGGATCGGGATATTGATGATCGGGGAAGTGTAATCCGGTGGCTCTGCCACATATTCTAATGACTCTGTCACATTTTGTCTGGTGGCTATGCCACGTATATTCTGTTATTCTGGTGGCTTTGCCACAATTTTTCGATGATGAGCGGCGGATCGCCATCGAGGGTGTGTAGCGGATGGAGGGTTGATTGTAGAAATCCCCACGGGTGTGTTGGGTGGTACGGGTGGTGTGTAGCGGATGGATTACTAGGTGGGCGGGTTGCATTACATATATTATCGTATAACCATGCTAATAGGGCTAAGGCCCGTTTGATTCTGAATGGGCCTCAGGCCAGTTTGTTTCCGTAAGGGCTAAGGCCCAATTTGCATCTGATTGGGCTCGGGCCCAGTTAATGTCCAATTAGGGGATTACACACTGAGTTTTCGTAACTCAACCCCTCTGCTTTAATCTTGCAGGTAAACCCCAGCATTGAGGATTTGAAGCCGAGGCAGACTCTGTGGTGGCCACACATCGTAACTTTAGTAAATTCCGTTTTACTTTATTTTAAGATTATTTAATTTGGGTTGTGTTTTGTAATAAGGCCTTTGGGATTTTAATTTGGTTTTAGCTTTTAATTCGGTTGATATTTACTATTAAATGTTCAATACGGGATTTTCCTTAAACATTAATAACTATTTTCCAAAATGTTAACGAACGGCTTACAAACTATAATTGATAAAATACTGGGTTCTCTTAAACGTCAAAAACAGTTTTCAAGATATCACAATTTTGCAAATCACTGAATCTGATTTCTATTATAAACAAAGTTTCAAAATAAAATAATTAACATCGTTTTTACAACAACACCGTAAAAGCAGATTTGAATTTCACACACAACTTAGCTCGAAGGCTTCAAAAAGAATACAAAGTTTGTAACGAACACCTAGTTTTCAAACAACTTATCCATGTGACATGCCAGATCCGGTCATAACGTCTAGGCCGGGTTTGGGGTGTTACATTTTGTAGTATCAGAGCCAGGTTGCAAAACTTGGCTTGTGGAATGGGTTCGAAAATGTTTTTCAAAATTTGTTTGAAATTTTGGTTTAGAAAAAAATATGTATTTATGGAAGTATGGCACCCGAGTCTCCGGCACCATATTCATAAGTTCTCTTACCCTATTTTTGATGTTATGTTAAAATGATTGTAGTAAGAAACTACTAGAGTTAGTGATAATATACTGAGATTGTTAGCTATAAGAGCTAAGACTGTAGAGACTGAGACATTAGGAAATTCAATATGCAAAAACAACTCTTATATATGCTTCCCATAAGACATTTGTTAATAAACATTGGAATTATAGACTGATTCATAAAACTTTTAATCAGATCAAACCGATTCAGCAATATGAGTACAAGAGGTCGTGGACGTGGTACACGCGGCCGTGGTAGAGGCCGAGGTGCTAGGGCTGGACCCTCAACATCGAGGCATACGCCCGCAAGGGAGGCGCCGGCATCGCTAGTGACTGAGATAGGGTCTTATGACCGAGCCAGAGCTGATGAGCTAACTTAGCTAGTTAGGGAGGTACTGAAGGAGGTTAAAGGAATTGGTGAAACACTCCGAGTTGGGTGCAAGAACTGTAAGAAGAAAAGAGATCACAGTTCTTTAGGGTTGCGGTCTCGTTCTGTGAAACATGCTAAGATGCGTCCATACCTTCTAGATTACGAATATTGCAAAAGGCGTCATCCGGGTGAATGTTGGAGGAGGTCAGGTGCATGCTTGAGATGCGGGTCTAAGGAGCATAGGGCCTAGGATTGTTCCATCGTCATTAAGTCGTGTAACACCCCCAAACCCGGCCCACAAGTCTCGTCCGGATCTGGTTATGTCACTGCGGAATGACGGTTAAAAATCTTTATCTTTAGAGTAAAACTTGAAAATTTTGTTAACTTTTGGGAAGTAAGTCCATTAAAAATTATTAAATAATATAAGCTTGGTTTGAATTAAAACTTTATTATAAGTTGATATCATTTCTAAGTATAATATAAACTTCAACAATCATAAATAGAATACTTTAAATAAAAGTGGTCCTTATTACACCAAGTACTTCAAATTAAAATGCTTGAAATAAAAATATTCAAAACGTCTACTTCTGCATGAAAATCTGCTACTGCATGGCCACCTTTGTATCTACTCCAACCCGTCCACTAATCACGACTCACTGCGATGATTAAAAAGTTGGGTGAGTCATACTGGACTCAGTGTGTAAGTTAACCACTTTGAAATCCACCCACATGCTAGCCCATAATATCCCAATTATCAAATGCAACAAGTAATATATATTCATTTTAACAATTACCACAATCGGGCTTGGCCCACATTCAAATCATACTCAAATATTGGGCTAGGCCCATTTCTCATCTATCCAGCGATCATTTGGCTTGGCCCATTTCCACGTATGTTCCCAAAACATACCTATCCACATGTCATATTGGGCTTGGCCCATTTCCATATTATTACAAAAATAATGCAACATGATTCCCAACCCAACCTAGGGTCCATCCGCTACACACCCCTTATCCGACCTACCACACACGAGGGGACTATCGAGTCACCCTCTCCTTTTCCCTCCATAAAGGCAACCAATGCCATCCACGATGTAGCGTATAGCTAACATCAAACCACGATGGAGCACACACGGCAATCCATCAAGCCACGATATGGCATAAAGCCCATATCAATCAAGGTAACCACGCCGAACTAAATCGCAATAATCCACAACGCGACCTCGATCGGCGCCAATCCACGATGTAGCACGGTCGACGACATCAACCACGCACTGAAGTACACCTGTCCTTCTTTCATAAACCCACCCATGCACATGCCACATAAAATATAACCGTGATCATGCATGCACATGCTTATTAATGTCCATAAACATACTCATAAATAATCACACTGCAATAGATCCGATACTAACCTGGTCATCGCTATACCCTTTAGGGGTATATATGGCACACTCATTATCTTGCACTTGTTAGTAAAACATATAACACATAAAACCCGAAAGCAGATGGGTTAGTTACACACCTTATTACTAGGAGTTCTAGACTCTCGATCCTCGACGCTATCGTTTAGCGAGACTACCGTTATCGCCTATCGTTTTACGTTGCACGTCCACACCACGGTGGCCAATCTCGCATGCTGTGAAGCGGATCTTTTCTTAAACTTTGGGACGGGGACCTTCCCTTTCCCTTCTTGGATCGGTATTGGCCTCCATCGAAAGTCACTTAATCGAACCACACGATTAATCAACGAAGTCATAATCAACTAATTCTAAGTCACTTACTACTATCCTTACCGAAATAATCCCGAGATCAGAAGGCTTCCTTTGCTCTTGTCGATATGCCCCTAAAAAGAACATAGCCACTCTTGGTCAACACAATATTACATAATAAGGCCTAAGGCCGAATACCTTACCACTCTTACCTTGATGAGTCCAAACAATTCGAGACCTTCCTTTAGACTCCTTGGGCGGCTACAAACAAGCAAAACACATCACTTATAACCTATAGAGCATTCGGCCAACCAACACTAAGGCCAACCATTCGGTTTGGCCTCTAACCAATTAACTAGGATACTTACCTACAATCTTTAGATGTCGAAAGACACCACACTTCACCGGTTCGGCTTCAAACTTGATAAAGTAGAAGAGAGATGGAGGGCTAAAGATTTCGGCTATCAAGGGATTAAAAGAAAACAAAAGAAATACTTGACTACAAAGGCCAAAGGAGAAATCGGCACACCAAGAGGAGAGGGAGAGATTTGGCAAAAGACTTGAAGAATAATTGGCACTCTACCCCCTATTTATAGCATTGGCCAACTAATTCAAATCAATTTGAATTAGTTCAATTCAAAAACAATTTGAATTGCTCCACTATTATCCCACTTATCAAAAATAAATAATAATTATCCCACACTTCTAAATAACTAGATAAATAAAAATAAAAAAAAAACACCTTATCCTCATCTAAATAAGAGTCTTCTAGCCGTCCAACACCTTCAAAATTGCTGACAAAAAGGAGTAAAAATTCAAACTCCAAAACGCAGCTCTCTTGGTTCGAACCTGGGACCAGTCTGCTGCACACCTTGCCCCCAACGCCCAGGCCACTCGGCCACTTTGATTTTTATGCTAGAAACCCCCAACGTTTATTTTTAAACCCTTCTTATCTCAGCCCATAACCGCACAAAAATAAAAACGCCAACCTGCAGCTCCAGGCGCTCGAACCTGCGCCCTTGCTCTCCTCCAGCGCCTAAGTGGCGCATGAGAGCCACTCCACCAGCCCATCTTTCTTGTCCGAATTCCTCACCATATATCTTTAAGGCCTTACAAAGCCCAACGCCCAAAACAAAAATAAAACGCCAAATGCTTCTCAGGCCCCTCAAACCGCGACCTCCCTCCCTTCCAGCGCCTAAGTAGCGCCCAAGAGCCACTTTGCCACATCCTTTCTCGTGTCCTAAACTCGGAAAAATATTTTAAGGCCTTTCCTGCCCCATTTCCCCTTTTACCCTAAAAATCTAAAAATTTTCTAAGGCATTCCTTGCCTTCTAGGTCCTCCAAACCCCTAAAAATTCCTCCAACATGACCATAAGCCTACTAACTGTTCGGGTTATGCTCCAAGCGCATAACCCCTAAACCAGGGTGTTACAATTCTACCCTCCTTAAAATAATTTCGTCCTCGAAATTACTTACTACCATGCAATCCTAACTCCCTACTCTACGCCTCCATTTGCGCACTCTGATTTCAATTCATCATACTTCCCAAACATAGTCTCTAAGTTCTCACTCAAGATCCAAATCATACAGGAAAGAATTACTTACAAACAAGGAGAACAATTTAAAGAGTATTCCAAAACAAAGGAGCTTACCCGATATCACATCCTTGGTTGATTTTGACTAGAACCACGACCCTTCGTTGCTCGAGGACAATTCTTAACTAAATGTGCCTTAGATCCGCACCGAAAACATTCTTTACTATTTCCCAACACACTCTCTGTGTGAGGTCTTCCACATCGAACACAAGAACGATTACGATCCACTTTGGTACAAGTGCACTTACGAGGTTCTCGGTCCTTGGTCTTTTCGGGCATTACCCAACGTCATCGACGGTCCAATATTTCTCTTATTCTCGTTCCTATTCTTCTCTCGGTTTTCTCTTATAGTCTTCTTAACCTCTTGATGATCCGAGCTTTCTCCACTAGCACCGCGAAGTCTCTCTCCCTCTGCGGAGCAATCAAGATTCGAAGTTCATCTCGCAATCCGTCCTCAAACCGGACGCACCTCTCATAATCGAGTGGCCACAATTCCTTTAGCATACCGGCTTAACCGCACAAATTCGCGCCGTACTCGGCCTATCGACTTACTTCCTTGCACTAGATTTAGAAACGCTTTCCTTTGCGAGTCCAAATAAGCGGCTCCTACGTACTTTCCTTCAAACTTAGCCTTAAAGAAGTCCCAATCCGGTCGATCTGCGGTACACCTTGTTTGTGATGAGCCACCAACGATAAGCCGTCGCGAAGTAATGAAATAACACCTTTCAGCTTTTCTTCGTTGGTACAGTCAAATCGTCCATGATTCTCTCGATCGCTTCTAGCCAATACTCCGCTACGTTAGGAGCTACTCCCGACACTCCTCTAAAGGTCTCGGCTCCATTTGATCTAAGCCTTTCGATACCGACTCCGAGTTCCATTTCCTCTACTAACTCCCGCTACTCGCTCTAGCACTCGCAACATGGCCCGCGATCTGCGTCATCTTCACCTATCCGATCTTGCCCCTCTACGCCCACTGCTTTGGTGGCGGCACTTCACTTTCTCGACCCATGGCGGACCCTATCGGTTCCGATCTTTCGCCATTCTACCTCTACCGCGGCCCCTAGAACTCATCTCTACGTCGCGATTTATCGATTAACAAGTTTTATGCATTAGAAATTTTGTTTCACTTGTTTATCCGCGAACAAATCTTATGAAAAGAATTTCTAGAGGTAGTTCTTTCGATCACACAAATGTTGAGTTCGGTTTGTTACCCTAATTCAAAGAATCACATTTACACACTCACACATTCATTCGTCCACAAGAACACATTTCTCCCTCAATAGAGGCACATTCGATGGTATCTACCACCCACATTCACTATTCGGACATTTACGCGTTTCTACCCTGAGGGTATTTCAGTCATTTTGTCCCTACAGGACATTTTCGTCATAAACCAGAGCGATTCAAAAACTTTAATAAGTCGGGATATTTTGAAATTCCCAAAATTGAAGAGTATTTTCGAAAATTCCGCAAATTAAAGGTATAACAGGATTTTGGTAACCAGGGGTATTTTGGTAATTTTGTCAATCAGGGTAATTTTGTGAATTTCCAAAGTCAGGGTTATTATTTTTGCCATACAGAAAATTGGGTACTTTTGCAAAGTAAGAAAATTTTATTAAACTTGGGGTTAAACCGGAAATTTTAAAAGTCAGGGGCATTTTAGTAATTTTCAACATAGGGGTATTTTTGTAATTTTGTAAATCGAGAAAACATCTTTCAAAATCAGATTTAGAGTCTTACAAACCAAAGGGGTAAATTTTGGAAATTTTAAAACTAGGGGTTTTAAAACAATAAGGCTAATCCCTTTCGGGTTTTAATAATTGGTTTAGCCTATGAACAAGTCCTCTTGGTTAAGGTGAACCGTAGCTACGCACCAGGTAGGATTCCAGCGAAGAGGAGGTGAGTCACGAGGATCGCTTAAGTACCTGTGCTCTTTAGGATCCACTCCTAGACATGCGCACAATGGTTGCCACACCTTAACTCGGCGACTTAATCACAGGTTTGTTTAGTAACCTTAAGTCTTATGTGTTCAATGTTTGAGTAAACTAGTCCTAGGGTTCAATAGCCCTAATATTCTAATCTACGAGCCCAAATAAGCCCATAGCAATTCACATATAACAAATCACTTCAAAAGTCCGAAGTACTTACCTGGTGGACTCGGGCCGGAGGTACAGGTGCCATGCCAGAAAAACCTGAAAAATTTCTTAAAAGCCCATATTTTTAAAAAGCCCATTTTGAAAATGTTTTTGGGCCCAAAACCTCAAAGCCGAGTTTTGAACCGGGCTCGACGACTAAATCAGTAACACCCCAAACCCGCCCACAAGTCTCGTCCAGGATCTGGTTATGTCATCTGCGGAATGACGGTTAAAAATCTTTATCTTTAGAGTAAAACTTGAAAATTTTGTTAACTTTTGGGAAGTAAGTCCATTAAAAATTATTAAATAATATAAGCTTGGTTTGAATTAAAACTTTATTATAAGTTGATATCATTTCTAAGTATAATATAAACTTCAACAATCATAAATAGAATACTTTAAATAAAAGTGGTCCTTATTACACCAAGTACTTCAAATTAAAATGCTTGAAATAAAAATATTCAAAACGTCTACTTCTGCATGAAAATCTGCTACTGCATGGCCACCTTTGTATCTACTCCAACCCGTCCACTAATCACGACTCACCTGCGATGATTAAAAAGTTGGGTGAGTCATACAGACTCAGTGTGTAAGTTAACCACTGAAATCCACCCACATGCTAGCCACATAATATCCCAATTATCAAATGCAACAAGTAATATATATTCATTTTAACAATTACCACAATCTGGGCTTGGCCCACATTCAAATCATACTCAAATACTGGGCTAGGCCCATTTCTCATCTATCCATCGATCATTTGGGCTTGGCCCATTTCCACGTATGTTCCCAAAACATACCTATCCACATGTCATATTGGGCTTGGCCCATTTCCATATTATTACAAAAATAATGCAACATGATTCCCAACCCAACCTAGGGTCCATCCGCTACACACCCCCTTATCCAAATTTTTACCACACACGGGGACTATCGAGTCACCCTCTCCTTTTCCCTCCATAAAGGCAACCAATGCCATCCACGATGTAGCGTATAGCTAACATCAAACCACGATGGAGCACACAGCAATCCATCAAGCCACGATATGGCATAAAGCCCATATCAATCAAGGTAACCACGCGAACTAAATCGCAATAATCCACAACGCGACCTCAGTCAGCGCCAATCCACGATGTAGCACGAAGCTGACATCAACCACGTACTCGAAGTACACCCTGTCCTTCTTTCATAAACCCACCCATGCACATGCCACATAAAATATAACCGTGATCATGCATGCACATGCTTATTAATGTCCATAAACATACTCATAAATAATCACACTGCAATAGATCCGATACTAACCTGGTCATCGCTATACCCTTTAGGGGTATATATGGCACACTCATTCTGCACTTGTTAGTAAAACATATAACACATAAACCCGGAAACAAAGTGGGTTAGTTACACACCTTATTACTAGGAGTTCTAGACTCTCGATCCTCGACGCTATCGTTGAGCGAGACTACCGTTATCGCCTATCATTTTTCGTTGCACGCCCACACCCGGTGGCCAATCTCGCATCTGCCAAACGGATCTTTTCTTAAACTTTGGGACGGGGACCTTCCCTTTCCCTTCTTGGATCGGTATTGGCCTCCATCGAAAGTCACTTAATCGTAACCACACGATTAATCAACGAAGTCATAATCAACTAATTCTAAGTCACTTACTACTATCCTTACCGAAATAACTGAGATCCCGAAGGCTTCCTTTGCTCTTGTCGATATGCCCCTAAAAAGAACATAGCCACTCTTGGTCAACACAATATTACATAATAAGGCCTAAGGCCGAATACCTTACCACTCTTACCTTGATGAGTCCAAACAATTCGAGACCTTCCTTTAGACTCCTTGGCGCTGGCTACAAACAAGCAAAACACATCACTTATAACCTATAGAGCATTCGGCCAACCAACACTAAGGCCAACCATTCGGTTTCGGCCTCTAACCAATTAACTAGGATACTTACCTACAATCTTTAGATGTCGACAGCACCACACTTCACCGGTTCGGTTTCAAACTTGATAAAGTAGAAGAGAGATGGAGGGCTAAAGATTTCGGCTATCAAGGGATTAAAAGAAAACAAAAGAAATACTTGACTACAAAGGCCAAAGGAGAAATCGGCACACCAAGAGGGAGAGGGAGAGATTTGGCAAAAGACTTGAAGAATAATTGGCACTCTACCCCCCCTATTTATAGCATTCGGCCAACTAATTCAAATCAATTTGAATTAGTTCAATTCAAAACAATTTGAATTGCTCCACTATTATCCCACTTATCAAAAATAAATAATAATTATCCCACACTTCTAAATAACTAGATAAATAAAAATAAAATTAAAAAAACACCTTATCCTCATCTAAATAAGAGTCTTCTAGCCGCCCAACACCTTCAAAATTGTTTGCAAAAAGGAGTAAAAATTCAAACTCCAAAACGCAGCTCTCTTGGTTCGAACACAGGACCATCTGCGCACACCTTGCCCCCAACGCCTGTGCCACTCGGCCACTTTGATTTTTATGCTAGAAACCCCAACGTTTATTTTTTAAACCCTTCTTATCTCAGCCCATAACCGCACAAAAATAAAAACGCCAACTGCAGCCTCCAGCGCTCGAACTGCGCGCTTGCTCTCCTCCAGCGCCTAAGTGGCGCATGAGAGCCACTCCACCAGCCCATCTTTCTTGTCCGAATTCCTCACCATATATCTTTAAGGCCTTACAAAGCCCAACGCCCAAAACAAAAATAAAACGCCAAATGCTTCTCCGGCCCCTCGAAACCGCGACCTCCCTCCCTTCCAGCGCCTAAGTAGCGCCCAAGAGCCACTTTGCCACATCCTTTCCTGTGTCCTAAACTCCAGAAAAATATTTTAAGGCCTTCCTGCCCCATTTCCCCTTTTTACCCTAAAAATCTAAAAATTTTCTAAGGCATTCCTTGCCTTCTAGGGTCCTCCAAACCCCTAAAAATTCCTCCAACATGACCATAAGCCTACTAACTGTTCGGGTTATGCTCCAAGTGCATAACCCCTAAACCAGGGTGTTACAAGTCGGGTATGTTTTGGTTGGATGTGGTGTTCTGAATGTAGGAAATTTTATGTATGCGTGATAAGTACCTATTTGCTTCTGTGGTTGGATATCTGGTTGGGTGAAGAGGGTTCTAGATTAGGTTAAAATTGTATTAGTGTTATTGAAATCAGAGTGCACAGCGGTAGTGAGGTAGAGTAGTCTGTGTTAAACCACTGTTAGATAGCTGGAAATTTCGAGGACGAAATTTCTTTCAGGGGGTAGATTTGTAACGCCCCGAATTTGGGCCTAGGAAAATTGGGCCTTGAGCGTAGGAGCATTTTAAATTTATGGGAATGTGAGAACGGAATTATTGCAAGTTGGACTTATTAGGCAAGTGATTTTAGAAGGTTATGGGGTTTCTATGAAGTCCTGGGTTCAAGTTAGGCCATAGGAAAAATTTTACTTTTAGGGTACTTTAGTGAGGAGAGCTAGTGAACGCAGGACTTAGGTATAATTGATTGTATTTTAATAACACAAGTTGGCTATGTGGTAGAGTGGTGGTGGCGTCAATGTGTGAGCAAGGGGAGTGAGGTTCGAATCCCACATGCTGTAAAATATGGCTTTTATTTTGAGCCCTAGGTGGAGAAGAGGTGGAGTTGGCGTGGGACTCTACCAAGGAGGATTTGAATTGGTCAAATATGTTTGAATGAGTGTTGGAGAGGGCTTGGTGGGGCAAATAAGGGACTGAATCGTGGGATTTGGTGAATGTGGGGAGTTGGCCGAAAATGGGAGTGTGTATGGGGAGAGTTTCAGTCATGAGGGTTGTGTCATTTTGGAGAGTGTTTTCGATTTGGTTGAGGGGTGTGCCGAATTTTCTTGTATGGTTTTGAGGAGTAAAACTTTTGCCAAGTGTGTTATAGTAACATTTCGGGTCTTTTCTTTCTTTGGTGGTCTTTCTTTCTTCCTTTCTCAATTCTTTCCATTTTTCTTTCTTCTTGCCGAATCTCTCCTAGCTTTCTCTCATTCGTTTTGCCTTTTTGTGAATTGTTCTCCTTCATTGTTACCAAGTCACTTTTGGCCGAATCGTCTTCCATAACCTCTCAATTCTTTTTCTTTCTCTACACCATAGCCAACTGCATAACCTCTTTTCTACATCTTTTTGTGGTAGACATCCAGCGAAGTTAGGTCTCTCTTTCTCATTTTTTGCTCCAGGTCCCATCTTTGTTTGCTATCTTGTGCTGCCGAACCTTCCTCTCTTATTCGGTTTTCTCGGTTGCAAGGTAACACTTTCGTTTCCCTTTGATTTCTTTACTTCCTCTACTTTCTCTCTTAAGCCGAAACACTCAGGCTTACTTTTGACTGTTAGGCTGAATCTATCACTCTTCTCCAATTTAACAGCCGAAACTCTTTGGGAGGCAATTGTGTTTTAGTGGTACTCTAGTAAAGGTAAGGATTTTGAAACGCGTTCTTATTTGATTCTAGTAGAGACTCTCGTGACTGCTTGGGTAAGAGTTCGGTTCCTCTTCTTTATATGGAAACCGAATGTTGGATGATTATCTAACGTTCTTCTGTTTATCAAACCATGGTAGGGTCTTGATTTCTGTATACAAGGGATAAGGCCAAAGGCTAGGCTCATCTAAGGAAATCGTCTTGCAGTAAGAGGAGTAGTTTAGTAAATGTTTCTATTTACGTTTATCAAATAGTGACTAATCTGCTATCAATAATCGCCATAGGTGTTGGGGAGGCGTTGGGGAAAAACAACTTGTACTCAGGTGTGTAATTTCACACCTTTACTCGTTTTGTTATGTATTATTCTGTGTGTCGGTTTGAAGCCGAAATACCCTTAATAGGTGAGCTAATAAGATACCCTAGTGGGTGAATTGGAAATAGCCCAGGTGAGTAATTTATGATTATACCCTTACGGGTAGATTTGGCATGATTTGTGTATTACGTTTATCCGCTATATTGGTACGTTCGTGCATGCACTATATTATTATGTCATGGTATGTTGCATGGGATCGGGATATTGATGATCGGGGAAGTGTAATCCGGTGGCTCTGCCACATATTCTGGTGACTCTGTCACATTTTGTCTGGTGGCTATGCCACGTATATTCTGTTATTCTGGTGGCTTTGCCACAATTTCGGTGATGAGCAGCGTGACTGCCATCGAGGTGTGTAGCGGATGAAGGGTTGATTGTAGAAATCCCCACAGGTGTATTGGGCTGGTACGGGTGGTGTGTAGCGGATGGATTACTAGGCTGGGCCGGGTTGCATTGCATATATTATCTGTATAACCATGCTAATAAGGCTGAGACCCAGTTTGATTCTGAATGGGCCTCAGGCCAGTTTGTTTCTGTAAGGGCTAAGGCCCAGTTTGCATCTGAATGGGCTCGGGCCCAGTTAATGTCTGATTAGGGGATTACACACTGAGTTCTCGTAACTCACCCCCTCTGCTTTAATCTTGCAGGTAAACCCCAGCATTGAGGATTTGGAGCCGAGGCGGACTCTGTGGTGACCACACATCATAAATTTAGTAAATTCTGTTTTACTTTATTTTAAGATTATTTAATTTGGGTTGTGTTTTGTAATAAGGCCTTTGGGATTTTAATTTGGTTTTAGCTTTTAATTCGGTTGATATTTACTATTAAATGTTCAATACGAGATTTTCCTAAAACATTAATAACTGTTTTCCAAAATGTTAACGAACGGTTTACAAACTATAATTGATAAAATACTGGGTTCTCTTAAACGTTGAAAACAGTTTTCAAGATATCATAATTTCGCAAATCACTGAATCCGATTTCTATTATAAACAAAGTTTCAAAATAAAAGAATTAACAACGTTTTTACAACAACACCGTAAAAGCAGATTTAAATTTCACACACAACTTAGCTCGAAGGCTTGAAAAAGAATACGAAGTTTGTAACGAACACCTAGTTTTCAAACAACTTATCCATGTGACATGCTAGATCTGGTCGTAACGTCTAGGCCGGGTTTGGGGTGTTACAACGTGTATGACCATACCTGGGATATGGCATCAATATGAGACTTCATGTAAGACCATATCTGGGATATGGCATCGATATGAGACTTCGTGTAAGACCATAGCTGAGCTATTGGCATCGATACGAGATTACATGTAAGACCATATCTGGGATATGGGATTGGTACGGTACTGTGTGTACGAGATTCTCGAGTATCCTTTAGTATTCCAAATGGTTCAACAGGAAATTCAATGGGTATGTCAATGATGAGAAAGTATGTGATTAGGTTACGAGTTGGTACAGGTATGTACGACAAACTCAAAAGAAATGAATTTGGTATATGACGAACTATTGGTAAGAATGTGCTTGAGTATGTTATGTTCATGAAGTTTCAATGACATTATGTTTGATATATGTTATGTTATTCATATGGAAAAGGCTTGGTTAATCTTTTTTTATTATTTGCATATGAGCTTACTAAGCTATATAGCTTACCCCCTTTTATTTCCCTTATCTTATAGTGTCACAAAGCTAGCTCAGGGTTCGGAGATCGTCGAAGATCCACTCACACTATCAACAATTATTTTGGTACCAATGAATTTAACATATTGAGTTATGGCATGTATAGGGGACTTGGTTATGTGTCATAATTGATTTGGCCAAAAATGTTGGCTTATATCGGTTGAAAGTTCATTTTGTAAATGGCCATTGAAATTGGCTAATGTTGGTATAAGCAATTTATATGAAGATGCCTTTCATGGATATGGGAATTTACATGATATGAGTTGATAAGTATGTAATGTTTGTGTACGATAGATGGCAGCTTGTGAATGATGTGTTGATGTCTTGGTTGTGGCTGATTTGGTTGTATGTATATGCTTGGTTTGGTGCTATGTTATGTTGTGTAGGTGTGTACATTAAAGAGTGGAAAAAAGGCTTGGTAAATAGCCTTATTTTTGTCCACACAGGTAGACACACGGGCGTGTGTTTAGGCCGTGTGTGACACACAGTCTGCCCCACGTGCATGTGTTTCAGCCGTGTGTCCCCTGCACCTTAATTGTTGCAAAACAGAATGTCCAGAATATAGCACACGGGCAGAGACACGGGCGTGTGTCTCGGCCGTGTGTGCTACACAGCCTTGAACACAGGCATGTGCCCCGGTCGTGTGAAGTCTGCACCTATTTCATGAAAAATTATGAAAATTAAATCAACCACACGGCCTACCACACGAGCGTGTGGCACGACCGTGTGGCACAAATCAGAGAGCTCCCTAATTTGAACACGGCCTGTAGCACGGGAGTGTCCCATGGTCACACGGGCGTGTCCCAAATCCACACGGGTGTGTGACCCCTGTAACATGAAAAATTTTCTAAGTTTTGTAAAATTTCCTAAATTTCTCGATTTAGTCCCGAACCACTACCAAAGCATGTTTTGGGCCTCGTAGGCTCGTATAAGGGACTTTATGATTAAATGCAAAAATTTTAATTTAGACGCAAATTTAGGGCTCAAAAATGTATGTTTGTTTATGTTTAAGTCTGATAATGTCTCGTACCCTGTTCTGGTGTTGAACACGGGTAAAGGGTGTTACATAATTGAATTTTGGCTTAATTGGGAAAGGTATCTTTCTCTAGTTGAATTTGCATATAATAATAGTTATCATGCTAGTTTAAAAATGTATCAATTTGAAGCTTTGTATGGTAGAAGGTGTAGAACACCCACTAGTTGGATGGAGCTTAGTGAAAAAAAAATTAGTAGGTCCTTAGTTAGTGCATGAAATGGAAGAAAAAGTCTATGTCATTCGTAGTAATCTAAAAGCTGCACAGGATCGTCAAAAAAACTATGCTCATCTGAAGCTAAAAGATATTTCTTTTAAAGTTGGTGATAAAGTTTTCTTAAAAGTCTCTACTTGGAAGAAGATTATAAGATTTGGTCAGAAAGGAAGTTGAGTCCACGATTTGTAGGGCCATATAAAGCCTTAGAGCAAGTTGGACTGGCCGCTTATAAATGGACTTTACCTTTAGAGTTGTCATAGATTCACAATGTGTTTCACGTGTCTATATTGAGAAGATTTAGATCAAATCCAGATCATGTTCTGCAGATTGAAAAGTTAGAGGTAGAATCGAATCTGTCTTATGAGGAGGAGCCCATTCGTATCTTGGCAAGAGAAGGGAATGAGCTTAAAAATAAGATGATTCCTTTGGTGAAAGTGTTATGGAGAAATCATAATACAAAAGAGGCTATTTAGGAAAGAGAAAGTTTAATAAAAAGTCAATATCTAAAACTATTCATAGGTATGAATTTCGAGGACGAAATATTCTAAGTGGGAGAGAATTGTAACAACCCGCCCAACAAAGTCTCTGTATTTGGTTACCGTTTGATGTATAGTTTGTAAAATAAGGATACATATGAGTAATTAAAATGTTTGTCTTGGCTAAGTAAAGAATTATGCATATTGCACCATTTGGTGAACTCTTAGTTTTGGCGAGTTCTGTGGTTTGGCAGACTCTTCTGTTAAGTATCCTCCCAACCTAGATGCTTTAGGCGAACTCGTTAAGTTCGCAATTGTTTATATTTTTTTTATTTGAAGTAATGATAATTTGGTTAGTTAAGTTGAGATTTAGTTAGAATGGAACTAGACTACTGTAGATGATAAGACTTAAATTATGTTAAGTGCACTTAATCACGAGAATAATAGAGTTAGTGGAATTATTTGATTTCTCCACTAATCATTGTCTTCGAGCTTAAGTATATAAGGATAGAGATGGTCTTTCTGAAAACTTAATTTTTCTTCCTCTTCCTTGATTTCCTCTGAAAACTCTTTGAAAATCTAAGTTCAAAAAACCTCTTCAAAGTAACGTTTGCATTATTCAACTAACTTCTACGTTAGTACCAGCTCACTAGTAATTACTGTTGAATCCTAGGTTACCTTCTAAGTCAGTTACGTGTTTCTCGTTCTACATGCATAGATGTTAGGATAGCATGTGAGGAATGAAACTTCCTGATTCTAGATTAAGCATTTTTTATTCTTGCATGCATGACCAGATTTGATCGATTGATGATTTGATATGTTTAATTATCTTTATTTTAGCTCAAGAAGTTTATGAAGGTCCAAGTGATAAAGGCAAAAGACCTGTTTTATGGTCTTGTGCTAGAGTTTTTGGTAAGCTCCTTTTTACTTCCACGATTTGTAATTTTATTTATTTTATAATTAAGGCAAAATCCTCCTCTATAATGGATGAAAGATGTTGCGTGGGTAATGGTTATCCAAAGTTTTTAGTTTGAGAGCAATTTGTCTGTGATATAAAGTAAGTGTCATTCTTCATGCTTAAGCCACTACCATCTGTTTCTGATATGTATGATATGATATGGACTTATATGAGGTGATGGAGATGAGGAGATATATTTGTGTAGCCTTCGATATTGAAGCTATATTGCAAATCGAATTGGTAGATCACGATAAAACATGTTGTTCTGAATAAAAATTATATGAGGAGTTAAGGGGGAGAATGTATGTGAAAAAGATTGAATGATATGCTTCTGATTTTGAATTCTGGGTACATGGCTGGCATGAGAATGAATTTGTCTGAGTTGTGTTGAGCTGGCGTACAGTATACACCCAAGAGATATGTAAGTTTGCGTACTGAGTCTGTCTTTGTTCTGTATACGCCATTGGGGGTACTATGTGAATGTGTGTAAATCCTTCAGAAAGGTTCAATTGTACTATCAATAATGTTATGTATGATTTATCTTTGGAACTCATTAAGATCATATGAACTTACTTTGTTACCTTTTCCTTTTTAGGTTGACTGAAGAAAAGCGTTGTTAGAAGGACTACGCTAGAGTACTACTACTATTGTAAGCTGATTGCTTTATTTTGTATCATGCATGCCTTGCGGGGGTGGCGCTTAAGTGTATTTGTAAATTATTTGTACAAAGAACTTCTGTTTTGATAAGATTCTGTTTTTATGAGATTTCTATAAAGTATTACTTTTTGGTTTTAAATTAGTATATTTTGTTTAATGAAATTATATTTGAACTTATATGCCATATGGTTTGTATATTATTTTTAAATTTTTGATGTTTTCATTCAAACCTTTGTATAGTAACAACTAATATATGTCTTATATCTATAACTTTATACGAATTATATAAAGCTTTCACCAAAATGTTTTAAAGTTAGTTTGATTTTGAGTAATGATACACCCTACTTGGATCTTATTATAGATGCTAAACTTTCAATGTTCTTGCTCCTGTCTCAAATAATTGTCTCCAGTTTATGAGCTTTGGTTGTCATAGATGCTAAACTTTAACATTCAAAAGCTGCTACCAGAGCACGAATTTTATCTCTTAATCCCCACTCAAACTTATACCACATTTCCTTCTCTGACTGGAACATGTTATTAGAATAACAACCGAGTCTAACAAATTCTCGTTCATATTCAATCACAGACATCCTTCATTGTCTAAGATATAGAAATTCTTTCTTCCTTTGCTTTACATACATCTGATTTACATACCTTTCTCTGAATTTCTCCAGAAAGAATTCCAAATAAATAATCTCTTTAGGAGTCACACTAGTCAATGTTTCCCACCACTGATAAGCTTCTCCCTCCAGCAATGATATGACACACAAGAGACTGTCTTCTGATATACATTTCAGTTCCTTTATCACTCTACAAACTCAAGACAACCACTACTCAACAACAATGAGATCATCACTTTTGTCACCGAAAAATTCCTTAGCACCCCTCTTATGAATTTCTTTTACAAGGTCTTTTTCAGTTGGAGTTGCAACCGAAACTGGTGGTGCAGGTGATGCTGGGAAAACCACTTCTGGTTGTGGTTGCTGATGCTATTGAGGCTGGGGTGCTTAAGTATTCCCCAATAACTTGTCAGACATTTGTGTCATCATCATACATAAAACAATTCTAAAAGCATTTCAAGCTGGTCCTAAGCCAGCTATGGGTACTTGTTCTGGAATAGGGGGAACATGACTTTCAATTTTTTCTCTAGTCACTTCTTTAGATCATTTCCACATGGTTATCAACTCTACAAGAAATTCAAATTAGTTTCAAACACAGGAGTTAGCCAGAAGCGTATCATGCATGATGGGGCGTGAATAGCCTTCAATTTTCTGAGAATCAATTCAACCTTGACTCTCATACCAAACTTGTAATATGAATAACATGAATATCTGTTATTCATAAAGTATGTTCTTTGCTCGATTTTTTATGATTTTTATGTTTTTGAGATCGTTGCTTTGTATTCTAGCTAGCCCATGCCTTAATTTTTGAATTTTTTAATGATTTCATGAAGTGCCATTGATGAATGCTTGAGCTTTTGAATGTTTTATGATGAAAAATGGATATTTGTTGATAGTTACATAAGTTTTGTTAAGTGATTTTGAGTAAAAATGTCTATTAAGGATTTAATTGTGAAAAGTGCAAATTTAGGGGTTGAAATGTGAAATAAATGAAAGTTTTGGGCTACTAGGGACTTATATGAAATTTGGCCAAGCATGAGTATTGTTGAATTTTGTGAATTTTGTGTATTTGTGAATTAGGGACTAAATTATAAAAATGTGGAACTTTTGGGGCTAAAGTTTAAAAATGCCCAAATATGTGTTTGTGGACTGAATTGAATGATTTGATGAATAAATGAGTTAATTTTGAATGTATATAGATCAAGAACGAAAGAAATCAGATTTAGATCAGGGAAAATCAAAAGTTATCGAATAGTCGATCCAGTCCGTTTATTCCAAATACGAGGTAAGTTCATATTCAAATAAATGTCTTTAAATTTAATTATATATGTTTAATTATAATTGAACTGCTATGAATGTTGAATGATCAAATACAAGCAAGAAACGACAGGGTTACAATATCCAAAAGTCACGAACGAACCTTAGGAATAGTATAGGATACGAATGTCATGACATTAGGATTACCGAGATGTGATTATGTGTAAGACATTGTATGGGACAATGGCATCATTATGTGATTACGAGTAAGACCATGTCTCGGACATTGGCATCGTTATTTGATTTCGTATAAGATTCTATCTGGGACAGTGGCATCGATATGTGATAACATGTAAGACCATATCCGGGATATGGCAATGTACGAGCTATATGTGATTTCTGAGTATCCTTAATGATTTCGAATGGTTCAACGGGCAAAGTCAAGTCGAGAAAGAATGTGTGAATGAGTTAAGTGACTCAGGTACATACGAGATTCATACGAGTATTGAAAAGGGAAGTATTTGATTAATTCTCTTATGAATTTGAATATGTGTTCAATGGGAAAGGTTTGTGAGTTTTTATATACGTATTCATTATTTGCCTATTAATGAAAATGATAATGATTCATGTGGTAATTTTATTTGTATATGGCTTACTAAGCTTTTAAAGCTTACTTGGTGTGTTCTTTCCCTGTTTTTTAGATAATCGAAGCTAGCTCGGACTTGGGGATCGTCAGGAACATCATCACACTATCGATCAACTTGTTGGTACTTTTGATGTTATGTATATATGGTATATGGCATGTATAGGCTAGTGTTAAGATGTTATGTTTTGAGTTATTATTTAGCCATGAGATTTGGCTCCTAAATTATGTAAATGTGGGTGTGTATTTGGCCATTTGAGTTGGCTTAATTTATGAATTTGGTAAGTGATATGTGATGTATATATGACCTTGGGTCTTGGTATGGTTGAAGATGAAATGGCATGTTGTGGTTTGATTTTAAAATGATGATTTGGTATATTTTATGACATGAATTAGTTGATAAGATGATGAGAAAAATGCATAGAGAAGATAGGTGAAATTGTTGGTAATGGCATATTGTTTTAGTATGTTTTGGATTATTATTTGAGTAGTGAATGAAAGGATTTTAAATGGCATGATTTGTATATGAAATAGAATGTTTTGGTTGCCTATAAATGTGTTGAAATGGTATTATTTTGGATGTTTAGGTGAGCATGAGAAAGGGTGGCAAATTGGCCTCGCAAATGGCCTATTCTTGTCCACACGGGCAAAGACACGGGCGTGTGTCTCAGCCGTGTGCGACACACGGTCATGATACACGACCGCGTGTCCCCTGGTGTTGGAATTAATTTGAAGTCATTATACTCCACATAGCCTTACACACGGGCGTATGCTTGGCCGTATGGCACAAGTCAGTATACCCCCTAAATGGCATACGGCCTAGTACACAGGCGTGTGACTTGGCCGTGTTTCATAAGTCAGTATACCCTACAGGATTGGCACGACCTAGTACACGGGTGTGTGTGGCCATTTCGAAGGGCACACGGGCTAGACACATAGGCGTGTGGTCAACCGTGTGACCCAAGTCAGTATGTATGCCCTGTTTTCACACGGCCAGGGATATGGGCGTGTCTGGAGCCGTGTGAGGCACACGGCCTTTTCACACGGGCGTGTGAACCCTGTATGCATGAAAATTTTATAAGTTTCCCTAAGGTTTCAAATGTTAGCGGTTTAGTCCCGAACCTATTCCAAGCATGTTTTGAGGTCTCGTAGAGCCTTATAAGGGGAAAAGTGATTATGTTTTATTAATCTTTATGTGATAATGGAGTATTGTTTGATAAATGAGTATTGTATCTTGTGATCTGATAGGTAATGTATCGTAACCCTATTCCAGCGACGGATACGGGTTAGGGGTGTTACATTTATTGGTATCAAAGCTACGGTTTAGTCGATTCTAGGAGTAACGTAGCGTGTGTGAGAGTCTAGCTATACATGCCATATATACTCTGCGATAGTGTGATGATTCCTGACTGCTTAAATTGTGTTTTCTAGTAATGGATCCCAAAAGTGTAACATCCCGATTTAGGGCCTAGTCGGAATAGTGGTGCGAGACCATAAATCTGAGTTAGTAAATTGAGTTCTTAATGTTTATGACATGTTTTCATGATATTATTAAAGTTCCATGTAGAAATTTTGTGAAATTGACATGGAATGATCAAATAGGACTAAATTGCAAAAGTTACAAAATATGAGTTTCTAGAAGCTTTTGTGTAAAATAGCTTTAGAATATTAATTATGAGTCCTTAAATAGCAATTTGCCCAAATTATAAGTTTTGGACAAAAATGGACATGAGTTAGTAAAAGGGAAAAATTTTAAGAGAAGGGCATTTTGGTCATTTGTCTAATAAATGATTAAAATAGGAAAAAGATGATAAAATTTCATTCATCTTCTTCCTCTTGTGCCGAAAATTTGGAGACTCCATAGCTAGGGTTCTTCATTTTTTTCAAGCTTGCTAGTAAGTTCATCTTAGCCCCGTTTTTAATATTCTTCGTGTTTTTGAAGTTCTCGTATTATGAATTAACTATTTTTAGCTATAAAATAAGCTAAGATGCATGTTCAAAAATCTACCCAAGAGTAACATGCTTGTAAAATGATATTTTATGGAAGTTTATGAGAGTTTGATGTTAGATAAACATCTTTTTCTAAGTGAATTTCATGAAAAATGCTAGTAGGGACTAGTTTGTAAAAATTATGAAATTGGTCATACCTATTAGAAATAATGGGAATTGATGATTGCTATAGTAGAGAAAATGAATCAGCTAAGCATGAAGTTTAAGAAAGTTGAATGAGATTCATTTTACGAGCCTTTGGGCAAAAGTGCAAATATGAGAAAGTATAGGGGCAAAATAGTAATTTTACCAAAGTATGAGTTAAGAGTCAATTTAGTCAATGTGAGTATTAAATGATCTATTTATGAGTATAGATCAAGAAAAATGAAGCCCAGATTGAAACCGAGGCAAGAACAAAGTCGAGGACTAAATTGCATACCTACATACATTTTGTATATCGAGGTAAGTTTGTATGATTTCTGAGCTCTATGATTAATATCATTCAATTGCTTAGTATAATGTACAATATTATTATGAAAATGTTTAATGTTATGTTAAACAAAGTAATCAATGAGATCAAGTATGAGAATGTCTTGATTGAAGATGAATAGCTTAGGATACTCGATCTATCACATGAAATGAGAAAGTCCGTATAAGTCCAAGCCGAGGCATGGCATCGGCAATCAGACAAGTTATCATGTAAGACCAAGACAAGTCTTGGCATTGAAGAGTTGTTATGAGATGAAGACCCATGTAAGTCCAAGCCAAGGCATGGCATTGGTGAGTCTCCAAGCAAAGATGTCATGTAAGTCCAAGGCAAGCTTGGCATTGAAAAGTTATCATGTAAGTCCAAGGCAAGCTTGGCATTGAAAAGCTATCAAGAGAAAGAGATTTCATGTAAGCCCAATCCAAGGCTCGGCATTGACCAGTTCATGAGCAAAGATACCAAGTAAGACCATGTCAAGACATGGCAATGGTAAGTTCCAAAGGAACTCACGAGAAATACTTCGTATAAGTCCATGTCAAGACATGGCCTCAATACCAAGATGAGACATTCCATGTAAGACTGTATCTAGGATATGGCTTTGGTATTGAGTTATGTGAGATGAGATTTAATATCCTCGGTTATTCATATAAATTCATCGGGCAAACGAACTAAGTTCAAATGAGATAACAAGAAAGCTAAGTAAGCAAAGTTATTATCAAGTGAAAATGAGTATTATTCATGTTATGAATGATAAATTAGAGATTATGATTATTATGTCAAAGTATGCTGATCAATGTGATCAAGTGATACAGGTACCTTGTTTACCTCACAAGTATGAGACTAGTAAGTATCATGAGATATGTAAGAATCAAGTATGAGCAAGTAAGCTTTATAGCTGAAATTATGATACCATTATTTATGTCAAACGGTTTAATTTAAGCAAGTATATTGTTATATGCATTATATGCAAACTTACTAAGCTAAATGCTTACGTCTTTCACTCTTTCTTTCAATATAGTCCCGCCAAGCTAATCTCGTGGATCATCGTCATCGGAGCTCGGAGCACACTATCAATTGCAATTTTGGTATAGCCAAGTTGTTTTATTAAGTATGGCATGTATAGGAAACACTTCACTTGAGTATATGTTTTAAGAAGAGCCATAGTATAGGCTATCTTGTTCATTATCCTTTTTGTATATGGCTAGAGAAATTGGCCAACTTTGACTAAGTGTGTATGTTTATAGATATCAATGAAAGATGTAGTAAATTGAGTAATTGAATTGAGTATGAATGTGATCTCGATTTCAGGGTGGCAATTGGCTTGGTAAATAGCCTCTAAGTGCCCACACGGTTGGATACACGGGCGTGTGTCTAGGCCGCATGCATTGCTCGCACTTTTATACTTGAAGTCGAGGATAGGCCACGAAGCGAGATCACACGGCCGCTGGTTCAAAGTCGTGTAACACACACCGGTTGGCACATGGGCGTGTGCCAAGGCCGTGTGAAGTCCTGCACTTTCACTTAGAAATTTAATTGTCACACGACCGATATACACGGCGTGTTTACAGATCGTGTGGATAAGTCAGAATACTAAGGTTTGGCACACAGGCCAGGGCCACGGGCGTGTCCAGGCCGTGTGTAACAAGTCAGTGTCGACCACGGGTGGAAGACACGGGCATGCCCAAGAGTACACGGGCGTGTTTCAAGTTGCAATGGCGTGTGGTCCCTGCTTCGAGTAAAAGTTTTCAGATAAGTTCCGAAAGCTCCCGGATATGTGTTTAAGGCCTCATAGGCCCATGATATATACGTTTTGACCTAGAAAGAAGAGTTTCTATTTCGGGACAAAATTTTACAGCCTGTAAGTACATCTTTAAGCAAGTTAAAGCATGGTAATGTCTTGTATCCAGTCTTAGCCTCGGACTCGGGTATGGGGTGTTACATTTAGTGGTATCAGAGCTACGGTTTAGTCGGTTCTAGGACTAACGTAGCACAAGCACGAGTCTAGCTATACATCCCATACGTAAGAATGTTTTTATAATGATAGTGTGACGACTCCTGACGACTTAAATTATGTTTATACATATAGTAAATGGATCCCGATAGAGCTGTGGCGGATGACGTAGAAAGTAACGCGCCGGCTCCCGCCGAAGGGACGGTGCCGAACGAGAATGAGAATCGACCCACTACGATGAGTCAAGAAGGAGGAGAAGAGGCTAGAGAAGCCTTCCTCCATATGATGAATACATGGTACACGGAGTTCGTTCATGCACGAACCCGAATGCACAACCCTCCACCCCACCTATTCCTCAACCTATCCCAAGAGCCCCTCAAGTAGTAGAGGTGGTAAGAGGAGAGAAGCCTCCGGTTGATAGAATCAGAAACATGGCGTGAGAATAATTCCGGCTAGAAAAGATGATGATCCGTAAAAGGTCGAGTTCGGATAGAAAATACTATCGTGGTATTTAATGAGTTGTCGTGCACACCGAGGAATGCATGAAGTGTGTAGTCTCTCTTCTAAGAGATTCGCTACCAATGGTGGAACACCCTTTGTGTCGGTGGTACCGAGGGAAAGGATCACATGGGAATTTTTCCAAGAAGAATTCAAGAAAAAGTATATCAGTCAAAGGTTTGTGGATCGGAAAAGGAAAGAATTCTTAGAACTGAAGCAAGGCAAGATGTCAGTGACTGACTATGAACGTGAGTTTGTACGACTCGATCAAAACGTATTTCGCGCGAATGCGTGTCCACCGAGCCCATCATGAGTAAAAGATTTGAAGACGGGTTGAATGAGGACATCAAACTGTTTGTTGCTGTCCTAGAACTAAAGGAATTTATTGTGCTAGTAGAGAGGGCTTGTAAAGCCGAGGAATTAGTAAAAGAGAAAAGAAAGTCTGAAATGGAGTCTCGTGACTCTAGGAAGAGACAGTGGAATAAGTCATTCCAATCTTAATCCAAGAAGTTAAGAGATTTCCCTACCCGATCTGCTACTTCCACTGGATTTTCATGGAAGGACAAGAGTAAGCAGTATTCAGGAGGTAAAGCACAGATGACCTCAGTTGCTAGTGTGGGGAACATCTGGTCGGATAGACTCGAATGTCCACAGTGTGGCAGACGTCATCTTAGAGAATGCCGAGCGCATGAAAATGCATGTTTTAGATATAGTTCCCAAGACCACTATATAAAAGATTGTCCAGAAATGACAAAAGAAGAAAGAACTCAGAACCCGAGATCCGAGAGTGTGGTCAGAGGAAGACCGCAGGGGAACCCAGGAAGTGGGGCGAGAGGAAGAGGTAACCCTAGAGAACAGGCTGCGAGACCCGAGGGTAGGGCGCCTGCGAGGACTTATGCCATTCGCGCTCGCGAAGAGGCATCTTCTCCTGATGTTATTACGGGTACCTTTTCTCTTCATGATGTTAAAGTTATTGCTTTAATAGATCCCGGATCCATACACTCTTACATTTGTATGAAACTAGTATCCAGTATGAAAATGCCTATAGATTCTACAGAATTTTCGATTAAAGTGTCTAATCCTTTAGGCAAGAGTGTGTTAGTGAATGAAGTATGTAGAGAATGTCCATTAATGATTAGAGGTCATTACTTTAAAGCAAATCTTATGTTACTACCATTTGATGAGTTTGACATCATTCTTAGTATGGACTGGTTGACCACTCATGGTGTAATAGTTAATTGTGGGAAGAAATATATTGAGATGAAATGTGAGAATGAGGATACTCTCCATGTAGAATCAGATGAGCAAAGTAAATCTCCGGCAATAATTTTTCACATGACGGCACAGAGATACGTAAGAAAGGGGTATGAGGCATATTTGGCCTTTGTGATGAGTGATAAAGAAACAGAGTTAAAGATTGAGTCAGTACCAATAGTATGTGAGTACATGGATGTTTACCCGAAGAATTACCAGGACTACCACCAGTTAGAGAAGTTTAGTTGAAGATTGAGCTAGCTCTCTGGTGCATCGCACCAATATCTATTACTCCTTATAGAATGGCTCCAACGGAGTTGAGAGAGTTGAAGTCACAGTTGCAAGAGTTGACAGATAAAGGTTTTGCGAGATCAAGTTGTTCTCCATGGGGTGCTCTGGTTTTATTTGTGAAAAAGAAAGATGGCACCATGAGATTGTGCATAGATTACCGTCAACTTAATAAAGTGACGGTAAAGAACAAGTACCCATTGCCTAGGATCGATGATTTGTTTGACCAATTGAAAGGAGCCACTGTGTGTTCTCCAAAATAGACTTGAGATCGTGGTACTACCGGTGAGAGTAAGAGAATCGATGCGCCCAAGATCTGCTTTTCGAACAAGGTATGGGCATTATGAATTTTTAGTCATGCCTTTTGGTCAGACCAATGCTCCTGTGGTGTTCATGGACTTAATGAACTGCATTTTTAGACCATACCTCGACAAGTTTGTAGTCATTTTCATTGACGACATATTGATTTATTCCCGAGATAAGAATGAGCATGCTGAACACCTACGGACAGTTTTACAGATTCTACGAGAAAATCAATTATATGCCAAGTTCAGTAAAAGTGAATTTTGGCTCAAGGAAGTAAGATTTCTGGGACATATTGTCTCGGGAGAAGGAGTTCGAGTAGACCCCGGTAAGATTTCGGCTATTATGGACTAGAAGCCACCAAAGAATATCTCTGAGATTAGAAGTTTTCTAGGCCTAGCCGGCTATTACAGACGATTCGTCAAGGGGTTTTCCATGATTGCAACCCCGATGACTAAATTATTCTGAGAAAAATGTGAAGTTTGAGTGGATGTAACGATGCCAACAAAATTTCGAGAAGTTGAAAGCAATGTTGATGAAGCCCCGGTTTTAGTACAACTCGAGACAGGGAAAGAATTTGTAATTTACAAATGATGCATCCTTAAATGGATTAGGTGTGTACTTATGCAAGAAGGCAAAGTGATGGCTTATGCCTCCAGCATAGATTGAAGCCTCATGAGAAGAATTATCCGACGCATGATTTAGAGTTGGCTACCATAGTCTTCGCATTGAAGATATGGAGACATCACCTATATTGCGAGAGATGTCGAATTTTCACTGATCATAAGAGTTTGAAGTACTTGATGACGCAGAAAGAGTTGAACTTAAAACAGCGGAGATGGTTAGAGTTCATAAAAGATTATGATATGGTCATTGACTACCATCCTGGGAAGGCGAATGTGGTTGCCGACGCTTTGAGTAGAAAGTCCCTATTTGCATTAAGGGCAATGAATTCACGGATGACTTTACCTAACGATGGTTCTATTCTAGCCAAGTTGAGAGCTAGACCAACTTTCCTCCAAGAGATCATTGAAGCTCAAGAAGAAGATAGTGAATTGCAAGTCAAGAGAGCTCAGTGCGAGAGACAGATGTTGAATCGACTTCCAGATTAGTCCCAATGGAATTCGATGTTCAAAGATAGAGCTTGTGTACCGAGAAAAGAAGAGCTTATTCAGAAAATTTTGCATGAGGCCCATAATGGATGTTTATCTGTATTTAGGGTAGTACCAAGATGTATAATGACTTGAAACAACATGATATTGGTGGCGAGAATGAAGAAAGATATTTTGAGTTTGTTTCAAATGCTTGATTTGTCGGCAAGTAAAAGGTTTGAACACCAAGTACCTTCGGGTTTGCTTCAACCCATTTTAGTTCCGGAGTGGAAATGGGACCATATTACTATGGATTTTGTAACGGGTCTACCATTATCTCCGAGCAAGAAAGATGCCGTATGGGTTATAATTGATAGACTCACGAAGTTAGCTCATTTTATACCTATTCGAATTGATTACTCACTAGACAAGTTGGCAAACTTGTACATTTCAGAAATAGTAAGGCTTCACGGTGTTCCATTGTCAATCATCTCGGATAGAGATCCAAGGTTTACATCCAAATTTTGGAAGAAGTTACAAGAGGCCTTGGGTACAAAGTTGAACTTTAGTACCGCTTTTCATCCTCAAACTGACGGTCAGTTGGAGAGGTTAATTCAAGTACTCGAAGATATGCTCAGATGTTGTATTCTTGAATTCCGAGGCAGTTGGGAAAAGTTTCTCCCATTGGTAGAATTTGCCTACAATAATAGTTTTCAGTCGAGTTTAAAGATGGCGCCTTATGAGGCTCTATATGGGCGAAAGTGCAGAACGCCTTTATTTGGACTGAACTCAAGGAAAACCAAATTCATGGGGTTGATTTGGTTAGAGAAGCTGAAGAGAAAGTGAAAGTGATACGAGAATGTTTAAAAGCTGCGTCAGACAGAAAGAAGTCCTATTCGGACTTAAAAAGAAAAGAGATAGAGTATCAAGTCGGAGATAAAGTTTTCTTGAAAGTGTCACCATGGAGAAAAGTTCTCAGATTTGGCTGGAAAGGCAAGTTGAGTCCACGTTTTAATGGACCGTATGAGATTACCGAGAAAGTTGGACCGGTAGCTTACAGATTGGCTCTGCCATCAGAGTTAGAAAAGATACATGATGTGTTTCACGTGTCAATGTTGAGACGCTACCGATCAGATCCTTCACATGTAATTACCCCGTCAGAGATAGAGATTCATCCCGACATGACTTATAGTGAAGAACCAGTTAAGATTTTAGCTCGGGAAGTCAAGCAGCTAAGGAATAAAAGTATTGCCCTGGTAAAAGTATTGTGGCAAAGACATGGAATAGAAAAAGCTACGTGGGAACCAGAAGAAATCATGAGAAACCAGTACCCAAACCTGTTTGCTGGTAAGATTTTTGGGGACGAAAATTCCTAAGAGGGGGAGAATTGTAACATCCCGATTCAGGGCCTAGCCGGAATAGTGGTGCGAGACCACAAATCTGAGTTAGTAAATTGATTTCTTAATGTTTATGACATGTTTTCATGATAGTATTAAAGTTCCATGTAGAAATTTTGTGAAATTGACATGGAATAATCAAATAGGACTAAATTGCAAAAGTTGCAAAATATGAGTTTCTAGAAGCTTTTGTGTAAAATAGCTTTAGAATATTAATTATGAGTCCTTAAATAGCAATTTTCCCAAATTATAAGTTTTGGACAAAAATGGACATGAGTTAGTAAAAGGGAAAAATTTTAAGAGAATGGCATTTTGGTCATTTGTCTAATAAATGATTAAAATAGGAAAAAGATGATAAAATTTCATTCATCTTCTTCCTCTTGTGCCGAAAATTTGGAGACTCCATAGCTAGGGTTCTTCATTTTTTTCAAGCTTGCTAGTAAGTTCATCTTAGCCCCGTTTTTAATATTCTTCGTGTTTTTGAAGTTCTCGTATTATGAATTAGCTATTTTTAGCTATAAAATAAGCTAAGATGCATGTTCAAAAATCTACCCAAGAGTAACATGCTTGTAAAATAATATTTTATGGACGTTTATGAGAGTTTGATGTTAGATAAACATCTTTTTCTAAGTCAATTTCATGAAAAATGCTAGTAGGGACTAGTTTGTAAAAATTATGAAATTGGTCATACCTATTAAAAATAATGGGAATTGATGATTGCTATAGTAGAGAGAATGAATCAGCTAAGCATGAAGTTTAAGAAAGTTGAATGAGATTCATTTTACGAGCCGTTAGGCAAAAGTGCAAATATGAGAAAGTATAAGGGCAAAATAGTAATTTTTCCAAATTATGAGTTAAGAGTCAATTTAGTCAATGTGAGTATTAAAGGATCTATTTATGATTATAGATCAAGAAAAATGAAGCCTGGATCGAAACCGAGGCAAGAACAAAGTCGAGGACTAAATTGCATACCTACATACATTTTGTATATCGAGGTAAGTTTGTATGATTTCTGAGCTTTATGATTAATATCATTGAATTGCTTAGTGTGATGTACAATATTATTATGAAAATATTTAATGTTATGTTAAACAAAGTAATCAATGAGATCAAGTATGAGAAAGTCCTGATTGAAGATGAATAGCTTAGGATACTCGATCTATCACATGAAATGAGAAAGTCCGTATAAGTCCAAGCCGAGGCATGGCATTGGAAATCAGACAAGTTATCATGTAAGACCAAGACAAGTCTTGGCATTGAAGAGTTGTTATGAGATGAAGACCCATGTAAGTCCAAGCCAAGGCATGGCATTGGTGAGTCTCCAAGCAAAGATGTCATGTAAGTCCAAGGCAAGCTTGGCATTGAAAAGTTATCATGTAAGTCCAAGGCAAGCTTGGCATTGAAAAGCTATCAAGAGAAAGAGATTTCATGTAAGCCCAAGCCAAGGCTCGGCATTGACCAGTTCATGAGCAAAGATACCAAGTAATACCATGTCAAGACATGGCAATGGTAAGTTCCAAAGGAACTCACAAGAAACACTTCGTATAAGTCCATGTCAAGACATGGCCTCGATACCAAGATGAGACATTCCATGTAAGACCGTATCTAGGATATGGCTTTGGTATTGAGTTATGTGAGATGAGATTTAGTATCCTTGGTTATTCATATAAATTCATCGGGCAAACGAACTAAGTTCAAATGAGATAACAAGAAAGCTAAGTAAGCAAAGTTATTATCAAGTGAAAATGAGTATTATTCATGTTATGAATGATAAATTAGAGATTATGATTATTATGTCAAAGTATTTGATCAATGTGATCAAGTGATACAGTACCTTGTTTACCTCACAAGTATGAGACTAGTAAGTATCATGAGATATGTAAGAATCAAGTATGAGCAAGTAAGCTTTATAGCTGAAATTATGATACCATTATTTATGTCAAATGGTTTAATTTAAGCAAGTATGTTGTTATATGCATTATATGCAAACTTACTAAGCTAAATGCTTACGTCTTTCACTCTTTCTTTCAATGTAGTCCCGCCAAGCTAATCTCGTGGATCATCATCATCGGAGCTCGGAGCACACTATCAATCGCTATTTTGGTATAGCCAAGTTGTTTTATTAAGTATGGCATGTATAGGAAACACTTCATTTGAGTATATGTTTTAAGAAGAGCCATAGTATAGGCTATCTTGTTCATTATCCTTTTTGTATATGGCTAGAGAAATTGGCCAACTTTGACTAAGTGTGTATGTTTATAGATATCAATGAAAGATGTAGTAAATTGAGTAATTGAATTGAGTATGAATGTGATCTCGATTTTAGAGTGGCAATTGGCTTGATAAATAGCCTCTAAGTGCCCATACGGTTGGATACACGGGCGTGTGTCTAGGCCGTGTGTACCCTACACTTTTATACTTGAAGTCAGGATAGGCCACTAGCAGATCACACGGCCGTTGGTTCAGGCCGTGTAACACACACAGTTGGCACATGGGCGTGTGCCAAGGCCGTGTGAAGTCTGCACTTTTCACTTAGAAATTTAATTGTCACACGGCTGATATACACGGGCATGTTTACAGACCGTGTGGATAAGTCAGAATACTAAGGTTTGGCACACGGGCCAGGGCCAGGGCCACGGGAGTGTCCAGGTCATGTGTAACAAGTCAGTGTCGACCACGGGTGGAAGACACGGGCATGTCCAGGAGTACACGGGCGTGTTTCAAGTTGCACGGGCGTGTGGTCCCTGCTTCGAGTAAAAGTTTTTAGATGAGTTCCGAAAGCTCCCGGATATGTGTTTAAGGCCTCATAGGCCCATGATATATACGTTTTGACCTAGAAAGAAGAGTTTCTATTTTGGGACAAAATTTTACAGCCTGTAAGTACATCTTTAAGCAAGTTAAAGCATGGTACTGTCTTGTATCCAGTCTTAGCCTCGGGCTCGGGTATGGGGTGTTACAAAAAGAGCTATAGTTGACGATGTAGAGAGTAATGCGCCCTCTCCTACTCAGAGGGCAGCGCAATCTGACTCTAGACTTGTATCTAGTAGCGACGAGGGAGAGGCTAAACAAGCCTTCTTCCAAATGATGAGTGAGTGGTTTACGGAGTTTGTTCGAACAAATCTGGCTGCTCAACAACCTCCACCCCCGCCTATTCCTTAACAAGTCCCAGTTGTGCCACAAGTGGTAGATCTAATTCGATTGAGTAAGCCACCTGTTGATAAGATTCGTAAATATGGGGCTGAAGAGTTTCGAGCTAATGTTGATGATGATGCTGAACGAGCTGAGTTCTGACTCAACAATACAATATGAGTATTCGATGAGTTATCTTGTACTCCTGATGAATGTATCAAATGTGTCGTATCTTTGTTAAGAGACACTGCATATCACTGGTGGAATACATTAGTATCAGTGGTTCCAAACGAACGGGTTACTTGTTATTTTTTTCCAAACCAAATTCTGGAAGAAATATATTAGCCAGAGATTCATTGATCAGAAATGCAAAGAGTTTCTCGAGCTGAAATAGGGTTGTATGTCTATTACCGAATACGAGCAAGAATTTGTGAGATTGAGCAGATACGCTCGGGAATGTGTTTCAACTGAAGCTATTATGTGCAAGAGATTTGAGGATGGTTTAAATGAAGACATCAAGATATTAGTTGGGATTCTGGAAATCGAAGAGTTTGTGATACTCGTCGAACGGGCATGTAAAGCTGAAGAACTCGGAAAAGAAAAGAGAAAAGCTGATTTTGAAGCTAGAGACTCCAGAAAGAGATCGACGAGTGAATCTTATTAGCCTGTATCAAAGAAATTCTGAGACTCGTTCGATCGTTCCAATGCATCAATGAGATATTCAAGTAGGGATCGTGAAAAGAAACCTGTGAGTTCTAAAGCTCAAGCTACATCTATTGCTAGTGTTGGCAATGTGAGACAAAATCGACCCGAGTGTAGACATTATGGAAAATAGCATATCGGTGATTATAGATTGAATGATCGGGCCTGTTTTAAATGTGGATCCTTAGATCATTTCATTCGTAACTGTCCTGAGTTGGCTGAGCAAGATACAGTACAAAACACAAGATCGAGTAACACTACAGTTAGAGGTAGACCACCCAGAAACACGGGAAATGTGAGTGGTAGCCAGAGAGCGACTAAAGATTCTGCTGTGAGGTCAGAGGCCAGAGCACCTGCACGAGCCTATGCTATTCACACTCACGAAGAAACGTCATCTCCAGATGTTATTACCGGTACTTTTACTCTCTATGATACTAATGTGATTGCATTGATAGATCCAGGATCAACTCATTCGTATATATGTGTGAATTTAGTATCCAATAAGACTTTGCCTATAGAGTCTACTAAATTTGTGATTAGAGTATCGAACCCCTTAGGCAAGTGTGTTTTGGTTGATAAAGTGTGCAAGAACTGTCCATTGATGATTCGGGATTTTTGTTTTCCGACTGATCTGATGTTGTTGCCATTTGATGAATTTGATATAATTATGGGTATGGATTGGCTAACGCTACATGATGCTATAGTAAACTGTAAACGAAAGACGATTGATCTGAGATGTCAGAATAATGAGATTATCCGGATTGAGTCAGATGATTTGAATGGTTTACTAGCAGTGATTTCATCGATGTTAGCTCAGAAATATATGAGAAAGGGTTGCGAAGCTTTTTTTGCTTATGTGCTTGATACGAAAGTGACTGAAAAGAAGATTGAATCAGTGCCAGTTGTGTGTGAGTATCCGGATGTGTTTCCTGAAGAGTTACCAGGTTTACCACCGATCTGAGAGGTTGAGTTTGGCATTGAGTTGGTGCCAGGAACTACGCCGATATAGATAGCTCCGTACAGAATGGCCCTGACAGAATTAAAAGAATTGAAAGCTCTGTTACAAGAGTTGACAGATAAAGGTTTTGCTAGACCGAGTTTCTCTCCCTGGGGTGCACCAGTATTATTTGTGAAAAAGAAAGATGGCACGATGAGAATGTGTATAGACTATCAACAGCTCAACAAAGTGACGATCAAGAATAAGTATCCTCTGCCCAGAATAGATGATTTGTTTGATCAATTGAAAGGGGCTATAGTGTTTTCAAAAATAGATTTGAGATCTGGCTATTACCAGTTGCGAGTAAAAGATTCGTGTAACATCCCGATTTAGGGCCTAGTCAAAATAGAGGTGCAAGACCATAAATTCGAGGGATAAGTCTGAGTTTTTGAGGTCTATGTCATGTTTACATGCTAGTGTGAAAGTTTCATGAAGCAATTTTGTTAAATTGTGGTTGAACTGTCCAAAAGGACTAAATTGCAAAAGTTACCAAATGTGAGATTCTAGAAGCTATTTGTGTGAAATTGCTCTAGAATATCAATTAGAAGTCCTTAATGAGTAATTTTCACAATTTCTAATTTTTGGACAAATTTGGGCATGGATGAGTTAAATTAGGAAGTTTGTCAAAAAGGGTATTTTGGTCATTTGGTAATTAAATGATTAAAATAGGAGAAAATATGACAAAATTCATTCATCTTCTTCTCCAAGGCTGCCGAAAATTTGAGAGAAGCCATTGTTAGGGCTCTTCAACTTTTAAAGCTAGCTAGTAAGTGTATTCTAGCCCGTTTTTGATATTCTTCGTATTTTTGAAGTCCTAGTAGCATGAGTAAGCTATTTTTAGCTATATGATGAGCTAAAATGGATGTTCAAAAATTTACCCATGTATGACATGCATGTATTTTGATGTTTTATGGAAGAATATGAAAGCTTGATGTTGTAGAAACATCTTTTACTAAGTGAATTCCATGAAAAATGCATGTAGGGACTAGTTTGTGAAAGTCTTGAGTTTGGTCATACATGTGAGAATTAGTGAGAATTGATGATAGCTTTAATTGAGTAAGTGATTTGGCTAAGCATGAAAGGCTAGAAATTTTAATAAAAATCACTTTATGGGCCTTGGGGCAAAAGTGTAAATATGAGAAAGATTAGGGGCAAAATGTGGATTTTGCTAAAGTATGAGATAAAGGTCAATTTAGTCAATGTGTGTATTGAATGTGTTGATTTGTCATTATAGATCAAGAAAGCCGAAGCCCAGATCGAAACCGAGGCAAGGGCAAGGTCGTGGACTAAATTGCACATCTCCATACTTTTTTAGTACCGAGGTAAGTTTACGTATAAATGATGCATTATGTGTATACTTTGTAAATGCTAGCTAGAGTATAGCATGGTTGAGAACCTATATGGTTCATGTGGATTGAATGAGTTAGTTATAGTGAACGAATGAATGAATGAACTACAAAGTAGATATGTGAATGTGTAGTGATAATGCTTGATGGTAAGCTAAGTGCGATGCTACCCCAATACTTAGCAACGATGAGCTGGGTTAAGTGCGATGCTATCGCTAAGTATATTGTTTAGTGGGCTAAGTGCGAGACCTCTATGATTACCTTATTGGTAGGCTAAGTGCGATACCACCTTATTGTATCGATTGTGGTAGGCTAAGTGCGAAACCACCGAGAGAGTAGTTTGTGTGGATGTATTAGTGAGTAGTGTAGATGTGTGGATGTGTTATTGTGAAATAATGATGTGTTGTATATTGTGTAAATGCGATATTGAATGCAGGGGTGCATGTCAATGGTTATGAGTATGTGACTCATGATGTGTTGGAAATGTGGTAAGGGATAGAAAGAGTAAGCATAGTTGTGAATTACTTATGTTAGTATAATGCTAATTGTTGTTTAGCTTATATTATGATGCTTAATTGTTTATGTGTAAACTCACTAAGCTCAAAGCTTACTCCCTTTCTTTTCCCTTGTCTTATAGAGTAATAGAGTTGAATCGAGATACGTGGATCAATTGGAAGATCGCCCACACTATCAGCACACTCTGGTACATTGGATTAAATGTTTTGTATATGGCATGTATAGGTCCTAGACAAGTTAGTGATTTTTGGTTGTAAATGGCTAAGTCATGTTGGCCTTTAGATGGATAATCTATTTTGTATAATGCCATAGTTGTTGGCTATTTTATTATATGAAAATATGTAGTTATCCATGTAAGATTGTGTTTCAAATTGAGTTGATTATGGATGTGTTGAATGAGTACATGTTGTGTATGCTAGGGGGTGAGAAAGGGCATGACAAATAGCTTTGTTCTTGTCCATGTGGGTAGACACACGGGCGTGTGTCTAGACCATGTCTGACACACGGTCAGCCCATGGGCGTGTGACTTGGTCGTGTGTCCCTACATGTTAGTATTTTAAGTCAGATTAGACCACGGACTAGTCACACGGGCGTGTGCCTAGGACGTGTAAGTTATTCAGTGTTGGCCACGGGCTAGCCACACGGGCGTATGTCTAGACTTTAAGGCCGTGTGAAGTAGTCAGTGTGCACCACGGGTGGTGAACATGGGCGTGTGACTTAGCCGTGGTACTTTGGCAGAATGGTTGAGTTTTGTGCATAGGTTGTGCACATGGGCGTGTGTGACTACACACGGTCGTGTACTCCCTGTTTAGATGGAGAAAATTTTTGAGATAGTAAGATTTTCTGATATGGTCTCGAGAGCCCTCGTGTGTTTGAGTAAGGCCTCGTAACTCAAAAATGATGTTGTTATGGTGACTTAAGGAGAGTAGTCACGTTGAGCCTAAGTGGCGACCAAGTAGTTTTAATCCGGTAATGCCTCAGACTCGGTTCCGGCGGGGATTACGAGAAAGGGGTGTTACATTTATTGGTATCAGAGCTATGGTTTAGTCAATTCTAGGACTACCGTATCGGGTGTAAGAGTCTAGCTATACATGCCATAAGTGTACAATGATAGTGTGGTGGTTTTTGATGATTTTAAACCTTGTTTTATATAGTATATGGACCCCGATCAATCGACTGCTGATGAAGCAGCTAGTAATACGCCGGCTCCTGCGCAAGGAACCGCGCCTGTAGAGAGTGGACCCGAGGTTAGGGGTCAAGGGGAAGAGGCTCGGAAAGCCTTTCTCTAGATGATGAGTAATTGGTACTCGAATTATGTTCAAGCAAACCCTAATGCTCAACCTCCTCCACCTCCTCCTATGCCTCAGTCAAATCCAGTGACTCCTCAAGGTAATGATGTAGTAAGGATATCGAAACCCCCGGTGATAAGATTAGGAAACACGGGGCTGAGGAGTTTAGAGCTAAGGTAGATGATGACCCTGAAAGGGCAGAGTTCTGGCTAGAGAACTCAATGAGAGTGTTTGATGGACTCTTATGTACACCTGAAGAGAGCTTGAAGTGTGTTGTGTCTTTGATGAGGGACTCGGCATACCATTGGTGGAAGACGTTGATGTCAGTAGTCCCGAGAGAGCGGGTGACATGGGGCTTCTTTCTGGAACAGTTCCGGAAGAAGTACATAAGCCAACGATTTACTGATCGAAAAAGGAAAGAATTCCTTGAGTTGAAACAAGAAAGAATGTCAGTAGTAGAATATGAGCGTGAGTTTGTTAGGCTTAGCAAATACGCCCAAGAATGTGTGTCGACGGAGACCATTCTGTGTAAGAGGTTCGAAGATGGACTGAATGAGGATATCAAACTCCTAGTTGGTATCTTGGAGTTGAAAGAGTTTGTTGTGTTGGTCGAGAGGGCAAGTAAGGCCGAAGAGTTGGGTAAAGAAAATGGAAGGGTTGTGAGTGAAGCCCGAGATGCGAGAAAGAGGCCAATGGGCAAGTCGTACCAAGCCCAATCGAAAAGATCCAGGGAAGTGAATCCTCGGACGACAGCATCAGTGGGATATTCACATCGAGACTTGGACCACACTCATCCGGGTTCGAGAGTCCAAGCTACCTCAATGGAAAGTGTGGGCAATACGAAAAACAAACCGGAGTGTCCAAATTGTGGTAGATATCACACCGGAGAGTGTTGGGGAAACAGCCAAAAATTTTATAAGTGTGGTTCCCCTGACCACTTTATCCGAAATTGCCCTAAAAGGGATGATAAGGAAGAGAAACAAGAGATGAGACCTAGTGATGTGTCTGCAAGGGGTAGACCACCAAGGAATCTGAGAGGTGGGAATAGTGGTAGAGGTGCATCCAGAGACTCTGCTGTGAGACCAGAAGGTCGGGCACCTACGAGGACTTATGCCATTCGCACTCGCGAAGAGGCATCATCCCCAGATGTGATAATGGGTACTTTTTCTCTCTATGACACCTTTGTTATTGCTTTAATTGATCCAGGGTCTACTCACTCTTATATTTGCATGAGATTAGCATCTAGTTTGAGTATGACCGTTGAGTCTACGAACATTGTGGTTAAGGTGTCAAACCCGTTAGGAAAATACGTGTTAGTGGACAAGGTGTGTAAGAATTGTCCTTTGTTGATTAAGAGTCATTACTTTTCGGCAAACCTTATGTTGTTTCCATTTGATAAGTTTGACTTAATCCTTGGCATGGATTGGTTGACTACCCATAGTGTCTTAGTGAACTGTGGTAATAAGTTTATTGAATTGAAATGTGAGAGTGAAGATGTTGTTCGGGTTGAATCAGGTGAATCGGATAGTCTACCAGTGATGATTTCTTCCCTAGTGGCTGAGAAATGTTTGAGAAAAGGGTGTGAGTCCTATCTCGCCTTTATTTTGAATACTCAAGAGATTGGAGTAAAGTTTGATACAGTACCGGTGGTATATGAGTATCCGGATGTATTTTCGGAAGAGTTACCCGGATTACCTCCAGAGAGAGGTCGAGTTTGGGATTGAGTTAGTTCTGGGAATGGCACCTATTTCAATTGCTCCGTATAAAATGGCACCTTTAGAGTTGAAAGAATTGAAGTTTCAGTTGCAAGAGTTGACACATAAAGGTTTTGCAAGACCGAGCTACTCACTATGGGGTGCTCCGGTACTATTTGTGAAAAAGAAAGATGGGTCTATGAGGTTGTGTATAGACTATAGGCAACTTAACAAAGTGACGGTGAAGAATAAGTATCCTTTACCAAGAATTGATGATCTTTATGATCAACTGAAAGGAGCTACAGTGTTCTCCAAGATCGACCTGAGGTCTGGTTATTACTAGTTGAGAGTGAAAGAGCAAGATGTGTTGAAAACTGCATTTTGAACAAGGTATGGCCATTATGAGTTTTTTGTCATGCCATTTGGTTTAACGAATGCACCTGCGATTTTTATGGATTTGATGAACCGTGTCTTTCGACCGTATGTGGATAAGTTTGTGGTTGTCTTCATTGATGACATATTGATCTATTCTCGGGATGAGAACGATCATGAGGAACATTTGAGAATTGTCTTGCAAACTTTAAGAGATGAGCAGCTGTATGCTAAGTTGAGCAAGAGTGAGTTTTGGCTCCGAGAGGTTTGATTTTTAGGACACGTTGTGTCGGGTGATGGTATTCGAGTCGACCCGAGTAAGATTTCGGCTATTGTGGATTGGAAACAGCCGAGGAATGTGTCAGAAGTTAGAAGCTTCTTGGGACGAGCGGGATATTACAGACGTTTCATAAAGGGATTCTCAGTGGTTACTACCCCGATGACGAAATTGTTGCATAAGGACGTCAAGTATGATTGGACGAAGGCATGTCAACAGAGTTTTGAGAGATTGAAAACATTATTGACTGAGGCACCGATTTTGGTTCAACCAAAATCGGGGAAAGAGTTTGTGGTTTTCAGTGACGCGTAGTTTAATGGTCTCGGTTGCGTGTTGATGCAAGAGGGTAAGGTAGTCGCTTACGCCTCGAGACAACTAAAATCGCACGAGAAGAATTATTCGACTCATGATTTGGAGTTGGCTGCGATTGTTTTCGCGTTAAAAATTTGGCGACATTACTTATATGGTGAGAAGTGTCGAATCTTTACGGATCACAAGAGTTTGAAGTATTTGATGGATCAAAAGGATTTAAATTTGCGACAAAGGCGGTGGCTCGAGTTATTGAAAGACTATGAGTTAGTCATTGATTACCATCCCGGAAAAGCAAATATGGTTGCAGATACCCTGAGTTGGAAAACCTTGTATGCTCTAAGAGTTATGAGCACGAGTTTAGCATTGTCTGATGATGGTGCAATATTGGCAGAGTTGAGAGCTAAGCCACTATTTGTTCAACAGATATGTGAGGCTCAAGAAAATGATAGTGAGATGCAAACTAAGAGAGCTAAGTGTGGATCAGAAAGTGACTCTGATTTTTGAGTGGGTTCGGATGGTTGTTTGTTATACCATGACAGAATTTTTGTACCTAGAGATGAAGAATTGATCCGGAAGGTTTTGCATGAGGCACATAGTGGTTATTTGTCAAGACACCCGGCAAGATTTAAAATGTACAATGACTTGAGGAAATTTTATTGGTGGCCGGGTATGAAAAGAGATATCTCTGAGTTCGTGACAAAGTGTCTGATTTATCAACAAGTGAAAGCTGAACATCAAGTGCCTTCGGGATTGCTTCAGCCAATGATGGTTCCCGAGTGAAAATGGGATCGAATTACCATGGATTTTTTGACGGGGTTACCTATGACTCTAAAAAAGAAAGATGCTGTGTAGGTTGTTGTGGATAGATTGACAAAGTCGGCTCATTTTATTCCAGTACTGTGGATTATTCACTGGACAAGTTAGCCGAATTGTATGTTGCAGAGATAGTGAGGTTACATGGTGTGCCTATGTCAATTAATATCAGATAGAGATCCGAGGTTTACTTCGAGGTTTTGGAAGAAGTTGCAAGAGGCCATGGGTACGAGGTTAAATTTTAGTACTGCGTTCCATCCACAAACTGATGGTCAGTCTGAAAGAGTTATTCAAGTTCTTGAAGATATACTTCGATGCTGTGTGTTAGAATTCGAAGGTAGTTGGGAAAGATATCTACCTTTGGTCGAATTTGCTTACAATAACAGTTATCAGTCAAGTATACGGATGGCTCTGAATGAGGCCTTGTATGGTCGTAAGTGTCGGACTCCATTGTATTGGACCAAGCTTAGTGAAAAGCAGATCCATGGGGTCGATCTAGTGAAAGAAACCGAAGAGAAAGTGAAAGTAATACGTAATAGTCTGAAAGTTGCTTCGGACCGACAGAAGTCGTACGCGGATTTGAAAAGAAAAGAGATTGAGTTTGAAGTGGGTGACAAAGTGTTTTTTTTAAAATGTCCCCATGGAAGAAAATCATGAGATTTGGACGAAAAGGGAAATTGAGTCCAAGGTTCATAGGGCCATATGAGATTACAGATAGAGTTGGGCCAGTAGCATACCGGTTGGCCTTGCCGATAGAATTCGAAAAGATTCATAATATGTTCCATGTATCGATGTTGCGACGGTATCGCTCCGATCCTTCACATGTGATTCCTTCGACGGAAATTGAGATAAGACCGGATATGTCTTATGAAGAGGAGCCGATTAAGATCTTGGCTCGAGAAGTGAAACAGTTGAGGAATAAGAGCATAGCACTAGTGAAAGGATTATGACAGAAACACGGTGTGGAAGAAGCTACGTGCGAAATGGAAGAGGCTATGAGAGAGCAACATCCAAACCTCTTTACTGGTAAGATTTTCGGGGGCGAAAATCTCTAAAAGGGGGGAGAGTTGTAACATCCCGATTTAGGGCCTAGTCGGAATAATGGTGCAAGACCACAAATTCGAGGAATAAGTATGAGTTTTTGAGGTCTATGCCATGTTTACATGCTAGTGTGAAAGTTTCATGAAGCAATTTTGTTAAATTGTGGTTGAACTGTCCAAAAGGGCTAAATTGCAAAAGTTACAAAATGTGAGATTCAAAAAGCTATTTGTGTGAAATTGCTTTAGAATATCAATTAGAAGTCCTTAATGAGTAATTTTCACAATTTCTAATTTTTAGACAAATTTGGGCATGGAGGAGTTAAATTAGGAAGTTTGTCAAAAAGGGTATTTTTGTCATTTGGCAATTAAATGATTAAAATAGGAGAAAAGATGACAAAATTCATTCATCTTCTTCTCCAAGGTTGCCGAAAATTTGAAAGAAGCCATTGTTAGGGCTCTTCAACTTTTCAAGCTAGCTAGTAAGTGTATTCTAGCCCGTTTTTGATATTCTTCGTATTTTTGAAGTCCTAGTAGCATGAGTAAGCTATTTTTAGCTATATGATGAGCTAAAATGGATGTTCAAAAATGTATCCATGGATGAAATGCATGTATTTTGATGTTTTATGGAAGAATATGAAAGCTTGATGTTGTAGAAACATCTTTTACTAAGTGAATTCCATGAAAAATGCATGTAGGGACTAGTTTGTGAAAGTCTTGAGTTTGGTCATTCATGTGAGAATTAGTGAGAATTGATGATAGCTTTAATTGAGTAAGTGATTTGGCTAAGCATGAAAGGCTAAAAAGTTGAATAAAAATCACTTTACGGGTCTTGGGGTAAAAGTGTAAATATGAGAAAGATTAGGGGCAAAATAGGGATTTTGCTAAAGTATGAGATAAAGGTCAATTTAGTCAATGTGTGTATTGAATGTGTTGATTTGTCATTATAGATCAAGAAAGCCAAAGCCCGGATCAAAATCGAGGCAAGGGCAAAGTCGTGGACTAAATTGCACATCTCCATACTTTTTGAGTACCGAGGTAAGTTTACGTATAACGATGCATTATGCGTATACTTTGTAAATGCTAGCTAGAGTATAGCATGGTTGAGAACCTATATGGTTCATGTGGAATGAATGAGTTAGTTATAGTGAACGAATGAATGAATGAACTACAAAGTAGATATGTGAATGTGTAGTGATAATGCTTGATGGTAAGCTAAGTGCGATGCTACCCCAATACTTAGCAACGATGAGCTGGGCTAAGTGCGATGCTATCGCTAAGTATATTGTTTAGTGGGCTAAGTGTGAGACCTCTATGATTACCTTATTGGTAGGCTAAGTGCGATACCACCTTATTTTATCGATTATGGTAGGCTAAGTGCGAAACCACTGAGAGAGTAGCTGTGTGGATGTATTAGTGAGTAGTGTAGATGTGTGGATGTGTTATTGTGAAATAATGATGTGTTGTATATTGTGTAAATGCTATATTGAATGCAGGGGTGCATGTCAATGGTTATGAGTATGTGACTCATGATGTGTTGGAAATGTGGTAAGGGATAGAAAGAGTAAGCATAGTTGTGAATTACTTATGTTAGTATAATGCTAATTGTTGTTTAGCTTATATTATGATGCTTAATTGTTTATGTGTAAACTCACTACGCTCAAAGCTTACTCCCTTTCTTTTCCCTTGTCTTATAGAGTAATGAGTTGAATCGAGATACGTGGATCAATTGGAAGATCGCCCACACTATCAGCACACTCTGGTACATTGGATTAAACATTTTGTATATGGCATGTATAGGGGCTAGACAAGTTAGTGATTTTTGGTTGTAAATGGCTAAGTCATGTTGCCTTTAGATGGATAATCTATTTTGTATAGTGCCATAGTTGTTGGCTATTTTATTATATGAAAAGATGTAGTTATCCATGTAAGATTGTGTTTCAAATTGAGTTGATTATGGATGTGTTGAATGAGTACATGTTGTGTATGCTAGGGGGGTGAGAAGGGGCATGACAAATAGCTTTGTTCTTGTCCATGTGGGTAGACACACAGGCGTGTGTCTAGACCATGTGGGACACACGGTCAGCCCATGGGCGTGTGACTTGGCCGTGTGTCCCCTACATGTTAGTATTTTAAGTCAGATTAGACCACGGACTAGTCACACGGGCGTGTGCCTAGGACGTGTGAGTTATTCAGTGTTGGCCACGGGCTAGCCATACGGGCGTATGTCTAGACTTTAAGGCCGTGTGAAGTAGTCAGTGTGCACCACGGGTGGTGAACATGGGCGTGTGACCTAGCCGTGGGACTTTGGCAGAATGGTTGAGTTTTGTGCACGGGTTGTGGACATGGGCATATGTGACTACACACGGGCGTGTATCATCTAGCACGGGCGTGTACTCCCTGTCTAGATGGAGAAAATTTTTGAGATAGTAAGAGTTTTCGATATGGTCTCGAGAGCCCTCGTGTGTTTGAGTAAGGCCTCGTAACTCGAAGCTCAGAAAGTTTATAATGAAATGTTAGCAAAACGAGCTTAATGTGATCCGAACCTTGATTCAGAGTTTCAAGTTGATTCTGATGATTGTTTAAGATTCAGAGGCCGAATATCTGTTCCAAGAAATTTAGAGTTGATTCGGATGATTTTGAATGAAGCACATGGCAGTCGTTTATCTGTTCATCCGGGAAGCACGAAAATGTATAATGACTTGAAACAGCTGTATTGGTGGCACGGCCTGAAAAGAGATATTTTCGAGTTTATTTCGAAATGTTTGATTTGCCAGCAAGTCAAAGCTGAGCATCAACTGCCGTCAGGTTTATTGCAGCCAATCATGATTCCCTAGTGGAAATAGGATAGAGTGACTATGGATTTTGTATTGGGTTTACCCCTATCTCCGAGAAAGAAAGATGCAATCTGGGTTGTTGTTGACTGATTGATGAAATCAGCTCATTTCATTCCTGTACGTACGGATTTCTCGCTTGATAAGTTAGCTGAGTTATATATCTCCGAGGTTGTGAGATTGCACGGGGTATCCATTTCCATTGTTTTGGATAGAGATCCGAGGTTCACATCGCGATTTTGGAAAAAATTGCAAGAATCTTTAGGTACAAAGTTCAATTTTCGTACTGCGTTTCACCCGTAAACGGATGGTCAATCCGAACGAGTTATTCAGATTCTTGAGGATATGTTGCGTTGTTGTATTCTTGAGTTTGAAGGTAGTTGGGAGAAATATCTACCGCTGATTGAGTTTGCTTATAATAATAGCTTTCAGTCGAGTATTAAAAAGGCACCGTACGAAGCTCTATAGGTCGTAAATGTCGAACACCGTTGTATTGGAGTGAGCTCAGCGAAAATAAGATTCACGGAATTGATCTGATCAGAGCGACTGATGAAAAAGTGAAGGTGATTCGTGATAGTTTGAAAGCAGCGTCGGATCGACAAAAATCTTACACATATTTGAAACGGAAAGATATTGAGTTTCAGATCAGGGATAATGTATTCTTGAAAGTGTCGTCGTGGAAAAAGATATTGCGATTTGGTTGAAAAGGAAAATTGAGTCTGCGATTCATCGGGCAGTATGAGATTATCGAGCGAGTCGGACCAGTTGCTTATCGACTATCTTAACTGTCTAAGTTAGAGAAAATACATAATGTATTTCATGTGTCGATGCTTCGACGATACCGATCCGACTCTTCACACATCATTTCCCCGACCGAGGTTGAAATTCAGTCAGATATGTCATATGATGAAGAACCAATTCGAATTCTAGCTCGTGAGATCAAAGAATTGAAAAATAAGAAAATTGCATTAGTGAAAGTATTATGGCATCGACACAGGGTTGAAGAAGCTACGTGGGAACCCGAGGATGCTATAAGAAAGCAATATCCAAACCTATTCACTGGTAAGATTTTCGGGGACAAAAATCCCTAAAGGGGGAGAGTTGTAGCAGCCCGATTTTAGTTAAATCAGAACAGTAGTTTCAAAACTACAAATTCGAGGTCAGAAAATTATTTTAATATTATTTTTGGTGTTTATAACATGTGATTATATATGTGTGAAAGTTTTGTGATTTAATTTTGTAACACCCCAAACCCGGCCTAGAAGTTATGACCGAATCTGGCGTGTCACATTGAAGTGTTTTTTCAAAAATCATGCTTTCATTGAAAACCCACCTTAATATTTAAAAACTAGAGTCTCATTTTGTGTTCGTTCAATTTCAAAACGTGGTTCATTGAAAAGTTAATCACTTTTAAAAACGTTTTTAACTTCGTTAAAATCTCTTTTAGTTGCGGAAGCTAATTTAAGGTAAAGAAGTTTAAAACGTATGTTTTTAAAAACAGTAATTGGGTTGAAAACTCGTCTACACCTAACAGATATAAAACGTAACAAAATCCCAAATTCAGAATTAAATCCAGAGAGGCCTTATTATAGAAATTCCAAAGCATAACAACCGTAGTCGTGTGGTCACCTCCGAGTCCCTAGCAGCACCGATCCTCCTAACGCTGGGGATTACTTGCACAGTTAAAAACGGGGTGAGTTTATAAAAACTTAGTGTGTAATTCCCTTACTAGAGTAACAGTCAGTATACAAAAATAGAAACTGAAACAGTCTAAGCCAAAGCCCTTTAACAGTAACAGTACAGTCCAGTTTAGAGCATACGTGAGCCAAAGCCCACTACAATATCATTTGGGTCATAGCCCATAACAGAATCAATTGAGCCTAGCCCAAACCATTAACAAAACATGTGGCCCTAAGCCCAGTACAGTGACAGATCTCATAAACAGATATGCAACAGTATGAGGATGCATCCCCCCGATCCAGCAAACACACCACCCGTACCAACCCTACACTTACGTGGGGATAAAATCGACCCACCCATCCAACACACCAAGCTTAGCACCCGCTATGCACTAAGTCAACGAACGGCTCGAAGATCGTGGGATGGGCGAGCGGCTAAAAGCCATAAATATCGCAGCAACGCTGCCAGTTAATAGAACGGCTAAAAGCAATAAACAGAATGGTTATAAACCATAATCAGGATGGCACAGAGCCATAATCAGGATGGCACAAAGCTATCAGTAACTGTAATAAGTTTGGCACATAGCCATCGGCGATGATAATATAATCGCACACACGACCATGGGTAATTATGATCGAAACAGAGTCGTCAATATATATGTTAGGCACATAGCCACGGGTAAATACGATTGGCACAAAGCCATAATCAAGATGGCACAGAGCCATATTTAGGTTGCCACAGAGCCATAATCAGATTACGGGGCTTTAAGCCGTCTGTCGGTCCACAGTCGTCTCATGCGACCCATGCGACCTTAACAGATCATTACTGGATCCAAAGTCGTCTCATGCGACCCGTGCGACCCTATCAGAATTTCCTTCGTATCAATGTCCCAACCCCATGCAATATGTCGTGTATGTCATGCTCAATCATTACACGTGTATGCAAAATGGCCATGCTCAGTAAAGTCATTTTAACACATATTAAAAGCATACCAGTCACACGACCACAGTCAAGTCAAGTAAAACACAGTCATACGATCACAGTCAAATCAGGTAAAACACAGTCATACGATCACAGTCAAATCAGTCAAATTCATAGTCTAAGTCAGTCATATACCCACAAGGGCAAAATAGTCATTTTACCCTGTAAGGGTATTTCGATCATTTTACCCTACAAGGGCATTATGGTTATTTTGCAAACCGGGGGTATTTCAGTAATTTCACAAATTAAGGGTATTTTAGTAATTTCACGAATCGAGGGTATTTCAGTAATTTCACGAATCGAGGGTGTTTCGGTAATTTCATAAATCGAGGGTGTTTCGGTAATTTCACAAATTGAGGGTGTTTCGATAATTTTACAAATCGAGGGTATTTTGGTAATTTCACAAATCGAGGATGTTTCGGTAGTTTCACAAATTGGGGGTATTTCGATAATTTCACAAATCGAGGGTATTTTGGTAATTTCACAAATTAGGGGTATTTTGGTAATTTCACAAATCGAGGGTATTTCAGTAATTTCACAAATCGAGGGTATTTCGATAATTTTACAAATCGGGGTCTTAGCGACCCAACAGAAGGTCCACTGTCGCCTCGAGCGGCTTAAGTAACCTAAACAGTCGCAACGGTTTAAATGGGCCTAAGGCCCATTACTCGGCCCAAGTGGGCCCACACACTCGTGTAGCCCAATTAGCCCAAAAATAGCCTCGGCTATACGAACAGCACAGTTCAAACCAATAGAAACCATGTAACATGCATTTTATCCGTGTGGGGCCCACCAGCCTATTGGGCCCACACGACCCATTTCGACCCCAACGCGGCCCAAAGCGACCTAAGCCCATGAGAACGCTCATGGTGGCCTCAACCATCTTACGCCTATATTCGTGGGCTCGATCCACCACACGTGTGATCGCACGCTCGTGTGGCATTATTTGTCGGTATTTCAGCTTTTCGGCATTTTGTCGATCTACGATCAGAAGGAGCATGGTTACACACCTGATCGCGAAGCGCACCACGAATCCCTAGCACCGAACCTACCATATTCAAAACTAACAGTTAATCACTCGATCACTACAGTTATTCTTTCTTTTTTTTCCAAACACATGCCGAAATCACATTGATACTTTCCTTAGTCGATCGAGATTTGATAAGTCCCCACTAACTGTTAGCAAGAATTGATCCCCTTGCTGCAATTATAGTCAAAACTTAGAGTAGGCCTTCTACCGCTTTTGGAACATGCGCCCCTCTTTACTCCTCGAGAACGCCTAGGTATCAATCAACGTTAGTCTAAGGGGAGAGAGAGAGAGGATTCGGCAGAAGGGAAAAAGAACCATACTAGCAACAAAAATCCATTTAAGGAATCACCATAACTTACCCTTAACCTCGGCAAACAGAGGAGAAGAACCCGCAGCCTTATGATAGGAGAACAGAAATGAGAGTAAATTCGGCAATAGCTGAAAGAGAGATGGCAGGGTATTCGACTTTTACACACTTATGAAAAAATGATAACAGTGTTAAACAAAAGGGAAATTCGGCTCAAGAGAAATAAATGGGGAAAAATAAAAAAGAAGAGATGTAGAAGAAGAGAAGAGATGCAATCGACCAAGGGAAAAAATAGGCAGAAAAGGTACAAAAGGATGCCTAAATGGTAACACAGAAACGGTTAAGAAGAAAATAGAGTGAAACAGAGCAAAAAGAATGCACGAGAGGTCACTTTTAGTGTAGTTTCGGTAGCATCCAGAAAAAGAGAAAAGTAGCTTCAGTTTGGTAACTAAACTGATCAAAAGAAAAGAAAAAACAAAACTCAACAAAGCCAAAGTATGCACCAAAATCCCCCTTTGGCCGAATTTCTTGAGTGCTACACTCAAATTTTGGCTCCAACCTTCTCCAATTCCAATTCCTCATTTTTCTCCTCCATTTTCTCCTCCAAATCTTTACCAACTTCTATCCCTATCCCAAGAATCACTCCCCCAAGACCGATTCCACAACCACCATAGCAAAACTCCACTCCAACTCAAACACTAAGCGTCCCGTCAGCAAAATAAATACTCTGTTGCTTATCCCAAGACTTGAACCTTAGACCCCTTGCCACACCTGAAATGTCACTTCCATTAGACCATAAGGCTCCTTATGTCACTTCTTAACCACAATTAACTATAAGGTCTACTTCTAATCACCAAGGGTTCACTTAGGAACAAAAATAATAATTTTGTAAACGCCAAGACTTGAACCCCAGTCCTCCTATACCACCCTTGGCGTCACTTACCACTGGAGCCCAAGCTCCTTTCGTGTCATAAATCCACCACAGATATAAATAAGGCCTTCAAGCTAACGCCAAATTCACTTAAGGGAAAAACTAAAATTTTTGCTAAAGCCCAGGTTTGAACCCAAGGCTTCTCCAATACTCCTCAGGACCCTTAATCACTGAAGCAGACATACATTTGTGTTATTCACTTGCACAACTAAATTCCAATTCCTCCGATACGCGAAGCCCATTTCTTCTAGGCCCAAAAGTCGGGGCGTTAAAAATTTATTCGATTGGATGTCTAATTTGATAAAAGGACTAAATCGCATTAAATGCAAAAGTTGCATTTTAATTGTTAAAAGTGTTTAATTGCTATGATTTATTAAACCAAAGGTCCTTATGATGATATTAGACCATTTATAGTGGATTTTGACATAAATGGGCATGTATTTGATGTTTTAAATGTTTATTAACCAAGGTTAATTTAGTAATTTATGAATTAAGTATAATAAAACAAAACAAAAATTAAAATGGTTGTCATCTTCTTTAATTTACAATCGAAATAGAAGAAAGAAAAGAGGGTTGAGAGCATTTTAGGGTTCGGCCCTTGTTGATCTTAATTAAGGTACGTTCTTTGCTCGATTTTTGATGATTTTTACGTTTTTGAGATCGTTGCTTTGTATTCTAGCTAGCCCATGCCTTCATTTTTGAATTTGTTAATGATTTCATGAAGTGCCATTGATGAATGCTTGAGATTTTGAATGTTTTATGATGAAAAATGGATATTTGTTGATAGTTACACAAGTTTTGTTAAATGATTTTGAGTAAAAATGTCTATTAAGGATTTAATTATGAAAAGTGTAAATTGAGGGGTTGAAATGTGAAATAAATGAAAGTTTTGGGCTACTAGGGACTTATATGAAATTTGGCCAAGCATGAGTATTGTTGAATTGTGTGAATTTTGTGTATTTGTGAATTAGGGACTAAATTGTAAAAATGTGGAACTTTAGGGGCTAAAGTGTAAAATGCCCAAATATGTGTTTGTGGACTGAATTGAATGATTTTATGAATAAATGAGTTAATTTTGAATATATATAGATCAAGAACGAAAGAAATCAGATTTAGATCGGGGAAAATCAAAGGTTATTGAATAGTCGATCTAGTCCGTTTATTCCGAATACGAGGTAAGTTCATATGCAAATAAATGTCTTTAAAAATTGAATTATATATGTTTAATTGTAATTGAACTGTTATGAATGTTGAATGATCAAATACGAGCAAGAAACGACAGGGTTACAATATCTGAAAGTCCCGTACGAACCTTAAGAATAGTATAGGATACGAATGTCATGACATTAGGATTATCGAGATGTGATTATGTGTAAGACCATGTCTAGGACATTGGCATCATTATGTGATTACGTGTAAGACCATGTCTGGGACATTGGCATCGTTATTTGATTTCGTATAAGACCTTGTCTGGGATAGTGGCATCGATATGTGATAACATGTAAGACCATATCTGGGATATGGCATTGTACGAGCTATATGTGATTTCTGAGTATCCTTAACGATTTCGAATGGTTCAACGGGAAAATTCAAGTCGAGAAAGAATGTGTGAATGAGTTAAGTGACTCAGGTACTGTAACAGGACAATGTAGGGCCTAGTCGGAATAGTGGTGCGAGACCATAAATCCGAAGTAAAAATATGTGTTTAAATGATTTTATAAGGCTTATGAAGTATTTGCATGATAGTGTGAAAATTCCATGAAGGAATTTTATAAATTAGTGAGTAAATTGTCCATTAAGACTAAATTGCAAGTATTAGAAAATATGAGATTCTAGAATATTTAAGTATGAAATAGAATTATAAAAAATTCTAGAGGTCCTTATTTAACAATTAGACCATTATATTTGATGATGGACAAAAATGGACATGGGAAGGAAAAATCTCAAGAAAGGACCATTAAGGGCATTTTAGTCATTTGGTTAATAAAAGAATTAAAACGGAAAAAGAAGCAAAAATCATGTCCATCTTCCTCCCCCTTGGCCGAAAATCACAAGGAAGACATAGCTAGGGTTTCTTCAACTTCCAAGCTTGATAGTAAGTGCATCCTAGCCCCGTTTTTAATGTTCTTCGTATTTTTGAGACCCTCGTAGCTCGGTTTAGCTATTTCTTACTATATTTTGAGCTAGGGTTCATATTCAAAAATTTACCCATGTATGACATGCATGTATTTTGATGTTTTATGGAAGAATATGAAAGTTTGATGTATGATAAACATCTTTTTCTAAGTGATTTTCATGAAAAATGCATAAAAGGACAAAATTGTAAAAGTTGTAGAAATGGTCATACATGAGTGAAATAGTGGAAATTGAATGTTTTTATAGTTGAGAATATGATTCGGCTAGGCTTGAAATGCAAGAAAGTTGAATGAAAATCATTTTACAAGCCTAGGGGCTAAAATGTAATTATGTAAAAGTTTAGGGGCAAAATCGTAATTTTTTTCAAAATATGAATTACGAGTCGATTTATTCAATGTATGTAATTAACTAGTGAAATTTTTTTATAGATCAAGAAACACGAAGCCCGGATCGAAACTGAGCCAAGAATAAAATCGAAGACTACATCGAGCATTGATACACATTTTGAGAATCGAGGTAAGTTTGTATGAAGTTAGAGTTTAATAATGTTCGATATTTGAAACTACTTAATATTATGGCAATGTATATTATTGTTATGAAAATCGAGTGATGAAGCCTCGATGAGAAAATGTTGAGAATAAGTATGTGAAATTCCGGATAAAAACTCGGAATAATGAGGTTACCCATGTATTAGCATTGAATATAGAAGGTCAGTGTAAGACCATGTGCAGGATGTGGCCTCGGCACCAAAGGAAGATCTCAGATAAGACCATGTCCGGGACATGGCATTGACATTCATGTACGATCTCGTATAAGACCATGTCTGGGACATGGCATCGACAATGAGTTATAAGATCCCGTGTAAGACCATATCAGGGATATGGCATCGGCATCAAGGGGTGATCCCATGTAAGACCATATCTGGGATATGGCATTGGCACCAAGTTTTATGAACGGTGAGTTCGAGTATCCTACGATAATCTGATTAGTTTATGGGCAAAAGAGCTAAGTATGTAAAATAGTATAGAGCCAAATCCGTTTATGGATGACCTTGAGTTTATTCATGATAAGGATGATGAAGAACTGAGTTTATGATCATGTTAGCACATGTGCTAAGTTATGTGATTGAGTGTTACAGGTACCATGATTAAGTACAAGTTAGGAAATCATAATATGACATGAGATGGGTAAGAATAATTGTGAGTAATGATGAATAAGCATGCCTAAGCAATTGAGACTTATGTTGCTATTGTTTCATAAGATGGATGAATTTAGTTTGAGCAATTATGTTGCTTTATAATTTCATGCAAACTTACTAAGCTATATGTTTACCCCTCTCTTTCCCCTTTCTCTTGTAGTTTCGCCAAGCTAGCTCGGGGATCATAGAACGTTGGAGCTCGAATCACACTATCAACCGTTCTTTTGGTATAGTAAAATTAATTCATTTTGAGTATGGCATGTATAGGAACTTGCTCGTTTTGTGTCATGTCATGTTTGAAGGCCAAAGGGTTGGCTATTAATGTTCCACACTCATTTTGTAAAGGGCCAAGGTGAGTTGGCCAATATTGTCAAGTTTATGTTATAAAGCTGATGAGTTTAATGAAATGAATGTTCATGCAAGATAATGAGTAAAATGTGGATGGAATGAATGATAATTTAGGGATTTTTCATGGTTTAATATTGTTATATTATGTGTTTCTTGTGCTGAAATGAACGAGTTTAAGTTTCAGGGTGGCAAAAGGGCTTAAAAAATAGCCTCTAATTGTCCACACGGGTAGACACGCGGGCGTGTGTCTAGGCCGTGTGTGACACACGGTCAACCCATATGGGTGTGTTGATAGGCCGTGTGTCCCCTGCATTTTAATTACGAGAATTCAAATCATCACACGGGCGTGTGCCTAGGCCGTGTGCTTCTTAAGGGGTTGTCGACGTCATAAACAGAATACCTCTAGTTTTCACACACGGGTGAGGACATGGGCGTGTCTAGGTCGTGTGAGGGACACGGGCCATCAACACGGGCGTGTGTCCAGCCGTGTGAAAACCCCTGTAGGTTTGAAATGAAAATAAATTCTACACGGGCTAGGGACATGGGCGTGTGAGACCACACGGCCTGCCCACACGGGCGTGTTCCATATCACACGGGCGTGTGACCCCTGTTTAAGTCAAAAAATTTCAAAGAGTGCAAAAGTTTCCAGATGAACTCCGAAATCTCTCGGATGAGTGTTTAAGGCCTCGTAGGCCCATAATATGCACGTTATGATTAAGACGGGAAAGTGTTCAGCCGGAACAAAATTTTATAGCTCGATAATGCACGTCCAAGTAAGGTTAAGTACGGTAATGCCTCGTATCCTGTCCCAGCATCGGACACGGGTAAGGGGTGTTACATGTACGTACGAGATTCATACGAGTATTGAAAAGGGAAGTATTTGATGAATTCTTTTATGAATTTGAATATGTGTTCAATGGGAAAGGTTTGTGAGTTTTTATATACTTATCCATGATTTGCCTATTAATGAAAATGATACTGATTCATGAAGTAATTTTATTTGTATATGGCTTACTAAGCTTTTAAAGCTTACTTGGTGTGTTCTTTCCCTATTTTATATATAATCGAAGCTAGCTCGGACTTGGGGATCATCAGGAACATCGTCACACTATCGATCAACTTGTTGGTACTTTTGATGTTATGTATATATGGTATATGGCATGTATAGGCTAGTGTTAAGATGTTATGTTTTGAGTTATGATTTAGCCATGAGATTTGGCTCCTAAATGATGTAAATGTGGGTGTGTATTTGGCCATTTGAGTTGGCTTAATTTATGAATTTAGTAAGTGATATGTGATGTATATATGACCTTGTGTTTTGGTATGTTTGGTATGGTTGAAGATGAAATGGCATGTTGTGGTTTGATTTTAAAATGATGATTTGGTATGTTTTATGACATGAATTAGTTTATAAGATGATGACAAAAATGCATAGAGAAGATAGGTGAAATTATTGGTAATGGCATATTGTTTTAGTATGTTTTGGATTATGATTTGAGTAGTGAATGGATGGATTTTAAATGGCATGATTTGTATATGAAATAGCATGTTTTGGTTGCCTATAAATGTATTGAAATGGTATTATTTTGGATGTTTAGGTGAGCATGAGAAAGGGTGGCAAATTGGCCTTGCAAATGGCCTATTCTTGTCCACACGGGCAGAGACACGGGCGTGTGTCTCAGCCATGTGCTACACACGGTCATGATACACGACCGTGTGTCCCCTGGTGTTGGAATTAATTTGAAGTCAGTATGCTCCACACGGCCTCACACACGGGCGTGTGACTGGCCGTGTGGCACAAGTCAGTATACCCCCTAAATGGCACACGGCCTAGCACACAGGCGTTTGACTTGGCCGTGTTGCATAAGTCAGTATACCCTACAGGATTGGCACGGCCTAGCACACGAGCGTGTGTTGCCATTTTGAAGGGCACACGGGCTAGACACATAGGCGTGTGGTTAACCATGTGACCCAAGTCAGTATGTATGCCCTGTTTTCACACAGCCAGGGTTACGGGCGTGTCTGGAGCCGTGTGAGGCACACGGCCTGTTCACACGGGCGTGTGAACCCTGTATGCATGAAATTTTATAAGTTTCCCTAAGGTTTCAAATGTTAGTGGTTTAGTCTCGAACCTCTTCCAAGCATGTTTTGAGGTCTCGTAGAGCCTTATAAGGGACAATGTGATTATGTTTGATTAATGTTTATATGATAATGGATTTTTGTTTGATAAATGTATATTGTATGTTGTGATCTGATCGGTAATGCATCGTAACCCTATTCCGGCGACGGGTACGGGTTAAGGGTGTTACAGTGCGGATCAATTGGTCTGAAGGTGTGTAGCAGAGAAAGAGATACACAACATTTTACAAGGACGTCATACATCTCCATACGGGGGCATTTTGGAAGAAAAAGGACAACCCAGAAGGTGCTACAATTAGGATTTTATTGGCCAACTATGAACAAGGACGCTTATGAATTCGTACAAGGGTGTGTTAGATGCCAGCGATTTGAGAGTATCTCAAAAAGGGAAGAAATGCCGCAAATAGAGATAATTGAGGTAGAAGTATTTGATGTCTAGGGGATTGATTTCATAGGACCTTTCCCAAGTTCTTTTGGGAATCAATACATCCTTTTAGCTATTGATTATGTTTCAAAATGGTCAAAATTGTTGCTTTACCTACCAATGATACAAAATCAGTAGTGAGATTTGTAACACCCCTTACCCGTATTCATTGCCGGAACCGGGTACGAGGCATTACCGGTCATAACTCACTTGAACGTACAACTTTGAACTATATAATTTCATTTCAAATTATAACTTTCTAATTCATATACATAACACCCTTATTATGGGCCTACGAGGCCTTAAACATACAAACGGAAGGTCTCGAGATTAAACTGGGAACTTTGATATACTTAGAAAAATTTTGCCTTAACAGGGACACACGCCCATGTAAAATGGGACACACCCGTGTGGGCAGGTTGTGTGGTCACACATGCCCATGTCCCTATCCCGTGTGGGATTTATTTTTCATTTTGAACCTACAGGGGTTTTCACACGGCCGGACACACGCCCGTGTCTTTGGCTCGTGTCCTTCACACGGCCTAGACACGCCCGTGTCCTCACCCGTGTATGAAAACTTGGGTATTCTGTTTTGGACGTCAGCAACCTCATAAGGGGCACACGGCCTAGGTACACGCCCGTGTGTCTAGCCCGTGGTCGACACTGACTTAAAACACTAGCATGCAGGGGACACACGGCCTGGTCACACGCCCATGAGACTGACCGTGTGTCACACACGGCCTAGACACACGCCCGTCTGCCTACCCGTGTGGACAAGAACAAGGTTATTTGCCAAGCTCTTTTATCACCCTAATTCACATAACATAAAATCCCATTCAACCATTTACCATGCAACCCAATCAAGCATCTGACACATTCATGAATAACCTATTCTTTTCATAAATTAGCATTAATTAACCATCAACTATGGCAATATACAAAAGAGTTCATCTCTAAAAGAGCTAACACACTTGGCCAAAACAACAAAACATTTCATTAAGCCTAGCCCCTATACATGCCATACTCAAAATGCTAAGTCTAAATATACCGAGATGAGTCGATAGTGTAGGTGATCTTCCGATTATCTTCGAATCCCAAACTAGCTCTTTGTCACTATAAAACAAAGGAAAAGAAAGAGAGTAAGCTTTAAGCTTAGTAAGTTTACATGTAAACAATAAGCATCATAACATATGCTAAACAATCAATAACATCATATACTAAACAAGAACAATTCACAATTCCACAATCATGCTTACTCATTTCATTTCTTACCACAATCCAACCACATAACAATTGTCGAAACCATTTTTTTATCGAGTTTAAAAAACAGGGATCGACTTTAAAAATATGGAAATGGAGTCGCCACCAATCTTTTTTGATGAGGTGTGATCGGGTCACCTTTGTTTTAATAAAACATTTTGGTTTACTAAAACGGTGTTTTTGGTCTACGAAATTTGAGAAAATAGGTTCGGGAGTCGATTACATACGAGGAAGGATTAGCACCCCCGAAATGCCCAAAATTGGTACCGAATTGATTAATTAATGTCATGACGTCGAAAATTTGAAAAGATTTTAGATTACGATCCATTTATTTAAAATATATATAAACAGCATCATATTAGATGCCGAAAGTTCTTATTTCAAAGAGATAAAAATGTCGTACTCAGTAAGTTAGGGCACAACATTTTATATTCCCAAAATTAGATTTATCCTTCGACATTCAATACTCATTCATTTAAAAATAAGAAGGATATTCAATATTTGGGTCAAATGAAAAATCGCAACCCAGTAAGTTAGGGCACTATTTCTCAAAATTCTCGAATACAGAATATTGCCTTTGTTCTTTTGAAATTCTTATCTCGAGATGATAAAATATCACACCCAGTAAGTTAGGGCGCAATGTCTCAAATTCCCGAGAATAATTTTTTATTTATTTGAAATATTATGTATTTTGATTTAAAAGAGAAAGGATACTCGGTTGCTAGGTTTTAAACGAGGAGAATCGGAACTCAGTAAGTTAGAGCACGATTTTCTCGAAACCTATAACACGAGCATTGCCTTATTATTATTTTTTAAAAAAAACTTTGAGTAAAAAGTGATTTTAAAACCGAAATGACATTAAGCATGACTTTTTAAACGAATAAAATGCGATGGAATAGAAACATACAACATAGAATAATTATTAATAAGTGAAATGCTACACTATTGAATCGCTAATAGCAAAAGAAGATAAAATAAGAATTACAATGTGCATAATAGCAATGATCATCGAACATAAAATTAATAATAGACAAAATAATTTAAAATGAAATACAATGACATAAAAACTATAAAACGAAAAATAAAATACATATAAGCACAATATACGTAGAATATATTTGAAATAAACTATATAATATGAAAAAAAATCTAAATTAAATAATACATATAAAATCTTAAAATAAATAAAGTGTATAGTAATAAATAGTAAAACAACTTTTAATAAACCAAAAAAAGTAATGAATTTTATAAAGTAATTTAAAATGAATAATATATGCATATATATATATATACATAATAGTCTAAAAACTAAAGAAATTAAATGAAAAGGATTCAGTTAGAATCAGAACAGAATCAAAGGGCTAATTTGATGAAAAAAATAAATCATTAAATAGAGAAATAAAGACTAAAATAGAACTCGCAAAAACGAACAGGGGCCCAATGTGCAAATATCTAAGTCCCTTAAACACTGTGTTTTGAAAGGACTACATCGCAACCAAATCAGAGAACGGAAGGACTAAATACAAAAATAACCCTTTTAAAGCAGAAAGGCGCAGATCCGGGTCAGAAGTCGGGTTAACACGCGGATCCACACCCCCTAAACGGCGCCGTTTCGTATTATTATTTTTAAAAAAAAAAGTTAAAAAACCTTAATCTAAAAAAAAACTTAATCCTTTCATTTTTTTTAACCCAGAACCCTAGCCCCTTTTTCTCTCAGCCGCAGAGGAGAGAAAGACATCTGGCCACCTCAACGCCATTGTGATCGGCGATCGGTGGCCGATTCAATCACGACTGACTGCTCTCTCTCAAGCCAGACTCGAGTGTTAACCTCGGCGACTACCCCCTTCTGATTTCGACGGAGAAGGCAGATCGTCGGTTCGCTCGGAGGTAAGTTCCTACTTTTGTATTCTATGCTAACGTTTTTAATACGGAAAGAAAACAAATACTCAAAATAAGTTCAAAGAGAACGAACAAAGAACAATGTAATCGAAAGAAACCTTTTGTTTGAATCTTTTTCTGGTTTTCTTTTTTTGTATTTCCTCCTATATTCGTAAAAAAATGCAAAGCCCCCTTACATTTGTTGGCTTTTTGTTTATATAGCCGAAAAATAAAAAGAAAATACAATATAAATTTGTTTTTCTTTTCTGTCATTTTTGCTTGCTGTCTATTTGTCGTTTTTTACAGGTACGGTCGAGGTGCACGGAGGCATTGACGAGGCACGTACGGAGGCTGCTGGTGAGGGCTAGCGCATGGTGGCGTGCGGAGGACGTGGTAGCCCGAACGTCTTGTGGCGCTAGAGGGATCTAGAACCCTCTAGGGTTTCTGAAATGTTTAACCATTTTGGGCTTAGGGCCTTGTAACCTTGGGCTAGGTTTAGTATTGGGTTATGGGTCGTATCTTGGGCTAAGTTTAGGTTTTATATTTTTGGTTTGAATCTGGTTAATGGGCCCGGGCATAAATTGGGTCTTACAGCTGCCCTTCTTTGCTCATTGTCGTGTAATGAGAATAGAGCAAAGACTTCAAAAATAGCCAATTTTGTCAGGTCATGCCTCATTCAGTGCTTTTCTTCTTCAAGTAGCTTCATTCCATCCCGTTGCATCTTCAGGGGCCCAGGGACTGGCGCTTCGATCCACTCCAATGTAATTTCAGGGAGAAGAGATTCGTAGTTTCAATCTACTCCACCGGAACATCGAAGAAATATGGACTAATCCTCATTGTAAACTCAAGAAGGAGGGATTTGTAGCCTCAACCTACTCGACTGGAACTTCGAGGAGATAGAAATTCAGAGAGAAGAGATTCGTAGTTTCAATCTTCTCTGCTGAAATTTCAAAGAAATACCGACTGATCCTCATTGTAAACTCAGGGATGAGGGATTTGTAGCCTCAACCTACTCCACTGGAACTTCGAGGAGATAGAAATTCAGAGAGAAGAGATTCGTAGTTTCAATCTTCTCTGCTGAAATTTCAAAGAAATACAGACTGATCCTCATTGTAAACTCAGGGAGGAGGGATTTGTAATTTCAACCTACTCCACTAGAACTTCGAGGAGATAGAAATTTAGAGAGGAGAGATTCGCAGTTTCAATCTTCTCTACTGAAATTTCAAAGAAATACTGGGTGATCCTCATTGTAAACTCGGGGAGGAGGGATTTGTAATTTCAACCTACTCCTTTGAAACTTGAGGAGATAGAAATTTAGAGAGGAGAGATTCGCAGATTTCAATCTTCTCTACTAAAATTTCAAAAATACGGGTGATCCTCATTGTAAACTCGGGGAGGAGGGATTTGTAATTTCAACCTACTCCACCTGGAACTTCGAGGAGATAAGACTTGTATGGCTTCGATCCGCTCCCGCAACTTCAGGACTACGGATCTGCTATCTTCAATCTGCTTCACACTCGGAGAGCAAGATATTCGAATTCACTGATGTTGCGACGACTTCTTCTAGGTGACCTGTCTTGTAAAATCAGTTTTGTGTTTATGCTTATGGAAAATGGTTAGGATGAAATGATTAGAATGAATCTAATGCTCCTAACTAAATGTATTATGGATGACATTTGTATGAATGCAGAATGTCATGAGAATAGTCTTTTTACAATGATTAAGATGCAATGATCAGAATGAATCAAATGCCCCTAAATAGATGTGTCTTATGGATGACATTTGTATGAATGCGAGAATGTCATGAAAATGATTTCTTACAATGATTAGGATGCAATGATCGGAATGAATCAAATGCTCCTAAATGTGTCTTGCATGAATGCAGAACTTCATGAGAACGATCCTCGCTTAAGGTGTCATCGTTCATTTGTTCATCGTGGTAATATGTCGCCTCTTGTTTGGTGGCATTCTTGATGAGAAAACTCGAGAAGACGATTATATCTTGCTCAATAGATTTTCCCACTTTGTAACTCCTGTGGTTCATCTCATTGTGACTTAGGGGTATAAGATCGAATCGAATCCACTCGCAACTCCAAAATGTAGGATTTGTTTCTTCTTCCATCCATCCATTACTATTCAAGGGTACAGGACTTGTATCATTTTCCATTCATGTCGCTACGACTCGTGGGTAGAAGATCGAACTTGTTGATCAAGCGATCGCTTCCTCGTGTGACTCAACCACATGTGTATGCATGATATTTACATGGACGCAGAATATCATTTTTCTTGCAAATGATTGCCCAATTTTTGTCAAGATTGTATCATTGACGCAGTATCTTATCGTTTGTTCAACCACCATCTTTGACAAAAAATTCGGAGAGAAAATCTCAGTTTAGCCTCTTCCTTAAACTTGGTGAGTTTTAAACAATAATCCTATTTTGGGTTCTTGTATTATTTAGAAGTTCCCAGAGTAATATGCGAAACTCATTTTATGAAAATGTTATTAGTCCACTAATCGTTGTTTCAATGCAAAATGCCTGAAAAAGATCATAACCATGGACAAGAAGGAAATTAATTAGGAGCATAGCTCGAAACAAATAAGCTAAGCAATGATAGCAATCGCAGTTAAGAAGGAAATTTATTATGAACATATTTTGAAAAGAATAATATAATCACAAATAATAAATTTAAAATGGGTAAAATGGAAACTAGGTGCCCCAGATATCGCAGCCTGAGCTCCTCTGTTCCAACTTCTTGAGGACCATTTTAAGCTCAATATGTGTTTAAGGGATCTGAAGTACTTTGTCGATGCCCCAAGATGTAGCATACTTCTTCATTGTTAATTCAGGCATAGCAAGACTGTTGTATGCCCCACTTTTGATCAAAATTTGAGCCGCCCTTTTCAGGTTTTCAACTCAACTCCCATTTGGTCTCAAAGTGCCCTTTGCGGGTTTTCACCTTGGCCTCTCCTTTTTTTTCTTTTTATTTTCCTCTTTTTTTGTTTGTTTTTCTCTTTGGAAATCTTTTGATTGAGTCTGAATTCACCGGATTAGGCAAGTCCTTGCTATCTATCTCGGTCAATATTCATGCTTCCCCAGAACAGGCCTTCTTTGCCGTATAAGGTCCTTCCCAGTTTGGCATCCACTTTCTTCTGAAGTCCCTTTTGCATGGGAAAAGTCTTCTTCAAAGCCCTATCATGAAATTTTCTAGGGTGAATCATTTTTCATTTTTTTTTGTGAGCTCGCATCACCTGACCATGACGGATAGCTTTTAACATCAACTGATCATATTGAGATTGGATCTATTCTGCCTCATCCAATTTCAGCGCTGACAGAATTTTGACTCCAATGGGCAAAATCAATGAGAAACGTGTTGGCCCCGTGACAGTCTTGGCCAAAGTTTGATAAGCATAGAGGGTAAATAGTAACTTCTGTATGTCAATCCTTACAAGTCTCGGTCTTTTTTTATGATCCTTTTTTTCTCTTTTGTTGCATCGATATGTGGCTTTGATCTTTGAACAGACCGCAGACTTCTTGTATGGTTAAATGTGATCTTTTTGACATTTTTTTTGTCGGTATTCTTTATTTTTCTTTTCTTTGTTCCGATGACTATCGACTTTGTAATATTGGCATATGAAGCGAATTTTACCATCCTACTGAAGAAATTGACAACCACGAAGATGAATTGGTGTCAGCTAGAAGCTTCTGATGAAACTGACCTGATAACATCCATGCCCCACATATAGGGAATCTTGTTTCTGCATTGAGCCAGGCTTTGATCTTCATCTCCTTCCTTGGCTCGCAATGTAGGATCTGTTTTTTATCCAGTATTAACAAATCAGAAGATATGTTGCAATTTCTGTCATCTTCAAAGTCCTACAATCCCTTAGACCCATATCTCATTCAAAAAGGGAGTCAGTAATAGCATCGCTCATGTCATTGATATCTGGGTACCTATTGTAGGTACGAAGGCAAATTCAAAGAATAAATGATTTTAAGGATGATTATTTATGGTATGATCATGAATAAAGAATGAAAGAATATTTGCATAGAAATCCAAAGGACAAAAGAATCTATAAATAGAAAAATATTTGCTCAAAAGGATGCATTTTATTGAAATAAAAATTCTGGACACAAGCCTATTGCACAAGAGTACTCTTATTGCCCCTAGGATGAAAGCAATAAGTGTGTTTCGAATATTACTCTAGATTAGCCTTAAAAATACATGTCTCTTCCACAGTCCTATTGCTCAAAACACTCTCAAGTTCATATTTCTGCATTTTGCATGTCATCTAATTTCACAATACTCATGCCGATGAATTTTTCCACCAATTTCTTGAAAGCAAGGCAATTTTCTATCGAATGCCCTGTGACCCCCGCGTGGTACTCACACTGGGCATTTGGGTCATACCATTTTGGATATGGAGGTTGCATCGGTTTTGGGTAGTGAGGAGCCACCTCATGTGCATCAAATAGGCTTTGATACAACTCCTTATATGTCATTGGAATTGGTGTAAACTGGAGTTACTTTGCATTGGATTTTTTTCTTGATGATCCCTGATGGCCAATGGTCACAGCCCTCGGTTGACCTACAGTGACTAATTTGGGATGCTTGCTCAAGCTGTTCACTTCATTTTCCCTATTTCTCGGGGCTGATCTTTTGGCACTTTCTTCAGCATCTATCTTTCCACTCTTTATGGCATTCTCAATCATTTCTCCAGTCATTATGACGTCCAAGAAGCTCTTTGTAGCTCTCCCTAGCATATGAGTGATAAACGGGGCCTTCAGTGTATTAATAAAGAGCATTGTGGTCTCTTTCTCCAGAAGTGGTGGCTGGACTTGTATGGCAACCTCTCTCCACCTTTGTGCATATTGCTAAAAACTCTCGCCTGGTTTTTTCTCCATGTTTTGCAGGGTAATTCTATCAGGGGTCATGTCTGTCACATGACTATACTGCTTCATAAACGCCTGAGCCAAATCTCTCCATGAGCCAATTCTGTCACGACTCAACTGGTTATACCATTTAGCCGCGGCTCCCACCAGGCTATCCTGGAAGCAATGAATTAGCAGTTGGTCATTGTTAATGTATCCCGTCATTCTTCTACAAAACATGGTAATATGAGCCTCGGGGGAACTTGTCCCATTATACTTATCAAATTCAGGTATTTTGAACTTGTATGGGAGCACCAAGTAAAGGACCAAGCTTAAATCTTTGGCGTCAATTCCATGAATGATTATCAAGACTTTCGATCGCTTTAAACTTCTCCTCCAACCGTTTATATCTATCTTCTATTTGCTTTGGCAATTCGCTTTTGTCCTCTCCCTTACGCTATTTCATCCAAATCGGGGACATTAGTAATGATTAGATTATTTCTGAACTCAGGCGATTTGGAGGTTCGCTGAAGCATCAGCTTGGAATTGTTGAGGCCTGAACGTGATAGATGGCCTTTGTACAGTCACTTTAGGTAGTGTTTGCACGTGTGGTGGAGTAAAATCCTGGGGATATTGATGATACTCAGTATTCTCCTCAATATTAACCATGGGGTTCTTTCCTTTATCCATAAGCCCCTTCAACAATTGCGTCATCTGAGTCATCATATTTCCCTGAGCTTCCATCATTCGATCCATCATATCTTGTTGGATCTTAGCCAACTGCTCCTGCATTTGTAGCTGAAGTTTCTCTTGCATCTCCCTTTGGAGCTGTTCAAGCTTTTCTAGTCTCTGATCCATATCTTTCATCTTGATTCGGGTACCGTAGGGATGCTTGGTTTTACCGGTGTCCAGGTTAACGCTGAAATAATTTCAACCAATCAGGGTCCTCTCATGAAATCTAATGCATGTGATGTAATGCTATAATGCATGCAATGCAAAAGGAGCCGATTCTGATTCAATTCCATTTAGGAAACTTTATTTGAAAACAAAGCTCTTTACACAGAGCGGATTACAAATATACTGACATCTGTATTGTCTTCCGTTTTATCAAGAAAGTCATTTTCCATGTCGAGCTCTCTAATTTAACAACCGAACCTGACTCGACACCCTTCTCTAATATGAAAATGCATGCAAAGCAACCAAAATAAAACAAATAGAAACGAAAAACATGTAAAATATTCAAGCACCTATTGGGTGACCACTAGGGTTTATCACAACTCCATCTGGGGTAGGCTCTTAGGGCCTTTTACATGCAGTTTGAGTTCTAAAGTTGAGGGTACTGAACCAGGAGATTCCTCAATCCTCACCCATTATAGGCTCATATGGATTGAGTTTGGTTTAGGGGAATACATTTCCCTATGGCTGCACGGAGATGAAAATCTCACGAAGACATAGGTACGGATGTATCCCGGAAGTAATTCACTATCCTGCACGGAGGTGAAAACCTCACGAAGGAGTAGCTTCTCACTCCCACTTAAAGGTGTGACCCAGCGGTCATGTAATATGATGCAAAGTATTCTACAAGACTCGAACCATAGCAATCAAATGAAATGATGCAAGCGAATGCAATAAAAGGATCGTAATTTTTCAAATCAAATTTTCAATTTTCGACAAAAGGACGTAAATTAATCAATTTATGACACGACTCTCAACCCGATCCCGATGAGTCGCTAAGTCGTTTGAAACCATTTTTTTATCGAGTTTAAAAAATGGGGATCGACTTTAAAAATATGGAAATGGAGTCGCCACCAATCTTTTTTGATGAGGTGTGATAGGGTCACCTTTGTTTTAATAAAACATTTTGGTTTACTAAAGCGGTGTTTTTGGTCTACGAAATTCGAGAAAATAGGTTCGGGAGTCGATTACGCATTTAGGAAGGATTAGCACCCAAACGCCCAAAATTGGTACCGAATTGATTAATTAATGTCATGACATCGAAAATTTGAAAAGATTTTAGATTACGATCCATTTATTTAAAATATATATAAACAGCATCATATTAGATGCCGAAAGTTCTTATTTCAAAGAGATAAAAATGTCGCATACTCGAGTAAGTTAGGGCACAACATTTTATATTCCCAAAATTAGATTTATCCTTCGACATTCAATACTCATTCATTTAAAAATAAGAAGGATATTCAATTATTTGGGTCAAATGAAAAATCGCAACCCAGTAAGTTAGGGCACTATTTCTCAAAATTCCCGAATACGGAATATTGCCTTTGTTCTTTTGAAATTCTTATCTCGAGATGATAAAATATCAAACCCAGTAAGTTAGGGCGCAATGTCTCAAATTCCCGAGAATAAGTTTTTATTTATTTGAAATATTATGTATTTTGATTTAAAAGAGAAAGGATACTCGGTTGCTAGGTTTTAAACGAGGAGAATCGGAACTCAGTAAGTTAGAGCACGATTTTCTCGAAACCTATAACACGAGCATTGCCTTATTATTATTTTTTAAAAAAAACTTTGAGTAAAAAGTAATTTTAAAACCGAAATGACATTAAGCATGACTTTTTAAACGAATAAAATGCGATGGCATAGAAACATACAACATAGAATAATTATTAATAAGTGAAATGCTACACTATTGAATCGCTAATAGCAAAAGAAGATAAAATAAGAATTACAATGTGCATAATAGCAATGATCATCGAACATAACATTAATAATAGACAAAATAATTTAAAATGAAATACAATGATATAAAAACTATAAAATGAAAAATAAAATACATATAAGCACAATATACGTAGAATATATTTGAAATAAACTATATAATATGAAAAAAAAATCTAAATTAAATAATACATATAAAAGCTTAAAATAAATAAATTGTATAGTAATAAATAGTAAAACAAATTTTAATAATCCAAAAAAAGTAATGAATTTTATAAAGTAATTTAAAATGAATAATATATGCATATATATATACATAATAGTCTAAAAACTAAAGAAATTAAATGAAAAGGATTCAGTTAGAATCAGAACAGAATCAAAGGGCTAATTTGATGAAAAAAAATAAATCATTAAATAGAGAAATAAGGACTAAAATAGAACTCGCAAAAACGAACAGGGGCCCAATGTGCAAATATCTAAGTCCCTTAAACGCTGTGTTTTGAAAGGACTACATCGCAACCAAATCAGAGAACGGAAGGACTAAATACGAAAATAACCCTTTTAAAGCAGAAAGGAGCGGATCCGGGTCACAAGTCGGGTTAACACGCGGATCCACACCCCCCTAAATGGTGTCGTTTCGTATTATTATTTTTTTTTAAAAGTTAATAAACCTTAATCTAAAAAAAAACTTAATCCTTTCATTTTTTTTAACCCAGAACCCTAGCCCCTTTTTCTCTCAGCCGCAGAGGAGAGAAAGACATCTAGCCACCTCAATGCCATTGTGATCGGCGATCGGTGGCGATCGATCACGATCGATCGCTTCTCTCAAGCCGCGACTCGAGTGTTAACCTCGGCGACTACCCCCCTTCCGATTTCGACGGAGAAGGCAGATCGTCGGTTCGCTCGGAGGTAAGTTCCTACTTTTGTATTCTATGCTAACGTTTTTAATACGGAAAGAAAACAAATACTCAAAATAAGTTCAAAGAGAACGATCAAAGAACAGTGTAATCGAAAGAAACCTTTTGTTTGAATCTGTTTCTGGTTTTCTTTTTTTGTATTTCCTCCTATATTCGTAAAAAAACGCGAAGCCCCCTTACATTTGTTGGCTTTTTGTTTATATAGCCGAAAAATAAAAAGAAAATACAATATAAATTTGTTTTTCTTTTCTGTCATTTTTGCTTGCTGTCTATTTGTCATTTTTTGCAGGTATGGCCGAGGTGCACTGAGGCATGGACGAGGCACGTACGGAGGCTGCTGGTGAGGGCTAGCGCGTGGTGGTGTGCGGAGGACGTGGTAGCCCGAACGTCTTGCGGCGCTAGAGGGATCTAGAACCCTCTAGGGTTTCTGAAATGTTTAACCATTTTGGGCTTAGGGCCTTGTAACCTTGGGCTAGGTTTAGTATTGGGTTATGGGTCGTATCTTGGGCTAAGTTTAGGTTTTATATTTTTGGTTTGAATCTGGTTAATGGGCCCGGGCATAAATTGGGTCTTACAACAATTATATTGCTCACATTCACTTGTACACATTCCCTGTACACATCACCACAAGGCAACATGAAACATTCACTTATACAATTTCTCAATGAACCTCTCGGAATAATGCTAAGTATCCGGTGGTTTTGTAACACCCCTTACCAGGGTTCTACACCGGGAACCGGGCCCGAGGCGTTACCGAACTCAAACCGCTTAATTGCCACTTAGGCTCAATGTCATTACTCGCTATAACCTCATTCTCGACTTACGAGGCCTCACTCATACACACGAGGGCTCTCGAGACTAATCCGAAACTTTTACGATCCTTAAATTTTTTCTCTTTTATACAGGTCTCACACGCCCGTGCAAGATTAGACACGCCCGTGCATGAGCACACACGCCCATGTCCCTGCATCGTGCCTAAAAACCCAAGCATTTTGCCAAATGCCCCACGGCCATGGCACACCCGTGCTCCCAACCGTGGTGAACAACGACTTCCTCAGACGGCCTAGAGTCTCAGACACACGCCTGCGTGTGGCTAGCCCGTGGCCAACATCGATTAATCCCACACGCCCTAGGCACACGCCGCGTGTGACTAGTCCGTGGTCTATTCTCATTTTCAAATATTAACATGCGGGGACGACGACGGCCACAAAGACACGCCTGGCTGGATGACAGTGTGTCACACATGGTCTAGACACACGCCTGTGTGTCTATCCACATGGTCAAGAATAAGACTAAGTGTCAAGTTCTTTTCACCATTCTAACATACACAACATATACTCATCTAACACCATCATAATCAACTCAAATTGAAATGCATTCTCACATAGAAAACTACATCTTTCTTTCATATAATGTAATAGCCAACAACCATGGCATTATACAAAATAAGCTATCCATCTATAGGCCATCACATCTTAGCCATTTACAACAAAATTTACTAACTTATCTAGCCCCTATACATGCCATATACAAAACATTAAGTTTCATGTACCAAAGTGTGTTGATATGTGGGCTATCTTCTGATGATCCTCGTATCTCGATTCAACGCTTTTAATCTATAAGACAAGGGAAAAGAAAGAGAGTAAGCTTTGAGCTTAGTAAGTTTACACATAAACAAATAAGCAACATAGTATAAGCTAAGCAACCATTAGCATTATACCAACAAGTAATTCACAACTATGCTTACTCTTTCTATCCCTTACCACAATTCCAACTCATCATGAGTCACATACTCATAACCATTGAATTGCACCCCTGCATTCAATATCACATTTACGTAATATACAACACATCATCATTTATCGTAATACATCCACACAGTCAATCCACATAACTTATCCACACAGCTCATCCACACAGCTAATTTACATAACTAATCCACACAGCTCATCCACACAGCTCATCCACACAGTTAATACACACAGTTAATCCACACAGCCAATATCTCGGTGGTTTCGCACTTAGCACACCACATTTGATTAATAAGGTGGTATCGCACTTAGCCTACCACAATGGTATTCGTAGTGATTCAGCACATAGCTCACTAGATGATATACCTCACGATAGCATCGCACATAGCTAGCTCATCGTCAATATGCATTAGGATGGTATCGCACTTAGCCTACCATCTAGCATTATCACAACACATGCACAAGTCTACTTAAACCACATAGATTCCCAATCATTCTCGATCATACATTCATTCACCATTTCTACTACATTCATTCTACTTGAACCACATAGGTTCTAAATTAATCTCGAATTAGCTACACACTAGCTATCATCAACAAATTGTAAGTATGAATGCATTGTTTATGCATAGACTTACCTCGATACTCAAAAGTATAGAAATATACAATTTAGTCCACCACATTGGTTTTGCCTCGGTTTCGATCCGGGCTTCGTCTTTCTTGATCTATAATGAATAAATCAGCTTATTCAATACACACATTGACTAAATTGACCCACATCTCATACTTTATCAAAATTACTATTTTGCCCCTAAACTTTCTCATATTTACACTTAAGTCCCAAAGGCTCGTAAAGTGATTTTTATTCAACTTTCTAGCCTTTCATGCTTAGTCGAACCACTTACTCAACTAAAGCATTCAACAATTCTCACTAAATCACCCATGTATGACCAAACTTAAGATTTTCACAACTAAGTCCCTACATGCATTTTCATGGAAAATCACTTAGCAAAAGATGTTTCTACTACATCAAAGCTTTCATATTCTTCTATAAAACATCAAAATACATGCATGTCATACATATGTACATTTTTGAACATCCATAATAGCTCACCAAATAGCTATAAATAGCTTACTCATGCTACTAGGACTTCAAAAATACGAAGAATATCAAAAACCGGGCTTAAGAGCACTTACTAGCAAGCTTGAAAAATTGAAGCAGCCCTAACAATGGCTTCTCTAATTTTCGGCAGCTATGGGAAAAAGATGAATGAATTCCTATCATCGTTTCACCTATTTTAATCACTTAATTGATAAATGACCAAAATGCCATTTTTGATAAACTTTCAATTTTAACTCATCCATGCCCATTTTTGTCCAAAAAATAAAATTTGGATAAATTGCTATTTAAAGACCTCAAATTAATAATCTAAAGCTATTTCACACAAATAGCTTCTAGAAACACACATTTTGCAACTTTTGCAATTTAGTCCTTTTGGACAATTCAACCACAATTTCACAAAATTGCTTCATGAAACTTTCACACTAGCATGCATACATAATATAAGCCTCAAAAACTCATTCATGACCCTCGAATTTGTGGTCTCGAACCACTATTCTGACTAGGCCCTAAACCGGGATGTTACAGGTTTCGCACATAGCCCACCATTAATCAATAATAGGGTGGTATCGCACTTAGCCCACCAACAAGAATATATATATATGGTGGTTTCGCACATAGCCCACCAAATGATAGTATAAACAATGGTATCGCACTTAGCCCATCTGAATAAGTATTAAGGTGGTATCACACACAGCCCACCAAAAGAATAATTACGGATATTTTTCCGCACTTACATATCTATTCTGAGGTTCATACGGAAATTACTCACTATCTATCAATTTCCATCACAATTGATCTTATTCATACAATACACCAATAAGTAGCAACATATGTATTAAAGACGTATCGTTTATACATAAACTTACCTCGGTGCAAAATGTATAAGTCGACGACTTAATCCGTAACCTTGCCCTTTCCCCGGTCAAGGTTGTTTCTGCGCTCTTCTTGATTTGCAAGAGATTTGTTTTGCTGAAAATTTGAACTCCAAGAACTCTTATTTCCTCTTCAATTTTCCGTGGTAGAAGAAGAATGAATAGTAAAAGATGATATCTTTCTCCTTTGTCTTATTTTATTCATTTTTTTATCACCTAATTCCACCAAATTTGACCAAAATTTAATGCTCTTGTCTCCCTAGTCTATATGGCCGGCCAACACACCCTTAATGGCCTAATTGCACTTTAAGGACCTCCAATTAAATATTCTATGGCTATTAGACACCTCTACCTTGCAAAATAGAACTTTCGCACTTTATGCGATTTAGTCTTTTTTCACAATTAAGCATGCAATTGCTAAAATTAGTGCACCAAAATTTTCATACATCCATATAATTATGCCACAATATATAAAATAATTTCAAAATAATTTTCTTCAACCTCGGATTAGTGGTCCCGAAACCACTGTTCCGACTAGCCCCAAAATCAGGCTGTTACAAGATTTCTGAGAAAAAATATATTCGCTAGGTTTGGTACACCTCATGTATTGGTTAGTGTTGATGGATCTCATTTTTGTAGCAAGCAGTTTGAACTTGCTTTGGCTAAATACAAAATAAGACACTGAATGAAAGTGGCCTATCACCCACAAGCTAATGGGAAAGCAGAAGTGTCTAACCATGAAATTAAATAGATTTTAGAGAAAATAGTGAACCCAAGTCGAAAGGATTGGGCAGCAAAGTTAGACGATGTGTTGTAGGCTTATAGAACGTCATATAAGACTGCTTTAGGTATGTCCCCATATAAGCTAGTTTACAAAAAGAACTGCCACTTACCAATTGAATTAGAGAAGAAGGCATATTGGGCAATAAGAGAATTAAATTTGGATACGAAATTAGCTAAGAAAGAAAGATTATTTCAACTACAAGAATTAGAAGAATTTCGTTTTATGGCCTACGAAAACACTAAAATGTATAAAGAAAGGAGTAGACTTCGACACGATGCAAAGATCCTAAAACATGAATTTCTGCCTAGACCAAATTCTACTGTTCAGCTTGAGATTAAAATTATTTCTTGGCAAACTTAAATTGAGATGGAAAGGTCCGTACACCATACACCAGGTGACACCTCATAGGAAAATAGAGTTGATCGGTAAAGGAGGGTAGCTTTTTCTTGTAAATGGCCAAAGAGTAAAAGAGGGTAGCTTTTTCGCGACACCCCTACGTAAACTCTATTTTCCAAATTAACATTAACCGCTAACGTCTTTGTAGTCTAATTATATTAGGTTTTTTGTTATTTAACAGAGGTTTTAGGGTTTTCTCAATAGGGTTAGTTGGTATAGATTACATGTTCTTAAACCACTAGGCTTGACAACTCTAGGAAGTTATCATAGGCTAGACGAGGTCGGGAGATAAGTCAAACCGAGTAGATCGTCATTTATCCTGGTTGAGAAAGTGAAGTTGAGAGATAAACGAGTATCAATCAATCGATTAATTAGTTAGAGGCCTAGAGATAATAATTGGTTAATTGATAGCTAATCCACCCTAAAATCCTAATCCAAAGTTAATTGCAAACCCTAAAGCGAGTTAATCTTCCTGATTGGTTTATTGATTTTAGTCATTTGTTATTTTCTTTCTTGTTTATTCATTTAGTTATTTAATTTCTCTCAATTATCTATTTTATGGTTTATCGTAATATAGGATTTAATTAGTACTATTTAGACTTATTATGGTAAAAAGATTTTCATAGATTTATTCCAGTCTCCCTTAGGTACTATCCTTGAAATACTTCCAAGTGTTTCGTTGCACTAATTATATTACAATTTGGCTTGTGCACTTGCGGACACCGTCGTTTTAAATTCTTATATATTTTTTGTGTTATATTTTACTATAAACAACAACTCGTTTATAGGCGGTCAGTCACGCGCCTATGCATGAAAGTTGGCTATTGCCCTTCTAGCAATGCGTGAGCTTCACGCGTAGGGTCTCTGGTGATCAAAACTTGCATAACTATGGAGAAGGCGGTGCACCTCCTTGTATTGGTGGTGAACCCCAAAAATCACGTCAAACAAGTGACCCACAAAAAATCCAAATCGTTCACGTGTAAAACAATGAAACACGAACCTACTAAATTAAGCCGAGAGGCTCTGATACCATGTACGAAATACTAAAAGATAAATAGCAAGGCACAATGAGAAAGAGAATGAAGTTCTATATTTCATACACTATCAAACGATACATATATATATATATATGCATATGAGGATCTACTCTATAAGGAAAGTAAATAAAAAGAATAAAACTAAATCCCTAGTAATCAGCTATATCCCTAGTAATTAGCTAATTACATATTTACATATTCCTTAACAATTATCTATTGAACTAAAGCTTTTAATACATTATGGGATACGAGTCACGCACACATAGTTTGTCACTTGCTCAGGATTAAAGTAAATCGCACTATAAACGTTACAAGTGAATAAATCTACAAACGAATCTAGGATTTATTCCACTTGAGTCATATTCCATGTACTGTCAGTCTAGTTAATGACATGTATGCACATATCTTTTGGGAGCCATCTGCTCCGTTACCTAAGACAAAATATGTAATTGTTATCCTACGAAGTTATTGTGCAGCAAAGGTTTGTTTGTAAGGAAATCGTTCACTCAAGTTTGGGATATGGTACTTGATTACATTTGCTGGTCAATAGGAGACGGGGCCAAGCTTAGATTTTGGATTGATAATTGGTTACCTTCTTTTGGCCCTTTTTGTAGATATCGAGATCCTGATTGTAGGAAACCAAGTCGAACACTAAAACAAATTGGATGGTTGAAACCACCTGTGGGTTGGACTAAATTGAACTCGGATGGAGCAGTAGTTTCTGGTGGTTTTTGCACTACTGCAGGGGGTTTGCCACGTGACTGCAACGTCTGTTGGTTGGTTGGTTTTTGTAGAAGCCTGGGATCTTGTGAAGTGGCTAAGGCTGAGGGACTCCAATTAGCTTGGGATAGGGGCTTTAGGAAAATTATTGCGGAGAATGACAATGTTGCAGTTATTTATCAGCATAATTCATCTGATATTCGAATCTCATACTTGAATCATTCTTAAATCAAATTTATTCTGCTTAGATCCAAATACATTCCATTATAAATCAGACTGTTGTTTGTAATAGCATAGTATTAACAATCAGACAAGATTAAATTGAGAATAAGATGATTAAGGATTCTAAATTAACATTTCTTTACATAAAGATAATAACCTAGTTTTAACATTCTGACATCTGTGGATCATTCCTCCCACGTTTCACATTTTTATCTTAAACTAAACTTTGGAAGACTTTGCAATCATTCATTTAAACTGTACAAGGAAATTTTAATAAGCTGAAAAAAGCTATTCTATTCATGGTTGCAAATCTCCCACTCCACTCATCCATTCTAACAGTAGAACATCACTCTCTTCACATTCTCCTTCAAGGCTGGCAATTGCCGCACCCCCGATTCTCCCACTGCCCTTGTACCTTTCGCTTGACCATTACTGCAGCCATTCGACCCATTCTCTTGCATCTCTGGTTCCATGTAGAACCGTGCACGGAATGCAGCTAAATGTGCATAATATGCAGGAGGAACTGCCAAAAGAACCCACAATATCAGCAGTTTGAGTTGCTACTGCCAAAACAGGCTTCAATGCGAAGATATACTAATAACATACAAAAATGTCACTTACCGACTGAGACTGAGCGCGTACACCTTGCATATGTGTAACAAAGGTTGTTTGTTAGAGACTGTATTCCGTCTGCTGTAAAATTGTTTTCATCCCAAAGAACATGGTAGTGCGCTGGCCGGCTTGTTCCCTGCCATCATTAGACAAACACTTACACATACGATACACAAGACAGCTTAAACATGTTTAAATTACAAGCGAATTATTTAACCACAAATTTCTAATGCATTTCTGGTTATTATGTATAAGTACCTATGAGCATCAGTGATGTCGTATCAATCATCACAGATATAAACAATAATAAGGCAACATTCGTTAAGGAAATTTCAGGAAAAAAGGTTCCCAAGATTAAAAGGAATGAAGAATGTTAATGTTCAACCTGAATACCAGCATGACTGCAAAGGTAAAAATCAAATTCCGTTGGATGACAGATTTTCGAATCAACAACAGTGCCTGTGAGAACAAAATGCAATGTCATTAGAACAACTAATGATCCTCATCCATGAATCTTGAATATCCAAGAAACTTAATCTTTTACCTGGTAAAATGTTTCCACTCTTATCTGTGCTGCTTCGGTCCCTGTGACTATTAGCAAAGAGGCGAGTGTGGTGTCGTTTTTGTACAACAATGAAAGTCACCGGTGGTTGATAGTTCGGTTCTAGAGAAGCACATGCCTACAAATAAATTGTTTATCAGAACCATAATCGTCTTAAAATTCGTTTCAATTGATTTAGAAAGAGTTATCAACAAATAAAATATATTCTCACACTCACCTTCCGGATTGCATCTAGTTCATAAAGCAGAACTTGATAAAATTGCCCTTCACTGACACCATCCCTGCTCCAAAAATTCACCATTTAGTACAGTACATGAAAGGTTCCCGACAGATCAAACACACCCAGATTTTAAATGCAAGACTACAACTGCATGCAAGGCTTTTGTAATACAGAAGTGGTAAGGCAAGAACCAACAGACAAAATTTCCCAGGAAAAAATGCATAAAAACCATGACAACTCTTCTTGTCCCACTAAATCGTTAGGATGAGACACCTATTGCAAGTTGAATTTTAACTAAGGTGTGGTATCTGGAAATGGAAAATAATAGTATAAACTTTTACCAACGAAATCTGCATCACAAACCTGTAAAATATAATCCTCAGTGGCTTCTGCCCTGTTGCCTTCCTAAAGGATACCAGAAGATCCCTACACAAGAAATCATAATTAGAAATGAAAATACATACAACTTGATGGTTAAATGCACTTGTTTTGAGGAATTGACAACAGTTTACCTGATCATCCCACCACTAACTGTGCCACGTACAGGGTCCTGCCATGTTTTGTACAAGTCCTGTATAAGTTCCTGTCTATGAGCTTGAGCACATACTAGTCCAGCATATTTTGTCACTTCAGGCCAGTCTTGTGAAGCTACTACCTACAGAACCAGTATACTTGAGAAAGCCGAATCTAATTTTCAGAAAGGTCGATGAAAAACCAAGCTCAAAGAACATAAACCAAGAGAGGGAATTATACAGCTGCTATTGAGGGGCTGGAGTCTTCTCCATTTTCGGGGTGAGTCACATCTGCACCAAATATTATCGTTGGTATATCACTAACTAGTGGTATTCTGCAGCTGATAGCATCCAAAAGAACAGTGTTTCTGCCACCCGTCTGCATCAATGATGAGGGATAGCCATTGATTAAGGACTTACAAATATATATAGTTAACAAGAATAGATAAGCATATGGTAACCATAATGGTCTAAAGTTTGAAATCAAGTCATTCAGGAATATAGATTTATATGTATAACTGGGAGAAGTAATTTAACCTTAACATTGATCTTCAGGGCAACATTAGCCAAGTACTGTTTACTGATCTTGAAGACATGTTTTGTGAGACAGCATTGTGATATCAAGCCTAGATCAGTTTCACAAATTCGCTTCAGATCACCTGAAAAGTAGAATGATGTCAGAATTCAGTACTCCAATACCATGTTGAGATAATTCTTCCAGTTTCCGATACTTCATTTTGGAAGCAAAGGAGGGTAGGATTTTCAGGAATCATCTTAAGCACATATATGAACAAAGGAACAAAGCATAAATCTAAAAATTAGAATGGCAAACCATCATAACATGACATACCATAAAGTGATCCATTGTTGTCAGGTAATATAGCTAATAGAAGCTCTAATTCTTTTCCCTTGGTTTTATTCATGGATGCATTATAAACACGCTTCAAGGCTTTTTCCACTAGCTCAGGCCTGGCACTATAGATTGGAATAACAGGCTCTGGATTGAATTCCTATATAACAGCAATGGCTTATAAAATTATACTTGAAATTATGGGGGAAAAACAACATTTTGATCTTAAATGCCCAAAGATTATAAGATAAAGAAAATTACCATGCCAGAAACTTGGCACATTTGAGCAAGTTCATTGCAAAACCCACGAGCAACACTATCTTGCACACTTCGTGAGAAGTTAATACATGCCCATCGGCTAACAGTCATCCCATTGATCATTTTCTATACATCATTAAAACGAAAGGCCAAAATATCAGCAACACAGGCTACAAAAGGAATAGGTATGACCAAAAGAATCTATAAACTTAGGCTTTGCTTGATAAAATGGAAAGAGAAGTGGAAAATTGGAGGGGTAGAATAATGGAAAGATGGAAAATATAATTTATTTCTTTTCCATATTTGTGTGCTTGGTAGGGAAGATGGAAAATTTGAAAGAAAAAGTAATTTCCACCCATCCATTCCTTGGTAGAGTTGAAAAAAAGGAACGAAAGAAAATAAAACATTTGAAAAATGTATAATACACCCTATAATTTTATCTCCCCCTCCCTTTCCACCCAACCAACCAAGCACAATTTTCCACCCAAATTTTTATAATTTGAAAAATGTATAATAGGCCCTTTGAAAAATTAATAATTCAATTTAAGCCTTTTTAACATAGTTTTTAGCTTTGGTCCCTCAAATTTATAATTTTATCTCATACCCCCTCCCACACAAAAAAAAAATCCTGGTTTCGCTGCTGCCTGTTACTTCAATATTTTTCTCCCCTTCTCTCCATTAAAAGGGAATGAGGAAGGTAGGAAAAAGGAGAACTTGCCAGAAAAATGAATAATATTGAAAACGTAAGTATGCATCTTACCTTGTTCATCATATTCCACTGCCCAACTTGAGGCAGACAATCCTTTTCTTTTCCAGTTTCATGATATTTCAGCTGCAAGAAGCCAATGAAATGGTAAAAATGAATAAGAAATCCTTTTTCCTTAGATTAGCAGTTTGAAGATATATTACCCAAGGGGCAGGAAGGATTCGCGCCTCGACTGAAGCAAGCTTTTCACTGATTTTGACCCCAAACTCCTTTGCGTAAGGATCTTGGTCGTAAGCATTATGTTGAACCGTCTGCTTGTGTTCAACATGCAGCAAAGACATTTAGTTATTACAAAACCAAAATAATACTAAATTACTTCCGACATCAAAAACCAAAATATTTGTTCTGCATTCTAGCATCTTATCCATTTTAAGAGATTCCTTTCTCTAAAAGTCTGCAACTTTATGTATAAAGTTCAGTATTTGCATCAATTTCACCCTCATATTAACTTGATTTTCAAACTATAAATGGAAATTTTGACATATATAGAATATTATAGCAACTTTGTAAACTGTCCCACAAGTTATGTGCTATAGGAAATCTGCAGATCCGTTTGTTCATCAATCATCAGAAAGATGTAGGTATGATAGTAGTCACGCTTCAATTCTTAATTGCAATAGAGCAGTAGCCATGTATTTTAAAGTTTCTTTCATTCCTTCCGTGGGTTATGAATAAACAAAAGTCATAAATCCGATAATGTAAAGTTTACCCAAATACTGAATGGGGGTACTTTTTATATAACATGCAGGACTGCAGTATCATTCATACCTGCAAAATGTCATGCTCCCGATCCCTTGGTCTTTGGCATGTGACTTTCAAGAGAGCAGTAATTTGCCTTTCATTCAATCTTTTTGTGTATCGCTGTCCCTCAACAATTTTGCAAGCCTGGCAAAGCAAAGAATTCGGATTTCCCATGAGAACTTGACAAAAACAAAAGAAAATGTTGAAAATGAAAAATTACAAAATTACAAAATTTTCGGTGACATCTCACCTCCATAGGTAAATAATTTGCCTTTCTTTGGTTACCTACTTGAAGACAAGGTAGATGTGTATGCTGAATTGTAAAGCCATACATCTCCTGGAAGTATTCAACAATAGACTTCATGGTTGAATTATCATCAACAGGAAACCTGAAAAGAGCACCATAAATAAGTTCGAAATATAACTAATTATACATCCCCAAAAAGAAGGAATAAGGTCAGTGGAACTTATTTATTTCACTCTCATTCAAGCACCAGTATATACTTAACATCGATGATTCTTTATCAACCAAATTCAAGCAGAAACCAGGAAATAGAGAGCTGAAACTTACACTAACTCTCTAGTAGGCTGAGAAGTCAATCCTGAAACACGGTATTTTCTACGTACATTCCCTCTATGGGTTACCTCGACTTTCACTCCTCTGAGTGCCTTTTTAATCTGCCAGAGATTTCAAAGTTAACTATGATTAAATAAAATGACAAGAATGAAACCAGGCTGCAGCTGCAGTAAAAAGAAGAGACCTTCACACGATCAGAATCAGACAATGGCCTTGACAATAAATCCTTGCCTAGTAGCTGAGCAACAAACTCTATAACAGGGAGTGGCTCAATGAATGCAGCCGAAGCCATATCTATTACAAAGGTAATATAGAGGTTAAAAAGGAAGATGAGAAAGTCAATCCAAGTTAACTGCCAAATAATTTTGTAAATTTTACCATAATTAACATACCAATATTCAGAGACAAGCCCATCTGAGTCGGCCTAATACTCTGGTAAAAACCACACCATGACTCCAAACCATCACCAAGCCTTTGCGGTGCTCTAATATCAGGTGAAAAGAAGGATCTCCCAATAGGACAATACCTTCCAAGAATCAGCAGAGTGAGATCCACAGAAGAAAAATTATCAATAGCTAGAATCATTCTATGTTAAACACAAACACTTTCCGACTTGTACCTCTTTGTTGATAACTCTCGTAACACAATGTCAAGTATCTGCAGTGCCTCTTGTGGAGCATCAGCGCGCTTACCAGCTAGAAATTGGCCTAAATGATGCATGTTTGCTCGTGCAACAAACTTAACTACCACTTTATATTCTCTTTCTCTCCTGTAAAATCATATATGTCATAGGAGATCAACTCAAAAGGAGGTAATGCATACTGTATAATACTTTAGTTCTTTGAGTAAATTGATAGAATAATAATAATAAGGAAATAGATACGGAAATGGTGAAATAATTTAATCTCATATTATTTTATTTCATGAACTTTGGTGGAGAAATTAAAACACAAATTGCACAACAAAAGGAAGTAGAATATCCATGAAAGACAATATCTACTCACTTGGGGCCATTGATGCCATCGGCTTCATCTACAAGCTTGACACTAAACTCCTTCCACGAAAATGGAAATTCACCAGCTGTGTACAGACTCTTTCGGCCATCATAAGCAGGTAATCTCATTCCTAGCTCTGATTCTTTGTACAATTTCACAAGCTCTGCCATTATAGCTCTGTTCATCGTTCGGGATGTCACTTCAGGAGATATAGTAACCTGCAATGAAGCAGAATACAGGTTTGCAAGAGGTAAACAGCAACGAGAACAAAGTTTAAATACCATACAAACCAATAAAATAAAAGAACATGAACAAATTATATAATTACAAACTAAACAACTAGAGTAGTAACCATACATGAAAAAAATGAACCAATGATAATGTAAATAAAAAAAGAGGCAAAACAAGAACAAAAATGAGCTTACATCATACTGGTTTAAGTCCTTGTCTGGTAACTCAGCAAAGAAATGGTTAGCCTTTACAATACACTTGGTTCCAACTTGACCAAAACCAGGCCTAGATGCAAAATTCAAAGACTTGCTTGAAGTAGGAAACCCCATTTCCATTCCAGACAAATTATGATCATTCTGAATAGACCCATTTGAAGTAGCAGCCAAAATATCAGCAGAACCAGGATTCACTGGCTTCTGTGCTACCGTGCAGTGCCTCGAACTCGGTCTCATACAAACATCGCCTTGATCAGATTTTCTACCACCTCTTCCTCTTCTTCTTCCTTTGTTCTTCGTTGGAGGTGAGGTGTGGTTATGGGATTGTTTTGTATTGTGTGGTTCATGACCTGCTGGTGGACCTTTTCCATTTTGTGCAGTCTTTGGCGTTCTTTGAATCGGGTTCATAGTGTTTTGCAAGTGATTCTTTATCACAAGGTGTTGCTCTGAGTTATCTTTCATTTGCCTTATAGGCATACTGGTAAGCTTTCTCTGAACTTACTCGGCGAAACTGATGCAAGACAAGAACAAAAGGCTTGTACAAAAGAGAAACAAAGTGTGAAGTTCTTTCAGGGATCGGCACACGCATAAAGTACTGGTTTCTCTTCTATTCTTGTACTACTTTCCCTCACCTACACGTAATAATGACACACTCTGCCTGAACATATAAACAAATAAGGAAAATGTATGTCAGTGGAAAAACATCTTCAGAAGGGTAAAATACAAATGTTGATCTATGTTAAACACACTTGCGTGAATGTCCCATGTAAAAATGTATCAGAATATTATTATTTTAAGGATTATATCTTAACATCATGTCTGAACATATACCAAAATATATGTCAAAATGTATTGAACATAAGTATTTTAAAGAACAAATTAAGAGTAAAAACTAAAAGGACAAGGGCAAAAACTCCAGACTTTTTTGCTCCTGGCAAGCTTTACCATTCTTTTGCACCACTAGAACCCCAAATCTTTCACCTTTTTTTCAGCATTTAACTCCCTAAAACTGCAGACTCCTAAATTTAGAACTCAAAAAAAAAGATAGACTTGGAGAGATAGAACTATAAAAACCATTTTGCAAACCTGTGCGTGAATTAAAAGCACGATTGTTCTTATTATTGCTTCTGAAATATTGCTAAAAAAAAGGAAAGACTAAGCAAAGTAGAGAGAACCAAAGGCACAAAGCCCCAAACCTGCAAGACTGCAACTTAAAAAATTGGTAAGCAAAGACAAAACTGAATATCAACTCCAAAATCAAACCTTCTTGAGAAACCTCTATTGTGAAACCAATGACCATTTAATAATAATAATTTAATAGCAGCCCAAAACAAAAACAAATAGAACTACCCACAAGACAAAAATCTATTCCCCTAAGCTTGTCCCTACCAAAAACTGAAAACTTTATTAGGAAAAAAAAAATCAGATTAGAAATGAATGAATATAAGCCCAATCAGATAAAAACATAGGAACAGCATTGGAGAAAGTTCATTTATTTTATTTATTTTATTTCAATGTACACAACATAATTTGAAACCGTAAGGTACATAGAAAGAATAAAAGCCATTTAGAAAAAAACAAAAAAACAAGAACATGGATACAAAGAGAAGGAATAAACATTGAAAAGGGCAGTGAAATCACTATCTCGTGGATATTCCAGAAAACGAAAACACAAAAAATTTAATGCTTAATAGTAAAATGAACCCATTAAATGGAATCATAAATGTTACTAGTATATATTCGAAAACTCACCAACCAAGTGGAAACCAATATGCAAAGCAGTTAACTTTGAAGCAAAACAAAGAAGAGAAAGAGGAAGAGGTTAGAAAATATGGGTTGAAGCCAAGGACGGTGAAAGAGAGATTGAAAGAGAAAGCAGAAAAGGGAGATAAAAGATGGTTTTTTTCTAGGAATGATGGAGAGACAAGGGAGAAAAATAAGAGCAAAAAAAAAAAAAAATTAAAGTAGGGAAGGGGGGGAGTGAAAAAGAGATGATGATGATGATGAATCTTTATACACGCATGCAAAGTGCTTTTGGTGTTTTCTTTATCACGTGTAAAAGCCTTTGTAAGCCCCCCCTCTCTCTCTCTCTCTCCCTGTGGATTGCTTTTAAAAAAACATGGCTTTGGCCTTACCTTAGCATTAGCCTCTCCTTCTCTCTCTCTCTCTCTGTCTCTCTCTTGCTTTATGCTTTGTTCTTGGTTCTGAACTGATGGCGCAGCCTCGGGGACATACCAGGACACCTTTTTTTAAGACTAATAAAGCTAAAAGTAAAAAAAAAAAGAGAAGCCTGTCTTTCAATGTATAGACATTAGACATGGATAAATAATTAAATATATAGTCAGAGAGAGTGTATGAGTGGGACTGACTACTGAGATGGTGAAGGTGGTTGGGTTTGGGAGATGGTGGTGACTGTTGGAGTAGATTGGAAGGAAGGAAGGGGGCTTTGGCAAATACCCCGAAAACAACTGAGGATTTAATTACAGCAATCATATATACAGTAGGAGAATAATTCGAACCTCCAGTTGCTGCCCTATAAGTTTTTATTTTTCGTCGGATGAGTGTCGGATAAGATTGAATCGAGTTTATGCGTTTTACTTTATTGTTCTAATTCAATATTGTTTAGTATAACTAATCTCATATTATAGTACATTAATTTAAAATTATATATATTTGAAAAATAAAAGTAATATGATATATTTAAATTATTAATTAGGTTTCAAAATTATTATTTTAGAAAAATTTTAAAAGTGTAATTTTTTTATATATTTTTTAGAAGTTTTATATTTTCTTTTTAAATATAAATTTTGAATTTTTAAAAATTATTTTGAATTTGTTTGTATTTTTTGTTGAGAGAGAACAATTTACTTATTTTTAAAGTTGACAGGGACCAAAAGAGTATTTACACCAATCTGTTATTTAAATTATTCGAGTTATTTGAATTGTGAAATTCAACTCAACTCAAACTCGAAACTCGAATTGAGTTATTCGAGTTGACTCGAATAATTCGAATAACTCGATTCGATTAACTCAAAATTCAAAAAGATTTAATTTTTTCGAATCAAATCAAGTTTAATCACCCGAATTTGTTACAATCATATTTACATAGTGTATACTGATATAAATTTCGGGTAAAATACCCAAATATACCAAAAAAAATAAAAATTTACGGAATTGGGCTGATTTCTAGAAAATTTACGGAAAATGGTCATTTCCCCACAAAACGCGTCCATGTCAGCGCGTTTTGATGGGAAATGCCGAGAGGCGCTCCCTCAGGGGACGCGCTTGCGCCACCTCGACCAAAGCGCATCCACGTAGCGCTTTCTTTGAGGTGGCACAAAGCGTGTCCCTAGGGCGCTTTTTTGGCACCTCAAATTTTAGATATTTATTTTTAAAATTAAATTTAAAAAATTAAACAAATTTTATTTTATAAAAGATATTAAAATTAAATTACAAAAACATATAAGCAACTATTATTTTATTAAAAAAATAAAAAAAATTCTTATTTATTAAATATATTAAAACTAAATTACAAAAAAATAAAAAATAAAAAAACTTCTTATTTTATTAAATATATTAAAACTAAATTACAAAAAAATAAAAAATAAAAAATAACTTCTTATTTTATTACATATATTAAAATTAAATTACAATAAAATAAAAATAAAGAAAACGTCTTATTTATTTGATATATTAAAACTAAATTACAAAAAAATAAAAAAATAAAAAGAAAACTTCTTTGCTTGTAAATAATCATTCTTTACTTTTTCTTGTAAATAATCATTCTTTGCTTTTCCTTGTCAAATTAAATTTTCCTTTTCCTTGTAAATAATCATTCTTTGCTTTTTATTGTCAAATTAAATTTTCTTTTTCCTTGTAAATAATCATTCTTTGTTTTTCCTTGTAAATAATCATTAGAATATTACAAATTCTATTTTACAAAAGATATTAGAATATTACAACTAAATTATAAAAAAATAAAAATAAAGAAAACTTCTTATTTATTTAATATATTAAAACTAAATTACAATAAAATAAAAAATAAAAAATAACTTCTTATTTTATTACATATATTAAAATTAAATTACAATAAAAAAATTAAGCAATTTCTATTTTATTAAATATATTAAAATTAAATTACAATAAAAAATTAAACAACTATTATTTTATTAAATATATTAAAACTATATTACAAAAATAAAAATAACTTTTTATTTTATTAAAAAATTCAAATTAAATTATATACAAAAAAATAAACAACTTCTATTTTAGTGAAGATATTAAAATTAAATTACAAACACAAATGAAAAATAATTTTTTATTAAAAAATAAAAAAATTATTACAATTTAAAAATAAAAAAGCCGATCCGAATCAATGTTGATGCCGGTCGAAATCGAGTGCATATACGGGGCGGTCGCTTCGCGGTTACGCGTTGGATTCCTCCTTCTTCTAGCTTTGGCGGGGTCGTGGAACCTCGGGCGGGGGAGGTTCCTCCAAGACTGGTCCAGTTGTGGGTGTTGCGAGGATGACCCACCTTGATAAAATAACGACCGGAGGTGTTTGCATAAACCACGGCGGGGTGTCGAATCCGTGTATGGCGAAGGAGATTGGTAGAAAGAAGTGCTCCCGACGGTGTCTCATGTGATCCTCACGCGACGACGCGGCCTCAAGATCGGTACTGCCGGTAGGAGTAGTCTCGAACGGACTCAACCCGACCATGCATTCCAACTGGTGGGATGGAAAAGGAAACATATATGGGTTAGGATACATATAAGGGGGTAGCATAAAGGGTAAAGGCCGTGATGTCGGTGTCGCTTACCGAACCGATGGGCGATGGGCGGATCGTGTTTGTCTTTGTTGATGGCGCCGTCTCATCACCCCTCTCTTTGAATTTAAGGGGCCTCGACGTTCCCTTTGTTGGACGGTTGCCGTCGCCTCTCTTCTTCCGACAACAAATACGCTTACCATGGATCTAAACCATGGCATGTATTCGCACGCACGCTAACTCCGGAACGACGATCGATTCCCTGTCAGGTAAATAGTCATACCGGTTCTCCCACGTCTCGATATATGCTGACCAAAATCTTGGCTAATCCATGTGCAACTGCCGTAAATCCACTTTGTGCTCATCATCGAGCACCTCAGGTGGCACGGGAATCAGTTGCCAGAATCCAAATTGTCCCAGAACCCGATCTGACTGGTGCATCTCCACAGTCGCATAGGTGATCAATGGGACCTTCACGTGCCAACTTTTCGAATTTTGCAAGAACTCCTCCGGAATTACTGCCCGAATTTTCGGATCCTCGTACGGTGTCCATTGAAACTATATTAACATTACCAAAATATTAGTTATATACATAATACTAGACACTAAATACGAAATACTAAATTATAAATACGAAATTCAAAACTTACTTGTGATTCCGACCGTTGGTCCAATAGAAGCCGTATATCTTCAAACGAGGTAGGTATTCCAGCATGACTCGCCGAATGATTCCACCTAATTAAATAAATTTTTAGCATACAATTATACTATAAATCTACGTAATAATTGTAAAATATAACATTAAATTTACCTCGTTATCGTGGGAATGAATATGGGTGGTCGAAGTCGAGGGCGTAAAATGGAAATCGAAACCATGCCCATGACCGCAATAGTGATAGGCAACCTCCGATTTTCGCTTTACTCGGCCGCGTCGCCCGCATCTCTCGATACAACCTCGATAGTACAATGAGACTTCAACTCAATTCACCGGTCGCTTCTAAAATCAACAAGTTTCAAAGATCATCTCAAGTGTACGAGGTTTCTAGAAAGGTCCGGACATCGATAGCCTCCAATTATCTCAAGAATGTATGCCCGAGCATGCGGTATTCGCTCTATTTTGGTCGAACCCTCATTCGGCCCGAGAATGTGTTTCAGTAACCGTGCCATCTCGATCCGACCTCCCGAATTTTATCAGGAATGGCACCCGTAAGCTCGTGAGCATACGGCCATCCAATCACCGAAGTTGCGGACCGGTGACTACCGACCCGGCCCACCGGCAATCCCAATCGCAGAATCGCACATCTTCCGAGCGATGGTACACTCTCCGCATGGAAGATAGAAAGTGTGCGTCTCGGGTCTCCACCTCTCTATCAACGCACTGATCAAAGGCGGCTCCAACTTGAACCCCCGGCCTATTGTGGCCACGTGCCAAAAACCCGCTTCCCGCAGGTAATTCTCGATCAACGGCGATGGGGGACCATGCATATTGCGAATATAACATTGCAACACCCGATCTACAGACTGTTTAAAAAATTATAAAATAAAAATTAATTAAAATTGCATAGACCTAAAAAATATTAAATAATATTAAAAAATTAAAATTAAAACTTACCATTTGCATTTGCTCGACGGAGATGTGCTTGTTGTCCTTGTTGTCTAGACGAAGTAATTCCTCGGCCATTGTAATACGATCGAAAATTTTAAAATTTTCCAAAAAAAATATATTAAAAAAATTAAAAAGGGCTTTTTTGTAAATAGTAAAGGACTATTTTAAAATTTGAGAGTAAATTTCAAGGACTTTGAGAGAAAATTGAGAGAAGGATTAAAGTGTGAAAAAAATAAAAGGGTTGGGGGTTTTTTATAGGGAAAATTTTGACCGTTGGGCCCAACGGTCAAAAAAATTTGGACCGTTGGAGGCAAAGCGCGTCCCTGTGGCGCTTATCGGCATTTCCTCAAAACGCACTGACGTGGACGCGTTTTGATGGGAAATGGCCATTTTCCGTAAATTTTCTAAAAATCGGCCCAATTCCGTAAATTTTTTATTTTTTTGGTATATTTGAATAATTTACCCATAAATTTCTGTAATTTAATAATTTTACCCCTTTAATTTAATGACAGGACATTTTTAACCAATAAAAAAATACGTGGCAACTTCGTATCTTAACACATCGCAAGTTATTATGAAAAATTAAAAATTATAAAAATTATTTTACATTAAGAGTAAACTTGGTAGGTATTTATCTTACTTTTTAATAATTTTATATAGTTTTTATTTTTCAAAATATATCAAATTTTTATATTATTATTTTGAAATTAAAAATATATTAAATATAAATATAAATTTATAAAAGTACAGATATAATTAATAAGTGGTTGAGTGCAATAGTAAAACACATTACACTCTCAATGGGAGAATGTAGCTTCGAACCTTGAAGATAACATTGTTAGGAGGGGTAGTCACGAACTCTGAGCACAGATCGTAAAACAGGCATGCATAATATCAATATATATATATATATCCATTTATTTAGGTTCATTCTAAACTTAATTTTATATATTTTTAAATTTTTATAAAATATCAACTTTATATTATTATATTTTGAAATTAAAATTTATTAAAAAATTATCTCACATCGATAATTAACATGGACAAACGAATATCCAAATATGAATTTGAATGTCACTTTGTCCAAATTCATTCTAAATTTATTCTTTTAAAAATTTTATTTATTTTATCTTTATAAAAAATTGATTATATGAATATCGAAATATAATACTAACAAATCAATACATTATAAAACCTCAATGAATTAAAAAATCATAACATGGTAATATATAAATAGTAACAAGTAAAAGTTATAAAATTACTAAAAACATGTCTAGAATGATCTCGGACAAAATGGTATTCAGGAGCATTTGAATCTAAACTTCCCATTGTTTATATTTATTCTGGATGTGAAATAATTTTTTATAATTTTTATAATTTTTATATATTTATTTTATTTTTTATTTTTTATTTCAAAATAATATTATAAAAGATGATGTTTTATAACAATTAAAAATTATATAAATGTGTAAAAAAAATTAAGTATATGATTCATATAGACTATTTGTCCAGATTCATTCTTGATGTAAAATAATTTTATTTTTATATAAATTTAGATATTTTTAAAAATATATTTTTTTATTAAGGCTTTGTCACGTGCCATGATATGAGATCTTTTTATTGATTTCCAGTGTCACGCTGTTAGAATTTAACAACACTATACAAAGGTGTCAAAAGTATCTAGAAAAACAATTTAGGTATCAAACATATTTAATTTAGCAAGCAAAATATATACTAAACCTTGTATAAATTCTAATGCATACTTATATTAGTATATAGAAGTGATAAACGACTGGAGTTGGCAGCTTCAAATTCAACTCTCTTTGTATTTAGATTGTTTCATGCTAGAATTATTTCGAGTTTGAATCGGTTTGAGTTCAAATTTTCATAAATCCAAATTTTCTCGACTTTAATTTTATTAATATGATTTTAAATTAATTTATTAATAATATTATTAGTGTTACCAGGTTTAGTAATGTGTGGACCTTATAAATTAATTTACTATAATTGAACTGTTTATTTTTTGTATGTAGTATAATTGAATTAATATATTATATTAAAAGATATTTTATGCAAGCAGTAAATTTAAAATTTGGATATTGATTTATTATTAATGTTTTTATTTATTATAAATATATATATATATATTTTTAAAAATCATTTCATTTTATAAATTGCTTAAATGAAAACTTAAATGAAAAATGGGCTCCTATGATACTTTTTCAACTTAAGTGTAAAGTGGTATTTAAACTTTGATTCTTCAAAGGTTACCCTCAAATATAAAAATATCAAAGAAAATCAGTGTGTGACACATGATATTTTTATTTAAATAAAAAAAATTAATTTTAAGATTAAATGAAATTAAATATTTTTTTATAATTTCTCACCTATCCATGGTAAAAAAAATCTCAAAGCAAATCAGAATATGACACGTCCATAATAAAGAATATTAATTTAAATTAAATATTTATTTTCATTCTGTCTCTTGTTCCAGGTCTGGAAAGTTCCATCCATTAATTTGAACCATTTCTCCCATCTTTCAGAATTGCAGTGACATACATTTTCCTAAGATCTTCTCTTTTAATTTTTTTATACTAGCCTTTACGTCCCCGCTTACGCATGAGGATTTATATATTTTTTATATTAAAATATTTTAGTTTTTAATTATGAAAATTAAACTTATGATAATAATTTAGGGTTGATTAACTTTATTAAACTGATTTTCGAGGCGATAATCATTTTAAATACATGATTTAAAGTAATAATGTACATAAATAAATAAACCTTTTCAAATGGATTAAAGTTGGATATTAAATAAAACTCGATAAACTTACGAAATAATTATTTTAATATTTATAAAAAATTACTAACAAATTATGTATAGATTAAATTATGTCCTTTTCATATAAATTCATAATATTTTAGACCAAAAAATATAAAAATGAACATGAATATACATCTCTCTCTCCAGTTTAATTATGTCTCCTATCCTTGTACTGTTTCGAATTTTTGACATTTAGTCTTCTACTTTAATTTTAAATATTTAACTCCTCTACTTGACTGACTTACTGAAAAATTAAAATCAAATTGACAATATTTTTATTAGAATTCTGTTGATTTTCAATATGTAATATTTTAATATTTGATTTAAAAAATAGAGTTTAAGCAAGCATAACTCATATTCAAATTTAATAGATATCAATTAACAATTTTTTCAATCAAACATTATTTATTAAATCAAACAAATAGATAGACTACATTCTTGAAATCAGAACCAAATAAAGAGATTAAATTTTAAAAGTTTGAAAAGTATGGGGATTGACATATAATTATACATTTATTTCTCTTTTTTCCTTCCCAACTCCAACCCAGAAAATGAAAGCTGCTAACGTGTCATTATTTGGAACCCAGACTTGTACAGTATTGCTATGTTTCTTCTTTCTGTATATAGTTATAGATTATAGATATGGGTAGCAAAGGAGTGTAAAAGCTGGGCAACTTTACCCAAATGACCCCAAAAAAATTTCCTTCTAGAAATCCCTTTAAAAACAATCATCTAAATAATTTAAAATAAACAGTAAAATTAGGTTATGATGATTAGATAGCAGACACTATTATTTTTTCTGTTTAAAAAATAATTTTTGAGATTTTGCACACTGATGATTGGTACCATGTATTTTTTTTTAAATCGTATCATATTGATAAATATTTATATCAACATTTAAAAAATAAATTTAGATGCTGGCACACTACTGGTCGGCACCCCTTTATCTGATTAAAAAAAGATATTTTTGGCATATTTGATTAAACTCGAAGCCAGAGACCACTGCATTTCTTTTTATTATGATTCTGAGAGGTCATAGGTTAACCCGACAACTGAACTAAAAAAAGAGTAAATATTCGCCCACAAAAATTTGAGTTTAATTTTATTTGATTGCTCAAATTTTGTCGATCTGAATCTGATATGAATATAATAAAAACAAAATAAAGATTCGTTATAACAAAACCAAGATAAGACATTATCTAGAAATAGAAACCGTGTTTAATTCCTTATATATATATATATATATATCCAATAGATCCGAACAAGATATACAAATTTCTAATAGATAGATAAAATCTCAAAGCAAAGAATCTCAAGATTCAATTATTCATTAACTACATGTATATCTTAAGATTAAAAATAAAATATTTTTTTAGTCTTTTTTTTTTCGCGAGGAGCTGGATGAGAAGAAACTCTCATGTCCAGTTCTATAGTAGAGATGGAATTCATAAACAACCATCAACTATAACCCCAAAAGAACCCGATTTCGTAAACAACATAGAGGAAGAATGAAGGGAATATCTTATCGAGGTAATCGGATTTGTTTCGGTAGATATGCTCCAGAATCTTTTCGATTGCTCGTCAATTTTAAGTCTATTTAAAATATTTTAAATACTATTTAATTGTTTCTAAATTTATAAATATATTACACGTTATTTTTTTAAATAAAAGAAACAATAATTTAGCAATGTTTATTTGAATTATTATAAAAGATGAAAAATATTAAAGCAATTTTATGAAAAAAAAATCTAATTTAATTGTGCATATTAAATTTAAATTAATTTTTAAATTTAATAATAATGTGAATGGTGCAATAATAATAAACAACATGATAAACAGTTCAATATAATTTCAAAATATAAAATTTATAATCAAACTTGGGAAATAAAAAAGATGAGAAAACGAGGAAGGGTTAATGTTGTAATATTCTCATCCCCTTTTGTTGGGCCAGCATGGGCCTTTATTGGCTAACACCTAGAGCTGTACATGGGCCGGGCTACTCGGCCCGACCCGAAGGCCCGCCCGAAAAATGGGAGGGTTCGGGTAAAAATATAGGCCCGGAAAATGGGCTTAGGCAAAAAAATGAGGCCCGTTTAAAAAACGAGCCGGGCCTCGGGTATAATTTTTTTGGCCCGGGCCCGGCCCGACCCGGCCCAAAATATTTTAGTATTATTTTTTATTTTTTTATTAATAAAATTTTAACTTTAGAACATGCGTTTATTTTATTCCATATTTAATTTCTTTAAAATTAAATTTTTGAGAATATGAAAAAATTATTAATAAATTAAGCTAAACAAATTAAGCATCTATTTTCGTAAAGTAGAAAATTAAATGGTAGAATAGTATCATTATGAGATTCAAAGTAGAAAATAAGCATATATTTTCTTTAAATGTATTTGATTCATTATTTTTATTTTTTATTTAATAAAATAAAAAAATAATACGGGCCGGGCTCGGGCTTACCAATTCCATGTCGGGCCGAGCTTGGGTAATTTTTTAGGCCCATATTTTGGGCCGGGCCTACAAAACGGGCCTAAATTTTTAGTTGGGCCTGAGCCCGGCCCGGCCCGGCCCATGTACACCTCTACTAACACCTGACATGCTCAAAATATCTTTCTTTTTTTAACAAATAAAGGGGTGTCGACCATCTGTGTACTAGCACCCAAAAAATAATTTTTTTTATCTAATAAAGGGGTGCCACCTATCAGTGAGTCATCACCCCTTTTTTTTTTAAATACTAATATAATTATATGCTAGTATGATACGGTTTGAAAAAAATACATGTGTGTCAGCTATCTAGTATTCAAAATCCCAAAAATTATTTTTTTAATAGAAAAAATAGTGGTGTCAGCTACCTAGTTCCCATAACCTAATTTTACTATTTATTTCAGGCTATTTAAGTATTGTTTTTTAACTAAAGTCATTTACATAAATAATTATTTTTTAGGTCATTTGGGTAAAATAGCCATAATGGTAAAGGATGTCGAATTTCTTAATAATAACAAATGGAACATGGTGCATCAGCTATAACAGGAGCTAAAATGAATCAAGTTCAATTTGTGTAATCTTTTGCGTAATGTGTTTTGTGGTATTTTATATCTATTTTAATGTTGTTTTGGGGTGAAATACCCATATATGCTGATTAGTAATTAAAATTATTGAATTAGGTTGAATTTTTTGAAATTTATGGCTGATTTTAAAGAGTGTGTAAAATGCGTCCAGCTAGACGCGTTTTTAGTGGATTTTGCAGGAAAACGCTTTTAGCTGGACGCACTTTCTTACTCAATCCGCAAAGCACGTCCAGCTGGACTTATTTTTTCTATTTTCTCTCATCGATTGGTTTAGGGGTTTTAGGGGTTTTGCTTTAGGTTTTTTTTTTTCTAGATTTTTTTAATTTTTAACTTTTTTTTATATATTCTTCAAGAATTTTTTTATAATTTTTATATTTGTTAAAAATATAAAAGTTAGAATTTATATAAATATTTTGAATTTTAAAAATTATTTTGAAAATTTTAAAATTACCCATGTAATTTTTTAAAAAATTTTATGAGAAAGACTAATTTATTAATATTCAAAATTGACAGGAACCAAAAGAGTATTTATACCAATCTATTATTCGAATTGTAAAATTTAACTCAATTCAAACTTGAAACTCGAAATACTTATTCGAGTTAACTAGAATAACTCAAAATCTGATTTTTATTTTTATTTTTTCGAATAAAATCGAGTTTTGCTCACCCTAGAGGAACAAGTTAACATGCTAAAAAAATGTGCATATTTCTGAAAATATTATCCTGGGATATCTGACCAATTTCGGGATGAGGGGCAATTTTGCAAGGGGTTTGACAATGGGAGAGTTTGGGACCTGAAATTTCGTCCAGTTGGACGTGCTTTGCTGACTCAGTAGGAAAGTACGTCCAGTTGGAAGCGTTTTCCTGCAAAATCTGTTGAAAACGTGTCCAATACACACTCTCTCCAAAATCGACCTATTCCAGTAAATTTCGAAAAAAAACAACTTAATCTGATAATTTTGGTTAAAAATCAGCATATACCGGTAATTCACCCGTTGTTTTGTCGTCACATAGTTTTTTGTATTATTTTTTTATTTGAACCAACACTATTCAATTTTAATATAAAGATTAGGGTAAATTATAAAATTAGTCACTCAACTATTAACGTGTTTCTGTTTTGGTCATTAAACTATAAAATTTTCAATTTCGTCAATAACATTTTAGATTGTTTCTGTTTTGGTTACTCTTTATTAAATAGTTAACTGAAGTGATGATGAGGTCTTTTTTAGCTGGTATGATAACACATTTAGTCCTCAATAATTGCACATTCTATCAATTTGATTTTCATTCTAAATAATTCAATAAATTTAACACTTCACGTTTACAAATTCTATCAATTTGATCCTCAATACACATATAATTAAATATAAATATAATTAAATGATTATTATATATTTTGAAAAAGTACAAAATATAATATTATTTTTATATATTTATAAAAATAATACTAGCAATTCTATCACAAGTGTATTGATGTGGAAACCACTATTTAGAACACAAATGCGTGTTTAAAAATAACATACAATAAGTAATAAAATGTATGGTTTGAAACTAGTTAATAATAACACATAAAATATGTACGGTATTAAAATAAAAAATATATTAAATTTTAAATAAAATGAAATTTAAACACATAAATACTTCAGATTAAGAATGCTAAATAAATACATCAATCCTAAATTGGTGTCGTGATAATGTGTGACACCAACTCAATCAACGACATTATTAATATAGAAATTCTATCACACACGTTTGCACGTGAAAACCACATATTTAGAATGCATGAATGCGTTTATAAATAACATACAATAAATAATGAAATATAATATTTGAAACTAATAACAATAACGCATATCAATATGCACGAAATTAAAATTAAAAAATTGTTTAAATTGTAAGTAAAAGAAAATTTAAATAGGTAAACATATCATATTAAGAATATTAAATGAATTTCAATTGTTTATCATAGCATTGTTTTTTTTTTCTTGAGTTGGTATCGAGTTGCCTTGTGACACTAACTCAATCAACAACATTATCAATAAGATTATGACATACCAACGATGTGGGTGAAAATAATTATATAATATATTTATTAAGAATTGAAATAAAAAAATAAATGTTATTTTAATTGAAATGACAAAGTTGAGAGAATATATGTTTGTTGTTTTGGGTTCAAATCTCACCATAAGCATGATTTTTTTTCTAAATTTTATATAAAAGACAAAAATACTCTTAAGTTGTTATTTATTACTTTATTAAAATAAGGGCATTTTGGTAACTCCTTAACTGAGTTAGGACCCACTTATGGGTGACACCAACTCTGCCAAAAAATTTATATATAGAAACTCAATCAGAATCTTTATATATAGTATTCACTTAATAAAAGGGTATATTAGTTATTTTCTAATGTGTTGGTAAAAAATAGTAATCATTTAATAAAAGGGTATATTAGTCATTTCTTAACGAAGTTGATACTTGGTTAACTCATGACAGCAACTTAGACGAGGGTTTTATTAATAGTAAGTATAGATAGTATACATAAACAAATTTGGTGAGAAAAAATATTTTATGTTAAAAGTTAACTTTTTTTAACTTTACTCAAGAATTATTATTGGTGTAAAAGTAAAGAATTTGTTTATAAATTCATTAAACACGAGTTCAATCCTTGCACATGTTAATTTCAATTATTTTATTTAAAAACTATATAAAAGTATGAAAAGACAAAAGGGCCATCAAAATAATAATAGTAGTCATTTAATAAAATGATATATTAGTTATTTTCTAACCGTGTTGGTACCCGGCTAACCCGTGATACCAACTCAATCAGGAATTCTATTAATATTTTTATATTTGTTTATATTTAATTATAATTATAAGGCTTAAATATGCATTTAGCCCCCGAACTTGACATCTTCTCGCAAGTTGAAACTTATGAATTTTTTTGTCCCAAGTTGGTATCAAATTTTTATGCAGGAATTTAGTCTTCATATATTTGAAATTTAGTCTTCGTACATTTAAAATTATAGAGTAAATATTTGAAGATGAAAGTATACTCCATGTCTCTGTAGTCTTCGAACATTTGAAATTTAGTTTTTGTAAGTTTATTTTAGGAATTTAGTCTCTCTATTTATCGAATTTAAAAATTCAAACCCAAACTTTAAGACTATTAAATTTTTCTGTTAAATTCGTTGGTGTGACATTTTGAAATTAAAAAAAAAAAGCTCACTTAGTAGCCATGTAACAAAAAAAAAAGACATTTGCAATGGACTTGAATTTAACAAATGATTTTGTTTGTGTTTATAACTCTTAAAAGTTATATCAACATTTTAATCAAGTAAAGTATTTGGGCTAATCAATAACATTGTAAAAGTTGAGGTACCAAATTATATATAAAAAAGATTGAAGCATAAAGATTAGATCTTAAATTCGAGTGTAGCACCTATACCAAAATTAGAATTTCACCATTGTTATATAATCTTAAAATTGAGGGTAACATACGGACTAAAATTGAAAATTTACCATTCTTCTAAATAATGAAGAAAAGAAAAAGAAGAAGAAGAAGATGATGACCCATTTTATATAGGTGAGGATAACATAGAAACCAAAATTGAAACTTTACTATTTTTTATATAATGCAAAAGGATGAAGAAGAAAAAAGGAAAAGCGACCCATGTGTCAACCAAGGAAGGTCCAAATATATAGGTATATAGATTATAGATAGTACTATTTACTTACAAAAAAACAAAATGTAAATAGCAAAATAATAATCGTACCTTAAATTCTTGGACAGAATGATGTATAGACCAAATAAAGTAAGGTATCCTAATATCTCTAAATGGTATTTTAAAAAATAATAAGACTATTAGAGTTGTGTGACCCAAATTCTAAGATATTGCTTGCAAGTCAAGTTAAACAAAATATATCTTCTTTCTAGAAGATTTAGTATTTATGAGTATAATATATTTAGCATTTATTAGCATAATATATTTTTACTTTGATTAGAATTAGGTTTTACAAGCCTATAAATAGACATAGTCTATTCCTCTTGTAATGGGGTTCGAATTCGACATAGTGAATTTTTCTTCTCATCTGCCCGTGGTTTTTTCCGAAAGGGTTTCCACGTAAAATCTGTGTGTTCTTTATTTTATTTCTCTTTTCTTTGCGATATATATTATCATTACCGACATTTATATTTTTCACAAATTGGTATCGAGCTTCCGGTTTTTCATCTCGATCACGGTAATGGCGTCTTTGAAGTATGAAATTCGCTATTGGATCGCAACACCGCGATTCGCGTTGTGGCAAATAAAGATGCAGCGCTTCTTGCATGAGATGGATTTAGAGGAAGCCCCGCTAGGTAGATAAGATGCCTTCAACATTGACGGAGGAAGAGAAGAAGCGCAAGGATTGAAAGGCATTAACACGATTACATCCGCATTTGTCTAACGAAATTTTGCAGGATGTGATGAAGGAGAAGACCGTCATTGCATTATGGAAGAGGCTAGAACAAATATGTATGTTTAAAACTCTAACCAAGCAAGTTGCATATGAAGCAACGTCTTTATGCTCATCGTTTGGAGGAAGGTGCATCTGCAGGCACTAACACTTATGATGTTTAAAGAAATTCTCTCAAACTTGGAGGCCATGGAGGTTCAATATGATAAGAAAGATCTAGGTTGATTCTACTTTGTTCGTTTGCCCCCGCCTTATTCAACCTTGAGAGATACGATTTTATATAGCCGTGAGTCTCTCACGGTTGATGAGGTTTATGATTTTTTGACTCGTATGACAAGATGAAGCATCTTGTGGTTAAACCCGACTCTCGGGGAGAGGGTCTCATTGTTCGTGGGAGACAAGATCGAATGCGTTGATGATAATCGTGGAAGGACACATGAACGGAATCCTCGCGGTAAATCTAAGGGTAGATCTGAGTCTTCAAACAGAGGTAAAACTTGCAACTTCTCGCAAGAAGAGGGCACATTAAATCGAAACTATAAAGGCTGTCGCGCACCAATATTAAAAGGGAGGCTGCGAATCAAAGGAAAACAACCGTAAAATTTCGGTGAAGTCGATGTTGTAGAAGACTACAATGGTGGTGAACCTCTAGTCGCTTCACAACAATTCTAAAGTGAGCGAGGAGTGGATACTTGATTCAGCCGCACCTTCCACATGAGTCCCAATCGGGATTGGTTTACAACTTACTAAACGATGATTTGAAGGTGTTGTTTTGATGAGAAATAATGCTTCGTGTAAAATCGCAGGTGTTGGAACAATTAAAGTTAAGATGTTTGATGGAGTTGTCAGAATACTTAGTGACGTACGACATGTTCCAGAATTGAAGAGAAATTTAATTTCGTTAAGTACTCTTGATTCAAAAGGGTACAAATACACAGCTGAAAGTGAGATTTTGAAGATTTCCAAAGGTTCCCTCGTTGTGATGAAAGGGCAGAGAAAGACTGCCAAGTTATATGTTTTGCAGGGTTCTACTGTTATTGGTGATGTAGCTGTCGCTTCCTCATCATTGTCAGATGATGATATTACTAAACTTTGGCATATGCGCCTAGGGCATATGAGTGAGAATGGCATGGCAGAATTGAGCAAAAGAGGACTTCTTGATGGGCAAGGAATTTGCAAACTGAAGTTCTATGAGTACTGCGTTTTTGGGAAGCAAAAAAGAGTTCGATTCACCAGAGGAATCCATAACACGAAGGAAACGTTGGAGTATATTCATTCTGATCTGTGGGGGCCATCAAGAGTGCCTTCAAGAGGTGGAGCTAATTATATGCTAACTTTTATTGATGATTTTTCCAGAAAAGTTTGGGCATTCTTCCTGAAGCAAAAAAGCGATGTGTTTTTCGCATTTAAGTCTTGGAAAACTATGATTGAAAAACAGACGGGGAAAACAAATAAAATACCTCCGCATGCACAATGGCTTAGAGTTTTGTTACGATGAGTTTAATAAATTGTGCAAGTCGGAAGGGATCGTGAGACACTTGACGATTCGTCATACTCCACAAAAAAGCGGCGCGTTGCGTAAGCGAATGAACGAAACGATCATGGAGAAGGTTCGATGTATGTTGTCAAATGCCAACTTACCAAAGTCGTTTTGGGTCAAGCGACCTTCATCGCATGTTTTTGATCAACCGATCTCCATCCGTTGCCATTGAGAAAAAGACTCCACAAGAGGTATGGTCCGTAATCCCGCTAATTATTCTAATTTAAAGATCTTTGGGTGTCCTGCGTATGCTCATGTTGATAATGGAAAATTGGAACCGAGATCCATTAAATGTGTTTTTCTTGGTTATAAAGTGGTGTAAAAGGGTATAAGTTATGGTGTCCCGAAAATAGAAAAGTTGTGATTAGCAGAGATGTTATTTTTGATGAAAGCGCTATGCTACCTAACTTATCTCTTAAAGACTCTTCCAATAAAGAAAATTAAAAGCGGTGGAGCATCAGTTAATACACAGTCGATTCCTCAAGCCGACAAAATTGAGAATAGAGTTGCTTCTTCACCACAATACTCTATCGCCAAAAACAGTAACTAGAAGAGAAATTAAGCCTCCAAAGAAGTATGTCGAGGGCTGATCTAGTTGCTTATGCTTTAAATGTGGTTGAAGATATAGATGCAAACCAAGAGCCGTCTAATTATTCTGAGGTGGTTAGCTGTGAAGACTCAGAAAATTGGATGTTTGCTATGCAAGAGGAGATGGAATCACTCCACAAAAACAGAACATGGGATCTTGTGAAACTTCCTAAAGGTAAAAAGGTTGTTCACTGTAAATGGGTGTTTAAAAAGAAAAAAGGGACTCCAGGAGTTGAAGAACCCGGATATAAAGCAAGGCTTGTTGCAAAGGGTTACATTCAAATTCAGGAGTGGACTTCATGATGTGTTCTCCCGGTTGTGAAGCATAGTTTGGTTCGTGATATTATTGCTCGTGGTGATATTGTTGTGAGCAAAATTAGTACTCATGAAAATCCTGCAGATATGATGACTAAGTCACTTCCTATAACCAAGTTTGAGCATTGTTTAGACTTGCTTGGTGTTCATTGTTGAAGTTAAACCCTTAAGGGGTTTTATGGAAGAGGTGGAGAACTTGTTCGTTGAGAGTTCGCGATGAAGAACTTATTTGTTGAGAATTCGTGTCAAGGTGGAGATTGTTAGAGTTGTGTGACCCAAATTCTAAGATATTGCTTGCAAGTCAAGTTAAACAAAATATATCTTCTTTCTAGAAGATTTAGTATTTATGAGTATAATATATTTAGCATTTATTAGCATAATATATTTTTACTTTGATTAGAATTAGGTTTTACAAGCCTATAAATAGACATAGTCTATTCCTCTTGTAATGGGGTTCGAATTCGACATAGTGAATTTTTCTTCTTCTCTGCCCATGGTTTTTTCCCGAAAGGGTTTCCACGTAAAATCTGTGTGTTTTTTATTTTATTTCTCTTTTCTTTGCGATATATATTGTCATTACCGACATTTATATTTTTCACAAAGACTTATGTCAAAATATGTTAAAAATTGTTAGAATAGGTATCCAATTGTTACCATTTTATGATGTCATCCTGAAGAACCTGTATACCGTTTGCACAGTGTCACCCCGAAGGACTAGAAAATAATCGCCATCATGGTGTCACCTCGAAGAACCAGTAGATATCTGATCACGATGTCTCCCTTGAATCCTATAGCAATCTGCCCATCCCTCTATTACGTCAACTTTTCCTATTTCTATCTACCCCATCAAAGTAACTCCCTCCGGACTCTGCATTTTATAAACATACATTTCACACAAGTCATTTTACTTATTACTATAACATACAGTACGCCATTTACCAATACGTCAATGCACAACCACATTTGGCATCTAGAGAACGTACTTGCAAACATCTATATATTTTCAAAACTTTACACATGCATGGTATATTTATTCACCGTGATCATACACATCCATGTATTTAGATTGAACTCATAGCAGACACTTGAGTAGAACATTCCAAAACATCAACAACAAACACCCAAGTGGAGTACAAAAACTCACATTAAATCTTTCATCCTCGTCAACTTATCTTGTCTAAACTCCAGAGCCTTCTTCGTCATAGAAACTAAGCACAACAACCAGATATACCGGTTAAACCAAGGTATTCAAACCTTAAAACCTTAAATCCATTATTATATAGAAGTTTTTCAGGAATTCTTACTTCTCTTTTTCTCTAATTTACGAGTACAGAGTGACTTAGGAGCTTACCAACTTACTGGATTCTTTACTTTCCGGACTTGAGTCTCACATTTACCTCCCCATGCAATGCTTTCCTTAACTTCCTATTCTTCGAAGAAACCGAAAAAGACGATACAAACAAGAAGAGAATTATAAACAGAATTGAGAAAATTTCATTTGCAGAAAGATCCCTCATCACACATACACATATATATCCCTACTTTGCACGGTCTCCAAAGTCCAAAATAACTGGCCATCGCTAATAATTTTGTCTCTCACTAAGGAATCAACTGGTTTCAACACAATTGAACCAGAATTGAAACTCAACTAATTATCAATCAGCCACAAAGATTTCCAAGTTTTCCAGTAGAGCCTGTCGACTTTCTATTTTATTCAATTAACTTCCAACTCTCCCTTTTACTTCGGGACTTAAATGAAAATTGGGTGTGACATTTGTCATGGGTTTCAATTCGCGTCCATGACATTCTCCCCCACCCATTCTTATAATGCCCTCGTTGCGTCCTCAGAATGACACTAGTCTAACTTGTCTTGGAACTACCACGACGCCTTGGCTAATTTCCAATCATTCTCTCTGTTGGGTAGTTTCGCTCCTTGAAACATTTGCCTCGGTTTATGTCTCTACTATAGTCTAACTCACACTATTTCTTTTTTTTTTTTGGACATCTTGATCGTAGGAGCCCACTTCTCTTACTTGCTCCCATTGTGACTTGCCTCGATCAGGATCCCTTTGATCCTTACAAATAGGATTTGGCACACCCACATTGAACACCGGGTTAGCATTGAGTATTACTGCTAACTTTGGTTTGTAAGATCTTCAACTTACCCGCTTCAAAACTCTAAAAGGACCCTTGTGTCTTTGCCAAGATAACGGTAAGTCATAATGTAAAATACTAGATAAGTGTTTGAGATGTACCTCGCTCGTAGCATTTACACGATCTGACTGCCCAGTTTGCATCACTAGTTTTTCCCCAAAGTTTGATACAAAATCCACCTCTCTTATAGGTGAGAGCCCCACTAATAGCTCAACAAGTTTCACATCGGTTTGCCGCACCTCTAGCATTTCTATGAAGGTCTTTGTAGCACTCCAGTCTACCAAGCCAATGTTCTTACCACAATAAAAATCTTTGATTAGTTGAATTGCTGACAATACCTTAGTACCACCTTTTTCATCCCGACTCATTAGTACAACGCATTACCGTTAACGAGTATTGAAGATACATATGAAATCGATAAAAGGAACAAAAAAAAACATTAATCTTGTTAATAAAATTTAAGCTAATAAGAAAGTCGTAATCATCTAAGTGAATTACCTCAAATTATTCATTGCCTTTCCACTCATTGATTTGTAGCTCAACTCCTTGTGTTACTCTTACAATTGGAACCTCTTTAGAATTAACAGTATTGATCTTCTTATTCAATTTGCTAACTAGGAGACCAAGTTTACCCTTAAATTTTTCTGATATAAAGAAATTAGATTCCTCCGTATTAATAAGAGCACTCATCCTTTGCCCAGCGATGCCGATGTCCACAAACATCAACCCTTTTTGTTTGTGAACTCTCTTTGCTTTTGCAGAATTGAGTATCACTGATCCAAGCTTCAATACCATTTCGTCATCAAGCTCCACCTTTTCTTCTTTACTGATTGTGAATATCTTGGATCGCTCTAGACAATCTTGTATCCTATGTGGACCACAACATAAAAAGTACTTCACTGGCTTCTTTTCATTCTCTTTTCTATATTGTGGTTTCTCATTATCACCATGCTTACCATTTTTACCGTTTTCATTTCTATCATGTTCTTCCCATACCATTACCTGTCTCTTTGGGCTTGGAAGACTAGAACTTTTCTTTCCCCGAACCAAGCTCAACAAATGACTCTATCTCGGACATGGCTATAGTAAGTTAAGTGATATATTGTTGGTACAACTCATATTTTGCCCACAACTTCAACCCATCTTCAAACCAGTTGAATGCTTCTTTCGTACTCAAGTAAGAGATTTGAAGCATCAATTTATTGAAGTCTTTGATATACTCCTGAATAGTAAAATTGTTACGTAAACTGATGCAACTTAGCCCAAGCCTCATTCCCGACATACTATAGGTAAAACTACTTTTTCAACTCCTTTTGGAACTTCTCCCAAGTTTCAGTTGCAGTACCACATCGTCTCTCATCTGTGGACCTACGATGCCACCATAAGAGCAACATCAGTAAAAAAAAATTGTAGCAATATTTACCTTAGTGGCATCATTCTCAATGCCTATTGCATGAAAGTATTATTTCATCCCTAGAGAAAATTGTCCACATCCCTCGCGGACCTTATCCGTTTAAACTCTTTTGACTTAGAGACATCTATTTTAGCTACTTATGAATTGAAGCTAGCCTCCCTTTACCCATAGCAGCCCTGCACACAATGAGCTCCTCAATTCTCGACATAATGGATTCAATTTCCTCCTTCAAAGCCATGATCTTAACTTCGAGAGCATCATTCCTCTTAGTTAGCTTCTCTGCCTAATTATCTATAATAGTATTGATGGTCCCTTTCATCACATCTAAATTAGAACTGAGAGCCTCTACCACATATGCTCTGAGTTGTTCTTTCATTGAGTCCAACTCATCTGTGCATCCCTCAACTACTTCGAGTGTTTCATTCACGCCACCTATGGGTTCCTCGAGATTGGTCACCCGACCTTCCAAAGCCTACAGAATATACCTTGATTTGCTAGTTTTTTTGTCCCTCCCATGGGTCTCCCTAGGCTCAATATACCTGTCTACTCCTTTCGTCATCTCAACTGGTGTCTTCGAACCTAGGCTCCGATACCAATTGTCATAGGGTTAAAACTTTAGCCGGCCAAACCGCGCGACCTTAGGCGATTCCTTTACTTCAAATCCGCCTAAGTCAGCCTAACTCCTGAAAGTGAGAATTTACAAAGGAAATTCTCTAAGGTATTGAAATAAAACGCAAGCAAACTCTTAAACGAAGAAGGAAAAAGTGAACAAAAAAGGCACAAGAGAACTAAGCACACCAAGTGTTTGAGTAAATTCTCCCAGAGTATATTTAATAACTATGAATGGAATGATTACAAATGAAGGAGAATGCTTCTATTTATAGTTGCGCTCCCCCAAATCCAACGATACAATTTAAATTATATTGACGGTCGAGATTAAAACTTATTAATAAGATGAGAGTCCTAAATGATTTAAACTCTATATAATTTTATCCCTTAGGATTACATGTAACGCCCTCAAGCAGATTCGGTTCATCGGAACTGGATCTTGGGAGTCACGTCATAATATAGACTTGCACTTAACCTATTCATATAAAATTTCAACAGATACATCTTAATTAGCTCTACCTAACAAATTTTCATCTGAGCGTACAAAGTGTTATTAAAATCATATGAACAAGACTTGTAACACCCCTAACCCATATCCGTCGCTGAAACAGGGTTTCAGAGTATTACCGGAGTTTACAGATCAAGTACAAACATTTCATATCATTTCTCATTTATATTAGAAATCAATTATAAACAATCATATTGTCCCTTATATGAGCCATCGAGGCCCAAAATATGCAATAGAAATAAGTTTGGACTAATCCGGGTACTCAGGGAATTTTTCGCAAAATTTCAAATTTTTTCCTAGGTGCAGGTACACATGCTCGTGTGGTCAGGCCGTGTGACTCACACTGCCAATAGACACGTCCGTGTCACAGTCCGTGTGTGCATTCGAAATAGGGCACACGTTAGTGTCCCAGTGCGTGTTAGTACCCGTGTAACTCTCTAAATTGGGTCACACGGCCAAGTCACACACATGTGTGTTAGGTCGCGTGTAAGTGCAGGGTCACACTGATACGAACCACCTCGGGGTGAATCGAGTCGTATGAGATTTTGCCCGATCGTCAATGAAGAAGTATCGTTCGGCTCTTTTAAATAGGATGTCTTTAGGTAAAATGATGCGGAAGTTGTTAAAAGGGCTTCAAGGATAAGTTTAAAGATATGAGATTTGTATGGGTTCGGTTAACATAAATAAAGATGGCGATTGGTTTGGAAGTAGGTTAACAAATGATAGATGAGAAAGTGAAAGAAGTGGGTAGGTTGAAATGGAAGGGAAAAGGTGAAAGAAAATTAATAGATGGTGGAGATGGATAATAGTACTTAAGTTTCAAGTAAGATTCGATACTATAGAGAGTATCGCCCCAACACTTATATCACTTAAGGTGGTAGATGGAAAATAGATTAAACCTCGACCCATTACTTAGCAAAGTAAGAACCTCGGTACATTAGATGAACGCCACACTCGTTGGAGTGATAAGTTCAGAAAGAAGAACAAGGTTGACGCCACTAAAACTAGATAAGCCAACAAAGTCTTCAACAAAATTAGAGAGAAAAGAATGTCACCAAAATAAGATAGTTTCATTAACAATTTAGCAAAAGTCTAAAAGTCCCCATCAATAGGTTGATTACATGTATTTATAGTATCAAAAGAATCTAGCTGAATAGTCACTTTTAATGAAGCTAATAATGAGCTCAAATGAAAAGTCACAACTTTTGAAATTCTAACCCAAGTAACTCCAACCTTCAATGTGATTTACTTCTTCAATTAAGTTGCTTTCAAAGTCTTTTGAAGTCTCCATGACCAACCGAAAAGACACCAGCTTCTTTGATGGAAAATTGAATGCATGTAGTGATTACTCATGAAACAAACGGTTATGGAAGATGAAACAAAGATGCTGCCAAATTTAAAGAAGAATAATGCTCTCCTTTAACTGATTAAACAACTTCTTAATGATGTATAAAGCCTCTTTGTAACAGCCCCTCTTTTGTAACCGAAATCTCTTGAAAAGTCACCTTATTGAATGCATAACAGCCTTTAATTGTAATGGATGTGAGCTAAAAAGTCACATGCAATTAACACATGTAACCGACACATTTATTCAATTATTAAGCTTAAAACAAATTAACAACTAACTTAAATAAATGAACTAACACTTATGCATCATTTATTCCAGCAACTAGTTTAATTAAGAGAAGCATTATTAAATGAACTTTATCTCATGCATCAATATATTATCCTAGTAACTAGATTAATTAAAGAAGCAACTATTAAATAAAGTTCAACAAAAAACTCAATTAATTAAACTAAGATGAGTTGAATTAATGTCCAGCAACTCATTTATTAAACTAAGATGCTTAAATGCATGGTTTAAAATGCAAACTAAATGAACAAATGAGTTACTTAATGCATGATTTAATTAAATGCAGAACACATAATGCATGTCATAATTAAAATATGTAGATCAATAATGCATGACATTAACTAAAGATGCATTTAATTAAACAAGACATAATTAAAGACTAAAGTAACTAAAAATAAATAAATCAAGTCCTTATTCCAGCAATTTAAATGCAAGAATTAAAATTTAAAGATGAGCTCAAACAAGCTTATTTAAGCTGAATCAAGCTCGTTGAATGAGCACACGAACTCATTGAGCTGGATTGAGCTCAAATAAGCTGAATTTGAATGGGACGAAGCTCGTGGAGAGCTGGAACGTAGTGGGATCGACTTGCCGACAATGCAATGCTCGACTCGGGATACTTGTCCGATGAAGTTCGTGGGGCGTGCTCGCATCATTCCCCCCTCTTTAAGGCGACTTGTCCTCAAGTCGAGCCGTTTGTCTAAGGGACAATATTTCTTCTCGCTTGGTTTTCCTCGATCGAATGGAACAAAGAATATCGAGCAATTCTGAAATAGATTCACCAATGGACAAGTAAACACATCATCATCATAATAAAGTAGCAGAGGGTTAAGATAACAAAAACTTAAAGATAACCCGAATGCTAAGCAAAAGATGAATCTTATCTTGCCGAATTGACTTAACAATTTTGGCAACGACAAGCGGAAAGTATTTAAATTCGGATGGTACATGTAAAATTTAGTCCAGAGATCATATGGCAAAAATTTTAGTCGTTCATAACATGGAAACTTCACGTTGTCGCACACTTTCGATATGCCATCAATATGATCAATTGAACAAAATGGAAACAATGAATGTTTATTCATGCATTCTTGCAAACGACAATACATTCCTCGTTTCATCCACAATATTTCAATAGGCTCAAAACAAAGAACATATTCATTTAAATGAAAAACATTGGCACTTTCCACAAAGTCATTACCAACATCACCGAAGTTCTTCACTTTTCAAACAAAACAAAGACATTTTTGACTTACCTTGTAAGTTATATGATGAAAGTTCAAATTTACCTCGCTCATGCAGAACAAACCTTCGCTCCTTAGCGAGGTAATGCAATCGATATTTTGGACTCGAATAAATGCGCAAAGGTAAAAAGTCAAAAAGATAATTCTTGCTTTTCAAAATATAAGTTCTACAAGAAAGGAAGCTACTAATGTCACCACGAAAAATGTACTTAAAAGGAAAAAATGAAATGTTATTCACAGGTGGAACGCTTGATTCAATTCCGGATTTAAAAACAAAATTTTCAGAATCAAGGATTTGATTTTGATTTTGTAAACCAACCACATACTTTATTTTCAAAAATAAAGATAAGACTCGAAGCAGATGAAAAGGTATAACAAAGTTACTTACAATGAGATCATGATGCATACCTTTTCTTGGAAACGACTCGAAGTGGCTTACTCCCGGCTTAAAGACTCGAGTTTGGTCATTTAGCCCGATATACAGCAAGAGTTTCACTTTCTCAAATAAATAAAAAAAATAGAGCAAAGAAAGCTTAGGCAGACAAATATGCAGAAACTCATACTTCAAGAATCTCAATCGGACAGGCAAATCGCAACATGGAAATTTTGCACAAAAATTCAAAGATTTCTCTTAATGGAAACAATCCAACAAAGTAAGCATTTTGGGCAAAAACCTTTTAACATGTATGTCAAACAAAGGAGCTGTGAGCATACGATTATTCAAAAGTTCAAATCCATCACAGAACAATCGAATAGGCATGTTTATACAAAAAGATTTGGCACATGGATTCAAAGAATTTAAGCATTCAAACACATCAAAACGTGAAAAATCTGTCAAGCACATCCGGATTTCGCATGTGCAGGGACAATCCAATAGAAGGGTCAAACATGTTATAAGACCAAACTTTCATGGCATCGTTTGAAACAGAAACATTATCAATAAAAGACAAACAATTAGAAACCATATCAAAAGATGGAGCCATGTCAGAAATTAAACCATCAAAATCTTTTTGAGCAATTATTAAATCGGACAACCTTGATTCGATAAACACGAATTCTTTACCTCTCTTACCTTCGATCGCAAGTGGGTGGTTGTCATTCGCATAATTACCTTTTTCGAACAACCTAAAACGCCTCTCGTTTGGAAGGTAGTGAAGCTGGAATTGGTCGCACAAACTTCTAGGCACCTGAAAAGTTACATCACAAAAAGATCGAACAAGTGGGTTAGTAGAAATGATCCTCGCTTGTTCTCGCTCGCTATCTTTTTCACTTGATTGGTTTTCTTCGAGAACACATACTTCTCCCACTCTTTCTTTTATCTCAATTTCTTTTTCCAGTCCTTTTTCACTTTCAAACTCTTTTTCGTTCTCATTTTCTTTTTCAATCTCTTTCTCATTCTTATTTTCACTCTCATTTTCTTTTTATTTTGTTTTCTTTTTCTTCCTTTGCTTTTCTCGTTTTCTTTTTACAAGAAGTTACAAAAGAGTTTTGAGAATATAAGTCTTGTTCGAAAGAAGAAAAACTATTTACATATGAATCACGATCAAAACTTCGTGAAAAATACTCCGTGTACGATTTCTTTGAAGATCTATAAGGAGTATATCTATCATCTTGAAAGTCATCTCGAAAGGATTCAAAATCAAGATCGGTCTCTCGTCGCCTCGAACATTTTGATGAAGAGGAATCTTGATAGAAATCTCTTGGTCTTGAAATCGATGACGAATGGGAATCATGATGGAAATCTTTTCTCGAATAATCATTAAATGCATATCTCCGTGATGCTCTCGATTCCGTTTTCCGACCTGATGAAACTCGTTCATAGGGGTCTATTTCCTCGATTTGATCTAATCGCTGATGCAACTTGTCAAATTTGTAGTTCACGATTCTACGCATCTCGTTCATCAAATATTGATAATCGGATTCTGACAACACTTCTTGATCCATGATGTTAGTAATGAAAAAGATAAGTGATTAAATCAGAAAAAGAGAAAAAAAATTTACAAACCTCACCACAAAGGCTCACAAGTTCACTCACAAAGGAAAGGTCACTCACACTCATGTTTAACTCGTATATGGCTTTTTCTTTGATGAATACACTCATGCCTTTTACCGCTCAACCTCGTCTCACAATTTCGTACTTCGTCTCGATTAGACTTAACGCGGCTTGAGGGTCGGCTACAAAATTGGGTACAAAGGTGAATGTGAGGGTGTATAGGGTAGGCTAAAAAGAAAAAATCGATTAAGCGTGGCGTTGGGTAAAATTGGAGGGTACCAAAGGATGGCAAAAGACTTTGATGATCGGGGTAGAAGAATAAGAAGCAAAATGAGAACTTTGCAAACGAAAACTTCACTATATATTTTTTTAAAAATTTTCGTATTTCCTTTTTTTTTACTCAAATACACGAAATGCTGAATACAAGAATAATAAAATACACTTCAATTTTTTTTTTATGAACCTACTTCCGGCTTGATACGAACGTCGTCGCTCCTCGCTTTAGTAGCTCTGATACCAAAGGATACGATCCGCCTCGGGGTGAGTCGAGTCGTATGAGATTTTGCCCGATCGTTGACGAAGAAGTATCGTTCGGCTCTTTTAAATAGGATGTCTTTAGGTAAAATGATGCGGAAGTTGTTAAAAGGGCTTCAAGGATAAGTTTAAGGATATGAGATTTGTATGAGTTCGGTTAACATAAATAAAGATGGCAATTGGTTTGGAAGTAGGTTAACAAATGATAGATGAGAAAGCGAAAGAAGTGGGTAGGTTGAAATGGAAGGGAAAATGTGAAAGAAAATTAATAGATGGTGGAGATGGATAATAGTACTTAAGTTTCAAGTAAGATTCGATACTATAGAGAGTATTGCCCCAGCACTTATATCACTTAAGGTGGTAGATGGAAAATAGATTAAACCTCGACCCGTTACTTAGCAAAGTAAGAACCTCGGTATATTAGATGAACGCCACACTCGTTGGAGTGATAAGTTCAGAAAGAAGAACAAGGTTGACGCCACTAAAACTAGATAAGCCAACAAAGTCTTCAACGAAATTAGAGAGAAAAGAATCTCACCAAAATAAGATAGTTTCATTAAAAATTTAGCAAAAGTCCAAAAGTCCCCATCAATAGGTTGATTACATGTATTTATAGTATCAAAAGAAGCTAGCTGAATAGTCACTTTTAATGAAGTTAATAATGAGCTCAAATGAAAAGTCACAACTTTTGAAATTCTAACCCAAGTAACTCCAACCTTCAATGTGATTTACTTCTTCAATTAAGTTGCTTTCAAAGTCTTTTGAAGTCTCCATGACCAACCGAAAAGACACCAGCTTCTTTGATGGAAAATTGAATGCATGTAGTGATTACTCATGAAACAAATGGTTATGGAAGATGAAACAAAGATGTTGCCGAATTTAAAGAAGAATAATGCTCTCCTTTAATTGATTATACAACTTCTTAATGATGTATAAAGCCTCTTTGTAACAGCCTCTTTTTGTAACCGAAATCTCTTGAAAAGTCACCTTATTGAATGCATAACAACCTTTAAATGTAATAGATGTGAGCTAAAAAGTCACATGCAATTAACACATGTAACCGACACATTTAATCAATTATTAAGCTTAAAACAAATTAACAACTAACTTAAATAAATGAACTAACACTTATGCATCATTTATTCCAGCAACTAGTTTAATTAAGAGAAGCATTATTAAATGAACTTTATCTCATGCATCAATAAATTATCCTAGTAACTAGATTAATTAAAGAAGCAACTATTAAATAAAGTTCAACAAAAAACTCAATTAATTAAACTAAGATGAGTTGAATTAATGTCCAGCAACTCATTTATTAAACTAAGATGCTTAAATGCATGGTTTAAAATGCAAACTAAATGAACAAATGAGTTACTTAATGCATGATTTAATTAAATGCAGAACACATAATGTATGTCATAATTAAAATATGTAGATCAATAATGCATGACATTAACTAAAGATGCATTTAATTAAACAAGACATAATTAAAGACTAAAGTAACTAAAAATAAATAAATCAAGTCCTTATTCCAGCAATTTAAATGCAAGAATTAAAATTTAAAGATGAGCTCAAACAAGCTTATTTAAGCTGAATCAAGCTCGTTGAATGAGCACACGAACTCATTGAGCTGGATTGAGCTCAAATGAGCTGAATTTGAACTGGACGAAGCTCATGGAGCTGAAAACAAGCTGGGATCAGCTTGCCAGCAACGCAAAGCTCGACTCGGGATACTTGTCCGATGAAGTTCACGGGGCGTGCTCGCATCACACACGGCCAAGCCACACGCCCGTGTGCCAGGCCGTGTGATCAATTCTGAGCATTCTGTTTTGAAATTTTAAAGATGCAAAGGACACACGGCCAAACCACACGCCCATGTGCTAGGCCGTGTGTCACATACGGTTGAGACACACGCATGTGTCTCTGTCCGTGTGGATGAAATAAGGTCATTTTTAAGCCATATTTCTCGCCCATTTGGTCTTCCACCTACATTAACATTTTAACACATTCAATAACCAATCCAAGACATTTAAACTAAACCAAAACCAAGTCATAATCATATCATATACCTCATTTCTCAACATTCAAATTTACCATATAAATTAAAACATCTATTTGCTTACTTATACCAACTATACTATCTTATCTCATACATCAATATGCCTATAACTTATCCATCACTCAACCACATCAAACACAACAAACATGAAGAAGCCACACATATATATACATAACAAAAGTATGTCCAACTCAAGCCATTCCAATGGCTATTTATAACCAAAACAAATATTTGTCATCAATGACCCATTTGCACCTATACATGCCATTATACCAAAATCTAATTCTCTACATATACTGAAATGAGTCGAAGGATAGTGTGATAATGCTCCGACCAATTTCCAACCACTTCGAGCTTCCAAATTACTATAAAATAGGAAAAATAATACAGGGTAAGCATATTATGCTTAGTAAGTTCGTATAACGGGAAATTAACTTACCATTCATTTACATTTAAAGTAAGCATGCAAAATACATCCAAAAAATTTGACAATTTGCCTAAACACATATAATCTCAAGAAACATGTTAGTCATGTAATTCATATGAATATCAAGAAACAAGGATGAGTTCATCATGTAACAAATTTTTATGTACATATGTTTTCCACATCATATATTCATATAACATATGCATTTCCATAATATTTTATCTCAAATTCAGATTATCCCATGTCGAAAACTTTGCCCTTTGAATTTATTAGAAATATCGATGGATACACAGGTAGTACACTTGAAGTGTACAAACTGTAATCCGTCAATTCATATTTGGGAGTGCTCCTTAAAGCACATAATCGGGAAGCCCTCTCTCGAGCCATATAATAGGAAGTTCATGTGAGCTGTATAACGGGAAGCTTGTCTGGGCTATATAATGAGAAGCTCATAAGAGCCATAATCGGGAAGCTCATGCGAGCCAATAACGGGTAGCTCCAAAGAGTCATTAAACAGGAAGCTCCGGATAGCCATGTATTGGGAAGTTCAAGCGAGCCATATCGAGAAGCTCCGAAGAGCCTTCAATCAGGAAGCTCACAAAGATCTATATATCAGGACGCTCACGAAGAGCCATATATCGGGATGCTCATAAGAGTTACGGTGTGTCCATAACACATGCAGAATCACAACCGATCGGAATGCTCCGAAGAGCTATTAACGGGAAGCTCGCAGGATCCATATAACGGGAAGCTCGAGAGGGCCAAATATCGGGATTCTCATGAGAGCTTATAACGGGACGCTCTTTCGAGCTGTGGTGTGTCCGCAACATATGCAGGACCACAACCAATTTAGGAATCTTATATCCATCGAATTTCATTTATTCAAACAGGACTTAACATTTATCGGGCTTTGTCGGACTTGTAATCAATTTTATGTACATGACAATTACACAATTCATATATATATATATATATATAACATTCAATTCAAACATATAAATATACACAATTTAATTACACGAACTTATCTTGACAAGTGTTCGTTGATTTGTTGTCTACTAGTCAGACACTTTCTCTTTTCCTCGATCTAATTTTGTATTTTATCTATCCAGATCTATACGAGTAAATTTAACTCAATTTAATACAATTCATATTCAATTCAATCCAATTCACATCTTAGGTAAAATTACTATTTTGCCCCTATACTTTTATTTAATTACGATTTTGTCCCTAGACTCGGAAAATGAAATTCATGCAATCTAACCCTTATTCCAAGCCTAACCAATTTTTACATGTAACATTAACAGCCCATGTATTTTATATAATTCAAAATTTTTCCATGAATTTTACATCTTTACAATTTAGTCCCTAAATCATAATTTCATCAAAATTCACTTTACAAAAGTTGTTTATCTATTAACAATCTTTGATTTTCTACCATAAATTTCATAATTCATACATACTCATCCATGAAAAAACCCTATTACTTTGATAAATTTGCAAATTAATCCCCGAGATAGCTAAATTAAGCTATTACGATCTCGGAAATATAAAAATTACTAAAAACGGGACAAGAAAACATACCTAATTGAGTAAAATAAGCTTGCTAGAACTCAATACCCATAGCTAGGGTTTCCATGGATTTTCATTTGGGAAAGATGATAATATGATGATATTTTCTTTTATTTTATTATTTATCATCTTTCCAATTTTGTCATTTTCTTTATTTAATTTTCCATGGATGAATCATCATACTTATCTAATAACCCCTCTTAATGGTCTATTTGTCATATAAGGACCTCCAATTTTGAATTCCATAGCTATTTGATACCTATAGCTACTAGAACTCAACTTTTGCATTTTATGCAGTTTGGTCCTTTATCAAATTAGACATGTAATCGGTAAAATTTTCTTAACAAAATTTTTATACGATATTCTTATCATAATGCAGACCATGCAATAATATTAAAATAATTTTTCTTACGGACTCGGATTTGTGGTCCCGAAACCACTATTCCGATTTCACTGAAAACTGACTTTTACAAGACTTTTCACTCGACGAGTACTTACAAGTACATATATCCCACTTATTCTACTTATAAATGATATTACTAGCAACATTTATATTACTAACACATTCTATACACGCCACAAGGCTTATAAACAGTTTTTGTAACCTATCCACAATATTTCCATCGCGCTTGAACAACTCATCTCAATACCCTTGCTTTGTATATATAACAACCCATCTCGTCACTCATTTGGCGTAGCCCTGACGTCATCTCTCTTAGCACAGTCTCAAATAAGCTTACCTATGACATAAAACACAGAGGTAAGTTTATGAGAACTTAGTGAGTAAACCCTCATTTACTTGAATCTTATCTGAGAACTCTCTTATCCAACCCTTTATCTCGTATTCTTTGACTTAGCTCTGGTAGATACATCCATTAGATTCTATTCATTTCACCGTTGGTGTCATATTTCGTTTGGAGATCATAACTTGCATTACCCATCATTGTTACCTTAATCATATTCTTCATTTTGTTCTTTCGTGATTTCTTAATCATTCCTGTTACAAAGGGCATTACAGACAGAATACCTTTGGTTCGCCACTCACGCTGGCGCATTCTAGTCTCATTTTTCTTACCATGTTACTATACTGGGTTCACCATAACACTTCTTACGGAGCCTTTCTTTTAGAGTTCACCATACTTATCGTTCCTTTAGAAGACTTTGTACGTCATTTATTAAAGTTTGCCATAGGTTCCTTTCTTTTCGTTCAGAGTCCACTATAGAGGCGTTCCTTTTAGAGATAACCACAAGGGATTCCTTATCCAGAGATTGCCACAAAAGCGTCCTTTTCATTAAGTATTCGCCACAAAGGCTTTCCTTTCAGAGCCTTGCCACAAAGGCATCCCTTAAGAGGTTTGCCACGAAGGCTTACCCTTCAAGAGTTTTACCACAAAGGCTTTCTTTACATCCAGTACTCGCCACAAAGGTTTCCCTATCCAGAGTTGTGCCACAAAGGCATTCTTTAATATTCAAAACTCGCCACCAAGGCTTTCCCGTCTAGAGTTTTTCCACAGAGGCTTTCCTTTGACAGAGATTGCCACAAAGACTTTTCCTTTCCTGGTGATTTAGATGATAGGGATTTGCCTAGACTCACACTTAGTGAGGTTTTCCCCTCATCGTCCTAGGACACACAAGAGACCACATCAGGTGAAAACCTTCCTTAAATTCTTCTATATGATGCCATAACCCACTAGTTATGGTCTTACACGATATGGTCTTCTTTAGTGTCATGGCTATGGCCTTGTCCTTTTAGAGATTCGTGTTTTTAGTCCTGACAAACCCTTTTAGACGAATCCAGAGACAAACACAGACTCATCATGCATCGACTCACTCATGACAAACATTCTTATGCTTACCAGACACACATGCACTTCCTATCAAACTTGTTCTTACTTTCAAACATAAGCACACCATAGTCATACAGATTCATAAGTCTTACATTTTCTATCAGATTTGTCTCATCATACTTTACTAGTTTCAATCTCATGCTTTGGTCATTTAGCATATAAGTTTTTAGATAAGCATAATGCGCATGCAAGAGTCAATCTAGGAACTCACCTGACAGAGATTTTTAACAGCTTAAACTCTAGATCCAGCATTTGGCAATATGTTGCAGCAACCACTTAATATGGAGAAATCGTTGAAAAAATCTAGGATTTCAACACCAACATGAAGAAATCCCCTTCTTGTTCCTCTAGCCTCAAAACAGTCATATTTAGGAAAGAGAATAAGGGCCTTCTTATTTTATCCAATTTATCTATTAACATAACCTATGACCTTTTTGAAACTTGACAAGTGTTACTTCTTTACAGAATGATCTTGTCAAAGTCTACAAGTCCCCAGAAATCTAATTAAGTATTTCTCTTTCTCTTTTAAATATTCTAATTCGCTTCTGGTTAGTTCATAACCAGCTTACTTTGTAACTTAATTGATACGGGACCATAGTACGGGGGGTACCATACTATCGGAGTAACTCATATCCTAGAAATCATGTTACTTAGCCACAATTCTCATTCTTCTAACCTTAGTAATTTGACATGGGACCTTCATTCTCTTGTATTCATTTTGGAGTCCGCCCACACTATATGCCAAAAGACATTTGGGCGAATACTACTCCGCCAATCATACTTTTCTAAGACTATGCGCCAAATCTCGTGTCCGCCAACGCCAAGGTGTCATAAGCGTGCTCACATAATTCTTATTCTAGGTAAGTTTCCAACACTACACACCCTCAAAACTTCTCCGTAATGTCCTTTTTCTTATGAAAAATATTCGAACATTAGGGCTTCATTGGGCGGGATGTTACATTGCAAATATTTACCATGGTAACTCTAGTTTACTGGAGTGTTCCACTGGGCCACTAAGGCTTCAAGTAGATGGGTTTCTCAATATATTTCACAAATCGGGTCGGTTCAAGTGAGTTCCATTTAATCAACTGGCCTCCATGATATGTTCTGTGTGCATTTGTCACATGTTTCAATTCACAGCCTCTGACATATATATCTAGTTCAAATGATCTAAACGAGGTAATATCATTATATTGGTGTACACGTCCATAATAAACACTCATACATTGGATCACACCCACATTATAGATAAAACTAGAAACAATTTTTATTTGAAAAAAATAAAAAAGGGTAAAAAATGCCCAAGGCAGTTTCACGCTAAAAAGCATAAAAGGGAGAGATATGATTATATGAAACAAGTGTGTCACATCATTCTGTATCCATTTCTAATTATTTAATGATATTTCGACAATTTTTTCTATGTTATTGATGCATAATTTTGGTAATTTTTTTAACCTGAACCTTGAACCCCAAACCCTAAACCTTAAACTATGAACTCGATCCTTGAACATTGAATCATAAATCCAAACTTGAACACTAAAAAGAGTTCGGGATTCAAGGTTCAGGATACGAGTTCGAGGTTTGAGGTTTAGATTTGGGTTTGGGTTCAGAGTTTGAGTTCACAATTCAAGGTTCAGGGTTCTGGATTCAAACTTCAAGGTTTAGATTAAAAAATTAGTAAAATTATGTATGAATTAAATGAAAAATTGTTAAAATATCATTAAATAATTAAAAATAATATAAGATGATGTGACGCCTTTATTTCATACAATCTTTTTTAAAAAAGGGATTAGTATACCCATGTTCTAATAATAAAATAAAGGTTTCCCACATTAGTTTTTGTTGAAACAGAAACAAAAATAAAAAGTGCCATTATTATTCTTTTATTTAATTCTTAAGCAGTTTTTTTTCTGTTGTGATATGCGAGCAATTTTCCCTCGTAATCTTGGTTCTCATTGGTATATTGAACCGTTATTTCACGATGATCCGGTATATATGCTTTCTCTATTATTATTTTCGTAAAATATACTTTCACATATGTTTAAATATTTCATAAAAAATTAAAAAGAAATACAAACAATTGTATTTTTAATAAAATAATTTTATTTAATTTACTATTTACCATTATTGTATCAAATATAATCATTTATGTATATATATTTATATCAAAATTGAGGTATCCATTATCCGTAACAGTAATTAATTTCTTTGTATTCCCATTATGATATTCGAAAAGATAAATAATTGACCATGAAATATATTCAGGATCAAATCCCCATTATAAGATGAAATGAGCTACTACTCATGGTTCACTTATATATAAATGAATAATAAGATGTGTAAATATAGTTGTGAGTGCAATGGAATGAAGTTGATAAGAGAGGTTGGGGAAATGGGTCCACAATCAGAGATCAAATGGCAGTGATGTGGTCATTTCACTGAGTTTAGAGTGGGGTAGGGATGTACATTATACCTTATGATGAATCCTTGGACTGTCGAGAGTTAAAGGACAAATGAGCAGGCAGAGGGGGAGAGAGTTGTGGCCATGTTATTATCACATTCTGGACTTTGGACGAGATTTTGGGTCCCATGATCTTTTAATAACAATGTTGTGTAGTGAAATTTTATTCATCAATTTTCAGTTTTGATGCAAAGGGAAAGGTCCTTTGGATGCTTCTCACTTGCTGACTACTGCTTTGAATATCAGATCATTGCCTTGTTGACTACTGCAAGATTGTTTGAAATGATTTGTGTGTTTTGTAGCCCATGCTTTGGCATTTTCCCTCCAAATAAACATCATTGCTTTAGGTTTATAGGATTCCATTTTCTTTTTCCTTCATGTGTATTTTTTTTACTGTGTAAATTAGACTATTTTCATAGATAACTGTTTCATTTCGTAGTTTTTACTTCAATCAGCCAATGAGACATATGAAAAATGTCAAAGGACTAAAGGGAAAAGAGGACAAATTCAAGGTTCCAATCCAGTAATTTTGAACGGTTAAGCAATAATTTTTCGGATAAACTATATCATTAATTACTAAATTATGGATAAAGTTTTGTTTTGGTTATTTAACTAAAAAATTTACAATTTAGTTACTGAATTATTCAAAAGTTTTCATTTAAGTCATTGAACTATTAAAAATATATTATATGATTTTCTATGTTCGCATTACCTGCACCAATTAAAAGTTCTATTTCATTTTCTCTCCTACATTTAATTTTTTTTTCACAAAACAATTTTGGACGTCACAAATCTGCAAACTAAAATTTAAACAGCTTTTTTCTTTGATCTCCGACACTAACCTTCAAATCGACTTGGATCTAAGGTATGTTCTACTTGTTGATGGATATTGATCCACCATACAATTGTCGATTTGTCGCTTGAGGGTCATTGATGAAACCTTTTTAAAAAAAAATTTAACCACTTAATGACTTAAATAAAAACTTTCGAATACTCCAATAACTAAATTATAATATTTTTAGTTAAATAATTAATAATATAATTTACCCTATTTTTTTTAAGAAAACAACATTAATGTTGTCAATATTTATAATTTCTTTATAATATTCTTAAAAAAAAGTAAAATCATTAGAGGATCTTGTGATGTGAGAGATGATGGTCCATATTCACTCAAATGTTTTGGTGGCATGCCCACAAAACTCCATCAAACTATAAATGCACCAAATCATTACCCCCCACAAGATGGCCAAAAAGGAGAGAAACGAAGGGAAAATCTACAACATATAAAAATAAAAAAGAGGGGTTATTTTGTGGGGTATGGGCTGATTTTGTTTTTACATACAAACTGTATACCAAGATATAATAGTTTTAGAGACACAAGTGAGAGTAAAGATGGGCAAGGCTTGTTTGTTTTTGTCACAAAATAGTATACAATAATGAAGGGTATTCGGATGATGCACAGGGTCGTAGGCTTATAGACAAGGAGGGATAAATAGAGGAAGTGGGGGAAGAGTTTCCCTTTCCCAAGTAAATTTTAACTCACAAATGAGAAGTGAGTGGGTCTTTCCACACAATGCATACAAAGGTGGGTTGTGGGTTTCAATGAACAATCTGCACTGCTCCATTGCTGCTATCATTCCACCCATCTCAATGTCTTGTTGGATGCTTTGCTTTGTTGGCGACTGTGTTTTCCGCTTTCTAATCAGCAATTAAACAATTCCACCACTTACCCCCAAACGCATAACCAGCGGGTAAAATTACCATCTACTAACATTCAAATACCATTTTAAATAAATAATTAAGATTATTACTTTCAAAATTTTCATCAATTTGTACGGTTACAAATTGGTACAGTTAACGGAATAACTAGACAGTGACACATGGCGTATCATATGTACTTCATGGGCCAGCTTTAGTAGGGAAATAGATAAAATTTTTAACAGAAAGACCAAATTACTCTTTAATCTAATATACAAGAACTAAGTTGTCCATTTTTTAGTAAATGGGTAAAATGTAATCCAACCTCCTAATACATGGACCTATATGGTACTTTTACCTAACCAACGTGTTTCAAATATTATTTTGAAATTGTTTTCATTGTTTTCACTAAAAATGTGTTGTAAACATGAAAATGATGAAAACAACAATTTTCAACTTTAGATGAATTGGTACCGGTTCAAATCGATATAAATGTAAAAATATTCTCTCTTTTTTCAACAACCTTTTTAATATTAAATCCGATACCCTAGTTCAAATTCATATAAATGCAAAAAATTTATTTTATTTATGTTAGAGAAAATAGTTATCAAACATGTTTTCATGTTTGGTTATTATTTGATACACTGACAGTGTACTTTTTTTATTCCACAAGTAATCTTAAAAAATTATCACGTGTCTTTTTTTTTAAATATTATTTTTAATATATTATTATAGCTCTATAGGACATTTGTCAACCTCCTAACTCTGCTTGTGGAGTCTAAAAACTCCACTAGTAATGTACAAAATATTTTTTCTTTCATATTTTCATTAGTAAAAATGATTTTTATTTCTATTTACTAAATGTATTTTTTAACTTTTAAAAAAAATAAAAAAAGTAAACTATATTTTGAAAATGAAAATAGAAAAATATGTTCGAATCTAAACGAAGTGTTAGTTCGAGGTTTCAAAACTTTTATATAAATTTCATTGTAGATTTTTTTTGAATTTTATTTTATTTTTAGTTTAATGGTTTTAAAAATTTTGTGACAATATTTTTTATTTTTAAATTTAATTATATAAAATTTAATGTGTTTTAACGGGTAAATATTTACGGAAATGGGCCAGTTTGAAGAATATTTACGGAAAGGGCGTTTCCCAAAAACGCGCGTCCACGTCGGTAGCGTTTTGGGAAACAACAAAAGCGCACCCACGAGGAGGCGCTTTGGGCCAGTTACTCGGCAAAAAGCGCGCGCGTGTAAGCGCGCTTTCTTTGAGGTGGCACAAAGCGCGCGCCTCCTCGTGGGCGCGCTTTGTCGGGCTGAATAACCAGAAAACGCTACCGACGTGGACGCTGTTTTTGCCCTCCCTTTCGTCCACTTACGGTGTGAAAAATTAATTGAATTTTTGGGCTAGGGAAAAAATTAATTGAATTTTTGTGGTGATGAGTCTCCGGCAAAATAATTTTGAGAAGACGTTTACGAACAAGCAGTGGCCAAAAACGCCTTCGAGTAGGGTGCATCGTCGCCAGAGTAATGCGAAAAGAGCTCCCACGTGGGACGCTCTTTTATTCGATAGTCTCCGCAAAATTAATTTGAGGAGACGTTTCAACAAATAGTGGCCAAAACGCTTCTCGAAAGAGGGTACACCGCCGCCAGGAGTACCGAAAAGAGCTCCCACGTGGGCGCTCTTTTGCTCTGATAGTCTCCGCAAAATTAATTTGAGGAGACGTTTACGAACAAACAAATGGCCAAAAACGCCGGTAGGGTGGTGCTGTTAGCGTAGAAATCTTGAAAAGAGCTCCCACGTGGGCGCTCTTTTGCTCTGATGAGTCTCCGCAAAATTAGGCTATAAATTAGCCAAATTTCATTCTCATGTTGCATAAGGGAAATTGAGGCAAAAGAAAAAAAAAACTGAAAATGAGTGAACGTATTAATGCTGTTATTTACTACGATGGTGAAGTTCGTGACACCAAAAATGGTGTTGTTTTCTTATCGGAGAACACAATGCGATGAGTTTTAATCAAACGTCGATTTGGTAGAACCGCAAAAGAATTAGGCGTAAAATATTCGGAACAACGCCAATGAAAGTTCGATCTATTAAGTATAGATTTTGCGCTTCGGTTGATCCGGTGAGATATGACTCATTCGACATCAAAGGTCCTCGGAGCTTTGAGGCAATGGTGGAGACTCATCTTGCCATTGGATCACCCTATATCGTGGTATATGTAGAATTTTTATCTCCAAGTGATCTTTCTGCGACCTCAACATCTCTGCCGTTTGAGGAATACACGACCCAGTGCCGACACTGTAAGTGGGAGGCAAAACACGAATGCCCGTGTCTTTGTGGTAGTATGGAAAACATAACCCCTGCACGACACTCGGTTGGTGGATGGGACATGCATATCCATCCTTCGACGTCCGATGATAGAAATACGTATTGGGGGACGTCATCAACTTCTAGTGGTTGGCAATCCACATATGATTGGGATCTTTACGAAAGATTTTTATGGAGGGATGATGTACTCCCGACGACATCCACCGGCGAGGGCCTCGTTTTTGTTACGGGTTATGGAGGTCGGACGATGAATCGATGTGGATCTACCTCGGGAGCCGGGGCGACGGCGTGAAGTTGGATTATTTTTCAACCGGAGCCCGTTCCAATTGTACCTGAAGACGTTGAGGGCGGTTCAGACGAAGAAGAAGAAGATCTGCTATTCAGGGCGTACTCGCCTCCAGCCCACATGCATAATGTCGATCTATCTCAAGATGATGCATTGGAGTTTCCTGAACTACCACACCGGACGCATGACCGTACAAATTCTTCGTTGGATTCGGACCAATTAGAAGTTGGTAACCAGTTTTCCAACAAGAATACTTTTCTTGCTGCATTGAAATAATACGACATCAGAAACGGGGTTAACTACAATATGGTTAAATCCAAGCTCGATAAGTACGAGGCGAAGTGTGCAGCGCAAGACGACACATGTTTATGGAAAATCATGGCGTCGTTGAGGAAAAGGACAGAGGTTGTGGGAGATCAAAAGTACAAAGGTCCACATACATCTTCTTGCCGATGCAGTACCACTATGTGTTCAATGATTTGAATAACACTAATATTATGTAATGTTGCATTATTTAACGTACGCCGTTGACAGTGTAACACAAGATCATCCGAGGATGGATTCGGACATGTTGGTGACTTAATAATCCCGACGGTGAAGGCCGATCCCAAGACTACGGTGCGGCCTTAATTGGCAATATTCGTAGCCAATTGGGGTACACGCCTCTTCTGTAAAGGCTTGGATAGCCAAGCGGAAGGCGTTAGAAAAAAGTTGCACGGTCGGTGGGGACGCCATATAATAAAGTGTGGCGGTGGTGGTGTCGGTGGCCGAGAGATATGTCCTGTGCAAAGCGGCTGCACCTTGAAACGGAACCGGCGTACTACAACGATAAATCGCTCATGGATGCACAAAGTGTTCAAGCGTCTGTTCTGGACATTTAAGCAATGCCGAGATGCCTTTTATATACTGCAAGCCATTGGTACAAATTGACGGTACCTTTATGTATGGTAGATATACGCATCGGCTATTACTAGCTGTGGCACAAGACGGCTGTGGGAGAATCCTTCCGATTGCGTTCGTAATAACACCGGGGGAGTCAGCTGATGACTGTGACTTCTTCCTATCTAGGTTAAGGAGGCATGTCTGCCCCCAACCTGACATATGCGTTATATCGGATCGGGGCCCTAGAATACTTGCGGCAATAGAACGCCAGGGAAGCATGTGGCATCGCACACACCATCGATATTGCGTGAGGCATGTTTCATCCAACTACTATGGGCAACATCGATCTAAAAGACAGAAACAACAAGTGACCGATATGGGTATGAAATATCTATTAATATGATTTCGTTTGTAATATTCAATTTATTCTCAATTGCAACTGCAACTGGTAATCCCAACTGCAACTGCACATCTTCTAGAGTGATGGTACACTCTCCGCATGGCAGATGGAAAGTGTACGTCTCGAGTCTCCACCTCTCTATCAACACGCTGATCAAAGGCGGCTCCAACTTGAACCCCCGGCCTATCGTGGCCACGTGCCAAAAACCCGCTTCCCGCAGGTAATTATCGATCAACGGCGATGGGGGACCATGCATGTTGCGAATATAACATTCCAACACCCGATCTACAGACTATTTAAAAAATTATAAAATTAAAAATTAATTAAAATTGCATAATTGAAAAAAAAATTAATCATATTGAAAAATTAAAAATTAAAAATTAAAACTTACCATTTTCATTTGCTCGACGGAGATGTGGTTGTTGTCTAGGCGAAGTAATTCCCCGGCCATTGTAATCCGATAAAAATTTTTAATAAATTTTCCAAAAAAAATATATTACAAAAATTATAAAGGGCTTTTTCGTAAATAGTAAATGACTATTTTGAAATTTGAGCGTAAATTTCAAGGACTTTGAGAGAAAATTGAGAGAAAATTGAGAAAGGATTGAAGTGTGAAAAAAATAAAGGGTTGGGGGGGTTTTTATACTTTTTTTTACCGTTGGGCCCCCAACGGTCAAAAAAAAATTGGCCGTTGGGTTTTGACCGTTGCAGGGCTAAAGCGCGCCCCTGAGGACGCGCTTTGTGCCACCTCAGCAAAAGCGCGTCCTTAGGGGCGCGCTTTGCTGTTGTTTCCCCCAAAAACGCGCTGACGTGGACGCGTTTTTGGGGGAAACGGCCCTTTTCCGTAAATATTCTTTAAACTGGCCCATTTCCGTAAATAATTTAATTTTTTGATATACATGGGATATTTACCCTGTTTTAACGGGTTTAAAAACAAAAGAATTTAATTAATATAACATTAATAATTTAAAAAATATAATTACAACTTTTGAAAATTTAAAAACTAATCTAAAATAAAAATAATAAATTTGAGACAAAATTTTAGTAACATTAATTTGATATAAAAAAGAATTAGTTAGAAACTCAAATCAATACCGAACATATTAAAAAATGACTCCACTTTACTGATCACGTTGCTTCTTATTCTTTTCTTGGAGGAAAAAAAAAAACAATTTTGTGTTTCAAAACATCCACGTATTGAGTGCCTAAAAACAGCATGCACCATTTATTATTATTATTATTATTATATATTATCTTTTGGTCTCCACGTATCCAAGTTTGAGAAAGTGCAATGTTGTATTAAGATTGTGGGTATCCTTTCCCTATTAAAACTGGTATGTTTTAGATTTATCGATTTTTTTAAAATATTTAATATTAAATATATCAAATAAATTATATTCAATAATTTTAAATATAAAAATATTAATTAATTATATAACATGCTCATCAATAAATTTCATAAATAAAAATTATCATCTAACAAATCTAAAATAAATAAAGAAAAAAACATCTCACACATTAAGCAACAAAATTATCCACAACATTATTTTAAAAAAATACAATAAAATTATCCTATACTAAATATATAAAATATTAAATATATAAAATGAAAATTTTATAGAAACACAAAAGTTAATAGAAATTTTGTCTTTTTTCTTTAGTTTGTGTATTATATAAAGTCTTTATTATTTATTAATTTTCTACTTTAAATTTTAAAGTTGTCTATTTGTCTTGGTTAAAGTTTAAATTTTAAATTTGATTAATAAAAAAATAATTTTATCTATTTTTTAACATTATTCATGCACTGGTTGGTGCATAATGTTTTGGTGGTGCAATTGAAATTAGTCGAAATGAGTCAGTGCAATTGATACAGGCTGAAATTTACATCAGTACGGAAAAGAGCAATAGTTATTATAATTTATTATAGGAATGGTGCACACCGATCAATACAACAGAAATCGGTATGAAATTGACTACATTGTGTTGCACACAAGCATGTTGATCAATTCTAAGGTGGCGAAAAGTTACTTTTGGAATAAGCTTTGGTTAAGTGGATGAAATCAACGCTTGTTCTCACTTTTCTTTTCATTGTTAGAGCCATTTGGATGTAAAAGTATCATCAAGGTCCCTATACTAAGAGTCAGAATGCATTTTGCTCTATTTACTTAGAAAATGGACAAATCGGTCTTTATACATTAGAGTCAAAAACCAAACTAACACTTTTTATTAAAAAATTCATCCATTTCACTGTTAAAAACTAGTGTCGTTGATAGAATAACCAGACAGTTACATATGGCATGCCACGTGTACCTCATTCTGATATACAAAGACCAGTTTTTAACAGTAGGAATGGATGAAAATTTTAACAAAAGGATCAATTTACTCTTTGATCTAATGTATAAGGACTAATTTACCAATTTTTAAGTAAAAGAGATAAAATGCAATTTGACTCTTAATATAAGAGATGCTATAATACTTTTACCCAAGCTACAAATGTATCCACTACTTTCTAGTATAGGGGGCATTGGGAATAAAATAGAATTGTAATATATAATATATTTTATTAAAAAAAATCAAATTGCAGCTTTCTTTATAAAACAAGAATGGAGAGTAATGCAGCTACAAAAGTTTTGGAATCATCCCATCCCACCTGCATTGCCATAATGTATATAAAAATAAATGTAATAAGCTTTTGCTTTTGTTTTTGTAATAGGAAGATTAATAGAGGCAATGTGGGTGTTGGAAATGCAGGTCAAAACTGAAGAAGTGGTGGTCATGATGTGGGGCATGGTTGAAGAAATTAAATAAATATTGATATAAGGTTCTTCCCAACATGAAGCAAGGCATATGCTTTAACATTTTATTATTAATTTTGTAGGGTTGATCCATGAAAAGATTATTGTTGTTTTTGTAAAGTTTTTTTTTTGGGTTGTGGTAATGCATGCGTGCAATGCATCTCCTTTCTTTCATCATGATCTTTTTAAATATTTAATAGATTTTCGGTGCACAAATTTATATATTCATAATAGAATAAAAAATTAGTTAAGTTTTTTTTTTTTTGTTGATAACGTTTAACATAAATTTAAAAAGAATAATTATAATTTTAAAAAGAATGATTAAACTTTTGAAAAATTAAATGCACCCAAACTAAGCCTTAATTAGGAAGGTTGTGAGAGTACATGGTTGATTTTTTGTGGTTGGTTTTACAATTAAAATTAAATAAAAAAGTCTTGTAATAATTTTATACTTTTGGGAATCCATTTATTAGGCTATGATGATTGGGAGAGCCACCGACAGAAACAAGGTTAAGTGGCGGCAGAAAAGGCCCATTGTAGCAGAGCCTCCTTGAACGGCCAGCCGACTTGGGCAACCACAAAGAGGACCCAGTTTAACTTTAAATGTGGGGTTTAAAATAGGCTTTAAAAGCTTTTTCATTGATTACCTAAAAGGGTGGTTATTATTAGACAAAGCCTGTTAAAATGCACCCTCACTTCTCTAGGACCCATTTCCTTTTCTTCCACACAAATAATTGCCAATGCTTTTCACTCCCACTATTTTATAAAAAAATCATTTACTCTATAAGTCAAGCTTAAAGGGTAAGTGAATGTATTTTGTTTAAAATAATATTTTGAGCTCCCTTCACAAACTTGGAATTAGGCTAAGCAATATTAGCCATTAATTTTGAGGATACAAAAATTAATAGATCCAAATTTATATAAATTATAAATATCTTAAATATAATACAACACCACATAGTTATACAACTTTATTAGGTAAAAAAAATTGATGAGATAAATCTAAAGAATAAGACATATGCTTTTTAGTTTCAGGTAACTAATTAAAATGATACCGCAGAACAGAACCCTGAGCTATGGGTGCCGGAAAGTCGAGGGGCTAGAAGAATGATTAGTTTTGTCTTCAAAGTGCAAAAGCAATCAACCCATCAGTTCTAAGTGATCCGGCGTGAAAACTTGCTCCAACAGCGAAAAGGTTTAGACTAAAATGAACTTGAATTAAAAAATAAATTGGATTCCGAATAAAATTTTTTCAATCTAAGCCTGACCCGATTAGAATTTTTTAACTATTTTTTTAAGTAGACTGAGTTACTGACTGTCATCACAATACCTTCTTATTTCCCTTATTCCCAATACCTAATCAATTCCTACTTCCTAAAAACAAAACCCCTGCCGCTCACCACCTCCACAAGTGACCTCCAGCGTCACTGCCCATTCGTCTCCCGCTCACCACTGGTTTGCTCGGTAATTTTGATATGAACTTAATCCATTGTAGATTTGGTGTGGCGTGGCTGATGTATATATGCAGTGGATAATGGGTTTTTTAAAGTACATATATTTTGTTCTTTTATTTTGCTTATGGAAAAAGAAAAGAAAATGTTAAATGCTTTTTGAGTGTGAACTGTAAAAGTTGATAGCAAACAGGTTTTGGAGGTTGTGGATTCAGAAAAGGAATTTAGTACAAAAAAACTATTTGCAATTTGCAAACAAAGACTGAGTTAACATTGCTTGTCACATTAATGTTTACAATTCTTTTTTCTATGGGTACCTTTTAATTATTATCTCAAATGCTGAATCCATGTATATATAATATGCATGGATAATTGGGTTTTCTTGCATTCTAAACACCTCAAATTTGTCGGTGCCATAGATCGATCTACCCATCAACCACCTTTCGTCCAATCACTTCACAAAAGAAAACTGGTCATTTAAAGCTAAAAATATAAGGTACTTTCACCATCTCTCACACTTAATCAACTATGTACTCATATGCGGAAAAGCCCACCAATGTATGAAGTTCAATAAATTAGCTTATTGTGGAAACCATTTTTAATTTGTTTTTTTTCAAAAAATGGGGATCGACTTTAAAAACGAAAATGGAGTCGCCACCAATCTTTTTTCGAGGTGTGATCGGGTCACCTTGAAATTGATCATTTTAATAAAAAACATTTTGATTTATTAAACCAATGATTTTGGTCTACGAAATTCGAGAAAACGGGTTCGAGAGTCGGTTACGCACGAGGAAGGATTAGCACCCTCGTAACGCCCAAAATTGGTACATAATTGATTAATTAATGTCTTAATGTCGAAAATTTGAGAAGACTTTAAAATATGACCCTTTTGATTTTTCAAAACTTATAACCTTTAAAAAGACATTCAATTATTTGGATAAAAGAAAAGTCAAATCTCGTAAGTTAGAAAGACGACCTTTCGAATTTCTCAAACACCAAATATCCTTTGTTTTGTTTTTTTGTTTTTTTTTTTTTGAAATCCCTATCTCAAAATATCAAAATATCACATCCAATAAGTTAGGACGCAACATCTTAAATTCACAAAGATAAGTTTTTTATTTGAAAATCATATATTTTAATTTCAAAAAGGATATTTGATCATTTAGACTTAATGAGAAAAATCGAAGCCCAGTAAGTTAAGGCATGATTCCCTCAAAACTCCAAATGTCAAATATTGCCTTATTTTAAGAAATAAAGTTTTGGATAAAAAGTGGCAATTAAATGAGATATATTTTAAAACAATGATTTGAGTAAAATGTATCATTAATACATTACAAAACACAAATACCAAAGCAATATACTACAATTACATGATATAATAACATTTAATACTAATATAGGCAATTACGAGAAATAATAACATAAAATAGCAAATGATACAAGTAATAAAATGACCATGCTAAAGCAAACATAAGAATAATAAACAAATAAAAGAACGTGAATAACAAATAAAAGATATAAAGTAAGTAATAATAATTCAAAAGATCTATGCGAAAGATAAAAAAAAAAACTAAGAAATGAATACGAAACTTTACATATGAGATCAAATATAAAAGTAAAATAACAATATAAGATAAATGATATATGCAAAACAATAAAGGGATATTATAACAATTTTTTTTTAAAATAGAATAATAAAAAAAATAAATAAAAAAATGATATGACAAAATCTAAAATAGTTAATATATACATAATAAAATAAATAAATATATTTTAAATAAATAATATAAAAACTTTGAATAAAAATGTATAAGGGATAACTTATAATAAGTATATAATATACCATTTAAAAATAGATAATCTACATATTTTAAATAAATAATATATGGAAAATTTTGCCTTAATAATAAAATAATTTAGATGATGTACAACATACAAATTTTCAAATAATATATAATATGATTAAAGTTAAATAATATATAATATATAGATAATATATAACAAATAAAAATAAAAATATATATGATAAAGCAATTTAACGTAAATAGGGAAAAGCAAAAAAGAAAAACAAGTTTAAAATAATTAAAATAAATGAATAAATAATGATTAAGCAATTAAATAGATAAATAAAAAAAAGTTAAAAAAACGCATAAGTCAACCTAACTCCCGCAATATGAGGACTCAACGAAATTCCTCCACCAAAATCTAACTCGAACGGAAGCAACTCAAAAAGAAACGGAGATGAGCGAAGAACAAAATAAGAACAAGCCACAGAAAATAAGAACGCAAAAGAGAGAAATTTGAGTGAATGCTCTCAAGAATTTTTATTACTCAAAATTCAAGTCCTTTACAATGAAGGGGAAGGCCTCTATTTATAGTTGAGCCTCTCCAAATCCAACGGTACAGATCAATTACATCAACGGCTAAGATTAAAAGGTATCTACAAATTAAATCTCTAAGATTACAAAATCATATCTTCTAAGATTGCATACCATATCTTCTAGGATTGCATATCATATCTAAGATTTGCATATCATATCTAAGATTGCAAGGCTAGTGTCTTCGATCTGCTTCACTACAATTTCAGGAAGACAAGATCTGAAATCTTTAGTTTGCTCCGCTGCAAACTCAGGGAGGTCAGGCTGATGTCTTCGATCTGCTTCACTGCAACTTCAGGAAGACAAGATCTGCAATTTTTAGTCTGCTTCGCTGCAAACTCAGGAAGACAAGATCTGCTATCTTCGGTTTACTCCACTGCAAACTCAGGGATGCCAGACTAATATCTTCGTTCCACTTCGCTGCAAACTCAGGAAGACAAGATCTGCTATCTTCAATCTGCTCCACTGCAAACTCAGGGATGCCAGGCTGATGTTTTCGATCCGCTTCACTGCAAACTCAGGAAGACAAGATCTGCGCTATCTTGACCGCTCCATCGCAAACTCGGGAATGCCGGGATCGGTATCTTCGATCCACTTTGCCGCAAACTCGGGAAGACAAGATCTCGCTATCTTGGCCCGCTTCCACTGCAAACTCAGGGATGCCAGACTAGTATCTTCGATCCGCTTCACTGCAATCTCAAGAAGACAAGATCTGCTATCTTCAATCTGCTCCACAGCAAACTCAGGGATGCCAGACTGATATTTTTGATCTGCTTCACTGCAAACTCAGGAAGACAAGTGATAATACTCTAGAATAACGTATTTTTATGTATTTATTCTGAGTATGATCCTGCTAATTTGAGCTATTTATGATCTTTTATCTCATAGGGACTAAATTGGAGGCAAAAGCGAAATTAAGGGCCAAAAGCGTGAATTTAGAGATAAAATGGGCTAATATGCGACACAAGGAAAAGTTGGTGCCAAAAGTGCAAGCATGGAGGACACAAGGGTTGAAATGCAAAAAGAAGAGATTTTATTCTATCAGACTCTATTTTGATTATATTAGGATAATTAATATTAAGATAATTATTAAGGATTATTTAATTTTAGGATTTATTTTATTTATCTTTGATTATTTATAATTATCTTTAGGAATTTGAGTAGGACTAGTCTATCTATCTTAGCACTATAAATAGGGGATGAAGTGACTCAGTTTTTATTCATTCTTTTCTGTAAACACTTTCTCCCCAAAAAGTTAGCCTTTTGTTCTTTCCATATTTTCCATTCAATAAAATTCTAATTTTTTATTAAGTCTATTTATTTTCCCAAAAGCATGAGCCACTAAACCCATCTAGCCGAAAGTTGTCAAAAATCCCCCAAAAAGGTTCTTGAGGCTTAGAATCTGTACTTAGCCTCCTCGACGAGTATTCATCGTTTCTCCGCATTATGGGGGCTGACGCTTCCGTCCATGTCCCTTAAGAAGTGATCTTTTCGACGTGTGCAAAGGCGGCCGCTTTGTATGTTTTGGGAAGGTTACACAATCGGTTCGTTAACTTACTGCGTCAGAGGTTGGCGAGCCCAAGAGACAAAATGGCGTGGGATTCGCCATTGAGAAACGTTGATCTAGCATAAGACGATCCCACAGGAGCGATTTTTGGCTAGAGTCAGGTTATACTAAATCGTAAGTCTAAATCCTTGGAGCTGGTGGTCGTAGGTGTCCTCTTTCACTATAACTGGCTTATTCAGTTTGAGAAGGATCATTTAAAAGCCGAGGATTGAACCCAAGGCGGATCAAGACAACTGGAGGCTGGAATTCCCCCATAAGAATTTCTTTTATCTCAAACTCTACTTACTATTTTTAATTTTCGCAATTTCAATTCGACTTCTTAATTATATTTTTATTTTATTTTTATTCCCAGATTAAAAACTTTAAAATTCTATTTTTTTTATATTTTTCAGGAACGCAGGTTTTCATGGGCACGATTTTGCCCAGGATTTCAAAAAAATAAGCATTCGTATAATTCGGTCCCTGAGGATTCGACCCTACTTCCCCTATACTGTTCTTTTTCATTATTTTGTAGGAAATATGATATTTTTGGTGCTCTCAACGACCGCATCAAATTTTGGCGCCGTTGCCGGGGACTGGCAATATACTAATCTTATTTTTTGTTTTCTATGACCAGATTCGCTTCCGCACACTCTTGCGCTTAACTCGAGATTGAAAAGATCGCTAAAGCTAATCGCAAGGAAACAAATCTAAGGAAAAAGCAGTCAGCGGTGGTTGGGACTCAAAGCAATCCACCGCCAGAAATAATCAGAATCGACGACGAAGTAGAGTCTAGGGTTTGCGAAAACCCTACTCGAACATTTGAAAGTGATAAGGTAGAAGTCGATTCACCTGAAGAAGTGCTTGAAACTAGGGTTAACGAAAACCCGAATTTAGCACATCAACCAATGGCTCAAACAATTCGGCAACTGGTCGAAGCTCCGGTAGAACAACTGCCATTGTGCATCGCGTATCCTACTATGGATACCGATTTTGAACTAAAGTCAAACTTAATCCAGCTACTGCCAACTTTTCGTGGGTTACAAAATGAAAATCCCCACAAACATCTGAAGGAATTTCATATGGTTTGTCTTAGCATGAAACCTCAGGGGGTAACCGAGGATCAAATTAAATTGCGTGCTTTCCCTTTCTCCCTAGCAGATTCTGCTAAGGAATGGCTATTCTATTTACCCCTAGATCTATTACTACTTGGGCTGATTTATCTCATTTATTCCTCAACAAGTTCTTTCCAGCATCTCGAGCAGCTGAGCTAAGAAGGGAGATCGTTGGAATAAGGCAAAAAGAAGTTGAGTCCCTTTACGACTATTGGGAGCGGTTTAAGAAATTGTGTGCAAGTTGCCCACAACGTGGTATAACGGAGCAATCTATCATCCAATACTTTTATGAAGGCTTGAAGCCCATGGAGATGAATATGGTAGACGCCGCTAGTGGAGGAGCATTGGTCAACATGACTCTCCAACAAGCAAGAGACTTGATCTCCATGATGAGTGCAAATTCTCAGCAATTTTGAGCCCATCCTGACCCCCCTAGAAGGGTTCACCAGCTAAGTAATTCTACAATAGAAGATAGACTTGATAAACTTACTAATATGATGAATACTTGTAGAAATCAGAGTAATTCTCTGTATTTTCATATATATCGATACAATAGAACATATTTACATCTTTATACAAACTATATCTCTAATTTAGGAAACTCTAAGATAGGAAATAAAACTAATAGAGATCTGATCCCTAAAAATAAGAGATTATAAATATCTACAGAATCCCTTGACTAAGGAATAATGATTCCTACAGAATCCCTTTAATAAATGTAACACCCCAAACCCGACCCAAACACCACGATCGGATCTGGTATGTCACTAAGAAAATTTTGGAAGAACATGTCGTATTTTCAGAAAAATACTTTTCTAAAGTTTATCTTCTTATTCGAGAGAAATTTAATAGTTGATAGTTTAAATAAAATATGCCTTTATAAATTAAAAACCCAAATTTAAATAGATACATTAGTTCAATAAGAATTTAAATAACTAAAAGTAATTAAAGCCCAAAATAAAACAAAACATAAACTAGTGGCCCATAGCCTTATTACAACGAGATTTAAAATCCATTAATTAAAAATATAAAGTATTAACTTGAGACTTTTCTTTGGATCCAGCTTGGTCTTTTGCATGGCCACCTTGCGTTCCTCTCCGGCCCTGGCCCAAGCACTAGGTATCACCTGAAAGGTTAATTAATAGGGTGAGTCGCGAGACTCAGTGTGCAACCCTCATGCACCACTAGATTTTGGCCTTAGGCCCATAAAACAGATTAATAATTCCATTTATAAAAAAAATAACAAATACTATGCAAGGCCCAACCTATTTGCCTAGGTTTCCATCCGCTACACGCCCCCGTACCAACCGTACTCACCATTGGGGATTTCTACAATCGACCCACACCGCTACACACCATGATGGCAGTCATGCTGCTCATCCACATATGATGGCTGAAGCCCTTATAACATATAATGGCCAAAGCCCGTATAACATTTAATGGTCGAAGCCCGTATAACAGTTCACGGCATTAGCTGCTACATCAGATCACGGTAAAACCGCTACACATATAACGTATAACTTCCTCCTTTCATCAACCCAACCCATGCAATCACATACAAGCATTTTACTTATAACATATAAACAGATTACTTACTAACCTGGTGAACCGCTTTTACCCTCCTTGGGCTTTCATCAATAAATCGAGATGTCGACAATTATCAAAACATATAAATCTTATGATCATGCATTTTATGATTAGATCTAGATGGTGGGGAAGTACTACACACCTGATATCACGAAATCTAATATTCTTAGTCGATGTCCTTGCTATCCGGATCTATTATCCTCAATGTAAAGCCTTGCTCAAAAGCCGGAAAAACACACAAAGATTTAGCCCCTTCAACAATCAGCCAAGGTTAATAAATCCCAAATTACACGTTAAAACTAATAGATCCCTTACCTTAAAATCCCGAAAGTAACACGATTCTATAACTTAGAGATCTATGCGATTGACTCCACTAAAGTTCTCTTCAGATTTCGGCACAAGTAGGCACCACAAAAGTAATTCAAAGAATCACAGGAGATGAGATCTAGGATTTGGCTTTTAGGAAAATCCCGGAAAAGTATGAACAAGAGAAGGCTGATGTGTCTTTGGCTTTTAAAATACTTGAGTGAGGAGTTTGGTTTCGACAGAAAAGAGAAGAAGAAAAGAAAACAAGGAAGAGACTTGAAGATTTTTGTAATATCCCGGGTTGGGGGGCTATTTTGTTGTTGCATGATATTGCATGTGTTGGTGTGCTATGTTGCTATTTCTATGTTTTAGGGGCTTAATTGTAGGCTAGGAGTGTGCACGAGTAGGTAGGAAAATTTTTATTTTTAGGCTTTATAGGAGGAGCTGATGGAGTGAGGGATATGTATTTTATTTGGTGTTTTGTTGCACAAATGAGGAGCTGGCAAAGTGGCAAGGCATGTGCCACTTGGAGCTTGAGGGTGGCGTCATCTACAAGGGGAGAGATCCGTGTTCAAGTCGCAGAGTCCCCATTTTGGTTCCCATTTTGGACGGCATGGAGGAGAGGTAGAAGGCAATTAGAATTTTACTTTGGACTTGGTCTTCCCATTCAAATGGAGGGTGATGAGGATTTTAGGAGGAAGACTTGGTCAAACATGTTTGAAGGAGTGGTGGTGAGTGAATGGAGGGATATTGGCCGAATTTTTGGGTGTTTGGAGGTGGGGAGTGGATGGCTTAGTGTGGAAGAGGATGTGCCGAAATGCACTTTCTACCTTGTGCATTTTCGGCCAAAAGTAATTGGTAAGCAAAAGTTCTCTCATTTTGTCAAACAAGCCGATTTTCTCAAAGAGTTTACTCTCATTCTTTTTGCTTTTGAAAACCGAAATACCACACTCCTAAAATGGCCGAAATATCTTTGATCTTTGGTGTTCATTTGTAGCCGAGTATCCTCCTCTTCATCTCCTTTTTCCTTGGTTCATTTGTAGTCGAATTCTCCATTCATCTTCCCATTTCTTTGTGCCGAAACTATTTCTTCTTTTGTTCAATTGTGCAAGCCAGAAGCTCTCTCTTCTCAAACATTCTTTTTCTCTTCTTGAAACTTTGCAGTAGTCGAATCTTATCTTCCAAAACACTTTCTTCACCTATTTGCTTTCAAACTGAAAGTCCCCACTCTCTACTTATCTTTTATTCTTGTCTTTTGTTCAAAGCTCAAGCCGTTTGTCTCCATTTGTTCCTTCTATTCCTCTTGGCCGAAACTCTCCTCTCTCTTAGTAGTTCCTTGGTGGCCGAATATTAGAAGGGTGGTAATCGTGTTGGGTTCTTGTTTTTCTTTCGATTGGAAGGGGGGTCTTTGGATATTGAAAAGTAACCAAGAAGAGTTTTCGACTCTTTTAACCGATTGGTAAGCAGTGGTTGTGGTAAGTGATTGGTATTATCATTAATCGTTCAATCTTTTGGTTTCGATTAAGTCAAGATCATTAAAGTTTAACTGTTCTCTTTTAGGGGTTGGCTGATTGTCAAGGGGAATCACTGCTTGATTCGAGATTTGGTGGGAAACCAAATCAAGTTTAAAGGTGAGGGTTTGATATGGATTCTTTTGGGGTTAGATGGTCTTGGCCGAGTGTGATAAGTTGTCTAATGCTCTTATTTGGCCGATTATAGGAGCAAGATAATCAAGGGGGCTTAGATCTGTTCGAGGGGTTTAAGGCTGTTGTTTTCCAGGTGTGTAACTAACACACCCATACTTAGTAATATTATTAATAACTCTGATTGCTTTGTAAAACCAAAAGCAAGATGATGGATTAATTGGTACCCAAGTGGGGTATATGTACGGATCGGGTAAGTCCGTAGCATTACGAGTTCCACTGATGTATACTCAATATCATGATCTATGTTATGTATGCTATGAGATATAATGCTTGGCATGTTGGCATGATATGCATGACTTGTAAGAGATGCATGATCACATGAGTATGGCATGATGATGGGTGATATGAGTGGAGGGAGGATGATGATATCCGTGTCTTTGGGACATTGTGTCTTTGGGACACGGAGAGGTTTGGCACCTCCGGTGGTTTGGTACCACGATTGATTTTGTGACTTCTGGTCACCGGTGATTTGGTATCACATTTGTGTCTTTGGGACACCAGAGGTTTGGCACCTCATTGCGACTCGCCCCGTGGTTAACACCACCGTGGGTTGGCCCCACTTTGAGATATGGGATCGCCTCGCTAGTGATTTGGTATCACACGATGGGTTGGCCCCATCATCGGATTTGTGATCGCGGTCACCGGTGATTTGGTATCACATCGTATCTTTGGGACACCGGAGGTTTGGCACCTCATTGCGACTCGTCCCTGTGGTTAACACCACCAGTGGTTGGCCCCACTTTGAGATATGGGATCGCTCGCTAGTGATTTGGTATCACACGATGGGTTGGCCCCATCATTGGATTATTCGTGACTTTGGGTCACCGGTGGTTTGGCACCACACTTATGGATATCGTGACTTTGGGTCACCAGTGGTTTGGCACCACCGGTGGTTTGGTACCACACGGGTAGAAAAGGCGATATGGATGGTTAGGATCGGGTTGCATTAATCATGTTGCTATGCATGATGTGTGTTAGCATGTTGTTTTATCGGGAGCGGGATTTACGACCGAGTCATTCGACTCACCTCTCCTTTGACATTCGGTGACACTTAGACGCGGACATGGAGCCGGGATGGACTCGGGGGTGCTCATGCCACGCTTAATAAAGTTTTACTCAGACTTTATAATTTGGGTACTTTAGCTTGCTTTTTATTATTTGGGTTTTGTTTTGGATTGTAAAAGGCCTTTAAATTATGCTTTATGATGTTTATGCTTTAAATAGACTTTAACATGCCTTAACAAAATAAGTGGGTTGAAATTTTACTAAAATTTGGAAAGACAATGATTTAAAAACTATAACGCAAAGTGTTTTAAACTATACCATCGGGTATCTCACCATGACTTGCATTAGAAACTCAAACGATTTCCAAATCAAAACTCGATTTTCTACCAAGTTAAAATGTCTTAAGTAACACTAAGAAACTATTTGAATAATGAAATGGAATAAACTCGTTTTAACTACATCTTTTGGTTAAGCTTTCAAATTTTTTTGGGTTTTAGAATACACCACCCGATTTCAAACAAGCCTACTCAAATTTTCTTCAAATACACTAGATAGTGAAGTGTTTACATCCCGCTTTTAAACGAAAAACCTAAACCTCTCAAGTACGTTTTCCCGTAACATACCGCATTCTGGCCGTGGTGTATTGACCGGGTTTAGGTGTTACAATTGTGGTATCGAGCCAAGTTCAAAGGTTTCTGTTTGTGGGCCCGAGGCCCAAAATGCTTTCAAAAGTCTGTTTTAAGTGTTTTGTTTGAAATAAATGGTTTGAAGGGCATGACACCGAAGTCTCCGGCACTGGGCCATTTTGTAAGTACCCTTACTATTGCTTGTGATTTATGATGTGATTGGATGATTGCAATAGTGGATTACTTTAGAAATCAAACCGATAGGATTACGTGAACTCGCGAAAAACAAAGCTTCTTTACTATTCATAAGACTTTGCTTTAAAACATGGAATAAATATCGATGCATAAAACTCTAAATCGGATACATAGAGAATTTAGTCATGAGCGCTAGAGGTGGACGTGGTCGTGGACGCAGGTCGTGGTAGGATGATCGTTTTCGAACCCGTAGGGTCCGGTCGTGGGTCGTAAAATGAGATATCGGCATCGCCACCACTGGAGGTGGTGAGTTTCAAGATCGACTGGGATGACGCAGAGTGTCACAGCGCGCGGCGCGCGAGTGTTGGAAAGAGTAGCTGGTGTAGGTGGTGGTGCAGGAGTTAGGAAATTGTTCTCGAGCGACTCGGGCAAACGGGGCCGAATTCTTTCGAGGTGTTTTCGGTGTTGCTCCCAAAGATCTGCTGAGTATTGGCCTGGAGGCAACGGAGCGGATCATGGATGACTGGACTTGATCGCCAAGAGAAGTCAAGGACATAGTATCGCTTCTCCGGATGAGTCATATCGGTGGTGGCTCACGGTTCGGGACGAGTGTGGCGTGCAGAGGATCTCGACATGGGATTATTTCGTGGTCGCGTATCAAAAGAAGTACATTGGGGCTAGTTATATTGACTCCCAGCGAAAGGCATTTCTGAGGCTTGTCCAAGGGAGTAAGTCTGTTTCCGAGTATGAGGCTGAGTTCTTGAAGCTGAGCCGGTATGCTAGGGGTATTGTGGCTACCGAACCACAGAGGTGTGTTCGTTTGAGGATGGTCTGAGAGACGAGTTGAGGCTGCTGATTGCTCCCCAGCAAGAGCGTGAGTTTGCTGTCCTGGTTGAGAAGGCTAAGGTAGCCGAGGGTGTTAAGGAGTCCGTGAGGCAGGGTATGGACAGGAACAGGCATAAGAGGAGCTTTGGGTCTTCTGGATCGTCGGGTAATCCTCAGAAAAGGGCTAGACAGAGTGGGCCGAATCGGTCCAGTGGGTAGGGTTGTTGCGCGCTAGTCGTGGACCGCCGCGTGGTGTAACCATTGTGGGAGATATCATTGGGGAGAGGCTTTGGACTGGTGGAAAAGGTTGTTTTGAGTGTGGTTCTCGGATCATCGCGCGAGGGATTGCCCGCGTAAGTTGGCGAGATTGGCCCGAGAGTCGTGGCCGCACTCGGCTCAGAGTAGTGGACCGCCACCGCAGAGGGGCCGTGGTAATGGCAGAGGTAGTAATGGATCTGGTCGGGGCCGTGGAGCACCGGCGGCAGGGGTGCGGGTAGTTCCGACGCCAGACACCTGGGTTAGTGTATGCAGCAAGGCGCCGAGAGGAGGGCGACGCACCGGACGTCATAACCGGTACGTTCTTGATCTTTGGTTCTCCTTTTACTGCTTTGATTGATGTGGGTTCGACGCATTCTTACATGGCCGTGAGTATAGTAGAGACCATGGACTTAGACTCGAGATATCTTCTAGGCGGATGACCGTAATTAGCCCTTTAGGTCACTCTGTGGTAGTAGATAAGTCGTTTAGAGACGCACCCCTAGAACTCCAAGGGTAGTGTTTCTTGCTTGATCCGATGGAACCGCCGTTTGGGAGTTCGATTTGATTCTTGGGATGGATGGTTGGTTAAGTACCAGCGAAGTTGGATTGCGCGGCTAAGCGCATGGTTTTAAGGACGATCGAGGGTGATGAAGTGGCTATGATAGGTAATAGGAGAGATTACTTATCAAATGTGGTATCCGCTCTCAAGGCGAGAGAAGATGGTCGAGGAAGGGCCGTGAGGCGTATGTGGTTCATGTGTATGCCTTGGAGGCTAAAGAGTCTGTAGAGAAGGTCCGCATTGTTAAGGAATTTGTTGATGTGTTTCCGAGGAGCTTAGGGTTTGCCGCCAGATCGTGAGGTAGAGTTCGGGATAGATCTGTTATCTCGAATCGCGCCGTTGTCTATTGCTCCGTATAGGATGGCGCCAAAGGAATTGGTGGAGCTTAAGGCTCGGATTCGTGGAGTTATTGGATCGAGGTTTTATCAGCCAAGTGTTTCGCCGTGGGGTGCGCCGGCATTTTGTTAAGAAGAAAGATGGTACGATGCGGATGTGCATAGACTCACCGCCAGCTTGAATAAGTCGACGAAAAACAAGTATCCGCTGCCACGGATAGATGACTTGTTTGATCACCAAGGGTGCAGCGGTATTTTCTAAGATTGACTCGAGGTCCGGTATCACCGATTAAAGGTGAAAGAAGCGGATATTCACAAGACAAAGCGTTTGGACTCGGTATGGGCACTACGAATTTACTCGTAATGCCGTCGGGTTGACTAACGACCTGGCAAAGATTTATGGATATGATGAATAGAGTGTTTCAATGAAGATCTGGATCGATTCGCCATGGTTTTCATAGACGACATCTTGGTGTATTCAAGAACAGAGGAAGAGCATGATGCGATTTGAGAGTTGTGCCGCAGATTTTGAGGAAAAGCAAATTTCTATGCTAAGTTTGAGTAAGTGCGCGAGTTCGCTTAGAGAAGTGACTTTCTTGGGTCATGTAGTGTCGGTGAGGGGATTCGAGTAGATCCTCGTGAGATTGAGGCGATTTTGGATTGGAAGCCGCCTAGGTCGATGGTCGAGATTCGAGTTTTCTGGTTTGGCCGGATACTACCGAAGGTTTGTTGAGGGTTTCGTTGATAGCAGCACCAATGACCAAGTTGTTAAGGAAAGAGGTTCCGTTTGTTTGGACCGAGAAACAAGCAGGGGAGTTTCGACAAGCTTAAGAAGATTCTAACGAAGCTCCGGTTTAATTCAACCCGAGGTGGTAAGGAATTCACGGGCTCATCGCGATGCATCACATACGGGTTGGGTTGTGTGTCGATGCAGAAGGTAAGGTTGTGGCTTACGATCTCGGACAGCTGAGGCCACATGAGGTCAACTATCCGACGCACGATCTAGAGTTAGCGGCTGTAGTCTTTGCGTTGAAGATTTGGAGGCACTACTTGTACGGAGAGAGATCAATAGTCTACACCGATCATAAGAGTCTGAAGTACCTCTTGACTCAGAAGGATTTGAATTTGAGGCAGCGCAGATGGGTTGAGTTGCTTAAAGATTACGACTGTTCGATTGAGTATCATCCGGGCAAGGCTAACGTGGTGGCAGACGCGTTGAGCCGTAAGGTTGTTTCGGACTTAAGAGCGATGTTTGCCCACTTGAGTTTGTATGACGACGGGAGTATTCTGGCAGAGTTGCGTGTTGCTTACTTGGGTTGAGCAGATCGAGAGAAACAGCTTAGAGGATGAGGTGCCTTGAGTGCGCGGAGGTTGCAGTGCTGCAGTGGTGGTTTGGAAGGTTACAACTTGTCTAGTGATGGGGTGCTGTGTTTCCAAGGTAAAGCTTGTATGCCCAAGGATGTTGAGCTGAGGCAGAGGATTCTTCAGGAGGACATTATTGCCCTTTATGCTATGCACCCGGGAGGTAGTAAGATGTATAGGGATCTCAGAGAGCGATTTTGGTGGCCTGGTCCAAGAAAGAAGTGACAGAGTGTGTTGGGAAGTGTCCGACATGTCACAGGTCAAGGTCGAACATCGCTGCCGCCGTGGTTGCTTCACTGTGAAGATTCCTCGATGGAAGTGGGAAAGGATAACCATGGATTTCGTCGGTGGGTTACCGCCACGCCAAGCAAGAAGGATTCAGATTTGGGTAATTGTGGATCGACCGACTAAATCAGCTCATTTCATTCCGGTGAGAGTTGACTACTCACTTCGAGAGGTTGGCTAAGCCGTATGTTTCGAGGATAGTGAGGTTGCACGGTGTGCCAAGATCGATCATCTCGGATAGGGATCCCGATTTACGCCAAGGTTCGAAAGCGTTGCATCAGCTCGGGTACGCGGTTGATTTCAAAGACGGCTTTTCACCCATGATCGACGGGCATCGTAAAGAGTTATTCAGATCTTAGAGGATATCTTGAGAGGTTGTGTCCCGGATTTTAGAGGTAGTTGGGAAGAGTTTCTACCATTATGAGTTTGCCTACAACAACGATTACAAGCGAGCATCAAGATGGCACCATATGAGGCGTTGTATGGTAGGAAGTGTCGATCACCTACGTGTTGGACGGAGTTAGGTGAACGCCAGCTTGTTAGGACCCGAGTTGGTTGTCGAGACCGAAAACAAGGTTAAGTTGATTCAGCTCGGTTGAAGGAAGCATCGGACCGCAGAAGTCTTATGCCGATCTTAAGCGGAGAGACATAGAGTTTTCTCGTGGGGATCAAGTGTTTGAAGGTCTCGCCATGGAAGAAGGTTTTGAGGTTCGGAAGGAAAGGCAAGCTAAGTCCGAGGTTTATTGGGCCGTATAAGGTTTTGAGACGAGTGGGACCCGATGGGCGATCAACCGGAGTTGCCGCAGCAGAGCTTAGTCGATTCACGACGATTTCACGTTTCGATGCTTCGACGTTATCGCTCGGATCCGCCGCATGTGGTAGCAAAGTGGAAGAGATCGAGGTAAATCCAGATTTGACTTTGGAAGAAGAACCCGTGCGCATTCTAGATCGGGATGTGAAGGTTCTGCGTAAGAAGTCTGTGCCTTTGGTTAAGGTACTGTGGCGGAATCATGGCGTGGAAGATGCCACGTGGGAACCCGAGGATATGATGAAACAAAGAGCAGACCGCAACTCTTTGATCGTGTAATTTTGAGGCCGAAATTATTTTAAGGGGGTAGAACTGTAATATCCTGGTTGGGGGCTATTTTGTTGTTGCATGATATTGCATGTGTTGGTGTGCTATGTTGCTATTTCTATGTTTTAGGGGCTTAATTGTAGGCTAGGAGTGTGCCCGAGTAGGTAGGAAAATTTTTATTTTTAGGCTTTATAGGAGGAGCCGATGGAGCTGAGGGATATGTATTTTATTTGGTGTTTTGTTGCACAAATGAGGAGCTGGCAAAGTGGCAAGGCATGTGCCACTTGGAGCTTAAGGGTGGCGTCATCTACAAGGGGGAGAGATCCTGTGTTCAAGTCGCAGAGTCCCCATTTTGGTTCCCATTTTGGACGGCATGGAGGGAGAGGTAGAAGGCAATTAGAATTTACTTTGACTTGGTCTTCCCATTCAAATGGAGGGTGATGAGGGATTTTAGGAGGAAGACTTGGTCAAACATGTTTGAAGGAGTGGTGGTGAGTGAATGGAGGATATTGGCCGAATTTTTGGGTGTTTGGAGGTGGGGAGTGGACGGTTTAGTGTGGAAGAGGATGTGCCGAAATGCACTTTCTACCTTGTGCATTTTCGGCCAAAAGTAATTGGTAAGCAAAAGTTCTCTCATTTTGTCAAACAAGCCGATTTTCTCAAAGAGTTTACTCTCATTCTTTTTGCTTTTGAAAACCGAAATACCACACTCCTAAAACTCGCCGAAATATCTTTGATCTTTGGTGTTCATTTGGTAGCCGAGTATCCTCCTCTTCATCTCCTTTTTCCTTGGTTCATTTGTGAAGTCGAATTCTCCATTCATCTTCCCATTTCTTTGTGCCGAAACTATTTCTTCTTTTGTTCAATTGTGCAAGCCAAGCTCTCTTCTCAAACATTCTTTTTCTCTTCTTGAAACTTTGGTAGCCGAATCTTATCTTCCAAAACACTTTCTTCACCTATTTGCTTTCAAACCGAAAGTCCCCACTCTCTACTTATCTTTTATTCTTGTCTTTTGTTCAAAGCTCAAGCCGTTTGTCTCCATTTGTTCCTTCTATTCCTCTTGGCCAAACTCTCTCTCTCTTAGTAGTTCCTTGGTGGCCGAATATTAGAAGGGTGGTAATCGTGTTGGGTTCTTGTTTTTCTTTCGATTGGAAGGGGGTCTTGGATATTGAAAAGTAACCAAGAAGAGTTTTCACTTTTTAACCGATTGGTAAGCAAATGGTTGTGGTAAGTGATTGGTATTATCATTAATCGCTCAATCTTTTGGTTTCGATTAAGTCAAGATCATTAAAGTTTAACCGTTTCTCTTTAGGGGTTGGTTGATTGTCAAGGGGAATCACCGCTGATTCGAGATTTGGTGGGAAACCAAATCAAGTTTAAAGGTGAGGGTTTGATATGGATTCTTTGGGGTTAGATGGTCTTGGCCGAGTGTGATAAGTTGTCTAATGCTCTTATTTGGCCGATTATAGGAGCAAGATAATCAAGGGGGCTTAGATCTGCTCGAGGGTTTAAGGTCGTTGTTTTCTGTGTGTGTAACTAACACACCCATACTTAGTAATATTATTAATAACTCGATTGCTTTGTAAAACCAAAACAAGATGATGGATTAATTGGTACCCAAGTGGGGTATATGTATGGATCCGGTAAGTCCGTAGCATTACGAGTTCCATCGATGTATACTCAATATCATGATCTATGTTATGTATGCTATGAGATATAATGCTTGGCATGTTGGCATGATATGCATGACTTGTAAGAGATGCATGATCACATGAGTATGGCATGATGATGGGTGATATGAGTGGAGGGAGGATGATGATATCCGTGTCTTTGGGACACTGTGTCTTTGGGACACCAGAGGTTTGGCACCTCCAAAGGGTTTGGTACCTACGCTTGATTTTGTGACTTCGGTCACCAGTGATTTGGTATCACATTTGTGTCTTTGGGACACCAGAGGTTTGGCACCTCATTGCGACTCGTCCCTGTGGTTAACACCACCGTGGGTTGGCCCCACTTTGAGATATGGGATCGCCCTCGCTAGTGATTTGGTATCACACGATGGGTTGGCCCCATCATCGGATTTCCAGGATCGCGGTCACCAAAGTGATTTGGTATCACACCGTGTCTTTGGGACACCGCAGGTTTGGCACCTCATTGCGACTCGCCCTCGTGGTTAACACCACCGTGGGTTGGCCCCACTTTGAGATATGGGATCGCTCGCTAGTGATTTGGTATCACACGATGGGTTGGCCCCATCATTGGATTATTCGTGACTTTGGGTCACCGGTGGTTTGGCACCACACTTATGGATATCGTGACTTTGGGTCACGGTGGTTTGGCACCACCGGTGGTTTGGTACCACACGGGGGTAGAAAAGGCGATATGGATGGTTAGGATCGGGTTGCATTAATCATGTTGCTATGCATGATGTGTGTTAGCATGTTGTTTTATCGGGAGCGGGATTTACGCACTGAGTCATTCGACTCACCCTCTCCTTTGACATTTCAGGTGACACTTAGACGCGGACATGGGAGCCGGATGGACTCGGGTGCTCATGCCACGCTTAATAAAGTTTTACTCAGACTTTATAATTTGGGTACTTTAGCTTGCTTTTTATTATTTGGGTTTTGTTTTGGATTGTAAAAGGCCTTTAAATTATGCTTTATGATGTTTATGCTTTAAATAGACTTTAACATGCCTTAACAAAATAAGTGGGTTGAAATTTTACTAAAATTTGGAAAGACAATGATTTAAAAACTATAACGCAAAGTGTTTTAAACTATACCATCGGGTATCTCACCATGACTTGCATTAGAAACTCAAACGATTTCCAAATCAAAACTCGATTTTCTACCAAGTTAAAATGTCTTAAGTAACACTAAGAAACTATTTGAATAATGAAATGGAATAAACTCGTTTTAACTACATCTTTTGGTTAAGCTTTCAAATTTTTTTTGGGTTTTCTGAATACACCACTTGATTTCAAACAAGCCTACTCAAATTTTCTTCAAATACACTAGATAGTGAAGTGTTTACATCCTGCTTTTAAACGAAAAACCTAAACCTCTCAAGTACGTTTTCCCCGTAACATACCAGATTCGGTCGTGGTGTATTGACCGGGTTTGGGGTGTTACAATTTTGGCTAGGAAGAAAAAGAATGGAAAGAGTTTCGGCTTTTGAATCAAAGTGAAGATGAGGGAATAGGCTTAGAGATTTTTGGCTTTTTTGCAGAGAATGAAGAAGAAGATGGAACTTTAGGAGTTTTGGCTTTTACTCAGAGAAGAAGAGAAAAGAATGAGAAAAAAAACCCAAATGCTGAAATTGAAGAGATATTCCCTATTTATAGAAATTTCTAAGCACTTACCTAACCTTGCAGATAAGTCCTATCTTTTCTCCTTTATCTTAATCTACTAGCTCATCTAAAAGAGACTTAATTATCTCTAACTCCTCCCTCCTTTATCAGCATATTATCCACATATTTTATTCATTAAAATCCCTAAATTTTAGCTTTTATCTGCTTATTATCCACATAAAATAAATTCTTAAATAATAGCCTTTATCTGCTTATTATCCACATATTTTAAACATTAAAACCCCTAAATTTTAGCCTTGTTGCCATCCACTCCACCTAATCCTAATGCCCAAAATTTAGCTAACTTAAATTAAAAGAATTGGGCTCTATGAAACTTAAATTTGGGCCCCTTACTCCTTTGTGTGGCGTCACCTCCTAAGATTGGGCCACAAGCCCACTTTGGTATTTTAAACATAGATACTACCTTTTAAACCCTATAATGCCCAAACAGATAATTTTAATCAAGGCCTCTACCTAAGCCTGAGCCCAATTTGGACCCCTAACACTTAAATTAACACATTAAACATATCCACCCTTTAAACGCATAGGCCCAAAAATTCAGGATGTTACAGCTTCTACTCCTCTTAAAGAAATTTCTGTCCTCGAAATTTCCAACTAACTATTAATCGTACTACCCAAGTCTCACCACTATGCTTTCGTTGTGCACTCTAATTCTAAAGTCAAAATAAACACTTAGTATACTATGGTAGGGTACGCACTGGTATTCGCATCTAAAGGATCCTCGTCCCCTTGTACTCATGCTATCGGTCCGTATTTATCTGATTAAGAATTTTATGAATTAATAAGTTTCTTCCACTGTTTAACCACGAACAGTCTTATGAGCAGTAGTTTAAGAGTAGTTCTTTCGAATTCGAAATCACATCTACAAGTTTCAGTCTTAAGTTTGTCTCCTAGTTCCACATACACATACATGCAATCATCAATCATACAAATAGAACTTACATTCATCACCTAAGGGTATTTTCGTCATTTCACTACCCAGGGGTATTTTCGTAATTTATCCTATAGGGGTATTTTCGTAAATTTTTGAAATAGGGTTCCTTGGTGATTTTGTAAAAGAGGGTATTTTGGTAATTTTTTGCAATCAAGGGTACTTTGGTCATTTTACACATTAGGGGCAATTTAGTAATTTTTACAAATCAGGAATATTTTCAAAATAAATTTTTTTATTTTTGAAACAGATAGGGGTATCTTGAAGGATTTGATTTCAAAAGAAAATAGTAGTGTTCGTGTGGTTGTGGATTTTGCTTGTTGTCATGTGTTGTGTTATTTTTTTTTACTAAAAATTTCGTTGACTATGTAAATCCTGGGTATATTTGCAAATCATGGGTATCTTGGGTTTTTTTTCCAAAACAAGGGTTTCTAGCAATTTTGTAAAGATAAGGTAGCTGGTCCCTTTTGGGTTTTAATTATAGATTTTGGCCCACAACAAGTCCTCGTGGCTAGGTGAACAAATACCACGCACTGCAGGATTCCAAAGAAAGAGGAGGTGAGTCACTAGGATCGCTTAAATACCGTGCTCTTCCGGATCCTTCCTAGACATGCGATGACGGTTACTACACCCTAGTCTTGCATGCTCGTTAACGGGTTTGTTTAGTGAAATTAAGTTTTATGACATTTTAAGAAGTGGTTTGAACTAAGCCTAGAGTCCATCAAGTTCTAATCTAACTAATCTACGCCCCATAAAGCCCATCAAGCCCACGTGATATATATCACACAATGGTTCAGAGTACTTTTACCGCAGACTTGGGGCTAGAGACGCAGTGCCAGGCCGAGCTAATGACTGCATATCATTTAAAAACATTCATGTTTTAAAAGCCCATCTTTAGGAAACGCTTTGAGCCCAAAACCCCCAGAGCCGAAGTTTTGAACCGGGCTCGATACAAATTTATAACACCCCAAACCCGCCCAAACACCACGACCGGATCCGGTATCTCACTAAGAAAATTTTGGAAGAACATGTCGATTTTTAAAAATACTTTTCTAAAGTTTATCTTCTTATTCGAGAGAAATTTAATAGTTGATAGTTTAAATAAAATATGCCTTTATAAATTAAAACCCAAATTTAAATAGATACATTAGTTCAATAAGAATTTAAATAACTAAAAGTAATTAAAGCCCAAAATAAACAAAACATAAACTAGTGGCCCATAGCCTTATTACAACGAGATTTAAAATCCATTAATTAAAAATATAAAGTATTAACTTGAGACTTTTTGTCGGATCCAGTTGGTCTTTTGCATGGCCACCAATGCTCATCTCCACCTGGTCCCAAGCACTAGGTATCACCCTAAAGGTTAATTAATAGGTGAGTCGCGAGACTCGCAGTGCAACCTCATGCACCACTAGATTTTGGCCTTAGGCCCATAAAACAGATTAATAATTCCATTTATAAAAATAACAAATAATATGCAAGGCCCAACCCATTTGCCTAGGTTTCCATCCGCTACACGCCCGCATCATCGACTGCATACACACCATTGGGGATTTCTACAATCGACCCACACCGCTACACACCATGATGACAATCATGCCGCTCATCCACATATGATGGCCAAGCCCTTATAACATATAATGGCCAAGCCCGTGATAACATATAATGGCAAGTTCGTATAACATTTAATGGTGGAAGCCCGTATAACAGCTTCACGGCATTAGTCGCTACATCGATCACGGTAGAAACCGCTACACATATAATGTATAACTTCCTCCTTTCATCAACCCAACCCATGCAATCACATACAAGCATTTTACTTATAACAAATAAACAGATTACTTACTAACATGGTGAACCGCTTACCCTCATTGGGCTTTCATCAATAAATCGAGATGTCTGCAATTATCAAAACATATAAATCTTATGATCATGCATTTTATGATTAGATCTAGATGGTGGGGAAGTACTACACACATGATATCGCTAAATCCAATATTCTTAGTCGATGTCCTTGCTATCCGGATCTATTATCCTCAATGTAAAGCCTTTCTCAAAAGTTTAAAAACACACAAAGATTTAGCCCTTCAAAAAATCGGCCAAGATTAATAAATCCCAAATTACACGTTAAAACTAATAGATCCCTTACCTTGAAATCTCGAAAGTAACATGATTCTATAACTTAGAGATCTATGCGATTGACTCCACTAAAGTTCCTTCAGATTTCGCAAGCACAAGTAGGCACCACGTATAATTCGACAATCACAGGAGATGAGATCTAGGATTTCACTTTTAGGAAAATCCCAAAAAGTATGAACAAGAGAAGGCTGATGTGTCTTTGGATTTTAAAATACTTGAGTGAGGAGTTTTGGTTTCGACAGAAAAGAGAAGAAGAAAAGAAAACAAGGAAGAGACTTGAAGATTTCGGCTAGGAAGAAAAAGAATGGAAAGAGTTTCGGCTTTTTGAATCAAAGTGAAGATGAGGGAATAGGCTTAGAGATTTCGCTTTTGTAGAGAATGAAGAAGAAGATGGAACTTTAGGATTTTTCAACTTTTACTCAGAGAAGAAGAGAAAAGAATGAGAGAAAAACCCAAATGCCGAAATTGAAGAGATATTCCCCCTATTTATAGAAATTTCGGCACTTACCTAACCTTGCAGATAAGTCCTATCTTTCTCCTTTATCTTAATCTACTAGCTCATCTAAAAGAGACTTAATTATCTCTAACTCCTCCCTCCTTTATCAAAGATATTATCCAAATATTTTAATCATTAAAATCCCTAAATTTTAGCCTTTATCTGCTTATTATCCACATATTTTAAACATTAAAACCCCTAAATTTTAGCCTTGTTGCCATCCACTCCACCTAATCCTAATGCCTAAAATTTAGCTAACTTAAATTAAAAGAATTGGGCTCCATGAAACTTAAATTTGGGCCCTTTACTCCCTTGTGTGGCGTCACCTCCTAAGATTGGGCCACAAGCCCACTTTGGTATTTTAAACATAGATACTACCTTTTAAACCCTATAATGCCCAAACAGATAATTTTAATCAAGGCCTCTACCTAAGCCTGAGCCCAATTTGGACCCTTAACACTTAAATTAACACATTAAACATATCCACCCATTAAACGCATAGGCCCAAAAATTCAGGATGTTACAATAAAGGGATGATAATTCCTACACTCCCCCTCAAGCTGGTGAATATACATTGTATAATCCCAACTTGAATAGGAATTTATTGAAAACAGCTTTGTAGAGCCTTAGTGAGAATGTCCGCAACTGTCCTTCTCAAGGAATGTAGGAAAGAGTGGTCGTCCCTTTGTTGACTTGATCAGCAATAAAATGCCTATCAATCTCCACATGCTTTGTTTGGCCATGTTGGACTGGATTCTTAGAAATCTGAATAGCAGATTGATTATCACACAAGACTTCAAAGTGATCCTCCCGATTAGTGTCAAGTTCTTTTAGTAATTTAAGTAGCCAAATTCCTTCGCATATTCCCAAAGCTAGTGCTCTAAATTCACTTCAAAGACTACTTGAAACAATGATTATTTTTTACTTCTCCAAGTTGTAAGGTTACCCCAAACAAAAGTGCAAGAGCCACTAGTGGATCTTCTTTCAGGTGAGGTCTCCCGCCCAACTAGAGTCTCAGTAAAAATCTTAACAGCTCTGCCTTGTGTCTTCTTGAACATTGCCGTGTCCGGAGTTTTCTTCAAGTACTTGAGAATTTCGCTTGTCGCCGCCATATGCTCTTCACTAGGATTAGTCATGTGTTGACTTATCACATTTACAGAAAGGCTATATCCGCCTCGCCAAGGATAAGTAAATAAGTTTCCCAACTAATCTCTCAAATTTCTCTCTGCCTACTAAAGACCCATCTTCTTTGTTGAATCTCAAATTTGCCTCCATTAGTATATCACTGGCTTACAACCAAGAAAACTAGCTTTCTTTGAGTAAATCAAGTACATACTTTCTTTGATTAATCACAAGTCCTTCTTTTGATCTTGCCACCTCCATTCCTAGGAAATATCTTAGCTTTTTCCAAGTCCTTGGTTTCAATTCCCTGCTTAATCACTCCTTCAAAACCGCTGATTTCTTCTTCATCATCTCCAAGAAGAATTATGTCATCAACATACACAATTAGGATAGATTTCTTATTTGTAGAAGTTACATTGATGAAGAGTGTATGATCGGCTAGGGACCGCTTGTAGCCGTTTTTAAGGATGACTTTAGTGAACCTCTCAACCAAGCTCTAGGTGATTATTTTAACCCGTATAGGGACTTGTTGAGCTTACATACCTTGTTGCTACCTTTAACAGACATTTTTAAGCCGATGGAAGTTTCATATAAACTTCTTCCTCTATCATGCCATTAAGAAATGCATTTTTACATCAAGTTGGTGTAATTGCCAATCGCAATTTATAGCCAAGCTTAGGAGTACTGAACAAGTTGTTAAGCTTTGCCACAGTGTGCAAAAGTTTCTATGAAATCTATCCCATATGTTTCATGTAAAGCCTCTAGCCACTAGTCTAGCTTTGTATCGTTGGATGCTTGCATTGAGTTGTACTTTACAAAGAAAAATCCACTTACACCAACAACTTTTTCTTAAGGAAGGTCCAGAATCGTCCAAGTGGCATTTTTCTCTAGTGCACAAATTTCCTCTTCTTCAATGTACTCCTTCTCCATTTAGGATCCTTTAGAGCTTCAAGCTATGCTTGTGGGAATTTGTTCTTTATCCAAGGTTGTCAGTAAATGCTTGAAAAGAAGGCATCAATGAGTTATAGCAAAAGAATTTTTCAATAGGATGCTTGGTGCATTGTCTAACCCCTTTTCTAATAGTAATAGGAAAGTCATCTAGAGTAGTAGACTTACTGATTTATTCTTCTATTTCAAGAAATGAACCCAAATCCAATTCTCGGCAAGAATCGATTGTAAAACATGCCTCGTGGATATTTTTCCTTTTTCTTGTATAGACACTGAAGTCGTTTGGGTGGTGATATTTGTTGAAGACTTTCAGAGAGGAGTAGGTGTGTTTAAAGTAGGAGTGGGTGAGTTAGTGATAGATATTATAGGAGAATCAGTTTGAGGTAAAGGGAAAAATGGTGGAAATTTTGAAGGTTGAGAATGGAAATTAGGAGGAGATACCTGATTTGGCTGAAAATCACTCCATGTCTCCCGAATTTCAAACTGATTGAAATAGGATCCTGCTCATAAAAAGTGATATCCATAGTGGTAAAAATCTTTTGAAGGAGGATGATAACATTTATGTCCCTTCTTAAGTGAAGAATATCCAACCAAGACACATTTTAAAGACTTAGGGTCTAACTTGGACTTATTAGGAGCAATATTTTGATAAAGACAAATGCAACCAAAGATTTTAAGTGGCGTAATTGAAGAGATAGGCTTAAAATGAGGAAAATGCTTCAAAAATATAGATTGAGGTGTTTGGAATTTCAAAACCTTACTAGGCATTCGGTTGATTAAATAGGTGGCCATTAATATGGCTTCCCCCCACAGATATTTAGAAACATTGGTAGTAAATAGAAGTGAACGAGTAACCTCTAGGAGGTGCCTATTTTTCCTTTCAGCAATGCCGTTCTGTTATGGGGTTCCAATACAAGAACTAAGCTAAACTATGCCCTTTCCTTGAAAAAATACCCAAAGACCTAGCAAAAAATTCACCGCCATTATCGGATTTTAAAGAGTTGGATTTTAGACCCAAATTGAGTGAGAACCATGTTATAAAATTGCTAAAAAATACCAGTAGTTTCAGATTTATCTTTTAGCAAATAAGTCCAAGTTATCCTACTGTGATCATCAATGAAAGTGATAAACCACTTACAATTGTCAGCATTCTTCACCCGAGAAGGGCCCCAAATATCACTTTGGATCAAAGAAAAAGGGTGAGAAGGCTTGTATAGAGAAGGAAAATAAGACGATTTAGTATGTTTGGCAAGAGAGCAAACTTTGCAAGAAAAAGAGTTAGGCCTTTTATTAATGAATAGATCAAGAAATAATTTTGCAAGATATTGAAAACTAGGATGGCCTAAACGAAAGTGCCATAACATAACATTATCAACTATATTTAAAGCTATTAAAGAGTTAGAGAGCCTGCTTTAGGAGAGGAAGGGAGGATGTAGAGACCATTTTGCAAGTCGGCCTTACCAATCATCTTCTTCGAAGTTCAGTGCCTAAAAAAGTACAATCAAGACCGTTAAAAATTATGGAACATTTCAATTCCATGGAAATTTTACTTACGGAAATAAGATTGCAAGCCGTAGTTGGGACAAATAGAACATTGTTAAGTACAACTGCTCATTTAGAACAACAGTGCCATGTCCTTCTATTTTGCATTAAGGAACCATCACTGCTTACACCTTTTACCAAATGTTTGGAAAAATTATGAAACAAGGCCTTATTACTACCATATGATCCGTAGCACCCTAATCAAGGATCCAATTAGGAGGAACTGTGAGGAAAACAATACTCAGAGAAGAAGGGTTACCTTCTGGTTCTTTCATGACCAAATTACCAAATTTTTTTCTAGATTTGAGGTAATCTCCGAGTAGGAGAAGGATATGTAGAAGAAGAAGTTTCTGACATGGTCTAGGTGGAAAAGAACCGAACCTAACTGATGCCATGTAGAAACCAGAGTAATTCTCTCAGATTTTTATATATATCGATACAATAGAACATATTTACATCTTTATACAAACTATATCTCTAATTTAGGAAACTCTAAGATAGGAAAGAAAACTAATAGAGATCCGATCCCTAAAAATAAGAGATTATAAATATCTACGTAATCCCTTGACTAAGGAATAATGATTCCTACAGTAATCCCTTTGACTAAGGAATAATGATTCTGCAGTAATCCCTTTAATAAAGGGATGATAATTCCTACAATACTCTTCTTGCAGAAAAAAACAAAGACAAATTTCGGTTATGCGGAATATGGCTACTCTTGATCATGCAACTGATGCATGTCCTAGTTTGTATGATGATACCATGGCCTATCCGGATGTCTGTGGGAAATTTTCTTGGCCACCACAAAGGCGATACGAATTCTCACGCTAATATTTCTACAACCCTGTGATGGAGGGACCATCCTAACTTAAGTTATGGGGCCAATCCACGAAATAACCAGCCATACCAAAACTGGTTTCCGCAATAGCCGCAAGGTTCAGGTAATTTCTTAAAAACTATGGTCAATAAATTAGCAGCTAATGTGCTTGATTTTCGACAGCAAACTCTTAATTTCCAAAGAGAAATTAAGGATTTTCAACAGAAAACTGAGGTGTCTATAAGAGAATTGACCATATCAGTTGAGAAATTTAACTCTCAAAGGAAGCTGCCGTCACAAATAGAACTGAATCTAAGACAACACGCAAATGCAGTGACGTTGCAAAGTGGAAAGGTATTGGAACCAATTCCTGCAAGAAATCTTGGCCAAGATTCCGCCCCAAAAAAGCCCAAGAACGATGAACAGGTCCGAATGAAACCCCCATTGCCCATAATTCAACCTCCATTTCCAGAAAGGTTTTACCAATGTCGAAGAGGTAAAGAGGACAAGGAGATCCTCGAAACATTTAGAAATGTTGAGATCAATATACCACTATTGGATGCCATCAGACAAATTCCACGTTATGCCAAGTTTCTTAAAGAGCTTTGCACCAACAAACGGAAATTAACAGGTAATGAAAGGGTAAATGTTGGTGAAAATGTAGCTGCAGTGTTACATGAAAAATGCCAATAAATGTAAAGATAGGGGCATGTTTGCGATACCATGCAAAATAGGCCACTTGAGGATAAAAAAGACTATGTGTGATTTAGGGGCCTCCATAAATGTAATGCCTTTTTCTATTTATGAATCACTTAACGCTGGCTTTTTTGATGAAAACAGGTGTTACTATACAGTTGGCGGATAGGTCTGTTGTGCATCCTAAAGGAGTCCTTGATGACATATTAGTGAAAGTTAAGTGATAAAAATGGAGGAGGATAAAGCTCCTAGGTCTTCAGACATCTTGTTGGGGCGACCTTTCCTTAGTACTGCAAATACTAAGATTGACGTACGAAGCGGAACCCTCAGATGGAGTTTGATGGGGAGATCGCGAAGTTTAATGTTTACGATGCTATTAGTCATCCAAGTAAAATCTTGAGCGTAAACCATGTCGACATAATGGACTCATTAGTAGAACAAACTTTTGAGTCATCTTATGGAGATAAATCTAAAATGATGTTTGATGATTTTTCTATTAATAAATTATTGGCTCCTAAGGATACTAAACTTCTACCTTCTGTTGTGCAGGCACCAGATCTAGAATTAAAACCACTTCTCGAGCATCTCTAGTGCACATTTTTGGAGAATGGTGAGACCATAGCTGATTTAAAAGGGATTAACCCTTTGAAAGGCACGCAAAGACGATTAAAGCCAAATATGGTGGATGTGTTAAAAAAGGAGAATTTTCGAGCCCATACGGACGAAAGAATTCAGTTGGAATAACTCCAATACTAGTAGAGGCGTCAAGCTAGCGACGTTAAACAAGCGCTTGTTGGGAGGCAACCCAATTTTTTATTTTATTTTATTTTCTTAACTTTATTTATTGTTTTATTTTATTTTATTTATTGTTTTTTGAATATTAATAAATTTATCTTCTTCTGCCTAGGTGAAACGGAGCGAAAATACGAAGAAAAAAGTAAAAAATTAGAAAAATAGAACCAAACAAATTTCTATCCAATCCGTATTCCGCACTCAGAGTACCCATATCCCGGCAGCCAAATACCCATATCCTCGCAATCAAACACCCACCTTCAAAGCCACAAATAACCCCTCAAAACCCTAAGATATTTTTCAATTTTTTTCCCTTTCTTCTTTTACCACCTTGCAACTCTCCTTAACAACCCCACCGCCGATTTCTCTTCCTCTCCTCCTTATACACCGTGTCCGCCCTCCCTCTCCTCTCGCACGACCCATCCTTGCCATCTTCTTCTTCTTCTCCACCAGGCGCACCTAACCGACAAAGAACTATATGGGGAGTTCTTCTACACTTTTCTTCCGCCTATTTCTTTATTTTTCCACATCGAGGACTATGTGTTTTAAGTAGGGGAGGTGTTCTCGTTATTATCGCCATTTTATCTCGCTGTATATGTCGTTATCTCAAGTTGTTATCGCCGCTTGGTATGCTCGATTCGCCCATTTATTTTTTTTTAGAATATTCTGTCTTTTTTCATGCCCAAGAATTTGACCACAACTTGCCTACTGCTTGCCCCACAAGCATGATTCTTGCCCTCGAGGAAATTATGATTTTTCCCATAATTGATGCCATCTCCACTGCTTTATTTTTATTAGGCTAAAAATAATTGTGATCAATAGAGTTAACTCTATCTTACTTTTCGTGAAATTGATCAAGTTTAGTATAAAGTGAACACTTAAATTGATTGCATGATTAATTTATGTTCATGGATATTAGGTGATTATTGAAACTTATCCTTGACACTTATATTGTTTTTCCTAAGTTCTCAAAAATTTAAATTTCGTTTAATTGTTAATAAATTTTTCCGTGGTTATGAGTACAGCTTAGAACGTGACTGACTGAGTAACCGAGGTAGGGTGCTTGGGTTATCATTCTACTTCGTGTCAAAAGGTTGTGTGACGTGACAAGTAAAACTCCGCTAGCCCAGGTTATGAGTGTAGCCTAACGTGATCGATCGAGTAACCGGGTAGGGTGCTTGGGTTGTCATTCTACTTCGCACAAAAGGTTGTGTGACGTGATGGGAAAAACTCCGCTAACCGGAAATAGCAATATGTTTCTAAGAAAATAAATAAATAATTAAATAAATAAAAGAAAAGAAAAAGAAAAAAAGAGAAAAAAATATGTGTAAATAAATAAAATTTGGGACTAAAGGAAGAAACAAAGAGGGTGTCTTGGGTAGGTTTAGTAATTTACCTAATTTCCATGAAATAATTCAATTTGAAGTTAATGTCCAGATTAATTGGAAAACTTTTTCTGCTTTTACTTAAAGCAAACTTAGAGTTCTATTTATTTTTCATATGTATTTTTGACTAATTTTTATGAAACTTTGGAGTGGTATTTCTTTTATAGCAAAATCTAATTTTCACAGTTGGATAGGAACCATACTTGAGGGCAAGCATGGGCTAAGTAGGGGAATTTGATAATACTCTAGAATAACATATTTTTATGTATTAATTATGTGTTTATTCTGAGTATGATCCTGCTAATTTGAGCTATTTATTATCTTTTATCTCATAGGACTAAATTGGAGGCAAAAGTAAATTAAGGGCCAAAAGCGTGAATTTAGAGATAAATGGGCCAATGTATACACAGGAAAAGTTGGTGCCAAAAGTGCAAGCATGGAGGACACAAGGGTTGAAATGCAAAAGAAGAGATTTTATTCTATCAGACTCTATTTTGACTATATTAGGATAATTAATATTAAGATAATTATTAAAGATTATTTAATTTTAGGATTTATTTTATTTATCTTTATTTATCTTTGATTATTTGTAATTATCTTTAGGAATTTGAGTAGGACTAGTCTATCTATCTTAGCACTATAAATAGGGGATGAAGTGACTCAGTTTTTATTCATTCTTTTCTGTAAACACTTTCTCCCAAAAAAGTTAGCCTTTTGTTCTTTCCATATTTTCCATTCAATAAAATTCTAATTTTTTATTAAGTCTATTTCTTTTCCCAAAAGCATGAGCCACTAAACCCATCTAGCCGAAAGTTGTCAAAAATCCCCAAAAAAGGTTCTTGAGGCTTAGAATCCCTACTTACCCTCTTCGACGAGTATTCATCGCTTTCTCCGCATTATGAGGTCGACGCTTTCGTCCATGTCCCTTAAGAAGTGATCTTTTCGATGTGTGCAAAGGCGCACCGCTTATGTATTTTTGGGAAGGTTGCACGCCGGTTCGTTAACTTATCGTGTGGTCGAGGTTGGCGAGCCCAAGAGACAAAAATGGCGGATTCATCATTGAGAAACGCTGATCTAGCATAAGATGATCCCACAGAGAGATTGTTGGGTAGAGTCGTTCTACTAAATCGTAAGTCTAAATCCTTGGAGTTGGTGGTCGAGGCATCCTCTTCCACTATAACTGGCTTATTCGGTTTGAGAAGGATCATCTAAAAGCCGAGGATTGAACCCAAGGCTGATCAAGACAATTGAGGTCGGAATTCCCCATAAGAATTTTTTTATCTCAAACTCTACTTACTATCTTTAATTTTTGCAATTTCAATTCGACTTCTTAATTATATTTTAATTTTATTTTTATTCCCAGATTAAAAACTTTAAAATTCTATTTTTTTTATATTTTTCAGAACGCAGGTTTTCTTAGGCACGATTTTTCCCAGGATTTCAAAAACACAAGCATTCGTATAATCCGGTCCCTGAGGATTCGACCCTACTTCCCCTGTACTGTTCTTTTTCATTATTTTGTAGGGAATATGATATTTTTTGTGCTCTCAACGACCGCATCAACAAGATCTGCTATCTTTAGTCTACTCCACTGCAAACTCATGGATGCCAGCCGATGTTTTCGGTCCGCTTCATCTGAAACTCGGAAGACAAGATTCGCTATCTTCAGCCCGCTTCCATCGCAAACTCGTGGATGCCGATCGGTATCTTCGATCCGCTTAGCTGCAAACTTAGGAAGACAAGATCTGTTATCTTCGGCCTGTTCCACCGCAAACTCAGGAATGGCAGCATCGATGTTTTCTGATTCGCCTACTACAAACTCAAGAAGACAAGATCTGTGAATTCACCGATGTGCGACAATCGCCCTCTCGGGGACCTATCCTCAGAAATCTGGTTTTATGTGTTTATGTTATGCAAAATGGTTAGATGCTATGATCTCAACAAATCAACTACTCCTAACCGAATGACATAAGTACGAATGCAAAATGTCATGAGGACGATCCTTTTAATAATTAGGATGTCGCCACTTGTTGCTCATTAGTGGCTCTATCATTAATGTAGTACACTGCCTTCCTACTCGGGCCGGCATTTGACAGAAAACCCAAAACATTTTTGCTCAACCGATTTGCCCCACTAACTTCGTGGTCCTTTCCATGCACTCAGTGGGACATAATGCTTGTACCATTTTCAAACCATCTCACCGCGCGGGCTTAGGATTATAGGATTTGAAACTTTTCCAATCCGCTCCTCACCGCAATTCAAGGGTATAGGACTTGTATCTTTTCAATTCATCCCATCAGTAATTTTAAGGTATAGGATTCAGAATTTGTTCCATCCATCGATCACTCCCGCTGACCCGGACTCGCATGTGTATGCATGATACTCGCATGGATGCAAAATGTCATTTTTCTTTTCGAGATTGATTCCTTCTACGCTTGGGTTGTCATTGCTTATTTTCCATTGATTTGTATCACCGATGCAATATCTAGTCTTTTGATCAACCAATGTCCTTGACAGAAAATCAAGAGATAAACTCACTTGGGCTCAAATATTTCCAACCTTTAAGCTTGGTGAGTTCTAAACAATAGTCCTGCTTTCGTGTTCCTATACTATTTTAAAAGCTTCCAGTAGTAATATATAAACTCCTTTTATGAAAGTATTATTAGTCCATTAATCGTTATTTCAATATAAAACGCTTGAAAAGATCACAACAATGGACAAGAAGGAAATTAATTAGGAGCATAGCTCAAACAAATAAGTTGATCAAAGATAACCAAGGCAATAAAAGAAAATTGATTGGGGTGTATCTTGAAAAGAATAAAGTAATCAAAGATAGCCAAGGCCATAAAAGAAAATTGATTGGGGTGTATCTTGAAAAGAATAAAGCAATCAAAGATAGTAAATTCAAAATGGTAAGATAGAAGCTAGGTGCCCTAGATATCGCAACCTGAGCTTCTCTGCACAAACTTCTTGAGGACCATTTTGAGCTCAATACGTGTTTTTAGAGGATCCAGAGTGCTTTGTCAATGCCCCAAGACGTAGCATACTTCCTTATTGTTAATTCAGCATAGCAAGACTACCACATGCCCTATCTTTGATTAAAATTTGAGCCGCTCTTTTTGGTTTTCTACTAAAACCCTTTGGTCTCAAAGCGCCTTTCGCAGTTTTCTTTTTTGCCTTGGCTTCTCCTCTTTTTTTTTTTTTTTTGAATTTGATCTCAAGGCGCCTTTACGGGTTTTCACCTTGGCCTTTCTCTTTCAGTAAAATACTTCTTGATCGAACCTGAATTCGAATTGGGCAAGTCTTCGCCATCCGTCTCTCGGCCAATATCAATGCTCCTCTAGAATAAGGCCCTTTTTACTACATAAGGTGCTTCCGCTTGGCATCCGCTTTCCCTCAAATCCTTTTGTATAAGAAATATCTTTTCAATATCAGGTTCCTCGTGGAATTCTCTAGGATGAACCTCTTTGTCGTGAAGCTTGCATCATCCGACCGTGATGGATAACTTTTAACCTTTTTGTTCGATTAGGTTCAATTGGCAAAAACGCTTTCCATTCCATAAACCAATGGGTAAGATGTTGCCCCAAGAGGTCTTGGCCAACGCTCGATAATCATAGAGGATAAATGGTAACTTCTTTATGCCAAAATCTTTACAAGTCTCTTGGCCATCTTTCCTACAACTTTGTTTTGTTTTTTTTCTTTTGGTCGCCTTTGTTGTTCTATGATATGGCGTCTGATCTTTGAATGTACTACAAACTTTTGACATTGTCCTTTTTGGCATTCTTTGTCGGGCGCCCGATCTATTTTTTTTTACTCATCGACCTTGTAAAATTGACATGTGAAGCTACTTTCTCCTTTTAGTGAAGTAATCGACGACTCACCAAGATAAATCGACGATACTAGAAATTTTATCCGAGATTGGCCCGCCTCACAGAGAGAAAGTTTGTGAAGAAATTAATGAGGCATATGAATCTTGTCTCCTTAAATACTTTACATAACCGATGCCATCCCCTTCTATGTAGATTAGCAAAGACCCAAACCTCATGATTAGCTTGGCTTTGTAAAACCATTAGCATGTGTCCTTCCGACATCTTTATGGACCTCTTTTAAGATTTCAACGCACTCCGTCTCTGGGCAGGTCTCAAGAGCCTGCACATGTCTCTGATATGATCGCAAAACATCTTTGAATTCTTGAAAATAACTCAATGATGTCTCGCCTTATTTCGTGGTGAGCTAGGCTACAATCTTCACTCTCTTTTCTAGGCTCATAATATCCACTGACCACTTGTAGAGTAAGGTCTGCTTTTCATCTTGTTTTACTCGTTTTAACAAATCGTAAGATAGGTTACAATCTCTGTCATCTTCAAAGCCCCGAGATCCTCTCAGACACATATCTTACTCGGAAAGGAGACTCTGAGTCAAAGAGCAGATTGCTCACATCGTTGATATCCTGGAGACCTATTGTAGGTTCAAGGAAGATTCCCAAAGAATAAATGATTCAAAGAATGATTATTTGTGATGGTCATGAATGAAGAATGAAAGAATACTTGAAAGAAAGTCCAAAGAACAAACAAAAGAAAAACTAAGAACAATTGTTTGTACAAGATGAAATGGAAAAATAAAAGAATATTTGCTCAAAAGATGCATTTTATTGAAATAAAAATTTCTGGACACAAGCCTATTTTACATAAAGGGTTCTTATTGCCTCTAGGCTTAATGCAACAAGCATGTTTTGAATATTACTCTAGATTAGCTCTCTAAAAATATAGGATTCTCTTCCATCAGCTTCCATTATTCAAAACACTCCTAAGTATGCAAGGGCTTGGAAACTTGCTCTCGGTCTCCTCTTCGCTTTTTGACTTATTGGAAGGAGTCGTAACTTTCTTGTCTCCTCCTTCAATCATCGTGATTGACGCCTTCGTCATAGTGATCAAAGTTCGATGAAACGCCAAACTCACAATTCCCATTTTAATGAACCTTTCACCAACTTTTTAAATGTAGTAATTTTCAATTGGAGTGACCGTTATTCTCGGTTGGTACTGCGGTAGGTATTCTATTATACCATTTGGGAACGAAGGTTGCACTCCGGTTCCGAGGAGAACAGAGACACCACATGCGCGATCAAACAAATTCCCGACACACTTCTTGTACAGCATGTCATCGGGATGGGTGTGAACTGGAGCCTTCCTCATGGTGGCCTCGGGATTAGATTCGCTTGAAGAGCCTTGATAGCCTAGTGGTTATAGCCCTCGGGCTGAACTCTGACGGATCGATTTGGGATGCATGCTCAGATACTCACTTCATTTTCCTTGTTTCTCAAGAGTCGATCTTTTAGCGCTTTTCTCTCGTGGTTCATCCTCCCACTCTTACTGCATTTTCAAATCATCTCACCTATGGTACGGCATCCGGTGGCCATGGTGGTTGAAGTGCGAG